>CM061750.1:332691283-334162128 GCA_030979885.1 Lolium multiflorum
ATAATTGAGCAACTTGTCCCTTTGGAGGAGAGAGCTATTTATATGATTGGAGCTCTCGGATCTGACCGTTTGAACCATTTCTCGTAACACCGGAAGTTCCAAGCCAGGAGGCGGAAGTTCGGCCGGCACAGTACCGGTCAAGAGAGCCGGAACTTCCGCCGGGAAAAATCTTCGTCGCGACCTTGTCAGAAAAGATTGGGCGGAACTAGGGTCGGAACTGGGTGACCCAGGAAGTTCGGCCAAACTCCGGCCAAGTTTAGAAATAACGAAAACCATCTTGGATGTTCTTGGAGCCACAATCGCTGACTTTCGAACTTGTCCCGGAAGTTGGGCGGAAGTTCCGCTGACCGGAACTTCCGGCCACTCGCGCCGGAACTTCCGGCCAGGGAACAAAAGCAGCAAGGAAAACTGTGCTGACAGGGCTGCTGCGGAACGTACCAGGGCGGAAGTTCCGCCTGCTGGGGCCGGAACTTCCGCCAGAGACAAAAACCCTTCAGATCATCAGAACTGGCAGACCATCTTGCTGAGCAAAAATATATTCCGAACACTTGTACCTGTCTACATCAACACATAAATATATACCTAGTGTTGACATCAAACACACAAAACCCAAAAGGGCGGGAAATGTTCTTTCAACTAGATCTGAACTTGACACATTCGACATTATTTGCAAAATTAAACGGTTGATATCTTTTGATTGGTATAAAATAACTGATTGAGATCATGATTACTTGCATAAATTAGCTGATTGAATCCAATTATTACTTGCATAAATTAACCGAGCAGCCGAACCCCAAATCTTAAACGAAATCAAGTGATCAAAACAAAATGGAATAAAATCGGCACAAATATTAGCCCAATACTCATCTGTCTACACCAGCAAAAATAGGGTTCAAAAAGGAATGGGGAACAAAAAAAGGAAGCAAACCGTAGTTACCTCGTTCCATGGGTCCTCAAGGGAGGTGTAGGGGTTCGGCGGCGGGACGTACGGCACCGGCTCATAGGGTCCCATCCCCGCGGGATATGACCGCCACCGGCGGCGGCGGCGGCCTCTGATGCACCGGCGGCGGTGACACGTCTAACGTATCTATAATTTCTTATGTTCCATGCTACTTTTATGATGATACTTACATGTTTTATGCACATTTTACATCGTTTTGATGCGTTTTCCGGAACTAACCTATTGACGAGATGCCGAAGTGCCAGTTCCTGTTTTCTGCTGTTTTTGGTTTCAGAAATCCTAGTAAGGAAATATTCTCGGAATCGGACGAAATCAACGCCCAGTACCTTATTTTTCCCGGAAGGTCCCAGAGCATCGAAGAAGCACCGGAGAGGAGCCAGGGGGGCCCCACACGCCAGGGCGGCGCGGCCCAGGGGTGGGCGCGCCCCCTTAGTGTGTGGGCCCCCACCCCTCCGAGGCTGCCTTCCGCCTATTTAAAATGCTCGTCACGAAAACCCTATACCGATTGACGAAACCCGAGAAAACCTTCCCGGAGCCGCCGCCATCGCGAAATCAAGATTCGGGGGGACAGAAATCTCTGTTCGACACGCCGCCGGGACGGGAGTGCCCCGGAAGCCATCTCCACCGCCATCTTCACCGCCATGTTCGACTTCCATGATGAGGAGGAGTAATTCTCCCCACAGGGCTAAGGGCTCTCTATTAGCTATGGTTAATCTCTCTACGCACTCAATACAATGATCTCGTGAATTGCTTTGCATGATTGAGATCCATATGATGAGCTTTGTATCGCTACTAGTTTATGTGCTACTCATGTGATGTTATTAAAGTAGTCTATTCCTCCTGCATGGTGTAATGGTGACAGTATGTGTATCGTGTGGTTCTTGTCGTAGATTATGATCATAATCTCTTGTAGGTTATGGAGTTGATTATCGCTATAATAGTATTGATTCCCCCTTTCATAGTGTAATGGTGACAGTGTGTATGCTATGTTAGTACTCGGTTTATTTTGCAAAGATCTATTATGCTCTAAGGTTATTTAAATATGAATGCTGAATGTTGTGGCGCTTGTTAACTCCGGCTTGAGGGAGCTCTTGTAGCCCTACACAATGAATGGTGTTTGTCATCCAACAAAGAGTGTATGTAGCACAAATGAGAGAAGTTATTATTTATTATGCGATCAATGTTGAGAGTGTCCACTAGTGAAAGTATGATCCCTAGGTTGTTTCCAATACTGCAAACACCGCTTAGTTACTGTTGTTGCATGTTTACTCGCTGCCATATTTTATTCAGATTACTATTACCACTCATATACATCCATATTACTTGTATTTCACTATCTCTTCGCCGAACTAGTGCGCCTATACATCTGACAAGTGTATTAGGTGTGTTGGGGACACAAGAGACTTCTTGCATTGTGATCGCAGGGTTGCTTGAGAGGGATATCTTTGACCTCTTCCTCCCTGAGTTTGATAAACCTTGGGTGATCCACTTAAGGGAAAACTTGCTGCTGTTCTACAAACCTCTCTGCTCTTGGAGGCCCAACACTGTCTACAAGAATAGAAGCACCCGTAGACATCAAGCTATTTTTGGCGCCGTTCTTGGAGGAAAGGTAAGAGTGCACTCACACTCGGATCTCGGCTACTAAGCTATTTTCCGGCGCCGTTGTAAGTACTCGAAGCTATTTCCTTTAGATCCCGCAATGCATCTTTTGGTTTCTTGTTTTTCAGTTGCATAATGGAAAACAACAAAAAAATAGTGAGCTTTTTAATCTTTTTCCTGATTTAGAATTGTTTCATGCAAAAATTAAAAAACCTATGGAACCTTATTTGCATACTAGTAGCAATGTTATTAGTATGAATGCAATTACTGCAAATGCTATGGAGAAGTCTAAGCTTGGGGAAGCTAGTTTATGTGATCTTTTTGCCTCCCATCTTTAGGGGAGAAAATTTGCTCGATGATACTTTATCTCATATGCGATAACTCTAATGATGCTTGTGACATTTTAAATCCACACTGAAAGTATTCCTTACAAGATACCTGAAAATTATTGAACGTGTTATGGATAACCGCTATGAAGGGGATGGAACTGTTCATCCTGAAGATCATTTACTGTCTTTGCATGAATTATGCGGGTTATTCAAGTGTGCAGGAATTTCAATGGATGAAGTTAGGAAGAAATTATTTGTTATGTCGCTATCTGGAAGCGGCGTATTGGTATAAACTGCTGAAGGACGGGCGCTCTCTTGATTGGAAGGATATTGTGCCTCTATTTTATTCCAAAGTTCTATCCTCCAAGTGAAATTCACAAAGATCGAAACCGTATATATAATTTCTGGCCTCATGATGGAGAGAGTATTGCCCAAGCATGGGAGAGATTGAAGTCCTTAATGCTCAAATGCCCCAATCATGAGCTTCCTGGTAATGTTATCATTGATAATTTCTATGCAAGACTTTCTTTTCAGGATAAAACCTTGCCGGATACTACTTGTTCGGATCATTCACGCGCAATAAAGAAGAGTTTAAATGGGACCTTCTTAATCGGATTCAAGGAACGCTGAAGATTGGGAGAACGACAAAGGTAAAGAATCGTATAAACTATGATTATGGATGCATTGAAACTTTTATGAATACTGATAAATTTCGAAATATGAGTGCTACCTATGGTCTTGACTCTCAAGTTGTTGCAAATTTTTATAAAGCTTTTGCTTCTCACATTGAATTGCCTAGGAAGAATTTTGATAAGTATCATGAACCTTTTAAAGATGCTTGCATGAAGGATGAAACTATTATTAATGATTGCAATGAACATGTTCAAACTTCTGAAAATGCTATTTCCTATAAGCATGTTAATTTTTGTGGAATACATAGACCTTGTGGAATTAATCAAATTGAAAATGAATATTGTATTCATCATAGGAATGAAAAAACTAGAAAATGGTCTAGGGCTCTAGATGATCTTGGAGAAAAAGTGTGTGCCCTCTATCCTTTTATTTGTGAACTTTGCCATAGAGTTGGTCATTTTAATTTTCAATGCTCCTCCAATGATAATTCGAACCCCATGAGTGCTGCAAATTTGTATTGTGATGATGAAATTATTCCTAATCAGCATGATGAACTTACCTTATTTTTGAAGTGTGAAGAGTTATCAAGAAAAATTTCTTTGTTAGATATTGAGGATCTTGATATTGATGATGTCCTGCATGGGTGTCTTTCTTATTTGCATTAATAATTGCCATACAAATACTTACATACAAAATATTTTAGAAGATGACACTTTGCCAAAATATGATAGGACCGTTATGTGTTTCAAACTTATTAATGAAAAGAAGGAATCCTCCAAGGTTTCTTCTATTGTTTCTGGAAAGCAGGTTATGTGGAGAAGCCTCTCATCAAGCCTCTTCCTCCTAAAGAAGGAAACGAGGAGAAGGAAAAGAAGAAGGAAAGAAGAAGAAGAAGAAGAGGGAATAAGAAGAAAGAGGTAACGGCATATCCACGCGTGTATGAGGTAACAATAGGTAACCGTAAGTATGTTGCTCCCAATGATTATTATGATAATGAATCTGAGTACGATGATCTTTCTATGCCCTTCACCCATATTAGTGATCATGATTTGGATGAGCACACTACCTTTGATATTGGAAATCTCTTTGGTACTGATTATGAAAGTAATGATGATAGCATTATTCATGTCCCCTCAAACGATGATATTGAAAGCTCTAAGCTTGGGGATGTTGTGCTTGAAAATCCTATATTTGAGACCTCTACTTTTAGTGAAAATGATGATATTAAATATTCTGGTTTAGATAATCGCTATAGAGATGGATATGACATATGTTACAATTATCCTTATGAAACTTGTCATAGTTATGATGGTCTTGCCAAAAACCATTCCCTTAGTATGCAACTTGTTTACCTTGTTCAAATTCTTAATAATGACCCCGCTCCAATTACTATTAATAAGAAGAGTTTTTCTTATTACAAAAATAATGATACCTTTATGCATATGAACCATGATAAGAATGTTTTAAGTGATGGTTATATTGTGGATTTCATCAATGATGCTAAGTTATTATGAGAGAGGGAAACACGGTTGTATGCATCTTAATAATATTCAGTTTCCCCTCTTTATGTTGAGAATCTTGAAGTTACTCGTGTCTTATCTTCTTATGCTTGTTACTTTATTCTTCATGAATTTATTCGTGTACAAGATTCCTTTTCATAGGAAGTGGGGTAGGTTTAAATGTGCTTTGAATTTGCTTCTTGATGCTCTCTTTTGCTTCAACTCTTGTTTCTTGCGAGCATCATTAAAATTACTGAGCCCATCTTAATGGCTATAAAGAAAGAACTTCTTGGGAGATAAACCATGTCTTTATTTTACTACAGCACTTTTGTTTTATATTTGAGTCTTGGAAGTTGTTTACTACTGTAGCAACCTCTCCTTATCTTGTTTTTGTGCCAAGTAAAGTCTCTATGTTAAAGTTGATGCTAGATTTGGATTACTGCACAGAAACAGATTTGCTGTCGTCACGAATTTGCGCAGAAGTTTCGTAGGTAACTCAGAAAAATCTGCAAATTTACGTGTGATCCTCAGATATGTACGCAACTTTCATTAGTTTTGAGTTTTTCCATCTGAGCAAGTTAAGTGCCCTTGAAAATTTCTACGGACTGCTTTTTTTGATTCTGCCTTTTATTTCGCATTGCCGCTTTTGCTATGTTGAATGAGTTTCTTTGTTCCATTAACTTTCAGAAGTTTTGTGCAATGGCCAGAAGTGTTAAGAATGATTGTGTCACCTCTGAACATGTGAATTTTTATTATGCACTAACCCTCTAATGAGTTTGCTTGAAGTTCGGTGTGGCAGAAGTTTTCAAGGGTCAAGAGGAGGATGATATATGATCAAGAAGAGTGAAAAGCCTAAGCTTGGAGATGCCCCTGGTTCATCCCTGCATATTTCAAGAAGACTCAGCGTCTAAGCTTGGGGATGCCCAAGGCATCCTTCTTCATCAACTTATCAGGTTTCTTCTATTGAAACTATATTTTTATTCGGTCACATCCTATGTACTTTACTTGGAGCGTCGTGTGCTTTTATTTTCGTTTTGTTATTTGCATTCTTTGAATAAATTCATGCTTGTGTGGGAGAGAGACACGCTCCGTTGTTGCATATGAACACATGTGTTCTTAGCTTTACTTTTAATGTTCATGGCGAAGGTTGAAAACTGCTTCGTTCATTGTCATATGGTTGGAAACGGGAAATGCTTCATGTGGTACATGGTATAATGTCTTGAATAATTTTATACTTGGCAATTGTTGTGCTCATATAGACCATGCTTAAGCTCTTGCATCATATACCTTGCACTTATTAATGAAGAACTACATAGAGATGGTTAAAATTTGGTTTGCATGATTGGTCTCTCTAAGTCTAGATATTTTCTGGTTAAGGTGTTTGAACAACAAGGAGATGATGCAAAGTCTTATAATACTTACAATATGTTCATGTGTGAGTCTTGCTGCACCGTTTTATACTTGAGTTTGCTTCAAACAACCTTGCTAGCCTAGCCTTGTATTGAGAGGATTCTTCTCGTGCATCCAAATCCTTGAGCCAAAAACTATGCCAATTGTGTCCACCATACCTACCTACCACATGGTATTTCTCCGCCATTCCAAAGTAAATTGCTTGAGTGCTATCTTTAAACAATTCAAAAGTTATTACCTCTTATTTGTGTCAATGTTTTATAGCTCATGAGGAAGTATGTGGAGTTTATCTTTCAATCTTGTTGGGCAACTTTCACCAATGGACTAGTGGCTTCATCCGCTTATCCAATAATTTTGCAAAAAGAGCTGGCAATGGGGTTCCCAGCCCCGAATTAATTAACTTTCATAAATTTATAAATAGACACTCCTCCATGGTATGTGATTGTTGGTCGGCACCCGAGGATTCGGTTAGCCATGGCTTGAGAAAGCAAAGGTGGGGAGGAGTGTCATCTAAATAAAACTAAAATAAAAAGGCACTCCTTCATGGTATGAGATTGTTGGTAGGCACCCGAGGATTCGGTTAGCCATGGTTTGTGAAAGCAAGGTTGGAAGGAGTGCCACCCAAAAATAAAATTTCATGGGAGCCGCTCTTTGAAAGTTGTCTGGCAAGGGGTTAGAGTGCCCACTACCATTCGTTGACAACAACAAACACCGATCAAAACTTTACTTTTTATGCTCTCTTATGTTTTCAAAATAAAAGCTCTAGCACAAATATAGCAATCAATGCTTCCCTCTGCGAAGGGCCATTCTTTTACTTTATTGTTGAGTCAGTTTACCTACTTTTTTCTATCTTAGAAGCAAACACTTGTGTAAACTGTGTGCATTGATTCTTACATGTTTACCTATTGCACTTGTTATATTACTTTGTGTTGACAATTATCCATGAGATATACATGTTGAAGTTGAAAGCAACCGCTGAAACTTATATCTTCCTTTGTGTTGTTTCAAAGCTTTTTACTAAGAATTTATTGCTTATGAGTTAGCTCTTATGCAAGTCTTATTGATGCTTGACTTGAAAGTACTATTCGTGAAAAGTCTTTGCTATATGATTCAATTGTTTAGTCATTATCTTTACCATTGCTTTGAATCACTTCATTCATCTCATATGCTTTACAATAGTATTGATCAAGATTATGATAGCATGTCACTTAAGAAATTATCTTTGTTATCGTTTACCTACTCGAGGGCGAGTAGGAACTAAACTTGGGGATGCTTGATACGTCCCAAACGTATCTATAATTTCTTATGTTCCATGCTACTTTTATGATGATACTTACATGTTTTATGCACATTTACATCGTTTTGATGCGTTTTCCGAACTAACCTATTGATGAGATGTCGAAGTGCTTCCTGTTTTTGCTGTTTTTGGTTTCAGAAATCCTAGTAAGGAAATATTCTCGGAATCGGACAAAATCAACGCCCGACCTTATTTTTCCCGGAAGGTCCCAGAGCATCGAAGAAGCACCGGAGAGGAGCCAGTGGGGCCCCACACGCCAGGGCGGCGCGGCCAAGGGGTGGGGCGCGCCCCTTAGTGTGTGGGCCCACCAGGCCCCCTCCGAGGCTCCCCTTCCGCCTATTTAAGGTCTCCGTCAAGAAAACCCTATCACGATTGACGAAACCCGAGAAACCCTTCCAGAGCCGCCGCCATCGCGAAATCAAGATTCGGGGACGAAGTCTCTGTTCGGCACGCCGCCGGACGGGAATTGCCCGAAGCCATCTCCACCGCCATCTTCACCGCCATCGCTGCTTCCATGATGAGGAGGGAGTAATTCTCCCCTGAGGGCTCTACCGTAGCTATGTGGTTAATCTCTCTCTGTACTCCAATACAATGATCTCGTGATTGCTTTGCATGATTGAGATCCATATGATGAGCTTTGTATCGCTACTAGTTTATGTGCTACTCATGTGATGTTATTAAAGTAGTCTATTCCTCCCGCATGGTGTAATGGTGACAGTGTGTGTATCGTGTGGTTCTTGTCGTAGATTATGATCATAATCTCTTGTAGGTTATGGAGTTGATTATCGCTATGATAGTATTGATGTGATCTATTCCCCCTTTCATAGTGTAATGGTGACAGTGTGTATGCTATGTTAGTACTCGGTTTATTTTGCAAAGATCTATTATGCTCTAAGGTTATTTAAATATGAATGCTGAATGTTGTGGCGCTTGTTAACTCCGGCTTGAGGGAGCTCTTGTAGCCCTACACAATGAATGGTGTTTGTCATCCAACAAAGAGTGTATGTAGCACAAATGAGAGAAGTTATTATTTATTATGCGATCAATGTTGAGAGTGTCCACTAGTGAAAGTATGATCCCTAGGCCTTGTTTCCAATACTGCAAACACCGCTTATTTACTGTTCTGTTGCATGTTTACTCGCTGCCATATTTTATTCAGATTACTATTACCACTCATATACATCCATATTACTTGTATTTCACTATCTCTTCGCCGAACTAGTGCGCCTATACATCCGACAAGTGTATTAGGTGTGTTGGGGACACAAGAGACTTCTTGCATTGTGATCGCAGGGTTGCTTGAGAGGGATATCTTTGACCTCTTCCTCCCCGAGTTTGATAAACCTTGGGTGATCCACTTAAGGGAAAACTTGCTGCTGTTCTACAAACCTCTGCTCTTGGAGGCCCAACACTGTCTACAAGAATAGAAGCACCCGTAGACATCAGGCGGCGACGCCGTTGAGGGGACGGCGCCGAAGATGGAGGCGTCGCGCTTCGAGCCTACGTCGACGATGGGATTGGCATTCTCCTTGTCCATCTCGCCGGAAGAGGAAGAGGGAGAGGGTTTTTTGCTTTGGAGAAGATGATGGGACGTGAGAGAGTTGGCGATGCGTGAGCGAGTGAGAGTGACAGAGATAGTGCGAGGAGGCGTCTATAAAGGCGAGGGGTGGTTAATGCGACCTGCGTCCTACGCGTCCACAGTTGCACGTCTGCACGTCTTGGACTTCTGCAACGCGACACGCGTCAACGATTGCACGTCTCGACTTCTCCACCGCGACCCGCGTCTACGCGTCAACAATTGCACGTGTCCTCGAGTCTAACCCTGGAAATTTAGATATACTCAGGTATACCCTCGAGTCTTATACTAGCATTTTTTGTGTGCTCAATTTTCCCCTTGAGTGCTAATACTGGCTAGTGCAATATACTCAGTTTTACCCTCAAGTGGCTGGTCAAAAGAGAGTCAACAAATGGGATTAACTAGTTAAATGAGTCATTTAATGTGCAAAAAATTCCGAAAAAGAGTGGCACTTACTCATGGAGTCTTTACCACAAATTGCCACTTCTCAAATCATAGATAAATCAAGTTTTACCACAAATTGCCACTTCTCAAATCACCTAGTAGCTATGAAGGTGCATGGTTTTCCACAATAAGCCCTTCCCAAAACAACTTCCCCCAAAGATACTTTGTCTAAATGAGGCCACAATTCTCACACTGATGTATATTGGTATTGCAAATAGTTTGAGGTAGGCCAAGATGGGTTTCATTGTACAAAACATGCATTTTCCATTTTTCAAATCTCAAATTTGAATCCCTTAGTCTGTTTACTACTCAGGTGCCCTTGGTTTCTTGATAGTACTCAGTTTTGCCCTCTCCCTTCACAAATTCTCGCAGACGTGCAACATTGCCCTGATTGGTCTAGCCCATGTCACGCGGATCGTGCCCGCCGACCGTTGATCGTATGATCTAGGGAACGGGTATGATCTAAGTATGCTGAAGGGCGGTTTTCTGTATTATTTTTCACGCGCTAAAAATTATAAACTCTTTTAGGCGTTACTTTTCATGCAAAAAATGATAAACCATCACCGATTTTTTGTTGCCATTACTTTCCACGCAAAAAAAATGATAAACCATCACCGATTTGTTGTAGCCATTACTTTTCACGCAACAAAATGATAAACCATCACCAATTTGTTGTAGCCATTACTTTTCACCCAAAAAATGATAAACCATCAACAATTTGTTGTAGCCATTACTTTTCACGCAAAAAAATAAACCATCACCGATTCCCTTTGTTGTAGCCATTACTTTTCACGCAAAAAATAAACCATCACCGATTCCATTTGTTGTAGCCATTACTTTTCATGCAAAAAAATGATAAACCATCAACAATTTGTTGTAGCCATTACTTTTCACGCAAAAAAATGATAAACCATCACCGATTCCCTTTGTTGTAGCCATTACTTTTCACGCAAAAATGATAAACCGTCACCGATTTGCTGTAACCATTAATTTTCACGCAAAAAATGATAAACCATCACTGATTTCTTATAGCCATTACTTTTCATGCAAAAAATGATAAACCATCACCAATTTCTTGTAGCCATTACCTATCTTTGTATAGAATGATAAACCTATCACGTATGATTTTTGAGGTCATTTAGAGAAGGTAGAAAAAACCTAATTTGTTACAAAAGCTGGTTTCAGTGAGACCTAACCAAGTTTGGCATACATGATGGCATACCTATAACAACAAGGAATATCTAAAAGGGAAAGTTTCAAAAATTTGAAATTTAGGGTGAAAATGATGCCATACATGATGCTGTTTTTTGAGGTTTTGACCTGAAAATCAATTGGGTATTATAAAGGGAAATAAAAAGTTTGAAAAATGTAAAAACGAAACAATCTATCTATCTATGTATAGAAGATCAGCTGTATGAAATTTGAGGTTATTTAGAGAAGGTAGAAAAAATCACCTTGTTAGAAAAGCTGGTTTCAGCGAGACGAAACGGCATGCGCTTAAGCAAAGTGATTTTTTCGAACATCTCCAAATGACCCCAAATTTTCCATACATGATGCCATACGTGTAACAACAAGGAACCCTATCTAAAAAGTGTCAAAAAAGTTTGCCCAACCGTATAGCTCTATCAAAAAGAACCTCACCATGGCGCTAGTATAATTTTGGGATAGTTACAAACTTTCGTTACCTAACCTTCAACATGAAACTTGTTTCAAATTCATTTTGGCCTACAAGAAAAAAAATCCCACCTTGATTCGAGCACCACAGCCTCCAAACGATGCCGATGCCGATATCGGCATGGTCAGAACGGCTATGCTCGCCGCCACTGCTAGGTCAACGTCGGGATGCACCCTCAATCCCGTCCCCTCATTCGATCACTGACACACCAGAGATACCGCCGAGGCCAATGCCGAACGTACATGTTGTTGCCAATGCCGAACATGCATGCACGCCGCTGTGGGCACGGCCACGCCGACCCGCTATGTGAACGCCACAGACCACCGCGAGGTCTTTCCCTTCGCCACCACACTCTCCTAGCACCCACCTATACACGCCAGAAAGGAGAGACACTAGTTTTCTCTACATTGCTCGCGTTCGTGTCCGACACGGTCAGTCAAAGTTTTGAGGTAGTCGTCGATGTCGTCGACCATTTCTTCTCTTCTTTGCATGGTTAAACCCGTCTAGTTCATATCTATCTAATGCATCTTGTCTCGCCTCATGCAGTTCTTTGTGGACGTCGATCTCATCTCGGCACCCCGCATGCCACCTCCTCGTGCCATCGTTGTAGAGCTCCGTTTAAAAATCCTACCCGTGTATTGCCCCTTGTATCAGCGTGGCCCCACTTGTCATTCGATATACCGAAGCCCCACTCGTTCGCGTTTTGGTCAGGGATACAGCGATGCTTACGGTCAAACAAAGATGGATGGTCTGACGTGTCTTTGCGGGCTCTACGTGGCCCCACTAGTCAGAAGATAACGGTCAACCGTCGGGCAACCGGCCGTTACATCACGTGTGATGGTTTCAGACAAAGGTTTGGGTAAAACTGAGGAAAAACTAAGGAGTTGGGGAAAACTGAGCACAACTAAGGACCCAAGGGCACGAAAATAGAAATCCCTTATTAAAAATCAACCATAATGAATTTTGAGGTGATTCAAATTCTCATAATTCACATTTCAAATACTCTAATTGTTTATGCAAAAATATGATATG
This sequence comes from Lolium multiflorum, assembly GCA_030979885.1. Classification (NCBI taxonomy): domain Eukaryota; kingdom Viridiplantae; phylum Streptophyta; class Magnoliopsida; order Poales; family Poaceae; genus Lolium; species Lolium multiflorum. The sequence goes on from CM061750.1 coordinate 332,703,739, forward strand.
GTTGTTTCATATGATCATGGGTTAGAATCAAATAATGGCTATGTAGTCATTACTAGCCCATTTAAATTATTTTCAAATTTAGGAATTTAAATCTATGAGGTGTAGCACCTCATTTAAATCACTTTCTCAAGTAATTCAAGGTGAGGTGATGACATTGTCTTCATGACCCCATATGTTATTATTTGAAAATATTAAATCATGTCCATAGTATTATTTAAATTGCATGAGGTATAATACCTCATTTAAATCATTTTCCCCAAATGATAAATATGAAGTGTTGACCTTGGTCAACATGTACTCATACCTTATTATTTGAGGAGATTAAACCTTAGCAAGATTCAATGAGAGGAAATTATTTCTCAAGGATGATACATAGAAACCTTAATAAATATTTCAATGAGAGGAAATCATTTTCCTACCACTAAATAGAAAACCCTAGTTATGGTTAAGTAATGATTGTGATGATGATAGATCATCCTGAGTGAGCCATTAAGTCTAAGTAGTCCCCTTAAGTATTGATTGGTGATTGTTATCCTCGTATCCGTTTATAGACGCTAGTACCGAGGACTATCAGAAGGAGGAGGTCTACCTCGAGGAAGAAGAAGAACACTTTGATCACTACACCAATCAAGGCAAGCTAGACTATTGCGAGCTATATTATTGCAAGCTATTACCAAGCTACCCTAATGCAAAGCTCTATTAGAGCAAGGCACCATTACACTTTTATTTTGTATCCAATCCCAAGTTTTACTCTTGCAATGCTTTTACTTTGGATTATCAAAGTTCATTTTTGATTCAAGATTCACTTGGTCTAGATATAGAGTAGTGCAAGAATATCAATCTTAGCCTAGAGCAATACAAGCTAGATAGCACCCCTCATGATTAGTTGCTAGTGCTGAACTAAAAGTGACTACTCTAGATGGGAACATGTGAAGGAAATGACTTTGAAAAACCTTAGAATGTTAAGTCATTCTATTGAAAGTTTTGAAGGTGAATATGACTTGTGAATGACATGGTGAATTTTACAAAAACTGATGGTTGGGTTCGGATGCGATACCATTCCAATTTTGCAAGTACCCCCACAATACCTGATTATGGGTAAGGGCTTAACTGGAAATTTATGTGCTTTAGTATGGGTTCCCTCTAAACAAGCGTCATAGGGGTTATGCCGAGGCTGCCGCCATTGAAAAGGTGAAATGAAAATATACATAGAGGCATATGTGACATATAGCCATAATGGCAAATCTTGACCTATGCCCTCATACTTTACCCAAATGGTTTGAAACCATTACTAAACCTAACCTAACACTCAAAGAACCCAAAACCATGACCTTGGGTCAAAGAAAAAGAAAAGAGAATAAAAATATGAAATCCATATATGAGGCTATGGCCATTTTTGTAAATCTTTAACCTAGACCTTTTTAATTTGTTTCAATGGTTTGAAAATGTTTCTCAACTAATAAGAATCACTTTTGAATCAAAGAAATGCAAATAAAATAAAGAGAAAATAAAAAACCAAGTCACATATGATAATGGTCATATGTGACAATTTTAACATCTTACCCACTTTGAGCCCTTGTATTAAGAGATTCTTAAACCAAACTCTCCCAACTCTTTGCACCTCATCCAAGACCTCATGAAAGTGAACAACTTGGTCAAAGTCAACCTTGTTGGTTCAAAGTCAAACTCTAAATATAAGCATGCCAAGATGCCACTTTGAAACAGATTCTAGATTACCCAAATTTTGAGAATTTTCACAAAAAAATTCCAAAATTCAAACCAATGCCACCAATGGCTGCCCAACATTATTTAGAACACATCTATAAAGTTATTTGGCCAAAATTCAACACACATGAGACCATTGCATATGATCCAATTATTTACATAGAAGTACAACCACTATTCCAACCACTAGGTACCACCTCACCCTCTCTCTCTTTGGCTCATCTATAGTGCATTGTACCACTAACAACTCTCTAAAGTGATGACCTAGCCTTGCATGATCACCATGACCCAAGCCATGCAATTATCATTGCATATGTCACATACACTTTGGCATTGATCCAAATGTGCACACCCTAGCCCTCTCCAACCTTGCTCACCTTGTCAAAACCACCAGACTCACCACCCTACAGCATGCCATGCCCAAAGAGACCAAAGAAATGCACAAGAAATCCAAGGACATGACCATGCCGGCCACCATGATCACCACCATGTCAACCCTCACTCTGGTCCTTCTCTCTCTCACCTTGTCCTGGAGGCTTGCCTCACTCCCCTGTACCTGCTGGCGCACGCCCTGGCACAGGAGAGGACGACGACGCCCGGAACGCGACGTGCCCCGACGCACCCAGACGCGCCAGAACACGCCAGAGCGCGCCAGGACGTGCCACGGGCACGACAGAGCGCCGCCTCCTCCCGTTGACTCCACGCTCGCCTCGCCCTCTCCCCTCTCTTACGCACTCACCAGGTCACCACCTACCTCCCAGACATCTCCATTGGCCCGCGCACGCCCTGTAGACGACGCCATGGTCGCCGACGGTCCGCCACCGTACCGCCAGTATGTGACGTTGCGAGCACACTCCCGTGCTCCGTTTTCAGCGCTCTGACGCTCGTCGTGACTGCCTCGACGTCGCCAACACTGCAGCATCCTCGCCCGTGACGCTAGCCCACCGTAGCCATGTCGACATCGACGACCTGCCCGCACCTCTCGGCCACCTCTCGTGGCTATAAAAGGAGAGCACCCCTGCCTCCAATCTCCACACCAGCTCACTCCCCTCCTTCTTCTAGCTCGCCACGACCAGTTCGCCTACTCGATTGAGCTCTCAGCCGCCGGAATTTCACCGGAGCCGCCGCGGCAGTAGCAAGACGGCGCCGTCGAATTAGTCCACCTCAGCCCCTCCCACGACCACCATTCGCCTCGCCGTCGTCTTCCACGTCAAACGCCGTCGACGCCAAGCCTCGCCGGAGCACCGGTGAGCCGCCAACCCCCTGCCCTCGCCGCGCCGGTAAGCTGTGCTCGTCCTCGACGACGGCGCACGCCAGCCACACGATCCTCTTCTAATACTACGTCCCAGATTGATCGGTACCGTTTCGCTGTTATAGAGTCAATGGCTAGTGGGTCCCTTCGTCAGACGGCCCGTGCGTGCGAGACGCGTTACTGGGCCAGCCTGTTAGGCTTTTTCCCTCTTCTGGCCCAATTCGTTTCCCGCCTAGGCCCAAAAGTTTGAATTCAATTTAATTCATTTCATTTAAATTGCATACTGGTGTCAAATTCAAAATTTAATAACTTCAAATCTACCAAGCCAAATTTAATGAACTTTATATATTTGGAAAGCTGGTGAAATTATCTATCCAACTACGCTGGTCCCAAACCTAGTTTCATGGTAGAATTTATGTGATAAAAATAACAAGGCAGTAGGTTTTCAAATTTCAAACAATTATTAAAAATCAACCATAATGAATTTTGAGGTGATTCAAATTCTCATAATTCACATTTCAAATACTCTAATTGTTTATGCAAAAAATATGATATGGTTGTTTCATATGATCATGGGTTAGAATCAAATATTGGCTATGTAGTCATTACTAGCCCATTTAAATTATTTTCAAATTTAGGAATTTAAATCTATGAGGTGTAGCACCTCATTTAAATCACTTTCTCAAGTAATTCAAGGTGAGGTGATGAAATTGACATATGTTATTATTTGAGAATATTAAATCATGTCCATAGTAGTATTTAAATTGCCTGAGGTATAATACCTCATTTAAATCATTTTCCCCAAATGATAAATATGAAGTGTTGACCTTGGTCAACATGTACTCATATCTTATTATTTGAGGAGATTAAACCTTAACAAGATTCAATGAGAGGAAATTATTTCTCAAGGATGATACATAGAAACCTTAATAAATATTTCAATGAGAGGAAATTATTTTCCTACCACTAAATAGAAAACCCTAGTTATGGTTAAGTAATGATTGTGATGATGATAGATCATCTTGAGTGAGCCATTAAGGCTAAGTAGTCCCCTTAAGTATTGATTGGTGATTGTTATCCTCGTATCCGTTTATAGACGCTAGTACCGAGGACTATCAGAAGGAGGAGGTCTACCTCGAGGAAGAAGAAGAACACTTTGATCACTACACCAATCAAGGCAAGCTAGACTATTGCAAGCTATTACCAAGCTACCCTAATTCAAAGCTCTATTAGAGCAAGGCACAATTACACTTTCATTTTGTATCCAATCCCAAGTTTTACTCTTGCAAAGCTTTTACTTTGGATTATCAAAGTTTATTTTTGATTCAAGAATCACTTGGTCTAGATATAGAGTAGTGCAAGAATATCAATCTTAGCCTAGAGCAATACAAGCTAGATAGCACCCCTCATGATTAGTTGCTAGTGCTAAACTAAAAGTGACTACTCTCGATGGGAACATGTGAAGCAAATGACTTTGAAAAACCTTAGAATGTTAAGTCATTCTATTGAAAGTTTTGAATGTGAATATGACTTGTGAATGACATGGTGAATTTTACAAAAACTGATGGTTGGGTTCGGATGCGATACCATTCCAATTTTGCAAGTACCCCCACAATACCTGATTATGGGTAAGGGCTTAACTGGAAATTTATGTGCTTTAGTATGGGTTCCCTCTAAACAAGCGTCATAGGGGTTATGCCGAGGCTTCCTCCATTGAAAAGGTGAAATGATGTGAAATGACGTGAAATGAGGTGAATGTCTGGTCCAAGCCCTGTGCAGTTCCCAGGCTGACGGTTTGTCTTCACTCGGAGGCCAAGCTCATGGGGAGAGGTGCCTATACTAGGGTATGTAAGTGAAAGGTTATGGTTGGTAGTCCGCACACGGAGTGTGATAAATCAGGGCCAGTTAACCCTGACGGATTATTGCAAATGTTGTGGCAAAAGTGTGCGACCTCTGCAGAGTGTAAAACTATTTGAATAGTCGTGTCCGCGGTTATGGACGGTTGGAAAGGCCATACTGTTTCGTCATCAGACCATTTTCAAAAATGTGACATGTGAAGGGTGACTTGTGACTTGAACTTGAAAGGTGACTTTGACTTGAATCACAACAGAGTTGTGGGAATGACACTAATGTTCCCACTTGAGTTAGTTAGACAAATAAAGAGTCTTTTACTACCAAGTGCTTATGAAATAAAACTGGCTTTATGCAAATGAACCTAGAGCTTAGAACCCTATTATAGTTAATAAGTGCTTACACTAGTATTAGTTTGCGAGTACTTTAAAGTAATCATGGCTTTGTCCCTGGCTATTCAAATGGCCAGACTATGAAGAGGAGAACCAGTACCATGAAGATGGACAGCAGGACGTCTATGACAACTAGGACCACTCCTGACGTCAACAGTTGCATTTGGAACAGATGGACCGCTACTATGTTTCTTCCGCTGTGTGTTTTGTAATTGATCATTAGATCAACCCTTGTTGTAAGACTGGATCATGTGATCCTTTGATGTAAGACAATTATGGTTTGTAATGAATGATGTTCTGTGATATCAATCTATTATGTCTCGCAAAAACAATATTCCTGGGATTGCGATGTATTGCATAATAGGCATCTGGACTTAAAAACCCGGTTGTTGACACGGGATCACTTATTTCTAGATGGAGGAAGTAGTTTTTTTTATAAAGAACTTTTGTTAAACTCAAAAGTTAGCATAAAATGATACTATTCAAGATATTTACATCTGAACTGGTAGGATGTACACTTCAAGTTCCAGAAACAAAGATACTAAAATGGAGACGAATGCCCATGACGGAGGAGGGTTGATGCAAAGACTACATTATTAGCCATGTGAGATAAAAAAATATCCCTCACCGCTTTCTCCAGTCACGCACATATCTCCATAAACAGGTGATACGTCGTAAACGTATCTATAATTTCTTATGTTCCATGCTACTTTTATTACAATACTTGAGTGTTTTACACATACTTTACAGCATTATTTTACATTTTCCGGCACTAACCTATTAACAAGATGCCGAAGTGCCGATTCCTGTTTTTCTGCTGTTTTGGTTTCAGAAATCCTAGTAAGGAAATATTCTCGGAATTGGACGAAATCAACGCCCAGGGGCCTATTTTTACACGAAGCTTCCAGAAGACCGAAAGGGAGACGAAGTGGGGCCACGAGGTGGCCAGACACCAGGGCGGCGCGGCCTGGGCCTGGGCCGCGCGGCCTGTTGTGTCGGCGCCTCGTGACGCCCCCTGACCTACCCTTCCGCCTACTTAAAGCCTCCGTCGCGAAACCCCTGTACCGAGAGCCACGATACGGAAAACATGAGGAGGCCGCCGCCAATCCCATCTCGGGGATTCAGGAGATCGCCTCCGGCACCCCCGGAGAGGGGAATCATCACCGGAGGGCTCTACATCATCATGCCCGCCTCCGGATTGATGCGTGAGTAGTTCATCCTTGGACTATGGGTCCATAGCAGTAGCTAGATGGTTGTCTTCTCCGCTTGTGCTTTCATTGTTATAGATCTTGTGAGCTGCCTAACATGATCAAGATCATCTATTTGTAATGCTACATGTTGTGTTTGGCGAGATCCGATGAATAGAGAATACTATGTTAAGTTGATTATCAATCTATCATATATGTGTTGTTTATGTTCTTGCATGCTCTCCGTTGCTAGTAGAGGCTCGGCCAAGTTGATACTTGTAACTCCAAGAGGGTAATTATGCTCGATAGTGGGTTCATGCCTCCATTGAATCTGGGACAGTGACAGAGAGTTCTAAGGTTGTGGATGTGTTGTTGCTACTAGGGATAAAACATTGATGCTTTGTCTAAGGATATTTGTGTTGATTACATTACGCACCATACTTAATGCAATTATCTGTTGTTTACAACTTAATACGGAAGGGGTTCGGATGATAACCAAGGTGGATTATTTAGGCATAGATGCATGCTGGATAGCGGTCTATGTACTTTGTCGTAATGCCCTGATTAAATCACATAGTAATCATCGTTGATATGTATTGAATCTTTATTTGTCAATTGCTCTGTAATTTGTTCACCCAGCATGCTAGTTATCTTATTGGAGAGACACCACTAGTGAACTGTGGACCCCGGTCCATTCTTTTACATCTGAATACATTCTACTGCTTTTCTGTTCTTTGCAAACAAACACCATCTTCCACTCGATACGCTTAATCCTTTGTTTTCAGCAAACCGGTGAGATTGACAACCTCACTTACGTTGGGGCAAAGTACTTTGATTGTGTTGTGCAGGTTCCACGTTGGCGCCGGTTTCACTGGTGTTGCGCCGCACTACACTCCTCCACCAACAACCTTCACGTGCTTTTTGGCTCCTAGGTTCGATAACCTTGGTTTCATCTGAGGGAAACTCTGTGCGCATCATACCTTCCACTTGGGGTTCCCACGGACGTGTACATCTACGCGCATCAAGCTAAATTTCGGCGCCGTTGCCGGGAGATCAAGACACGCTGGGGGAGTCTCCACTTCCAATCTCTTTACTTTGTTTTTGTCTTGCTTTATTTTATTTACTACTTTGTTTGCTGCACTTAAACAAAATACAAAAAAATAGTTACTTTACTTTCTGTCTTATTTACTAGCTTTATATCAAAACACACAAAAAAATTAGTTACTTGCATTTAGTTTACTTTTGTTATCATGTCTAGCTCTGTACCTGTTACTTCTTCACCTGAGGAATTAGTCTTTACTTTTAAACATGGGGATGAGGAGAGTTTTAAAGACGCTTGGTCTAGAATTTTTGATGCTTATCGCAAATTGAACCTCAAATGACTCTAAGTTTGCTCCTTAGTAATTTTTATTTTGGGCTTATGATTCGCTATAGATATGCCTTAGATGCTATAGTGGGAGGAGATTTCCTTCATTGCAACGGTGATCAAGCTTTTAATGCCATAAAAAAATTGGTTGCATCACATTTCCGCAATGAAATGACCACAAAGCAAGTGAGTAATGAATCTTATCGGGAACTATTTCCGCAATGGGGCACGGGGTGCTCCAGGGAGATCCCCTATCCTCTTCGACTATGTGGTGGAGGCCCTAGATGCGATCCTTTACAAAGCTAGAGGGGTGGGACACATTGCTGGAGTGATTCCGCACCTGATACCTGCGGGGGGGGGGGGTCCCACCTGCAGTACGCAGACAACATCATCATTATGATCCAACCTGATGATTTGGCCATTCCAACCTGAAGTACATTCTTCTCTTCTTTGAGAGCATGTTGGGTCTCATCAGTTTCCATAAGAGTGAGGTGATGGTGCTTGGGGTGGAGGAAGAGGAGGGTCTCAGGATTGTCCATATGCTGAACTGCAAGCAGTGGTCCTTTCCTTACCTAGGGCTACCGGTCAGCGACCAAGATCTGACTGCAGCGTACTAGTGTCCCTGTCAGCCAAAGTGGGCAAGCGCGTGGACCCCTAGATGGGGAAACTCATGACCTCAGCGACAAGGTTAACTTTGATCAACGCGTGCCTTTTGTGTGTGCATGTTTCTTTGTGGATTGAACATCATGATTTTTTGTCCACTTAGAAACTTATATACATAAAAGTGTTAATCTTTAGACTTGATATCCTCGTTCTTTGCCAACCATCTTTCTTATCTATTTGGTTTTGGTGGTGGTGGTAAGAACTTGATTTATGAGTGCTTGGCCTACTTTGATTGCATCTTCATGCACTCATATCTCATGATTGTTTTTGGGCTCAAGTTTATCTTGATAAGCGTATTGATTATTATCAATACTCTATTTCTTGTTTGTGTTCTAGATTTATTAGAGGGAGTTAGGATACTATGTTTATGCATATTGCATTCAAATGCAATGACCCTAATTTGTGCGTGAACCTTGGCGAGCTTCCTTATTTCATTTAGAGCACTATCTCTTTCTATCATGACATCTTGTATTTGTCCAATTGGTTCTTTGGATATTTTGATTGCTTGCTTCATTCGTTGAAGTTTCTTCACATTGTTATATTTTGCAATCTTTGATCATCAATATATTGTGTTTTCCTCCATGCATTCGTTATTGGATACGTGCATTTGATTCTACTCATATTATGAGAAATGCACACCTTGGGGAGGAACTCATACTATATTGGTCTTCTAAATTTAGCACCCATTTTGTCACTTGTTGACAATGGGGGAGAATTTTAGAGGGTTTAAGGGAAATGATTTTATACTTAAGTTTGGTTTGTACTTAAGTGTTTTGCCTCTAATGCATTTCATATTTATTATGCTTTGCATGGTTGAATATATAGTGAAAACTCTCCCGAGGGTTAAACTTGACAATGTATGCAATAAAATTCAAGTTCATCACACGTACATATATTGTGGGAGAGTTTGCTCTATATATGTTGGTTCTACTCACATCTCTTGCATTAGTTGTAGTTTGTGTGAGTAGAATCGGTTTTGATATGGGCCAGTAGCTTTGTGTTAATTGACCATATCAAATACAACCTCTTGTATACAACTTATTCTCGGATAAGTTGCATGCTTATTTCTAATATTCTTTATATAAACCCTCTTGTTGAGATTGTCATCAATTACCAAAATGGGAGAGATTTTAAGGGTATATTGCCCCTAAGTGTGTTTTTGGTATTTAATGACAATCCTCTATGGACTAATGTTTTCATTGTGTTTATATGAAGGAACATTCCATAGGTAATTTTTGTAGTCCATGTGTTGGATTCAAGTGTAGATGCCACGAATATAAAGATACCTTGGGTATTGGCATCAAGATCTTGAGTGTTTGAGTTTAAGAGAAGAACTCTAGATATGGCCCTAATTAAGTTGGTGTCATGGTAGCCTCATGAGTTGAGCTATGATTGACTAAGGTTTAGAGCATGCAATCAAATGAAGAGTTCCCTATGTACCTCAAGATATGTTGATAGAGCATGAGAGATACAAGGTTGATCAAGACTAAGATTGATGATTGAATTCAAGTTGGTCAACACATGAAGCATAAAGATTGTGCCACATTGGATCATGTGATCTTGTGGATGGTAAGCCTTGTCATTTATGCTTTATGAGCTAATCAACTATATATGTGCATTTTTTCGTCTATATGTGTTAGGTATCTTGCCATGGGTATGCATCAAGAGTGTGATCTCATATAGCCCATGAGAGGATGGCATCAAGTTTTGGATGTCATCAAGGTTTAGAAGGGCAAGTTCAAGATGAGCATATCCAAGATATCATGCTTGAAGCTTGCGGTCCATTTGGCGATAATGGACATGTGAAGATGTGCCTCAGTGGAGCTATCCCATAGTGGTGTATGGGGGAGCAATTGTGAGTCTTCACGAAGCAACAACGATCAAGTGAGGCATCCCGGCTTGAGTGGAGCTTGAAGCATTGTCATCAAGATCAAGTGTGATGCGCAAGGCAAAGGTATGACCTTGCTAGGTTTTCCTTTTACCGGTCCCGAGGTGGTTGTTGGGAGACCGGGTTATAGGATAGATAGCCGCACTATCAAGAGGGGCTTTCGGTTGATTAACTTGATCGCATCGTCTTAGGGAACTCGATCATTTGCATCATTTGCATCCCTATATTCTTGTTTGTTCTTGTTGTTTCTTTATTTAAGGTTCTTGAGCTTGTTTCTATCTTTACAACAAGTCCAAATTCATTTAAAACAGAATTCGTATGCATCTTCTATTGCGTTTTCATGTTTGGAGGTTTTACCGTTGTAGAGCTCGTTGTCGTGATTCCAACGAGTCTAAGATCATCGATATCGGAGTCCGGATGCAAAAGTTGTCGCATTTTTGGCGTCTGGGTAGGCATGTCGGGTGCTACTGCCGGGTAGGTCGGCAGCCTGGCCGGCCTGCCGGGCTCCGCGCCGGCCGGCTCGATTTTTGCCTCAAACGGTCATATTTTGAGGGGATATAAGAGGGGTCTTCTTCCCCATTGTTCTAGGGGTTCTTTGGCACATGTTTTACCACCATTGTTGACCTTTTTGTGCTTCCTTCTCCCATTCCTCCCATGATTCTTGCATATTCTTGAGGGATTTGAAAGAGGAGATCTAGATCTACAACCTCCACCAATCAATTTCTCCTCTAAGTGAGGGGAACTCTTGGGATCTAAATCTTGGAGTCATTTGTTGATTCCACCCTTGTTTTTCCTCTCTAGTTCCTCCATAGCATTTGTTGCTTTGGTGGAATTTGAGAGAGAAGGATTTGAGCACTTTGCTTGGTGTTCTTGGATTGCATCCTTGCATAGTGTTGAGCTCTCCAATACGATTAGTTCGAGTGAGAGACCGTGAGCTTGTTACTCTTGGAGGGGTGAGCTCCTAGTTGTCTTGGCGGTTGGTGCTTCGGTGACCTCTTCGCGGAAGACTGTGAAGAGGCCCAAGCTTCTCCTTCATGGAGCTTGTGAAGTGGTTGTGGAGCTTGCCATCTCCGGAGTGGAGAAAAATCTAGCCTAGGGGAAAGACATTTGTCCTTTGTGGTGTTTGTTTGGAGAAGAAGGTGAGCCTTTGTGGCGTTCGGGAGACCTTCGTGGTAGCCTGCATCTCTCCAACGTGACGTACCTCACCTTGTGTGGGGGAACACGGGAATACATCTTCGTCTCTGCATGCCTCAGCTATCTCTATACCCTAGTTTAGTTTCCTTGTGTTAGCCATCGTGGTTGAAGTACATATACCTTGCTATCACTTGTGTTACTTATATCTTTGGTCTATCTTACTTATCTAAGTTGTCGTTGTTGTACTTAGTTGAGCCTAGCATATTTAGGTTTTGTGCATGTAAAATAAACGTTATTTTAATTCCGCATTCTTACAACCCAATCTGTAATAGTTTTTAAAACGCCTATTCACCACCCCCTCTAGGAGACATCTCGTCCTTTCATCGAGCCAACCTGCTGACGGGTTATATAAAATGTCTATCTACAGTTGTGGAAGCCAATGGCTAGGAGGCAGAATCGTGAGGCGGTGGAGTGGACGATTGGCTGGATTCGCCTCCACGCGACGATAAGGGATAGAGAGTAACCCTTCTCCTTGGTTTGTTTCTCCGGTTTCGTGTAGGCTCTATGTTGGGGCGCTGGCTTGCCATGTATCTCCATCTTATATTTGTGTTGTTGTTTCGTACTTGTTTGTAAACTCGTTGTTGGGGTTTTATTAATCTAAAGTTGGGCTCTGCTCGAGTCTTCTATCTAAAAATTACACTGGTAAATGATCTGCAAAGGAGAATGCTACTTACCGCTAAAAACCATATCACTTCTATACAGCCACAACAACAATATTAAGGTAATCACTGCCACCATAATGAGAATTTAATACTTATCGTCTATTCCACGTAACCAGTTGCTAAAAATATTTACAACACTACGAATTGGCTAAATGCTAAGAGCCACTTGGAGGACCATACAAGACCATACAAAACGAGCAAACTTATATTGAAAGAATAAGTGCGAGGTACTCATCAAGGTTTTGGCTACCGATGTGGTTTTTCTTTACCGGAGTGGCCGGTATTTTGGGTTACCGGCCAAAAAATTAAAATGAAATTTGAATATAAATACCTAATGTGGGAAGGTAAATGGTAGGGTTTCAAGTGGACCGTGCAGCCAGCCCAAACTCAAAAAAGGGAGAAATTCTTTGTCCCAAAAATCCATTACCTGAGGGGCCCGCTAAAATGGCCAAAAACCTTGATGTTCATCTTCCTTGGGAAACCCAGCTGGAGAGAGATTGACCATACGAATTGGTCACGCTGCGTTAACCACATCGTAGACGCGTACACCGGCACGTAGAAGAAAATCAATCAATACGATACGCGCCGGGTCGTGGTGGCGCGCACGACGGTGGTACGAAAACGACGGCTGCTCCGGTCGCATGCGTGCGCGGTGGTCAGTGGGCGACCGACCGAGGTGGTGGTTGGATACTTCCTGGACCTTTCCCGCATCCACACATCGCGACCGATGATGCCCCAGCATGGAACAAAGCGGGGCACTACGGTCGAGCGACCTCCACCATTTTCCCTTGACAAATGGTAGCACCGCGCGTCTCACTTCACTCTCCCCGTCCTTTTCACCACCAAATGTGTCACCGTGGAGCCTGGGCATTACAATAGGCCAGGGCCACGACAGGGAAGATGCCTCGTGGATCGTCTCATGGAACTCCAATTTTTTCTAGTTTCAGTGATTGTAAACCTCGTAAAACAGATTACCAAGTTAGTACTACAATATCCTCGGTCTTCTTTTACTTACTAATTTTACTTACTAAAATTCTACCGATCTATTGATAATCATCAACAATAGTACAAAGAAACACAAAAGCAACAAAAATTACAAATAGACAGCAACGACTACTTCCACTAGCATGAGCCGAAGGCACGCCGCTATCCTCACACCTCCATCACCAGAGCCAGGCAAAACTTATTGTAGTATAGCTTATTGGTAAACATACGGGAAGTTATAGTGCTAAGACCCCACAAAACCAGCGCAACGGAGCACGAACCATCGTCAACGATGACAACCGTAGATCAGAAGAGACTGATTTGAAACCGCACTTACGAACACGAAAATCGATCGGATAACAGGCGATCCACCGGACACATGACTGCACCCCCTCGGTGCTAAACGCAACACCTGAGCGAGGATAGAGCGGGGATGAATATAGCTGCCACCCCACCAAAAAATATTCACTCATCAAAAAATACTGGAAATATAATCTTCCGTGGACACAGAGGTATTGCAAAATTGCACCTTGCGAGAGATATTTTGTTTCATTTCCTAAATAATGGTATAGAGTTTAATTATTATCTTAAAAAAGGGCAAGAACTACCTTTATATAAAAAATAAGTGTACGCTTAGCTTTGTATTAAGTCGAGCTTCATTAGCTTTGACCAACTTCATAGAAAAAGGGTAGTAGAATTTATGAAACTAAATGAATATCGCTATATTCATATTAACTTGTAGTTCAATAATAATATATGTTGGTACTTTTATATAAAAAATTGGTTAATTTTAAAAAAAGGTACACTTATTCGTGGGGGAGTATATGCCAGACAACCTGTAAACCAGGAAAATGACGGCATTGAAAACTTCCTGATAACAATAAAAATTCCATGGCTATCTCTCTACCTGCCCGAGATCACCAGAAAATGACACCAGTCCGCAGTGCCTCCCAGCTAATCAAATCAGATACCCAAGCCTTTTCTTCGCTCCAATATTACCTCTATACAGGGCTAATCAAATCAACCATTCCCAAGCACGGATTCACTTTCCTGTAGGCTATAGCACCAGCTGCTGCAGATGCTTCTCTCGCCAGCTCCTAGTTTCTGAATCATCATCCAGCTCCCAAGTGTCGCCGGATCCTAGTTTCTGAATCATCTTCATCAACCTGCAAGTATCTAAAGGCTCCCAGTTTCTGAATCATCGTCATCAACCTGCAAGTATCTGAAGAACACCTCGTCAACTCCGTTGAGGCCATGCTGCCCTCCAATTTGTGCGACAAGCCAGGCTTGCCATCTCTGTCCACAAAGTCGTTCCTGCGCTCCTTCTAGAGCTGCCGATGCTTCTGCCGCCAGTTCTTGACATGCTCCTGCGGCTCCTCCTCGCATCCGCGCTACTCGGCGCGGCCAGCAGCGCGTTCGTCCCGGCAGACAACTACCTCGTTCTCTGCGGCACGTCGGCGAGCGCGACCGTCGCCGGCCGGACGTTCGTCGGGGATGGCCAACTGCCCGCCAAGTCGCTGACCGCGCCGCAGAGCGTCGAGGCCAACTACACGTCGCTGGCCACGGTCCCCGGCTCCGATGAGCCGGCGCTGTACCACTCCGCGCGCATATTCACGGCGCCGGCTTCCTACACATTCGCCGTCAAGCAGCCCGGCCGGCACTTCGTGCGCCTCCACTTCTTCCCCTTCAGCTACCAGTCCTACGACGTGGCCACGGACGCCGCGTTCAGCGTGACCGTGCAGGACGCGGTCCTGTTTGACGGGTACACGCCCAAGAACGGCACGGCCGTGATCAGGGAGTTCTCTCTGAACGTCGCCGGCGGCACCCTTGTGATCGCGTTCACGCCGACGGGCAAGCTCGCGTTCGTCAACGCTATAGAGCTCGTGTCGCTCCCCGACGACCTCATCGCCGACACGGCGAAGATCGTGGGCAGGGGTATCCAGTACGCCGGGCTGTCAACACAGGCGCTGGAGACGGTCCACAGGATCAACATGGGCGTTCCCAAGATCACGCCTGGCAGTGACACCCTCGGCAGGACGTGGCTGCCGGACCAGAGCTTCCAGCTCGACTCTACCTTAACCGAGCATAGAAATGCGACGCCCTCCACGGTCCAGTACACGCCGGGGTTCGCCACCGACTCCACGGCACCGCGGGAGGTCTACGCCACGGCGACGGAGCTGAACACGGCGGTGGCAACTAGTACCTCCAACGTGCAGTTCAACATGACCTGGAGGTTCGACGCCCCGGCCGGTTCGGACTACCTGCTCCGGCTCCACTTCTGCGATATCATCAGCAAGGCAGGCACCGGGGTGGCCTTCAACGTCTACGTTGGCGCGGTGCTGGTGCTTGAGAACTACGAGGTTTCGCAGCAGACGTTCAGCGTGCTGGCCGTGCCGGTATACAATGATTTCGTCCTGGGCGCCAAGGACGCGAAGGGATTGATCACCATCAGCATCGGCCCATCCATCTTAGCCAACGCCTTGCCTGATGGCTTCCTCAACGGCCTCGAGATCATGAGAATGGTCGGGAGCACTGGCACCGTCGCGGGCGCTGCCGACGCGTCCACGCGCAGTTCAAAGGTGAAAATTGGGATCATAGCCGCCTCGGCCGTCGGCGGGGTCACGTTGGCAATGGCACTCGGGTTCATCGCCCTCAGGATGCTGCGTAGGAGGAAGCAGGGGAAGAAGAAGCCGTCGGACACCTGGTCGCCGTTCTCGGCGAGCGCGCTGGGCTCCCACTCGCGCTCTCGCAGCTTCTCCTCCAAGAGCAACGGCGGCAACATGGTCATCCTCGGGCAGAACGGCGCCAGCGCCGCGTACAGGATCCCCTTCGCGGTGCTCCAGGAGGCAACAGGCGGGTTCGACGAGGGGATGGTCATTGGCGAGGGCGGGTTCGGCAAGGTGTACAAGGGCAACATGCCAGACAACACCATGGTGGCCATCAAGAGGGGCAACCGGCGGAATCAGCAGGGGATACACGAGTTCCACACGGAGATCGAGATGCTCTCCCGGCTGCGCCACCGGCACCTCGTCTCGCTCATCGGCTACTGCGATGACCGCGGCGAGATGATCCTCGTGTACGAGTACATGGCCATGGGCACGCTCCGGAGCCACCTCTACGGCGCCGACCAGCACGACCTCCCTCCCCTGTCCTGGAAACAGAGGCTGGAGGCCTGCATCGGCGCCGCCCGGGGGCTGCACTACCTCCACACCGGCTCCGCCAAGGCCATCATCCACCGGGACGTCAAGTCCGCCAACATCCTCCTCGATGACACTCTCATGGCCAAGGTCGCCGACTTCGGGCTGTCCAAGAACGGGCCAGAGCTGGACAAGACGCATGTCAGCACCAAGGTCAAGGGCAGCTTCGGCTACCTCGACCCGGAGTACTTCCGCCGCCAGATGCTCACGGACAAGTCCGACGTCTACTCCTTCGGCGTCGTCCTGCTCGAGGTGCTCTGCGCCCGCACCGTCATTGACCCCACGCTACCGCGCGAGATGGTGTCTCTCGCGGAGTGGGCGACACAGCAGCTCAAGAACGGAAACCTCGACCAGATCGTCGACCCAAGGATCGCCGCGATGGTACGACCGGAGTCGCTCAAGAAGTTCGCCGAGACAGCCGAGAAGTGCCTCGCCGAGTACGGCGTCGAGCGGCCCGCCATGGGGGACGTGCTATGGAGCCTCGAGTTCGCGCTGCAGCTCCAAGTAGGGTCGTCGCCGGACGGATCGGACACGGAAACGCCCCTAGTGCCCCGGAGTACAACACCCCAGGTCCAGCGTAGCCAGTCCATCGCTAGCGTCGCCACTGACGATGCCATGACCACTAACCTGGGTGATCTCGAAGGAATGTCCTTCAGCGGAGTATTCTCCAAGATGATCAAGAGCGATGAGGTCAGGTGAAGCCAAAAATAATATACTCTCTTCCCCTGTTGTACAGACCGAAGTGTCACATGTATATGAATTTTGATTCCGCAGTGTGTACATGACAAACCATGTAAATAAATTCTTTAGCGTAGAAGTTATACCAAACAGAAAACTTAGGCCAACAATAGTGAAAACTTAGGAAAGTAAAGTGGGCTTTTTTTTCATTTCTTCTTCGGGAATGTATCAATTACTATGTACTGAATGCATGTATTGGATGAAAAGTAGTAGGCAACATAAGATTGAGGTTACCGTATTGCCCTTAAAAGCAACGTTTGCATCTTTTTTTTAGATTCTCAGGGAGAACTTTTGCATCTTTGTTTCCTGCTGACGAATATTCTATGATCAGCACATCTTCCAATGTTCTTATGTTGTTGGGATGCTTTCCATCTTCTGGCTCTGGTGGAATTTTCTTGGATTTCTTTTGTTTCTCATGTTCAGGTTCTGGAATCGATGATCCATTAACCTCTGTTACTTCCCTGGTCACGTCCTGTAAGAAGGCAGATATCAGTATTCAGTAAACACTATACAAACAGATATACAGCAAAGTTAGAAGCAGAGATATAGGTTGGAGCTGCAGGATCTTGATTGATGGCATCACATTTTCTTTTCCTGGTACAGACTGAAGGGCATACATGAATTTTGATTCTGCAGTGTGTACATGACAAACGATGTAAATTATTTCTTTAGCATAGAAGTGAAGTTGTACCAAAGAGAAAACTTAGGCAAATAATACACTCCAGTGAATCAAGCAGCAAATCGGTCAAGTTGCCGTGTAAGGCATGATCCAGCAGTATCAACTCAACATTGAATAAGTACAAACATCTTTTTTTTAGAGAAGAGGAACCCAACAGGGTTCCCAGTTTCATTGCTGAAACCAGAGTGTCATGCATACAACATTCAGGCTCCTAAAACCTTAGTAAAAGGCAATACAAACTGCTACTATCTGCTAAAACCGAACCCAAAACCAGAGAAACGCTTTTAAATGCAGCCATAGTACAAGCAGGGAATCAAAGACTGAACCAGAGAAACTAGGACAAACTGTCTGCAATCTACTACGGAGGAGTCTCGAGCTTCAGCAGGTAGGAGGAGGGGGGGGGGGGGCTTCGCTGTCCAATAGGATTCCGCCCATGCTTTCGCCCGAAAATCTCCCGCGCCACTTGCGCCATTCTCCTAGCTCCATGCACTAGTAACTTTCGCACACCGTTTTTCTGCATTTTTGCCCAAGTGCTAATGAAATGGCACAAGTATGACATTAGTAGGATCCCCAGGCCGAATTCTTTGAAAACAAGATTTGTTTCTTGTTTTCCAAACAGCCCAGATGACAGCAATAGATCCTATAATTATTGCTTTTCTTTCTCTACCAGCACTAGTATCAAACCAATTACGATAAAGACCCCAAAACCCGAAGGAATTTGAGTTGATGTTTAAGGATACACTAACTGCACTCCAAATATACTTTTCTAGTGGGCATGAAAAGAACAAATGCTCCTGTGTTTCACGATCGTCGCCAAACTCGCATAGTTCAACCTTTTTGCAACCCCTTTTTAAAAGATTTTCTTTGGTCAGGATTTCATTCATGATCACCAACCAGCAAAAAACTTTGATCCTAAAAGTCAATTTGAGGGTCCACAGAACTTTGTAAGGAAAATTAGCATTCCTAGCTATCAAAAAAGAGTACACGGATTTAACTGAAAGTGCTCCAGATTTGGTTAATAGCCAAGTTACCCTATCCGGCTCCTTGGATAGTTTAACCTGACTACAAATCTCTTCCAACCTCAAGCACTTCTCTTCAGTTTCCTCTTGCAGAAACCTCCTAAATTTTAAAAAGGACAAACCTCTAGTAAAAACAGTATTGACTGTGGCATTGTGACTATAACACGGATTATAAAGCCGGGGGAAACTTTGACATAATGGTTTATGTCCATGTACAAACACCTTGTAGAACTGATTTGACAAAGTATTTCCTAACCCCCTAAAGATAAATGTAAAGCAACAGATTTGCTTTGATTTGGGGTTTTCAAAAGTAATACTCCATGAGATTGTCTATATGAAGTTAAAATTCAGTCATTTCCAATCATACAAACCAAAAACACTCCACGGCACAAATTTCGAAAGACTAGAACTCCAAAATTCTTATGATATTACTTCAAAATCAAGAAGGGCGTGATCAGGGAACCAGTCCATTATGTAATAGAGAGTATCATCTTCACATGCTGCCACACGTACCATGGTTTTTATAGAGAAAAACGGGCATCTCAGTTGCCAACGAAAACTACCTCACATTGCATGGAGAATCATTAATGTTTTCATCAGGATTGTCAGCTTGGTGCTTCTTATCTAAACGTCACTGCAGTTCAACCATGCAAGGATGCTTTTCAAAGGCTATGGAAAGAAGCATTGGAATGTGCTAGAGCTCAATAGGATGGATACTTGATGAGATATGTGAATTAGACAGACGCAGGATCAAACGGGCATTTTGCAAACACAAATATAACCAATGTGGACAGAATAATAACAATAAAGATCTAGCGGTACAAAGTCTTGTCACAGCACAGGTTGAAAAAGGTATGGTGATCAAACTTTTGCAAAACAAAGAAAAACTCAAAGTGATGAAACAATCATTCGGTACTTGTGTAGTATAAAGGTGGCAATATGTCGTGCAAAACCAATAAAAATTTAAGAGGCGAAAAACCATTTCTTTTCATTCTATGTTATGAACTACTACAAATGAAATCTAAGCCCAGAATTCATAAATATCGTTAAGTTTGATTAAGAGAGTGTCCTACTATCCTGAATTGGAAGAAATGATACAAAGATGGATGTCTTAAGTAATTATCGACACACACTTCAACCATGTACCTTGTATGTGGTGATCAGGGAAGGAGCAGACATCACCATCATCGATATTCAGAAACATATTTTTTGTCAGATAGTTCAAAGCCACCATCATCATTAAAATTAGATTCATAGCTGTCCTCCTCACTCTCATAAAAATACTCATTATCAGACTCTACAATATCTTCTCCACAAGATTCTCTTGTTACAAGGTTAAGAATGAATTCTGAATCTAAAGCGCTACACAAAAAAATGAAATAAAGGATAATAAGGTCGATGAATGTTTCAAAAAGGATGTGATGATTTTTGGTCTTGTGCAATATTAATATTGCTCCGGAGGAAATATCCAGAGAGATGAACAGAACTTGGACCAATTACTGGAAACTGAACGTCAGCGTCCTCTTCAAACTAAACGACTAGATGGCACATCTCAGCCAATCTAGGATTCAAACTACACAGTATTAGCGGCCTCCTGTTGCCAAGAGTACACTGCACTAGAGTCCTTGTAGCAGCGTTGCAACTGACCAGCACAGCCTAAGAATCATGACACAAAAGGTAAAATAAAAAATCTTATGAGGGCTCAAATTTGCCAAAAAGTAATCTAGTGTAACGATTGTCATGTTATACATGAAGATATGTTTACCAATTATTTTGGGAAAAGAAAGTGATGATATAAAAACATAAAATGAATTACAAGATACTTCAAAATTTCAAATCACAATGTTATATAACATTTTGAGAAGCAACATGACCATCTCCACTAATATAAAAAGCAAGATAGGGGTTGATCCAAAAAATCTCGACCTGTCCATCAACCTGCATCTAACGCTCTTTCATCCCATGTTTAGAGCAATACAACACAACAAATTATGCCTGTGACACCACCCGCCGAGCAGTCTCTTTTTCACCTCCTCCCGAACGCACGTCCGGTAAGGTTCCCCGCTGCTGGACCCCGCGCAACCCAGCAACTCTGCCGATGTGACCTGCTCCTTTATTGCTACCCGCGGCCCTGGTGTCTCCTCCCCGTCCCCACTAGCCCAGCCTGAGGAAGCTGGCCCACTCCGACTCCCCTCCGCCTGTCTCCATCTAGACCAGCATGCCGCAATAACGCCGCCGTCAGACCAGCAAGCCTTAAAGGCCACTGGACATTGGTCCACATACTTTTGTGAAGATTCTTACCAGTAAAACAGAGTTAAGCACATGCCAAGTTGTTGATTAATCTACCTGATGATTTACAAAGCTGCAATGGCATTTTTTTTTGTATTCAGAAGGCTATCATCTTTCATATCGTACATTGGTGGTACATACTCCACATGATACGTTAATGTGATAGTCAAAGTTTTTTAAGTCTGAATTTGTGTATGTCAAACATTTCAACTTTTGGTATCATCATCTAGTATAAGATCAATTGGCATAATCCAAATGTGTGTTATTGCCATGCATGTGAATTTTTTATTTCAGCAAGGCGAACCTGTTAGCTATGAGACTTAATGAGAAGTAACAAGTGTTGTACAGCTCGAATTAATGGTGTCGGCAATCATAAAATGGTTTTCTTTGTGAATGAAGTTTTTTTTAACACTGGTGCGCAAACATTTCTCTCATTTGCACAATTGCATTGTATTTAATCTAGATGTGCATGAAAATTTTCTTTGCAAATGAAGCTTTTGAATTTTGCAAAGAAAATTTGTCCGCATTTTGTGTTTGCCGTATTATCGATTTAATCATGACCTACATTAAGTGTGCATTTAATTGAGTAGTCATGCTTTCTTTGAAGGTTATTTGTATTCCTGGAAGGAATACATAAGTATAGTTTAACATGTAAACAAAAACCAATGTCTGGCTGAATCTTGCTATTTATATGTTAATCACTTCAGCATGCCCTGGAATGACACTTTACTGACGTTCGACAGTGAAAGTTATCTCAATCAACGCTTATTGTCTCGAGTATAGAATAGATCTGCTTCTCTTTCTTCTTATGAACAGAATGGGCTTCTTAGTTTTAATGGAATGAACACGCTTTCTGACACAGATTCCCTAGAAGGGTTAGGTACATAGGATATGGATAGTCTTTTCCAGTGCGATAAAATAAAGCGACTACCGTAGTGTTGTATGGCCTCTTTGGATGGTTGTAAGTTGTTTACCGTATTGAAAAATACCATGTCCTCTGATTTTGCATCTGGTTTTTGTTCTGTTTGAACTAGGAAGGAAATGGAGCCCCGTAGGCCATGGAAGTCCTGAATATTATCCGGTACAGGTTGGCTATAAAGGTGAAAAGTTTCTCTTTTGCAGCTTCACAGACTGGAATAAGCTTCAGTCATCCAAGGACCAAGGGACTACAGGCTCCGGGGGGATTACCTTTCAGAATAGGCAGGTAGGATTACCGCCACTCTGTTCTATCGGGTTTAACACCAGTGAATGATCTAACATGTACAAAAGCGAAAAGAGGTGCATGAGAATCATTCATCTGTCTTCCAACTAAGAATATTCAAATAAAGTACATACATATATATACAATGTTCATCGGCCAGTGCCACATCCAAATTTTCCTGTCCACTCAATGTAATTTGGTGACATTTTCTTCAGCCTTATCCACCGTGATCTGACAACTTAGTGATTGCAGTCTCAAGGCAACTATCTCTCCAGAGTGCAGTCTGACAATAGCCTCTTATCACTTTTTATGAACGACACATGAATTTGTGTATATGGAGAAAGGTAATTAATATTTTAAATGATTTTGCTTTGCCAACATGGGTATTATATTTTTGCATTGGTTATTACTTTGCACATTTCTAACGAGTGTATATTTGACGTGAAATAACATGGGCCGAGTCGCTTGAACAATTTATTCATATGCCAAAGTTACAATCTCCTGAGCATTATACATCTGGAGAAGTGTGCTTTTGGAAAAAAGATTATATAGCTGATGCAACATATATTAATTTTGTGTGGCATTTGGGTACAGGAAGCATGTTGATTCATGAAAAGAAACGACATTTCAGAATACTTACATAAGCGGAACTAGGAATAATGCACTCTGCAGGAAAATTACAAAGTTTCAAGAAAAGTCGTGTTGCACGTACACACTTACTAGTGGTAAGGAGTAAATGAAAACAGGGGTGAGGTCAACGAAACCTTGGTAATATGGAGATGGCCATTTGAGGGCTGGTAGCGGTGGGTGTAGGGGTTCCCTGGCCTCAGCTCCACGCCTGCACACATTAGCCATAGCTCATAACTTAGCAGATGATATCATAGTAGAAGTTGAGAGGGCAGGAAGGCAATGCTTACCCCAGAACGCCATAGGAAGGGCAGCAGTGTGGTGGAGGAAGGGCAGCAGGGACGATGGAGGGGGAAGGGAGAAGAGAGAAGATGGAAACTAAATCACAGCCAAATCATATATTCTGAAATAGTAAATTCTATTCAATGTAACTTCCATACAAGTGTGAGAGATCGTAGCGAATGACATTATTCTGAAATGGTAAATTCTATTTAATGCAGCTTCCATACGAAAACTTTCCTTCCATCCTAGCAAACACTATATATAGGTCATGAAGTCCACCGTCACACTGTCAGTTGCTTTCCCAATATATTCTTCCTATGGGTATCCAAAGATAAATCTAAACCATAAATGCCTTGAATGATGATTACTGATGCATATAGTTTTTCTGATGAGACAGTTTGTGTCACCACTTATTTGCCTTTTACTAGTAGTAATAATAATTAGCATTCAGTACAACAAGGCCCAAAAATAAGATGATTCACAACCTTCATAGACAGCAGCAGCGCTAACTAATAATCCTATTTAGGGGGGGAAATAAAATAGAACATCGGCAGCACTTGCTGTCGTCCTACAGCCCAACTTCCCATTTTAGCAGATCACAGCCAATTCCTGCTCGGTCACTGCAGCTTTCTACACGTTTTGGATTCCTGCAATACATAAACAGGTTTCAAGATCACAACTTGACTTTGTTTGTCTCAAGGAGAAAGCAATTATATCTCCAATTTCGCAGTGTAACTTCATGCACGTTGCGGATGAACTCTCACGAGATAAAGCTCAATGGAATCGACACATTTAAATCGTTTGGTTCATAACATTGCTCGACATATTAAGCTCAAATTAACATGTCACAGAAGATCAGCGAGTAACCTGCTTCTAGCGCTAATATAGAGACAAATTCTACTTACAATGACTATCCAGGAATAAAGAATAACAAAATTGTACTTCAATGATTATCCAGGAATAAAGAATAACAATATTGTGCTTGCAATGACTATCCAGGAGTCCAGGAATAAAGAATACTACTATAACACATTTGGGGGGGTTTACTTTATTTTAAAGGAACTGCTTCAGTACTTCAACATTGAAAACTGTAAGAATTCAGAGCGAAATGAACCATGTAAAACACAAAAGTTATGTTTAATAAGGGATGCATCTTCGAATCTTGTGAAGATTATGCCATTAAGATCAGTAAAACCCAACCGCCGAATCGTGTATTCCATGCATGCTGTTATGCAAGGTTGGATCTGGAACTTCCGATCTTAACCTACTGCCATCAAAACTACACTCCCACTCCCCATTATAGATCATAATACCACTAGCTAGATGTCCTCATAGTTCGCATAGATGGAGTTACTTGTTTGACACAGCCTTGTGGTTGTAAGATATTTCTGGAGAACAAGTAGGTAGTTTTGAAAAAAATTACATAGTAATGCTGCAAATCATGAAAAACAGCATGATAGGCCTTGGGTGTGTTTCAGGGGATGTTAATGAAGAGCTGTTTCGTCGTGAAGAGCAAGGTGAAACATGCAGTTATAGTATGTATGCAGAAAAGTTCAGAGAAGCTCATGAACATTTTTTCCGGTCATAATTAGCATCTCACAAGGAGCTACGAAACTGTAACATGCAAAGCTCACATCAATTCACTAAACCTCATGTATTCAAAATAATACCTGCATCATAGGCAGCTCAAAGCAGACGTACTTCCAGTAATCAACTAACTTGTGATCTTTAGGCACCACCTCCGTTGCCCTACCCGCACAAAATATTGCATAAGCATCAGCTGCATACCTGTGGTAAGAATAACTTTCTTGTTACTAAACAGGCTGGATAAGAAACAACATTATACAGATACTCATATCAAACAGAAGAATTAAGAGGGCAGAACTCACTTGCCAACACCACAGAGCTCAGTAATATAGGTCCATTCTTTTTCAACATACTCCTTAGAGAATTTCTGGATTCTAGTTGTTTTAACACGCTGCAACCCTAGATATGCAAGATACCCTGCCATCTTCTCAGGATCAGCGTTAACTGCAGACTGAGCATCAGGATAGCATTCGAAGAACCCCTCAATAATATTCTTGACCTACATTAGTTAATAGCGAGGAGTGAATTCTTGAACTTAAACTGGAAAATTGTATTGATGTGTTAGGGAACTATCTTCTATAACAAATGGAACACCAGTTTAAATTCAGTGAACACTCAAGTAACACAAGACGCACACACAATAAGAAAATGAGAACATAAGACATGCAACTGCTAAGCTTGCCTGTGCAGCAAAATAGTTCTTCAAAGAACCATCAAAACGAAACAGCAGCTCCCCTTTGTACATAGAAACTATGAAAGCATTTGACAATTCAAGTTTGGTTATCTTCTTGACTTATTAATCAAGAAATAATTACATGGTTAACCATCTTTTTACGTATGAAATAAGTGTGGCTACAATGTTCTATTCATTGGCTTAGAAGAACACAAGCGGGTTTTTACTTTCGTGGCTATCTGAACTCTCATATATCAGATTAGCTGGCAGAAATTCAGTTAAATTGTTTTGTTTCCAAAAGTCCATTGGGGAAAACAATTAAGTGAACAATCTTGGAGCTTACCTGTTTACCATGTGTTAAGTTGAGGAGCATGCGGATGACAATAACCTTCCATGGATCAGAAGCGTACTCCTCCTGCAAAAGATTATGTGGAGAGCGTGGCGGTGGTACCAGCTGGTCCAGGGAAACGCGCCTGTATTTGTCTGAGCACTTCTCAGCAGGGGTAAGCAACGGTGGTGGTTCTCTTTGCTTCGTGGTTCCCATCTTCTTCTTAGGGTTTTTCTTTTCTTTTGCATGTAGTTTCTCCTGTGAGCCATAGGAGGAGCCTGAACCTGAATCTTTTTTCTTTAACTTTCGAGCTAGAGAATTGTTAGCCTTGGAAGCCTTGGAGGTTCCATTCGCAAAGAGCTCAGACAACACAAATGATGGATAACCCCGAGGTGGCATCATGGATAGACGATCAGTGGTTCCAGGAGGTTGGGGATTGCGATCTTGGCAGGCAGGTCTGTAGCAGAACTGATATAAGGATGCGGCGGAAGGCGATGTATAATTTGGGCTCTGCTCAGTACAATTGGGACCGAAATCACTGGGTGCCAAAAAGCCTTCAGGTAACACCTGCTCCTTGTTCATCTCCTTGAAAAGCTTGCGTTTGCTGGGAGCGCAGACATGGGCCTTCTTGCAGTTACCATTTTTAACATTGTCAACCTTTGGGGCATCAGCTCCTTGGTACTGTTCTGGTGGAGCTTTGTGCAGTTGAATGCAGCAAGTCTGGCTGGGGTCAAATGGAAGCGTATTGCCTGATGGTTCCCTTTGCTTCTTCTCCCTCTTCTTCTTCTGAGTGTTCTCCTTTACGTCTAGATTTAGTTTCTCTTGTGAGCCTGAACCCGACTCTAGCTGCTTTCCCTTGGATGCTACAGAGGTGTTGAACTTGGCAGCCCGGGAGGTTTCATTTGCCGTAAGCGGAGACGACTCCAATGATGAGTGGCCCCGAGATGGCAGCCTGGCTACACGATCAGGTGTTCTAAGAAGTGGGGGTTTGTGATCTTCAAGGACAGGGTTATAGCGGAACTGGTCAAAGAATGCACTGTAAGCCGATGAATGATCACGGTTCTGCTCGGTGCAACTGCTAGCAAAATCGGTGAACGGCACAAAGCCTTCAGGCAGCACCGGTTTCTTCTTGCTTGCCTCCTTGATGAGCTCACGCTTGCTGAGGACACGGGGCCTTTTTCCATTGTTTATTTTAATACTACTACCCATTCGACCACCAGCCTCTCGCTCTTGTTCCGGTGGAGCTTTGCCTCCTTGTGATCGGACGCAGTGAGTATGGCCAGGATCAAGTTGCAATGGTGACTTTCTAGATGGCTCCTGCTGCTTCCTCTGCTTCTGTTTCTTGGTCACCTTCAACTCCTGCTTCCAAATTGTGGTTTCGGCAGCAACGGATGTAGAATAAGATGACAGCGTGTGCTCCATGTTCTTGGACTCTTTTTTCATCTTCGCCTCCACAGCATCCTCCCTCTGCTCCTCCAAGCTAGTATTCTGGGCAAGAGACAGGTCCGGCAGCTTCTGCTCCTTAGAAATCTTCCTCTTCCTCATGATCGCTGCAGCCGCCTCTTTCAACATTGGGGTTCCTGGAGCGGCAGATTGAGCTGTGGCTTCACGGAATGGGGCAGCGGATAGAGGCTTGGAGGCGTGGGGAGCATTTGTTCCTTGTGGTTGAGTCTGCCCGGGGTCAAGTGGCATTAACGAGTAGCTGGATAGCTCTTGGTCCTTACTGTGCTTCTGTTTCTTGGTCACCTTCACCTCCTGCTCCCAAATTGTGGTTTCGGCAGCAACAGATGTAGAAGGAGATGACAGTGTGTGCTTTATGTGCTTGGACTCCTTCATCTTCGCCGCCAGGGCGTCATCCCTCGGCTCCTCCAAGGTAGTAATTTGGGAAAGAGATAGCTCCGATACCTTCTGCTCCTTACAAATGTTCCTCTTACTCCACCGCTGCGGACGCCTCTTCCAACATTGGGGTTCCTGTAGACGACTCCAATGATGAGTGACCCCGAGATGGCAGCCTGGCTACACGATCAGGGGTTCTAAGAAGTGGGGGTTTGTGATCTTCACGGACAGGGTTATAGCGGAACTGGTCAAAGAATGCACTGTAAGCCGATGAATGATCAGGGTTCTGCTCGGTGCAACTGCTAGCAAAATCGGTGAACGGCACAAAGCCTTCAGGCAGCACCGGTTTCTTCTTGCTTGCCTCCTTGATGAGCTCACGCTTGCTGAGGACACGGGGCCTTTTTCCATTGTTTATTTTAATACTACTACCCATTCGACCACCAGCCTCTCGCTCTTGTTCCGGTGGAGCTTTGCCTCCTTGTGATCGGACGCAGTGAGTATGGCCAGGATCAAGTTGCAATGGTGACTTTCTAGATGGCTCCTGCTGCTCCCTCTGCTTCTGTTTCTTGGTCACCTTCAACTCCTGCTTCCAAATTGTGGTTTCGGCAGCAACGGATGTAGAACAAGATGGCAGTGTGTGCTCCATGTTCTTGGACTCCTTTTTCATCTTCGCCTCCACGGCATCATCCCTCTGCTCCTCCAAGCTAGTATTTTGGGCAAGAGACAGGTCCGGCAGCTTCTGCTCCTTAGAAATCTTCCTCTTCGTCATCATCGCCACAGCCGCCTCTTTCAACATTGGGGTTCCTGGAGCGGCAGATTGAGCTGTGGCTTCACGGAAAGGGGCAGCGGATAGAGGCTTGGAGGCATGGGGAGCATTTGCTCCTTGTGGTTGAGTCTCCCCAGGGTCAGGTGGCAATGGCAAGTAGCTGGATGCCTCCTGGTCCTTACTGTGCTTCTGATTCTTGGTCACCTTCACCTCCTGCTCCCAAATTGTGGTTTCGGCAGCAAAAGATGTAGAAGGAGATGACAGTGTGTGCTTTATGTGCTTGGACTCCTTCGTCTTCGCCGCCGTGGCACCATCCTTCGGCTCCTCCAAGGTAGTAATTTGGGCAAGAGATAGCTCCGGCACCTTCTGCTCCTTACAAATGTTCCTCTTACTCATCACCGCTGCGGCCGCCTCTTCCAACATTGGGGTTCCTGGAGCAGGGGAATGAGCCAGGGCTTCAAGGAATGTGGCAGCCGGTAAAGGCTTGGAGGCATGAGGAGCCTTTGTTCCTTGTGATTGAGCCTGCCCGGGACCAAGTGGCAATGGCGAGTGGCCGGGTGGCTCCTCCTCCTTACCCCGCTTCGGTTTCTTACTCACCTTCGTCTCCTGCTCCATTGGTGGGGTTTCGGCAGCCGCAGCAGCGGACAGAGAAGGAGATGAGCTGTGCTCCTTGTGCTTCTTCCTCGCCGTAGCCGCCGCCAGCACGGCCTCCTCACCCTGCTCTTCCTCCTCCTCGAAGGTAGGGTTTTGGGCAAGAGCTAGCGCCGCCACCTTCTGCATCTTCCTCTTCTTCATAGCCGCATCCGCCGACGCCTCTTCCAGGATTTGGGTTCCGGGAGCGGAGGATTGGATTTGGGTTTGGGTTTGGGTTTGGAGGGATGGGGCAGCGGGCAGGGGCTCGGAGACGTAGGGAGATTGCAGCGGAGCCACACCCTCTCCCATCGCCGCCGCCGCCGCCGCCGCTGTCATCACTCACGCCGGAAATGGCGGTTCGGAATAGGACGTTTTCACGTTTCCCAGGGGCATTTTACAATTTGCCATAGTACATTTTTCTTCACTTCTATTATTTTCTACACCATGTGTTCTCTCATCACTGATGATGTTGGAAAAGTGTGATATCTTGCTATGAATGACGTTTTTTTGGCAGACTTAACTAAATCTCAGTTATCCAAATCTCAGTTACAACCTAGTCGTAACTATGCGCACACATAGGTTAGTATGAATCTTGAAGCAAATTTAATGGTGTGTATTTCTTTTCTCAGTTACTACAACCTAGGTGTAACTCGGAAATCTCAATTGTAGCCCACTTCAAACTAGAAAAATATCAGTTGCAACCCACATGCAACTAGAAAATTTTCATTTGCAACACACCTACCAATAGAGAAATCTAAGTTGCAACCCACTTGCAGCACGAATCACGAAACGAATCCGATGAGCAAGAAGTTGACTAAAACAAAACAAAAATCAGACGTACGATTTCTAGCAAATCCTTTTTTATGGGAGTATAGGACTACAACGGGACCATCGTGTTTTTCTCTTTCTTTTTGGAAAACAGCTCTCTTTTTTAATACTTTGTATCATAAAATACTCCAGCTCTCTTTTATATATTAATTAATTGGATTATAGGAGCTATAGTTAACAGCCAATGAAAACTATGCGTGTACGGACATTAGATGTTGCTTAATCCCTTCTCATGAATTCGAACGTAAAGCTCTTAAATGTGTTAACGGTGTTGGACGATGTTGTGAAGGATAGTGCAGTAGTAGTTGTTGTTGCTTTCTCTCGAATTGAGTTGACGACTCTTTTTAAAAAATTAACGACTTTCGGGCCATCCAACGAGAACTGAACACTTATATCGTGCAAGTCCGGCAAAGTTCAGTCATCACTGTTAGTTAGATGAACAATACCATAGTTTTATCAATGTTATGATGGTAAGTGACAACTGCTAACTAAATATGTGGGTAATTTCATGGGCTTCTTTATCAATGTTATGATGGTAAGTGACAACTGCTAACTAAATATGTGGGTAATTTCATGAGCTTGTTACAAACAACATATTGTTATAGTGGTAAGTCTACCATAACATTTTGTTATTTACGGGAGATATGTCTTGGTAAGTCTTACTGTCGTTGCCTATTCGACGGTACCTCGGAGGAGGGATCCTCACGAGGGGGAGAAGAAGTAGGGGCCATCGGGCGGAGAGTCCTTGGGACGGTGGTACGTGATTTACCCAGCTTCGGAACACCTGCTCGAGGACTCTCCGCTCGATGGCCCCTACTTCTCCTCCCCCTCTTGAGGATCCATCCTCCGAGGTACCATCGAATAGGCAACGACAGTTGGCCCCCCGCCAACTATCGTTGCCTATTCAACGGTACCTCGGAGGATCCGGGGCGCCAACTGTCGTTGCCTATTCGACGGTACCTCGGAAGAGGGATCCTCACGAGGGGAAGAAGAAGTAGGGGCCATCGAGCGGAGAGTCCTCGGGACGATGGTACGAGATTTACCCAGCTTCGGAACACTTGCTCGCCCAGGACCAGCGCTTGTGGAATTATCTGGGCGCTTTCGCGTTGTTACAATGGGTTGTGGTTGTGCCTCTAGGGCTCCCAGTATTTGTCTTATAAAGGCGTCAGGATCTAGGGTTTACACGGAGAATCCTAACCGAATACAAGTCGCCTAACTACGGAATATTACATTGTCGTGCACGTCAAGGATCCGAGGATCCGCTTTCCCTTATACGTCGTACCGGATCCGGCTACCCTAATGGGCCAGGCCGGATCCGACTTCCAAAATCGGTCAACGGATCCGACATTTTGTTCATGGGCTGGACTTCATCCATTTTGATCTACAGCAAAACTGTGCCGTCCGATGGGCCATACGCCACCATCACCGTCTATGTGCCACCCGGACTTGCCGGATCTAGCCACTGTCGATGGTACACACATGCAGTATACCCACAACACTTACCATAACAATATGTAACCTTGTCACTGCGGTTGTTGTTAATGCTATCCTGGTAAGTGTATACTGAACAGCTCCATAGTTAGAACATGCTATGGTGGCAAGTTTTTATTAAAACGTAATCAGTGCTACCATGATAACAAAAGCGGAGCTAGGTAATTTACAAGAACACGACTTGGTAAATTTATCATTGCCATGGTTGTAAACGTAGATAGGACACATGGACGGGTACTAACTACCATGGTAGGCTTATTTGAACAGCTTTATAATGTTATGATGATATTTACATGGAGCATGTCACTACCATAGTGGTAAGGCCTATTTGAACAGCTGAGTATTGTTATGGTGATATATACCCTCCGGTCTCTTTTAATTGATTTGGATTTAGTATAATTTTATACTAAATTTGAGTCAATTAAAAAGGACCGGAGGTAGTACCATGGTATATCACGGTGCAACAATCGTGACAGGGGTCCGAATGCAAGTGCAATGCCATAAAAATCGCTCAAGCTCTCCAGGAGCCATAACAATTTAGTATGATTTTACATAAAAGGAACAGATAGGCACAGTCGCTAACATAGGAGAAGAATCGTTAACTGTAAAAGGCCGAGACAGAAATACGTACACAAACCAGGAGGCAACGTATGTCATTGATTCAGAGAAGAACAAGACTGCTGCAATAACCGGGCAACAAAATATGCCTCGTCTCCGGCACATTCATAACACCGAATTTTGTTACAAATGAATAAATGCAGTCTGTTAAACTCACAGTCTGATTATGAGTTCTATAGAGTACCCTAGCTTCCTGCATGTTCCTGTTTCTCAACAAAGAGCAGAGTCCTTAAACTCAAGAGACAAAATAATGGGGTTCTCATCAGACGTCTACTACCCCGTGGCAAACCTGAAATCTAATACTGATGGCTAGCATCTACTCTTCCTTCCGCTTTCCTAATTGTTTCCTGGCACGAGCTGTCAAGCACCGCCCCACAAACTTGAGAACCTCATCGATTAGCACCACTGGGAA
This sequence comes from Lolium multiflorum, assembly GCA_030979885.1. Taxonomy (NCBI): domain Eukaryota; kingdom Viridiplantae; phylum Streptophyta; class Magnoliopsida; order Poales; family Poaceae; genus Lolium; species Lolium multiflorum. The sequence goes on from CM061750.1 coordinate 332,736,107, forward strand.
TGCAACTGCTATCACCAAAAGCCATTCATTGAAACTGAGGGGCACGATACCGAAGATTTGGGTAAGGAAAGGCACGTAAAGGATCAGGAAATGAAGCCCAAACGACACAGACATTGCCAGAAGAAGCCAAGGGTTAACCCATGGAGGCATACTCAGAAGGCTACCATCCTCAGACAGGGCATTCAGCGAGTTGAACATCTCAATGGACACCAAGACAGACAGGGAGAGGGTTGTCGCTTTTATTTTGCCACCCTGGAAGTAATCGCATGGGTTTGCGTCGAAGTCAAATGTCTGTGACCCAGCTGTGAATGATGACACATTGAAACCCTCCCATGAGGGGCATTGACCCCAATTTGAGAGCTGAGAGTACGACACAAGAGTGTGACCATCACTAGCCAGATCAATTCCCAGGAAAGAGCCGTGAGTGTACCAGATGATGAAGATTCCCACTGTTGCAATCCCAACATACATCCCAATCACCTACAGATACAATGATGTCCATGAGTTTCAAATATATGGAAGTAAAAGTGCACAAATCATGCAGCACTGTCTAATGTCAACCTTATTTGCTAAAGCGAAATTGAGATACTCCAGATATAGCTGCATATATCCCCAGATGTGTACTTCAGGGGTACATCACTTAGGACCAACCATTGCAGGCCCACATGCACAAGCCATTACTGACAAAATTACGGATGTTAATCTTTGAAACTAGATTTTTGGGACATCTAAGACCAATTTTAATTTATCATGGTGGTGAGCATTAATCATCTAACTTCCTAAAAGCCCATAATAATGTGCCAAAATGGCCAGTAGATTGATTCTATGCTGGAAAGAAACATTTTATGCCAACAAAATGCTTGTCACGAAAATGCTGACTCTTTATAGATTGTTCAAAATTATGTATATACCTTGATTGCTGAAAAGCTACTCCCTCCAATCCATAATAAGTGCCATGGTTTTAGTTCAAATTTATACTAAAACCACGCCACTTATTATGGGTCGGAGGGAGTACATGGAACACACTAAATTAACTCACCGCAAGAGCTTAAAGTCATTTGATTAAGAGCATACATGAGGAAACACATGATCCACAAGAAAACATACCATGTAACGGAACAGGATCCAAGGAGTGATCAAAGAATCATCGCTCCTTCGAGGAGGTTTCTTCATAATATCTTTATCTGGTGGGTTGAATCCCAAAGCAGTAGCAGGAGGGCCATCCGTAACAAGATTGACCCACAGAAGTTGTACAGGAATGAGGCCTTCTGGTATACCTAGAGCTGATGTTAGGAATATGGAGGCAACTTCTCCAATGTTCGAAGATATCATATATCTGCAATGCCACATAAATCATGTGAACAGGTTGGATTTGATTATTATTGTCAAATAATAATAATAATAATAATAATAAAGGTTAAATCATAGCACACCAATATGTACCTTATAAAAGCCTTCATGTTGTTGTAAATAGACCTTCCTTCACCAACAGCTGAGACTATTGTACTGAAGTTATCATCTGCAAGCACCATATCTGAAGCTTCTTTTGCAACCTAAAACAAAATCACCAGGTAAAGGAAACAAGGTCACAAGTCCACTCTGCATGCGTCGGAATAGCCAACAAAAACATGTTTTGAGGAACTGAGGAATATAATTGTGTGCCAAGATTCTGAACAGATAAAGAGGGGGGACAGGTTTTACAGAACTACTCCCTCCGTTCTAAAATAAGTGTCTCAACTTTTTCTAGATACGGATTATCTACAAACTAAAACGGATCTACATACATCGGCATCTAGACAAAACTGAGACACTTATTTTAGTATGGAGGGAGTATGTCGTAATTATTTTACAGAACTATGTGTGGATTTTCACATTTCATAAAGAATAAGATCTTATCCACAGCATGCCACCAAACATAGATGCATCCTTTGGACATATAAGAGCATTAATAAGCAACATATTTCAAAGTCAGTGAGTATCAGATCTTTAGGGAGGACCATCAAGCAAAAACGTACAGATAGTGCATATTCATTATGTTAGATATACTTTGTGGATCTTAATGAGTGTTAGCATCAAATATTCAGAGCGAAGTAGTTATGTAGGAGCGATGGGCAATGGTGAAGCCATTACATAGAACGACTGTAGCAAATGCTAAATGCTAAATAATAGTTATTGCAACTACAAAGCACTCAAGTGTCGGAAGACACATAGAAGACTCACAGTGCAGCCTAATTAAGTACTTTTGAAATGTCTAGAAGGCGGCATTGTTCTATAGAAGTGAGCTCATGACGAGTTACACAAATTAAGAATGAGGCTTACAAGATAGAGCTAAAAAGAACAATAACAGTTTGGCAACAGAGCAAGAAGGCAGACCTCAGTCCCTGTGATGCCCATCGCAATTCCAATATCAGCTAATTTCAGAGCCGGTGCATCATTCACACCATCACCAGTCATTGCAACAACTTCACCATCTTCTTTGAGCAACCTAACAATTTCCTGCTTATGTTTTGGCTCTGCCCTGGAGAAGAGAAGGCCACCTGTTTGCCTCAGCAGCTTCTTCCTATCAGGAAGAGCCATGAATTCCTTCCCTGCGAAGCTCCTTGAGCTAATGTTTTCACTGGAACTAAAAACCCCAATCTCACGGCATATTGCCTCTGCTGTTTCTTTGTTATCACCTGTTATCACCATAACACGTATTCCAGCAGCTCTGCAATCTTCAATTGCTTGGTGGACTTCTTCTCGTGGAGGATCCTGTGGATAATAGTGTTAAAAAGGTACATGCATTAGTCAACATAGAACCGCACATATTATATTATTTACCGAATCTCCATGAAGTGCGGGAAGGACTCACCCTTAGACCAACGAAACCACAGAATATCAGATTATTCTCTATTGACGAGTAGTATGAAGGATCAAGCAGATACTTATGAGCAGCATGCTCTTCCCCGTCATATGTTGCAAATTCTGCCAAATCCTCCTTATATGCAAAGCCCAAACAGCGCAATGCACTGGCAGACATTTCACTAAGTGATGACAGTATAAGTGCCTTGGCACCGTCATCCAAGAGCACGACAGATCCATCAAGCAACTGAATATAGGCACTTCTCTCTAGCAAATTTTCCACAGCACCCTGCAAGAGTACTTTAACTATGAATATTCATTGGACAGAAAAATAACATGACAAAAAACAACACAAGCAACAGTATGACATTATATTTACGATAACAAAAGAAAATAAGAAATACAATGCTAGCAGAGTATATGATTAACTGATGGAAGAAACGATAAATATGCATTGATAAAAGATCCTTGATAAAATAGATATATGGAATTTACATTTGACAAAGATGTTACTCTAGTTTCAGGAGAAACGAAGGGTGCAAAAATGACACAGTGGTCGCACCATGACAATAAATGGTTGTTACTTCGAGCATTATGAGCAATGAACAATAAAACATGAGTAAATCAAACTCCAAAAACAGATTATAAATGCACACTAGACCACTTGAGATATGCTATTTGCAGCAGAATTAGATGATATGAATGATTCCAAATACCTTCACAAGCAGCAAATTCTTTCCAGAGTCAGTTTTCTTCACAATAACTCCCATAGATTTTCTAGTACGATCAAATTCCAGGGTCCCTACTCTTTTAGCATCATTGTTCCACCATTGGCAGCACCCTTCAAACAACAAAGATTTGAAAATTACGTCAGATGCTTTGCATACAAATTTTAAATAATGTACCCAGATTGCATTTATTGTGCACAGAAGAAGTCAACATACTTAGCAGATCAGATGAATCCTGAGATGGAGTATATCCACCAGGAAGGCCCATTTTCTCGACCAAAACCTGGCACACGCATAACACAATCACCCAACAGTTCAAATAGTCGAACTGTAGTAAGGTAATAATGAACGAATTTAAGCAAAGGTTCTTCAAAACAACTTGTCCTTGAGCATACATAATAAAGAAGTACCAACTGAACCACGCATTTCTTGAATGTTATACATGCTACTGCTAATATATTGTAGATTTTATATTAGGTTTCATCTACACTAGAATTTGTCAAAATGAATGAAACAGAAGCAATGTCATCCTAAAGCGCTTCCAATTAGTGTATAAAATCTGCTAGTAAGGAGCATACGTATCACGGTGCATTAACAGAGCATACCTTGAGCGCAGCCTCTGTGGGCATCCCAGTAGCCACATACTGATGCTCAGAGTGTGCAATACTTGCATCATTGCAGAGTGCAGCTATCTTTGCGATCATCTGGAGATTCTCGTCCATGCTCAAGCTTGGCCAGTCATGTATCTTGCCATCACTGGGGTCATAGGTGGTTCCATCAACCTTGAAGTTCCTGAGAGTATCAGGCCACCTCCCAACGGCCACAAGCCTGACCGCTGACATCTGGTTGGTGGTGAGAGTTCCAGTCTTATCAGAGCAAATGACCGTCGTGCAGCCCAACGTCTCGACGCTGGGTAGCTTCCTGACAAGCGCGTTCTTCTGAGCCATCTTCCTCGTGCCTAGCGCCAAGCAGGTGGTGATGACCGCAGGCAGGCCCTCAGGGATGGCCGCAACAGCGAGCGCGACGGCGATCTCAAAGTAATAGGTGCACTTCTCGAATGAGAACTTGAAGTTGGTGGGCCATCCGTCGACGTACTCCCAGGTGAGGAAGTACTTGACGTTGATGAGCCAGACGAGGATGCAGATGACCCCGATGATGGCGGTGAGGGCCTCGCCGAACTCGTTGAGCTTCTTCTTGAGCGGCGTGTCGTCCTCCTCCTGCGCGGCCTCCTGGATCTGCGAGTGGATCTTCCCGATCTCGGTGGCCATGCCGGTGCCGGTGACGAGGCAGACGGCGCTGCCGTTGACGATGGTGGTGCCGGCGAAGACCATGCAGTCCTTGCCCTGGATGTCCGTGTCCTCGGCCTGGATCCGGTGGCTGGACTTGTTCACCGACGAGGTCTCCCCCGTGAGCGACCCCTGCTCGACCCGCAGGGTGGAGCTGATGAGCTGCAGCACCCGCATGTCCGCCGGCACCTTGTCCCCCACCCGGAGCTCCACCACGTCCCCCACCACGAGGTCCCGCGCGGGCAGGGCGTGCGACCAGCGCCCGTCCCGCTTCACCGTGGCGTGCTCCGACTGGATCTCCTTGAGCGCCTCCAGCGCCTTCTCCGCGTTGCTCTCCTGCCACACCCCGACCACCGCGTTGACGATGAGGATGAGGAAGATGACCAGCGGCTCCACGAACGCCGTCGCCCGCGCCTCCCCGCCCTCCGCCCCGTCGTAGAGCGCCAGCACGAAGGAGACCACGGCCGCGGCGAGGAGGATGCGGACCAGCGTGTCGTTGAACTGCTCGAGCACGAGTTTCAGGATGGAGGGCGGCGCGTGGCGCTCCAGCTCGTTGGGCCCGTGCTTGAGGAGCCGCGCCGCGGCCTCGTCGGAGCTGAGGCCGCGGTCCGCGGAGACGCCGAGCTCGGCGAGGCACTCGGTCGGGGTCCGCGCCCACGCCGGGAACGGCGGCGGCGCGTCCGAGCGGGGCACGCCGGATCCGGCCTCGTCCTGCCCGCCCTTGCCCATTGGGTCGAGATTTGTGAGCGGCGCTCCTTGCTAGGGTTTCCGTCCGCCGCGGCGGGGAGATCGCATGGAACCTTAACCCTAGGAGGCGGGCGGCGGGATGGGGAGGAGTGAGGGGGATTGGTGGTGCAGGGGTGTGGTGTGGATTCGAAGGGAAAGCAGGGGAAGGACGGACGGGGAGCTTTTGGCTTTGTTTGTTCGTTCCCACTTTTCTTTATGGCGTAAACTGTTTTCTTATTTCCGAGTCGAACGGGACAGCGAGAAATCGTACCGCTAGTTTAATGTGGCGGAGACTTTTGTGTGCCTGCATGTGGGGCCGCCCGTGAGGTGGGGCCAGGCGTCAGCGAGGGACGGAGGAGGGTTCGTTGTCGTCGCGGCTGCTTTCGTGCGGCGGATGGGATGATGAGATGTGCGGATTAATAATTAATTAACCGATATGGTATGGAATGGGGTTCTTGATAGATGCCTTGCTTGACCCCGGAGGAGCGGGCAGCGGGGACGCCACGTCAGCGAGCGACGCGCTGCCGCAACGGTATGTGACGCTGAAACGTGGGGCCTTTTCGCGACCCGGGCCCGCCCGCAGCGAGAAGGACGTGGTGCTTTTGTGGCTTTGCGCGGATCGGGATGCGGGGAATCTTTCCCGGCGGGCGAGTGGGGGAGTGACGTCATCGGGACCAATCATCTCCAGCCGCGCGTAGCCGCCTTCGGGCCGTACTAGTGACGCGGCTCCCGCCAATAGGGTGGCGCCACCTGTACTCCTCCAGGTCCAGGTCCAGGGCTGCAAAAGAAGAATCCTGGAAGCTGCCGGGCGACTGGGCCTCCAGGAGGCACGGGCAGAGCACGCACAGGCACAGTGTCGCTTGCCGTGCTGTGCGCACGCTCGGGGAATCAGCCCAGCCCTGCGGCTTGCTACGTACGGCCACGGCAGCGGCAGCGGCAGAGCTCCGGTTCTAGCCAGGCACGCACACCACGGTGAAGATTGTCACGAGGAAATATTCGGTGGATCAGCCCAGTACTTGCGTGTTCGCTCGTCCGGAGCGCACGAGGTGTGGAGCGGTAGGTAGCGGAGATGTGGATGAATACTTTACGCTGAAACGGAGGCCAGACTTGTAGCAGTGGCCCACCGGCGGCCTCTCAGTCTGTACGGCGGTAGGTACACTACTGCGACTCTGCGAGGGGGCGCTGTTGTGTTCAGTTCACCCCGTTCGTGGATCCAGCCACAAGCGCACATGCGGTGGCCTCGGAGGCTCGGACTCGGGCAGCAACGGGATCGAACAAGGAGGAGAGTGGCAAGCATGACGTGGACGTGACATCGCCGGCTATGTTTTTTTTTTCTAACACGGAGGACCGATTCATTATCAACGGTGTACATGACAAAGAAGAAACTCGATTTTTTTTTGAGGACTTTGTTGAAGACCTGCGAAAGAAAAGAAAACTCTCCATCACCTGAGGCTGGAGGGGGGCGTCCTTCGGCCATGAAAAACAGCGACGAAATCAGCTGAAGCCAGCAAATCCCTTCCTGAAGTCATATGTCTTGATAGGTACCAATGTGACACGTGTACATGACCAAGCTCCCCTTTCCCTTCTTCCGACAAAGGGCGGGCATTGGGGACACTATTCTTCTTCCTCTACCGCCTCAGCAACGAGAGGGGAGCCCGATCTCGGTCTTTTAAATGGGTTTGTACACACGTGTAGATCTAGCTAGGGTTCCAGGATGCTCAGGCATTGTTGAATAAGGTGTGATGCGGAGCTTTGCGGATGTTTTTTTTCCTTGCTGATAAGTCCAGCATGTAGAATTTGTGTGCAACGGCATGGTCAGCCTGGTGACATGGTGGTGCCCCGCTGACATAATAAGGGCGCAGGGGCATGGTCTTCCTGATCATGCCTGCAGTGGAGTGTGGATTCTGGTTCAATACAACTGTCGTAGGAAAAAAGAGCGCTTCGAGCAGACACTCATCCAACTTCGTCGGATAGGGTAATTGGAACTAAGACGAAGGACCATGGGGATGGCCCTTGGTCGGCGCACCATAATCGTATTTCTTGTCCATTCACAAGGATTTCTTCTTCTTCTTCTTGCTTTTTAGACTCATTTTGCGACACTAAGACTAGTCTTTGCCTTTGGTCGTGGACGTCATGCCCGCGCACACAGCTTAGAGATTGTCTGCTTCGTAAACTTCACATATAACGGCGGCGATGGCGTGCTCAACGTCAAGGTGTTCAACGGCATGATGTGCCACACGCACTACCACAGTGAAAGCGACAATAGCGACAAGGATTGATGCGTCGAAGCCTCTAGTTTTGGTTTTCGTTGGTTGCTATGTTTACAGTTGTTTCTAGTATGTAAAACAAAGCAAGTAGCGTTAGTTTTATTTAAATAATGTTACATATAAAGGGTGACATGTTTGGGAGACGTGGCTAGAAACGACTGTCCCCGAACGCAACGCAAAGCGACAGTGTCCCTAAACGATCGATCCGATGTTTCTGCCGGACGAGAGTTGGAAGACAGGAGATGTCCTATGTGGTTGTTTGGATCAGGAGTATTTGGAGTTAATTTTGAGAAAACGAGTTTACATTGGAATTTTAGCAAAACCAGTTTACAATAGACTTGACGAGATGGACAGCCTCATCATCGGGAAGGAGCAGCGCTATGTCGAGGACGCGGACCTCCTCCTCCTCTGACCAAGGCACAACCTCGAGGAAGATAATGCACGTGATGCGGGGAGAGGAGGTGCACCTTGATAGCGACAATGTCAAGGGAATTTGAGTGGATGACACCAGCAAAATCGAGAGTTTGGAGGAGCCGGTGGACTTCAATGTGGGCATGCAAAGGCCGGGAGCAGGAGGACGAGATGGGCACCGCAAGGGAGAGGTGTTTGACTTGTTGTAGTCGCCGCCTGACATGGGTGTACCATATTGGGTACTCAACATGGCCAACCCTGGTGTGGATTCAGGAAGGAGCATACAAGGCCCAAAAAGCCCAAGATGAGTCCAAGGATAGGAACTATACGAAAATAGGCAAGTGTTAGCCATATCGGGTAAACCGACGTATTATAATCGACCCGGAAGTGGACTCTCAGACCTAGCCTACTACATAAGGGCTAGAAGAAGCCACCGGGGAGGGCAATCAAAACCCTTGTTACCTCACGCATTGTTGCAAACCCTAGTTCTAATACAGTCTCGACAACTAGAAACCAAGACCTACTAGAAAACATGATACCATCCAAACTCACGATTTCTACAAACTACCTCTACCACTACCAACATCATCTCGTCTCCAGGGCAGTTTCTACACACTACCACTACCAACATCATCTTGTTTCCATGGGGCGGGGGGGGGGGAATAGAAGTTGCCCACAACGCTGGTGAGATAAACCTTGCGGCGACATAAACCCCCACTAGTAGAAGCTTCGGAGATGCGTGAGGGAATAAGATGATCATCGTACTGTGAAGGATCCTTGCTCGACACGGATCATCGCCCATCTTCACTTGGTCACACTTAAATAAGTGACATAAGGTTATCAATAAGCTTTGTCCGGCTTCAGAGATGGAGTGACGAGGACGGAGGCACGCCTTTGGCCCGTGCTAGTTTTTATAGTTTTCGTTAGGTAGTCCAAAGATCTATTTTTAACTTTATTTATTTTTAAGGTTATTTTACTGTTTTTGATGATTATTAATCAGATCAATGGAATTTTCAAAAAAAAAATCCAAAATAATGTAGGGGTGAATGATAGAAACCTAAAATAAACATAGTACTTCCTCCTGCTTGCTAGAAATAAGTGACTCAAATTTATCTGTGTACATAATAGTTGTCGCAAATTTAGTAGTACAAAGTTGTAAATGTACAACCCAAATTGGACCAGCTTAAAAAGCACGTCATCACCGGAATAACAGATGGCGGATCCATGCAAAATCCGTTCTCCGTGTCCGAGTCTGAAATGCCCTGGTTGACGTACTAGGAGCAGGCTTTGAACCCTTGTGAGTCACGAATGTTTAGACCGTCCCTGATTCTTGTTGGTTTCTCGTCTGATTCCAACACGGCACTCGACCGAATGCAAGTCCTCAAGACAGCTTTGCCGTACCAGGCCCCATATAAGGCGAGCGCCGAGCAGGATGCTATGGAGCTTCGTGCTGGAGCTGATGGACTACTGCGCCTTGCTGCTGCGGCGGGAGATGGAAACCCACCTGCGAGGAGTTCTGGACGAAATAATCAGTTGCGCCTGGAGGACAAGAACTCTAAAGATAATCGTGAAGACTCAACAACCTCCTGAAAAATTCGTTTGCTGTGCGATCTAGGATGCTTCCCAGTTCCTTTAGTTGTTGCGCCCTTTTGAGTTGTCCTCTTGTCACTGACAAGGATATACTTCTTGGTTCTGTAATATTTGCCCTGAACGTTAGCATTAGGCGGCGATCCCCCCCCCCTTTTCTGAATACTGTTGTTGTATTTTCGTTATCTCCATGGTAATGAAAATTCGATCCCACGTGGATCGTTTGGAAAAAAAAATCATCGGATCGAGTAGATCGAGCGAGTCTGCATGAGCATGGCGTCGCGCAAGTCGTCGTCTCTGCTCCCGAGCTGGTTACGCCGCCGCAAGTACGCTCCGTCGCCGCAGGAAGCTCCCGGGACCGAGACGCGGCGGCCCTTGGAAGAAGAGCACAAGCAGCTGAGAGCGGCAGCGGCGTCGCGCTCATGCGAACCACCGGATTTGAGAGAAGCATTGGCTTACGAAACCGAGAAGAGGCAGTGGATCGACGAGCAGAAGAGACTGATCGCGGAGGCGATGCAGCGGGCAGTCGGCCCAGATCCCCGGTGGGACGACAACGGCGGCAAGGACGACAGGCGCAAGGGGCGCCCGGCGGTAATAGAGGAGCTGCCGGCTTTCGAGATCAAGAACAGACGGTGGATGGCCGAGCACAAGAGATCGATCGCGCGGGCGAGTCGGCTATCGGCCATCGAGGAAGCTTGGCGCCGTCGCCAGGTTCACCCCGTGCCCGTGGTGTCTACCGAGACGGCTGGCGACCCGGCGAAGCGGCCGTGCGTCACGTACGCCGACCGGTTTGGTCCGGGATCCGACGCGGTGTTCCTGAAGTGCGTACTCGACGAGAAGAAGAGCGGCGGAGGAGTGGACAGAGACATCGGCCGGTCGTGGTCGGAAAGGAACGATGCACACAAACGCCGGCAGCAGAGCTACCTGAGGAACTACTGCCCGTTTCAGAAGGAGGAGGAGAGCGTGCCCGAGGACGAGAAGAGACGAACAGAGCCTGATGATGACGCGGAGATCGAGCGGTCGGTACCCGTTCTGCCGGCGAACGACGATCCAGGCTCGGTCGAGGCCGAGTTCTTGATGAAGTCAGACATCCAGCAGAACCCGCGAGGACCTCGCCGCCGCAGCGAGGAGTACTATGCCAGGCGCCGGGAAGTATTGCAGAGTTTCAAATTCGTTACCGACGAAAGTGAGAAGGCCGGCGTCGGCGTGGCGCGGCCATCTCCATCCGCGACGAGGAACTTTTGGCTCCTTCGGACGGAGTAAGAGGCGGAGGAGAAGATCGTGCCGGAAAAGAGGAAACCGCAAGAGCCTGATGAGGCCGAGATCGAACGGACGGTGGCGGTGCCGCCGGCGAACGGTCCGGGCTTGGTCGACGCCGAGTCCTTGATGAAGCCGGTCATCGAGCAGAACCCGTGGGGAATCCGCCGCGGCGACGAGGGCTACAATGCCATGCGCCGGGAAATGTTGCAGAGCTTCAAATTCGTTGCCGACGGAAGTGAGAAGGACGCCGTCGGTGCAGCACGGCGAGGAGGAGGAATGCGTCATGTTCTTTCGTGTGCCCGCCGCGGCGAAGACTTGTTGCACCGGCTGACGCTGACGACGTCAGACAGGAGCTAGATAGATAGATCGACCGATCATGTTCGGTTCTTACTTCTTAGCATTGTCCTCAGCTGTAAATTGTAATCCGAAATTTCGTGTACTAAGGAAATTCATTGTTCAGTTCATTGTAGCACTGAAGTTCTGTTCCTACTTCATACTACTAATCTTAACTTTGTTTTTGAAATTTTCACCTTGTTCTCGATCGGGCGCATGGACGTATGCGTATACTCGCTGTTTTCTCGCTTAAGACATACATATCTAGATAATGTTGAGATACCTATTTTTAGATGGAGAAGTAGCTCCCTTCCTATAAAATGCAATTGTAGTTGAAGACGAAATTTAACCCAAAAAAATAAATAACAAAATATTGCTTATATATCAACCGGAGACATAATTAATATCATTAGATTCATATTACAAAAATACTTTCTGATGATGTGGTTGTTTTATCAATATTTTTTGTATATTTGGACTAATTCTTGGTCAAAGACAAACTTCGAAATACCCACGCGCCTTATTCATTAGAATGGATGGAGTAAAATTTTGGATCCAAAATTCATGTTGATTTTAGTGCTTAATAGTGCCACTTTGAATTGTTGTTATGCAATGGTTATCCTGAAAAAAAGCAGAATTATTTATAAGAATGATGCTTGATAATGCATCAAGAATAATGCAATGGCCATGGCCAAACCTAGCTGTAAAAAACCTGATCCAAGCCAAAAATATTTAATATGAAAAGAATGAGAGGTCTATTATGCAAAAGAGGAGGGGATTAGTGACATGAAATATAGAGATAGTATTTTTTTTGTAATGTGTAGAAGGGGGTTGCATGAATCGCAAAGCATGCTCGAACGTTCCAAGATAGGTTGGGGACAAGAACGCCAGGTTGTATTGCTTTTGGAATTTCTGAAGATAACGATCTCAACCATCGATTTATTATCCAGCAAAACGAAGCTATACATTTCCAAAACTATGTGGAACTTTAGTGTTCGAAAAGTGTAACTAGGCAGTTTCACATTTTAACACCAAAAGAGGCAAGTGAATTTTTATGTAACTCTTGGTCTAAGTGTACAGTTTTAATCAACTTAGAAAAAATAATTTTTCAGTGCATTTGTTTTTCCTCGATCGTTTGTTGTTGCTCTGATGCTTCGTCTAACCAGCAGCAAGGGCCAAGGGGCCAGAGGTCGAGTCCAGGAATTCATCAGCGTGCATGGGTGCGGACACCTTCGAAACATTCAGTTATCATGCGACGAAGAGGCCTTGCTCGTCATGAATCATCGCTCCAGGGGATGGTGGATGAACCACTTTGCAACAGAACTCTTTATTCGAAGTTCCTGCTGTCACTACAGCTATACAAGAGTTCGTATGCTCCATAGTCTACAGAATTCTCCATTCTTCAAAACAACTTATAATCAGTTTACTCTGGTAATACAGTGCATCGCATGAAACTCCTCACTACTGATGTTTTTAACTGTTTGTGCATGATCAAACAACTCATATTTGCATCATTTAACCACAGTTGCTGTTAGAAGACAACAATGTAACATCGATCAAAGAGTACATACCAAAGAAGAAACATATGATCACTATCATTCTAACCACCGCCTTTGCTCATATCAGCACTAACAAAGTAGACATCCAATTCATCACAGAGTTGGACTACACAATCTCTTGGTCCTCCATGTCCTTCCTGATGATCGCAGATGCTTCCAAATGGACATTCAATTACCAAACATGCCCTCAGAACAAATGAACATGCCATTGGAGTAGCATAGAAAGGAATGACGGTAGAGCAGCTCTTCACCTTATCATCGCCCCCAAAACAAGACAAGTCTAAGAAGACATGTTGGATGGACTCACCAGCAATCATGCGGAGCCATATTCTATCGTGGCAAGCGATATTTTGAAGAGATACGTCAAAGCTTACACCCACAGGCAATCCACGGACACATGATAATGGATTTTCAGTATCAGTATCAGTATCACATACTTTCAACACGGCACTTCTAGCATTAACCATTCCAAAATTGGTTGCTGGCTTTAGATCAAAGATTTCAAGAAAACTGCAAATATTGACAGCAGGATTGCAGTCAATACAGTTAGCATCAAATGATTTCTTAACTTCTTGGCTGAAGTCAGAAAGCTCATATGATCCATCGGCACATAGACCATCTAAGTGATTAGTTATCCAATGCAGCTTGTCCAACACTAATTCTGAACATATTGCTAGCTCAGACAGTCTAAATAGAATAGCTAACAAAGCAAGCTCCAAGACCTGAACCTCCAGTTCTCTATGCAATCCGACATAACAACATTTCATCCTTCTCACAGATGTATCAAACTTCTCTAGCAAAATATCTTGTGATGTTGAGCCAAAAGCATAAGAATTCTCCGATTGAACGAAACGCCACATTTCAACAATGAGCTGTACTGCGTCAATATAGTCGCTTACAAAGCTCAAGAACCCATAAGCTGATCCTGAAGAATTTACAGCTAATATATTGACTTCTTCTTTGCATGTCCTGCAATCAAGAAAATAAAAGGCACTTACAATAATTCACAAAAAATTAGCATGACAGATTCATTGCATGCGAGAAAAGGAACATAAGTCATACCTCAGAGTACTTTGAACTTCTCCTATAATGCATGACTTCCTCATAGCCCAGGCGCCTTGAACTGTTTCTAGTATGAGCCTTGCCGATTGCATTATCACGACTTCATCTAAGCAATTCGTTGACATTGCAGTCTTTCCTATCTGTGCATGAGTTCCATCCGCAGTTTCAACACTGAAGCATTCAGAATCTTTACCATCTGAAGACACTAACCTCTTACCCCAAAATGGCAATCCACATCGATGAAACAAGTGGGATAAGAGCGAATCTTGTGTATCTTCTCCTAGTGCACACGAGATCGTCCCAAGTAGGGGAATTGCATGTGAAAATATAACTGCAGGTATATCCAGTTCTTTTTCTTTATCAACAGAACAAGGTGCCAATATAGACACTATTAACAATGCTTTGATCCTAGGTTTGTCCAATATCAGCTCTCCATCAGACGCCATACTGATCTATGCCATAGATAATGCAACATTAAGAGGCAAAAAAAATTCATAAAAAATTCCTCCCAAAAAAAGTAACTATACCTATAAACTTGAGTTAGTACTTCATACTTCATACAAGAAAGGTCAAACATCATAATAATAAAGAAACACTGAAGAAACTACAAAGACCATGCCATGCGGCTTTAGAGAAAGCACCTCTCTAAGTGTGTGTGGAGGCCATACTTGCAAGTAGAACCTATGTGTAAAAAGGTTGTCCATAAGGCATATCTGGCAAACCTTAAGGATGACCTTTTACATTGTAGAAAAAGTGCTACTTGGCAAACCTTAATGAAGACGAAGAAATGGATGTTGAAAGAAACATCGCCAGAGGACACGAGAAGAGAAAAGTATGGAAAAGGGAATTAAGTATAGCTATGAACTTTATGATCCAATAAGTATGAGAATACTGTAGAAAAAATGGGAGAGTTAAGAGGGAAGATAATTTGATTTACTGAAACATGGGAGTTCATGGTTATGTGCACTGCTTAATTAACAAGCAAGGTCAAAATCTATACATACTGAACTTGACAGAACTGTCTGGCAGAAAAAAACTTAAGAAAACAGCACAGGCAGAAAGAGTCAATGCAGGTGAAAACTGACATTTTATATACTCACCCTGATCCATAATAACTTCTGATATAGTACAACTTTGTACTAAATCAGCGACACTTATTATGGATCGGAGGGAGTAGAATATTTAATATTAGCAGGCAAATACAATTGAAAGTAAGATGTGGAGAAACACCTCTTTGGCTAAATGCTTAGCAATATTGGCTGAAAAGCTCCCATGATTCTTGCCAATGGAAAACAGAACACCATATATTTCTTGATCCTGCACGTAATGAACACAGTTACACCATGGAAGAAATTGTAAAGCCTCAAACATTTAGATTAAGCTATATTCTAGATTTAGCAGGATAATTAAGAGTTTGTGTTTCATTGACTACACATACTATTGATTTGGAAAATGTTCAAACTAATAGTATTTAACGCTAACATACCTCCGGATCTTTCTCCAGACCTGCAATGAGACCATCAAGTGCAGATTTAAACATCTGAAGCTTAGGCAGTTTCACCAACCCTAGGATCTTGCGTGCTGCATTTCGTACTATAACATTGGCATCCATCAATATGCCAAGGAACTGCAGAAGAACAATCAGGCATAAGGTTGCCAAATTTAGCATTTAGCATGATTAGCTGCAAATAAAGAACAAATTCATACATCTAGCTTACACGAGGCACATTAGAGTACTAATTAGTAGTTTAGTACCATATGCATGTGCTTCTCCTGGACACTCAAATGTCCATATGTTGCCATATCGAGTAGTGTCCGCAAAGTTTGCAGTCTAACTGCTTCTGTATCATCATTCATCATGTCCATCAACAGATCCAAGGCCTTCTGTGCATATTGGTTTGAAAACTTTGCAAGTTCTCCCAAAGCTTTACAGGCAGCTGCTCTCACCTGTAGTGAGAAAATAACAACAATAAAACAGAAGAAACAGATGGAAGAGTTAAGGGGAATTAACTGGTATAACAGAAATGACGTGACCTGATAAAATTCATCTTCAATCCCATGTGCAAATATGCCAGCAGCACAGGGAAATACTAATTTAGGTGATATTTTTTTCCCCGTGGCACTTCCGGTGTCAGTTTTTATCATCTTCTTAGACAAGGACTGAAGCAACACGCCATCGGATACTCTCTGCATTTTGGCAAGTGCGTTGAATGCTTCAATTCTTACTTTTGCACACATGTCCCTAGCCATGGAGCTAAGCTGCATAGACGGGAAACAAAGCAGTTAGATAACGGTGGATCAGCAGAGTAAAACTTGCAAGTTGCAAATATTAAATGCACAAGCATGATTAAATGCATTTCTTTCTTGCTGTAAACATCACAAACTGTATATTGCAATAATAAATCTCGTTTCACATGAGTACTTACACCTTATTAAAAAGATTTCTAGTGGTAAGAATGCAATGGTAAATTGCTTAAACAGGTGTTGTAAGTAAAAAAAAAAACAGAAGCATCCCTTCCCAGTATCAATTTAATGTTGGCAGATCGTACAACTATTCATTCAAAACTTTAGTAACCTATATAGAACTTACATATATGAACAGAAGTGGTATTAGGCTGAATAAAAATTTCGATATAAATTAACATTAGGTCACAAATTCAGGTAGTCACTCCTAGACCAAATCCAGCGCTAAGTGCAAACCATACCTGTAGGAAAATCAGGTCGATTTGGTCAGCATCACCACTCAATTCCTCTCTCATAGCAATCTTCTCCACACAAATGCCAGCCTATCCAAGGAAGACAGAAGATCTCCTCAATTCTTCAGATGTAACACTTGAAAATATAAATTCACAAGGAGAAATAGCGAACATCGGCGAAAGCTCACCAATCGCACGGCTACCAGCCTGATATCCTCGTCCTCATCCCTCAGCAATTCCGCCGCACAGCCGTAGCAGTACTCCGCAACTCCGTTACCGGCATTCCCCTTCTCGAGGACGGCAGCAAGGCCACGGAGCCCCTCCGCCCGTGCCAACGGGTAGAGCGCGGTGGCCATCGAGGCGAGCGCTCGGACCTCCACCTCTGGGCCGGCGTACGAGCTGGGTGACGCGGACGGCCCCGTGAAACTAGCAAGATTGGTGAAAGTCGGGCATGGTTCGGACGCTGGTAGGTCCTCGTCCATGTCCATGGGGTCAGGGTAGCTTTGGGAAGTGGCCGGTGGGAGAGGGCTGTCTACTGCCGGGAAGTGGGGAAGCTGGCAATCAATTGTGAGGCCGGGTTTTGATGGGGAGAGGGGCAGATACTGGCTTGCCGCCGCGGGCACCGGCGGCAGCGCTGTACTGCTGTTAGTGGCGCAGCAGCCAGCAGACGCGAAGAGAGAAGGCGCGACGCAGCTGATGCCCGCGGGGTAGAAGGGAGGCAGCCGGCTGGGAGGAGCCGGCGCCGTGGACCGTGGTGGTCTTTGGCGGCAAACCCTATTCGACGCCTATTGCGTCCGTTAGCGTACGGACGCGTACCCCGCTACAGTGTTTGGGCTGGGCCTGTTAGAGCGGCGGCGGCCGGAGAAGAGGAAGACAGTGGAGGTGAGGGGGTGGGTGGCCGGCCACCGGAGAAGACAGGGAGAGAAACGAAAACGACCTAACCGTAGCCGGCGAAGCCGCGGCGGCGCAGGTGGAGGCGAGGGGGGAATCTTAGGGCTTAGGGTGCTGTGCGGGTGGTTGGCCGGCGCTTAGGGCTTAGGGTTCTGTGCGGGTGGGTGGCCGGCGCTTAGGTCTTAGGGGTGCGGGTGGGGTGGCCGGCGTCGGAGAAGAAGGTGGGTGGGGGGTTTACAGGGAAGCCCGGGGCGACGGTAGACCGGCGGCAGCCGCGGGTCGAGCAGGGTGGGGCGCTGAGGCGACGAGAGAATGGCTCCGTGCGCGGGAGGCGGGAGGAAGGCGGTTACGGCCGGAGGTGGCGGCGGGGGCATTCGACGGAGCAGCAAGGGCGGCCATATGCGGCAGACGGAAATAGGGGACGAAGAGGATGGAGGTTGAAGACGATTCGCGTGCTAGGTGGGCCGGCCCAGATGGGATTTCCTTCGGATGTGACTCGTTTAGAGCATCTCAGAACCCAACCACGAAACCTATTCCCCGCTCATAGCGGGCGCTATTCTTCGCTCCGCTCAGAGCGCGGTAGGCTGGGCCGGCCCATTAGCGAGGGCAGGAGTTTCCCTTCGGTATTTCTTCTGTTTCGCTTTTTCTTTCAGGTTCTTTTGGTTCAGCTGGTTTATTCACTCCAGTTCTTGGTTTTATCAAACGTCTTTCTTAACTTTTTAAAATTTGAATATTTAGAATTTGAACTTTTTTTCAAGTTTGAACTT
Source organism: Lolium multiflorum (assembly GCA_030979885.1). Lineage (NCBI taxonomy): Eukaryota > Viridiplantae > Streptophyta > Magnoliopsida > Poales > Poaceae > Lolium > Lolium multiflorum. The sequence continues at coordinate 332,754,521 of CM061750.1, forward strand.
TTTCAGATTTGATTTTTTTCGAATTTGAACAATTTTTAACTTTGAACATTTTTATTTTTGAAAATTTTAAATCTGATTTTTTTTGTTTTAACTATTTTCATATTTCATATTTTTTGAAGTTTGAACAATTTTTAAATTTGAACATTTACAAAATTTAACATTTTTTCACATTAGAATAATATTTAGTTTTGAACATTTTTTAGATCTAAACAATTTTCATGTTTGAACATTTTTTGAATTTACAATTTTAAAATCTAAACATTTTTTAAAATTTAAATATTTATTCAAAATCTGAATATTTTCAAGAAAAAACCTCCAAAAAATCGGAGCAAACAGATACCAACACGATCAACTGGAATGTACGACAATGTACGACTGAACTAGGCTCCCCAGGTTAAATGGTCCCACCTCAATAGTAGGATTTTGAGGCTCGCCTTTTCCGAATTTGAACAATTTAAAGTTTGAACATTTTTTAAATATCAACAATTTTTTTGAATTTTCTTATTATGAACTTTTTTAGATTCAAACATTTTTGGAATTTGAAAAAAAAATTAATTTGAATATTTTAAAATTTAAATAATTATTTGAACACTTGTTACTTTGAACATTTTAAAATTTTGAATTTTCCATATGTGAGCATTATTGAAATTTGAACTTTTTTCAGTTTAGAACATTTTCGGTTTCGTATCTGAACATACTCGAATGAGTTCAAAGAAACTACTCTGTACTATGTAAACTAGTTCACGTACTAGAACGAGTTCAAAGAATCTACTATGTAAACTGGTGCAGGTACCTAACATGGGCCTGGCCCATCCTACTCAGGACCATCTGATTTCCTGAGCGGAGGCGTTCCGGATCGCCGCTTAAGGCGTTGAGTAGGCGCGCCCGAACCCAACTCGCTGCCGAAAATGTAAAATTCCGGCGAGAATAGGGACTTGGGCCGAAACTGGCCCGGAATGGAGCCCGAACTCGCGGCCTGACCCTTATAACGAGTTCCGGCCCCGAGAAATAGAGCGGTCGCCGTATTAAAAGGGTTCGTGGAGGGAAGTTCGGTTTCCAAACCCTACTTCCCTCCGTTGTTCCACTCCCTCCGCCGCTGAAAGGATCGTATGCCGCACCTAGAGGGGGGGGGGGGTGAATAGGTGCTAACCAATTTTTTGTTCTTTTTCAATTTAGGCTTGACACAAAGGTAAATTCTCTAGATATGCAACTAAGTGAATTTACCTATATGACAAGGTTATCAACTAAGCAAGATATAGCTACGCAATATATAGGAGAGAGAATAGGATAGAGGTAACCGAGAGTGTAGCACGCGTTGACACGGAGATGATTCCCGTAGTTCCCTTCCTTTGCAAGAAGGTACGTCTACGTTTGGAGGAGTGTGGTTGCTACGCAAGCCAAACCAACAGCCACGAAGGCTTCACTCAGATCTCCTGTGAGCAACGCCACGAAGGCCTAGCCCACTTCCACTAAGGGATTTCCTCGAGGCGGAAACCGGGCCTTTACAAGGTTCTTGGGGCACACATCCACAACTGAATTGGAGGCTCCCAAATCTGTAACAATACAACAATCAACAACAACACATCAACACAAATCAACTAGGGAACCAAATAGGAACACTAGCATGAGATCCCTCAAACAAATGAGGGGAAATGAAAAACGCTTCGGTGAGGATGTAGATCGGTGGCTTCTCCTTCGAAAAGATCAAGAGCTTTGGTTGGGGAGGAAGGAGATCTTGTAAATCTTGTGTTTCTTGAGGTGGCTCTAATGGTGGTGAAGCTTGGCAGATTTCTTGTGCAATGATTGAGCAAAGGAGAAAGGAAGAAGAAGAGGGTATAAATACCCCTCGCAAAATCCAGCCGTTGGGGCTTGGGGCGGATATTCCGGCCTAAGTAGGCCGGATAATCCGCCCCCGGATAATCCAGCCTCAAGCACAAAACGGGACAATGTCCGGTCAAATGTCCGGCCCCATACCGAGCCGCTTTTCTTCAGTCCTTAGCCATTTTTCGGGGCCGGATATTTCGAAATGTCCGGCCCGGATAATCCGGCCCTGGGACAAACCAGGGACAATATTCGGGCAAATGTCCGGCCCCATACCAGAGCGCTTTTCTTCAGGTCCTTAGCCATTTTTCGAGGGGCCGGATATTTCGAAATGTCCGGCCCGATAATCCGGCCGGACAAAACCAGGACAATATCCGGGCAAATGTACGGCCCTATACTGAGCTGCAATTCCTCGGGTCCTTAGCCGAAGGGGGCGGATATTTTGGAAATATCCGGCCCGGATTATCCGGCCTGAAGAACTTTTTGCTGATCTTTTTACATCACATCCAACACACATACAAATGTATCTATATAATCCCTGTACCACTTAACCAAACATTAGTATATCACGTACATTGACATCAAACACTCAAAACATAATATGAGAGATGTTCTTTCAATCTCCCCCTTTTTGGTGTTTGATGACAATATACGGATTTGCAAGAGAATCACTATAGAGACAAGCATGATGGCAAAACATAGAGGCACTCCCCCTACATGTGTGCATATAAGTAGTTTGCATTTGAATACAAATACACAACACATAGGAGCGAGGTGCCTCAACACAAGAGGTATCCATCAAGAGTTCTAACACGAGACATATACATATATGAAGTTGAGATAGGATGCTAGAAATCATACCCATGTGTAGATATATGATACGGAGATATAGCATCACACATAATATAATAGTCTTGATCTCAACATATAGAAATCCGAAAACCATAACAATGTCTCACACCACATAGCACATAGTTTTAAACGGAACACAACCAAAGCAAATAGTTCAAATAAGAGGGAACACAAGCAACATAGGAATGATAAACGCGTATGCTTGTGCCCAAAACATGCAAACCATGCAAATCCCCGAGAGAGTTCCTAATAGAACACTTCTCCCCCTTTGGCATCAAGACGCCAAAAAGGGGATAAGTGCGATGCTACTCGCCCCAAGGAGATCACTCGGAGCCCTCGTCGTCCTCGGACTGGTACTCTTGTTCCTCTTCCTTTTCATCTTCATCAGTGTCAGGGGCATCCGAAGAGCGGCGAGTGAGGTTGGACCTTTGAAGGCAGCTGTCAAGATCACTCCACGGAACCTGAGTAGAATGCCACCCACTGTAACCTGGTGAACTGGAGGCCGAGGCGGGGGTCCTTGCTCACCAGAGCTTGTGCAGAATAACCGCCTGAGTATGCTTAATCTCAGAACGCTCTCGGCTGGACGCATAGTTCTCCTTATGGATCTCAATGTTCATGCAAAGGATGTGTCGCTGAAACCAACTGAGCCTGTTCACTTGTTTCTTCATAGCTGGGAGATCAGGACGGCGAGCAGGAGCAAAACCACTAGAACGAGCATCACCCATGAAGGAGTCAGGTGCAGGAGCAGCAGAAGATACTGGCTTGAGCTTGTAAGCCTTCTTGACGGAATGCTTCACCAATGCGTACCCGCTCAAGTCTTCATCCATGGCCACAGAGTTGTTGATGAGGAGTTGTATATATGGTGCATAAGGTATGGTGTCCCGGGATATCATGGCATCATGAATCTCATTGAAGATGAAGTCCATGACATTAATAGTGTAGTCACCATCCCCATTAGAATCACGGGCACACCTAAAGCTGAGGTGCATAAGACTCACAAGAGCCCCCCGGAGAGCATCATTGTTACCACCACTTGGAGAGATGGTGGCCCGAAAGAACCTGAGTAACTGACTATAGATGGGAAGCAGCCCCTTAGTAGAACCAATTTTTCCAGCTGAGGTGTAGAGATCAAACAACACATCCTTATCTGGCTTCTGTGGTCCATGAAGACAACGACCTCCTTCAGCAGGAACTCCAAGAATACCAGCAAAGCGGCGCAAGGTTGCGCTACAGTGAGTGGAACCAGTCATCCATTCCATAGTGCGGTCTTCATCTTCCTTGATGGCCAAAGTGGCAAAGAACTGCTTCACCAACTCTGGACTATAGTCACACTTAATCTTCATCAGATCCTGCAAGCCCAACCTACCAGTCACCCAGATGGCATCCGCAAAATGATCATCTTCAGAAAGGTCTTCCACATTGATTGCTTGCATGGGTCGCACTTTCGGCATGGGCTCATAAATATCCTTGTAGATGAACTCCTGCTCCATGCACCAGAATTTCCTGCCCTCTGTCTCTTCATCCCTTGGGAGGTCTTCATACCAGTTCTTCATGCGGATAGCGGAATAGGAGATAGGGTCCATGGTCTTGTAGTTTTCCCTTGTGTTCTTGTTCTTCTGCCTAGATGCTGAGGACTTGCGAGGAGCGCTGTGCGTGAACTCATCACTTGACCGATTACCCCTTGGGCGTCTCCGAGAACCCCGAGAAACATGACCTGTGAATAGCAAAGACGGATAGCAAAGGGAAGATGTGCTCATAAGTCATGTATGATACAGTAATGTACTTGAGAAACATACTATAAGTTGGTACAAGTCTAGACAAGATAGACTGAACCAAAACTGCAGTGGTGATGAAGCTCCAGGCCGGATAATCCGGTGTCCCAAGGGGGGCGAATAATCCGGCCTGACCGGATAATCCGGTCCTCGCGGGGGCCGGATAATCCGGCCCTGCGAATCTAGCAGATTGCAATCAACAACTTGTCTATGAACAGATCGGCCTTATAGCATGCAAGAGGAGTACACTACAAACGATTTGGAACAACTAGACACCAAATCCACCAAGAAAATAGCACATACAAATCACAACACCTAGGGTTAGGGATTGTGAGTCATACCCGCATCCATTGCGAAAGCCGCTTGGAGGAGAAGGTAGCTAGGAGGGAGGAGCACCCGATCCACCCAAAAACTCCGGGAGGGAGTGGACGGGGCGGCTCCGGCGAGGAGGTGAGCTCCGGCGACCTTGAGAGGAGAGAGAGGAGAGAGAGGCGCGTGGGGGTGGTATGAACCGTTTCACCCCTGCGGCCTCGTCCTCAGCCCTTTCAAGATCTGCCCAGGCCGGATAATCCGGCCCTAGTTTAGGGCGGATAATCCGGTCGGGCCGGATATTCCGGGTTGCCAGGGGGCCGGATTATCCGGTTTTCTGGAAATTCCAGAACGCCGGAAATCCTGCCTATCTTTAGTTGGTTATTTGCATAAACTCATATGTGATGCAATAATGTATCGCGTCACATATGGGAAGCATATTTACCAATAAGATGGGGCAACCTAGATCATCCGATCGAAAAACCTCACACTCCAAGTTTTTTACCAAAACACGACATATGAGCAAGATGGAAATGGCTTATAGATGAGTGTAGGCTTAGGTTTAGAGGGAACAAACTGTTAATGGTACATGATCACTCAAGTTTGCAAGATAAGAGCAAATAAGGCCAAACTAGAGTGATTTCCCATAAGAACATGGAGTTGTCAAATAAAAGGCGATAAGGTCCAAATAACTCCAACTCTTCTCAAAGAAGAGTGTGGTGGCCTAGGCCACCATATATGAGTGTTATGGCATGGCACCGCGAAGATATATCTTGGGCCCAAAACCACTACTCATCATTGAAGCTCACATATCATTATATGATATAAAGAGAATGATTTTCTTTAATGTTGGCATTATGGGGGGAGGGATAGCTCAATAGTTTAAACCGCACTCCCCCTATCTCCATGCCCACATCTAAACCAAATAAAGTTTTGAGACAAAGGTGTGTTTGCAAGATGGTCAAGCTATACTCCTTGAATCAATGATATTTAGCTCATTCCTCAAATAAGAGAACCTTGCTTCATCAAGAGGCTTCGTGAATATATCGGCAAGTTGATCTTTGGTAGGAACATAGATAAGCTCAATATCACCACGGGCAACATGATCCCTAATGAAATGATTCCGGATCTCAATATGCTTCGTTCTTGAATGTTGCACCGGATTATAGGAAATCTTGATAGCACTTTCATTGTCACATAATAGAGGCACTTTGTCACAAATGACACCGTATTCCTTTAAAGTTTGCCTCATCCATAACAATTGAGTGCATCCACTTGCGGCGGCAACATATTCGGCTTCGGCGGTGGAGAGAGATATGCAATTTTGCTTCTTAGAAGACCAACACACCAAGGACCTACCAAGAAATTGGCAAGCCCCGGAAGTTGATTTCCTATCATCCTTGTCACCCGCCCAATCCGCATCGGTATATCCATTGAGAATAAAACTTGAGCCTTTGGGGTACCAAATACCATATCTTGGGGTATCAACCAAATATCGAAAGATTCTTTTGAGAGCCATCATGTGGCTCTCCTTAGGAGAAGCTTGATACCTTGCACACACACCAACACTCAACACTATGTCCGGTCTAGATGCACAAAGGTAAAGCAAGGATCCAATCATGGAGCGATATACCTTTTGATCCACCTCTTTACCATTGGGATCTAGTGCAAGATGACATTTGGTAACCATAGGAGTGGCCACACCCTTCAACTCGGTCATCTTGAACCTCTTGAGCATGTCTTGGAGATATTTCGCTTGATTGATGAAGGTTCCTTCTCTCAATTGCTTGATCTCAAAACCAAGGAAGAACTTCATCTCTCCCATCATAGACATCTCAAACCTATCGGTCATAAGCTTTGAAAATTCATCATTGAAAGCTTTGTTAGTAGAGCCAAAGATAATATCATCAACATATAATTGGCAAACGAAAAGCTCCCCATTAACCCTCTTAGTAAAAAGAGTGGGATCGATTAGCCCAACATCAAACCCACGGTCTACCAATAATTCTTTAAGGTGCTCGTACCAAGCTCTAGGAGCTTGTTTGAGACCATAAAGTGCTTTATCAAGCTTGTAGACATGGTTAGGAAAGTTGAGATCCTCAAACCCCGGGGGTTGCTTAACATAAACCTCTTCATGCAAAGGACCATTAAGAAATGCACTTTTCACATCCATTTGTTGTAACTTAAAGTTATGATGCGATGCATAAGCAAGAAGGATACGGATGGACTCAAGGCGAGCCACGGGAGCATAGGTCTCCCAAAGTCAATTCCTTCAACTTGAGAGAAACCTTGAGCCACCAATCTTGCCTTGTTCCTCACAATATTTCCAAACTCATCTTGCTTGTTCTTGAATATCCATTTAGTGCCTATAACATTGCGGCACTCCTTTGGCTTCTCTACTAAGGTCCACACTTTGTTGCGCTTGAAGTTGTTGAGTTCCTCGTGCATGGCTTCCACCCAATCCGAATCTTCAAGGGCTTCAAATACTTTCTTGGGTTCCACAACGGAGATATAAGCATGATGATTGCTAAAGTTGGCCAATTGCCTTCTTGTGGAGACCTTTGCTCGAACATCACCAAGGACCTTGTCATGAGTGTGTCCACGAATTTCAAGGGTCCTATCTCTTCTTGCTAGACGACGGGCCTCGATCTCCTCCTTGGTTCTTTTAGGCCTTGGAGGTGTCACTTGATCAACTTGATCATTTGGGTCCCCGTCTTGACCTTCAATTTGAGCTTCCTCAATTTCTTGAGAATGCTCATCCTCATGTGCTTGATCTTGGACAATGTTTGGTGAAGCGCAAATATCGAATGGTTGATCTTGAATTCTTGGTTGATCTTGTCCTTGATCTTGTTCATGAGAGGGAGGGTTTTCTTCTTGTTCTTGGGTTGGTGCATCATTAGCTTCAAGAGATGGGGTTTGTTGATGTTGAGAGGATGAGGGCTCCACCGTGGTAGAGCATAGTTCTTCCCGAGACGCCACACCGTGTCCCTCAATGGGGCGGAAAAATCCCACACCCATTCTTACTATGGCATCTTGAGGTATTTCATCACCTGCACATACATCAACTTGCCCCACTTGGGAGCCATCATTTTCTTCGAACCTCACACTACAAGATTCGATGATAATCCCGGAGGCTATATCAAAGATTCTATAAGTGTGAGATTCGGCACCGTAACCAACAAATATACCCTCCAAAGCTTTAGGAGCGAATTTAGATAAACGAACTCCTTTGATTTTGTAGAAACACTTACACCCGAACACCTTGAAGTATGAGATATTAGGCTTGTTCCCGGTGAGTATTTCATATGGAGTCTTGTTCAAGCCCTTGCGGAGATAGAGCCGGTTGGAAGAGTGGCAAGCGGTGGAGATGGCTTCGGCCCAAAAGTTATAGCGGGATTTATACTCCGCCATCATAGATCTTGCCATATCCATAAGAGTCCGGTTCTTCCTCTCCGCAACACCATTTTGTTGAGGGGTGTAAGCAGCGGAATATTGATGACGAATCCCCTCATCACTAAGAAAATCATTGAGTGTATAGTTCTTGAACTCGGAGCCGTTGTCACTTCTTATTGCCATAATGAGGAGGTTGTGTTGGCGTTGCACCTCGGTAGCAAAGTCAATGAATATTTGTTGAGTCTCATCTTTCGTCTTGAGAAAGTAGACCCAAGTGTATCTTGAGTAATCATCAACAATCACCAAGCAATGTTTCTTCGCACCAAGACTTGCATGAGTAACGGGACCAAAGAGATCCACATGAAGGAGCTCCAAGATCCTCTTGGAAGAGATGATAGTTGATACGTCCAATTTGCATCACTATTTTGTATCATAATTTGCTGTTATTCATTGATATATTTCATATTGGGACACAATACTTATGTTATTTCATCTATTTTGCATGTTTCATCATTATTGGAGGATCGAGCACGGAGCCAGGATTCTGCTGGAAAAAGCACCGTCAGAACGCAATATTTCGGAAGATCAACTGTGGAAGGAAATTTCACGTAAATTCCTATTTTTCCAGATGACGGAGGGAGCCAAAAGGGAAGAGGAGAAGAGTGGGCCCAGACCATAGGCGGCGCGGCCCATGGCCGGCCGCCCCTATGCCTGGGGCCCCACCCCCGCCTCCTTTTCTTCGCGTACTCCTTCGTCCCGAAAACCGAAGCCACAGAGAGGACCTCACGAAGGGTTACAGCCGCCTCTGCGGGCGGAGAGCACCAGAGAGAAAAGAGCTCTCCGGCGGGCAGGAATCCGCCGGGGAAATTCCCTCCCGGAGGGGGAAATCGACGCCATCGCCATCGTCATCGAGCGGGACATCATCTCCATCATCATCATCATCATCATCTCCACCATCACCGCCATCACCACCGCTGCACCTCGTCATCGCTGTAGCAATTCGGGTTAAATCTTGATTGTTTGATAGGGGAAACTCTCCCGGTGTAATTCTATACTTGTTGTAGATGCTATTGAGTGAAACCATTGAACCAAGGTTTATGTTCAGATTGTTATTCATCATCATATCACCTCTGATTGTATTCCATATGATGTCTCGTGAGTAGTTCGTTTAGTTCTTGAGGACATGGGTGAAGTCTAAATGCTAGTAGTGAATTATGGTTGAGTAATATTCAATGTTATGATATTTAAGTTGTGGTGTCATTCTTCTAGTGGTGTCGTGTGAACGTCGACTACACGACACTTCACCATTTATGGGCCTAGGGGAGTGCATCTTGTATTCGGTTGCTAATTGCGGGGTTGCCGGAGTGACAGAAACCTGAGCCCCCGTTAGTATATCGATGCAGGAGGGATCGCAGGATCTCAGAGTTTAAGGCTGTGGTTAGATTTATCTTAATTACTTTCTTGTAGTTGCGGATGCTTGCAAGGGGTATAATCACAAGTATGTATTAGTCCTAGGAAGGGCGGTGCATTAGCATAGGTTCACCCACACAACACTTATCAAAACAATGAAGATTATTTAGCTACATGAAGCGAAAGCACTAGACTAAAATCCCCGTGTGTCCTCGAGAACGTTTGGTCATTATAAGTAAACAAACCGGCTTGTCCTTTGTGCTAAAAAGGATTGGGCCACTCGCTGCAATTATTTCTCTCGCATTTTATTTACTTGTACTTTATTTATCTGCAATATCAAAACCCCCTGAATACTTGTCTGTGAGTATTTACAGTGAATCCTCCATCAAACTGTTGCCAACACCTTCTGCTCCTCGTTGGGATCGACATTCTTACTTATCGAAGATACTACGATACACCCCTATACTTGTGGGTCATCAAGACTATTTTCCGGCGCCGTTGCCGGGAGTGAAGCGCTATTGGTAAGCGGAATTGGTAAGGAAATTTACTGTTTGTGCTGATTTTATTTCTGCTGCTGCTATAAGTCATTATGGAGAGATCTTCTCTTCAATTTCTATTTGGGAAATCTACTACTACGCAACGGTAGTGGATGAAGCGCCAGGTGAGTAGTACCATATAAAATACCTATGAAAATTATTGAACGTGTTATGGATAACCGCTATGAAGGGGATGGAACTGTTCATCCTGGTGATCATTTATTGTTTTTGCATGAATTATGCGGGTTATTCAAATGTGCAGGTATTTCTATGAATGAAGTTAGAAAGAAACTATTCACTATATCGCTGTCTGGTAAAGCGGCGCACTGGTATAAATTGCTGAAGAATGGTGATTCTATTGATTGGGAGGACATTGTGCCTTTATTTTATTCCAAATTTTATCCTCCAAGTGAAATTCACAAAGATCGGAACCGCATATATAATTTCTGGCCTCATGATGGAGAGAGTATTGCCCAAGCTTGGGGAGATTGAAGTCTTTAATGCTCAAATGCCCCATTCATGAGCTTCCTGGTAATGTTATTATTAATAATTTCTATGCAAGACTTTCTTTTCAAGACAAGACCTTGCTGGATACTTCTTGTTCTGGATCATTTACACGCAACAAAGAAGAGTTTAAAAGGGACCTTCTTGATCGGATCCAAGAAAATACTGAAGGATGGGAGAACGACAAAGATAGAGAATCAGGTATAATTTATGATTATAAATGCATTGAAGTTTTTATGGATACTGATAAATTTCGTAATATGAGTGCTACATATGGTCTTGATTCCCAAGTTGTTGCAAATCTTTATAAAGCTTTTGCCTCTCATTATGAACTGCCTAAGAAGAATTTTGATAAGTATCATGAACCATATAAGGATAAAGTTGATTCATCTGTAAACAAATGTGTAGTGATTGAAACTGTTGATAATGTTATTCCTGAAGCTTATATTGAAAAAACTCCTTTCCCTGCTAAAATGAAGGAGTACTCTGTCATATCTAGTGCGGTTAATAAAAGTGAAAAGAAACCTAAAGAACCTGAAGAACAAATTAAAATTGAACCTGCTGTTGCAATAGTTAAAGATCTTGTGACTGAAAATGTGGAGGATGGTCATATTATTTTCTGTGAAGATGCTTCTAATATTGTTTCACATCCTAATAAATCCAAACAAGTTAGTGTTCCTATGCTATCTGTTAGAATTGGTGATCATTGCTATTATGGTTTATGTGATATTGGTGCAAGTGTTAGTGCTATTCCTTATGAGCTTTACACGGAGATTATGCACGAAATTGGTTCTTGTGAACTTGAAGATATTGATGTGGTTATTCATTTGGCTAATAGAGAAACTATTTCTCCAATTGGTATTATTCGAGATGTGGAAGTTCTATGTGGTAAGATTAAATATCCTGCTGACTTTTTGGTACTTGGTTCTGCTGCTAGTGATCATTGTCCTATCATTTTTGGTAGACCTTTTCTAAATACTTGTGGAGCTATTATAGATTGTAAGAAAGAGAAAATTTTGACTAGATTTGCTGGTGAACCTTATGAATTTAACTTTTCTAAATTTACCAAAACTCCTTATAAAGCTGACTTGCCTAGTAATGATTTTAAAATGGAGCAGTGTGCATCTATTGTTCTTGTTCCTAATAATCCTTTGCAGCAACATTTGGAGAGTAGTGAAAGTGAAGCTTTTAGGAAAGAAAGAGATGAGCTTGAAGAAATTTTTCTTCGCCAACCTATTCTCAAGCATGATTTACCGGTGGAAGATTTGGGTACAACACCGCCACCAAAGGAAGATCCTGTTTTTGATTTAAAGCCTTTACCTGATAATCTTAAATATGCTCATATTGATGATAAGAAAATATATCCTGTTATTATTAGTTCTAAGCTTTCAGAGATTGAGGAAGAAAGGTTATTGGAAATATTGAAGAAACACCGAGGAGCTATTGGCTATACTCTTGATGATTTGAAAGGGATTTCTCCTTCTATTTGCCAACATGCTATTAATATGGAAGAAGATGCAAAGCCTGTTGTTGAACATCAACGTCGTCTAATTCCAAAGATGAAAGAAGTGGTAAGGAACGAGGTATTAAAACTCCTTGAAGCTGGTATTATATATCCTATTGCTGATAGTAGATGGGTTAGTCCTGTGCATTGTGTTCCTAAGAAAGGAGGAATGACTGTTGTGCCTAATGATAATGATGAGCTTATTCCTCAAAGAATAGTTGTAGGTTATAGAATGTGCATTGATTTTCGAAAAGTTAATAAAGTTACTAAGAAAGATCATTACCCTTTACCCTTTATCGATCAAATGCTAGAAAGGTTATCTAAAAATACTCATTTTTGTTTTCTTGATGGTTATTCTGGGTTTTCACAAATTGCTGTTAAAGCTAAAGATCAAGAGAAAACCACGTTTACTTGTCCTTATGGAACTTATGCTTATAGGCGTATGCCTTTTGGTTTATGTAATGCTCCTGCTACTTTTCAAAGATGCATGTCTGCTATTTTTCATGGTTTTTGCGAAAGTATTGTAGAGGTGTTCATGGATGATTTCTCTGTCTATGGGAATTCTTTTGATAATTGCTTGCGAAACCTCGATAAAGTTTTGCAGAGATGTGAAGAAACTAACCTTGTTCTTAATTGGGAGAAATGCCACTTTATGGTTAATGAAGGAATTGTATTGGGACATAAAATTTCCGAGAGAGGTATTGAAGTTGATAGAGCTAAAGTTGAAGCAATTGAGAAGATGCCCTATCCAAGGGATGTTAAAGGTATTCGTAGTGTTCTTGGTCATGTTGGGTTTTATAGGAGATTTATTAAAGATTTCTCTAAAATTTCAAAGCCTCTTACTAATCTTCTTCAAAAAGATGTACCTTTTGTTTTTGATGATGATTGTAAGGAAGCTTTTGAAACTCTAAAGAAAGCCTTAACAACTGCTCCTGTAGTTGAACCTCCTGATTGGAATTTGCCTTTTGAAATTATGTGTGATGCTAGTGATTTTGCTGTAGGCGCTGTTCTTGGACAGCGGGTAGATAAAAAATTAAATGTTATTCATTATGCTAGTAAGACTCTTGATGCTGCTCAAAGAAATTATGCTACAACTGAAAAAGAATTGTTAGCTGTAGTCTTTGCTTGTGATAAGTTTAGACCCTATATTGTTGATTCAAAAGTTACAATTCATACTGATCATGCTGCAATTAGATACCTTATGACAAAGAAAGATGCTAAGCCAAGGCTTATTAGATGGGTACTTGTTGCAAGAATTTGATTTACATATTATAGATAGGAAAGGTGCTGATAATCCTGTTGCTGATAATTTGTCTAGATTGGAAAATATTGCTTATGATCCTGTTCCTGTTAATGATAGTTTTCCAAATGAACAATTGGCTGTAATAAAGGTGAGCTCGCGAGAGAGCCCTTGGTATGCGATTATGCTAACTTTATTGTTTCGAAGTATTTGCCTCCAACCTTTTCAGCTCAGCAAAGGAGGAAATTCTTTTATGACTTGAGGCATTATTTTTGGGATGACCCACACTTATATAAAGAAGGAGTAGATGGTATTATGCGAAGATGTGTTCCTGAATATGAACAACAGGAGATATTGAGTAAATGTCATGGTAGTGTTTATGGAGGACATCACGCTGGAGATAGAACCGCGCAAAAGGTTCTACAATCAGGTTTTTATTGGCCAACACTCTTCAAAGATGCAAGGAAATTTATTTTATCTTGTGATGAATGTCAAAGAGTTGGTAATATCTCTAGACGCAATGAAATGCCTATGAATTATACTCTTGTTATTGAACCATTCGATTGTTGGGGATTCGACTTCATGGGTCCTTTCCCTTCTTCAGAAGGTAACACTCACATACTTGTCGCTGTTGATTATGTTACTAAATGGGTAGAAGCTATACCTACAAAGAGTGCTGATGGTGAGACCTCTATAAAAATGCTTGTAGATATTATATTTCCTAGATTTGGAGTACCTAGATATATTATGACTGATGGAGGTTCTCATTTTATTCATGGAGGTTTTAGAAAAACTCTTGCTAAGTATGGTATTAATCATAGAATTGCTTCTGCTTATCACCCTCAAACTAGTGGTCAAGTAGAATTATCAAATAGAGAGATTAAAGCTATCTTGGGTAAGACTGTTAATAAATCTAGAAGGAATTGGGCTAGTAAATTGAAAGAAGCATTATGGGCTTATAGAACTGCTTATAAAAATCCTATGGGAATGTCACCTTATAAAATGGTTTATGGAAAAGCTTGTCATTTACCTCTAGAACTAGAGCACAAAGCTTATTGGGCTGTTAGAGAACTAAATAAAGATCCTAAACTAGCCGGTAATAAGAGGTTGTTGCAATTAAGTTCTCTAGATGAATGGAGAAGTGAAGCTTATGAAAATGCTAAACTCTTTAAAGAAAAAGTTAAGAAGTGGCATGATAGAAGGATCATCAAAAGAGAATTTAATGTTGGGGATCAAGTTCTATTGTATCGGTCTCGTCTCAGATTCTTTGCAGGGAAATTACTCTCGAAATGGGAAGGACCATATGTCATTGAGGAGGTATACCGTTCAGGAGCAATTAAAATTAGCTCTCTCCAAGGCAATGCCACACAAGTGGTGAATGGACAAAGACTCAAGCATTATATCTCGGGTGATTCTTATAATGTTGATGTTGATATTATTCAAGTGGAAACACCGGAGGCTTTCATCAAAGGACAAATTGACAGTCCGCCGACTTTGAATAGGTAACAGTATAGGTAATAAAAAGTCCGCGTTTACCTTTCCGAACATTATTTCTGCTGTTTTTGGAAAATATGAAAAATTACGGAATCGAAACGGAGTGGAAAAGACGCGCGAGGGCCGTCACCACAGGCCGGCGCGGCCCCACCCGCCGCGCCGACCTATGGTGACGGCACCTCGGCGTCCCGTTTCCACTCGTTTTCGGCCTGGAACCTTCCTTTTGTCGTAAAAATATTTGCTATATAATCCCCCGGATCCCTGGAGGTCCGTAATATCGTTTTCTCGTCGTGTTTTGTTTCGAGCTGTTTTCTGCCAGATTTGTTTTGATCTAGAAGCACTATGGCCTCCAACAACAAGGACAAGGAACCTTTGAAGGAAGATATTCAAGACCCGGAGCTGAAGAAAGAAGACGCAAGAGAGGATGAAGAAGAAGTGGAGGAAGCTCCGCAGGAACACCAGCGAGCCACCGTTGCAAGTATTGGCGTGATATCAAACCCATCCAACATCAAGAGGAGTGCACGAATCGCTACCGGAGGAGCGGTTCCACGTCATTACTTGGCTCCAAGGACATCTTCTCCGAACCACTACAACCCTTACCGCAATCTAATCTATGATCGTCAAACTGAAAGGACCCCCAAGGTAGTGTTGCCAAGTAATTGGGATATAAATCGTTCTGACAATGCAGGAGAGATGAAGTCTGAAGCTGAAGGATGGGGAAACAATTCTAAGAGTTGGAATTCACCACCGGACATGATTATGAGCCGCGTTGAGCACAACTCGGAGATGATTCGCAACCTCACCTATGAGATTGAAGGTTTACAGGAGCTTGTCAGGAAGCTTGTCGAGAAGAATCCATCACCATCATCACCGAAGGAGTAATTCATCATCGGTATTGGCATCCCCTTGGTTTGTTCCAAGCTTGGGGGAGTGCCGCGGTATCACATCATCATTACCTTTATCTTTTACTATCAAGTAGTGTCATATCATGAATAGGGAAGTTATCTTATGGAATAGTATGCAACGTGGAAGTATCTCTCTTAGTTAGTTGTCTATGTATCCGTTGGTGTGAGTTATCGTTATGGAATATTAATGAGAAGTCTTACCATTTACTTTTTGCACACCTTATTTTAGTTTGCAATCTCCATTATATATGATTACTCTTGACATGAGTATTGATATCACTTTGGGAGCATCGAGTAAATCTATTTGGTTTTGGCAAACTTAGCATTGGTCAAATAGCAACAACACCCTGATGTTTTAATAAAAGAGAGAAATACACTTAGATACATTACTCTATTATCTCTATGCTTAGTATTCTTAAGTTAAAATTGCTTGTGCTTATGAGAAAGATGCATGATTGTTATATCATATGTATATTTGTTTGTTCCCCTCAACCTTTATGCTTGCTATCAAACCTTGCTAGCCAAAGACCTGTATCGAGAGGGAATGCTTCTCATACATCCATAACCTTAGACCAAACCTATGCCATTTGTGTCCACCATACCTACCTACTACATGGTATTTTCTGCCATTCCAAGTAAATACTTCATGTGCTACCTTTAAATTATTCAAACTACTACTCCTTATTTGTGTCAATGTTTTATAGCTCATGAGGAAGTATGTGGTGTTTTATCTTTCAATCTTGTTGGGCGAACTTTCACCAATGGACTAGCGGCACATCCGCTTATCCAATAATTTTGCAAAAAGAGCTGGCAATGGGATTCCCAGTCCCGAATTAATTAATTTAAATAGACACTCCTCCATGGTATGTGATTGTTGGACGGCACCCGAAGGATTCGGTTAGCCATGGCTTGAGAAAGCAAAGGTGGGGAGGAGTGTCAACATAATAAAATAAAAAAAAGGGGCACTCCTTCGTGGTATGAGATTGTTGGCAGGCACCCGAGGATTCGGTTAGCCATGGTTTGTGAAAGAAAGGTTGGAAGGAGTGCCGCCCAAAAATAAAAATAATTCATGGGAGCCGCTCTTTGAAGGTTCGCTTGGCAAGGGGGTTAGAGTACCCGCTACCATTCGTTGACAACAACAAACACCTCTCAAAATCTTACTTTTATGCTCTTTATATGATTTCAAAACTTGAAAAGCTCTAGCACATGATTTAATCCCTGCTTCCCTCTGTGAAGGGCCTGTCTTTTACTTTTATGTTGAGTCAGTAAACCTATTTCTCTCTATCTCAAGCAAGCAATTGAGTTGTTGTGAACCAATCATTTATGCTATGATTCAGTTGATCATGTCTTTTATACTTTCTTGTTTAGTACCAATTTTATCTGAATGAATATGACTTTGAAATTATCAATGATTATGAGGAGATTGTTATGCTTGAATATGAAGGCTCAGCTATAAAATCTAATATGAAAGCTTTGCTTAGAAGTACAATCCGTTAGTAGTTCTCTGACCAAGAACAAAGTTTGCCACCACCAATTATGATTTCTCATGCACCTTTACTTGTGATTTTTCTTTACTTATTTCAAGATGAGTTATATGAGGAGGTTGTTTACTAGAATGTCTTGTGTGAATGAATATGATGCTTCTTGTCCGTATTTTATTTATCGACTCTTCACTCCATAAACATGTGGTCTTGTTTATCGAGCTCAGTTTCGCTTGGGGACAAGCGAGGTCTAAGCTTGGGGGGAGTTGATGTAATATCCCAGGTAATGGGGTTACAAAAATAGAGGAAGCAGATGTGTGCATTGCATTCATGCATAGAAAATCCGGGGAATTTTCGCGCTTTAAAGTAAAACAGTCACAGTAACTGAAGTTTCACTTGACCTTGGTGGAATTGAAGTAGCTCATCAAGTCAAGCGCTATAAACCTCAAAGTGACTTTGTTTAAAACCTTGTTTTGGGTAGAAATGATTTGATCCAAGGGGTTAGATCAAATGGAACTAAAATCAACACAACAACACTTTATCAATGATCAATCGCTTGATCTTATAAAAGATTATAATATGGTATTCTTTGCTATATCATATGAACAACTATACAATTGCAAATCAAGTAACAATAAAATGGAGAAACCATTCTTGACTTATCTTTTTCCATGTCTTAAACTAATCCTTGTTCCTACCATGAACCTCATGGTATTCATTTTACTTCATTCTTGGAATCATGACAAGGAGATCAACTCTAGAAATATATGTTCTTCTCTATTCTAAATTATTATACATCAAACCTAGAGGGGTGAGAGTTCTATAATAATTATTAGAGAAGCAATAACAAACCTTGAGTTAAACCTTGGATATACATCCAAGCATTTAAATCATCATCTTTAAAGAAGAACCCTAGGATATTATTCAAGATCTTCCCTAGAGAGAGAATCCATTTATGTTAACCATAGATATTGGTGACTACATCATTATCTTTGGAGAATAACCTTAGGTTAGAATTGGAGTCCTTCCCAAATGAGAGAACTCAATCTTTGGTGTTACACTCAAGTTAGTTGAGAAAACACTTGGATTCATGGGAGAGATTTATTCAAATATCCAAATGGTTAAACCATCTTTCCTTGAGTAAAACCCTAAGTAATTATCTCAGGTATTCTCCTGGGATATAAACTTTAGAGGCAACCATAGTAGTCCCATTCAAGAAGGTAAATTAGAAGTACTATACCCTAGGTTAATCAAGATAATGCTTAATCATGAAAGTGAGAAACCTATTTAATGAGAGGTACCTTAGGAAGCCAAACCTTGATCATTATCAATTAAGTGATGATCATAAACCCTAAGAACTTGAGGTATGGAGAATAAACCCTAACAGGATAAGTAGATCTCATTCACCACATGAAATCATAGGGTGGTAACTAGTAGGTAACCCTAGGCTTATATCCCAACCTTAACTTGTGAGTCACTTGGTGATCATAAGTAGAATCTTACCCCATTTATTTTTCATTCATTCATCAATTAAAGAACCTAAGAAAACCTTAGAGTTAAACTCTATACTTAATATGGTGAGAAACCATACATCCATATGACCAAAGTTAACTATAAAAAGAACTATAACCAATGTAGTTACTTTCATGATAAATTGGGGATAATATTAGGAGTTAATTGGTAGAAGATAAAACCAATTCTCAAATCCTTAATAATTAGAGAAGCACATAAAATATGAAGCAAGTAACCATAATACCATGGTTAGGAGAGATTAAACCCTAGCCAATGCAAAATGGTGTCATCCCATATCTATAACCTAGAATTATATCTCAACCCTAGTTGATGTATCACTATGATAATCCTAATATAAACCCAGGCCATAATTGAGATTCAAACCAATTGCCATTAGGTAAACATAATTAGAACCCCCGAATTGCACTCTAGTTAAAACCTATACTTAATTATGGAGCATAAGATAAACCTAATGTAAACTCTATAATTAGACCCATAGGTGGTGATCAACCACTTATCATTATAACTAAGACCCAACCTTGAGGAGAGTAATATCTACTCTAGATAATTCAAAGTCTTAATGGATCATAACACCAATGCTAATTTAGTATGGGTTATCATCAAACCTTCAAAACTATAATGAAATGCTGCTCACATGAACTAACATGCAAGTGATCAATTTCTCAAATAGGAACTAAGACATAATAACAACTTCAGAAATACCTTGAGAAGAAGGTATCAACTCTTATATTTCTAAATTTAATAGGAGTTCATAACAAAAAGGAAGTTGAAGTGAAAATATCAATTCATGTCTATTTGCTATTTTGAATAAGTTCACAAATATGCAAATAATTTAATATAAAATATGAATTCAAGATAGAATAGTGAAACAATAGTCAGTATACTAAATCTTGAATGAATTAGCATAATTACAAATTATTTACAAACAATATTAAATTCAAATATGAATTCAAATAGTAAATATAAAACAGAAAACAGAATAAGAAAAGAAATAAAGGAAAGGAGAGAAACCTTACCTGCTGGCCGCTGCAGCCCACCAGCACTGGCCCAAGGAGCAGCCCAGCCACGGCCCAGTCCACCGTCAAAACCCGACCCACGTACCGTTCGAAATAAAACAGAAGACCATTGTCTTCGTTCTCCTCTGCGAGGCCGACACCGCGACGGCACCGTCATCGCCGCCGTTCTTGACCGCCACGGACGTCAACGACCAGCCCTGAGGCGCGTACAAGGTTCTCCACGTCCGAGTATATCCTTAAACGTCCAGATTCGTGCACGGAACCTTGCCGACATCGCCGGCGCATCTGAGCCACCGCCGGTGATGGAAAGGACCATTCCGTCCTCGCCAAGCCCTATAAAAGCATCACCAGCACCGCCTGAAAACCCTAGAACCTTGAAGCCTCTCCATTTTTCCCCAATCCGCCTCTATCTCTCGAACTCGCCCGTGAACTGTCGCCGGAGTCGGAGAAGGACCCGACGATTGGAGCCATTCCAGCAACTGAGAGGAGGTCGAGGAGGTGCGTCTCGACGAGTATAACCACCTGGCGGAGTAGAGCATCCGGGGAAGCAAGGAGGAGGGTTAATTTTGGAGTTCCCTTTCGTCGGAGCTCGCCGGAAATCATGTCCACGAGCTCAACTCCGACCATCCCCGTCTTCCTCGAGCAGCCTATCAGCTCTGTGGTGAGCCTACGCAACCCTAGCATCCTCTATTTCGTAGAATCAACGTCCCTAGGCCGTGATTGGTATTTGCCGGACTAGCGCCGCCGCAGCACCATGCGCCGTTGTCGATTCCGGTGACCATTTGGTCACTGGCGCCGCTCGTTCGCCTCAACTCATCGAGGCGGCTCGAACGCGCGCGCCCGTAGCGTCGCGGAAGCTCTGCAACGCCAGGGCCGTCACCGCGTCGTCGCCGGTGGCGAACTGCACGGCCAGTCAAATTTTGACTTGGTCAGTGCCATGCTGTCGCCTAGGTGGCATTGGCCCCATCTGTCAATGACTAGGGTTAGATAGGAACCGGGTACATCTAGTGTTATGTTGTTTATTTAAAAAACCAGAATAATGTCTGAAACTTGGAAATAATTTAGAAAATTCAAATTAACTCAGAAAAATAAAAATGAATTATCAATATTCTTAGAAAATAAAGATCTATCCAATAAAAATATAAAATGAAATTTATATTTTTAATAAAAATTCAATTATTTAATACTTGTTATTTAAGCCTTATTTATTAATTCTAAATTCAATTAAAATTCAATAATTAGGAAAACTATCTAAAATAAATAAAACCAGTAAAGTAAATAGAGAAAACATTACAACTAATTTTATTTATTTGTTAATTTGATAAATCCTAATTAGAAGGATTTAAACCCAAAAGAATAATTAACTTAATTATTAAATTCTTTAAAAAAATAATAAAATGCTAAATCCAATATTATTTTTATTCCAAAGTCATTAATAACTTCAATTTTATGATTAAGTTATTAACCTAAAAACTTTGTGGTAAATAGGAAACCCTAGTTCCATTGAGCATAAAATCATAAATCCACAAGTTCATATGAAACCCTAAAAGCCTAATTCAATTATGAACCAAACCCTAACCTTATTATTATTATATGAACCATAATGAGCTTCTAAACCTAAACCCTAGGTTAGGACATATGATCATGACACTTACTTTGCATCCTTAGATCCATAATAGCAACTAAATACTTGTCATATCTTCATAAAATAATAGAGACCTACCACTAATAAAATGGTATCCCATATGTTCATCTTCATTAGACCTAGATGATCAAATAGGGTTAACCAAGAGCAAACCCTAGATCCTATCCTTAGAGATATCAACCTTAATGGATCATGCTTAACATCACACCATTGTGATGAACCTTAGGAGAAACCATGCCAAATTTTGAGCATTACATAACCATATTCGACTAAACCCTATTAGTGTTGGATACTCATCCACCATCTTATTTAGGAGCCAATTATTCCTTACTTAAATAGAACCAATAGTAAAACCTAGACCACCTCCACCCTAATCGCAATACTTATTATTATTTAAGAAGTATGTTCTTCAAAAGTTATTCTTTTGAAGTAAATAAAGAATTATCATCAACCCTGCTTATAAGGACCTATAAACCCTAGCTAGCTATCACCAGCAAGGTATACCAACCTTGATAGCAACTATTTATAATCAATTGCTCAAAATGTTTAGGCTTAATTCAACCATACAAGCCCTAGTAGCTGATGAATCCAACATTGTTGGGATCCACCTCATTCTTACTCCAGAAACCAATTGGAACCATAGGAACCTATAGAACCCACCAGCCCAATTATCATACTTGTTCTTTATTATAGAACATGTTCTTCAAAAGTTATTCTTTTGAATTATATAATAAGTAATCATCAACCATGCACTATAGGACTTAAACTTGACAACTGCTCTTTAATTATTATACAACCACTATTCCTTGATGTGTATGATTGTTACTATGCATTTACCACCTACTTATGATTCTAAAACAAACAACCCTAAATAAGAACCTTGTTTGTAAATCACTCTAAAAGTGCAACACACCCTGAACCAATCATTACAACTCACTAATCATAAATCATCGGGGTTAGGTCACGCTTAGAGCGACTGCATCTCATACTTATGCATTATTGCATCCTTGCCAATCTTTTAAACATCGTCCTTACCGGACGATGATGCTATTTCAGAATTTGGAGTTATTGCGCATCGAAGACCTTGTCTGCATAATCTTGCAGTCAAGAAAGGCAAGTTCATCGCTTGCTCATGTCATTTGAGTATTTTTACCAAATTACTTGCAAAGTACTATGTTTATCACTATTGCATAAAAAGCACAACCACTATTTTCATAACTATGAATATGACTATGTGGTGGGCAATGGAACCATGGATTGTGTTGATATGGTGGAGGTTCCATTGCACGGGTTTATATCCATCTAGGATTAAACAACAAATGTCGCCAGTGATTCTTGTGCCGTAATACCCGTGTTAACCATAAGAGAATGGGACGGAGTAGTCAAAAGTGTTTCCACCTCTCGTACATCAACGGACGCGCTTTACCGTAGACACTTGTATCTGTCGGGGGCAAGCGGTAGGCTGGGGAAGCCTGAAGTTCCCACGGCATAGTCCGTAGACACTTGTCGCCCGAGGAACAAGCGGTAGGTGGGGAAGCCTGAAGTTCCCACGGTATTGCGGTCTATGATGGGTTGCAGTTACCGGCGAAGGAGTTTGGTTCGATCCCAAACTGTCGTTGTGGTCGGGGTCCACCCTGAAATTACGGGAATAATGGGACCGGCGAGGACCCAGGGTCGGGGCATGCAACAACGGGTGGGTGTGCGAGGTAGCGGAGGAACATGATTGACTAGGACCTTACTCCTGGCCTCACACCAAAGGAAGTGTGGACGAGCCTGCAACTCGGTTGGCAACAAGGATAAGATCTCTTATGGGTAAAGCAACACACCTCTGCAGAGTGTAACGAACTGTGACCGTCACTCCCTTCGGGATTTGGAGCTGACGCTGCTGGGAAGGAACTCCATGAAGTTCTAGTCAACCGGTGAAGGTGACGGACATAGCTCTTCCGAATAAAAGCAACCTTTTGAAGAAATGATTACAAAAACCTGCATTGCCTATGACTTTCTGGTCTATGGCTGTAGCTAGTGCATTAAACACCTCTTTCCTAAAATGAACTTGTTGAGTACGCTCGTACTCATCCCACTCTTAAATCCCCTGCTTAGGTATGGAGGCATCAAAGGAGGATCTACAGTGCAACTCGAAGGCCGAGGAGTCAACAACTACCTCAAGAGACAGGACCTGTCAGAGGAGTCAGTTACCACATCCAACAAGGAGAAACCTAGATTAGCAATAGAAAGGAACTAGCTTCCTAAACTTAGCTCCTATTTAGTTAGAATCTATTCATAGCCTCTGTAGCTAGCTAAATACTCTACAAATAGAGTTCGTGTTAGGATTAGACTACGAGTCGTTCTTCTGGAGTTTAATTGCAGTTTTACCTCATTGTAAAGTAGGAGGCTGTGATGATCTTATGTAACAGAGTCGGAGTTGTAATTCTATAGACATGCCTTGGACCCGCATATGTTTCTGTTGTACCACTCTGAGCGATATAATACTAGTGGAACGATGTTTCATTGGTGTTATATCAGACTTGCATACTACACCATGCGTGGTATGCCGGGTCACCACAGGGTATCAGAGCAAATGCTTTGACCTTAGGATTAAAACCCTTTATAGGAGACCTATAGGATTGGTAGTGTCTATAGGAAGTTGTCTTAGATAAACCAAATCTTCTTGTGACTTGAGATGGATATTCACTTGAGAATAATCCTGACACACTCGAGTCAAACTTTCTTACTTATCTTTGATAAGTGAAGTTAGCTAGCTAATCCCAAGTATGTAGCACCCCATTAAGTCCTTAAAACAATAGATGAGTAGCTCACAGTTGGTATACAATACATGGTAGTCCAAAGAGAGGATACAACCATAAGGAAGATATCCTATTGGAAGATGTGTACCAACATATGTCATGATTAAGTAAAGAGTTATCCAAACCTGTAATAGGAGTAATATCAAGTGATAAAGATAAGCAAGATATCCTATTAGAAGGTGTAAACCAATACAAGTAATGGGTAAGTAAACTATCCAAACTTGTAAAACAGTTGATAGTAAGTGATACCAATAAGTTATATGAGGTAGTATAAACCATGATGAGTCAATCATGAGAAATAAGGAAGAGTGATAGAAATAAAATATGCCTACTTATATGGTAGAGATAGTAATCATATAAGATTCACCTGAGAATCATTATGTGATGTAATAGAACATCATAAACATTTAGGAGAAGAACAATAAGAAGCCAATTGTTCAACAATAGTACAAGGATTGTGTTCCAAAACCATGGGAAGTGTGTCAAGCACATCATGACCATAGTCTTATAATCGAAACACTTGGAAGTATAGGAACTATATCCTAATAAATAGGTATTCAGAGTATACAAGTTAGAACTAATTGTATCATAGGAAGTAGTCCTCAATAGCACGTATATTTAGTATACTAGCTTGTTAGTACTTCCAAAGAAAACTAGGTTAACTTCAACTATTCCAGGCCACTTTGTTTCAAGTTTGTCTCATTGCAAATGTGCAATTAAGATAAATGTTGAGACAAATAGTAGAAATCCACATATTCGTGCTAAGTATCACGATATAAACCTATCTTATGTGGTGTTATATACTACACATCTCAGCCTGATATTTAGGGATGTCTTACTCAAGTATTATATTCAGGCTTATGATGATGTGTATTATATGCACAAAGCTGAATCTTCTTGGATTTTATTGGATTTTCATTGTTTGACTAGATCCAAACATGAAGTTTGACCTTGATATGCAAATGCATGTTGCAATATCAAGTTCCTACTTGATGCTATAGATCTAGAGGGAAATAGTATTCGTGTGAGGAAGTGACGAATTGTGAAGATTCTGAAGACAAGATGAAGGATCATCACTAGATAGAAGCAAAATTGTGGGAAGTAACCACAATACTCTGAAGGAAGTACCAATTAAAACTCATGCTTTACCTCAACAAAGGAGTACTTTAGTACATGAGAAGCATGAGGGTAAGAAATATGGTGATTATGGTGGAGCTGAAGCATCCATAGTCAACATAGAAGAGGGAATGCATGGGAAATCACTTAGGATACTATATTCATAGTGTCAGCTAGTGGTTTTCTTGCAACAATAAACCCTCGAAGAAAGGAAGATTACCTGTGAAACCATAGAAAATATAAGAAGACCACAGTTGGTATAGGATCAATACTGCGAGATAAAGTAGAAGGTGTCTCGTCCAGTTGATCAGAACCTATAATAGAATCCATTTTTAGATATCAAATAGCCACAATTGATATCAACTAGTCCATAATTGGATTCTTCATACCAAGAAGTTGTGAACAAATAAAATTTTGTCAACCAAATAGCAATGACCTATAATCATTTAGCCGAAGAATTATCATTGGATGTCCACAATTGAGTGGATGCACCACAGATATTCTTCACAAGACCTAGAAGAGTACAAACCATAAGCTAGACCTAGACCAATATTCTAACCATAACTCCAATGGTTGGAAGAAAAAGGAGTTTAAGACTATAAAGAAAACTCTAAGGGGTAGAGTAAAGATTGAGTTGGATGTACAATAACTCAATATTTTGAGCAAAATAGAAGACGAAGGTCTGAACTGAGAGGAAGTTCGATCTTATTTTCATAAGATTATCGAACACTACTTTTAGAAGGATGTCAGACCAGAAGCCGAGGTTTATACCTCGAGGAAGTAAGAAGTGGACTATAACTTGAGAAAGTGAGTAGTATTTACTCAGAAGTACGAAAGCTCAAGTAAGTTAAACATAAAGAAGTTGGACGAAGAAAATACAATAGACCAAATACAGCTCAAGAAGGCCAAACACCGAAGGAAATTGACCATACCAGAACCACCGACTAATAGAATGATTCCTTTCATGGAACCTAAATAACCCAAAATAGTTATAGGTATCAACTATAAACCATGATTGGATAGGCTAAATGAGTCTAACCTTCTTAGTAAAAGAAACCGTCAAAATCGTTTCCATGGTAAGTACCTTACTAAGTACCATTATTGCACTTTTGGTAGTAAGGGAAAACAAAGACCTATTAAGAAATTAAGAGTTTATTATCAAATTAGCCTTCAAATTAGACCAGCAGCACCAGAAGAAGTCTCAATCATTGAATCTTCAATGAGAAAGGAAACAAGCTTATAGAATTGGAAGAAATCAAAGAATTAAAGTAAGAACCATGGTTCAGAGACAGACACTAATGGATTCCAGGAAGAATCTGGACAAGGGATATATTCAAATATATCCAACAAGATCAATACGGAGTTCGAGAAAAGATAGTCTGCACAAGTCAGATCCACGCTCCGGAAACGTGAGAGAGATCAAACTTCGAGGACGAAGTTTAGTTTAAGGGATAGAGACTGTAATATCCCAGGTAATGGGGTTACAAAAATAGAGGAAGCAGATGTGTGCATTGCATTCATGCATAGAAAATCCGGGAATTTTCGCGCTTTAAAGTAAAACAGTCACAGTAACTGAAGTTTCACTTGACCTTGGTGGAATTGAAGTAGCTCATCAAGTCAAGCGCTATAAACCTCAAAGTGACTTTGTTTAAAACCTTGTTTTGGGTAGAAATGATTTGATCCAAGGGGTTAGATCAAATGGAACTAAAATCAACACAACAACACTTTACTCAATGATCAATCGCTTGATCTTATAAAAGATTATAATATGGTATTCTTTGCTATATCATATGAACAACTATACAATTGCAAATCAAGTAACAATAAAATGGAGAAACCATTCTTGACTTATCTTTTTCCATGTCTTAAACTAATCCTTGTTCCTACCATGAACCTCATGGTATTCATTTTACTTCATTCTTGGAATCATGACAAGGAGATCAACTCTAGAAATATATGTTCTTCTCTATTCTAAATTATTATACATCAAACCTAGAGGGGTGAGAGTTCTATAATAATTATTAGAGAAGCAATAACAAACCTTGAGTTAAACCTTGGATATACATCCAAGCATTTAAATCATCATCTTTAAAGAAGAACCCTAGGATATTATTCAAGATCTTCCCTAGAGAGAGAATCCATTTATGTTAACCATAGATATTGGTGACTACATCATTATCTTTGGAGAATAACCTTAGGTTAGAATTGGAGTCCTTCCCAAATGAGAGAACTCAATCTTTGGTGTTACACTCAAGTTAGTTGAGAAAACACTTGGATTCATGGGAGAGATTTATTCAAATATCCAAATGGTTAAACCATCTTTCCTTGAGTAAAACCCTAAGTAATTATCTCAGGTATTCTCCTGGGATATAAACTTTAGAGGCAACCATAGTAGTCCCATTCAAGAAGGTAAATTAGAAGTACTATACCCTAGGTTAATCAAGATAATGCTTAATCATGAAAGTGAGAAACCTATTTAATGAGAGGTACCTTAGGAAGCCAAACCTTGATCATTATCAATTAAGTGATGATCATAAACCCTAAGAACTTGAGGTATGGAGAATAAACCCTAACAGGATAAGTAGATCTCATTCACCACATGAAATCATAGGGTGGTAACTAGTAGGTAACCCTAGGCTTATATCCCAACCTTAACTTGTGAGTCACTTGGTGATCATAAGTAGAATCTTACCCCATTTATTTCTCATTCATTCATCAATTAAAGAACCTAAGAAAACCTTAGAGTTAATCTCTATACTTAATATGGTGAGAAACCATACATCCATATGACCAAAGTTAACTATAAAAAGAACTATAACCAATGTAGTTACTTTCATGATAAATTGGGGATAATATTAGGAGTTAATTGGTAGAAGATAAAACCAATTCTCAAATCCTTAATAATTAGAGAAGCACATAAAATATGAAGCAAGTAACCATAATACCATGGTTAGGAGAGATTAAACCCTAGCCAATGCAAAATGGTGTCATCCCATATCTATAACCTAGAATTATATCTCAACCCTAGTTGATGTATCACTATGATGATCCTAATATAAACCCAGGCCATAATTGAGATTCAAACCAATTGCCATTAGGTAAACATAATTAGAACCCCAGAATTGCACTCTAGTTAAAACCTATACTTAATTATGGAGCATAAGATAAACCTAATTTAAACTCTATAATTAGACCCATAGGTGGTGATCAACCACTTATCATTATAACTAAGACCCAACCTTGAGGAGAGTAATATCTACTCTAGATAATTCAAAGTCTTAATGGATCATAACACCAATGCTAATTTAGTATGGGTTATCATCAAACCTTCAAAACTATAATGAAATGCTGCTCACATGAACTAACATGCAAGTGATCAATTTCTCAAATAGGAACTAAGACATAATAACAACTTCAGAAATACCTTGAGAAGAAGGTATCAACTCTTATATTTCTAAATTTAATAGGAGTTCATAACAAAAAGGAAGTTGAAGTGAAAATATCAATTCATGTCTATTTGCTATTTTGAATAAGTTCACAAATATGCAAATAATTTAATATAAAATATGAATTCAAGATAGAATAGTGAAACAATAGTCAGTATACTAAATCTTGAATGAATTAGCATAATTACAAATTATTTACAAACAGTATTAAATTCAAATATGAATTCAAATAGTAAATATAAAACAGAAAACAGAATAAGAAAAGAAATAAAGGAAAGGAGAGAAACCTTACCTGCTGGCCGCTGCAGCCCACCAGCACTGGCCCAAGGAGCAGCCCAGCCACGGCCCAGTCCACCGTCAAAACCCGACCCACGTACCGTTCGAAATAAAACAGAAGACCATTGTCTTCGTTCTCCTCTGCGAGGCCGACACCGCGACGGCACCGTCATCGCCGCCGTTCTTGACCGCCACGGACGTCAACGACCAGCCCTGAGGCGCGTACAAGGTTCTCCACGTCCGAGTATATCCTTAAACGTCCAGATTCGTGCACGGAACCTTGCCGACATCGCCGGCGCATCTGAGCCACCGCCGGTGATGGAAAGGACCATTCCGTCCTCGCCAAGCCCTATAAAAGCATCACCAGCACCGCCTGAAAACCCTAGAACCTTGAAGCCTCTCCATTTTTCCCCAATCCGCCTCTATCTCTCGAACTCGCCCGTGAACTGTCGCCGGAGTCGGAGAAGGACCCGACGATTGGAGCCATTCCAGCAACTGAGAGGAGGTCGAGGAGGTGCGTCTCGACGAGTATAACCACCTGGCGGAGTAGAGCATCCGGGGAAGCAAGGAGGAGGGTTAATTTTGGAGTTCCCTTTCGTCGGAGCTCGCCGGAAATCATGTCCACGAGCTCAACTCCGACCATCCCCGTCTTCCTCGAGCAGCCTATCAGCTCTGTGGTGAGCCTACGCAACCCTAGCATCCTCTATTTCGTAGAATCAACGTCCCTAGGCCGTGATTGGTATTTGCCGGACTAGCGCCGCCGCAGCACCATGCGCCGTTGTCGATTCCGGTGACCATTTGGTCACTGGCGCCGCTCGTTCGCCTCAACTCATCGAGGCGGCTCGAACGCGCGCGCCCGTAGCGTCGCGGAAGCTCTGCAACGCCAGGGCCGTCACCGCGTCGTCGCCGGTGGCGAACTGCACGGCCAGTCAAATTTTGACTTGGTCAGTGCCATGCTGTCGCCTAGGTGGCATTG
This sequence comes from Lolium multiflorum, assembly GCA_030979885.1. NCBI lineage: Eukaryota > Viridiplantae > Streptophyta > Magnoliopsida > Poales > Poaceae > Lolium > Lolium multiflorum. Next base: position 332,784,554 of record CM061750.1, read on the forward strand.
GCCCCATCTGTCAATGACTAGGGTTAGATAGGAACCGGGTACATCTAGTGTTATGTTGTTTATTTAAAAAACCAGAATAATGTCTGAAACTTGGAAATAATTTAGAAAATTCAAATTAACTTAGAAAAAATAAAAATGAATTATCAATATTCTTAGAAAATAAAGATCTATCCAATAAAAATATAAAATGAAATTTATATTTTTAATAAAAATTCAATTATTTAATACTTGTTATTTAAGCCTTATTTATTAATTCTAAATTCAATTAAAATTCAATAATTAGGAAAACTATCTAAAATAAATAAAACCAGTAAAGTAAATAGAGAAAACATTACAACTAATTTTATTTATTTGTTAATTTGATAAATCCTAATTAGAAGGATTTAAACCCAAAAGAATAATTAACTTAATTATTAAATTCTTTAAAAAAATAATAAAATGCTAAATCCAATATTATTTTTATTCCAAAGTCATTAATAACTTCAATTTTATGATTAAGTTATTAACCTAAAAACTTTGTGGTAAATAGGAAACCCTAGTTCCATTGAGCATAAAATCATAAATCCACAAGTTCATATGAAACCCTAAAAGCCTAATTCAATTATGAACCAAACCCTAACCTTATTATTATTATATGAACCATAATGAGCTTCTAAACCTAAACCCTAGGTTAGGACATATGATCATGACACTTACTTTGCATCCTTAGATCCATAATAGCAACTAAATACTTGTCATATCTTCATAAAATAATAGAGACCTACCACTAATAAAATGGTATCCCATATGTTCATCTTCATTAGACCTAGATGATCAAATAGGGTTAACCAAGAGCAAACCCTAGATCCTATCCTTAGAGATATCAACCTTAATGGATCATGCTTAACATCACACCATTGTGATGAACCTTAGGAGAAACCATGCCAAATCTTGAGCATTACATAACCATATTCCACTAAACCCTATTAGTGTTGGATACTCATCCACCATCTTATTTAGGAGCCAATTATTCCTTACTTAAATAGAACCAATAGTAAAACCTAGACCACCTCCACCCTAATCGCAATACTTATTATTATTTAAGAAGTATGTTCTTCAAAAGTTATTCTTTTGAAGTAAATAAAGAATTATCATCAACCCTGCTTATAAGGACCTATAAACCCTAGCTAGCTATCACCAGCAAGGTATACCAACCTTGATAGCAACTATTTATAATCAATTGCTCAAAATGTTTAGGCTTAATTCAACCATACAAGCCCTAGTAGCTGATGAATCCAACATTGTTGGGATCCACCTCATTCTTACTCCAGAAACCAATTGGAACCATAGGAACCTATAGAACCCACCAACCCAATTATCATACTTGTTCTTTATTATAGAACATGTTCTTCAAAAGTTATTCTTTTGAATTATATAATAAGTAATCATCAACCATGCACTATAGGACTTAAACTTGACAACTGCTCTTTAATTATTATACAACCACTATTCCTTGATGTGTATGATTGTTACTATGCATTTACCACCTACTTATGATTCTAAAACAAACAACCCTAAATAAGAACCTTGTTTGTAAATCACTCTAAAAGTGCAACACACCCTGAACCAATCATTACAACTCACTAATCATAAATCATCGGGGTTAGGTCACGCTTAGAGCGACTGCATCTCATACTTATGCATTATTGCATCCTTGCCAATCTTTTAAACATCGTCCTTACCGGACGATGATGCTATTTCAGAATTTGGAGTTATTGCGCACCGAAGACCTTGTCTGCATAATCTTGCAACCAAGAAAGGCAAGTTCATCGCTTGCTCATGTCATTTGAGTATTTTTACCAAATTACTTGCAAAGTACTATGTTTATCACTATTGCATAAAAAGCACAACCACTATTTTCATAACTATGAATATGACTATGTGGTGGGCAATGGAACCATGGATTGTGTTGATATGGTGGAGGTTCCATTGCACGGGTTTATATCCATCTAGGATTAAACAACAAATGTCGTCCAGTGATTCTTGTGCCGTAATACCCGTGTTAACCATAAGATCCGGAATGGGACGGAGTAGTCAAAAGTGTTTCCACCTCTCGTACATCAACGGACGCGCTTTACCGTAGACACTTGTATCTGTCGGGGGCAAGCGGTAGGCTGGGAAAGCCTGAAGTTCCCCACGGCATAGTCCGTAGACACTTGTCGCCCGAGGAACAAGCGGTAGGCTGGGGAAGCCTGAAGTTCCCCACGGTATTGCGGTCTATGATGGGTTGCACTACGGCGAAGGAGTTTGGTTCGATCCCAAACTGTCGTCGTGGTCGGGGTCCACCCTGAAATTACGGGAATAATGGGACCGGCGAGGACCCAGGGGTCGGGGTATGCAACAACGGGTGGGTGTGCGAGGTAGCGGAGGAACATGATTGACTAGGACCTTACTCCTGGCCTCACACCAAAGGAAGTGTGGACGAGCCTGCAACTCGGTTGGCAACAAGGATAAGATCTCTTATGGGTAAAGCAACACACCTCTGCAGAGTGTAACGAACGTGACCGTCCTCTGTTCCGGATTTGGAACTGACGCTGCCGGAAAGGAACTCCATGAAGTTCTAGTCAACCGGTGAAGGCTGACGGACATAGCTCTTCGAATAAAAGCAACCTTTTGAAGAAATGATTACAAAAACCTGCATTGCCTATGACTTTCTGGTCTATGGCTGTAGCTAGTGCATTAAACACCTCTTTCCTAAAATGAACTTGTTGAGTACGCTCGTACTCATCCCACTCTTAAATCCCCAGGTATGGAGGCATCAAAGGAGGATCTACAGTGCAACTCGAAGGCCGAGGAGTCAACAACTACTTCAAGAGACAGGACCCTGTCAGAGGAGTCAGTTACCACATCCAACAAGGAGAAACCTAGATTAGCAATAGAAAGGAACTAGCTTCCTAAACTTAGCTCCTATTTAGTTAGAATCTATTCATAGCCTCTGTAGCTAGCTAAATACTCTACAAATAGAGTTCGTGTTAGGATTAGACTACGAGTCGTTCTTCGGAGTTTAATTGCAGTTTTACCTCATTGTAAAGTAGGAGGCTGTGATGATCTTATGTAACAGAGTCGGAGTTGTAATTCTATAGACATGCCTTGGACCCGCATATGTTTCTGTTGTACCACTCTGAGCGATATAATACTAGTGGAACGATGTTTCATTGGTGTTATATCAGACTTGCATACTACACCATGCAGTGGTATGCCGGGTCACCAGGGATACGTCCAATTTGCATCACTATTTTGTATCATAATTTGCTGTTATTCATTGATATATTTCATATTGGGACACAATACTTATGTTATTTCATCTATTTTGCATGTTTCATCATTATTGGAGGATCGAGCACCGGAGCCAGGATTCTGCTGGAAAAAGCACCGTCAGAGCGCAATATTTCGGAAGATCAACTGTGGAAGGAAATTTCACGTAAATTCCTATTTTTCCAGATGACGGAGGGAGCCAAAAGGGGAAGAGGAGAAGAGCCACTGTGGGCCAGACCATAGGGCGGCGCGGCCCATGGCCTGGCCGCGCCACCCTATGCTCTGGGGGCCCCACAGCCCCTTTCGCCTCCTTTTCTTCGCGTACTCCTTCGTCCCGAAAACCGAAGCCACAGAGAGGACCTCACGAAGGGTTACAGCCGCCGGGGCGGAGAGCACCAGAGAGAAAAGAGCTCTCCGGCGGGCAGGAATCCGCCGGGTAATTCCCTCCCGGAGGGGGAAATCGACGCCATCGCCATCGTCATCGAGCGGGACATCATCTCCATCATCATCATCATCATCTCCACCATCTACACCGCTGCACCTCGTCATCGCTGTAGCAATTCGGGTTAAATCTTGATTGTTTGATAGGGGAAACTCTCCCGGTGTTATTCTATACTTGTTGTAGATTCTATTGAGTGAAACCATTGAACCAAGGTTTATGTTCAGATTGTTATTCATCATCATATCACCTCTGATTGTATTCCATATGATGTCTCGTGAGTAGTTCGTTTAGTTCTTGAGGACATGGGTGAAGTCTAAATGCTAGTAGTGAATTATGGTTGAGTAATATTCAATGTTATGATATTTAAGTTGTGGTGTCATTCTTCTAGTGGTGTCGTGTGAACGTCGACTACACGACACTTCACCATTTATGGGCCTAGGGGAGTGCATCTTGTATTCGGTTGCTAATTGCGGGGTTGCCGGAGTGACAGAAACCTGAGCCCCCGTTAGTATATCGATGCAGGAGGGATCGCAGGATCTCGAGTTTAAGGCTGTGATTAGATTTATCTTAATTACTTTCTTGTAGTTGCGGATGCTTGCAAGGGGTATAATCACAAGTATGTATTAGTCCTAGGAAGGGCGGTGCATTAGCATAGGTTCACCCACACAACACTTATCAAAACAATGAAGATTATTTAGCTACATGAAGCGAAAGCACTAGACTAAAATCCCCGTGTGTCCTCAGGAACGTTTGGTCATTATAAGTAAACAAACCGGCTTGTCCTTTGTGCTAAAAAGGATTGGGCCACTCGCTGCAATTATTTCTCTCGCATTTTATTTACTTGTACTTTATTTATCTGCAATATCAAAACCCCCGAATACTTGTCTGTGAGTATTTACAGTGAATCCTCCATCAAAACTGTTGCCAACACCTTCTGCTCCTCGTTGGGATCGACATTCTTACTTATCGAAGATACTACGATACACCCCCTATACTTGTGGGTCATCAATAGTCTTGCTTGGATGCGGAGAGTCATGCATTTTGCCTTCAACACAAGCCCTACAAACACGATCTTTGGCAAAAGAAACATTTTCCATTAGTCCCACAATATGGTTCCCCTTGTGAAGACTTTGCAAAGTTCTCATGTTGACATGGGCTAAGCGGCGATGCCACAACCAACCCACATCCGCCTTTCCGAATAGGCACATCGCACTTGAAGTGGTGGTCCCCGAAAAGTCCACCACATACAAGTTATGTTCGCGATACCCAACGAAAGCGACTTTTAGAGTCTTGCTCCACAAGAGGACCACAATATCATTATCAATAAAGACGGCGAAACCCATCTTGCCAAGGGCGGAAACGGAAAGCAAATTGTAACCAAGGGTTTTGACAAGCATGACATCCACAAGTGTTATGTTGTGTGCAACCACAACCTTGCCAAAACCCAATACCTCGGATGTAGAATTATCGCCAAAGGAGACGGTGATATTGTTTATGTTGGGCCTCAACTCCTTGACGAGGTTCTTGCCGCCGGTCATATGACTTGTACATCCACTATCAAGTACCCATTTTGAACCTCCGGCGGCATAGTCCTACATGAGATCAATTCTTGGATTTAGGTACCCATTTCTCAATGGGTCCTCTTTTGTTAGCAACAAGGGTCTTTGGGACCCAAATAGACCAAGCAACATAACCATCATATGGGCCAACATATTTAGCATAAACATCACCATAATAATCTTTAAATAGAACATAGTTAGGGTTAGCATTTCCCGCATCATCATTATTAATGGTGTTTCCCTTAGGAGCTTCACCATTGGTGATAGCTTTCTTCTTCTCTTGTGCGGGCTTGGCTTTTTGCTTGTTTGCCTTCTTTGCCTTGGCATTATAACCTAGGCCCTCCTTCCCATTGTTTGATCTTTGCTTACTCAAAAGATCATCCAAAGAAAGTTTACTTTGGGGAGAGGAGGCCTTAGCAAGTTCATCCTTCAACCTAGCATTTTCCTCAATAATATTTGCATGATCACATGAAGGGGTAGAGGAACTAGGCACATCATATGAAGCAAGCCTAATTTGAAGTTGCTCATTTGACTTGGATAGGAGAGTGTATTCACTCTTCAAAGCTTTGTGAGCTTTGTCTAGTTCATCTAGATCCTTCACAAGTTTCTCATGATCAACACCAAATTGGGCCATTTCCTTTTTAAGCAATTTAGTCTTAGCCCTAGCATGATCTCTAGCTTTAGTGAGCTTGTTAATTTCATCTTGAGGCTCTTCAAGATTTTCTAGCCTCTCCTCAAGAGAAGCTATAGTTTCTTGACTTTCCTCAAGAGCATTTTTAAGAGCATGGATTTCAAGAGAGTCTTCTCTCTCTATTTGACCCTTTTTCTCAAGCATATCATTTTGTTGAGCTAAACGAGCCATGAGATTTGAAACATGCTTTTTGTTGATACCTTGTAGGTTAAACATGAATTCATCAAACTCTAGCATTTCTTGTTTCACTTTTAGACTAGCATCATCAACCCCTAGATCACTTGATATGTTAGGCATAGAGGGGCTAGGAGATGATACCTCGGAGGATTTGGCCATGAGACAACTTTCTTCCTCCACATGAATGATCTCATTGGGGGATTCACTTGGTGATGAATAATTAGTGGAGAGGGAGGCAAGAGCGACCAATCCATTAGAGGTTGCATCTTCTTCATCATCAACATCATCATCTCCGGAGGAATACTCTTCTTGAGTTGATAGCACAATATATGTGTCCAAGGAGGACTTTGCCATGAAGCAATGTGCATTCTTGATATGAGGATTCTCATTGGGGGATTCAAAGAGAGATGAAGAGGGAATGTTGGTAGTGACAATGGCGGCCACTTCCTTTGAGCTTTCTCCTTCATCATCACTAGAGCTTTCAACTTCATCGGAAGAATATTCTTCCCTAGTCACTAGCACAACTCTTGGGGGCCTCTTGCCCTTCTTGGTCTTGTTGTTGTAGAATTTCTTGTTGGGGGCTTTTGAATATTTGCCCTTTGATTCTTTGCTCTTGTCCTTGGGAATGAGCCTTCCATTATGAAGCTCCCTATTCTCATAGGGGCATTCGGCAATGAAGTGGCGCTTGTCATCACAATTGTAGCATGATCTTGTCTTTGGACCAAAGCTAGTGAACCCACTCTTGTGGTTTCTCTTGATGTTGTCTTCCTTGGCCTTGGAGGGATCAACCCAAAAAGACTTTGCATGGAAGGCCATGTGATCATGGTAGTGGCATTCCAAATCTTCCGGATAGGACATACTCCAAGATGCCCTATATTGTTCTTGAGGGTGCACTTCTTCTACGGAGTTGACCGTCAAGGCAAGATTGTTCCCTTTTGCCATACCAATGGCACGATTGCGAGAGTCATGGGAGTTTTGCTCGAGCACCTTGAGGGCTTGCATCTCGTGCACGGCATCTTGAGATGAGAGAGAGGAATAACATTCTCTCCCAACAAGGGTCTTGACATCAATGGGTACAAACGGCATCATGCATTCAATGTACTTCTCCTTGATCCAAGAGTCATTGATGTGGGTGGCACCACTAAGCCGGAAGGCATCGGCAACGATGAGAAGTCTTCCATACATGACTTGATGATCTTCATCCGGTAGCCTCATGAATCCTTCGGCTTGATTCCGAAGAGCATTATACTTGTTCCTTCTCGTGCTCTCACTTCCAATGCAACTAGCGGCCAACCCATCCCAAGCTTCCTTGGCGGTGGTGTAGTTCCGAACACGAGGCAACTCTTGTGTCCCCACACTAGTTTGAATCATGTGCAAGGCGGTGTTGTTGAGTTGACTATCAACCGCTTCTCTTCTAGTCAACTTGTCGGGGTTGTAGGGCTTGAAGCCTTCCAAGATGATTCTCCAAAGTTCATTGGAGGCACTGCAAACATGAGAGCGAAACTCAAATTGCCAAGTATCGAAATTATCAACGGAAAACTTAGGTGGGTCGCCTCGAATGTTCAAATGGGGATGGGGAACCGGTATATCGGGAGATAGAAAAGGTGGAGCTACTCGATTGTAGCTCTCACCTCCACTAGTTCCCCTAGGAGATGCAATGGGAGATTTGATAGTGTTTAAATTATCACCTTCCACGGGTTTAGTAGAGGAGGGTAATGCCGAAGCACCTCCCTCTTCTAACACACCCGTGTCCTTTACCTCTATGACGGGATCCCTAGGAAGGACCGGAGTCATAAGCTCGGAAATCAGTTTTCTCATGCTTTCCATTTGAGCGTCCATGGAGGTTCTCAACGAATTGATGTCCTCCATGGTGACCAACTTACCGGCCTCTTCCAAAGGCGCATCGTCCGGCATACTCTTAGGCGGTTAAGCCCGAAATAAGAGCCGAGGCTCGATACCAATGAAATGATCGTATGCCGCACCTAGAGGGGGGGTGAATAGGTGCTAACCAATTTTTTGTTCTTTTTCAATTTAGGCTTGACACAAAGGTAAATTCTCTAGATATGCAACTAAGTGAATTTACCTATATGACAAGGTTATCAACTAAGCAAGATATAGCTACGCAATATATAGGAGAGAGAATAGGATAGAGGTAACCGAGAGTGTAGCACGCGTTGACACGGAGATGATTCCCGTAGTTCCCTTCCTTTGCAAGAAGGTACGTCTACGTTTGGAGGAGTGTGGTTGCTACGCAAGACAAACCAACAGCCACGAAGGCTTCACTCAGATCTCCTGTGAGCAACGCCACGAAGGCCTAGCCCACTTCCACTAAGGGATTTCCTCGAGGCGGAAATCGGGCCTTTACAAGGTTCTTGGGGCACACATCCACAACTGAATTGGAGGCTCCCAAATCTGTAACAATACAACAATCAACAACAACACATCAACACAAATCAACTAGGGAACCAAATAGGAACACTAGCATGAGATCCCTCAAACAAATGAGGGGGAAATGAAAACGCTTCGGTGAGGATGTAGATCGGTGGCTTCTCCTTCGGATCTCCAAAGATCAAGAGCTTTGGTTGGGGGAGGAAGGAGATCTTGTAAATCTTGTGTTTCTTGAGGTGGCTCTAATGGTGGTGAAGCTTGGCAGATTTCTTGTGCAATGATTGAGCAAAGGAGAAAGGAAGAAGAAGAGGGGTATAAATACCCCTCCCCAAAATCCAGCCGTTGGGGCTTCCGGGGGCCGGATATTCCGGCCTAAGTAAGGGCCGGATAATCCGTCCCCCGGATAATCCGGCCTCAAGCACAAAACCGGGACAATGTCCGGTCAAATGTCCGGCCCCATACCAGAGCCGCTTTTCTTCAGGTCCTTAGCCATTTTTCGAGGGGCCGGATATTTCCGAAATGTCCGGCCCGGATAATCCGGCCCTGGGACAAAACCAGGACAATATCCGGGCAAATGTCCGGCCCCATACCAGAGCCGCTTTTCTTCAGGTCCTTAGCCATTTTTCGAGGGGCCGGATATTTCCGAAATGTCCGGCCCGGATAATCCGGCCCTGGGAAACAATATCCGGACAAATGTCCGGCCCCTATACTGAGCTGCAATTCCTCAGGTCCTTAGCCGAAACGGGGCCGGATATTTTGGAAATATCCGGCCCGGATTATCCGGCCTGAAGAACTTTTTGCTGATCTTTTTGACAGTACTGATCACATCCAACACACATACAAATGTATCTATATAATCCATGTACCACTTAACCAAACATTAGTATATCACGTACATTGACATCAAACACTCAAAACATAATATGAGAGATGTTCTTTCAGCCGCCGCCAAGCCCCTTTTCCGGTGACAATCCAGCAGAGCCCAGGCACCGATCCACCCTCCGCGTCGGCGTGATGGCGTCCCGTGGCGGCTCCCAAGGCCATGGCGCCGGATTGGGCGGCGGCGACTTGCCGCCGCGTCCGCCCGTGTTCCGCAGCGCCCGCCGGTGGATGAACTGGGGGCTCACGCCCCCAGGGAAGCTCGCCAGGTACGGCAACGCCGGCGAGGGCTCCTCATCCGGCCAGTCAAGCCGTGCACCGTGGCTCCCCGTCGCGGACAGCAGCGACGACGAGGACCTCGTCCCCGCGCGGTCGCCCACCATCTCCGCCGGCGACTACGTCCACGGCAGCGACGAGGAGGAGGCCGTCCTCGCGCAGACCAAGGCCGTCAGCGAGGCGGAGGCCCGTGCTCGCTCCGGAGGAGGCGGACGCCGTCCGGTCGAAATAGTCGAGCCCGACGCCGACGACGCGTGAAGCTCCTCCACGACAGCGTTGACGTCGTCTGCCACCGACACGCTGCGCCACCACCGGCACTGCCGCCCGCATAGGCCACTATTTTAGGCCGTATTTTGATTATCTAAGCATCGCTCGCCGGTGTATTGACGGTGTACATGTATTATAACTTTAATTTCTCGAACTATGTAAGTTTTGATGCTCAATCAGAGCATCAAATTCATCTCGAACAATGATCATCGCCTAATTTACCCGCGACATTTCAAATTCCATTTTTCAGTTTTACGGTTTCTAATCTGTGACAACGGTTTTCCGGCCCGTAAACACGAGTTCGGTGAACCGAACTCATTGTTCAGTTCACCTCTTACTCGCTTTGTTACTATTGCTCGATCTAGTGAATGACATCCCGTTTGGTACGATTATTCGAGTTGCTGATTTCTTATAATGGGTGTCCTGATATTGGTGTTGTTCGGGCTATGCAACGGAAAAACATATCGTTGCCCTCTAGGCCAGCAATCGCACATGTTTCGTCTTCCGTGTGCGAGTACTAGCTTTGGCGATGGTCTGGTTCCTCGGGCCATGCCGATGGCACGGTCCCACCTCCACGCCCGCCATTGTTGGAGCGGGCGATGCTTGAGCTTCCACCAGTTGAAGGCGACGCCCGTGTAGAGATTCGTAGCACAGAAAACAAAAAATTCTACCGCAAGAACGATAACAAGCTAAGATCTAATCTAATAGATGGTAGCAACGAGATGGGATCAACATAACCTCGAAGATCGCTAAACGTTAACGAGATAAATCGCATGGATGATGTAGTCGATCACTGCCCCTCTCAGGAGCGATTAGAAGATCCCGACGGTGTCGCAATCGGGCAGCACCTCCGCACTCAGTCACACGTAAGGTGTTGATGAAGACGTCCTTGTCCCTGTTTCAGCGGGTAACGGAAGTAGTAGATCCTCCTCAGAATCCCGACAACACGACGGCGTGGTGACAATGGTGATGGAGATCTCCTTTAAGACAAGTTTCTAGTTTTCAATCGGCCCTAGATATGCCAAAAAAAAAATCAGCCCAAGAAAAAAGCGTTTAATTTATTTTCTTCTTTGCTTCCTTTTGTCAGCATTTGTTTTGGCACATGAATTAAAGGCCAGTAAAATCCTGGCCGTTTTCTAGTCGTCTAGTTTTTCGTTCAGAAATCTGGGAAGCCATGGGAAGGGGGGGCAACAATTTTATCGATCTAATGTTTTCCACTGTTGGGGGTAAAGAACAACTGAGATATCAAATAGATTGCCCCAGAAAGAATCTACAAGCTCCCCACGCCAGAAGTTGAGTCGAAGCTAGCCAAAATCCCAGACTCGGGTGGGAATCGGGCATAACTGCAAGGATTTTTACCCTGGTCTTGGGTTAAGCATCCGCATTGTACATGCCCTCTGATAGGATCAACGTCCAACTAACTACAACTACCGAAAACTAACATGCGTGTTAATCGTTTATTCCACGTTTCCATGCACTCGTGTTGGTAGGATCCATTTAATTTTCTTGCTTGCTAAGCTGAATTTCTGCTCACCAAACATATCTGCATTTCTGATAGTTCTTCTGATGATGTTACGAGTTAAGTAGTGTCATGCATTTCCGATAGACTTTGAGAAGCTTGACGACGACTCTGTATTTTATGAAATCTCAGAGAGTCCATGTTGGGTTACAAGTTACAATGAGTAAGAAGAAACCTCGAAGAAAAAAAATCATATCATATGGTCTCTGATTACAGTTTGAACTTGGCATGATAACGTACAAGTTACAAGCAAATTTACACGCACCAAACAGCTAACTCCCGTTCCACCTTAATCCACAAGCGGTTGAATCGAAGAAAAATCAAGAAATTAAGAAAAAATAACAAGACAAGGCCGATCGAGAGATAGCCGCGCGTCCCACATCGTTTGCGCCAAGAAAGTGATGACGGCAGGGCAGGGCACGGCGTTTGAATTACCTCCTCTTGTTCCTGCTCCCGAGCACGAGTGCGATGTAGAAGAGGATGCGGAAGAGGAATCCCCATGCGACGGTGATCCAGAGGCAGTCCCACTTGGTGAGGTCGGTGACGGCCTGCTGCCTGAGGAAGTCTGGCCCGGTGGTGATGCAGGTGTTGGTGCCGATGTTGATGCCGAGGGAGGAGCTCATGGCGCGCAGCAGGCGCACCTTGAGCGGCACGGGCAGGACGGCGAGTGGCGTGTTGTCGAACATCTGCACCCCGCGCACGAAGCAGCGGGCGGGGTCGCTGAACTCGTTCATCATCACAGCCTCGTAGGGGTACTTGACGAGCGAGGCGTAGTGGAACCAGAGCCAGTACTTGGGGATCCTGTCGCGGTTGATGAAGAAGCCGCTGAAGAGGAGAAAGTAGGCGAGCGTGGAGACCACGACGGGGAAGCCGAGCTGCACGTTGGTGACCACGCCGGAGAGGAAGGTGGCGAAGCCGCTCCCGGCCCAGAAGGAGGCCAGCACGATGGCCACGAAGAAGAAGAAGCCCTGGGCGCCGCCGGCCAGCCCCACGGCGAAGAATGTGGTCACCGCGAAGGCGAAGGAGAGGACGATGAGCGAGGGGAAGCCGACGACGGTGTGGGAGAGCACGTAGGAGGAGCGCCGGTACGCGTTGTAGGCCGTCTCCCGGAGGAAGATGTAGCGCTCGTTGAGGAACACGGGCAGCGCGTCGGAGCAGGTGTAGAACATGGTGGACATGGCGATGGCGAAGAAGCCCAGCCGCTCCTCCACGCCCTTGGGCGAGTCGTCCAGGCGCCAGAAGATGGTCGCCAGGATGAACCCCGTGATCAGCACCGCGCCCAGGCGGATGACGAAGATCTCCGGGGTGCGCTTGGTGTTTATGAACGCGCGGCGGGTGAGAACCCCCATCTCGATCCAGAACGGGTTCGCGAACTTGGTCACCGCGGAATCCGTCGCCGACAACTCGGAGGGCACCGTCACATTGCCGTCGGTCGCACCGGACACGAGCTTCCCGCGGGAGATGCTGGCACTGATGGCCTCCTTCAGGGAGAGCGACGGCTTCCCGCCATCGTCTGCGTGTTTGATCTTCGGGCCCATGCGCTTCTGCCACGACTTGTTGTGCTCGACCAGGTCACTGGCACCCTCCGGCATGGTCTCGAGCTCCCTGACGAGGTCAAGCGCGAACTCCGTTGGGTTCTCGTTGTCGTGGATGGGCTTGCCGAAATCGTGGAAGAAGGACGAGAGCGAGCCGGGCGAGCCGTAGTACACGGTTTGGCCGCGAGACAAGAACAGCAGGCGGTCGAGGAGGCCGAGGATGCGGTAGCTCGGCTGGTGGATGGACATGACCACGACGCTGCCGCTCTGGGCGATGCGCTGCAGCACTTTGACCACCATGAAAGCGCTGGTGGAATCGAGCCCGGATGTGGGCTCGTCGAGGAACAGCACGATGGGGTCGTGGATGATGTCCACGCCGATCGACACGCGCCGGCGCTCGCCGCCCGACACGCCGCGGTGGCCCTCGTCCCCGATGATAGTGTTGGCCGCGTTCCGCAGGCCGAGCTGGTCGATGAGCGCCTGGACCCGCTTCTTCTTCTCCTTGCCGGGGAGGGAGCGCGGCAGGCGGAACTCGGCGGAGAACATGAGCGTCTCCTCCACGGTGAGCATCGGGTACAGCAGGTCGTCCTGCATCACGTACGCCGAGATGACCTTGAGCAGGTTGTTGTCCATGGACTCGCCGTTGAGCGTGACGGAGCCGTGGAGGCTCTCCTTCCTGATGCGGTTGGCGAGCGCGTCGATGAGCGTGCTCTTGCCGGACCCGCTCGCGCCGAGCACAGCCATGATCTCGCCCTCTCTGGCCTCCCCAGAGATGTTGTCGAGCAGGGTCTTCATCCGTGGCGCCTCGGGCTCCGCTGCGTCCCCGCGCCCGAACGGCAGCGCCGGCAGGCAGGGCCCCTTCTTCCTCTGCTTGACGCTGTACGTGAGGTCGGTAAACTTGAGCACGAACGGCAGCAGCGCGCCGACGTCGCCGCCGACGCCCACATGGCTAGTGCGCCCGCTGTCGCTGCCGGTGGAGCCCGGCACGGAGGCTCCAAGCTCGATGGTGTAGTGCGACGGCGACGAGTTGGCGGACGACGCAGCGTCGCTGCGCGCATCGTTGACGCGCTTGAGGAGCTGCGCCAAGGTGGAGGACGAGTGCTTCGTGGGAGGGGACGGCTCCGGCGCCATCATTGCGCCCTGCTGCGGCTGGTGGTGATTGTAGTGGTGGTGGCCGCCGTGCAGGTGGAGGAGGCCGCTGCGCGGGATATCGTCGGCTTCCTCCATGGGCGAGGCCCTCCGGTCAAAGAATGGCAGCTTGTCGACAAACCGCGACATCTTGCTCAGCTCAGCTCAGCTCCTCCCCGTGTACCTATGCAAGCTTGTAGCTGCTTGCACAGTCGGCCACCTTGGCGTGGCAAGAGAGATGGATGGAAGTGGCGATGTTTGGTTGGAATCTATGCGTCGTACCAGTAACCATTCTTATAGCTCCGCAATGGAGGAGTCAACCCGGCGAGAGAAGCAGATCAGGTGGGTGAAGAGAGATTGGGATGCTTCTTCGTAGGGTTTCTTGTTGTTAGCTGGAATCGGTTAAGTTGCGACGGAAGCGAAGCGGGAAACTGGCAGCGGTAGCTTGGGTTTAGGAGGGGGTCAAGAAGGTGGTTGCGGTGGGTGGAGGGCCTGCGTTGTGTGCGAGCGCGGGCAAGAAGTGGTTAAGTGTAGCTCAGCCGAAGCTCACCAAATGGGCAGCTAACGCTGACGCCGCTGGGCAAGTGTTGGCCAGAGTCAGGAAATGTGGAGGCAGGATTTAATCAAGTGTGTCAGCCAATCGAAAACTCGTTTTTACACGCGCCGGTACCTAACGGAGTGACGTCAGCAATGATGTCAGCCATGTGCTGACCAATTTCTTCACAAAATTGTGAAACAAATTTGAAACTTAATTGAAACATAACTGAAACACTAATATTTTTGTGAAACAAACCGTAGTGACGTCAGCAATGATGTCATCAGTTTCACTTTTTGTCAGACTGTTTCACAATATTTTCCATATATCACTTTAGTTTCAAAAAAGTTTCACTTGTGTTTCAATTATTAGTTTTATATTAGACAAATGTCAAAAGCCTCACCAATCTCAAAGCACAAAGTGGACGGTAGATGTGACACCTACACCTACCGGCTCATTTAAAATCGTCGCTCTCGTCAGTCAATCCTTTGGAAGAATACCTCCTTGGATTGGCTACCTTTCTGGTTTAGTTTGAGATGGAAATACGTCTGTGGCGCATCATGTATGGTTTTTCATTTGGAGTACATCCTTGGACTGGCGGCCTTTCTGGTTCTGTTGACATGGAAAAAGTATGTGCAACATAATGTTTGGTTTATTATTTGCAGTATTGTAGATGATCAATTTTTGATGCATAACTGTACATATTGTGCTATCTTTTCTATATTCCTTTTTGTCGTTTTTTTTGTTTTGTACTGATTATCTTTGGTTTTTTTAAATATTTTTTGCTCTTTAATCTTTTAGGATGTCAGAGGATGACCTACCAATAACTGTCGTAGCCATCTATGCATACACATGGAGATGTGTCAGGAGTGGTTACAGAGGAACACGAAGAGAAATATAACCTTCAACGATAATTAGGATAAATTCTGCTCTGAGGCAATGTTACATGAAGGACACTTGTTCATTTCTAGGGTAGATGCGAATGAGAGATGGATTGGACTTGAAATTTTAAGAATTTAGGAAGACTATAAATTGTTTTGTATTTTTTTGTTGTAATAATTTGGATATATATTTTCATTTCTTTTAAAAAAATGTATGATACATTTATTTGTAAAAAATCATATATTGAAATAATTATTCATTTTCTTAATTTTTTAAGTGACATTGTCTCAAAATACGCGTGAAACCTCAAATCATGTTTTTTTGTCGCACCCGTGGAACCTCGATTCCTATTTGCAAGTACGGTTTGCAACTAGCGTTTGTTGACTAATTTTTCTTTTAAACCGAGTTCGTAGTGACATGGAAACGGTCTGAAAATCATTCTAGTATTGAGATAGAAACGTCCGAAATCCATGTTAACCCCAATTTTTCATTTTTTTTCACCTTAGATGCAAGTGTGGTCGTAACTGGCCAGTTGGATGTGAAGTTGCTACCGAGATAGAAATGCTTTGGGATCAAGCAGACTTTTTTTTTTGTTCGAGTTGCAAGTTAGGTCACAACTTACAAGTATTTGTTTTTTGAATGTTTTTTGGTTGACCAGTTGCAAGTGTAGTCGCAACTGATACTCGTTTGACCATTTTTCAAAGTTGGGTTGACATGTTTCCAAGGAAAGTTTCACTGGTGTTCAATGTTTTGGGTTGGCAAATATCAAGTTGACTCGCAACTGGGCCATGTTTGACCATTTTTTGAAGTTAGGTTAACCACGCCGAGTTGCAACTGGCGGCTCGTCTCACCATTTTTTTTAAAGTTGGGTTAACTAGTTTTGCAAGTAAACTCGCACTCGGGGCCCATTTGACCATTTTCAACTGTCTGAGGTTGACAAGTAGCAAGTCCAGTCGCAACTGGGCCATGTTTGACTTTTTTTTAAAGTTTGGTTGACCAGCTGCAAGTCAAGTCGCTACCGGGTCATGTTTGACTGTTTTTCAAAGTTGGGTTGACCAGTTGCTAGTCGAGATGCTAGTAACATATTTGTTCAAGTGTTTCCATGCAAGAATAGTGGACATCATCAATCAAACACTAGGTAAGAGCATCACCAAACACAAAGTAAGTACTTTTATCGCTTACTATAACCCGATCACTTGTAAATTTGTTGGTTTGAATGATACTTCCTGCTATGTCTTGTTCGTACTGCAATTGTTGCACATTGTATATTGTTGTACCAGCTTCACCCCCCCCTTGAATCTGCATTCATGAAGATTTCATACTTGCCATTAATACCAATTTTCTTGTGAAGTTTACCTTTTCGCATCCATTTCTTATTGTTCTTGACCTGAGTCCCAATAATATTGTCTACATATACTTCAATATATCTGAAGAGAAATGCATTTGATTTACTTTGTAATTCATCTGGAAGAATGGAGACACTAATTTTATTAACTTCAATTTGTTCCCTATCTACCTAGGAAATTGGAGTAGGACGTGAAGGAGGAGGAGGAGAAGAGAGACAATACTAGATTTGTTGGGCTGGATCTTCTATCCAGATCACCAGCTTCAGGACCTAGACCCATTAATTCCTCTAGGTTCGTGCTCAGCCGCCATGATTTTCTATATTTTCTTCTCTCTCTAGTAACAGATTTGTTTTCCTTTTCCTTGTCGCTCTAGAATAAGAAAAGATAGAAGAGAACAGAAGATTTGGTCTACTGGAAGTGATTTGGTAGCTGCCTTCAGCTTTTCTTTGTGGCCCTGGGAGTGGTTAGGAGGTTTTCCATAAATTTGCATCTTTGTTTACTAGTAAGAGATTGATTTTGAATTTCTAATTTGCAGAAGGATATCATTGTATGTACAATGATTTCTACTTGTTTCTGATCGTGGTCCAACCAAAACTACCCAACATCATTTTTTTTTGAGAATTTGGTCGCTCTTTATTCAACAATGACAAAAAGTTGTACATGAATACATAAACCCCCAGGCGACTCTAAGAGCCAGAGTTAACGACCGATAGCTAGACTAACAGCACTACGAGAGGGACGATGGGCTTCACCGTTGGAGCTTCTACCTTCATGGCGAAAAAATAGCGACGAAAAGAGGGTTTTAGTCTCCTTTATCTCATCGACAATCATGCTATAAGCTCCCATGTATGGCTGATGCAGGTTACTCATAACCTCCAGGCAATCAGAGGGAGAGAGCCTCTCGGCAAGCCATTGCTTCTAGCGTCGTAGGGTTGTCAAGGCCACTGATGGTGAGCGTCGAGGTCCCCATGTGAAAGTACTTGCTTCGCTTCTGCATATCACCGCAACTGCGCCACCCGGACCATTCTTTGTCGTGGCCGCATCGACATTGATCTTCACCCACCCATGTGGGGGTGCAATCGACTTCTTCACTTTGCTCGGTCGAGCCTGTGAGATCATACCCGCTGTAGGGGAAGCCATAGCTAGGTCTGCTAGGTAACTCCTTACAAACAAGAACATGGATGAAGGGCTTTGTTGCTCTCTTCATGAATTAGGCGTCTACGCGCATACCAAATTGCCCATAATGTGACAACCATCTCCACGAAGGCTGAGTTCTTCGGCGACTGAATCATGGAGGAAATCCATTGCTTCGCCGATGGTTCTGATGTCAAGCTCATATATTCGGTGATCTCTTCACCGACGAGGGCCCAAACACACTTGGACATTGTGCATTCTATAAGAGAATGTCTCCAGGAATCTTCCACTCCGCAAACCGAGCATTGATTCGTGTCAGCCATGTTCCGATGATGTCGGACATCTCCTGTCGGGAGAGACTGATGTGCGAGACACCAAGAAAGACTCGCAACTTAGATGGAACTTTGACTGTCCACATCTTCTTCCATAGCTTCTCCTCCCCCGCTTGATTCGAGGCGTCTGATCTATTGTCAAGCCAGTCTTCCCTACGCATTTTTTGTATGAACCAACAGCCGATACATTGATTGGACCCAAAAGATACCTGAACGTTCATAGTGTCAGGCCTAAGAATCAACATGTTGGTGGGTGCTAGCGGAATTCTACAAATCTGCTCAACATCCAGAGGTAGAAAGAATTCATCAAGAGCTATGTGATTCCAAGAAGCGGATTGAGTATCTATGAAATTGCTAACCCTGATGGGGGGTTCGTTTGGCGCAAAATGAAATCATGGGGAATCCAGTTTTGATTCAACACGTGTTTATCCTCCCCAGTTCCAATTCTTCACACTAAACCTTGGACCATTGCGTCGTTACCTTGAATTATAGAGCGCCAAATCTGGGAGGGGTGCCGACCGACTGTAGCCTCAAGGATACTTGAAGAGGGAAAGTATACTGCCTTGAGTATTTTTGCACTTAGACTGCTCAGGTTTTGGAGAATATGCCCATGCATGTTTAGCAAGCAAGGCCAGATTAAAGAGTTCTATGTCCCGGAAGCCTAGTCCACCCGCAAACTTCGGTGAGCACATCACTTCGCACGAGACCCAGTGTGTTCTCCTCTTCCCCTTCTTCGATCCCCACCAGAAATTTCGAATAAGATAATTAATGTGGTCACATAATCTTTTCAGAAGATTGAAACATTACATGAAAAAACGTAGGAATAGCTTGTACTATAGATTTGATCAAAACTTCCTTACCAGCAGCTGAGAGCAACTGTTCTAGCCATGCTTGAACATGTTTCCAAAATCTATCTTTTAGGTGCTTAAAAGCACCATTTAGAGACATCCAACATCTGATGGCATTCCAAGATACCTATCATTAAGTGTCTCATTGGGAACTTGCAGAATGTCTTTGACAATCTGTCTACTTGTTTCTAGACAACCCTTGCTAAAGAAGACGAATGACTTGTCCAAATTCACACGTTGGCCGGAAGCATCACAATACTTGTGCAGCAGCGTTTTAACATCACGAGTTCCCTCTTAATTTTCTTTGACGGACAATGGGATATCATCGGCAAACATGAGGTGGTTGACTTCAGGAGCAGAAGAAGCCACCTGGATTCCTTGAAGCTGTGATGACTGACGACTTTGTTTAAGGAGGCCTAAGAGGCCCTCTGCCGCTATCAAGAACAAGTAAGGAGAGATAGGATCGCCTTGGCGAATCCCTCGTGATGGACGAAATTCCTCCAATGGTTTCCCATTAAAGAGGACATAGAACAAGACCGATGACACCATTTTCATGATCAGCTGTATCCATTGGTCATGAAATCCCATGCGCTCCATGATACGTTGCAAACGTATATATAATTTTTGATGCTCCATGCTTGTTTTACACCAATTCCTCTATGTTTTATGTGCACTTTGCATCATTTTATGACATTTATTGGACTAACCTATTAACAAGTGACACAGTTTTCTGTTTATTATGTCTGTTTATTGCAGAAAATGTCCAAAATTGAAAGTGCTCGGAAAATTCTGGAAAAATCACAGAAATTCTTATATACCAGAAGACTCCGGGAGCCAGAAGGGGAGATGGAGATGCTCCACGGGGCAGCCATACCAGGCCCAGGGGCGGGCCCAGGCCTGGCCGCGCCTGGGGTGGTATGGGAACCCCGTGCACCCCCTCGCGTCGCCTCTTTGCCTATAAGACCCCTCTGACCTAAAAACTCCGCAACATATCACCCTCCATCCACGAAAAATTCCGTAGCCGCCGCCATCGCCGAAACCAACTTTCGGGGGACATAAGTCTCTGTTCCGGCACCCTGACGGGATGGGGAAGTGCCCCCGGAGCCATCGCCATCGACTCCACCGCCTCCACTCAGACTCCATCATGGTTTGTGAGTAGTTCCCGCAGGGACTATGGGTTCTTGGCTGTAGCTAGATGGTACTCTCTCCCATGTGCTTCAATACAATGATCTCATGAGCTGCCTTACATGATTGAGATTCATATGATGTAATCGATATTGTGTTTGCTGGGATCCGATGGATTGATCATTATGTTCAGTATATCTTATAAGTTTGTGAAGTATTTGTTGCTGCAATATTGTTATGTTTAATGCTTGTCACTAGTGCACGAGTGGCATGATCTTAGATCTAGGCTCTGTAATTGTTGCTTAGATTGTATCTACAAATTGTATGCACATGTCTTTGTCCGGAACCCGAGGCCCCAAAGTGATCTCGAATTGGGATAACCGGAGGGGATGGCTTTGATATGAGGATCACATGTTTTCACCAAGTGTTAATGCTTTGCTCCGGTGCTCTATTAAAAGGAGTACCTTAATTACCAGTAGTTTCCCTTGAGGCCCCGCTGCAAACGGGTTGGTAGGACAAAAGATGTTATGCAAGTTTCTCATTGCGAGCACGTATGACTATATATGGAAAACATGCCTACGATATTAATAGACTGGATATTTTAGTGAAGAAGTTTCAATTTCAAACTATCATTGGAATAACTATATTCATCTTGGATTCGAAGAAGTAGAACATTTTGTCTTATTTATGGAAGCCTCCAAAATAGAATCCTTCATGTCTAAAAATTATGAAACTTGTGTTTCTTGTCATGACCTTAAAGATTATGTCTCTTCTATCCTTGATTATTGCACAGAAAATTTCAGCAATAATTTTTATATCATTGATTATAAAGAGAGACTCAATTATGCACAAGAATGTATCCACAATTTGCAGGAACCCATGGAAGAAGAAGTTGATGAACCTGAAAGCTCATTAGATAAAAAAGAGGAGGAGAGTGATGAACAAAAGGAGGAAGAATGGATTAGCTACCCATGCCTACCTTCTAATGTGAGTAACTCTTTATCTCTTACATTATTTGATTGCCCTCCATGCTCACCAAAGGAGGACGAATGTTATGTTCATGAGGATTCTATGGAAATATTCCCTGTGAGTACAACTTGTGATAATAATTATGCTACTGTTATTTATGATAATCCATGCTATTTTGACAAATCTCATGATAATCCTTGATTTGTGCCTAATTTCAAAATGCATGGAACTAAAGAATTTTGCTTGGAGAGTGTTTATGATAAAGCTCTAGATGATGGTACTATGTTACTTGATGCTATAAATTATAATGCTACTGAAAATAGGATGCTACTAGTAGTCTCATACCTCTTGAGAATGATCAATCATCTTGTTATAAAATTGCTAAACGTGGGTTTGATTGTTTTAATCCTACTATTTTTGAGCTTGATAAAATTATGTGTTTGAAGATGATGAAAAGCATGCTTTATGTGATAGTTATATTGTTGAGTTTATTCATGATGCTACTAAAAATTATTATGAGAGAGGAAAATATGGTTGTAGAAATTTACATGGTACTAAAACACCTCTCTACATGCTGAAAATTTTAAAGTTACTCTTGTTTTACCTTCACATGCTTGTCACTTTGTTCTTCGTGAATTTATTTGTGTACAAAATTCCCATGCACACGAAGTGGGTAAGACTTAAATGTGTTTCACATTTGCTTCTTGATGCTCTCTTTTGCTTCAATTCATATTTCATATGTGAGCATCTTCTCAAATTACTGAGCCTATCTTAATGGCTATAAAGAAAGAGGTTTTTGGGAGACAACCCATTATGTTTTTATTTCCGTTATTTTACTGTTTTGTTGAGTCTTGGAAGTCATTTCTACTGTAATGTTCTCTCCTTATCATTTTTTATTTTCGTTTTTGTGCCAAGAGTAGCCTCTAATGGTAAGAAAGTAGTATTTGGGGAATTTGCAATTATGTTTCTGTTTCTGGACTGTCGCGAGAAAAATTCGCATAAATCACCAGAATGTCACCATGAGCTGAAAATTTACGAGCATATTCCCCAGGTTATTATCTAACTTTCATTAGTTCAACATTTTTCGATCTGAGCGACGCAAAAGTCTCAAAAAATCGATCTTTAACTGTGTTCTGTTTTGACAGATTTCTGCCATTAGTGCATTTGCCTCTTAATCTTTTTCTTTTTGAGTTCTTTTGAAAGAAGGAGCTTTCCGAAGAAGTTTATGCAGTAGCTAATGTTTTAATATAAGCTTTACATATGTCATACCAGAACCAAGTGGATTGCTTATTTTGATTACACTAATATTGCTAATGAATTATGTTGAGTTTTGGGTGAAGGAAGTTTTCAAGTGTAGGGAGAGAAGAATGATGCCATAGGATGAAGAATGGACAAAAGCTCAAGCTTGGGGATGTCCCCTGGACACCCCAAGAAATATCCAAGAGGTTCAAGCGTCAAAGCTTGGGGAGCCCTGCACCCTCTTCATCAGTAAAAAGCACCAGGTCATTTTTCAGTGCGCTATATTTTTATTGCTTCATGCATTATGTGTTATTCTTGGAGCGTTTTTTTGTATGTGTTTTGTTTTGTTTTGTTTTCTATTCAATAAAGTTGGACCCACCATATTTGTTCTGGAAAGAGACACGCTCTGCTTTAATTACATGAACGCTCTAGTTTTCACTCATATGTTCAACGAGCGTTCTATTTTTGCGAGTACTGCGTTTAAACTCTAGTTTTTCATTCATATTATGTTCAGAGCTTGTTGGTTTTCTATATGCAAGTGAATTTATCTCTCTGATATCTACTGAATATTATCTACGAGAGTTGTTTCAAATCAGTTAATTGGTGTTGGATACAAGTAAGAAATCTCATATTAGTAGTGATGCAAATGAAAGATCTCCTTTGATGTTTCTATTGAGTTGACTTGATGATTGATGCGCGTAGATGTACACGTCCGTTGGGAACCCCAAGAGGAAGGTATGATGCGCACAGTGGCAAGTTTTCCCTCAGAAAGAAACCAAGGTTTATCGAACCAGAGGAGCCAAGAAGCACGTTGAAGGTTGATGGTGGCGAAATGTGATGCGGCGCAACAACAGGGATTCCGGCAACGTGGAACCTGCACAACACAACCCAAGTACTTTGCCCCAACGAAACAGTGAGGTTGTCAATCTCACCGGCTTGCTGTAACAAAGGATTAAATGTATTGTGTGGAAGATGATTGTTTGCAAGAAAACAGAAAACAAGTATTGCAGTAGATTGTATGCGATGTAAAGAATAGGACCGGGGTCCACAGTTCACTAGAGGTGTCTCTCCCATAAGATAAAAGCATGTTGGGTGAACAAATTACAGTCGGGCAATTGACAAATAGAAAAGGGCATAACAATGCATATACATGATATGGTAAATATAGTGAGATTTAATCCGGGCATTACGACAAAGTACATAGACCGCCATCCAACCGCATCTATGCCTAAAAAGTCCACCTTCAGGTTATCATCCGAACCCCATTCAGTATTAAGTTGCAAAGCAACAGACAATTGCATTAAGTATGGTGCGTAATGTAATCGACAACTACATCCTTAGACATAGAATCAATGTTTTATCCCTAGTGGCAACAGCACATCACAACCTTAGAACTTTCTGTCACTGTCCCAGGTATCAATGAAGGCATGAACCCACTATCGAGCATAAATACTCCCTCTTGGAGTTAAGAGTACAAACTTGGCCAGAGCCTCTACTAATAACGGAGAGCATGCAAGATCATAAACAACACATAAACAATAGATTGATAATCACCATAACATAGTATTCTCTATCCATCGGATCCCGACAAACACAACATATAGAATTACATATAGATGATCTTGATCATGTTAGGCAGCTCACAAGATCCAACAATGAAGCACAATAAGGAGAAGACAACCATCTAGCTACTGCTATGGACCCATAGTCCAGGGGTGAACTACTCACTCATCACTCCGGAGGCGACCATGGCGGTGTAGAGTCCTCCGGGAGATGAATCCCCTCTCCGGCAGGTGCCGGAGGCGATCTCCGAATCCCCGAGATGGGATTCGCGGCGGCGTCTCGAAGGTTTTCCGTATCGTGGCTCTCGACTGGGGGTTTCGCGACGGAGGCTATTTGTAGGCGGAAGGGTAGGTCAAGAGGCGGCACGAGGGCCCACGCCAGGGCCGCGCGGCCAGGGCCAGGGCCGCGCCGCCCTATGGTGTGGCCACCTCGTGGCCCCACTTCGATTCTCCTTCGGTCTTCTGGAAGCTTCGTGGCAAAATAGGACCCTGGGCGTTGATTTCGTCCAATTCCGAGAATATTTCGTTACTAGGATTTCTGAAACCAAAAACAGCAGAAAACAGCAACTGGCTCTTCGGCATCTTGTTAATAGGTTAGTTCCAGAAAATGCGTAAATACGACATATAATGTGCATAAAACATGTAGGTATCATCAATAAAGTAGCATGGAACATAAGAAATTATCGATACGTTGGAGACGTATCAGCATCCCCAAGCTTAGTTTTGCTCGTCCCGAGCAGGTAAAACGATAACAAAGATAATTTCTGAAGTGACATGCCATCATAATCTTGATCATACTATTTGTAAACATATGTAATGAATGCAGCGATCAAAACAATGGTAATGACATGAGTAAACAATGAATCATAAGGCAAAGACTTTTCATGAATAGTACTTCAAGACAAGCATCAATAAGTCTTGCATAAGAGTTAACTCATAAAGCAATAAATCAAAGTAAAGGTATTGAAGCAACACAAAGGAAGATTAAGTTTCAGCGGTTGCTTTCAACTTATAGCATGTATATCTCATGGATATTGTCAACATAAAGTAATATAACAAGTGCAATATGCAAGTATGTAGGAATCAATGCACAGTTCACACAAGTGTTTGCTTCTTAAGGTGGAGAGAGATAGGTGAACTGACTCAACAATAAAAGTAAAAGAATGGCCCTTCGCAGAGGGAAGCATTGATTGCTGTATTTGTGCTAGAGCTTTTATTTTGAAAACATGAAACAATTTTGTCAACGGTAGTAATAAAGCATATGAGTTATGTAAATTATATCTTACAAGTTGCAAGCCTCATGCATAGTATACTAATAGTGCCCGCACCTTGTCCTACTTAGCTTGAACTACCGGATCTTTGCAATGCCATGTTTCAACCAAGTGTCACAAAGGGGTACCTCCATGCCGCCTGTACAAAGGTCTAAGGAGAATGCTCGCATTTTGGATTTCTCGCTTTTGATTATTCTCAACTTAGACATCCATACCGGGACAACATGGACAACAGATAATGGACTCCTCTTAAATGCATAAGCATGTAGCAATGATTATTATTCTCATATGAGATTGAGGATATATGTCCAAAATGAAACTTCCACCATGATTCATGGCTTTAGTTAGCGGCCCAATGTTCTTCTCTAACAATATGCATGCTCCAATCATTAAGGTGATAGATCCTTCAGACAAGACGGACATGCATAGCAACTCACATGATATTCAATAAAGGTAATTGATGGCGTTCCCCAGAAGCATGGTTATCGCACAACAAGCAACTTAATAAGAGATAAAGTGCATAAGTACATATTCAATACTACGATAGTTTTTAAGGCTATTTTGTCCCATGAGCTATATATTGCAAAGGTGAATGATGGAATTTTAAAGGTAGCACTCAAGCAATTTACTTTGGAATGGCGGAGAAATACCATGTAGTAGGTAGGTATGGTGGACACAAATGGCATAGTGGTTGGCTCAAGGATTTTGGATGCATGAGAAGTATTCCCTCTCGATACAAGGTTTAGGCTAGCAAGGTTATTTGAAGCAAACTCAAGGATGAACCGGTGCAGCAAAACTCACATAAAAGACATATTGTAAACATTATAAGACTCTACACCGTCTTCCTTGTTGTTCAAAACTCAATACTAGATATTATCTAGACCTTAGAGAGACCAAATATGCAAACCAAATTTTAGCAAGCTCTATGTATTTCTTCATTAATGGGTGCAAAGCATATGATGCAAGAGCTTAAACATGAGCACAACAATTGCAAGTATCACATTATCCAAGACATTTTAGAATTACTACATGTAGCATTTTCCAATTCCAACCATATAACAATTTAACGAAGAAGAAACTTCGCTATGAACATTATGAGTAAAGCCTAAGGACATATTTGTCCATATGCAACAGCGGAGCGTGTCTCTCTCCCACAAAGTGAATGCTAGGATCCATTTTATTCAAACAAAAACAAAAACAAAAACAAACCGACGCTCCAAGTAAAGAACACAAGATGTGACTGAATAAAAATATAGTTTCGGGGAGGAACCTGATGATGTTGTCGATGAAGAAGGGGATGCCTTGGGCATCCCCAAGCTTAGACGCTTGAGTCTTCTTAGAATATGCAGGGATGAACCACGGGGGCATCCCCAAGCTTAGAGCTTTCACTCCTCTTGATCATAGTATATCATACTCCTCTCTTGACCCTTGAAAACTTTCTTCACACCAAACTTCAAGCAAACTCATTAGAGGGTTAGTGCACAATTAATAATTCACATGTTCAGAGGTGACACAAATATTCTTTACACTTCTGGACATTGCATAAAGCTACTGGACATTAAGGGATCAAAGAAATTCATCCAACATAGCAAAAGAGGAAATGCGAAATAAAAGGCAGAATCTGTCAAAAACAGAACAGTCCGTAAAGACGAATTTTAAAATGGCACCAGACTTGCTCAAATGGAAAAACTCAAAACTAATGAAAGTTGCGTACATATCTGAGGATCACGCTCGTAAATTGGCAGATTTTTTCGAATTTTCTACAGAGACCTGTGCCCAGATTCGTGACAGACAGCAATGCCGTTTCTGCGCAGCGATCCCAAATATAACATCAACTTTAACATAGAAACTTTACTTGGCACAAAAACATGATAAGGAGAGGTTGCTACAGTAGTAAACAACTTCCAAGACTCAACAAAACAAAAAATTGCTGTAGTAAAAACATGGGTTGTCTCCCATAAGCGCTTTTCTTTAACGCCTTTCAGCTAGGCGCAGAAATTGCAAATCAAGTAACATCAAAAGTAGAAGCATCAACATCATAGCTTGTTCTAATAATAGAATCAAAAGGCAACTTCATCCTCTTTCTAGGGAAGTGTTCCATACCTTTCTTGAGAGGAAATTGATATTTAATATTGTTCGCACACGAACACGTCACCGTGTACCCTCGACACCGAGCGTGATGCGCGGCAGCACGCGCCGAGGGAGGCTCGCCGGAAGCGCGATACGCAAGACAGTCCGGCGGGCTCTTTTGTAGACCCGAAACCCCGCTCGCCCGGGAGGGACCCCGGCAGGGCTTGCGGCGGCTATGGGTTGCCCTAGGTCGGCCTGACCGCCCCTAGGACCTCGTGGATTCGCAGCCTCCAATCCTGAAGAACAACGAAGAACGAGAAGAAAGATACAAGGGAGGAGAGATAAAAAGTAGATGAACACAAAAAAGTAGTAGATTGATTTGTTCGATTGGTGTTGTTTCAATCGGCCGTCACCCCTCATGTATATAAAGGGCGGCTGGACTTCCCGTGCAAGATGGAGGGTTGGATTCACGTCCAAAACCCTAGTTTGAGTCCAATTCGGATGGCTTGGACCGAACTTTCCAAAACTGTTCGGTTTAAAACTGGCAGTACCTTGCGTGGCAACTTTGAGGCAGTAAATGACCTCAAATCAAAATATTGTAAACAACAAAGTTGTTCGTCTCGAAAAAACGAAGAACTTTCATGTTGACCACTTTTCCATCCGAGTTCATCTTGATCGCTCAATCGAGGTAGCAAGAAAAACGATCAATCCCGACGTTTTCGTCTTTGCCCCTACTTCGCTCGCGCCCTACCTTAGAGACCTCTATGGTCGGGCGTCCCACCTCGGGTAATTCGAGTTTCAGCAGTATTTTAGCTCCACAAATTGCATACTAACTCGGATCGCGATGACTCAAAAACCAAAGTTGCTTGTTTCGACGAGACGCACAACTTTCGTTTATATCACTTCTTCATTTGAGGTCATCTTAAAGGAGCTCTAGTGGAAGCCTTCATATATCGATCCTCGAGATCACCTCTGACTGCTAGCATAATCGGCTATCAAGCCAGATCATGGCACAACTTGGAATGGTGGACATGGTGTCTCCTAAATAAGCAATACATCTATCACGCCGAACGCCGAATTATGTTCTTGATTAGCCATCGGCCCAAAACGAGTATCAACACATGCCCCCCTGTTTTCTGGCAGAGCTTGCATGCCAGAAAATAACTTTCTTCACCTTTTGCCCAGGACGATGTCAACACTCCATCGGCCATTGGTTCTCAGGACGATAATTTTATATCGGCCATTTATGTTCAGGTTGGTCGCCACCTTGGTAGAACTTCTTCAAATAATCACCTTTGAGAACAACCACTTCATCTTAACGATTGATGGATATCCCAAATACTTTCAAGTACATCTCCCATAGCGACCCTTGCTTGATCTTCATCCAAGCACTACAAAAGAATACAGTCAACTGTTCGGCAATAAAGCTTATTGTCCATTAATGCATACTTAAAAGCCATCTACCGAACAGCTCTCTCCATCCTCTTGCTAGGATCCTGCAAATATTCAACAATAGGTTTTTCCAATCTTCTTTTTTACCTGCACTAGATCCTTCATTAGTGACCGAATCAATGGGATTTAATTCGGTCTTACCTATGATAGCGAGAGCAAACATCGGCTTATGAGATATATGAAAAACACCACGATTAACATGGTAGCCAGATGCTTGTTGTGTTAACTCATTCGCATCCCAAACGTCTTGCCTAGATATATGAGCAATGCTAAAATAATCTAAGGTAGACAATATATATAGAGATTTATCAAGATACTTATTAAGTGATTCGTCGAAACATTGGCAAACCTTGGATTTTTGTTATACTACTACCAACGAATCACTAGAAGCCTCAATATGTGTAGCACCTTGTCTCGTGTTTTAATAGGACTAGGGACGATGACACACGCCATCGTCCATGATTAGATAATTCTCTCAGGGCGATAGGAGAAGTATCGGCCATATATGTTGTTTGCCTCAAGAGGCCTTCATAATTCATCTACTAAAGTATGTATAGCCCGAAATAAACAGAACAACAATTGTACTTGTGAACTTCAAATATTTCGGCCTCTCAGATTAGCAACATAATTGTAATTAATCAAATGAATAATGATTTGATAATAACCTTTGATGATTGAAAGAATTATTATGTACCCATGGTTCAAAATAAGACCATGGGGTGTAACCGGTCATACCTGGGGATATGCTATATGGCATATGTATAAATGGCACAACTGAGTAATGTGAACGATGTGCTGACCGAAACTTCTTATTATATGACAGATTATTCAGGGTTGATCTTTTGCTAGCCTCGGACTTTTCTTCTTTAGTCCTTGCTGATATCCTTGCAACAGGAACTTGCACATCCTCCTTGCTTTGAGGTCCTTCCTTAGGGACCCACGCCATATTCTTGGTCTTCAGCTTCGCGGCACTAAGCCGTTTCAGCTTTCTCTCTTGCCAACTTGTTAAGCACGAGTGGGAACCCCGGAGGAAGGTATGATGCGCACAGTGGCAAGTTTCCCCTCAGAAAGAAACCAAGGTTGAATCGAACCAGGAGGAGAAGAAGCACGTTGAAGGTTGATGGTCGCGAAATGTGATGCGGCGCAACACTCCGGCGCCAACGCGAACCTGCACAACACAACCCAAGTACTTTGCCCCAACGAAAAGTGAGGTTGTCAATCTCACCGGCTTGTTGTAACAAAGGATTAAGCGTATCGAGTGGAAGATGTTTGCAAAGAAAACAATAAACACAATTGCAGTAGATTGTATGCTATGTAAAGAATAGGACCGGGGTCCACAGTTCACTAGAGGTGTCTCTCCCATAAGATAAAAGCATGTTGGGTGAACAAATTACAGGGGCAATTGACAAATAGAGAAAGGCATAACAATGCATATACATGATATGATAAATATAGTGAGATTTAATTGGGCATTACGACAAAGTACATAGACCGCCATCCAACCGCATCTATGCCTAAAAAGTCCACCTTCAGGTTATCATCCGAACCCCTCCAGTATTAAGTTGCAAAGCAACAGACAATTGCATTAAGTATGGTGCGTAATGTAATCAACAACTACATCCTTAGACATAGCATCAATGTTTTATCCCTAGTGGCAACAGCACATCCACAACCTTAGAACTTTCTGTCACTGTCCCAGATTCAATGGAGGCATGAACCCACTATCGAGCATAAATACTCCCTCTTGGAGTTAAGAGTAAAAACTTGGCCAAGCCTCTACTAATAACGGAGAGCATGCAAGATCATAAACAACACATAAACAATAGATTGATAATCACCATAATCATAGTACTCTCTATCCATCGGATCCCGACAAACACAACATATAGAATTACATATAGATGATCTTGATCATGTTAGGCAGCTCACAAGATCCAACAATGAAGCACAACAAGGAGAAGACGACCATCTAGCTACGCTATGGACCCATGGTCCAGGGGTGAACTACTCACTCATCACTCCGGAGGCGATCATGGCGATGAAGAGTCCTCCGGAGATGAATCCCCTCTCCGGCGGGTGCCGGAGGCGATCTCCTGAATCCCCGAGATGGGATTCGCGGCGGCGGCGTCTGGAAGGTTCTCCGTATCGTGGCTCTCGACCGGGGTTTTCGCGACGGAGGCTTTAAGGCGGAAGGTCAACGCGGGGGGCCACACGAGGGGCCCAGGGGGTAGGTCGGCGCGGCCAAGGGCTGGGCCGCGCCGCCCTATGCCCTGGCTGCCTCGTGGCCCCACTTTGTTATCTCTTCGGTCTTCTGGAAGCTTCGTGCAAAAATAGGACCCTGGGCGAAAGTTTCGTCCAATTCCGAGAATATTTCTTTACTAGGATTTCTGAAACCAAAAACAGCAAAACAGCAACTGGCTCTTCGGCATCTTGTTAATAGGTTAGTTCCAAAATGCATAAATATGACATATAATGTGCATAAAACATGTAGGTATCATCAATAAAGTAGCATGGAACATAAGAAATTATCGATACGTTGGAGACGTATCAGCATCCCCAAGCTTAGTTCTGCTCGTCCCGAGCAGGTAAAACGATAACAAAGATAATTTCTGAAGTGACATGCCATCATAATCTTGATCATACTATTTGTAAACATATGTAATGAATGCAGCGATCAAAACAAAGGTAATGACATGAGTAAACAACTGAATCATAAAGCAAAGACTTTTCATGAATAGTACTTCAAGACAAGCATCAATAAGTCTTGCATAAGAGTTAACTCATAAAGCAATAAATCAAAGTAAAGGTGTTGAAGCAACACATAGAAAGATTAAGTTTCAGCGGTTGCTTTCAACTTATAACATGTATATCTCATGGATATTGTCAACATAAAGTAATATAACAAGTGCAATATGCAAGTATGTAGGAATCAATGCAGTTCACACAAGTGTTTGCTTCTTAGGTGGAAGGAGATAGGTAAACTGACTCAACAATAAAAGTAAAAGAAAGGTCCTTCAAGAGGAAAGCATCGATTGCTGTATTTGTGCTAGAGCTTTTATTTTGAAAACATGAAACAATTTTGTCAACGGTAGTAATAAAGTATATGAGTTATGTAAATTATATCTTACAAGTTGCAAGCCTCATGCATAGTATACTAATAGTGCCCGCACCTCGTCCTACTTAGCTTGGACTACCGGATCTTTGCATGCCATGTTTCAACCAAGTGTCACAAAGGGGTACTTCCATGCCGCCTGTACAAAGGTCTAAGGAGAAAGCTCGCATTTTGGATTTCTCGCTTTGATTATTCTCAACTTAGACATCCATACCGGGACAACATGGACAACAGATAATGGACTCCTCTTAAATGCATAAGCATGTAGCAATGATTATTATTCTCATATGAGATTGAGGATATATGTCCAAAAACTGAAACTTCCACCATGATTCATGGCTTTAGTTAGCGGCCCAATGTTCTTCTCTAACAATTTTGCATGCTCCAACCACTAAAATGATAGATCCTTCAGACAAGACGGACATGCATAGCAACTCACATGATATTCAACAATAGTTGATGGCGTTCCCCAGAAGCATGGTTATCGCACAACAAGCAACTTAATAAAATATAAGGTGCATAAGTACATATTCAATACTACGATAGTTTTTAAGGCTATTTTGTCCCATGAGCTATATATTGCAAAGGTGGATGATGGAATTTTAAAGGTAGCACTCAAGCAATTTACTTTGGAATGGCGGAGAAATACCATGTAGTAGGTAGGTATGGTGGACACAAATGGCATATTGGTTGGCTCAAGGATTTTGGATGCATGAGAAGTATTCCCTCTCGATACAAGGTTTAGGCTAGCAAGGTTATTTGAAGCAAACTCAAGGATGAACAAGTGCAGCAAAACTCACATAAAAGACATATTGTAAACATTATAAGACTCTACACCGTCTTCCTTGTTGTTCAAAACTCAATACTAGATATTATCTAGACCTTAGAGAGACCAAATATGCAAATCAAATTTTAGCAAGCTCTATGTATTTCTTCATTAATGGGTGCAAAGCATATGATGCAAGAGCTTAAACATGAGCACAACAATTGCCAAGTATCACATTATCCAAGACATTTTAGAATTACTACATGTAGCATTTTCCAATTCCAACCATATAACAATTTAACGAAGAAGAAACTTCGCCTTGAACATTATGAGTAAAGCCTAAGGACACATGTGTCCATATGCAACAGCGGAGCGTGTCTCTCTCCACAAAGTGAATGCTAGGATCCATTTTATTCAAACAAAAACAAAAACGAAAACAAACCGACGCTCCAAGTAAAGAACACAAGATGTGATTGAATAAAAATATAGTTTCAGGGAGGAACCTGATGATTTTGTCGATGAAGAAGGGGATGCCTTGGGCATCCCCAAGCTTAGACACTTGAGTCTTCTTAGAATATGCAGGGGTGAACCACGGGGCATCCCCAAGCTTAGAGCTTTCACTCCTCTTGATCATAGTATATCATTCTCCTCTCTTGACCCTTGAAAACTTCCTTCACACCAAACTTCAAGCAAACTCATTAGAGGGTTAGTGCACAATTAATAATTCACTCATTCAGAGGTGACACAATCATTATTTTCACTTCTGGACATTGCATAATGCTACTGGACATTAATGGATCAAAGAAATAAATCCAACATAGCAAAAGAGGCAATGCGAAATAAAAGGCAGAATCTGTCAAAAACAGACAGTCCGTAAAGACGAATTTAAAGCTGGCACTAGACTTGCTCAAATGGAAAAACTCAAAACTAATGAAAGTTGCGTACATATCTGAGGATCACGCTCGTAAATTGGCAGATTTTTTCGAATTTTCTACAGAGAACTGTGCCCAGATTCGTGACAGACAGCAATGCTGTTTCTGCGCAGCGATCCCAAATACAACATCAACTTTGACATAGAAACTTTACTTGGCACAAAAACATGATAAGGAGAGGTTGCTACAGTAGTAAACAACTTCCAAGACTCAACAAAACAAAAATTGCTGTAGGTAA
The DNA here is from genome assembly GCA_030979885.1 of Lolium multiflorum. NCBI lineage: Eukaryota > Viridiplantae > Streptophyta > Magnoliopsida > Poales > Poaceae > Lolium > Lolium multiflorum. The sequence goes on from CM061750.1 coordinate 332,818,522, forward strand.
AAACATGGGTTGTCTCCCATAAGCGCTTTTCTTTAACGCCTTTCAGCTAGGCGCAGAAAGTGCAAATCAAGTAACATCGAGAGTAGAAGCATCAACATCATAACTTGTTCTAATAATAGAATCAAAAGGCAACTTCATTCTCTTTCTAGGGAAGTGTTCCATACCTTTCTTGAGAGGAAATTGATATTTAATATTACCTTCCCTCATATCAATAACACCAACAGTTCGAAGAAAGGTCTTCCCAACACAATAGGACAAGATGCATTGCATTCGATATCCAAGACAACAAAATCAACGGGGACAAGGTTATTGTTAACCGTAATGTGCACATTATCAATCCTCCCCAAAGGTTTCTTTTTAACATTATCGGCAAGATTAACATCCAAATAACAATTCTTCAATGGTGGCAAGTCAAGCATATCATAAATCTTTTTAGGCATAACAGAAATACTTGCACCAAGATCACATAAAGCATTACATTCAAAGTCATTGAATTTCATTTTAATGATGGGCTCCCAACCATCTTCTAACTTTCTAGGAATAGAAGTTTCAAGTTTTAGTTTCTCTTCTCTAGCTTTTATGAGAGCATTTGTAATATGTTTTGTAAAGGCTAAATTTATAGCACTAGCATTAGGACTTTTAGCAAGTTTTTGTAAGAACTTTATAACTTCAGAGATGTGGCAATCATCAAAATCTAAATCATTATGAGCTACAACAATGGGATCATTGTTCCCAAGGTTGGAAAAATTTCAGCAGTTTTATCACAAGCAGTTTCAGCAGTTTTAGCAATTTCAGGCAGTTTTGTTCGCTTTGCACTAGGAGTAGAAACATTGCCAACACCAATTATTTTACCATTGATAGTAGGAGGTGCAGCAACATGTGAAGAATTAGCATTACTAGTGGTGGTAATAGTCCAAACTTTAGCTACATTATTCTCTTTAGCTAGTTTTTCATTTTCTTCTCTATCCCACCTAGCACGCAGTTCAGCCATTAATCTTATATTCTCATTAATTCTAACTTGGATGGCATTTGCTGTAGTAGTAATCTTATTATCAATATCATTATTAGGCATAACTTTCAATTTTAAAAGATTAACATCGGAGGCAAGCCTATCAACTCTAGAAGCAATAGTATCAATTTTATCAAGCTTTTCCTCAACAGATTTGTTAAAAGCAGTTTGTGTACTAATAAATTCTTTAAGCATAGCTTCAAGACCAGGGGGTACATTCCTATTATTGTTGTAAGAATTCCCATAAGAATTACCATAACCATTACCATTAGCAGGATATGGCCTATAGTTATTACCAGAGTTGTTCCTATAAGCATTGTTGTTGAAATTATTATTTTTAATGAAATTCACATCAACATTTTCTTCTTGAGCAACCAATGAAGCTAAAGGAACATTATTTGGATCAACATTAGATCTACCATTCACAAGCATAGACATAATCACATCAATCTTATCACTCAAGGAAGAGGTTTCTTCAACAGAATTTACCTTCTTACCTTGTGGAGCTCTTTCCGTGTGCCATTCGGAGTAATTTATCATCATATCATCAAGAAGTTTTGTAGCCGCCCCCAATGTAATGGACATAAAGGTAGCTCCAGCAGCTGAATCCAATAAATTCGCGAAGAAAAATTTAGTCCTGCATAGAAGGTTTGGATGATCATCCAAGTAGTCAGTCCATGGGTTGGGCAATTCTTTACCAAAGTTTTCATTCTCTCCCATGCTTGAGCAACATGTTCAGTATCTAATTGCTTAAAATTCATTATGCTACTTCTCAAAGATATAATTTTAGCGGGAGGATAATATCTACCAATAAAAGCATCCTTGCATTTAGTCCATGAATCAATACTATTCCTAGGCAAAGATAGCAACCAATCTTTAGCTCTTCCTCTTAATGAGAAAGGAAACACTTTCAATTTAATAATATCACCATCTACATCTTTATACTTTTGCATTTCACAAAGTTCAACAAAATTATTGAGATGGCAGCAGCATCATCAGAACTAACACCAGAAAATTGTTCTCTCATGACAAGATTTAGTAAAGCAGGTTCAAAGAATTCTGCTGTAGTAGCAGGTGGAGCAATAGGTGTGCATAGGAAATCATTATTATTTGCATTTGTGAAGTCACACAACTTAGTATTTTCAGGGGTATTCATTTTAGCAACAGTAAATAAAACAAACTAGATAAAGTAAATGCAAGTAACTAATTTTTGTGTGTTTTTGATATAGAGAGCAAGACGATAAATAAAGTAAAACTAGCAACTAATTTTTTTGTATTTTGATTTAGTGCAGCAAACAAAGTAGTAAATAAAATAAAGCAAGACAAAAACAAAGTAAAGAGATTGAGAAGTGGAGACTCCCCTTGCAGCGTGTCTTGATCTCCCCCGCAACGGCGCCAGAAAAAGTGCTTGATGCGCGTAAATGTACACGTCCGTTGGGAACCCCAAGAGGAAGGTATGATGCGCACAGTGGCAAGTTTTCCTCAGAAAGAAACCAAGGTTGAATCGAACCAGGAGGAGCCAAGAAGCACGTTGAAGGTTGATGGTCGCGAAATGTGATGCGGCGCAACACCAGGGATGCCGGCGCCAACGCGGAACCTGCACAACACAACCCAAGTACTTTGCCCCAACGAAAGTGAGGTTGTCAATCTCACCGGCTTGCTGTAACAAAGGATTAAGCGTATCGAGTGGAAGATGTTTGCAAAGAAAACAGAAACACAATTGCAGATTGTATGCTATGTAAAGAATAGGACCGGGGTCCACAGTTCACTAGAGGTGTCTCTCCCATAAGATAAAAGCATGTTGGGTGAACAAATTACAGTCGGGCAATTGACAAATAGAGAAAGGCATAACAATGCATATACATGATATGATAAATATAGTGAGATTTAATTGGGCATTACGACAAAGTACATAGACCGCCATCCAACCGCATCTATGCCTAAAAAGTCCACCTTCAGGTTATCATCCGAACCCCCTCCAGTATTAAGTTGCAAAGCAACAGACAATTGCATTAAGTATGGTGCGTAATGTAATCAACAACTACATCCTTAGACATAGCATCAATGTTTTATCCCTAGTGGCAACAGCACATCCACAACCTTAGAACTTTCTGTCACTGTCCCAGATTCAATGGAGGCATGAACCCACTATCGAGCATAAATACTCCCTCTTGGGGTTAAGAGTAAAAACTTGGCCAGAGCCTCTACTAATAACGGAGAGCATGCAAGATCATAAACAACACATAAACAATAGATTGATAATCACCATAATCATAGTACTCTCTATCCATCGGATCCCGACAAACACAACATATAGAATTACATATAGATGATCTTGATCATGTTAGGCAGCTCACAAGATCCAACAATGAAGCACAACAAGGAGAAGACGACCATCTAGCTACTGCTATGGACCCATGGTCCAGGGGTGAACTACTCACTCATCACTTCGGAGGCGATCATGGCGATGAAGAGTCCTCCGGGAGATGAATCCCCTCTCCGGCAGGGTGCCGAGGCGATCTCTCCGAATCCCCCGAGATGGGATGCGGCGGCGGCGTCTCTCGGAAGGTTTTCCGTATCGTGGCTCTCGGTACCGGGGGTTTCGCGACGGAGGCTTTAAGTAGGCGGAAGGTCAACGCGGGGGCCACACGAGGGGCCCGGGGGTAGGTCGGCGCGGCCAAGGGCTGGGCCGCGCCGCCCTATGCCCCTGCCTCGTGGCCCCACTTTGTTATCTCTTCGGTCTTCTGGAAGCTTCGTGCAAAAATAGGACCCTGGGCGAAAGTTTCCCAATTCCGAGAATATTTCTTTACTAGGATTTCTGAAACCAAAAACAGAAAAAAGCAACTGGCTCTTCGGCATCTTGTTAATAGGTTAGTTCCAGAAATGCATAAATATGACATATAATGTGCATAAAACATGTAGGTATCATCAATAAAGTAGCATGGAACATAAGAAATTATCGATACGTTGGAGACGTATCACCAACTTGTTAAGCCGAGTGGGCATCCCGGCTGTGATTTAGTTTTGCACATTAGCGTTTCTTCCTTGGCCTCTGGCACTTTCAACTTTACTTGTTCAGATTTGGCACTTCGAGCTCCAGCATTTACTTGCTTCATCTCTTTGTCTTCTGTAGCCAAGGTCAACTTGACCGGCTCTTTTTTATTTGAGATCGAATCTGAAACATCACACTTACGGTTATCCTTTTTCACTTGATAAACTTGCTTGACCGTCTCCTTCTTGTTCGTTGAGCTCCTAACCGATTCCTTTTTATTGAAACGGTCTTTGACATGTGATTGTTGTTCAGATTTTGACCTTCTTGGAGCTGCATAATTTGGGTTAGATGATCTATAGTAAGACGGATAACGTGCCCTTGGGTCATACCTGTGATCCCATGATGGATATGGATAACAATCACCATAGGAAGGTATCCATGACATTGGCATTGGTGGCCTAAAGGGAGGATACGAAGCTGCTGCATTGAACTTCTCCCATTGCCAATCCCGGTCTTTAGACTTTCGCCTTGGGGGTGATCTCGATGACTTTTCAATACTTGGCCGATAAGAACTCCTTGCTTCACTCTCCTTCTTATATTTCTCCAATAACTCTGCGAAAGTGACTTTAGTTTTCTTACCCTTGAGCTTATCACGGCCTTTGTCCTGTTTCGTTTTGCGTCCATCGATCTTTGAATTTTGTTGTTGCCCCCCAGTGCTTGATATCCTTGGTGTAGCTTCAATGGAACACCCAGCTTCAAGAATGTCTTCAACATGCTCTTCAATAATTTCTTTACTTGAAAGCTTGATCCCATTATCTTCCGTGTGTACCTTCTCATCATCATATGAATCGGCTATAGGTAACCGATCCAATAACTTTTGATCATTCATACCAATCGAAATAGATTGGCTATATGTTTGTGTTTCAACAAATTGCAATCGTCCTTTATCTACAGCCGATTGTACTATTTTATGAAACATGGTGCAATTATAAGTACTATGCTCAAACGAATCATGCAACTTGCAATAGATTCGTCCTTGTGCTAATGGCTCAACATTGTGATCAAGGATTCTAATATAATCACTCGTCAGCAATACATCAAAGATATGATCACACATGCTCAAACTAAAGGTACACCTTTTATCTTCCAGCCGTTCTTGCTGTGAAAACGGCTTTGAAATTAAGCAACCGAATGGTTCAGATTTTACATCACCCCATTCAGCTATGTGTTGATTTTTACACTCTTTTTCCGATGTGTTTGAATAAGTTGTTGTACTATCATCGGCTTTCTCCAAAGATAATAACCTTGGCTTTAAGTTTCTGAAACCAAAATAGTTGTAACACATATGTCTCACTTGAAACCAAATGTAAGCCAAGTATGAAGTAAGCAAAGCTAACCATATAGATATAAAATTCAAATGAAACAATATGGAAAGCTTTGGTTGTGATAATTTGTCAATATCGGTCTCTCTAAATGGCACAACATGTTGACCGATATGCCTAGTAACCATTTTACTGCTAACAAATAATTTACAGTTCACGATTGGTCTTTTGATGTTTCTTCTAAAACTATTGCTAATAGATGCATGAACAATATATTTTTGACCAAATCTGAAAATAAGTAAATTATTTGCTAGAGATACCTCTTTGAAGATGTTAGTAGAACAAGATGGTTGTATGTCATGAACAATAACTTGCCCCACCTCTGGATGATTTTCTAACGCCTTGTCTTCATGTTTTCCTGGATCATGTGCTCCTTTACTTTGATGCTCTTTCTCAACCGAACATTGTTCGGCTATATTTTCTTGTCGTTCATGCTCATTAACTTCTTTGACATGCAATTCATAGGGCAACATGTAAGCTCCTGTGCATCCATAAAAATCAAGCATGGTTGCACCATGATCTTTTTCACTGAAGCTGGCATCTCTTGATTCAATAGATTCAGCACATGTACTTTTTGATTCGGCTTCTATAACCGAATTAACCATACTAGCTGAGTCATTCTTATGTTCTTCATGGATCATATGACTATGCAAAGCTTCTTCTTCTTGCTTCGATATTTCAGAGGGTTCAACTTGATTGCTACATGGAGGAGAGGATTTGGTTTCTTCAACCAGGGTAACATTATCCAGTGGATTCTTCTTGATCATTGCATGAAAAAATTGTAGATCTTCCTCTTCAAGTTTTTTCTTGTACGCTTTATGCTCCTCCTTGAGCTTAATTTCAAGCACCTCAAATTCCTCCTTGCGCTTATTTTTTAGTACTTCATAGCCTTGGCGTTGTTCCTCCGATAAATCATCAAACGTAATGACCTTATCGGCGTTAACCTCAGCTAGACATTGTTGCGCTCTGATGCTTGTTTTCTCTTTCGGCAATGAAGCGTTGCCGAAACTTTGTGGTTGTGAAGGACAAAACCTGATATTGCATGCTTTACGCTCTTCTTCACGCTTCTTCTTGTATGATTCATAAGCATGTATTGCTGCAAGATCACATGGATTTTCTTCTTGTTTCCGGCGAAGAGCATTAAGCTTCTTGAACTCAGCTGCAAGTTTTTCCCTACAATCATTATTACCATACGCTGCAGCACTAGATGAAGGCACCTGAGCTTCTATTGAATTTCCACTTATTCGGCTATAACCATTGTGGAGGTGTGGAGCCGAATTATGGATATCTCCAGTTGCATATGGTGCTGAAAAGTTAGTAACATAAGGTGCAACATATGATGGTTCAGGGTAATTGGCCAAATAGCTAGTAGTAGCATGTCCAATATCCCTATCCATCGGCAGATATACAGGTGAAACAATATATTGTGAACTATCTACCGATGAATAAAACGATGAAACACTATCCTGCATGCTACTGAAATTTTTAACATTGGGTGTTTCATATTGATTAACTGAAGTCATCATGTTGTTCATCGGCATATGAACTTCTGGGGTTGCCGATGCATGAGAAGTCGATAACTGTTGCAAGTTGCTAAAAGTATGGAGATTATTTTGCATCGGCTTTTGCACATAGTAAGATCTAGGGTTAGCCGATACATTATATGTACCAGAGGATCTAGCAACATCAATATAAGAGTTGTTTGCATCTACATAAGGAGATTGGGGATTCATGATACCGTTGTAGATTGCAGCCTCTTGATGATGATATCTTCGTAGCAAGAACGGGCTGGAGACCGTTCGAAGCTTCGTCCCCAGCGGAGTCGCCAAAAAGTGTGTTCGCACACGAACACGTCACCGTGTACCCTCGACGCCGAGCGCGATGCGCGGCAGCACGCGCCGAGGGAGGCTCGCCGGAAGCGCGATACGCAAGACAGTCCGGCGGGCTCTTTTGTAGACCCGAAACCCCGCTCGCCCGGGAGGGACCCCGGCAGGGCTTGCGGCGGCTATGGGTTGCCCTAGGTCGGCCTGACCGCCCCTAGGACCTCGTGGATTCGCAGCCTCCAATCCTGAAGAACAACGAAGAACGAGAAGAAAGATACAAGGGAGGAGAGATAAAAAGTAGATGAACACGAAAAAGTAGTAGATTGATTTGTTCGATTGGTGTTGTTTCAATCGGCCGTCACCCCTCATGTATATAAAGGGCGGCTGGACTTCCCGTGCAAGATGGAGGGTTGGATTCACGTCCAAAACCCTAGTTTGAGTCCAATTCGGATGGCTTGGACCGAACTTTCCAAAACTGTTCGGTTTAAAACTGGCAGTACCTTGCGTGGCAACTTTGAGGCAGTAAATGACCTCAAATCAAAATATTGTAAACAACAAAGTTGTTCGTCTCGAAAAAACGAAGAACTTTCATGTTGACCACTTTTCCATCCGAGTTCATCTTGATCGCTCAATCGAGGTAGCAAGAAAAACGATCAATCCCGACGTTTTCGTCTTTGCCCCTACTTCGCTCGCGCCCTACCTTAGAGACCTCTATGGTCGGGCGTCCCACCTCGGGTAATTCGAGTTTCAGCAGTATTTTAGCTCCACAAATTGCATACTAACTCGGATCGCGATGACTCAAAAACCAAAGTTGCTTGTTTCGACGAGACGCACAACTTTCGTTTATATCACTTCTTCATTTGAGGTCATCTTAAAGGAGCTCTAGTGGAAGCCTTCATATATCGATCCTCGAGATCACCTCTGACTGCTAGCATAATCGGCTATCAAGCCGGATCATGGCACAACTTGGAATGGTGGACATGGTGTCTCCTAAATGAGCAATACATCTATCACGCCGAACGCCGAATTATGTTCTTGATTAGCCATCGGCCCAAAACGAGTATCAACAAATATACCCCTGTTTTCTGGCAGACCAACATTCCAAGAAAAGGTCTTCCCAACATAATAGGACAAGATGCATTGCATTCGATATCCAAGACAACAAAATCAACGGGACAAGGTTATTGTTAACCGTAATGCGCACATTATCAATCCTCCCCAAAGGTTTATTTTTAACATTATCGGGAAGATTAACATCCAAATAACAATTCTTCAATGGTGGCAAGTCAAGCATATCATAAATCTTTTTAGGCATAACAGAAATACTTGCACCAAGATCACATAAAGCATTACATTCAAAGTCATTGAATTTCATTTTAATGATGGGCTCCCAACCATCTTCTAACTTTCTAGGAATAGAAGTTTCAAGTTTTAGTTTCTCTTCTCTACCTTTTATGAGAGCATTTGTAATATGTTTTGTAAAGGCTAAATTTATAGCACTAGCATTAGAACTTTTAGCAAGTTTTTGTAAGAACTTTATAACTTCAGAGATGTGGCAATCATCAAAATCTAAATCATTATGGGCTACAGCAATGGGATCATTGTCCCCAAGATTGGAAAAAATTTCAGCAGTTTTATCACAAGGCCAGCAGTTTTAGCAATTTCAGGCAGTTTTGTACGCTTTGCACTAGGAGTAGAAACATTGCCAACACCAATTATTTTACCATTGATAGTAGGAGGTGCAGAAACATGTGAAGAATTTACATTACTAGTGGTGGTAATAGTCCAAACTTTAGCTACATTATTCTCTTTAGCTAGTTTTTCATTTTCTTCTCTATCCCACCTAGCACGCAATTCAGCCATTAATCTTATATTCTCATTAATTCTAACTTGGATGACATTTGCTGTAGTATTAATCTTATTATCAATATCATCATTAGGCATAACTTTCAATTTTAATAGATTAACATCAGAGGCAAGTCTATCAACTCTAGAAGCAATAATATCAATTTTATCAAGCTTTTCCTCAACGGATTTGTTAAAAGCAGTTTGTGTACTAATAAATTCTTTAAGCATAGCTTCAAGACCAGAGGGTACACTCCTATTATTGTTGTAAGAATTCCCATAAGAATTACCATAACCATTACCATTAGTAGAAGGATATGGCCTATAGTTATTACCAGAGTTGTTCCTATAAGCATTGTTGTTGAAATTATTATTTTTAATGAAATTCACATCAACATTTTCTTCTTGAGCAACCAATGAAGCTAAAGGAACATTATTTGGATCAACATTAGATCTACCATTCACAAGCATAGACATAATCACATCAATCTTATCACTCAAGGAAGAGGTTTCTTCAACAGAATTTACCTTCTTACCTTGTGGAGCTCTTTCCGTGTGCCATTCAGAGTAATTTATCATCATATCATCAAGAAGTTTTGTAGCCGCCCCAAAGTGATGGACATAAAGGTACCTCCAGCAGCTGAATCCAATAAATTCCGCGAAGAAAAATTTAGTCCTGCATAGAAGGTTTGGATGATCATCCAAGTAGTCAGTCCATGGGTTGGGCAATTCTTTACCAAAGTTTTCATTCTCTCCCATGCTTGAGGAACATGTTCAGTATCTAATTGCTTAAAATTCATTATGCTACTTCTCAAAGATATAATTTTAGCGGGAGGATAATATCTACCAATAAAAGCATCCTTATATTTAGTCCATGAATCAATACTATTCTTAGGCAAAGATAGCAACCAATCTTTAGCTCTTCCTCTTAATGAGAAAGGAAACACTTTCAATTTAATAATATCACCATCTACATCCTTATACTTTTGCATTTCACAAAGTTCAACAAAATTATTGAGATGGGCAGCAACATCATCAGAACTAGCACCAGAAAATTGATCTCTCATGACAAGATTTAGTAAAGCAGGTTTAATTTCAAAGAATTCTGCTGTAGTAGCAGGTGGAGCAATAGGTGTGCATAGGAAATCATTATTATTTGCATTTGTGAAGTCACACAACTTAGTATTTTCAGGGGTATTCATTTTAGCAACAATAAATAAAGCAAACTAGATAGAGTAAATGCAAGTAACTAATTTTTTTGTGTTTTTGATATAGAGAGCAAGACAATAAATAAAGTAAAACTAGCAACTAATTTTTTTGTGTTTTGTTTAGGTGCAGCAAACAAAGTAGTAAATAAAATAAAGCAAGACAAAAACAAAGTAAAGAGATTGAGAAGTGGAGACTCCCTTGCAGCGTGTCTTGATCTCCCGCAACGGCGCCGAAAACTGCTTGATGCGCGTAGATGTACACGTCCGTTGGGAACCCCAAGAGGAAGGTATGATGCGCACAGTGGCAAGTTTTCCCTCGAAAGAAACCAAGGTTTATCGAACCAGGAGGAGCCAAGAAGCACGTTGAAGGTTGATGGTGGCGAAATGTGATGCGGCGCAACAACAGGGATTCCGGCGCCAACGTGGAACCTGCACAACACCCAAGTACTTTGCCCCAACGAAACAGTGAGGTTGTCAATCTCACCGGCTTGCTGTAACAAAGGATTAAACGTATTGTGTGGAAGATGATTGTTTGCAAGAAAACAGAAAACAAGTATGGCAGAGATTGTATGCGATGTAAAGAATAGGACCGGGTCCACAGTTCACTAGAGGTGTCTCTCCCATAAGATAAAAGCATGTTGGGTGAACAAATTACAGTCGGGCAATTGACAAATAGAAAAGGGCATAACAATGCATATACATGATATGGTAAATATAGTGAGATTTAATCGGGCATTACGACAAAGTACATAGACCGCCATCCAACTGCATCTATGCCTAAAAAGTCCACCTTCAGGTTATCATCCGAACCCCATTCAGTATTAAGTTGCAAAGCAACAGACAATTGCATTAAGTATGGTGCGTAATGTAATCGACAACTATATCCTTAGACATAGAATCAATGTTTTATCCCTAGTGGCAACAGCACATCACAACCTTAGAACTTTCTCTCACCCCAGGTATCAATGAAGGCATGAACCCACTATCGAGCATAAATACTCCCTCTTGGAGTTAAGAGTACAAACTTGGCCAGAGCCTCTACTAATAACGGAGAGCATGCAAGATCATAAACAACACATAAACAATAGATTGATAATCACCATAACATAGTATTCTCTATCCATCGGATCCCGACAAACACAACATATAGAATTACATATAGATGATCTTGATCATGTTAGGCAGCTCACAAGATCCAACAATGAAGCACAATAAGGAGAAGACAACCATCTAGCTACTGCTATGGACCCATAGTCCAGGGTGAACTACTCACTCATCACTCCGAGGCGACCATGGCGGTGTAGAGTCCTCCGGGAGATGAATCCCCTCTCCGGCAGGGTGCCGAGGCGATCTCCGAATCCCCGAGATGGGACCGCGGCGGCGTCTCGCAAGGTTTTCCGTATCGTGGCTCTCGGTTCTGGGGGTTTCGCGACGGAGGCTATTTGTAGGCGGAAGGGTAGGTCAAGAGGCGGCACGAGGGCCCACGCCATGTGGCCGCGCGCAGGGCCAGGGCCGCGCCCATGGTGTGGCCACCTCGTGGCCCCACTTCGACTCTCCTTCGTCTTCCGAAGCTTCGTGGCAAAATAGGACCCGTTTTTCGTCCACCCGAAAATATTTCGTTACTAGGATTTCTGAAACCAAAAACAGCAGAAAACAGCGGCTCTTCGCATCTTGTTAATAGGTTAGTTCCAGAAAATGCGTAAATACGACATATAATGTGCATAAAACATGTAGGTATCATCAATAAAGTAGCATGGAACATAAGAAATTATCGATACGTTGGAGACGTATCAATGATCATTTAGTTTTTGATTTTTAATATCACCATATGCTTTGATTAATAAGTTTTGTCGCTATGCGTGATTATGGCCATTATTGCTCTCTTAGTCGGTCGCCCCCTTTCTTTTGCTAGCCTTCATTTGTACTGAATATAAGGTCTACTCGTGCATAATCACGCATAGATTAATAGACTGGATATTTTGTCTTAATGCTAAATTCAATTCTGTCAATTGCCCAGCTGCAATTTGTTCACCCAACCCTTGTTATCTGGAGTGTTACCACTAGTGTAGATCGTCGGGAACCCCGGTCCTTTATTTCATCATAATTGCTTTTCAATCAACTGCGCGCTGGAATATTTTCCAGTGCCATCTCCTCTGTGTTACTGCTACTGCTGTGTTACTATTGCTCTCATATTACCACTGTTTTCACATCACCCTGTTGCTAGTGCTTTTCCAGGTGCGGCTGAATTGACAACTCCGCTGTCAAGGCTTATAAGTATTCTTTGGCTCCCCTTGTGTCGAATCAACAAATTTGGGTTTACTTCCCTCAAAGACTATTGCTTATACTTGTGGGTCATCACTCCACGATAGCTTGTAGGTAATTCCACTCTACTCGATCATAAGCCTTGCGCATGTCAAGCTTTAACGCACAATGCCGATGTTTCACCGCTCCATTGCTCTTCATGAAGTGTAGGCATTCGTACCCTGTGATAATGTTTTCCGTGATCAACCTACCAGGGACAAAGGCGGACTGCTCCTCTGAAATAATATCCGGTAGTATAACTTTCAGTCTGTTTGCCAAAACCTTCGAGGCTATCTTATATATGACATTGCAGAGACTTATTGGGCGAAACTGACCGAGCTCCTCAGGTTTGGCGACCTTTGGGATTAAAATAATGAAAGTTTTATTTATTTTCTCTGGGCTGTCTTCTGCCCTCAGGATCTTCAGAACCGCCTGTGTCACCTCATCTCCACAAAGGTCCCAATGACGTTGAAAGAAATGGGCGGGAACCCGTCTGGGCCTGATGTCTTTGTCGGAGACATCTAGAATAATGCCGTCTTCACCTCCTATGCCTGGAATGGTGCAATCAACTTGGCATTCATCTCCATCCTTACCGAGACAAAGACAACTTGTAAGACTATCTTCATACCGCTAGTCCCTTCCGACGTATACAAATTGTCATAGAAGTTTCAGAAAACGTCATTAGCTCATCTTTATCTTCTGTGATCAACCCATTTGGGCGGGCAAGACGAGAAATCTGATTTTTCTTCCTGTCGCGGCTAGCGCGCTGGTGAAAGAAGTGAGTGTTCTTGTCACCCTCAGAGAGCCATTGTACGTGAGATCTTTGGCGCCACATTAATTCCTCCCAATGGTTCAACTCCTGCAATCTAGTAACCACTTTAGTTTCTTCGTATGTAGGACCAACTCGTATAGGGTCTGTCCGCAACTTAATTAATTCTTTCTTTAGAGATTTGATCTCTTTTCGAACATGTCCAAAGGTGCTAGTGCCCCACGTAGACAGGGGCCTAGACAGTTCCGCTAATTTATCCTGGAGACTCTGAATGGAGTTGCAGGATTCTCATTCCGTCCACACCTTTGTCAAAAGAGGTATGTGTTTCCCACATCATTTCATATCTGAACAAAGGATGTGGCCGTCGCTGAATCCCAACAAAGCAACGCACAGGCCCAACAAATCAACAATCACAACAAATTTCGATCCAACAAAGATGGAGAGGAAAAATGGGCTAAAACTAGCCCGACCAAAATCTGCTGAAGCCCTAGGCACTCCCTTATTTTGTACTAGATGAATAAACTCGTGATCATTTTTTAGAGTGATAATTTTTCTTACAAACTCATGAATTGGGGGAAAATAATACTATCTCCATCCCAAGGCTTAAGGCCTATTTTTTTTTCTTCAGAAAGTCAAACTATGTTAAGTTTGACTAAGTTTTTATAAAAAATCATTAACATGTCAAATACAAAATTGATATTATTAGATAGATAATGAAATATATTTTTATGTGCTATCTACAAAATATCATATTTATTGATAGATTATTCTAAAATTTTGATCAAACTTTACTTGCTTTGACTTTTCTAAAAAAGTATAAGCCTTAAGCCTTGGGATGGAGGTAGTAAGGTTTTTCTTAGCCTTAGTGAGGTAGTAGACAAACCCCTTGGCCGGGTTCACGGTTCACCTCCGTTTGTTGCTGCTGCCGAGCAGGAGCGTGAGGTAGAAGAGGATGCGGAAGAGGAATCCCCAAGCGACGGTGGCCCAGAGGCAGCCCCACTTGCCGAGCTGGTCGACGGCCTGCTTCGCGAGTATGTCCGTCCCCGTGGTGATGCAGGAGGTGCTGTTGAAGTCGATCCGCATGGACTTGCTCATCGCGTTGAGCACGGTGACCTGGGTGGCCACCGGCAGCTTCCCCATGGGCGTGCCGTCGAACATCTGCACGCCACGCATGAAGCACTTGCCGGGGTCGGCGCCGAACTCGTTCTGCATCACCGCCTCGTACGGGTACTTGATGAGCGACACGTAGTGGAACCATATCCAGTAGTCCGGGATGCGGTCGCGCGTGACGAAGAAGCCGCTGAAGAGCAGGAAGTAGGCTAGCACGGCCACCACTACGGTGTACCCGATGATAACGTGCGGCACCACGCCGGACAGGAACGTGACGAACCCGCTCCCCGCCCAGAAGGAGGCGAGCACGATGAGGACGAAGAAGACGAAGCCCCCCGCGCCGCCGGCCAGCCCAACGGCGAAGAAGGTGATTGCCGCGAAGGCGACGGAGAGGAAGACGAGCGGCGGGAAGGCGACGATGGCGTTGGACAGCGTGTAGGAGGAGCGGCGGTACGCGTTATGCGCCGTCTCTCTGAGGAATATGTATCGCTCGATGAGGAACACCGGGAGCGCGTCGGCGCTGGTGTAGAACATGGTGGACATGGCGATGGCGAAGAAGCTAAACCGCTCGTTCACGCCCTTGGGTGTGTTGTCCAGCCGCCAGAAGATGGTTGCCAGGATGATGGCGGTGACTACCACCGCGCCGAGCCGGATCTGGAAGAGCTCCGGCGTGCGCATCGTGTTGGTGACCCCCCGCCTCGTCAGCACCCAGAGCTCCACCCACCAAGGGTTCGCGTACGTCGAAACTTTGGTTGTCGCCGCCACCTCCGCGTCAGCGGCGCTGGTGGTGCTCATGCCGGACACCAGCTTGCCGCGGGCGACGCTCAGGCAAATGGCTTCCTTAAGCGACAGCGATGGCCTGTCAAGCGGGCCTGCGCTCGCCGCCGAGACGGCACGGGAGAGCGGCTTCTCTTGCCACGACTTGTTGAACTGCACGAGCTCCTCAGTTCCGGCATGGGTGCCGTCCAGCTCGCGTATGTGATCCAGCGCGAACTCGGCCGGGTTCTCACCCTCGGGGATCGGTTTGCCGAGCTCCGAGAAGAAGAGAGGCAGCGAGGTCGGCGGGCCGTAGTACACCGTCCGGCCCTTGGAGAGGAACAGGAGACGGTCAAGGAGGCCGAGGATGCGGTAGCTCGGTTGGTGAATGGACATGATGACGACGCTGCCGCTCTGCGCGATGCGCTGCAGCACCTTGACGACCATGAAGGCGCTGGTGGAGTCGAGCCCGGACGTGGGCTCGTCGAGGAACAGGATGATGGGGTCGTGGATGATGTCGATGCCGATGGACACGCGCCTGCGCTCGCCGCCGGACACGCCGCGGTGGCCCTCGTCGCCGATGATGGTGTTGGCCGCGCCGCGCAGGCCGAGCTGGTCGATGAGCGCCTGGACGCGGCTCCTCTTCTTGGACGTGGAGAGCGAGCGCGGGAGACGGAACTCGGCGGAGTACATGAGTGTCTCGGCGACGGTGAGCATCGGGTAGAGCAGGTCGTCCTGCATCACGTACGCCGAGATGACCCTGAGCAGACGGCTGTCGAGGGCGTCCCCGTTGAGCGTTACGGCGCCGCGGAGGCTCTCGCGCTGAATCCGGCTGGCCAGCGCGTCGATGAGCGTGCTCTTGCCGGCGCCGCTCGCGCCGAGCACGGCCATGATCTCCCCTTCTCTCGCCTCCCCGGAGATGCCGTCGAGCAGCGTGTTTCTCCTCACCGCGTCTGTCGTCCCGTCGTCGCCGCGGCTCCGGTTGAACGACCTCCTCGGCCGCCTGACGCTGTACGTCAGGTCGTGGAAGGCCAGCACGAAGTGGATTGCCGGGCGGCAGATGAGTTCACCCGTGGTACTGCCATCAGCGTTGCCGTCGGCCGTGGCCTGCATGTTCACAACATGGTCCCGAGACGTGTCGACTCCGCTGGTGGCCATGGACACCGAGCCGCGTGAACGGAGCTGGTCGAGTGTGGCAACGTCGAATTTGTCCCCAGCGCTTCCTTCCATCGTTCGCTAAACCAACCAGTGAAGCACTGTCACAGCTCAAGATCGAGGCTTTGGTTTCGAGCTCTCATGTGTGTGCTTGCTTTTTTGTGCATATATGTAAGCGGCCAAGTCTGCAACTGCTGAAAGAGAATGCTCGTTAAACTGATGCGCTTACGAGTTACGACTCTTCTTACGATCGAGCTAATTCATGAACAAAAAATGTGCATCGAATAGTAAAGCTTATCGGAACACATTTTTTTTGTTGGACAAGAGAGGAAGCCTGAACAGGTATGCATCAGGAACATACATACCCACACATTTACCGGAGAAGTGATGGTCACGCAATTATTTTTTATGAGCATGTACTCCCTTGTTTCATGAAGGTTGTTCGAAATTTGTCAAAATTTTAATATATCTAGATGTCATTTAGTGTTTAGATATATCTAAATTTTGATAAATCACAGATAACCTTTGTGTGGTAAGATATCGGAGTCACTGTCGCTGCCATATTCAAAGTTATTACAAGAATATAAAATACAGGCATCTTATGTCAGAGAAAGAAGAATACGGTTGATTTTTCTCATCGACGCCGCGCTTGCAAATAACTAAGATTTGTCTCATAACAGATTGTATTAGCATGCCAATCAGGCAAGTGACAGGAAAATTTCATGTTGACATTACTGTTCAGCAAGGGGTGTAACCATCCAATTATATTACAACATCGCAATACGTGTCGTTGCGCGCTGCGAATGGGACTGCATACCTTACCTCGGCCTTGGTCAGAGCTTGGTGATGAAGCTAACCGCTATCTTAACTCTTCAGTGTTCAAAATCTACGGTGACCAAGGACATTAACAATATTATAGCATACAACACTAACACATAGTCTCTAGCACGATAATTTGTTTGCATGACATAAGTGGTCTACTTTCAGTCACCGCCATTTGGGAGAACAAAGTTACAGACAGTTACACATACGATAGCAAAACCACATTTTATAAGTTATCCCTAAAATTCAATGGACTATTTGTAGAATTATAGTGTCATCTCCTAAGTGTGCCCATTGTAGAACTATTTGTAGATCAAGTGGTGCGTCCATCTCGGGCTGCTTTCATGCAAGGTAGAAGCATCCTATATGGGGTGATCACTTTGCATGAGACAATCCATGAGATGCATCGCAAAAAATTAAATGGGGCAGGGTCATACTCAAAATCGACTTTGAAAAAGCCTATGATAAGTGGTCTTTTCTCCGGCAAACACTCAGGATGAAAGGGTTTTCTGAGGAGTGACGCGCTTTAATTAATAACTTTGTTTTTGGTGGTAGTGTTGCCATTAAGGTTAATGATGACATTGGCAAATACTTCAGATGAAAAAAGGGTTCGGGCAAGGTGATCCCCTATCCCCAATGCTTTTTAACATTGTTGCAGATATGCTTGCAATTATAATTGAGCGCGCTAAGGTACATAGCCAAATTGAAGGTGTAGTTCCCCATTTGGTTGATGGGGGCTTATCCATCCTTCAGTATGTCGATGACACAATTCTATTTATGGATCATGACTTGGAAAATGCACGAAATCTGAAATTAGTTCTTTCAGCATTCAAGCAGTTGTCTGGTTTTAAGATTAATTCCCACAAAAGTGAATTGTTTTGTTTCGGTGAAGCCAAAGACGACGCCAACCTTTACACCTAATTATTCGGTTGTGGGATTGGTCGTTTCCCAATCAGCTATCTTGGTATTCCGATTCACTATAGGAGACTCACGTTGGCTGAATGGAAAATTGTTAAAGAAAGACTTCAAAAACATCTTACTAGTTGGAAAGAAAAATTACTATCCCTTGGAGGAAGATTAATTCTCATAAATTCAGTACTTACAAATATGGTACTATGTATGATATCTTTCTTCCAGTTACCGAAAGAAGTCTTGCATCGATTGGACTATTTTCGATCAAGATTCTTTTGGCAAGGGGATAGTGAGAAGAAAAGGTACCGGTTAACAAAACGGAGTGTTGTATGCCATCCAAAATATCAAGGTGAACTTGGTATTCATGTTCTTGAAGTTAAGAACATGGCCTTGCTTGGTAAATGGCTAACCAGGTTGTTCACGAAGGATGGTGTTTGGAAACAACTACTTTGAAAAAAGTATGTTGGTTTAAAGGCGATTTCTCAGATTCTTTGGAAACCGGGTGATTCGCATTTTTGGGATGGCATCATGGCAACTAAAAGGCACTTTTTCCCATTTGGTTTTTTCTCCATTAAGAACGGGGCGAAGATACGGTTCTGTGAGGATAGATGGTTGGGAACAACCACTCTTCACGAACAGTATCCAGCTTTGCACAATATTGCTCATCATAAAGGGGATACCTTGCAGAAGGCGATGGAATCTTCTCCTCCCTCTGTGATATTTAGACGTGATATTATTAGTCCCCGACTAGATGCTTGGAACGAACTGTGTCAACAGTTAGATTCAATCTAGTTGGTTCAGGGGCTGATAAATTCTGTTGGAGTCTCACCAAGAATGATGTATTTTCGGTAAGCTCCATGTACACAGCATTATGCATACAAACTCAACCGGTCGTAAATAATAAATCCATCTGGAAGATGAAGATGCCTCTCAAAACAAAGGTCTTTGCATGGTATCTTCGTCGAGGTGTGATTCTTACTGAAGATAATCTTGTAAAACGCAACTGGCATGGTTGTATGAAATGTGTGTTCTGTCATGAAGAAGAGACAATAAAACACTTTTTTCTTCAATTGTCGGGTTGCCAGACCTACAGTCATTCAGATAGGTTCTACCTTATACCCACCTCATAGCATTACAAACATTTTGGCAATTGGCTAAATGAGGTGGATTCTAGGTACAAAATGATTATCAGAGTGGGAGCGATTGCGGTAGCATGGTCGCTTTGGCTATGTAGAAATGACAAGGTCTTTAATGAAAAATTCTTCTATCATGCAGGTCATTTACCGGTGTACAACTTTGCTACGTTCATGGTCGCTACTTCAGCGCTTGGAGGATCACAACCTCTCTATGGAGGTGTCTACACGGTTGGAGAACGACCATAGAGTTTATTTTTTAACATGAGTGGCTGCATAGTCGGAGGATCGAAGCCAACGGAGCTTTAGAGTAGTTGGCTTTTTTCCTATAGTTTTCATCTTCTTTTTGCTTGATACTAGACTCTTGAACGGCTATGTGCATCCTACTTATGCATAGGCTGGGTGTAATGCTTAAAACTTTTTGAGTAATAAAGTGCCCTTTATCGGAAAAAAGTCCGCCTGTTGATGCCCGCAAAACTGGATCACTGAATCACCAACCGGTATCTGCCGAGACGACCAGCACCAAGACCGGTTTGCCGGCCTCCATGCTAGACTAGGTAGCGCCCAAGCCGGCACCGCCGGTTTCATCTCCAAATGGCCCTAAATTCAGATCTGAAGTGGCTTTATGCATTGTAATTTACCCATCCGTCTCCTAGCACTATAAATACCCCTATTCATTCAAATCTCATATTAGACTTGAATTTGAGATTTGACTTGAGCTATGCTCTTGCCCTCTTATGGGAAAATACCCCCCTTAGATCTACCAATCTATTGTATCCAAGGCTCTACCTTACCCAGATCTTTTCCATTCTAGAAACTCTATAAATTGAGTATCTCTTGCTTTGCAACTCTACTTCATTTGGTATCTTGATCTTTGGAGTTCTATTTAGGTTTGACAATCTTTTGGAAGGGGATTCTAACATTTGGTCTTTGTCTTGAAATTTTATTGAGTTGGTGGTTGATGTCTACGGGTGCTTCTATTCTTGTAGACAGTGTTGGGCCTCCAAGAGCAGAGGTTTGTAGAACAACAACAAGTTTCCCTTAAGTGGATTACCCAAGGTTTATCGAACTCAGGGAGAAAGAGGTCAAAGATATCCCTCTCATGCAACCCTGCAACCACAAAGCAAGAAGTCTCTTGTGTCCCCAACACACCTAATAGGTGCACTAGTTCGGCGAAGAGATAGTGAAATACAAGTGGTATGAATGAATATGAGCAGTAGTACGGCGCCAGAAAATAGCTTCTGGCGTGCAGTTGATGGTAGTAATATTGTAGGAAGTAAACATGCAGTAGTAACACAGCAGTAGTAATTCAGAAACAGAACAAGCAGCGATAGCAGTATTTAGGAACAAGGCCTAGGGATTAGACTTTCACTAGTGGACACTCTCAACATTGATCACATAACAGAATAGATAAATGCATACTCTACACTCTCTTGTTGGATGATGAACACATTGCGTAGGATTACATGAACCCTCAATGCCGGAGTTAACAAGCTCCACAATTAAATGTTCATATTTAAATAACCTTAGAGTGTAAGATAGATCAATACGACTAAACCAAGTACTAACGTAGCATGCACACTGTCACCTTCATGCTTATGTAGGAGGAATAATACACATCAATACTATCATAGCAATAGTTAACTTCGCAATCTACAAGAGATCATGATCATAGCATAAACCAAGTACTAACACGAGTGCACACACTGTCACCATTACACCGTGTAGGAGGAATAAAACTACTTTAATAACATCACTAGAGTAGCACATAGTTAAATTGTGATACAAAACACATTGCAATCATAAAGAGATATAAATAAGCACTTCACTAAGCCATTCATAACAGTGAATAAGTATTCTGTGAAATATAGCCTAAGAGACCCACACGGTGCACACACTGTCACCTTTACACACGTGGGACAAGGAGTCTCCGGAGATCACATAAGTAAAACTCACTTGACTAGCACAATGACTTCTAGATTACAAGCATCATATGAATCTCAATCATGTAAGGCAGCTCATGAGATTATTGTATTGAAGTACATAGGAGAGAGATGAACCACATAGCTACCGGTACAGCCCCGAGCCTCAATGGAGAACTACTCCCTCTCATGGGAGCAGCAGCTGATGGAGATGGTGGAGATGGCAGCGGTGTCGATGGAGAAGCCTTCCGGGGCACTTCCCCGTCCGGCAGGTGCCGGAACAGAGACTCGTCCCCGATCTTGGCTTCGCGATGGCGGCGGCTCGGAAGGTTTCGCGTACCGTGGCTTCCTCCTCTCGGTTTTTAGGTCAGGACCTTTAAATAGGCGAAAGGGGAGCCTCGGAGGGGCGGGGCCACCACACCATAGGCGGCGTGGCCCCCCTCCGGCCGCGCCAGGGTGTAGGTGTGGGGCCCCCAGGGCTTCCCTCTGGCGGCTCGGGTGTTCTGATGGTTCCGGAAAAATAGGAACCCGGGCGTTGATTTCGTCCGATTCCGAGAATATTTCGTTACTAGGATTTCTCAACCAAAAACAGAAAACAGAACGGCTCGGCATCTTGTTAATAGGTTAGTTCCGTAAAATGCATAATAATGACATATAATGTGCATAAAACATGTAGATATCATCAATAAAGTAGCATGGAACATAAGAAATTATCGATACGTTGGAGACGTATCAGCATCCCCAAGCTTAGTTCTGCTCGTCCCGAGCAGGTAAAACGATAACAAAGATAATTTCTGGTGACATGCCATCATAATCTTGATCATACTATTTGTAAACATATGTAATGAATGCAGCGATCAAAACAATGGTAATGACATGAGTAAACAAGTGAATCATATAGCAAAGACTTTTCATGAATAGTACTTCAAGACAAGCATCAATAAGTCTTGCATAAGAGTTAACTCATAAAGCAATAAATCGAAGTAAAGGTATTGAAGCAACACAAAGGAAGATTAAGTTTCAGCGGTTGCTTTCAACTTATAACATGTATATCTCATGGATATTGTCAACATAAAGTAATATAACAAGTGCAATATGCAAGTATGTAGGAATCAATGCACAGTTCACACAAGTGTTTGCTTCTTAAGGTGGAGGGAGATAGGTAAACTGACTCAACAATAAAAGTAAAAGAATGGTCCTTCAAAGAGGAAAGCATCGATTGCTGTATTTGTGCTAGAGCTTTTATTTTGAAAACATGAAAAAATTTTGTCAACGGTAGTAATAAAGCATATGAGTTATGTAAATTATATCTTACAAGTTGCAAGCCTCATGCATAGTATACTAATAGTGCCCGCACCTTGTCCTACTTAGCTTGGACTACCGGATCTTTGCAATGCCATGTTTCAACCAAGTGTCACAAAGGGTACCTCCATGCCGCCTGTACAAAGGTCTAAGGAGAAAGCTCGCATTTTGGATTTCTCGCTTTTGATTATTCTCAACTTAGACATCCATACCGGGACAACATGGACAATAATGGACTCCTCTTTAATGCATAAGCATGTAGCAACAATTATTATTCTCATATGAGATTGAGGATATATGTCCAAAACTGAAACTTCAACCATGATTCATGGCTTTAGTTAGCGGCCCAATGTTCTTCTCTAACAATTTGCATGCTCCAATCATTAAGGTGATAGATCCTTCAGACAAGACGGACATGCATAGCAACTCACATGATATTCAACAAAGAATAGTTGATGGCGTTCCCCAGAAGCATGGTTATCGCACAACAAGCAACTTAATAAAAGATAAAGTGCATAAGTTCATATTCAATACTACGATAGTTTTTAAGGCTATTTTGTCCCATGAGCTATATATTGCAAAGGTGAATGATGGAATTTTAAAGGTAGCACTCAAGCAATTTACTTTGGAATGGCGGAGAAATACCATGTAGTAGGTAGGTATGGTGGACACAAATGGCATAGTAGTTGGCTCAAGGATTTTGAATGCATGAGAAGTATTCCCTCTCGATACAAGGTTTAGGCTAGCAAGGTTATTTGAAGCAAACTCAAGGATGAAACGGTGCAGCAAAACTCACATAAAAGACATATTGTAAACATTATAAGACTCTACACCGTCTTCCTTGTTGTTCAAAACTCAATACTAGATATTATCTAGACCTTAGAGAGACCAAATATGCAAATCAAATTTTAGCAAGCTCTATGTATTTCTTCATTAATGGGTGCAAAGTATATGATGCAAGAGCTTAAACATGAGCACAACAATTGCCAAGTATCACATTATCCAAGACATTTTAGAATTACTACATGTAGCATTTTCCAATTCCAACCATATAACAATTTAACGAAGAAGAAACTTCGCCTTGAACATTATGAGTAAAGCCTAAGGACATATTTGTCCATATGCAACAGCGGAGCGTGTCTCTCTCCCACAAAGTGAATGCTAGGATCCATTTTATTCAAACAAAAACAAAAACAAAAACAAACCGACGCTCCAAGCAAAGAACACAAGATGTGACTGAATAAAAATATAGTTTCAGGGGAGGAACCTGATGATGTTGTCGATGAAGAAGGGGATGCCTTGGGCATCCCCAAGCTTAAACGCTTGAGTCTTCTTAAAATATGCAGGGATGAACCACGGGGCATCCCCAAGCTTAGAGCTTTCACTCCTCTTGATCATAGTATATCATACTCCTCTCTTGACCCTTGAAAACTTCCTTCACACCAAACTTCAAGCAAACTCATTAGAGGGTTAGTGCATAATCGAAAATTCACATGTTCAGAGGTGACACAATCATTCTTAACACTTCTGGACATTGCACAAAACTTCTGAAATTTAATGGAACAAAGAAACTCATTCAACTTAACAAAAGCGGCAATGCGAAATAAAAGGCAGAATCTGTCAAAAACAGAACAGTCCGTAAATACGAATTTTAAAATGGCACCAGACTTGCTCAAACGGAAAAACTCAAAACTAATGAAAGTTGCGTACATATCTGAGGATCACGCTCGTAAATTGGCAGATTTTTTCGAATTTTCTACAGAGACTTGTGCCCAGATTCGTGACAGACAGCAATGCTGTTTCTGCGCAGCGATCCCAAATATAACATCAACTTTAACATAGAAACTTTACTTGGCACAAAAACATGATAAGGAGAGGTTGCTACAGTAGTAAACAACTTCCAAGACTCAACAAAACAAAAATTGCTGTAGTAAAATAAACACATGGGTTATCTCCCAAGAAGTTCTTTCTTTATAGCCATTAAGATGGGCTCAGCAATTTTAATGATGCACTCGCAAGAAATAGAAGTTGAACCAAAAGAGAGCATCAAGAGGCAAATTCAAAACACATTTAAGTCTAACATGCTTCCTATGCATAGGAATCTTGTAAATAAACAAGTTCATGAAGAGCAAAGTAACAAGCATAGGAAGATAAAACAAGTGTAGCTTCAAAAATTTCAGCACATAGAGAGGTGTTTTAGTAACATGAAATTTTTTACAACCATATTTTCCTCTCTCATAATAACTTTCAGTAGCATCATGAGCAAACTCAACAATATAAATATCACATAAAGCATTCTTATCATGAGTCTCATGCATAAAATAATTACTACTCCCAACATAAGCATAGTCATTCTTATTAATTGTAGTGGGAGCAAATTCAACAAAGTAGCTATCAAATATAGGAGGTATATTGTAATCATAATCAAATTTATCCTCCATAACAGGTGGTAACAAAAGACTACTATCATTATAATCATCATAAATGGGAGGCAAAGTATCATCAAAGTAAATTTTCTCCTCAATGCTTGGGGGACTAAAAATATCATGCTCATCAAAGCCAGCTTCCCCAAGCTTAGAATTTTCCATATCATTAACAACAATGGTGTTCAAAGCATTCATATTAATATGTTCCATGGGTTTTTTAATTTTCGCATCAAACCATCCATGTCTTAAATCAGGAAATAGAATAAAAAGGTCATTGTTGTCCATTATGCCTAACTAGTGTAAACAAGAAACCAAATGTCGCAATTGCAGAGTCTAAAGGAAATAGCTTCGAGTACACACACAATGGCGCCAGAAAAGTACCTGGAACCGAAGTATGAGTGCCTTTTACCTTTCCTCCCCGGCAACGGCGCTTAAAAGTGCTTGATGTCTACGGGTGCTTCTATTCTTGTAGACGTGTTGGGCCTCCAAGAGCAGAGGTTTGTAGAACAGCAGCAAGTTTCCCTTAAGTGGATTACCCAAGGTTTATCGAACTCAGGAGGAAGAGGTCAAAGATATCCCTCTCATGCAACCCCGCAACCACAAAGCAAGAAGTCTCTTGTGTCCCCAACACACCTAATAGGTGCACTAGTTCGGCGAAGAGATAGTGAAATACAAGTGGTATGAATGAATATGAGCAATAGTACGGCGCCAGAAAAATAGCTTACTGGCGTGCAGTTGATGGTAGTAATATTGTAGGAAGTAAACATGCGTAGTAACACAGCAGTAGTAATTCAAGAAAAACAATAAGCGATAGCAGTATTTAGGAACAAGGCCTAGGGATTAGACTTTCACTAGTGGACACTCTCAACATTGATCACATAATGAAATAGATAAATGCATACTCTACACTCTCTTGTTGGATGATGAACACATTGCGTAGGATTACACGAACCCTCAATGCCGGAGTTAACAAGCTCCACAATTAAATGTTCATATTTAAATAACCTTAGAGTGTAAGATAGATCAATACGACTAAACCAAGTACTAACGTAGCATGCACACTGTCACCTTCATGCTTATGTAGGAGGAATAATACACATCAATACTATCATAGCAATAGTTAACTTCGCAATCTACAAGAGATCATGATCATAGCATAAACCAAGTACTAACACGAGTGCACACACTGTCACCATTACACCGTGTAGGAGGAATAAAACTACTTTAATAACATCACTAGAGTAGCACATAGTTAAATTGTGATACAAAAAACATTGCAATCATAAAGAGATATAAATAAGCACTTCACTAAGCCATTCATAACAGTGAATAAGTATTCTGTGAAATATAGCCTAAGAGACCCACACGGTGCACACACTGTCACCTTTACACACGTGGGACAAGGAGTCTCCGGAGATCACATAAGTAAAACTCACTTGACTAGCACAATGACATCTAGATTACAAGCATCATCATATGAATCTCAATCATGTAAGGCAGCTCATGAGATTATTGTATTGAAGTACATAGGAGAGAGATGAACCACATAGCTACCGGTACAGCCCCGAGCCTCAATGGAGAACTACTCCCTCCTCATGGGAGCAGCAGCGTTGATGGAGATGGCGATGGAGATGGCAGCGGTGTCGATGGAGAAGCCTTCCGGGGCACTTCCCCGTCCGGCAGGGTGCCGGAACAGAGACTCCTGTCCCCCAGATCTCTTCGCGATGGCGGCGGCTCTGGAAGGTTTCGCGTACCGTGGCTTCCTCTGTCGGGGTTTTTAGGTCAGGACCTTTAGGCGGCGAGGGGCCTCGGAGGGGGCCACCACACCATAGGGCGGCGCGGCCCCCTCCGGCCGCGCTGGTGGGTGTGGGCCCCCAGGGCTTCCCTCTGGTGGCTCTCGGGTGTGGATGGTTCCGGGAAAAATAGGAACCCGGGCGTTGATTTCGTCCGATTCCGAGAATATTTCGTTACTAGGATTTCTGAAACCAAAAACAGAAAACAGAACTGCACTTCGGCATCTTGTTAATAGGTTAGTTCCAGAAAATGCATAATAATGACATATAATGTGCATAAAACATGTAGATATCATCAATAAAGTAGCATGGAACATAAGAAATTATCGATACGTTGGAGACGTATCAGTGGTTCCGAGCCAACGAGGACAACCGGATTTGTGTGCGTGTGTGCGTTTGTATCTTCCAAGTTCATCACGTTCACCCATCTCCCCCGCGATTCCCCTTCCAGAACTTCTTCTTCTCCAGTGGCTTGGCTCCATGGATGTAGTTCTTGAGTGGTGCACATGATGACACATATTGTATTTACATTGAGTATCATTCCATCCAAAGGAGTGTCCAAGTTGCACGTTGAGAGGAGCGAATTCACCTCTTGTTTTATTGCTTTAGCGTGGGCTCGAGTTATGGGTCCACTTGTGGGACTTGACGGCCTTGATGGAGTGTCGACCTTGGGGTGGGCTACATCATAGCCTTTCTTAACGGTTACATATCACATTAATATGTTCCCTTCTGAAGTCATCGATAATGTAACAACCATGGAGAGTCTCATTCACAAGACACCTGATTATGTATCTCTTTAGGTTGTACATGTTGAACAAAACTTAGACCATGTAATAAATGCAAACTTCCTTTTAGATCAAAACGGCGTGTCTTCATTGGCTATAGTCGCATGCATAAGGATGCCAAGTTCCTAGACATCAAGTTTGGTTGTTTTTATAACTCCATGGACGTTGTTCTTATGAAACTATCTTCCCCTTTGCAAGCTTCATCTCAACGCCGGTTCCCTTCTTCGTCGATAAATTCTTCTCCTACCAAAAAAATCTCCAAAATCCTCTAGCATATCCCAAGAGGTGGAAAACATTGCAGTGATATATTACACCTAATAACTGTGTAATTTGTGGTATTTTGAGTCCATCGTAGGTACAACAGAACGACAAAGAAAATTTTGTGCAAAATGGTGCAAAATTCAGTGAAAACGGTACTAGCTCCTCATCGCATGGTGATTGACACGACGCTGGACACAAGGCAAATCAGCCTCGGATCACGCAAATCTCAGATGGTAGTGGATCAGCTTTGGGATCTTTGGTGAATCACTCATGGTCGCGCATGAGCCAGCCCAACATGGCCACGTCGCGGGGGCCTATGACAACATCTTGGTTACGCCAACATCACGTGGGCCGGCAGCAACAAAAGTGGGCTGCACGGGCGTATGTTGTTGTTGCCGATGCTCTCCTCCTCGGGTCATGATTCCAACTAACTAGAGGATGGCATTCCCTAAAAGGACCAGATGGCAGATGGGTTCACCAAGGCATTACCAGCTCGGCAGCTTGAAGAAGTCAAATACAATCTCAATCTAGGAAAGGGTTGTTACTGACGAGGGTTGTACACACATGTTGTCACGTGTAACATGTCGTACATATCATTAGAAAAAATTAGATGATATATTTCTAAATAAAATTTTGTTGTAAAATTTATATTATATAAATCAAATTGACGATCTAGAGATACAAGACCTACAAATCGGGAGAGAGAGGATATCATGATATGATACCGTATAATTGCACATAGAATTAAAAAAATTAATGGCAAAATACATCATGTACATATATTTATATTGAAATTCTAAAGATTAATAATTATGATGACACTATGATTTTACTAGATGATACTATGTATTACAGAGATAGGATGTGTTTAGGTTTTCATACTTTCATTACATTAGCATTGATTAGCGCGACACATGTTGGCAACTGAGGTAAGCAAAGAATTGAAGCACACAGATAATTAAGGGATTGGTTATTTTGTTACGCTTCAGGTAGTACGTGTGAGGTGTCCCATCACCACTTGACGAGGTTAATTTACGCCTTCTCTCAGGCTGGCATAGGAAACTTGCTGGTTTGACTGCGTAAACGTGTGTATAATGGAGTGGAACCCTAGAGGTTTGAATGATCTGTCTCGACGTGTGGCGGACGACAAGCTTTGGAGGGAGCAGGAGAGAGCATGAAGAGAGCTCTGGGGTGTTACCATTCCAATTGCTAGCAATTGGCTCATTGGTTCTTTGATTATGAGTTTCTATCTTCTATAAAGATAAGGCACATCTCTCCCAAAAAAAAGTAGATTGGTGGATGATGCGGCAACATCGATGTGTGTAATGGAGTCCAAGCTCCAGGTTGTAAATCAATTCATCGTGAATGAAACTTTCAGCACCTGTTTTGACGGGTTCGTGTACTTGCCTACTGTTGGCACCGCAGGTGGGATTATCATTGCGCGTGCTGCTGACGTGCAAGTCCTGGCATCCTGCGTCGATCAGTTCCCTATCTCTTTGCACCTGTCTGCGGCTCTGCACGCGATGGCGAGATCTGGTGGCTAACGACCGTGTATGGGCCAACCACCGACGCCCTTAAGCCCATGTTTCTGGACGAGCTCTGCCTCTTGCGTGCAGCTCTCCAAGGGCCTTGGGCTGTTACAGTTGTCTCTAGCCTAATCCTCGATGTGTGCGACAAGAACAACTCACGTGTGAAGCAGCTCTCCAAGGGCCTTTGGGATGTTACGGGTGACTTTAACCTAATCCTCGATGTGTGCGACAAGAGCAACTCACGTCTGAACCAGAGATCCATGGCGCAGTTCCATCGCTGCATCAATGACCTGGATCTGAAGGAAGCGTCTCTCATTGGTTGACGTTTCATTTTTTTCGATAAAGGATGCTTTATTACTTTTTGAGAAACAATTATATCCAGCCTCTGCATAACCAGGATGCACACAACCGTTTATGAGTCTTAAGTCCAAAAGATATCAAAACTAAAAAACTAGGCGGAGTACATATCGCAGCGATGAATCATATAACGCCTAAGGTGTGGGTGGGGCTTCAATCCGTAGACTATGCTGCCACCCATGTAGGGAAAAAGTATCCCTCGCCGTAGCCTCCAACCGTGTACAGACCTCCGTAAATAGGTCTCGGTTCTCCATGCGCTGAAGAGGTAACCACAAACGGAGAATACCTGTACATCTGTAGATGACCTGCAACAAAGAGCAATTTTTATCATTAAAAATCTTGTCATTTCTACTCAGCCAAAGCGTCCAGATAACTGCTAGCGCCCCCACCTTAAGAAGCAACTTGAACCTTGAATCTATACCATGAAGCCAATTGCCAAAGACATTGGCCACACTAGTCGGAGGATACAAGGTAGACGCTACTTGGATGACAGACCAAATAGATCTCGCAAATTGGCACTGGAAGAAAAGGTGTTTAATGGTTTCATCTTGATGACAAAAAACACACCGAGTACTTCCGTGCCAATTCCGCTTAACAAGATTGTCTTTGGTGAGGATAACTCCTCGACGAAGATACCATCCAATTTTTTTATTTTTAATGGTATCTTCATCTTCCAAATTTTCTTATTATTATCAACTGGTATATTAGAATGAAGTATGGCGATGTATAAAGATTTGACCGAGAAAGAGCCATCTACATGTAAATTTCACCTAAATTCGTCTGGTTCAGGTGATAGGTTAATATCCCCCAACCTTTGAATTAGTGCATTCCATGCCAATAGCCTTTGTCGTAGCAAAACTCGTCTGAACGTCACATTCGGTGGCGAGGTAGCCATTACTGTGGCAATGGTATCACCTTTGCGACGAACAATACTATACAACGCAGGATACTGTTCACTTAAGGGAGCATTGTCTAACCAAACATCTTCCCAGAACCGTATCTGTGCTCCATTCTTGATCGAGAAAGTACCATGGCGAAAAAAGACATTTTTTGTCGCCATGAGACCAGCCCAGAAGTGTGAATCCCCAGGTTTCCAAACCACTTGGGATAACGTCTTCGAGCCGATATATTTTCTCCTAAGAATAGTTTGCCAAATTCCATCCTCTGTAAGAAGCTTAAAAAGCTATTTACCCAGCAGGGCTGAATTCTTGACCTCCAGGTCATAAACTCCAAGCCCGCCTTGATCTTTGGGACTACAAACTATACTCCATTTAACCAGTCGATATTTCTTTTTCTCGCTGTCCCCTTGCCAAAAGAATCTGGATTGATAATAATCGAGTTTATGCAGAATTACTTTTGGTACTAGGAAGAAAGATAACATATACAGTATCATATTTGTCAGTACCGAATTAATGAGTATCAATCTTCCCCTTAGGGACAACAATTTTCCTTTCCAACTACATGTGAAGCAAAGGGAATCTCCAACCCTTGAAAAGCTTGACAGATGGTTTGGTTCGGTGGAATGGGATGAGCTGCGCCCGGATGGCTCGCTCACTTCTTGCTCCTTGTATCTCTCCGATCATTGCTCAATCTTGATGTCTACCAGCGTGCAATTCTTCTCAAAACGTCGTTTCTGGTTTGAGAGAGTGTGGCTGAAGATAGATGGCTTCATGGATACATACAAGGAGCTTTGGGATACCGTCCGTAGGGTGACGCACAGCGCCTAGATCAGAAGCTGTGTGGCCTCGCTCGTGGATTGCAAAGCTTGAGCCAATGTAAGGTGGGATCGATCCGAGACTAATTGCATGCGGCAACGAGCTAATTCTGCAGCTCGATAAGGCGCAAGACCTTCGTTCGCTCACGGTGGAGGAAGCATGGCTGCAGCGGGGTGTCAAGGCTCGCGTGCTGGGCCTTGCATCGCTTGATCACTCGATCGCAAGGCAGGGGCGCGGGTGGCTGGGCTCAGGTCGGGCGGAGGCGAAATCAAATCATCTACCTGATGCACAGTGACTCGGTGGTGTACGATCAGGAAGAGAGTGAAATGTGGAGCATTCGAAAACTATAGATATGTAGTATATAGTGGGCTATTTAAACATCATAAATGGAAAACTGTAAGTGCTCGTGCTTGGAGGTCCCAACAAAATCAAATCACCTTTTTCATTGTCATGTTCTCCTATGACAACGTACATGCCCTCAACTAATCGTCGTACAAGAGAAAGAAACATTACTTTGTCTTTGTGCATTGTAAGATGCAGACCTTGGTGCGTCTACAAATTGGTTTACGTATTAATTACTTCAGCTCCATCATATGTTTGCGGATGATTTACCTTCCATTGTTCAGAAAATCGCTGATGCGAACTCGGTGGTGCCCCTGAAATCACTTTATGACGTGCCCGGTCAATCCGGCAAGTCACGCTTGCTAATATGTCCCGGTTGCCCCTATACATACATAAATAAAAGCAAATAAAGGTTACGCATATTCAGTAAAAGTGTCAATCTATAGGAAAGACAAGATATCAAACAGATTTTCCAGGTCATATGGATGCCACTACAGTTCACTTGGGGCACCCGTTAATTCTACCAACGTACACCTTAATTTACAACAAATCTAGACTTACTTTTAATCAAATCGCGGTTAGCTTCCATCCCTATTTACTACATGTCTAACATTCTGTTTTCAAAGAAATTCATTGCTAAACTCTTTTGGTGATAAGTAACTAGAGAAGAGCCCAGAGCCAAAAGCCTATGTTTCTGGGCCTGCGCCGAAGCAAACAAAATTGTGGCCTCGGCATTCGTAACCTCCAAGCTATAAACCAAGGCCTTACTCTATCTGCAGCCTAGCGACTTGTCAAAGACTCAGAAAGCCACCTTGCTTCCATCCTTCAAGCCAAATACCACCAGCATACCATAATTTGGAAGGCCAAACACCAAGCTCCGGTCAGCCTTTCGGCCTGCAATGCTCAAACTCAGTCTCTCCTCAAAACTGCGGTCCCCCTTCTATCAAATTATTGATGGAAGCTCTTCCATCTGGAGTACCCCTTGAATTCTCAAAACAAAAACAAGAAATCTGGCACCCCTGGTTAAAAATTTATTTGGTGAACCCAAAAATTTGGAATGTACTCTCGGACCTCTCTCCCTCTGGTTTTATCGGTTCAAGAACCCTTCTCAAAAGGAGGACGTTGTGCTGTGAAGAATAATCTGTGTTGTATTACTGGGGGCCAAAAGGCCACAATATATAGTACAATGTACAGGTGCAATATGCAAAAGGGCCCCTAACATATGGGCAAAATATAATACACACATATCTACTCTAACACCCCCCCTCAAACTCAGGGTGGATCCACAACACTGAGTTTGGAGAGTAAGAAGTCATGTTGCGCGCGAGTCTGTGCCTTTGTAAAGAAATCCGCCAACTGCAAATCTGAAGGCACATAATGAAGCGCAACAACCTGATCCTGCACCTGAGCACGTGTGTAAAAAGCATCAACACCAATATGTTTGGTCAGCTCATGCTTGACCGGATCACGTGCAATACTGATAGCACCTGTACTGTCAGACAAAAGTGGAGTGGGTGTCGTAACAGAGACCCCAAAATCTGCAAGCAACCACCGTAACCAAGTCACCTCAGCAATCAACAAAGCCATAGCCCGCAACTCAGCCTCAACACTCGAACGGGAAACCGCGACCTGTTTCTTCGTCTTCCAAGCAACAAGCGAACCACCAAGAAACACACAGTAAGCAGAAAGTGAACGACGATCCGTAGGATCACTCGCCCACGTAGCATCCGAGTAGCACTGGAGCTGGAGAGAGCTGGAACGGGGAAAGAAAAGGCGACGAGTGATCGTGCCACGGAGATAACGAAGGACACGAAGGAGATGACTGTAGTGAACAGTGGTAGGAGCTGAGACAAACTGACTCAGAATATGAACAGGATAAGAGATATCAGGACGAGTGACAGCAAGATAAACAAGACTCCCAACAAGATGGCGATAACGTGTGGGATCAGGAAGAGGATCACCATCAGTAGGACGAAGCTTAACATTAAGCTCCATAGGAGTCTCAACCGTGCGCTCATCCCCAAGAGCAGCACGAGTAAGGAGATCCTGAATATACTTTTCCTGGGAGATAGAAAAACCATCAGAAGTGGAGGAAATCTCAATCCCAAGAAAATAGCGAAGAGGACCAAGATCGGTCATAAGAAACTGATCACGAAGACGAGCCTTGACAAAGGCAATATACTCAGGATCATCACCAGTAATGATCATATCATCAACATAGAGAAGGAGAAGAGTGCGTCCACGAGGAGAAGTGTGAACAAATAGCGCTGGATCATGAAAACTAGGAGAGAAACCAGCAGCAGTCACCACAGAGGCAAAGCGCTCAAACCAGGCACGAGGGGCCTGTTTCAGACCAAGAGAAACGTCGAAGACGACAAACCATCCCATCGGGAACAGAATACCCAGGAGGAGGCTGCATGTAAACCTCCTCACTCAACTCGCCATTAAGAAAAGCGTTCTGAACATCAAGCTGGGAGACAGACCAGCGCGAACAGAAGCAACAGCAAGAAGAGTACGCACAGTAGGTCATATGAGCCACAGGGGCAAAAGTCTCATCATAGTCACGGCCGTGCTCCTGCTGAAAGCCACGAGCCACAAGACGCGCTTTATAGCGCTCAAGAGATCCATCAGAGCGGGTCTTAATTTTATAGACCCACTTACACGTGATAGGACGGACACCAGGAGGAGGAGAAACAAGATCCCAAGTGCCAGTGCGCTTAAGCGCAGCGATCTCCTCAGCCATGGCAAGCTGCCATTCAGGATGGCACTCGGCATCCCGATAAGAAGTCGGCTCGGAGACGACAGAGAGACCGTACTGACTGGGAGAGAAATGTTGGAGATATGCCCAAGAGGCAATAATAAAAGTGGTTATTATATATATTTATGTTTATGATAAATGTTTATATACCATGCTATAATTGTATTAATCGAAACATTGATACATGTGTGATATGTAAACAACAAAGAGTCCCTAGTAAGCCTCTTAACTAGCTTGTTGATTAATAGATGATTAGTTTCATAATCATGAACATTGGATGTTATTAATAACAAGATTATATCATTATATGAATGATGTAATGGACACACCCAATTAAGCGTAGCATAAGATCACGTCATTAAGTTATTTGCTATAAGCTTTCGTTACATAGTTACCTAGTCCTTATGACCATGAGATCATGTAAATCACTTATACCGGAAAGGTACTTTGATTACATCAAACGCCACTGCGTAAATGGGTGGTTATAAAGGTGGGATTAAGTATCCGGAAAGTATGAGTTGAGGCATATGGATCAACAGTGGGATTTGTCCATCCCGATGACGGATAGATATACTCTGGGCCCTCTCGGTGGAATGTCGTCTAATGTCTTGCAAGCATATGAATAAGTTCATAAGAGACCACATACCACGGTACGAGTAAAGAGTACTTGTCAGGAGACGAGGTTGAACAAGGTATAGTGTGATACCGATGATCAAACCTCGGACAAGTAAAATATCGCGTGACAAAGGGAATTGGTATCGTATGTGAATGGTTCATTCGATCACTAAAGTCATCGTTGAATATGTGGGAGCCATTATGGATCTCCAGATCCCGCTATTGGTTATTGGTCGGAGTGAGTACTCAACCATGTCCGCATAGTTCGCGAACCGTAGGGTGACACACTTAAAGTTGGATGTTGAAATGGTAGAACTTGAATATGGAATGGAGTTCGAATATTTGTTCGGAGTCCCGGATGAGATCCCGGACATCACGAGGAGTTCCGGAATGGTCCGGATAATAAGATTCATATATAGGATGTCATTTTATGTGAATTAAAATGATTCGGAAGGTTCTATGGAAGGTTCTAGAAGGTTCTAGAAAAGTCCGGAAGAACACACCTAGGAAGGTGGAGTCCACATGGGACTCCACCTCCATGGCCGGCCAACCCTAGTGGGGTGGAGTCCCAAGTGGACTCCCCCATAAGGGGCCGGCCACCCCCCCATATGGTAGGTGGAATTCCCACCTCTAGTGGGAATCCTAGCTTGGGAAGGTTTCCCACCATATGGAAGGTTTTGGGTTCGGGTCTTATTCGGAGACTTGTAGTCCAACACTTGGGGCTACAAGAAAAGTTGCCATGGCCGACGGAAGTCGCGCCGTGGTTGCCGGTGTACCATGGCCGACGATTTTGGTCCCTCCGTGGTGCATGTCAAAACTTTTTTTCTCGTTTTTGAGGCCACCTAGCCCGACGAAAGCGGCCAAAACGTCGCGTATGGTGGCCCGGGACGTGGTGCATCTCGAAATCTCGGGTTCGCCGGCCGAGTCAACGCAAATCCGCACCGCCGAGGGATGTAGGGCCCAGATGGCAGCCTCTCTGGCATTGTTTTTTTCTAGATCGCGCCATCTCGTTCAACGTTCTCCGATCGAGCCGTTTACGATGCAGGATCATGGGTCCCGCATGTCATCCTCTATGAACCAAAATTCTTTCTATTCTTGGATTTTTTTTGACCCCCTGATTTCTGGCTACTTCCTTTTTCTTTTGATCCCTTGCCGCCTTGGAAACGTTGAGACCGCTGCTAAATGGGACCCACATGTCATCCTCTATGTGCAATCAACTTTCTTTTCTTGGAGTTTTTTTGGCACCTCAAATTTGGTCACTTGCCTTTTTCTTTCGATCCCCCGCCGCTGATACCGCTGCTGCTAACTAGGACCCGCATGTCATCCTCTATGTACTATAAAACTTTCTTTTCTTGAATTATTTTTGGCACCTCATATTTGGTCACTTACCTTTTTCTTTCGATCCCCTGCCGCCTCTCATACCGCTGCTGCTAAATGGGACCCGCATGTCATCCTCTATGTACTATAAAACTTTCTTTTCTTGGATTTTTTGGCACCTCATATTTGGTCACTTGACTTTTTCTTTCGATCACCTGCCGCCTCTCAAACGTTGATACCGCTGCTGCTAAATGGGACCCGCATGTCATCCTCTATGTACTATAAAACTTTCTTTTCTTGGATTTTTTGGCACCTCATATTTGGTCACTTGACTTTTTCTTTCGATCCCCTGCCTCTCAAACAGTGATACCGCTGCGCTAAATGGGACCCGCATGTCATCCTCTATGTACTATAAAACTTTCTTTTCTTGAATTATTTTTGGCTCCTCATATTTTTTCACTTGCCTTTTTCTTTCGATCCGCCGCCTCTCAAACGGTGATACCGCTGCCGCTAAATGGGACCCGCATGTCATCCTCTATGTACTATAAAACTTTCTTTTCTTGAATTATTTTTGGCTCCTGATATTTTTTCACTTGCCTTTTTCTTTTGATCTCATGCCACGTTTGAAACGTTGAGGAACCTGCTGGCTCATGGGACCCGCATGTCATCCTCTATGTACTATAAAAGTTCATTTTCTTGGTTTTTTTCACCATCTGATTTTTGGCAATTTCTTTTTTCTTTTGATCCCCTGCCGCCTCTCAAATGCTGATACCGCTGCTGCTAAATGGGACCCGCATGTCATCCTCTATGTACTATAAAACTTTCTTTTCTTGAATTATTTTTGGCTCCTCATATTTGGTCACTTGCCTTTTTCTTTCGATCTCATGCCAAGTTTGAAACGTTGAGGAACCTGCGGCTCATGGGACCCGCATGTCATCCTCTATGTACTATAAAAGTTTATTTTCTTTATTTTTTTTCACCCTCTGATTTTTGGCTATTTCCTTTTTCTTTTGATCCCCTGCCGCCTTGGAAACGTATGGTAAGCTGCTGACTCATGGGACCCGCATGTCATCCTCTATGTACACTCAACTTTCTTTTCTTTTGATCTCAAGCCGCATTTGAAACGTTGAGACCGCTGCTGCTAAATGGGACCCGCATGTCATCCTCTACGTACAATAAAGTTTCTTTTCTTGGATTATCTTTGGCTCCTGATATTTTGTCACTTGCCTTTTTCTTTCGATCTCATGCCGCCTTTGAAACGTTGAGTAAGCTGCTCATGGGTCCCGCATGTCATCCTCTACGAACAATAAAAGTTTCCTTTCTTGGAGTTATTTTTTACCCCTAATTTCTGGCTATTTGCCTTTTTCTTTTGATCTCCTGCCCCCTCTGAAACGATGAGGACGCTGTTGGCAGGTCGGTCCCACATGTCATCCTCTATGAACAATAAAAGTTTCCTTTGATGGATTTATTTTGAACCCCTCATTAATTTCTGGATATTTCCCCTGCCGCCTTGGAATCGTTGAGGATGCTGCTGCCTCATGAGTCCCGCATGTCATCCTCTCAGAACGGTAAATGTTTATTTTCTTGGATTTTGTTGACCAAACGATTTTTGGCTTATTTTTTCTTTCGATCACCTGCAGCCTTTAAAACGTTGAGGACGCCGCTGGCTCACGGGTCCCACATGTCAACCTCTATGAACAATAAACGCTGAGGATGCTGCTGCCTCATGGGTCCCGCATGTCATCCTCTCAGAACGAAAATGTTTCTTTTCTTGGATTTTTTACCAACAGATTTTTGGTTTATTTTTTCTTTCCATCCCCTGCCGCCTTTAAAACGTTGACGACGCTGTTGGCTCATGGGTCCCCGATGTCAGCCTCCCCGTACAAGAAACATATGATATCTTGATTATTTTGCAGACAATAAACAATGTATTGCGCTCTGAGCTATTTCAAACGGATAATTAAATCTTTATTTTTACATAAACAAACTTATATGTTGAATCTCCTTGTTTTTTTGTCTTTGCGAAGCATAGGACTTTCCTGTTTTTTTAGAAAATTCGGAACTTTCCTGTTTTGGAGTGGGCTGAAATTGTACGAGTCAAAAGGCCAAGCAGGATAGTTCGAAAGCCCAGATGTCCAGATGCAGCCCAATTGAAATCTTTCTTCTTGGATTTTTTTCACCCCCTGATTTCTGGCTACTTCATTTTTCTTTTGGTCCCGTGCCGCCTTGGAAACGTTGAGACTGCTGCAAAATGGGACCCGCATGTCATCCTCTACGTACAATAAAATTTCGTTTCTTGGATTATTTTTGGCTCCTGATATTTGGTCACTTGCCTTTTCTTTTCGATCCCGTGCCGCCTCTCAAACGGTGATACCGCTGCTGCAAAATGGGACCCGCATGTCATCCTCTACGTACAATAAACTTTCTTTTCTTGGATTATTTTTGGCTCCTGATATTTGGTCACTTGCCTTTTTTCTTTCGATCTCATGCCACGTTTGAAACTTTGAGGAACCTGCTGGCTCATGGGACCCGCATGTCATCCTCTATGTGCTATAAAAGTTTATTTTCTATGGTTTTTTTTCACTCTCTGATTTTTGTCTATTTCCTTTTTTCTTTTGATGCCCTGCCGCCTTGGAAACGTTGAGTAAGCTGCTTACACATGGGACCCGCATGTCATCCTCTATGTACAATCAAGTTTCTTTTCTTGAATTATTTTTGGCTCCCGATATTTCGTCACTTGCCTTTTTCTTTCGATCTCATGCCACGTTTGAAACGTTGAGGAACCTGCTGGCTCATGGGACCCACATGTCATCCTCTATGTGCTATAAAAGTTTGTTTTCTTGGATTTTTTTTCACCCTCTGATTTTTGGCTCCTGATATTTCGTCACTTGCCTTTTACTTTTGATCCCCTGGCCCCTTTGAAACGTTGAGTAAGCTGCTGGCACATGGGACCCGCATGTCAACCTCTATGTCCATCAACTTTCTTTTCTTGGATTTTTTTTGACCCCCTACTTTCTAGCTACTTTCTTTTTCTTTTGATCTCAAGCCGCATTTCAAACATTGAGACCGCTGCTGCAAAATGGGACCCGCATGTCATCCTCTATGTACAATAAATCTTTGATTATTTTTGGCACCTCATATTTGGTCACTTGCGTTTTTTTCTTTCGATCTCATGCCACCTTTGAAACGTTGAGTAAGCTGGCTCATGGGTCCCCCATGTCATCCTCTACGAACAATAAAAGTTTCCTTTCTTGGAGTTATTTTTGCCCCCTAATTTCTGGCTACTTCCTTTTTCTTTTGATCCCCTGCCGCCTTTGAAACGTTGAAAACTTTCTTTTCTTTGATTATTTTTGGCACCTCATATTTGGTCACTTGCCTTTTTCTTTCGATCCCCTGCCGCCTCCCAAACGGTGATACCGCTGATGCTAAATGGGACCCACATGTCATCCTCTATGTACTATAAAACTTTCTTTTCTTGGATTTTTTTGGCTCCTGATATTTGGTCACTTGCCTTTTTTCTTTCGAGACCTCCTGCCGCATCTCAAACGGTGATACCGCTGCTGCTAAATGGGACCCGCATGTCATCCTCTATGTACAATAAAGTTTCTTTTCTTGGATTATTTTTGGCTCCTGATATTTGGTCACTTGCCTTTTTCTTTCGATCCCATGCCGCCTTTGAAACGTTGAGGAAGCTGCTGGCTCATGGGTCCCGCATGTCATCCTCTATGAACAATAAAAGTTTCCATTGTTGGAGTTATTTTTTACCCCTAATTTCTGGCTACTTCCTTTTTCTTTTGATCCCCTGCCGCCTTTGAACGTTGAAGAATCTGCTCGCTAATGGGTCCCACATGTCAGACTCTATGGACGATAAACCTTTCTTTTCTTGGAGTTATTTTGACCCCTAATTTCTGGCTATTTTGCCTTTTTTTTGGATCCCGTGCTGCCTTGGAAACGTTGAGGATGCTGCTGCCACATGGGTCCCGCATGTCATCCTCTCAGAACGATAAATGTTTCTTTTCTTCGATTTTTTTACCAACTGATTTTTGATTTATTTTTTCTTTCGATCCCCTGCCGCCTTTAAAACTTTGACGACGCTGCTGGCTCATGGGTCCCGATGTCAGCCTCCCCGTACAAGAAACATGTGATATCTTGATTATTTTGCAGACAATAAAAAGTGTATTTCGCTCTGAGCTATTGCAAACGGATAAATTAAATCTTTATTTTTACATAAACGAACTAATATGAATCTCCTTGTTTTTGTTTTGTTTTTGCGAAGCATAGGACTTTCTTGTTTTGGAGTGGGCTGAAATTGTACGAGTCAAAAGACGTCCAGCAGGTTAGAAGGCCCAGATGGCCAGGCAGCCCCAATTTATATCTTCCTTATCTTGGATTATTTTTTGATCAAAAGGCCCAGCAGGGGTACATCCTTTTTCTTTTGGTCCTGTGTGCCGCCTTGGAAACGTTGTGGACGCTGCTGCCTCATGGGACCCGCATGTCATCCTCTATGAACTATGAACTCTAAAAGTTTCTTTTTTCTTGGATTTTTTTTTCACCCCTCTGATTTTTGGCTATTTCCTTTTTCTTTTGTTCCCCTGCCGCCTTGGGACCCGTATGTCATCCTCTATGTACAAAAAACTTTCTTTTCTTGGAGTTTTATTCCCCCTAATTTCGGGCTACTTTCGTTTTCTTTTGATCTCAAGCCGCATATGAAACATTGAGACCGCTGCTGCAAAATGGGACCCACATGTCATCCTCTATGTAAAATAAAAGTTTCTTTTCTTGGATTATTT
Organism: Lolium multiflorum; assembly: GCA_030979885.1. Classification (NCBI taxonomy): domain Eukaryota; kingdom Viridiplantae; phylum Streptophyta; class Magnoliopsida; order Poales; family Poaceae; genus Lolium; species Lolium multiflorum. The sequence continues at coordinate 332,859,651 of CM061750.1, forward strand.
TTCACGCTCTGATTTTTGGCTATTTCCTTTTTCTTTCGATCCCCTGCTGCTTGGAAACGTTGAGGATGCTGCTGCCTCATGGGTCCCACATGTCATCCACTATGAACAATAAAAGTTTCTTTTCTTCGATTTTTTTCACCCTCTGCTTTTTGGCTATTTCCTTTTCATTTGATCCCCTGCCGCCTTGGAAACGTTGAGGATGCTGCAGCGTCATGGGACCCGCATGTCATACTCTATGTACAATAAAAGTTTCTTTTCTAGGTTTTTGGCTCCTGATATTTGGTCACTTGCCTTTTTCTTTCAATCTCATGCCGACTCTCAAAGGTACAATAAAAGTTTCTTTTCTTGGATTATTTTTGGCTCCTGATATTTGGTCACTTGCCTTTTTCTTTCGATCTCATGCCGTCCTTGAAACGTTCAGACCGCTGCTACAACATGGGACCCTATGTCATCCTCTATGTACAATGAAAGTTTCTTTTCATGGATTATTTTTTGCTCCTGATATTTGGTCACTTTCCTTTTTCTTTCGATCTCATGCCGCCTCGGCCCTCTGAAACGACGAGTAAGTTGTTGGCTCATGGGACCCGCATGTCATCCTCTATGTACAATAAAGTTTTTTTCTTGGATTTTTTACCCCCTGATTTTTGGTCACTTGCCTTTTTCTTTCGATCCTGTGCCGCCTTTGAAATTGTGGACGCTGCTGGCTCATGGGTCCCACATGCCAGCCTCTATGAACAATAATATTTCTTTTCTTGGATTTTTTTTACCCCTGATTTCTGGCTATTTGCCTTTTTCTTTGGATCCCCGACCGCCTTTGAAACGATGAGGACGCTGCTGGCGCATAGCTCCCACATGTCAGCCTCTAAGAACAATAAACATTTCTTTTCTTGGATTTATAGTTGACCCCTAATTAATGGCTACTTCGCTTTTTTTTTCGATCCCCAGCCGCCTTAGAAACGTTGAGGACGCTGCTGGCTCATGGGTCCCATATGACAGCCTCTATGAAAAGTAAAACATTTACTTTCTTGGATTTATTTTTGACACCTAATTAATGACTACTTGGTTCTTTTCTTTTGATCCCGTGACGCCTTTGAAACGTTGAGGGCCCTGCTGGCTCATGGGTCCAACATGTCAGCCTCTATGAACAATAAGAGTTTCTATTGTTGCATTTATTTTTGACCCCTAATTTCTGGCTATTTGCCTTTTTTCCATTGCCTGCCACCTTAGAAACGTTGAGGACGCTGCTGGCTGGGTCCCACATGTCAGCCTCTTTGTACGATAAAAGTTTCCTTTGCTGGATTTATTTTTGACCCCTAATTTCTGGCTATTTGCCTTTTTCTTTCGAACTCCACCGCCTTTGAAACGTTGATGACGCTGCTGCAAACTGGGTACAATATGTCAGCCTCTTTGTGCGATAAACCTTTCCTTTCTTGGATTTTTTGGACACCTGATTTCGAGCTACTTGCCTTTTTCTTTCGATCTCCTGCCCCCTTTGAGAAACGCCGAGAACGATACTGGTTCGTGGGTCCCACATGTCATCCTCTCTGAATGATAAATGTTGGGGCCGCGGCTGCAAGATACGTCCCACATGTCAGCCTGACTGTTGAATAAACGTTTCCTTTCTCGAATTTATATTTGACCCCTGATTTCTGGCTACTTTGCCGTTTCTTTCGATCCCCTGCATGTCTGCTACTCCACCGAAAAACAGACCGGCATGTATTCATCACAATACTGGTAGCTAATTTAGGAAAAATGTGTTCATCACGGGATTCAAACAAAGATCTTCATCTCTGCTAAATTTTGATTTCACCAAAAACCGAACAGCGTGTGTTCATGACTTTAACTTCACAAACACTATGGTTTCTCTATAAAATAAGGTCACCATCCGTTCCTTTATTGTAGGCATTTGCGAAAAGTGTCTTTGGCTAATGGGCACCAGTGCTCTGCTGTTTAAAAAAAATCAAATAGCATACATATTTGTTTCAAAAAAATCTGAAAATGAATGTAGACATAATAAATAAAGTAACCTACAAGCGTGTAAAATTTTAATATGATATTCTTTATATTGTAGACTACACAAAAAAGACAAAATCTGTTGAAATTTGGAGATTTGAAATATGCATACCCAGATCCACACGTTTGTTACTTTTGTGTAGCCCAGAATTTTTTGTATTTGAAACTGAAATTTTGCACGTTTATGGGACAATTCATTAGCTACTCCATGATTTGTTTTCTAATTTTTTGAACAAATAAATATATTTTTTATTTTTTTCTAAAATAGCAGGAGCAATGGTGCCCAAGAGCACCAAATCTCTTAATAGGCATTTGCGCCTAATAGCGTGAGCTTAGCTAATTTTTGAAGAAAAAAAAGATGTCCATTGTGGTATTCAGGACAAAGATCTTCATGTCTGCTACTGCACCAAACAACAAACCAGCATGTATTCATCACAATACGGGTAGCTAATTTGTGAAAAATATGTTCAGCACGGGATTCAAACAAAGATCTTCATCTCTGCAAAATTTTGATTTCAGCAAAAACCGAACAGCGAATGTTCATGAGGTTAAGTTCACGAACACTATGTTTTCTCTATAAAATAAGGTCACCATCTGTCTCTTATTTCTCAAGGAAAAACAGGTGGAAGTGTTGGGACGAACCACATGGGTGCTTCGGCTCTATGTTCAGTCTTCTCTTTTTTGTACTGCAATCTTGAGCCTATGGCAGGACCTCCATTGACGTGCATTCTGCACCAATTTGGCCTTGGACGTATCCATGTATCACGGGCGCGATTGTGGGTAGCAAAGACACAGTCAGGTTTGAACAATTGGAAATCTGGTTCTGCAGCCTCTGCGTCGACTGGCGGGGGTAGCATGAAAATTGGGTGATTGAGTCCAAGAAATAAAGAACGCCCCTTCAAATTGTTCAATCTTTCCCACCTTGCCTCTTCTACAGGGTCCAAGGTATGGGCAGATCTCAAGAAAACGTAGCACCGTACCAAAGGATAAGACCTCAGCTTGTTACCCATATGTAATATTGGAGGACCGAGGATGGGCCGATAACCTTTAACCTGAATCCACGCGAGATCAGATTCACCAGTAATGGACTCTGCTCTCATTGGTGCCAGGAACCAAGTGCGCTGGTCAGAAAATCCAAGAAATACATCTTCATCTTCATAATTATGATTATCACCATCATCATCTAATTCTTCATCATCTAATTCTTCATCATCAAATTCGTCTTCTTCTAATTCTTCTTCTTCTAATTCTTCTTCATCAGCATCATTATCTTCATCGGCACCTCCATCGCCTTGAGCCACATTTGCTTCATCATCTTCCATGACAGCATCTCCCTCGATTTGAGCGAAAATTGCAGCCACTTCTGCTTCTTCATCTTCAATGACAGGGGCGTCAATGAGACGCGGGGCTGCATGTGTCCCTGCAATGCACAAAGATCAACCACAATGCAGCAAGTAGGAACTACACTGAAAATTATCTCTTCTCTTCTATCTTCTATTTTCTACTACTATAAGGCACCAGTTTTTAACAAGACATGTAGCAGCAATTCCAACTGTTGGTGTCCAAAATCTAACGGTTGGGATTAGAGGTATTCGCGTGAAAAAAATACCACACCAGTGTCCACGTGTTTCTAGAACCGTCATGTTTCCATTATGAAGAAAAATCAGAGCAGTCTCACACCGATATCACACGTCCCACTTGATAGTGATTAAGAAAGGTTCCAAATTTTTGTTCATATTTATAAACTGTATGCTCACACTTATTTTGATGGTATAACCAAATTATTAGTTGTATTGAAAGTTTGAACAACATTTAGAACGCAACTTTTATACATCAGTATTGCGAATCGTAATTGGTCCAACATGTGCAGCATGCCATTTACTAGTTAAGACATAAAACAAAGACTCACCACAGGTATATGGTTCCCAAACCAGAACATCTCCATACGGATATGTAACTGCGTATACACGATGTAGGTGTGAACTTGTACCATATCCAGGAATGCCCATGGCATCGACATAGCTGTTTCTATCAAAGAATTCAGGGTTTCTCAGGATATTCCACTCCTTTTCTAGGGGCGCTTGTAGGATAGCGATCAATTCGTCAAATACAACGATTACCTCGTAATGCCATGGCCCTGCTAGATCATCTTTGTACGGCCTCTTGACGATCCGTACTTTGAGCAGTTCCAAACTTTTATCTATTTTGTATTTGAACAGGAATGGTGGGCTGCCATGCCACCATTCACTAGTAGGGCCCAAAGAAATTCCTGCATCTTGCAGAGATGGAAGAGGTATAATAGTATCTGATATGTATATGTTGCGGATCGTCAAGTGCCCGTCCTGCTGGACAAATGCCACCCAGTCGCCGTTACAACCCACCCAGTGCATGGGTCCATGTCCATCCAGTTCCTCCTTGGTATGGATAAATGCTGGAACTGTCGGCTTGTCTAATGGCATCAGCAACGCGTGAATGCCCTGCAAATAGGATTTGTTTCAAAATTGTCTATGCATGCAAGGTATTCGACAGAATGAAGAGCGGATTGTGCAGAACTGAAGCACAGATGTAATGGATAAATAAAGCAATTCCGAAGAGTACATGTGCATAGTGAAGGCAGCAAACCTTACAGTACTCCCAAATCAGGTGATTATGTTGAGTCTAAATTCATGCATGATGTTTGGCAATAAGAAAAGTTGATTGAAAAAACACAAGCTGAAACGAGATGAGTAAATAAATAAATACTCTTACAGTATTGTCGCGGTCGTCTGGCCATGTCTCGGGGTCGCAGTGGAGCAGGCTCGGTAAACCGAACGGAACCTTATGCGCTCCGCGGATGGCATGCCGCATGCCGATCATGCCTCGAGCGAGGCGACCAGTGCTGAGGATATCCGCCCGCTCGGCTATGTTCTCCACCAGTGGGTAGTGGAGGTTGCCCCACCCCATGGACTGGTGGTAGCAATCAGGAATCTCCTCAATCTTACGCTTCTGCTTCATTGGAGTCGGTAATCCAATGCAAGGGAGAGAGGGGTGAACGGGAGAAAGAGACAGAAGAGGGTTTTTTTTGGAGAAGATGCAGTAGTAGTACTACGATACTAGGAGGTGGAGATGCGGGGCATGTTTCCGGGGGAGAGGAACCACTATTTCCCTTAAAAAAAATAACAGCACTTGCGCATTAGAACTTGGGGCGGGGATATAGCGGTAAGAGGTATTGACCAACTTTCCCTCACCTTGACCCCACGTGGTTGTGAACCCGAGATAATTCTTTTTGATGAACCCGATATACTTATTATAGTACTAAAATAGTACAAGTATATACCTTGTACTCCTATATACTAACATTACTATTTTAAGGACTTATGTTCCATGAGCAACAACTTCCCCCACTCCGCTCATCCGAAATCCTAGCCCCTCCAACTTCAAGGACCAATCAACATAGCTATGGCCTTCTAATTTGGCTCAAGTCGCCGCACACATAGTCCTCCCGCCGACAAGGAATAGGAGCATCAGCCCTTTCGTCGCTTGTTGTTACACATAATCATATACAGTACCATATATATTTCAAATTTCCATATCAAAAAATAGTTCAAATCTGAATTTTAACATCTCAAGCTAAACCCTCGCTTGCTCTTAAACATAAGCATACCATAGTTCTACTTTTGTCTTCACCGAACAACAGAACACAATTTCATCACAACATAGCCAACCGGAGTACCTAGTAATGTAACTAGAGAAGTGAACCTATAGTTGATCAAGCCTTCAACTTTAACACAATAATACCCCCACATTATGTGTTGAGGAGCCACACCCATATATTTAAGAGTACCATCATGTAGACCACAAATGCATCAATGAAGAGAGGGGTATACTTATAGACCACCTCTTTACAAAACAGTTGTAACTAGTAGACCACAATTGCCTCGTTCATTAGCTATGAAATTACATACTATCAGTAGCTACAATGGCTGCAGGCCCTGTTTCAGAATTAAACATCACACTTGTTCCAATCCGGGGCGTTGGCGAAGTTTGGGATGAACCAAAGCGGTGTCTTTACCAGGTACCTATCTTTTTTTGTTTTGCATGTTTTCTCCAAGGCGTTGGTTTGGAAACCAACGGCGCAATCTTCACGATTCAGACTGAATCGGCATATTTCAGGCAGCTGCGAATTGCGAAGCCATGCTTCATTCGGCAAGGTGTACACACAATTTCTTCTCGTCAGACATCCTGGGACAACATCTGCACCGCCTAATGGCAGCATAATCGGATAGTTCACTCCAAGGAAAAGAGAATATTCTCCAAGGTCATCAATCTTTTCCCATGGAATACCTTCATTTAACTTACTAGTGTCCTTCGTGAACACCAGGCAACCAAACCCAGAAGCATAGTTGCCAACAGTGCGACCATGATGAACACGACGATCAGAAGCAGTATGGCAAACTTTACAGGAATATTCCCTTTCATCAGCAATGCCCAGTGTATGGATCAGAAGAAGTCTAGAACCATCTATAGATCTTGCTAACCACCACATGCCATAATCGACCTCGTGATCATGGCCAAGAGCATCATCAAGTGCACACCGCCATTCAAACACAATGGGCGGTGGCTCTACGATCAGCGGAGGACCTGCTTGAAAACGAAATTACTGTTAAGAAGGGTATGTTTGGTTTGCACAAATCTGAAAACGTAAGAATTGGGAAAACGCATTAGGATTCAGATGGGATGATATAATGGCATTTCCATTCAATAATACAGCATATTGGTGTATTTCAGTACATCACATGGGAAACCAAAGGATTCATTTCAAGAAGTTCAAGTAGAGGTCAAAATCCAACATAATTCAATCTGAGAATAAAACTCCTAATTATACAATCCTCAAATTTTTCTATGGTAATCATCTCGAATAAAAAGTCTAAATACCAATGAAATTTCATCCGAAGCAAATATGCCCCAAGCCTCCAAGTCAGATCAGTCAGGTTCGAAAATTAATAAGTTTGTGCATTAAAATTATCTTTACAGCCATGAATAATGAAGCTCATCATACACTACTTACGTCCGGAGGAAAATTACCAGCTTGCTGAGGATTCCATGCGTGAACAGTGCCAGTATGAGTTGTGGCAAACACAAGCCCATTGTGGAGAATTGCATCGCTGTAATTGTAAAAGATGTGGGACTTGGGCTCTGTAAGAACTGTCCATCCAGAATCTTCGCCGCAAAGGAGGGCAACTCTGATGTCAAAAACAGCAACAAGAGAGAAATTTTTGTACCCCCCAGCAGCTGTGGGAACTTGGCAAATATATATCTTGTGAAATATAATAGCACGAAGGTTGTGGTGGTATATATTTGGAATGTGGGTGGTTTCAAACGGCACAGGGAGAGGAATTTCACGGCGAGTGTAGACGTTGACAAGTTTCCATTTGCAAGCAGGAAAGCCAGTGTCAACCATGGCAACCCAATCTCCATTGGCACCTACCCACTGCTTACCCGTACCGTCTGGCATCACAGCGTCGGAGGAGAACCTGTCCAGCGGCGTCAGCTTGCAATCCCGTGCTACCTTCGTCGGGTGAGAATGAAGAACACATGGGAGGCCAAACGGGAGAGAAAAAGATAGAGTTGCACTATCATTTGCAGAGTCGAAAAATAGTTTGGACGAACCGACGAGGCTCGCGGCGGTGATGACGTCGCATCTTGTTACGAGTTCTTCAAGGGGACCTTCGGAAAAGACCTTCTGAAACAGTTCAGAGTCATCATTTTCCTTGTTCGATGCCGCCATCGCAGGGCAGGGGGTGGGTCTATGAGGTTTGGGTTCAACTGATTGGAGTTTAATTTGGGTTCGATGGCGGCAGGTGGCGGGGAAGATGAAGAACGGAGGCTCTCAAACTGGGCGGTGGAATTGATTCTAAAGCTGCATGGCGGCGGCACTGGCGCGTGCTATGGAAGGTGGTCGATTGGTGCGGGCGGGGGCGGAGGTAGACGATGGAGGTGAACAGAAATAGGGCAGGTGGGGGCGGGGCGCTTGACTTCGCTCCTCTACACTCTACAGCATCTCCTCCTGTTTCTTGGAAAGTGTATAGACCCATAATAAAAAGTCACTGTTCCCTCTGAAAAGGTGAAGAACAAGTCACTGGTCTAACGTGCAAATTTGGACATCCCAAGCTATGTGTTGTCATGTCAATTCAATGTCCATGGCAGTATTTTGAATTTTGCGTGACCAAAAGAAGTACGCCTTGGCCTTTCACAATCGGGGTTTCTTTAGAGCAAGAACAATAGAAGAGCCAACAGCTGGCAAAAGTACCACGTAGGCGGGCTATAAGCGCCCACTATTGTCCTACTTCCTCTTGGCGTGATACTCCCTCCGTCCACAAATAAGTGGACGTGCAGGATTTTCAAGGTAAATTAGTAAAAGGAAAGAAAAAATGCATTGGAGCACTCGTATCTTAAGAAACACATGTACTCAACCACGGTTGTAGATTTTCTCGGCGCAAGACTTTTCCCCAGCAGTTGTGGCTTTCAGTTATTCGTGGGTGTGGGGAGGAGCTCCGCCGCATCGGTAAAAAGCAAAGAGGGACGGCGGCTCTCGATCGTGCGGTGTACTCGTAAATCACGTGTGACCCATGCCCTAATAATTCACAATGCATTGATGAGGGCTATCACTTCATCATCCAATAAAATGTACTTAGTAACTATGGTAATAATATTGTCTTCTCGCAAAAAAAATGGTAAAAATATTGTCTCTTAAGCCATGTACTAGTACAGTGCAAGATGCTTTAGAGAAATAAACCTATATTTTATTGCTACTCCGTAATACACATGGTTATTTATTCTAGGCAAATGCCTACCGAAAGATGTAGGAATAGGGAAATGTAGGATTGCAATGTCATGTCCACTCCAATCCTATAGGAATTCATAGAATCCAAACTTTGTTTGATTCCACCATAGGAAAAGTAAAGCATTCTTAAAAAGAGGTATGAGTAGATGTTTAATTTTCTATGGAATCTGTGCAAAGAAATCCTTAGGAAAAATTCCTATCGGAAACAATCCTACAAATCAAACAGCCAAGGATTCAATTGTACCAATTCCCTATGCAAATCCTTGGTGTTCACCCAATCCTCTCGAATACTCATCCAAAAAATGCACTAATACTTTGATGGGGAGTTTTTGTATTCTAGGCAAGAATAGAGGGTTTGCGGGGATCACTTGAGAAGTGTATTAACCAAAGAAGGCATAAGTAATACACCAACACACACTAACATGCCCTTAATGGATGTATCTCCATAAACTCCCTCTGTTCTTTATTACTACTACTAGTTTATGTACTTCTTAACTAATATGGGATAATCATGAAATATATTTTCTAACATTCAGCCAAAATATAGTGTTTCGACTTTTTAAAATACTGAAAAACTAGTAATTAAAAATATTTGAGCTATCAAATCTAGGAAGTTTGAAAATATTTTGTATTCCGTCTGAAAGTTGTGTTACTTGGTGTAAGATTCACACAAAAATGATGAAAATATCAAACCTTCAAAAAAATTGTAGTAATTCAAACGTTATGTGCGTTTCATAATTTTGCAAAATCTATTCTATTTGCAATTAAAACTATAGTAGTTGGTGGTCCCCGATCATCTGATTTGCTCTTAAACAGCTCAATCCTAAATTTGAAATTCCCTGCAACAGAACACGATAGTTGGTGGTTTGTGCGGAAAAAAATTACAGTTTTAAAAAGTGTTTTAAGCAACGAAGGCAGCAATAAGCGGTAGTTTGTGCAATTTCCTCGTGTAAACAACATGTAGCGTCGAAGTAATAGTACTAGCAGTACAGAAATCTTGTGTAATTTCTAGTTCTACATATTACTAGTGTCCACTGTTTGAGAGTTGATGGTGAATGGGTCTGATTTTCAATCGAATGAGAATTAGCAAATTGATTTTTATGACAAAAGCATACAAAGGGAGTAAAACAACATACCCGCATTCGCCGCTGCTACCAGCATGCGATGCCTCCACGAGTGCATTGACGGCTGCTGCAAATCCTCGGAAGGCATCTAGGTTTTGCAGATCGTCGATTGCCGCTGTCCGGCTAAGCTTAACCAGCATAGCTGCCGCCAAGATATCTCGGATTTGGACCACAGGCAGAAGCTGATTGGGGTCGAAGGATTGCCTGATTCGGAATTTGAAGTACCAAGCCCTCGGCTCCGATGATGGAAGTTTGGAACTCGGCCCGGCCAGAACCTCCCAAATCTGTGTGTGGCAGTGGATGCCCATCGGCATCCCCAATGCTGCCGACGCCGTGATGTGGTCGGTCGCACTTTGGTCCCCACTAAAGGCTGGGGCTGCAGCACGTCGCCGCCGCCCCCGACGTCCCCACGACGGCAACGCCATGGACCGAGGCGCTGAGTTTGTTGGCGAACCCGAAGCCCTGGATGGCAAGTGCTTCTTCACAATGGAAGCATCCTCACCCGGCGAGGTTCGCCCCCGGCGCATGCCTATGCTCCGACCAGCCCACTTTGCCGCTGCTGCCTGGGCTGCCGCCGATACCTGGGCCACCGCCGCTTCATGGGACCCCCTCCCTCCTCTCCCTCTCCTAGATCAAAGGGCGCCAGGAGTCTAGCCACAGCAAGACACAGAGCCGCCTGCTTCATCGCACACCAATGGCACACAGACATTTGCGAGCTTTTAGCGCACACCCCTCCGAGGCTGAGTCGTGGAGCCTGGGTGCACGGGGCTATGGCTGGAGGAGTCGCCATGGGACGAGGGGTGTCGAGTGCTCGGGCAAATACGGGAAAGGCGAAGTTTTGGATAACCTTATATGATCACATCAATGCTTCTCAAGGAGCCAAATACTGTATGAGAAACCGGAAAAGTTTGAACGTTTGAAAACTTTGCCGGCATAATGCATCCTTCCAATGCACGCCTACTAAGGTAGAAAGCCAACTCAATTGCTACTTTGTTGGCAAAATGTACCATGGCTCAATCTTGGGTCACACACATCTATCAATTGGTATATTTTGGTCATATTCAAAATTTTACTTGAAACTTGTTGGTCATGCCATTCTACTACTCGCCTAACACTTTTTCTACGCGGGAAGGAGGGGGGTATGATGCTACCCTGAATTTTTATGCCCATTTGTATCTTGGACAAATCCTAGGTTTGACCAAAATTTAAAACATGAAGATGAAAAATTAAGCCTGGATCCACTACAAGAAAAGTTGCCAAACTTTTCTTGTAGTGATCCTTCTTAATTAGTAACTTCAAAATGAAGCTTTTGGAAGGTTTTTGAAATTTCCATGTCTGAAACCCAAAACACCTCTTCATGATTGACTTCATAAGACAAATCGAGTTTAGGGTTAGGGGTAGATACATGATTTTTCTAGTTTGAATATGTCTAGACCTGGCTTATCAACTTGAATGCTTAGTATATGACATAAGAAGATGTACTATGTGCATTGGTTTTTTATTTATTTGATTTGTTTTGAATTTTCATGCCGAATCAAATTTTGGTCAAATCATAGGTTTAACCAAGATTTAAACAAGTTTAAAACATTAAAATGAAAAATTAAGCATGGATCCTTCTCAATCACTCCAAAATGAAGCTTTTGGGAGGCTTTTGAAATGTCTATGTTTGAAACCCAAAACCACTTCTCTTCATGCTTGACTTCATAAGACAGATGAGTTTAGGGTTAGGGGTAGATACATGATTTTTCTGGTTTGAATAGGTCTAGACCTTGTTATCAAGTTGAATGGCTTACTATGTGACATAAGAAGACTATGTGCTTTGGTTTTTCATTTTTGATTTTTTCGATTGTTTTTATGCCCATTTGAATCTTGGCCAAATCCTAGGTTTGAACAAGAATTTAAACAAGTTTAAAACATGAAAATGAAAAGGTAAGCATGGATCCTTCTTAGTCAGTCCGAAATGAAGCTTTTGGGCGGTTTTCGAAATTTCCATGTTTGAAAACCCAAACCACTTCTCTTCATGCTTGACTTCATAAGACAAATTTAGGGTTAGGGGTATAGATACATGATTTTTCTTGTTTGATATGTCTAGATATTGTTTATCAACACTTGAATGCTTACAATATATGTGACGCAAGAAGACTATGTGTTATGGTTTTTCATTTTTGGGGGTTTTTTCGAATTTTTTATGCGCACTTGAATCTTGGTCAAATCCAAGCTAGCTAGGTTTGACCAAGCTTTAAACAAGTTTAAAACATGAAAATGAAAAAGTAAGCATGTATCCTTCTTAGTCACTCCAAAATTAAGCTTTTCGGAGGTTTTTGAAATTTCCATTTTGTAAACCCAAAACCACGTATCTTCATGTTTGACTTCAAAAGACAGAGTTTAGGGTTAGGGGGTAGATACATGATTCTTCTTTTAATATGTTTAGATCTTGTTTTATCAAGTTGAATGTTGACTGTATGACATAAGAAGACTATGTTTTTGAATTTTTTATGAATCTTGGTCAAATCCAAGGGTTGACCAAGATTTAAACAAGTTTAAAACATGAAAATGAAAACGTTTCAAGTTCACCTTTGGTTCGATCTTTCAGTAACCAGGCGCATATATATATGGATGCAAATTGAGATAATTAATTCGTGAAACATTGGAAATGTCCATCGTGTGTCATGTTTCCCCCTCACATGAAAATTGGATTGGTGGCAGACAAGTAAAAGCACATTTATGTGCGACAACCCAAAATGCACATATTTTGCTGAGTTTTCATGCATGCATTAAAAGTTGTGAATATATACATAAAATGCATGTGGGTCATGATTGAAAAGTTTGACATGTATATGGTTCTTGTGTAGTAGTAGTACTATAGTAGATTAGTAGGTACGCAAACTCCCATCCATCTTCTTTGTCAAGAGAAGACGCGCACCAGGATGCGTAGTGGAAGTCGTCTCTGGATCCTTCTGTTGTCCCTCTCACGGAAAAGAAAAAGAAAAAAACATCTCTCTCATTCTCGGCCTCGCTCGACTCGCTCGCTCGCAGCCTCGCACCTCCTGCGCACTGACAAACGCTGCACAACAGTCAACATCACCAGAAAAAAGATATACACCATAAATAATAAGAGGGGCCCCGTGACTGCTATCCCTTCTTCTCCTTCCGTGTGATCCCTCTTCCTCCGAGTTTCACTGGACGGGCAAACACACATGTGCTGCATAGTAAAAATAAAAAAGTAAAAAATCGACCTATGAATCTATGATTAAATAGGTAAAATCCTGGGTTTTATCAAGGTTTAAACAAGTTTAAAACATGAAAATGAATAGGTAAGCATGGATCCTTCTTAGTCACTCTAAAATGAAGCTTTCGCGAGGTTTTTGAAATTTCCATGTTTGAAACCCAAAACCACTTCTCTTCATGCTTGACTTCATAAGACAGAGTTTAGGGTTAGGGGTAGATACATGATTTTTCTGGTTTGAATATGTCTAGACCTTGTTTATCAACTTGAATGCTTACTATATGACATAAGAAGGCTATGTTATTTGGTTTTTCATTTTTTTCTGTTTTTTCTGATTTTTTATGCCCATTTAAATCTTGGTCAAATCCTAGGTTTGACCAAGAGTTAAACAAGTTTAAAACATGAAAATGAAAAGGTAAGCCTGGATCCTTCTTAGTCACTGTAAAATGAAGCTTTTGGGAGGTTTGTGAAATTTCCATGTTTGAAACCCAAAAGCACTTCTCTTCATGCTTGACTTCATAAGACAGAGTTTAGGGTTAGGGGGTGTAGATACATGATTTGTCTGGTTTGAATATGTCCAAATCTTATTTATCAACTTTTGAATGCATGCTACTCTCTCAAAGAAAACCTTTTGAATGCTTACTATATGACATAAGAAGACTATATGCTTTTAAAATTCAAACATATGGTAAGCATTCTTATGTCATATAGTAAGCATTCAAGTTGATAAACAAGCAAGGTTTGGACATATTCAAACCAGACAAATCATGTATCTACCCCTAACCCCTAATTAAATTGTCTTATGAAGTCTAGCATGAAGAGAAGTGGTTTTGGGTTTCAAACATGGAAATTTCAAAAACCTCCCAAAAACTTCATTTTAGAGTGACTAAGAAGGATATACAAGCTTCCCTTTTCATTTTCATGTTTTAAACTTGTTTAAATCTTGGTCAAACCTCTAGGATTTGACCAAAAGATTCAAATGGGCATGGAAATTCATAAAAAATCAAAAGAATGAAAAACCAAAGGACATAACATTATTATGTCATATATATATAGTAAGCATTCAAGTTGATAAACAAGGTCTAGACATATTCAAACTAGAAAATCATGTATATATCTACCCCTAACCCTAAACTCTGTCTTATGAAGTCAAGCATGCATGAAGAGAAGTGGTTTTGGTTTCAAACATGGAAATTTCGAAAAACCCTCCCAAGAGCTACATTTTGGAGTGAGTAAGAAGGATATATAGATGCTTAATTTTTCATATTCATGATTTAAACTTGTTTAAACCATGTTCAAACCTAGGATTTGACCAAGATTAAAATGGGCATAAAATTTTAAAAAAATCAAAAAATAAAAAACAAGTCACATAGTATTCTTATGTCATATAGTAAGCATTCAATTAAGTTGATAAACAAGGTCTAGACATATTCAAACCAGGAAAATCATGCATATATCCCCTAACCCTAGCTAAACTCTGTCTTATGAAGTCAAGCATGCATGAAGAGAAGTGGTTTTTGGTTTCAAACGTTTAAGCCAAAAGCCCCTTTTCAAATATTTCAAACTTATTCAAATTTGGTTCAAATATGAAAGACATACAAGTTATAGCACACATAGTGCATACATTTTCACACATACTGCACTAGATGCTAACCCTATAGTTTGAGGCCATTTGGGTGACCTAGGTCGAAAAAATTCTTGGATTAGAATCGTGTTGTTCGAACCCCGTAGTTGGATTTTTTGAACCCTTGATCTGTAGAACTGGGCAAAACCCTAGTTTAACCTATTTAATTACAGATTCGTATATCGATTTTTCTACGAGTACTACCTTTTTATTATTACTATGCAGCACATGGGTGTTTGCCCGTCGAGTGAAACTCGGAGGAAGAGGGATCACTCGGAAGGAGAGAAGAAGGAGAGAATTATGGTGTCTCCCCTTTTTCGGGTGATGATGTTGACTTTTGTGCAGGGTTTGTCAGTGAGCAGGAGGTGCGAGCGAGCGAGCGAGCGAGCGAGTCGAGCGAGGCCGAGAATGAGAGAGATTTGTTTTTTTTGTGAGAGGGACAACCGAAGGATCCAGAAGGACCCACAGACTTCCAAAACGCATCTGATGCGTCTTCTCTTGACAAAGAAGATGGCTGGGAGTTTGCGTACCTATTGCACGTGACTTGTGCTCACTGAAGTGTGGGACCTCAAGCGTGGGCACCACACGTAAGTGACAGACCTGTTGGTGTAAAAACTCGGTTGATTATAATAGTGCATTAGAACAAAGTTTCCTATGGATTCAAGGGTAGGAAATCCAAGTTAACTCATTTACGTGTTAAACTTGTCTAATCTTGGTCAAACCTAGGATTTGACCAAGATTCAAATGGGCAGAAAAATAAAAACAGAAAAATGAAAAACCAAATCACATAGTTTTCTTATGTCATATAGTAAGCATTAAAGTTGATAAACAAGGTGTAGACATATTCAAACCAGACAAATCATGTAGCTATACCCCTAACCCCTAAACTCTGTCTTATGAAGTCAAGCATGCATGTGAAGAGAAGTGGTTTTGGGTTTCAAACATGGAAATTTCAAAAACCTCCCAAAAGCTTCATTTTAGAGTGACTAAGAAGGATCCATGCTTCCCTTTTCATTTTCATGTTTTAAACTTGTTTAAATTATCTTGGTCAAACCTAGGATTTGACAAGATTCAAATGGGCATCAAAATTGAAAAAAAAATTGAAAAAAGAAAAACCAAAGCAAATAGTTTTCTTATGTCATATAGTAAGCATTAAAGTTGTTGATAAAAAGGTCCACATTCAAACCACACAAATCATGTATCTATACCCCCTAATTAACCCCTAAATTATTATTCTGTCTTATGAAGTCAAGCATGTGAAGAGGTGGTCTTTCAAACCCTCCCAAAAGCTCCCATTCATTTTAAGAGTGACTAAGAAGGATACATTTTCCCTTTTCATGTTTTAAACTTGTTTAAATCTTGGTCAAACCAAGGATTTGACCAAGATTCAAATGGCCCTAAAAATTCAGAAAAAAAATCAAAAGTAATGAAAAACCAAAGCAAACATAGCATTCTTATGTCATATGTATAGTAAGCATTCAAGTTGAAACAAAACAAATATAGAGACTAAGACATGTATATAAATCTACCCCCTAGATTGGTTTTATGAAGTAAATTCAAGTTGAAGGTGTTTCAAACATGGAAATTCTCCCAAAAGCTTCATTTTAGAGTGACTAAGAAGGATCCAGGAGGACCCACAGACTTCCAATACGCATCCTGATGCGTCTTCTCTTGACAAAGAAGATGGCTGGGAGTTTGCGTACCTATTGCACGTGACTTGTGCTCACTGAAGTGTGGGACCTCACGCGTGGGCACCACACGTAAGTGACAGACATGTTGGTGTAAAAACTCGATTGATTATTATACTGCATTAGAACAAAGTTTCCTATGGATTCAAGGGTAGGAAATCCAAGTTAACTCATTTACATGACATTATTATTTCCATGAAGCAAAGTTAACACATCTATCGATTGGTACATTTTTGAGTGACTAAGAAGGATCCATGCTTACTTATTCGTTTTCACGTGTTAAACTTGTCTAAATCTTGGTCAAACCTAGGATTTGACCAAGATTCAAATGGGCAGAAAAATAAAATAAAAAACAGAAAAATGAAAAACCAAATCACATAGTCATCTTATGTCATATAGTAAGCATTAAAGTTGATAAACAAGGTCTAGAAATATCAAACCATACAAATCATGTATCTACCCCCTAACCCCTAAACTATGTCTTATAAATTAAGTCAAGCATGAAGAGATGTGGTTTTGGGTTTCAAACATGGAAATATCAAAAACCTCCCAAAAACTTCATTTTAGTGTGACTAAGAAGGATACACGCTTCCCTTTTCATATTCATGTTCTAAGCTTGTTTAAATTATCTTGGTCAAACCTAGGATTTGACAAGATTCAAATGGGCATCAATATTGAAAAAAATCAAAAAAAAAGAAAAAACAAAGGAAATAGTTTTCTTATGTCTTATAGTAAGCATTAAAGTTGATAAACAAGGTCTAGACATATTCAAACTAGACAAATCATGTATCTATATATACCCCCTAACCCCTAAACTCTGTCTTATGAAGTCAAGCATGTGAAGAGGAAGTTGTTTTGGGTTGCAAACATGGAAATTTCAAAAACCTCCGAAAAACTTCATTTTAGAGTTTCTAAGAAGGATCCATGCTTAACTTTGCATATTCATATTTTAAACTTGTTTAAATCATTATCAAGCCTAGCATTTGACCAATATACAAATGGGTGGGCACAAAATTCAAAAAAATCAGAAAAATGAAAACAAATTAAAGCACATAGTCTTCATATGTCATATCGTATGAATTCAAGTTGATAAACGAGGTCTAGGTATATCCAAACCAGACAAATCATGTATCTATACCCCCTGTCGATCTTATGAAGTCTAGCATGAAGAGAGAAGTCGTTTTTGGTTTCAAAAATGGAAATTTCAAGAACATCCCAAAAGCTTCATTTTAGAGTGACTAAGAAGGATACATGCTTCCCTTTTCATTTTTATGTTTAAACTTGTTTAAATCTTGGTCAAACCTAGGATTTGACCAAGATTCAAATATATGGGCATAAAATTCAAAAAAAAACAGAAAAATTTAAAACCAAGGCACATAGTCTTCTTATGTCATATAGTAAACAATCAATTAATTAAGTTGATAAACCAGTTCTAGACATATTCAAACCAGGAAAATCATGTATCTACCCCCTAACGCCCTAGCTAAACTCTGTCTTATGAAGTCAAGCATGCATGAAGAGAAGTGGTTTTTGGTTTCAAACGTTTAAGCCAAAAGGTAAGCATGGATCCTCCTTAATTAGTCACTGTAAAATGAAGCTTTTGGGAGGTTTGTGAAATTTCCATGTTTGAAACCTAAAAGCACTTCTCTTCATGCTTGACTTCATAAGACAGAGTTTAGGGTTAGGGGGTGTAGATACATGATTTGTCTGGTTTGAATATGTCCAAATCTTATTTATCAACTTTTGAATGCATGCTACTCTCTCAAAGAAAAACTTTTGAATGCTTACTATATATATGACATAAGAAGACTATATGCTTTTAAAATTCAAACATATGGTAAGCATTCTTATGTCATATAGTAAGCATTCAAGTTGATACACAAGCAAGGTTTGGACATATTCAAACCAGACAAATCATGTATCTACCCCCTAACCCCTAATTAAATTGTCTTATGAAGTCTAGCATGAAGAGAAGTGGTTTTGGGTTTCAAACATGGAAATTTCAAAAACCTCCCAAAAACTTCATTTTAGAGTGACTAAGAAGGATATACAAGCTTCCCTTTTCATTTTCATGTTTTAAACTTGTTTAAATCTTGGTCAAACCTCTAGGATTTGACCAAAAGATTCAAATGGGCATAGAAATTCATAAAAAATCAAAAGAATGAAAAACCAAAGGACATAACATTCTTATGTCATATATATATAGTAATTAAGCATTCAAGTTGATAAACAAGGTCTAGACATATTCAAACCAGAAAATAATGTATATATCTACCCCTAACCCTAAACTCCGTCTTATGAAGTCAAGCATGCATGAAGAGAAGTGGTTTTTGGTTTCAAACATGGAAATTTCGAAAACCCTCCCAAGACCGAGCTACATTTTGGAGTGACTAAGAAGGATATATAGATGCTTAATTTTTCATATTCATGATTTAAACTTGTTTAAACCATGTTCAAACCTAGGATTTGACCAAGATTCAAATGGGCATAAAATTTTAAAAAAATAAAAAAATAAAAAAACAAGGCACATAGTATTCTTATGTCATATAGTAAGCATTCAATTAAGTTGATAAACAAGGTCTAGACATAATCAAACCAGGAAAATCATGCATCTACCCCCTAACCCTAGCTAAACTCTGTCTTATGAAGTCAAGCATGCACGAAGAGAAGTGGTTTTTGGTTTCAAACGTTTAAGCCAAAAGCCCATTTTCAAATATTTCAAACTTATTCAAATTTGGTTCAAATTTGAAAGACATACAAGTTATAGCACACATAGTGCATACATTTTCACACATACTGCACTAGATGCTAACCCTATAGTTTGAGGCCATTTGGGTGACCTAGGTCGAAAAAATTCTTGGATTAGAATCGTGTTGTTCGAACCCCGTAGTTGGATTTTTTTGAACCCTTGATCTGTAGAACTGGGCAAAACCCTAGTTTAACCTATTTAATTACAGATTCGTATATCGATTTTTCTACGAGTACTACCTTTTTATTATTACTATGCAGCACATGGGTGTTTGCCCGTCGAGTGAAACTCGGAGGAAGAGGGATCACTCGGAAGGAGAGAAGAAGGGAGAGAATTATGGTGTCTCCCCTTTTTCGGGTGATGATGTTGACTTTTGTGCAGGGTTTGTCAGTGAGCAGGAGGTGCGAGCGAGCGAGCGAGCGAGTCGAGCGAGGCCGAGAATGAGAGAGATTTGTTTTTTTGTGAGAGGGACAACCGAAGGATCCAGAAGGACCCACAGACTTCCAATACGCATCTGATGCGTCTTCTCTTGACAAAGAAGATGGCTGGGAGTTTGCGTACCTATTGCACGTGACTTGTGCTCACTGAAGTGTGGGACCTCAAGCGTGGGCACCACACGTAAGTGACAGACCTGTTGGTGTAAAAACTCGGTTGATTATAATAGTGCATTAGAACAAAGTTTCCTATGGATTCAAGGGTAGGAAATCCAAGTTAACTCATTTACGTGTTAAACTTGTCTATATCTTGGTCAAACCTAGGATTTGACCAAGATTCAAATGGGCAGAAAAATAAAAACAGAAAAATGAAAAACCAAATCACATAGTTTTCTTATGTCATATAGTAAGCATTAAAGTTGATAAACAAGGTGTAGACATATTCAAACCAGACAAATCATGTAGCTATACCCCCTAACCCCTAAACTCTGTCTTATGAAGTCAAGCATGCATGTGAAGAGAAGTGGTTTTGGGTTTCAAACATGGAAATTTCAAAAACCTCCCAAAAGCTTCATTTTAGAGTGACTAAGAAGGATCCATGCTTCCCTTTTCATTTTCATGTTTTAAACTTGTTTAAATTATCTTGGTCAAACCTAGGATTTGACAAGATTCAAATGGGCATCAAAATTGAAAAAAAAATTGAAAAAAGAAAAACCAAAGCAAATAGTTTTCTTATGTCATATAGTAAGCATTAAAGTTGTTGATAAATAAGGTCCATACATATTCAAACCACACAAATCATGTATCTATACCCCCTAATTAACCCCTAAATTAATTAACTCTGTCTTATGAAGTCAAGCATGTGAAGAGAAGTGGTTTTGGGTTTCAAACATTGAAATTTTAAAAACCTCCCAAAAGCTTCATTTTAGAGTGACTAAGAAGGATACAGACTTCCCTTTTCATTTTTATGTTTTAAACTTGTTTAAATCTTGGTCAAACCAAGGATTTGACCAAGATTCAAATGGCCCTAAAAATTCAGAAAAAAATCAAAAGAATGAAAAACCAAAGCACATAGCATTCTTATGTCATATGTATAGTAAGCATTCAAGTTGATAAACAAAGGTCTAGAGACATATATATTCAAACCAGAAAAATCATGTATATATCTACCCCTAAAACTCTAATTAAACTATGTTTTATGAAGTAAATCATGAAGAGAAGTGGTTTTGGGTTTCAAACATGGAAATTTCAAGAACCTCCCAAAAGCTTCATTTTAGAGTGACTAAGAAGGATCCAGAAGGACCCACAGACTTCCAATACGCATCCTGATGCGTCTTCTCTTGACAAAGAAGATGGCTGGGAGTTTGCGTACCTATTGCACGTGACTTGTGCTCACTGAAGTGTGGGACCTCACGCGTGGGCACCACACGTAAGTGACAGACATGTTGGTGTAAAAACTCGATTGATTATTATAGTGCATTAGAACAAAGTTTCCTATGGATTCAAGGGTAGGAAATCCAAGTTAACTCATTTACATGACATTATTATTTCCATGAAGCAAAGTTAACACATCTATCGATTGGTACATTTTTGAGTGACTAAGAAGGATCCATGCTTACTTATTCGTTTTCACGTGTTAAACTTGTCTAAATCTTGGTCAAACCTAGGATTTGACCAAGATTCAAATGGGCAGAAAAATAAAATAAAAAACAGAAAAATGAAAAACCAAATCACATAGTCATCTTATGTCATATAGTAAGCATTAAAGTTGATAAACAAGGTCTAGAAATATCAAACCATACAAATCATGTATCTACCCCTAACCCCTAAACTATGTCTTATAAATTAAGTCAAGCATGAAGAGATGTGGTTTTGGGTTTCAAACATGGAAATATCAAAAACCTCCCAAAAACTTCATTTTAGTGTGACTAAGAAGGATACACGCTTCCCTTTTCATATTCATGTTCTAAGCTTGTTTAAATTATCTTGGTCAAACCTAGGATTTGACAAGATTCAAATGGGCATCAATATTGAAAAAAATCAAAAAAAAAGAAAAAACAAAGGAAATAGTTTTCTTATGTCTTATAGTAAGCATTAAAGTTGATAAACAAGGTCTAGACATATTCAAACTAGACAAATCATGTATCTATATATACCCCCTAACCCCTAAACTCTGTCTTATGAAGTCAAGCATGTGAAGAGGAAGTTGTTTTGGGTTGCAAACATGGAAATTTCAAAAACCTCCGAAAAACTTCATTTTAGAGTTTCTAAGAAGGATCCATGCTTAACTTTGCATATTCATATTTTAAACTTGTTTAAATCATTATCAAGCCTAGCATTTGACCAATATACAAATGGGTGGGCACAAAATTCAAAAAAATCAGAAAAATGAAAACAAATTAAAGCACATAGTCTTCATATGTCATATCGTATGAATTCAAGTTGATAAACGAGGTCTAGGTATATCCAAACCAGACAAATCATGTATCTATACCCCCTGTCGATCTTATGAAGTCTAGCATGAAGAGAGAAGTCGTTTTTGGTTTCAAAAATGGAAATTTCAAGAACATCCCAAAAGCTTCATTTTAGAGTGACTAAGAAGGATACATGCTTCCCTTTTCATTTTTATGTTTAAACTTGTTTAAATCTTGGTCAAACCTAGGATTTGACCAAGATTCAAATATATGGGCATAAAATTCAAAAAAAAAACAGAAAAATTTAAAACCAAGGCACATAGTCTTCTTATGTCATATAGTAAACAATCAATTAATTAAGTTGATAAACCAGTTCTAGACATATTCAAACCAGGAAAATCATGTATCTACCCCCTAACGCCCTAGCTAAACTCTGTCTTATGAAGTCAAGCATGCATGAAGAGAAGTGGTTTTTGGTTTCAAACGTTTAAGCCAAAAGGTAAGCATGGATCCTCCTTAATTAGTCACTGTAAAATGAAGCTTTTGGGAGGTTTGTGAAATTTCCATGTTTGAAACCTAAAAGCACTTCTCTTCATGCTTGACTTCATAAGACAGAGTTTAGGGTTAGGGGGTGTAGATCGATACATGATTTGTCTGGTTTGAATATGTCCAAATCTTATTTATCAACTTTTGAATGCATGCTACTCTCTCAAAGAAAAACTTTTGAATGCTTACTATATATATGACATAAGAAGACTATATGCTTTTAAAATTCAAACATATGGTAAGCATTCTTATGTCATATAGTAAGCATTCAAGTTGATACACAAGCAAGGTTTGGACATATTCAAACCAGACAAATCATGTATCTACCCCCTAACCCCTAATTAAATTGTCTTATGAAGCAGTCTAGCATGAAGAGAAGTGGTTTTGGGTTTCAAACATGGAAATTTCAAAAACCTCCCAAAAACTTCATTTTAGAGTGACTAAGAAGGATATACAAGCTTCCCTTTTCATTTTCATGTTTTAAACTTGTTTAAATCTTGGTCAAACCTCTAGGATTTGACCAAAAGATTCAAATGGGCATAGAAATTCATAAAAAATCAAAAGAATGAAAAACCAAAGGACATAACATTCTTATGTCATATATATATAGTAATTAAGCATTCAAGTTGATAAACAAGGTCTAGACATATTCAAACCAGAAAATAATGTATATATCTACCCCTAACCCTAAACTCCGTCTTATGAAGTCAAGCATGCATGAAGAGAAGTGGTTTTTGGTTTCAAACATGGAAATTTCGAAAACCCTCCCAAGACCGAGCTACATTTTGGAGTGACTAAGAAGGATATATAGATGCTTAATTTTTCATATTCATGATTTAAACTTGTTTAAACCATGTTCAAACCTAGGATTTGACCAAGATTCAAATGGGCATAAAATTTTAAAAAAATAAAAAAATAAAAAAACAAGGCACATAGTATTCTTATGTCATATAGTAAGCATTCAATTAAGTTGATAAACAAGGTCTAGACATAATCAAACCAGGAAAATCATGCATCTACCCCCTAACCCTAGCTAAACTCTGTCTTATGAAGTCAAGCATGCACGAAGAGAAGTGGTTTTTGGTTTCAAACGTTTAAGCCAAAAGCCCATTTTCAAATATTTCAAACTTATTCAAATTTGGTTCAAATTTGAAAGACATACAAGTTATAGCACACATAGTGCATACATTTTCACACATACTGCACTAGATGCTAACCCTATAGTTTGAGGCCATTTGGGTGACCTAGGTCGAAAAAATTCTTGGATTAGAATCGTGTTGTTCGAACCCCGTAGTTGGATTTTTTTGAACCCTTGATCTGTAGAACTGGGCAAAACCCTAGTTTAACCTATTTAATTACAGATTCGTATATCGATTTTTCTACGAGTACTACCTTTTTATTATTACTATGCAGCACATGGGTGTTTGCCCGTCGAGTGAAACTCGGAGGAAGAGGGATCACTCGGAAGGAGAGAAGAAGGGAGAGAATTATGGTGTCTCCCCTTTTTCGGGTGATGATGTTGACTTTTGTGCAGGGTTTGTCAGTGAGCAGGAGGTGCGAGCGAGCGAGCGAGCGAGTCGAGCGAGGCCGAGAATGAGAGAGATTTGTTTTTTTTTGTGAGAGGGACAACCGAAGGATCTAGAAGGACCCACAGACTTCCAATACGCATCCTGATGCGTCTTCTCTTGACAAAGAAGATGGCTGGGAGTTTGCGTACCTATTGCACGTGACTTGTGCTCACTGAAGTGTGGGACCTCAAGCGTGGGCACCACACGTAAGTGACAGACCTGTTGGTGTAAAAACTCGGTTGATTATAATAGTGCATTAGAACAAAGTTTCCTATGGATTCAAGGGTAGGAAATCCAAGTTAACTCATTTACATGACATTATTATTTCCATGAAGCAAAGTTAACACATCTATCGATTGGTACATTTTTGAGTGACTAAGAAGGATCCAGGCTTACTTATTCGTTTTCACGTGTTAAACTTGTCTAAATCTTGGTCAAACCTAGGATTTGACCAAGATTCAAATGGGCAGAAAAATAAAATAAAAAACAGAAAAATGAAAAACCAAATCACATAGTCATCTTATGTCATATAGTAAGCATTAAAGTTGATAAACAAGGACTAGAAATATCAAACCATACAAATCATGTATCTACCCCTAACCCCTAAACTATGTCTTATAAATTAAGTCAAGCATGAAGAGATGTGGTTTTGGGTTTCAAACATGGAAATTTCAAAAACCTCCCAAAAACTACATTTTAGAGTGACTAAGAAGGATGCATGCTTCCCTTTTCATATTCATGTTTTAAGCTTGTTTAAATTATCTCAGTCAAACCTAGGATTTGACAAAGATTCAAATGGGCATCGAAAAAATCAGGAAAAAGAAAAACCAAAGCAAATAGTTTTCTTATGTCATATAGTAAGCCAATTAATTAAGTTGATAAACAAGGTCTAGACATATTCAAACTAGACAAATCATGTATCTATACCCCCTAACCCCTGAACTCTGTCTTATGAAGTCAAGCATATGAAGAGAAGTGGTTTTGGGTCGTTTCAAACATGGAAATTTGAAAAACCTCCCAAAAACTTCATTTTAGAGTGACAAAGAAGGATACATGCTTCCCTTTTCATATTCATGTTTTAAGCTTGTTTAAATTATCTCAGTCAAACCTAGGATTTGACAAGATTCAAATGGGCATCAAAATTGAAAAAAATCAGGAAAAAGAAAAACCAAAGCAAATAGTTTTCTTATGTCATATAGTAAGCCAATTAAGTTGATAAACAAGGTCTAGACATATTCAAACTAGACAAATCATGCATGCATCTATACCCCCTAACCCCTAAACTCCGTCTTATGAAGTCAAGCATATGAAGAGAAGTGGTTTTGCTCCCAAAAGCTTCATTTTAGAGTGACTAAGAAGGATCCATGCTTACCTTTGCATTTTCATATTTTAATCTTGTTAAATCATTATCAAGCCTAGGATTTGACCAAGATACAAATGGGTGGGCACAAAATTCAAAAAAATCAGAATAATGAAAAACAAAAGCATGTAGTCTTTTTATGTCATATCGTATGCATTCAAGTTAAACGAGGTCTAGGTATATCCAAACCAGACAAATCATGTATCTACCCCATGTTGATCTTATGAAGTCTAGCATGAAGAGAAGTCGTTTTGGGTTTCAAACATGGAAATTTCAAGAACATCCCAAAAGCTTCATTTTAGAGTGACTAAGAAGGATACATGCTTCCCTTTTCATTTTCATGTTTTAAACTTGTTTAAATCTTGGTCAAACCTAGGATTTGACCAAGATTCAAATATATGAGCATAAAATTCAAAAAAAAACCAAAAATGAAAACCAAGGCACGTAGTCGTCTTATGTCATATAGTAAGCAATCAATTAAGTTGATAAACAAGGTCTAGACATATTCAAACCAGGAAATCATGTATCTACACCCCCTAACGTACCCTAGCTAAACTCTGTCTTATGAAGTCAAGCATGCATGAAGAGAAGTGGTTTTTGGTTTCAAACGTTTAAGCCAAAAGGTAAGCATGGATCCTCCTTATATAGTCACTGTAAAATGAAGCTTTTGGGAGGTTTGTGAAATTTCCATGTTTGAAACCCAAAACCACTTAAGACAGAGTTTATGGTTAGGTGTGTAGATACATGATTTTTCTTGTTTGAATATGTCTAGACCTTGTTTATCAACTTGAATTTTTTACTATATGATATAAGAAGGCTATATATATGTGCTTTGGTTTTTCAATTTTTGATTTCTTTCGATTTTTTATGCCTATTTAAATCTTGGTCAAATCCTAGGTTTAAACAAGTTTAAAACATGAAAATGAAACGGTAAGCATGAATCCTTCCTTACTCACTCTAAAATGAAGGTACTTGAAAATTTTATGTTTGAAACCCAAAACCCCAGTTCTCTTCATATGTTTGACTTCATAAGACAGAGTTTAGCTAGGGTTAGGGGTAGATATGATACATGATATTTCTGCTTTGAATATGTCTAGAGATCGACCTTGTTTATCAACTTGAATGCTTACTATATGACATAAGATCAAGGCTATATATATATGTGCTTTGGTTTTTCATTTTTTTTGAATTTTTCTGAATTTTTACTCCCATTTGAATCTTGGTCAAATCCTAGGTTTGACCAAGGTTAAAACAAGTTTAAAACATGGCAATGAAAAGGTAAGCATATGGATCATTCTTAGTCTCTCTAAAATGAAGCTTTTGGGAGGTTTTTGAAGTTTCCATGTTTGAAACCCAAAATCACTTCTCTTCATATGCTTGGCTTCATAAGACAAAGATTAGGGTTTAGGGGTAGATATATACATGTTTTGGGAGGTTTTTGAAATTTCCATGTTTGAAACCCAAATCCACTTCTCTTCATCCTTGACGTCTTCATAAGACAAAAGTATAGGGTTATATATATATGCATATGGGTAGATACATGATTTGTCTGGTTTGAATATGTACAAATCTTATTTATCAACTTTTGAATGCATGCTACTCTCTCAAAGAAAAACTTTTGAATGCTTACTATATGACATAAGAAGACTATATGCTTTTAAAATTCAAACATATGGTAAGCATTCTTATGTCATATAGTAAGCATTCAAGTTGATAAACAAGCAAGGTTTGGACATATCCAAACCAGACAAATCATGTATCTGCCCCCTGTCGATCTTATGAAGTCTAGCATGAAGAGAGAAGTCGTTTTTGGTTTCAAAAATGGAAATTTCAAGAACATCCAAAAAGCTTCATTTTAGAGTGACTAAGAAGGATACATGCTTCCCTTTTTATTTTTATGTTTAAACTTGTTTAAATCTTGGTCAAACCTAGGATTTGTCCAAGATTCAAATATATGGGCGTAAAATTCAAAAAAAACAGAAAAATTTAAAACCAAGGCACATAGTCTTCTTATGTCATATAGTAAACAATCAATTAATTAAGTTGATAAACCAGGTCTAGACATATTCAAACCAGGAAAATCATGTATCTACCCCCTAACGCCCTAGCTAAACTCTGTCTTATGAAGTCAAGCATGCATGAAGAGAAGTGGTTTTGGTTTCAAACATGGAAATTTCGAAAAAACCTCCCAAGAGCTACATTTTGGAGTGACTAAGAAGGATATATAGATGCTTAATTTTTCATATTCATGATTTAAACTTGTTTAAACCATGTTCAAACCTAGGATTTGACCAAGATTCAAATGGGCATACAATTTTAAAAAAATCAAAAAAATAAAAAACAATGCACATAGTATTATTATGTCATATAGTAAGCATTCAATTAAGTTGATAAAGTAGGTCTAGACATATTCAAACCAGGAAAATCATGCATCTATCCCCTAACCCTAGCTAAACTCTGTCTTATGAAGTCAAGCATGCATGAAGAGAAGTGGTTTTTGGTTTCAAACGTTTAAGCCAAAAGCCCCTTTTCAAATATTTCAAACTTATTCAAATTTGGTTCAAATATGAAAGACATACAAGTTATAGCACACATAGTGCATACATTTTCACACATACTGCACTAGATGCTAACCCTATAGTTTGAGGCCATTTGGGTGACCTAGGTCGAAAAAATTCTTGGATTAGAATCGTGTTGTTCGAACCCCGTAGTTTGATTTTTTTGAACCCTTGATCTGTAGAACTGGGCAAAACCCTAGTTTAACCTATTTAATTACAGATTCGTATATCGATTTTTCTACGAGTACTACCTTTTTATTATTACTATGCAGCACATGGGTGTTTGCCCGTCGAGTGAAACTCGGAGGAAGAGGGATCACTCGGAAGGAGAGAAGAAGGGAGAGAATTATGGTGTCTCCCCTTTTTCGGGTGATGATGTTGACTTTTGTGCAGGGTTTGTCAGTGAGCAGGAGGTGCGAGCGAGCGAGCGAGTCGAGCGAGGCCGAGAATGAGAGAGATTTGTTTTTTTTTGTGAGAGGGACGACCGAAGGATCTAGAAGGACCCACAGACTTCGCATCCTGATGCGTCTTCTCTTGACAAAGAAGATGGCTGGGAGTTTGCGTACCTGGCCTTGAAAAGTTGCCATGGCCGACGAAGTTGAAGTCGCGCCGTGGTTGCTGGTGTACCATGGCCGACGATTTTGGTCCCTCCGTGGTGCATGTCAAAACTTTTTTTTCTCGTTTTTGAGGCCACCTAGCCCGACGAAAGCGGCCAAAACGTGGCGTATGGTGGCCCGGGACGTGGTGCATCTCGAAATCTCGGGTTCGCCGGCCGAGTCAACGCAAATCCGCACCGCCGAGGGATGTAGGGCCCAGATGGCAGCCTCTCTGGCATTGTTTTTTTTCTACATCGCGCCATCTCGTTCAACGAGCCGTTTACGATGCAGGATCATGGGTCCCGCATGTCATCCTCTATGAACCAAAATTCTTTCTATTCTTGGATTTTTTTGACCCCCTGATTTCTGGCTACTTCCTTTTTCTTTTGATCCCTTGCCGCCTTGGAAACGTTGAGACCGCTGCTGCTAAATGGGACCCGCATGTCATCCTCTATGTGCAATCAACTTTCTTTTCTTGGAGTTTTTTTGGCACCTCAAATTTGGTCACTTGCCTTTTTCTTTCGATCCCCTGCCGCCTCTCAAACGGTGATACCGCTGCTGCTAACTGGGACCCGCATGTCATCCTCTATGTACTATAAAACTTTCTTTTCATGGATTATTTTTGGCACCTCAAATTTGGTCACTTGCCTTTTTCTTTCGATCCCCTGCCGCCTCTCAAACGGTGATAAATGGGACCCGCATGTCATCCTCTATGTACTATAAAACTTTCTTTTCCTGGATTATTTTTGGCACCTCAAATTTGGTCACTTGCCTTTTTCTTTCGATCCCCTGCCGCCTCTCAAACGGTGATACAGCTGCTGGGACCCGCATGTCATCCTCTATGTACTATAAAACTTTCTTTTCTGGATTATTTTTGGCACCTCAAATTTGGTCACTTGCCTTTTCTTTCGATCCCCTGCCGCCTCTCAAACGGTGATACCGCTCCTGCTAACCCGCATGTCATCCTCTATGTACTATAAAACTTTCTTTTCTTGAATTATTTTTGGCACCTCATATTTGGTCACTTACCTTTTTCTTTCGATCACCTGCCGCCTCTCAAACGGTGATACCGCTGCTGCTAATGGGACCCGCATGTCATCCTCTATGTACTATAAAACTTTCTTTTCCTGAATTATTTTTGGCTCCTCATATTTTTTCACTTGCCTTTTTCTTTCGATCCCTGCCGCCTCTCAAACGGTGATACCGCTGCTGCTAAATGGGACCCGCATGTCATCCTCTATGTACTATAAAACTTTCTTTTCTGGATTATTTTTGGCACCTCAAATTTGGTCACTTGCCTTTTTCTTTCGATCCCCTGCCGCCTCTCAAACGGTGAACCGCTTCTTGCTAAATGGGACCCGCATGTCATCCTCTATGTACTATAAAACTTTCTTTTCCTGGATTATTTTTGGCACCTCAAATTTGGTCACTTGCCTTTTTCTTTCGATCCTGCCGCCTCTCAAACGGTGATACCGCTGCTGCTAAATGGGACCCGCATGTCATCCTCTATGTACTATAAAACTTTCTTTTCTTGAATTATTTTTGGCACCTCATATTTGGTCACTTACCTTTTTCTTTCGATCCCCTTGCCTCTCAAACGGTGATACCGCTGCTGCTAAATGGGACCCGCATGTCATCCTCTATGTACTATAAAACTTTCTTTTCTTGAATTATTTTTGGCTCCTCATATTTTTTCACTTGCCTTTTTCTTTCGATCCCCTGCCGCCTCTCAAACGGTGATACCGCTGCTGCTAAATGGGACCCGCATGTCATCCTCTATGTACTATAAAACTTTCTTTTCTTGAATTATTTTTGGCTCCTCATATTTGGGCACTTGCCTTTTTCTTTCGATCTCATGCCACGTTTGAAACGTTGAGGAACCTGCTGGCTCATGGGACCCGCATGTCATCCTCTATGTGCTATAAAAGTTTCCTTTGTTGGATTTTTTTCACCCTCTGATTTTTGGCTTGCCTTTTTCTTTTGATCCCCTGCCCCCTTTGAAACGTTGAGTAAGCTGTTGGCTCAAGGGACCCGCATGTCATCCTCTATGTCCATCAACTTTCCTTTCTTGGATTTTTTTTCACCCCCTAATTACTAGCTACTTTCTTTTTCTTTTGATCTCAAGCCGCATTACAAACATTGAGACCGCTGCTGCAAAATGGGACCCACATGTCATCCTCTATGTACAATAAAGTTTCTTTTCTTGGATTATCTTTTGTTCCTGATATTTTGTCACTTGCCTTTTTCTTTCGATCTCATGCCGCCTTTGAAACGTTGAGTAAGCTGCTGGCTCATGGGTCCCGCATGTCATCCTCTACGAACAATAAAAGTTTCCTTTCTTGGAGTTATTTTTGACCCCTAATTTCTGGCTATTTGCCTTTTTCTTTGGATCTCCTGCCCCTTTGAAACGATGAGGACGCTGTTGGCAGGTCGGTCCCACAAGTCATCCTCTATGAACAATAAAAGTTTCCTTTGATGGATTTTTTTGAACCCCTAATTAATTTCTGGATATTTCCTTCTTTTTTCTTTGATCCCCTGCCGCCTTGGAATCGTTGAGGATGCTGCTGCCTCATGGGTCCCGCATGTCATCCTCTCAGAACGGTAAATGTTTCTTTTCTTGGATATTGTTTACCAAATGATTTTTGGATTATTTTTTCTTTCGATATCCTGCCGCCTTTAAAACGTTGAGGACGCTGCTGGCTCACGGGTCCCACATGTCAGCCTCTATGAACAATAAGCGCTGAGGACGCTGCTGCCTCATGGGTCCCGCATGTCATCCTCTCAGAACGAAAATGTTTCTTTTCTTGGATTTTTTACCAACAGATTTTTGGTTTATTTTTTCTTTCCATCCCCTGCCGCCTTTAAAACGACGCTGCTGGCTCATGGGTCCACGATGTCAGCCTCCCCGTACAAGAAACATGTGATATCTTGATTATTTTGCAGACAATAAACAGTGTATTTCGCTCTGAGCTATTGCAAACGGATAAATTAAATCTTTATTTTTACAACATATATCTTGAATCTCCTTGTTTTTTGTTTTGGCGAAGCATAGGACTTTCCTGTTTTTTTTTTTGAGAAAAATCCGAACTATCATGTTCTGGAGTGGGCTGAAATTGTACGTGTCAAAAGGCCCAGAAGGATAGTTCGAAGGCCCAGATGTCTAGATGCAGCCCAATTGAAATCTTTCTTTTCTTGGATTTTTTTCACCCCCTGATTTCTGGCTACTTCATTTTTCTTTTGGTCCTGTGCCGCCTTGGAAACGTTCAGACCGCTGCTGCAAAATGGGACCCGCATGTCATCCTCTATGTACAATAAAGTTTCTTTTCTTGGATTATTTTTGGCTCCTGATATTTGGTCACTTGCCTTTTTCTTTCGATCTCATGCCACGTTTGAAACGTTGAGGAACCTGCTGGCTCATGGGACCCGCATGTCATCCTCTATGTACAATAAAAGTTTGATTTCTTGGATTTTTTTTCACCCTCTGATTTTTGGCTATTTCCTTTTTCTTTTGATCCCCTGCCGCCTTTGAAACGTTGAGTAAGCTGCTGGCTCATAGGTCCCACATGTCAGCATGTATGAACGATAAAGCTTTCCTTTCTTGGAGTTTTTTTTGACCCCCTAATTTCTGGCTACTTTCTTTTTCTTTTGATCTCAAGCCGCAATTGAAACGTTGGGACCGCTGCTGCAAAATGGGACCCGCACGTCATCCTCTATGTACAATCAAGTTTCTTTTCTTGGATTATTTTTGGCTCTGATATTTGGTCACTTGCCTTTTCCTTCGATCCCATGCCACGTTTGAAACGTTGAGGAACCTGCTGGCTCATGGGACCCGCATGTCATCCTCTATGTACTACAAAAGTTTATTTTCTAGGGTTTTTTTTCACTCTCTGATTTTTGGCTATTTCCTTTTTCTTTTGATCCCCTGCCGGCTTGGAAACGTTGAGTAAGCTGCTAACTCGTGGGTCCCGCATGTCATCCTCTATGTACAATCAACTTTCTTTTCTTCGAGTTTTTTTTATCCCCTAATTTCTGGCTACTTTCTTTTTCTTTTGATCTCAAGCCGCATTTGAAAAGTTGGGACCTCTGCTGCAAAATGGGACAGCATGTCATCCTCTATGTACAATAAAAGTTTCTTTTCTTCGATTATTTTTCACCCTCTGATTTTTGGTCACTTGCCTTTTTCTTTCGATCTCATGCCGCCTTTGAAAATGTTGCGGAACCTGCTGGCTCATGGGACCCGCATGTCATCCTCTATGTACTATAAAAGTTTCTTTTCTTGGATTTTTTTCACCCTCTGATCTTTAGCTATTTCCATTTTCTTTTGATCCCCTGCCGCCTTGGAAACGTTGAGTAAGCTGCTGACTGATGGGACCCGCATGTCATCCTCTATGTACAATCAAGTCTCTTTTCTTGGATTTTTTTCCCTCTTATTTTTGGTCACTTGCCTTTTTCTTTCGATCTCATGCAGCCTCTGAAACGTTGAGGAAGCTGCTGGCTCATGGGACCCACATGTCATCCTCTATACTATAAAAGTTTCTTTTCTTGGATTTTTTTTCACCCTCTTATTTTTGGCTATTTCCTTTTTTCTTTTGATCCCCTGCCGCCTTGGAAACATTGATTAAGCTGCTGACACATGGGGCCCGCATATCATCCTCTATGTACAATCAACTTGCAAGATCTTGGAGCGAAAGAGCTTGTATAAGTGGGACCCATATGTCATCCTCTATGTACAATAAAAGTTACTTTTCTTGGATTATTTTTTGCTCCTGATATTTGGTCAGTTTCCTTTTTCTTTTGATCTCATGCCGCCTCTGAAACGTTGAGTAAGGTGCTGGCTCATGGGACCCGCATGTCATCCTCTATGTACAATAAAGTTTCTTTTCTTAGATTTTTTTACCCCCTGATTTTTGCTAACTTGCCTTTTTCTTTTCGATCATATGCCGCCTTTGAAATTGAGGTCGCCGCTGGCTCATGGGTCCCACATGTCAGCCTCTATGGACAACAAACCTTTCCTTTGTTGGATTTATTTTTTACCCCTAATTTCTGGCTATTTGCCTTTTTTTTACACACTGGGACTGTACAATAAAGTTTCATTTCTTAGATTTTTTTACCCACTGATTTTTGCTAACTTGCCTTTTTCTTTTCGATCATATGCCGCCTTTGAAATTGAGGTCGCCGCTGGCTCATGGGTCCCACATGTCAGCCTCTATGAACAATAAACCTTTCCTTTGTTGGATTTATTTTTTACCCCTAATTTCTGGCTATTTGCCTTTTTCTTTTGATCCCCTGCGGCCTTTGAAACGATGAGGACGCTGCTGGCAGGTCGGTCCCACATGTCATCCTCTATTAAGAATAAAAGTTTCCTTTTTGGATTTATTTTTTACCCCTAATTTCTGGCTATTTGCCTTTTTCTTCTGATCCCTGCCGACTTCGAAATGATGAGGATGCAGCTGGCAGATCGGTCCCACATGTCAGCCTCTATGAACTATAAATGTTTCCTTTGTAGGATTTATTTTTTACCCCTATTTTCGGGCTACTTGCCTTTTTCTTTGAAACGTTGAGGACGCTACTGTCTCATGGGTCCCACATGGCATCCTCTCTGAACGATAAACCTTCATTTCTTGTTAACGACAGGTTTATCAGTATTATTTTCGCAGACTAATACAAGCTCTTTCGCTCCAAGATCTTGCAAGTTAATAGAATAAATCATGGAATTATTAGGATATGTTTTAAATTTCAAATCCACTTTATGAATTTTTGAAAATACCGTGATCTATGTGGGTATGGAGCGATCAAGGATTTTCATATTGGCCATGAGCAGTTTCAAAAATTGCAACCCAATAATTCAAAATAAATACAAACAACTTTTATGTAGAATCTCCGTGTTTTTGTTTTTTGCCAATCATAGGATCTGTGGTTCTTTAGAAAAGGGCCAACATTGCATGAGCAGAAAGGCCCATTTGTAGTTATTGGGCTTCGACAGCCGGAGCAAGTAGGCCTATAGCAAATACCTTGTAGATGGCCGTTGGAACCCAAAAGTATTTGTTGCCTAGACTTAGATGCCAAACTCAGCCTTATTGACATGAACCTTGCTATGCACACGACAATTTCAGTCCGATCCGTGTACGAAACACAAGATCCAACCCTTCGTGTGAGGAAGCAGGTGGCAGCACACCTCCAGATGCTCAATCGTACATACGCATATCATATAGGAGTTGTCGTATGTACATCAGTTCCGTATTGACATGTTTTTTTCTTTGGTTCACATGTGGGGTCCGCACAGTCACCTAGGTCGCACATCTACTTCCTTGCTCGTAGTTGATGCATGTTCGGTTTGGGGATGGGGTGGAACCCAACACACCCCCGTGCCAGTGGATGTACTTTACCCTTTAGCGGCGAAAAAAATAGGAATGGTCCTCTCATGACTATGATCAACAAGAGGTGGCTATATTATAAAGGACGTACACACATTGTAATTATAGTGCTGAACGGCGAGGGATACTTTTTCCCTACATGGGTGGCAGCATAGTCTACGGATTGCAGCACCACCCACACCATAGGCGATTTATGATTCATCGTTCCGATATGTATTTCGCCTAGTTTTTTTTCTTTACATTGTTGGTTACAGACTCTTTGAACAGCTGTGTGCATCCTGGTTATGCAGAGGCTGGATGTAATTGCTTTCCAAAAGTAATAAAGCATCCTTTATCGAAAAAATTATAGTGCTGAAATAAAGTCAATCCTAAAACAGCCATGCATGGGTTATAATATGAAGGCAACACGAAATACAAAAGCAGGGCAGTGTTCAAATAAACTGATTCAAACTAGTACATACTAAAAACAGTGTACTACTTCTCAACACTTCAAGCATAATAAAAAAGTGTCACTGTTTTTTTAAAGGTAACACCGAACGGGCAATGTTTAAAGCAGGCTTAAACCACATAGCCGCTTGTCGGACACTATCCCAACCATCCTTGGGAAGGCTGATAACTCCCACAGTCTCACCTTCATCTGGCTGGAGGTTGCAGCGCAAAATTTTAGGGTATTGATTATAACGAATATTCCGGTATGCTGTGTAGACGCAGTTTTTCCTCATGAATGGAACCAATGTGCCATCAGGAGCTTTGGATTCACGCTTCTTCAGGTTGGCAATGATTGGGTAATTGAGTCCGAGGAACAGAGAGTGGTCGCTGAGGCTGTTAACCTGCCTCCAAAGAAAGTCCCCTGCACGTGCAGTAGATAAGGGATCCAGCTCAAAGACGTAGGTGGCAACAGGAGGATACTGCCGTAGCTGAAGCCCATTAGCAGCATAGGGAATGTCAGGAGGTACTTCAGCATTGGCAATCCCAATCTTGTTTACTGTAAGGATGATCATCAATCGCTTGCCATCAGCAGATGGAGCGAGGAACCATGCGTACTGCTGATCATCCACCACCGGTGGCGGGATTACAAACGGGAGCATCAGGTTTTCTGCAATATTAGAAATGGAGACGAATAGGGTGTTACTGGCAACCATATTCAAACAGCAGCATTGTTCATCGTTCATGCTCACAGTATAAATACGACTATGTAAGCTAAGGACATTGGTCATTCATGTGTTCAAATCAAGTGTCCAATATATCAGTTATACTGCATCCATCCCACGAAACTAGTCTAAACTTCGCCAAAACTAGACACTAGTTAGTGTATACACAGTTATATACTACCTCTGTCCCACCGAAAGTGTCTGAGATTTGTCCAAATTCAGATGTATCTAGACAGTGAAAGCATATAGATACATTCAAATTTTGACAAATATATATCATCTTAAGTTTAAGTCCTGTGCTGTAGTTAATTCCCTTTGTCTTAAGTGATCTATTAGAGAGCTTCCCTGTGACCACCCGAAGGGTAAGAAATGTTTAACTGTATAAGTGGATTGCCTAGACCTTTCCATCAGTTCGGACTTTTGGTTGCGTTGGCTAGTCCATGAAGCTTGACATGGTGTCAGAGCCAGGGTCTCGAGTTCGAGTCCTGGCTTTCGCAATTTATCCTAAAATTGTTGTTGCCCCCTCGGAGTCCACTTATATGCCTCTTGAGCTATACCTCTGAGTCTTTCCACATGTTGACTTGTCTCCCATCACATGTGACGGGGGGTGTTGAATTGTATAAGTGGATTGCCGCCCTTGCGATCAGTTCGGACTTTTGGTTGTGTTGGTAGTGCATGAAGCTTGACAAGAAAGAAATGCTCTTTATAGCTAACCCCAAGTCTGGTAACATTTGCAAAATAGGTATTAGATGCAGCTATCCATTCAGTAGAAGAATTTGCATTTTAGAGTTGAAGGTTCATAATCTCTTCTCTACTATTGATAGTAAAGGGTACACATGGTATTTGTTTACCTCATTTTCGCGTTCTAAAAAAGGTACGCTATATGGTTGTGCTAAGTTAAACTGATTTAAGTCTGTTCAAGTTTATCGAAAATTATACTACCAACATCTAAAACATCAATATAGGTTCATATATTACAAAAGATATTTAGATTTTCTTTTCTCGAACACATGCCTAGTCGTGCATCATTATATATTAGAGCATACAGGGTTGTAGCAAGGCTACGAAAAACTGAGAAAGCAAAAAGAAAGAACTATACAGGGGACTAGAGGCAGCTAACTTTGTTAGGCCTGCAGGTGCTAAATCTTATATATATATGAGGTTGTAGATATTAATCGTAAACTTACTCAAACTTAAATATCACTGAATTAGGAAAAAGATAACCTGAGTTATTTTGAATGAGGGGACGTCACAATCACTAATGAAAGATAATTGTGGGAAACTGAAATCTATTCAAGAAAATGGGAGAAAAAATGTATCAAAAACAAAATTAATTATACCATTCTGCAGATTGTTCACCGATATAAACAAAGAACTGTTTGATCTGCATGTAGGTACATCCAATCAAGGCTTTTTCCCCGATCTCTAGAAAATATAAGCTACGCATGTAATTACAAACGATTTTCTTCTATTTTTCTGTTTCTACGTTAACATTTGAGATACTTGTTAATTACATCCATATTCTGCAGTTGCATAGAGTTACTAATTCAGGAATGCATTCACATACGGAGTATACTATGTTTGCTGATGACTGACTAGTACTAATTCATTGCAAGCAACGGTTCATTCATATTCAGATAAAGGATGTGATCGTTAAGTCATATACTTATGAAAGTCCTTATGCATCTCTCTGATGCAGATGGCGGGGGTCTCTCGTCCTCCTTTTGGAGGCAAAATCAATTAGTTATATATGAAACAATGGGTGTAAAAGGTTATCAAAAAGGGTGCCTTCATAGTGCCACGTTATCTTTTGAGATACTGGTTAATTACACCCATATTCTGCAGTGGCGTAGAGTTACTAATTCAGGAATGCAATCACATACTGAGCATACTATGTTTGTTGGTGACTAATTAGTACTACTAATTCATTGCAAGCAACGGTTCATTCATATTCAGCAAAAGGGGGTGTGATCATTAAGTCATATAAGAAAGGTAAAATATAAACAAGGTAGTTCATGAATAACTTCATTGGTTAAGGCAGTGTATCATGCAATGCAACATAAGGACTGAAAAAATACCATTTGCGGTGTCCCAGAAGTACGTGGAGCCGTCAGTTTCGTCCACCGCAAAAACGTGGCCACGGAGTTCAATGGCATCACAGTAATTTGGATAATCAGGTGCAGGTGTAAGGGCCTCCAGCATTCTCCAGTCGCCACCCCCTTCAAGGTAGAAAATCGTTTTGTCGAACAAGGCGATGAGCTTGTAATCTGCGTACCTCCCACCTTTTGTGGGCACTTGGCAGATTACAATCTTCAACAAATCAATTGCTGGACCCCAGTTAAAAGAGTATGCAGGTTGATATGAAAAACTACTATGATCGATCTTCGAATCAGGTAGGGATGGAAGGGGGATATGTCGCTCGGTGTAGACGTTCACGAGGCACCACTCATGATGATCGGCGGCGGCGATCCAGTCACCGTTCGCGCCAAGCCATTTTCTGTCGTGCATGAACGGCAGGGCGACAGAACGGCGAGGATGGTCGAGGGGCACCAGGTCGTACACGGTATCATGCAGACGAGATGTTCTCGCCACGTCCCAGTGTTCATCGAACCAATAAGCAGGCGGAGGCATCAGCAGGCAGGGTTCATCCCAATGGTGCATCTTACCTTCATCCTTGCTGATCATGTCGTAGAGCTCCCTGGAACATGCAGCAAGTCGGACGGTGTAGGTAACGTCCAGATGCGCAGCGATGAGGTTGATGTTGTCGCCGGTGAGAGCCTCCAAGTGGCCGTCCCCGCCGCCCCGGCAAAGCCTAGAATAATCCATCACGTGAAGATGGATTTAGGTGGATGGCGGATGCAACTGCGCTTGGGGTTTTCGGAGGAGAGGGCGAGCGCTATGGAAGGAACGATGCGGCGCGCGGCCGGCCGGGGTAAGGAGAGAAAGGTATACGGAGTAGTACTAGTGATGCGGCGTGGTGGGGATCGAGATCCTGCGCGTGCGCGTGATTCTGGGAGGGTGAAGAAGAAGTTTTTTTTTTGTAACGGGGTGAAGAAGAAGATGATAGACATGCAAGGGGCAAAAACTAGGTAGTACTCTAGGCTGCTGCTGCGACTGGGCGCCGATTTGACTGTTGGTAGACTAGCACGCCACCCATCTATAAATTTGCGACGACGTTTGGTGCAGTGATGTCTCGTCACATCAGGTTGACCAGAGAGGGCTTTTTTTTACAGTTTCCATTTCGATATATTTTTCGCCAATAATCGTAGTTCTCTACATGCCAGAGACACGTACCTTAACACGTGGGCAGCATGCAACCGCGCGAGCACCAAAATGGAATGAGAAATGTTTTAGAGCAGAACTTCATTTTCAATGCCTTTCCTAGCTTGGTTTGGAAACCGGACAGAGCTTCAGTGACTTGATGCTTCCAAGATACATTGTGACTGTGTCCCACCATCTACCATCCATTTGAGATCCAACGTTCCAAACTATCTCTTATTTCGAAGCTAAAAAAGAAAAACTATTCAGAAAATTTTGAAAAAAAATCCAGTAATATGTAGATTCCTTGTTTTAAAATCTATGAATATTTCATCCCATTCGGATGACTAGCTTGTGATTAAATAGATTCTTACGTACTCGAGCACTAGTTTAAACTAAATATATATTTGCTCACAAACCTATGATTCAAATCGAATGAAACTTCACCAAAATATAAATCGAAATATGCATGATTTACTGGAAGTTTTTCAAAATTTTCATGGTCCATGGGGTCCTCCAAAGTGCAAGCTTTTTTTTTCTTGGTTGGTACTTCAAAACCGAGTTTGGATGGTGGCAAGACTTGCACAAAGAGGATGTCAAAATTTTGGCCTTTGTGAACTTTGCAATCAACATCAAGTGTCGGACTCTCGAGAAAAAAATATGAGTTGGCGCCCACCTTTCTTTCAACCGTTGGTTCTCAATCCGAGGGTGGTCCAACTAGCTAACAAAATTGGCTTGGTATTCATGGTCTTGAACCAACGATTTGGAATGGCTTTCAATCGGTATGAGAGGTGATGTATGGAGGAGATTCATACGAGAGGGCAATAAAGAAATGTTTTGTCATCCTCGCAAAGCTAGTCTATTTGGAAAGAAATGAATAATTGGTTTTTCGCAACATTGCATGATACTAATTCATGATACTATGCATTGAAGGTGTTGTATCATAGACTAGTATACTTCCCATTGTGACTAGTCTAAGTGCTTTTGCACCATGAACACTAGCTATGCACAGACCTCAAAAAACACTTCTCCATCATTCTACTATTCACACTTTCTTTTTCTAATAGAACTATGTACCATTGTTTTTAATATAATCTTGTGTCGAGAGTATATATTTCTAAAATAGTCATTTATGTTTCGCATAAGCTCAAAGAGGGGTACTTACTTATGAGAGATATCTTTCAACTAATACGTTGTAGGAGTACTTTAATTATGTGAGCTATAGTGTGAAATGCTTACTAGAACGAGTACAAAAGGTGTTTGATAACATTACAGGCCACACGCCCAGTGTAGCGTGCATTGTAGGAGCATTACATCAATTTAACAACTACGGAGGAGTAGCCTAGGTAGAGATAACATGCAAAGGAAATAGTTCAACAGATAGTACAACACAACTACGGAAAGGGAGTAGCCTAGGTAGAGATAAACATGCAAATGAAATAGTTCAACAGATACAAATCTTGCATTACAACACGAGTATTACATAAAGTACATCAGCCCTTCTTTCTGGACCTGTGACGCGAAGGCAGGTTCCATTGCCGGGCGTTGGCGAAGCTTGGGATGAGCCACAACGGAACCTGCCGCCATGTCCATCTAATGTTGGTTTGGAAACCAACAGTACAGTCTTCAGAATTCAAACTGAAGCGGCAAATTTCTGGAGAAGGAGGATATGCAAGGCCTACTGCATGGTGCGATGTGTAAACAGAGTTGCTTCTCGCCATATTTGGACGGTCATGTTCTGCCCCGTCTTCTACTGGAATGATAATCGGATAGTTCACTCCAAGGAAGAGAGAATATGATCCAAGGGAAATAATCCTCCTCCATGGCCTCGGTGGCATCAACTGACTGGTGTCCATGCTGTACACCTCGCAGCCAAGTAAACCCTTACCATACCCGCGAATAGTGCGACCATGACGACCCTCAGAGGTAGCAGCAGCAGGTAAAATCCGAACCAGTCCAGTATAATCCCGCCCGTCAGTAACGCCCCAGGTATGGACCAGAAAAAGTCTAGAACCATCAGGAGATCGTGCTAACCACCAGGAGCCAAGATTGTACCGACCTTGTTCATCAAGTTCTGGCGGAATAGGTGCCGTGCTGATCAACAAAGGACCTTGCAAAGGAAAGCACAGCTTGAAGTCAGTTCAGCAAAACTTGATTAGTTCATTACATACATGAATAATGATGTAGCTAAAATACTGCCTCCGATCCAAATTAATTGACTCAACTGGATGTGTCTAGCTAGATATGCACAAATTAATTGACTCAAGTTTGTCTAGCTAGATGCACTGGCTAGACAAAGCTGAGTCAATTTGATTTGGATCGGAGGGAGTACTTTATTTTGACTCAAAGGCATATCGCTGCTGATTTTGATTGAATATAGAGGGGGAAAGGTACAGGCATGACACGAAAACTGCACAACAAAAAGAAAAAGGCTAAAGCTAAATCTGAAACTAGCAGGTAATAGCGAAAACACATCATATGAGATGAGAAAAATTACCCCAAGAAAGTTGATTCCATGCATAAACTTCGCCTGTCTGAGTTACAGCAAATACAATACCCTTGTGGATGATTGCATCGGAGTAGCCGTACGCTAAGAACTGGTTGTCAAGAACTGTCCATCTGCTAGAAGCACAGTGAAGGACTGCAATTGCCGCGTTGAAGATGGCAAGAACAGAGAAACTAGTATAATTTGAAGCAGCTGTTGGAACTCGGCAAATAGCTATCTTCAGCAGTTGAAGATGTTGATCATTAGACTCGAACACAAGTTTATCCGGGGTGGATTTAAACTCACTTATTGGTGGTAGAGGAATCCGGCGACCAGTGTACACATTGACAAGCTCCCAATTCCAGGGGAAGCCAAGAAGGGCGATCCAATCTCCATTCGCGCCTGCCCACATGCCCGTACCACCATCTGGAATCACGGCATCGGAAGAGATCCTGTCCAGCGGCGTCAGTTGGCACAAGGTACCCTTGCGATCTTTTGCATCATGCTGCTTGTCCTTCTGCGCACCCTCCTGCTTGAACTTGTGGACGCGGTAGAAGGGATTGTGCGCGGGCGGTACCTCAGTTTGGTGAGTATGAAGAACACAGGGCATGCCAAACGGCTGAGATGCAGGCAGAGCTACACTTTGTGTTGCTGAATCATGATAAAACTTGCATGAACCGACGAGGCTCGCGGCGGTGATGACATCGCATCGGGATGCGATTTCTTCAAGGGGGCCATCAGGAAACACCCAAGAACTGCCACTCTCATTGATCGATCTCGCCATTGGAAGGATGCGGTCAAGTGGGTGTGGGGGTGTGGTAGTGGGACGCTGGCGTTTGGGTATGAGGTATTGGAGGACAGTGCGAGCGGCAGCTGGTAGAGCGATATGGATAAAAGTCAACAACTCCTACTAGTACCATCAAACAGGTGGCTCGAGATGATCCGAAAAAGGCATGGCGGCGGTGGTGCAGGGGCTGCTGGTGTAGGCGGGGTCGCCAGAGAAGATGGAGATGAAGAAGACGGAGAAGCAGGCAAAAAAAAACAATTTGAATTGAAATCAATAATACGAGTACTACGGGCGTGCCTTCTCTCTCTGGTCTCTGCTGCACTACTGCACCTGGCGTGAAGGCGTGTGACCCGAGAAGAAGCTAATGTACTGTATACTGTCCTTGCACGCCGTGGAGCTGTATTTTGTCTCATCAAATCAGCTCTGGACAGTTTCAGCAGAGAAAAGATCCTTTGCCATCATCATGATATATTACCACGGGCCCACGGCAGTGCACATTCATCTTGGAGGCCTCTTCATCTTGTACTACCATATACTCTACTGCTCTATATGTTGCACAAACCACCACTTGGACATTTTTTTTGCAGTTTCCACCATGTGGTGGTCTAATATGTTGCAAATTTCACCACTTGGTTATCTAATCAGCTAGTTAGTCATGTTGATAGCAAAATCGACAAGTGGGTTCAACATGTCAATGCTCCAATTAATGTTTTAGAAAAAATAAATTTTTCAAAATTCTTACTTCTTTTATTTAGCTATTTAAAAATGCTTATTCATTTATTTCAACAAATATTGTGCGGTCTTGAATTTTTTTCAAACAAATATTATGGCATCGGGTTCGGGACTCCTGAAAAGGACTGGCCGTGGTACGGGAACCCGAAATGATGCCCACAACATGGTCGAAAGTGGCAAGGAACCCATCGAGGTGGATGAACTCGGGAAACCTTGGTAGAGGTAGGGATCTTGAGGAGGCCATTAGGGTTAGCCTACCCCCCAATAAGCGTATGAACGAAAAAAATTCACATAAGTAGTAGCTATTATTAAAATTTCACAAATATTACGCGCTTTTGAATATTTCAAAAGTATTGTGGCGTCACGCTGGCCTTGCCCGAATTTTACCTTTCAGGCTGGATGTCACGAGCATGATCACTCAACCAACCGGGTCCAAACATATATATACAATTGGCCTCCTCGAGCCTACACCGACCAGATTGTCGCTGAAACTGGATCATATAGTTTCTATTGGATTGATGTCCTAAGGAAATATTCCAACAACGGAAGTTGTTTGATTCGTTGTATTATATTCCTTTGGAATCTTGTTGGGCTTGTTTGGTTCGAAGAAAATTCATAGAAATTTTGTGGGATTCAAATCTCAGTGGCTCCTTTGATTCTTGAATACATGATAATTCATACTAATTCACGTGTTTTTTGTGTAGCACTACAACCAAAGAACATGCAATTCAAATTTGTGTGATTTCTCTCATATAGGATTAATTCAACATGCAATCATATTCAATTCCTACATTATTTCTATTTTAACATTATGTACACATCATGCATGCGACCC
Organism: Lolium multiflorum; assembly: GCA_030979885.1. Taxonomy (NCBI): domain Eukaryota; kingdom Viridiplantae; phylum Streptophyta; class Magnoliopsida; order Poales; family Poaceae; genus Lolium; species Lolium multiflorum. The sequence goes on from CM061750.1 coordinate 332,903,996, forward strand.
AAACAATGCGTACATGGTGGGGGGGTTGTTTCGTTGCAAAAGCAGTTGGTCACACCACAAACAAACATGCAACAATTAATCTAAATTCACGCGGTTTCCCCGCGATGCAACCAAACAATATTCGATGAAACTAAGCATGGCATAAACATATACAATACACACCATAGATTTTGGCTGCTTTGATTATTCGCAAGATTTTCAAAGTGCGGGAATATGAAAATTGTATGATTAGAGAGTGATGATCATCTCCAAATATATAGGATTGAGAAACAACGGTATTTGGATCCAATAACATTTGATTGCGTGTGAAAACCAAAAGAAATACTAGTAGTAACATACGGTTACACAATGAAGGATTTTTTGTTTTTGTATAAAAATGTATTGTCAATGAATTCTGAAAATTGCAATCCTATGAATTAAACAATCAGAAATCGTGTCAGACTAATTCCTACGTTTCGAGATTCTAGTACGGAGTATGATTTCTTTGAAGGGGCGCAGAGGGACGTGGGTAGCAATGTCTAGTCCCTGTCTTGTCTGTATACACTGTACTTACGTCAGACTAGTGTTGCTCATGAAGTCTTAATGTGGCGTACTCTGAAGCTAGATGCATCACCGTTTCCAGTCTCTGTCCTCGTTTTTTCGGCAAAATAGACAGAAATAACCCAAAGTCGAAAAGATTGGGAAAAACAAACTTTCGACATACTAGCAAGATTGGGTTATTTTTGTCCAAATTCTCGTTTTTTTCTCTTGGCTTCCCTACCCTTGAATCCATGTCACTTACGTGTGTTGCCCATGCATGCGTCATGTCCCACACTTCAGTGAGCACAAGTGACGTGATGTACGTACGCAAACTCCCAGCAATCTTCTTTGTCAAGAGAAGACGCATCAAGATTCAAGACCCGATCGCATTTCTTGCTTTCAGCCTGGGGTCCTCCATGTAAAAGTTAGGGATTTAGATGTAATTTCATGTTTATTTTGTGTGCTGTTGTAAACTGTTGATTTTTTATGTCCATTTGAATCTTGGTCAAATCCTAGGTTTGACCTAGATTTAAACAAGTTTAAAATATGAAAATGAAAAAGTAAGCCTGGATCCTCCTTAGTCAATCCAAAATGAAGCTTTTGGGAGGTTTTTGAAATTTCCATGTTTGAAACCCAAAACCACTTCTTTTCATGCTAGACTTCATAAGACATAGTTTAGGGATAGGGGTAGATACATGATTTGTCTGGTTTCAGTATGTCTAGAGCTTGTTTATCCACTTGAATGCTTACTATATGACATAAGAAGACTATGTGCTATGGTTTTTCATTTATCTATTTTTTTGAATTTTATGCCCATTTGAATCTTGGTCAAATCCCAGGTTTGACGAGGTTTTAAACAAGTTTAAAACTTGAAAATGAAAAGGTGTAAGCATGGATCCTTCGTAGTCACTCTAAAATGAAGCTTTATTTTGGGAGGTTCTCGAAATTTCCATGCATGCTTGAAACTCAAAACCACTTTTCTTCAAGCTTGACTTCATAAGACAAAGTTTAATTAGGGTTAGGGGTAGATACACGATTTTTCTGGTTTGAATATGTCTAGACCTTGTTTATCAACTTGAATGTTTACTATATGACATAATTAAGAAGGCTATGTACGTGCTTTGGTTTTTCATTCTTTAATTAGATTTTTGTCTGAATTTTTATGCCCATTTGAATCTTGGTCAAATCCTAGGTTTGACCAAGATTTAAATAAGTTTAAAACATGAAAATGAAAAGATAAGCATCGATCCTTCTTACTCGCTCTAAAATGAAGCTTTTGGTTTTTTGAAATTTCCATGTTTGAAACCCAAAACCACTTCTCTTCATGCTTGACTTCATAAGACGAAGTTTAGGGTCGATAGGGGGTAGATACATGATTTGTCTGGTTTGAATATGTCTAGACCTTGTTTATGAACTTGAATGCTTACTATATGACATAAGAAGACTATGTGCTTTGGTTTTTTTTATTTTTTTATTTTATGCCCATTTTAATATTGGTCAAATCCTAGGTTTGACCAAGATTTAAACAAGTTTAAAACATGAAAATGAAAAGGTAAGCCTGGATCCTTCTTAGTCACTCTAAAATGAAGCTTTTGGGAGGTTTTTGAAATTTCCATGTTTGAAACCAAAAACCACTTCTCTTCATGCTTGACTTCATAAGACAGAGTTTAGGGTTAGGGGTAGATACATGATTTGTCTTATTTGAATATGTATAGACCTTGTTTGTCAACTTTTGAATGCTCTTACTATATATATATGTGACATAAGAAGACTATGTGCTTTTGTTTTTCATTTTTCTGATTTTTTAAATTTTATGCCCATTTAAATCTTGGTCAAATCCTGGTTTGACAATGATTTTAACAAGTTTAAAATATGAAAATGAAAAGGTAAGCATTGATCATTCTTAGTCACTCTAAAATGAAGCTTTTGGTAGGTTTTTGAAATTTCCATATTTGAAACCCAAAACCACTTCTCTTCATGCTTGACTACATAAGACAAAGTTTAGGGTTAGGGAGTAGATACATGATTTTTCTTGTTTGAATATGTCTAGACCTTGTTTATCAACTTTAATGCTACTATATGACATAAGAAAACTATGTGCTTTGGTTTTTCATTTTTCTGATATTTTTTGGAATTTTGATGCACATTTGAATCTTGGTCAAATCCTAGCTAGGTTTGACCAAGATTTAAACAAGTATATATAGAACATGAAAATGAAAAGGGAAGCATGTATCCTTCTTAATTAGTCACCCCATGCATGTTTGAAACCTAAAACCACTTATCTTCATGCTTGACTTCGTCATAAGACAGAGTTTAGGGGTTTTAGGGGGTAGATACATGATTTGTCTAGCTAGTTTGAATATGTCTAGACCTTGATTATCAACTTTAATGCTTACTATATGACATATAAGAAGACTATGTGCGCTTTGGTTTTTCATTTTTCGGTTTTTTTATTTTATGCCCATTTGAATCTTGGTCAAATCCTAGATTTGACCAAGATTTAAACAAGTTTAAAACATGGAAATGAAAAGGTAAGCATCGATCCTTCTTAGTCGCTCTAAAATGAAGCTGAATTTTGGGAGGTTTTTGAAATTTCCATGTTTTTGAAACCCAAAACCACTTCTCTTCATGCTTGACTTCATAAGACGAAGTTTAGGGTCGATAGGGGGTAGATACATGATTTGTCTTGTTTGAATATGTCTAGACCTTGTTTATCAACTTGAATGCTTACTAGCTATATGACATAAGAGGACTATGTGCATTGGTATTTCATTTTTTGATTTTTATGCCCATTTGAGAATCTTGGTAAAATCCTAGGTTTGTTGAGCAAGATTTAAACAAGTTTAACATGTGAAAATGATAAGGTAATTAAGTCTGGATCTTTTTTGAAACCCAAAACCACTTCTCTTCATGCTTGACTTCATAAGACGAAGTTTAGGGTCGATAGGGGGTAGATACATGATTTGTCTTGTTTGAATATGTCTAGACCATGTTTATCAACTTGAATGCTTACTATATGACATAAGAAGGCTATGTGCTTTGGTCTTTCATTCTTTCGATTTTTTTCTGAATTTTTATGCCCATTTGAATCTTGGTCAAATCCTAGGTTCGACCAAGATTTAAACAAGTTTAAAACATGACAATGAAAAGGTAATTAATCATGGATCCTTCTTAATTAACCAGCCAGTCTAATTAAAATGAAGCTTTTTGGGAGGTTTTTGAAATTTCCATGTTTGAAACCCAAAACCACACTTCTCTGCTTCATGCTTGACTTCATATATAATTAAGACAAAGTTTAGGGTTAGGGGTACATGATTTGTCTGGTTTGAATATGTCTAGACCTTGTTTATGAACTTTTGAATGCTTACTATATATATGTATGTGACATAAGAAAACTATGTGCTTTGGTTTTTCATTTTTCTGATTTTTTTGGAATTTTGATGCACATTTGAATCTTGGTCAAATCCTAGGTTTGACCAAGATTTAAACAAGTATAGAACATGGAAATGAAAATGGAAGCCTGTATCCTTCTTAGTCACCCTAAAATGAAGTTTTTGGGAGGTTTTTGAAATTTCCATGTTTGAAACCCAAAACCACTTATCTTCATGCTTGACTTCGTCATAAGACAGAGTTTAGGGGTTAGGGGGTAGATACATGATTTGTCTAGCTAGTTTGAATATGTCCAGACCTTGTTTATCAACTTTAATGCTTACTATATGACATATAAGAAGACTATGTGCGCTTTGGTTTTTCATTTTTATGTTTTTTTTATTTTATGCCCATTTGAATCTTGGTCAAATCCTAGAGATTGACTTCATAATACAGAGTTTAGGGTTAGGGGTAGATATACACATGATTTTTCTGGTTTGAATATGTCTAGACCTTATTTATCAACTTGAGTGTTTACTATATGACATAATTAAGAAGGCTATGTGCTTTGGTTTTTCATTCTTTAGATTTTTTGTCTGAATTTTTATGCCCATTTGAATCTTGGTCAAATCCTAGGTTTGACCAAGATTTAAATAAGTTTAAAACATGGAAATGAAAAGGTAAAAGCATCGATCCTTCTTAGTCGCTCTAAAATGAAGCTGAATTTTGGGAGGTTTTTGAAATTTCCATGTTTGAAACCTAAAACCACTTATCTTCATGCTTGACTTCGTCATAAGACAGAGTTTAGGGGTTTTAATTAGGGGGTAGATACATGATTTGTCTAGCTAGTTTGAATATGTCTCTAGACCTTGTTTATCAACTTGAATGCTTACTAGCTATATGACATAAGAGGACTATGTGCATTGGTATTTCATTTTTTGATTTTTATGCCCATTTGAGAATCTTGGTAAAATCCTAGGTTTGTTGAGCAAGATTTAAACAAGTTTAACATTTGAAAATGATAAGGTAATTAAGTCTGGATCTTTCTCTTAGTAACTCTAAAATGAAGCTTTTGGGAGGTTCTTGAATTTACCATGTTTGAAACCCAAAACCACTTCTCTTCATGCTTGACTTCATAATTAAGACATAGTTTAGGGGTTAGGGGTAGATACATGATTTGTATGGTTTGAATATGTCTAGACCATGTTTATCAACTTTAATGCTTACTATATGACATAAGAAGACTATGTGCTTTGGTTTTTCATTTTTCTGATTTTTTTTAGAATTTTGATGCACATTTGAATCTTGGTCAAATCCTAGGTTTGACCAAGATTTAAACAAGTATATATAGAACATGAAAATGAAAAGGGAAGCCTGTATCCTTCTTAGTCACCCTAAAATGAAGTTTTCGGGAGGTTTTTGAAATTTCCATGTTTGAAACCCAAAACCACTTATCTTCATGCTTGAGCAAGATTTGACCAAGATTTAAACAAGTTTAAATCATGAAAATGGAAAGGTAAGCCTGGATCCTTCTTAGTCGCTCTAAAATGAAGCTTTTGGGATGTTCTTGAAATTTCCATGTTTGAAACCCGGCCAAAACGACTTTTCTTCATGCTAGACTTCATAAGATCGACACGGGGTACATATATACATGATTTGTCTGGTTTGGATATATCTAGACCTTGTTTATCAACTTGAATGCTTACGATATGACATAAGAACACTATGTGCTTTTTGTTTTTCATTTTTTGTGCCTATTTGTATCTTGGTCAAATCCTAGGTTTGACCAAGATTTAAACAAGTTTAAAACATGAAAATGAAAAGGGAAACATGTATCCTTCTTAGTCACTCTAAAATGAAGTTTTTGGGAGGTTTTTGAAATTTCCATGTTTGAAACCTAAAACCACTTCTCTTCATGCTTGACTTCATAAGACAGAGTTTAGGGTTAGAGGGGTAGATACATGATTTGTCTTATTTGAATATGTCTAGCTAGACCTTGTTTATCAACTTTTGAATGCTTACTATATATATATGTGACATAAGAAGACTATGTGCTTTTGTTTTTCATTTTTCCGATTTTTTAATTTTATGCCAATTTAAATCTTGGTCAAATCCTAGGTTTGACAATGATTTAAACAAGTTTCAAATATGAAAATGAAAAGGCAAGCATGGATCCTTCTTAGTCACTCTAAAATGAAGCTTTTGATAGGTTTTTGAAATTTCCATATTTGAAACCCAAAACCACTTCTCTTCATGCTTGACTACATAAGACAAAGTTTAGGGTTAGGGGGTAGATACATGATTTTTCTTGTTTGAATATGTCTAGACCCTTGTTTATCAACTTTAATGCTTACTATATGACATAAGAAAACTATGTGCTTTGCTTTGGTTTTTCATTTTTCTGATTTTTTTGGAATTTTGATGCACATTTGAATCATGGTCAAATCCTAGGTTTGACCAAGATTTAAACAAGTATAGAACATGAAAATGAAAAGGGAAGCCTGTATCCTTCTTAGTCACCCTAAAATGAAGTTTTTGGGAGGTTTTCAAAATTTCCATGTTTGAAACCCAAAACCACTTAATCTTCATGCTTGACTTCGTCATAAGATAGAGTTTAGGGGTTAGCGGGTAGATACATGATTAGTATGGTTTGAATATGTCTAGACCTTGTTTATCAACTTTAATGCTTACTACATGACATAAGAAGACTATGTGCTTTGGTTTTTCATTTTTCTGTTTTTTTTTTTGAATTTTCTGCCAATTTTGTTTGACCAAGATTTAGACAAGTTTTACACGTGAAAACGAATAAGTAAGCCTGGATCCTTCTTAGTCACTCCAAAATGTACCAATTGATAGGTGCGTTAACTTTGCTTCATGGAAAAAATAATGTCATGTAAATGAGTTAACTTGGATTTCCTACCCTTGAATCCATAGGAAACTTTGTTCTAATGCACTATAATAATCAACCGAGTTTTTACACCAACAGGTCTGTCACTTACGTGTGGTGCCCATGCGTGAGGTCCCACACTTCAGTGAGCACAAGTCACGTGCAATAGGTACGCAAACTCCCAGCCATTTTCTTTGTCAAGAGAAGACGCATCAGGATGCGTATTGGAAGTATGTGGGTCCTTCTGGATCCTTCGGTTGTCCCTCTCACAAAAAAAAAAAACAAATCTCTCTCATTCTCGGCCTCGCTCGACTCTCGCTCGCTCGCTCGCTCGCACCTCCTGCTCACTGACAAACCCTGCACAAAAGTCAACATCATCACCCGAAAAAGGGGAGACACCATAATGCTCTCCCTTCTTCTCTCCTTCCGAGTGATCCCTCTTCCTCCGAGTTTCACTCGACGGGCAAACACACATGTGCTGCATAGTAATAATAATAAAAAGGTAGAAAAATCAACCTACGAATCTATAATTAAATACGTTAAACTAGGGTTTTGCCCAGTACTACAGATCAAGTTCATAAAAAATCCAACTACGGGGTTCGAACAACCCCATTTCTAATCCAAGATTTTTTTCGACCTCATCCAAATGGCCTCAAACTATAGGGTTAATTAGCATCTAGTGCAGTATGTGTGAACATGTATGCACTATGTGTGCTATAACTTGTATGTCTTTCAAATTTGAACCAAATTTGAAATATATGAAATGGGGCTTTTGGCTTAAACGTTTGAAACCCAAAACGACTTCTCTTCATGCTAGGCATCATAAGACCGAGTTTAGGGTTAGGGGGTAGATACATGATTTGTCTGTTTTGAATATGTCTAGACCTTGTTTATCAACTTGAATGCTTACTAGCTATATGACATAAGAGGACTATGTGCATTGGTATTTCATTTTTTGATTTTTATGCCCATTTGAGAATCTTGGTAAAATCCTAGGTTTGTTGAGCAAGATTTAAACAAGTTTAACATGTGAAAATGATAAGGTAATTAAGTCTGGATCTTTCTCTTAGTAACTCTAAAATGAAGCTTTTGGGAGGTTCTTGAATTTACCATGTTTGAAACCCAAAACCACCGTACTTCTTTTCATGCTTGACTTCATAAGACAGAGTTTAGGGTTAGGGGTAGATACATGATTTTTCTGGTTTGAATATGTCTAGACCATGTTTATCAACTTGAATGCTTACTACTATATGACATAAGAAGGCTATGTGCTTTGGTTTTTCATTCTTTCGATTTTTTTGAATTTTTATGCCCATTTGAATCTTGGTCAAATCCTAGGTTCGACCAAGATTTAAACAAGTTTAAAACATGACAATGAAAAGGTAATTAATCATGGATCCTTCTTAATTAACCAGCCAGTCTAATTAAAATGAAGCTTTTTGGGAGGTTTTTGAAATTTCCATGTTTGAAACCCAAAACCACACTTCTCTGCTTCATGCTTGACTTCATATATAATTAAGACAAAGTTTAGGGTTAGGGGTACATGATTTGTCTGGTTTGAATATGTCTAGACCTTGTTTATCAACTTGAATGCTTACTATATGACATAAGAAGACTATGTGCTTTGGTTTTTTATTTTATTTATTTTTTATTTTATGCCCATTTGAATATTGGTTAAATCCTAGGTTTGAACAAGATTTAAACAAGTTTAAAACATGAAAATGAAAAGGTAAGCCTGGATCCTTCTTAACTAGTCACTCTAAAATGAAGCTTTAATTTTGGGAGGTTTTTGAAATATATTTCCATGTTTGAAACCCAAAACCACTTCTCTTCATGCTTGACTTCATAAGACAAAGTTTAGGGTTAGGGGGTAGATACATGATTTGTCTGGTTTGAATATGTCTAGACCATGTTCATTGTTTATCAACTTTAATGCTTACTATATGACATAAGAAAACTATGTGCTTTGCTTTGGTTTTTCATTTTTCTGATTTTTTTGGAATTTTGATGCACATTTGAATCATGGTCAAATCCTAGGTTTGACCAAGATTTAAACAAGTATAGAACATGAAAATGAAAAGGGAAGCATGTATCCTTCTTAGTCACCCTAAAATGAAGTTTTTGGGAGGTTTTCAAAATTTCCATGTTTGAAACCCAAAACCACTTAATCTTCATGCTTGACTTCGTCATAAGATAGAGTTTAGGGGTTAGGGGGTAGATACATGATTAGTATGGTTTGAATATGTCTAGACCTTGTTTATCAACTTTAATTCTTACTACATGACATAAGAAGACTATGTGCTTTGGTTTTTCATTTTTCTGTTTTTTTTTTTGAATTTTCTGCCAATTTTGTTTGACCAAGATTTAGACAAGTTTTACACGTGAAAACGAATAAGTAAGCCTGGATCCTTCTTAGTCACTCCAAAATGTACCAATTGATAGGTGCGTTAACTTTGCTTCATGGAAAAAATAATGTCATGTAAATGAGTTAACTTGGATTTCCTACCCTTGAATCCATAGGAAACTTTGTTCTAATGCACTATAATAATCAACCGAGTTTTTACACCAACAGGTCTGTCACTTACGTGTGGTGCCCATGCGTGAGGTCCCACACTTCAGTGAGCACAAGTCACGTGCAATAGGTACGCAAACTCCCAGCCATTTTCTTTGTCAAGAGAAAGACGCATCAGGATGCGTATTGGAAGTCTGTGGGTCCTTCTGGATCCTTCGGTCGTCCCTCTAAAAAAAAAAAATCTCTCTCATTCTCGGCCTCGCTCGACTCGCTCGCTCGCGCTCGCTCGCACCTCCTGCTCACTGACAAACCCTGCACAAAAGTCAACATCATCACCCGAAAAAGGGGAGACACCATAATTCTCTCCCTTCTTCTCTCCTTCCGAGTGATCCCTCTTCCTCCGAGTTTCACTCGACGGGCAAACACACATGTGCTGCATAGTAATAATAAAAAGGTAGAAAAATCGACCTACGAATCTATAATTAAATAGGTTAAACTAGGGTTTTGCCCAGTACTACAGATCAAGGTTCAAAAAATCCAACTACGGGGTTCGAACAACCCCATTTCTAATCCAAGATTTTTTTCGACCTCATCCAATGGCCTCAAACTATAGGCCGGGTTAGCATCTAGTGCAGTATGTGTGAGAATGTATGCACTATGTGTGCTATAACTTGTGTGTCTTTCAAATTTGAACCAAATTTGAATAAGTTTGAAATATTTGAAATGGGGCTTTTGGCTTAAACGTTTGAAACCCAAAACGACTTCTCCTCATGCTAGACTTCATAAGACCGAGTTTAGGGTTAGGGGGTAGATACATGATTTGTCTGGTTTGAATATGTCTAAACCTTGTTTATCAACTTGAATGCTTACTATATGACATAAGAAGACCATGTGCTTTTGTTTTTCATTTTTCTATTTTTTTAAGAATTTTATGCACATTTGATTCTGGTCAAATCCTAGGTTCAACCAAGATTTAAACAAGTTTCAAGCATGAAAATGAAAACGTAATCCAAGATCCTTCTTAATTAGTCACTCTAAAATATATGAAGCTTTTGGGACGTACTTGAAATTTCCATGTTTGAAACCCAAAACCAATTCTCTTCATGATTGACTTCATAAGACAGAGTTTAGGGGTAGGGGTAGATATACACATGATTTTTCTGGTTTGAATATGTCTAGACCTTGTTTATCAACTTGAGTGTTTACTATATGACATAATTAAGAAGGCTATGTGCTTTGGTTTTTCATTCTTTAGATTTTTTGTCTGAATAATTTTTATGCCCATTTGAATCTTGGTCAAATCCTAGGTTTGACCAAGATTTAAATAAGTTTAAAACATGGAAATGAAAAGGTAAAAGCATCGATCCTTCTTAGTCGCTCTAAAATGAAGCTGAATTTTGGGAGGTTTTTGAAATTTCCATGTTTGAAACCTAAAACCACTTATCTTCATGCTTGACTTCGTCATAAGACAGAGTTTAGGGGTTTTAATTAGGGGGTAGATACATGATTTGTCTAGCTAGTTTGAATATGTCTCTAGACCTTGTTTATCAACTTGAATGCTTACTAGCTATATGACATAAGAGGACTATGTGCATTGGTATTTCATTTTTTGATTTTTATGCCCATTTGAGAATCTTGGTAAAATCCTAGGTTTGTTGAGCAAGATTTAAACAAGTTTAACATTTGAAAATGATAAGGTAATTAAGTCTGGATCTTTCTCTTAGTAACTCTAAAATGAAGCTTTTGGGAGGTTCTTGAATTTACCATGTTTGAAACCCAAAACCACCGTACTTCTTTTCATGCTTGACTTCATAAGACAGAGTTTAGGGTTAGGGGTAGATACATGAATTTTCTGGTTTGAATATGTCTAGACCATGTTTATCAACTTGAATGCTTACTATATGACATAAGAAGGCTATGTGCTTTGGTTTTTCATTCTTTCGATTTTTTCTGAATTTTTATGCCCATTTGAATCTTGGTCAAATCCTAGGTTCGACCAAGATTTAAACAAGTTTAAAACATGACAATGAAAAGGTAATTAATCATGGATCCTTCTTAATTAACCAGCCAGTCTAATTAAAATGAAGCTTTTTGGGAGGTTTTTGAAATTTCCATGTTTGAAACCCAAAACCACTTAATCTTCATGCTTGACTTCGTCATAAGATAGAGTTTAGGGGTTAGCGGGTAGATACATGATTAGTATGGTTTGAATATGTCTAGACCTTGTTTATCAACTTTAATGCTTACTACATGACATAAGAAGACTATGTGCTTTGGTTTTTCATTTTTCTGTTTTTTTTTTGAATTTTCTGCCAATTTTGTTTGACCAAGATTTAGACAAGTTTTACACGTGAAAACGAATAAGTAAGCCTGGATCCTTCTTAGTCACTCCAAAATGTACCAATTGATAGGTGCGTTAACTTTGCTTCATGGAAAAAATAATGTCATGTAAATGAGTTAACTTGGATTTCCTACCCTTGAATCCATAGGAAACTTTGTTCTAATGCACTATAATAATCAACCGAGTTTTTACACCAACAGGTCTGTCACTTACGTGTGGTGCCCATGCGTGAGGTCCCACACTTCAGTGAGCACAAGTCACGTGCAATAGGTACGCAAACTCCCAGCCATTTTCTTTGTCAAGAGAAAGACGCATCAGGATGCGTATTGGAAGTCTGTGGGTCCTTCTGGATCCTTCGGTCGTCCCTCTCAAAAAAAAAAAAAATCTCTCTCATTCTCGGCCTCGCTCGACTCGCTCGCTCGCTCGCTCGCTCGCACCTCCTGCTCACTGACAAACCCTGCACAAAAGTCAACATCATCACCCGAAAAAGGGGAGACACCATAATTCTCTCCCTTCTTCTCTCCTTCCGAGTGATCCCTCTTCCTCCGAGTTTCACTCGACGGGCAAACACACATGTGCTGCATAGTAATAATAAAAAGGTAGAAAAATCGACCTACGAATCTATAATTAAATAGGTTAAACTAGGGTTTTGCCCAGTACTACAGATCAAGGTTCAAAAAATCCAACTACGGGGTTCGAACAACCCCATTTCTAATCCAAGATTTTTTTCGACCTCATCCAATGGCCTCAAACTATAGGCCGGGTTAGCATCTAGTGCAGTATGTGTGAGAATGTATGCACTATGTGTGCTATAACTTGTGTGTCTTTCAAATTTGAACCAAATTTGAATAAGTTTGAAATATTTGAAATGGGGCTTTTGGCTTAAACGTTTGAAACCCAAAACGACTTCTCCTCATGCTAGACTTCATAAGACCGAGTTTAGGGTTAGGGGGTAGATACATGATTTGTCTGGTTTGAATATGTCTAAACCTTGTTTATCAACTTGAATGCTTACTATATGACATAAGAAGACCATGTGCTTTTGTTTTTCATTTTTCTATTTTTTTAAGAATTTTATGCACATTTGATTCTGGTCAAATCCTAGGTTCAACCAAGATTTAAACAAGTTTCAAGCATGAAAATGAAAACGTAATCCAAGATCCTTCTTAATTAGTCACTCTAAAATATATGAAGCTTTTGGGACGTACTTGAAATTTCCATGTTTGAAACCCAAAACCAATTCTCTTCATGATTGACTTCATAAGACAGAGTTTAGGGGTAGGGGTAGATATACACATGATTTTTCTGGTTTGAATATGTCTAGACCTTGTTTATCAACTTGAGTGTTTACTATATGACATAATTAAGAAGGCTATGTGCTTTGGTTTTTCATTCTTTAGATTTTTTGTCTGAATAATTTTTATGCCCATTTGAATCTTGGTCAAATCCTAGGTTTGACCAAGATTTAAATAAGTTTAAAACATGGAAATGAAAAGGTAAAAGCATCGATCCTTCTTAGTCGCTCTAAAATGAAGCTGAATTTTGGGAGGTTTTTGAAATTTCCATGTTTGAAACCTAAAACCACTTATCTTCATGCTTGACTTCGTCATAAGACAGAGTTTAGGGGTTTTAATTAGGGGGTAGATACATGATTTGTCTAGCTAGTTTGAATATGTCTCTAGACCTTGTTTATCAACTTGAATGCTTACTAGCTATATGACATAAGAGGACTATGTGCATTGGTATTTCATTTTTTGATTTTTATGCCCATTTGAGAATCTTGGTAAAATCCTAGGTTTGTTGAGCAAGATTTAAACAAGTTTAACATTTGAAAATGATAAGGTAATTAAGTCTGGATCTTTCTCTTAGTAACTCTAAAATGAAGCTTTTGGGAGGTTCTTGAATTTACCATGTTTGAAACCCAAAACCACCGTACTTCTTTTCATGCTTGACTTCATAAGACAGAGTTTAGGGTTAGGGGTAGATACATGATTTTTCTGGTTTGAATATGTCTAGACCATGTTTATCAACTTGAATGCTTACTATATGACATAAGAAGGCTATGTGCTTTGGTTTTTCATTCTTTCGATTTTTTCTGAATTTTTATGCCCATTTGAATCTTGGTCAAATCCTAGGTTCGACCAAGATTTAAACAAGTTTAAAACATGACAATGAAAAGGTAATTAATCATGGATCCTTCTTAATTAACCAGCCAGTCTAATTAAAATGAAGCTTTTTGGGAGGTTTTTGAAATTTCCATGTTTGAAACCCAAAACCACACTTCTCTGCTTCATGCTTGACTTCATATATAATTAAGACAAAGTTTAGGGTTAGGGGTACATGATTTGTCTGGTTTGAATATGTCTAGACCTTGTTTATCAACTTGAATGCTTACTATATGACATAAGAAGACTATGTGCTTTGGTTTTTTATTTTATTTATTTTTTATTTTATGCCCATTTGAATATTGGTTAAATCCTAGGTTTGAACAAGATTTAAACAAGTTTAAAACATGAAAATGAAAAGGTAAGCCTGGATCCTTCTTAACTAGTCACTCTAAAATGAAGCTTTAATTTTGGGAGGTTTTTGAAATATATTTCCATGTTTGAAACCCAAAACCACTTCTCTTCATGCTTGACTTCATAAGACGAAGTTTAGGGTCGATAGGGGGTAGATACATGATTTGTCTGGTTTGAATATGTCTAGACCATGTTCATCAAATCCTAGGTTTGACCAAGATTTAAACAAGTTTAAAACATGAAAATGAAAAGCGAAGCATGTGTCCTTCTTAGTCACTCTAAAATGAAGTTTTTGGGCAGTTTTTGAAATTTCCATGTTTGAAACCCAAAACCACTTCTCTTCATGCTTGACTTCATAAGACATAGTTTAGGGGTTAGGGGGTAGATACATGATTTGTATGGTTTGAATATGTCTAGACCATGTTTATCAACTTTAATGCTTACTATATGACATAAGAAGACTATGTGCTTTGGTTTTTCATTTTTCTGATTTTTTTAGAATTTTGATGCACATTTGAATCTTGGTCAAATCCTAGGTTTGACCAAGATTTAAACAAGTATATATAGAACATGAAAATGAAAAGGGAAGCCTGTATCCTTCTTAGTCACCCTAAAATGAAGTTTTCGGGAGGTTTTTGAAATTTCCATGTTTGAAACCCAAAACCACTTATCTTCATGCTTGAGCAAGATTTGACCAAGATTTAAACAAGTTTAAATCATGAAAATGGAAAGGTAAGCCTGGATCCTTCTTAGTCGCTCTAAAATGAAGCTTTTGGGATGTTCTTGAAATTTCCATGTTTGAAACCCGGCCAAAACGACTTTTCTTCATGCTAGACTTCATAAGATCGACACGGGGTACATATATACATGATTTGTCTGGTTTGGATATATCTAGACCTTGTTTATCAACTTGAATGCTTACGATATGACATAAGAACACTATGTGCTTTTTGTTTTTCATTTTTTGTGCCTATTTGTATCTTGGTCAAATCCTAGGTTTGACCAAGATTTAAACAAGTTTAAAACATGAAAATGAAAAGGTAAACATGTATCCTTCTTAGTCACTCTAAAATGAAGTTTTTGGGAGGTTTTTGAAATTTCCATGTTTGAAACCTAAAACCACTTCTCTTCATGCTTGACTTCATAAGACAGAGTTTAGGGTTAGAGGGGTAGATACATGATTTGTCTTATTTGAATATGTCTAGCTAGACCTTGTTTATCAACTTTTGAATGCTTACTATATATATATATGTGACATAAGAAGACTATGTGCTTTTGTTTTTCATTTTTCCGATTTTTTAATTTTATGCCAATTTAAATCTTGGTCAAATCCTAGGTTTGACAATGATTTAAACAAGTTTCAAATATGAAAATGAAAAGGCAAGCATGGATCCTTCTTAGTCACTCTAAAATGAAGCTTTTGATAGGTTTTTGAAATTTCCATATTTGAAACCCAAAACCACTTCTCTTCATGCTTGACTACATAAGACAAAGTTTAGGGTTAGGGGGTAGATACATGATTTTTCTTGTTTGAATATGTCTAGACCCTTGTTTATCAACTTTAATGCTTACTATATGACATAAGAAAACTATGTGCTTTGCTTTGGTTTTTCATTTTTCTGATTTTTTTGGAATTTTGATGCACATTTGAATCATGGTCAAATCCTAGGTTTGACCAAGATTTAAACAAGTATAGAACATGAAAATGAAAAGGGAAGCCTGTATCCTTCTTAGTCACCCTAAAATGAAGTTTTTGGGAGGTTTTCAAAATTTCCATGTTTGAAACCCAAAACCACTTAATCTTCATGCTTGACTTCGTCATAAGATAGAGTTTAGGGGTTAGCGGGTAGATACATGATTAGTATGGTTTGAATATGTCTAGACCTTGTTTATCAACTTTAATGCTTACTACATGACATAAGAAGACTATGTGCTTTGGTTTTTCATTTTTCTGTTTTTTTTTGAATTTTCTGCCAATTTTGTTTGACCAAGATTTAGACAAGTTTTACACGTGAAAACGAATAAGTAAGCCTGGATCCTTCTTAGTCACTCCAAAATGTACCAATTGATAGGTGCGTTAACTTTGCTTCATGGAAAAAATAATGTCATGTAAATGAGTTAACTTGGATTTCCTACCCTTGAATCCATAGGAAACTTTGTTCTAATGCACTATAATAATCAACCGAGTTTTTACACCAACAGGTCTGTCACTTACGTGTGGTGCCCATGCGTGAGGTCCCACACTTCAGTGAGCACAAGTCACGTGCAATAGGTACGCAAACTCCCAGCCATTTTCTTTGTCAAGAGAAAGACGCATCAGGATGCGTATTGGAAGTCTGTGGGTCCTTCTGGATCCTTCGGTCGTCCCTCTAAAAAAAAAAAAAAATCTCTCATTCTCGGCCTCGCTCGACTCGCTCGCTCGCTCGCTCGCTCGCACCTCCTGCTCACTGACAAACCCTGCACAAAAGTCAACATCATCACCCGAAAAAGGGGAGACACCATAATTCTCTCCCTTCTTCTCTCCTTCCGAGTGATCCCTCTTCCTCCGAGTTTCACTCGACGGGCAAACACACATGTGCTGCATAGTAATAATAAAAAGGTAGAAAAATCGACCTACGAATCTATAATTAAATAGGTTAAACTAGGGTTTTGCCCAGTACTACAGATCAAGGTTCAAAAAATCCAACTACGGGGTTCGAACAACCCCATTTCTAATCCAAGATTTTTTTCGACCTCATCCAATGGCCTCAAACTATAGGCCGGGTTAGCATCTAGTGCAGTATGTGTGAGAATGTATGCACTATGTGTGCTATAACTTGTGTGTCTTTCAAATTTGAACCAAATTTGAATAAGTTTGAAATATTTGAAATGGGGCTTTTGGCTTAAACGTTTGAAACCCAAAACGACTTCTCCTCATGCTAGACTTCATAAGACCGAGTTTAGGGTTAGGGGTAGATACATGATTTGTCTGGTTTGAATATGTCTAAACCTTGTTTATCAACTTGAATGCTTACTATATGACATAAGAAGACCATGTGCTTTTGTTTTTCATTTTTCTATTTTTTTAAGAATTTTATGCACATTTGATTCTGGTCAAATCCTAGGTTCAACCAAGATTTAAACAAGTTTCAAGCATGAAAATGAAAACGTAATCCAAGATCCTTCTTAATTAGTCACTCTAAAATATATGAAGCTTTTGGGACGTACTTGAAATTTCCATGTTTGAAACCCAAAACCAATTCTCTTCATGATTGACTTCATAAGACAGAGTTTAGGGGTAGGGGTAGATATACACATGATTTTTCTGGTTTGAATATGTCTAGACCTTGTTTATCAACTTGAGTGTTTACTATATGACATAATTAAGAAGGCTATGTGCTTTGGTTTTTCATTCTTTAGATTTTTTGTCTGAATAATTTTTATGCCCATTTGAATCTTGGTCAAATCCTAGGTTTGACCAAGATTTAAATAAGTTTAAAACATGGAAATGAAAAGGTAAAAGCATCGATCCTTCTTAGTCGCTCTAAAATGAAGCTGAATTTTGGGAGGTTTTTGAAATTTCCATGTTTGAAACCTAAAACCACTTATCTTCATGCTTGACTTCGTCATAAGACAGAGTTTAGGGGTTTTAATTAGGGGGTAGATACATGATTTGTCTAGCTAGTTTGAATATGTCTCTAGACCTTGTTTATCAACTTGAATGCTTACTAGCTATATGACATAAGAGGACTATGTGCATTGGTATTTCATTTTTTGATTTTTATGCCCATTTGAGAATCTTGGTAAAATCCTAGGTTTGTTGAGCAAGATTTAAACAAGTTTAACATTTGAAAATGATAAGGTAATTAAGTCTGGATCTTTCTCTTAGTAACTCTAAAATGAAGCTTTTGGGAGGTTCTTGAATTTACCATGTTTGAAACCCAAAACCACCGTACTTCTTTTCATGCTTGACTTCATAAGACAGAGTTTAGGGTTAGGGGTAGATACATGATTTTTCTGGTTTGAATATGTCTAGACCATGTTTATCAACTTGAATGCTTACTATATGACATAAGAAGGCTATGTGCTTTGGTTTTTCATTCTTTCGATTTTTTTCTGAATTTTTATGCCCATTTGAATCTTGGTCAAATCCTAGGTTCGACCAAGATTTAAACAAGTTTAAAACATGACAATGAAAAGGTAATTAATCATGGATCCTTCTTAATTAACCAGCCAGTCTAATTAAAATGAAGCTTTTTGGGAGGTTTTTGAAATTTCCATGTTTGAAACCCAAAACCACACTTCTCTGCTTCATGCTTGACTTCATATATAATTAAGACAAAGTTTAGGGTTAGGGGGTACATGATTTGTCTGGTTTGAATATGTCTAGACCTTGTTTATCAACTTTTGAATGCTTACTATATATATGTATGTGACATAAGAAAACTATGTGCTTTGGTTTTTCATTTTTCTGATTTTTTTGGAATTTTGATGCACATTTGAATCTTGGTCAAATCCTAGGTTTGACCAAGATTTAAACAAGTATAGAACATGGAAATGAAAATGGAAGCCTGTATCCTTCTTAGTCACCCTAAAATGAAGTTTTTGGGAGGTTTTTGAAATTTCCATGTTTGAAACCCAAAACCACTTATCTTCATGCTTGACTTCGTCATAAGACAGAGTTTAGGGGTTAGGGGGTAGATACATGATTTGTCTAGCTAGTTTGAATATGTCCAGACCTTGTTTATCAACTTTAATGCTTACTATATGACATATAAGAAGACTATGTGCGCTTTGGTTTTTCATTTTTATGTTTTTTTATTTTATGCCCATTTGAATCTTGGTCAAATCCTAGAGATTGACTTCATAATACAGAGTTTAGGGTTAGGGGTAGATATACACATGATTTTTCTGGTTTGAATATGTCTAGACCTTATTTATCAACTTGAGTGTTTACTATATGACATAATTAAGAAGGCTATGTGCTTTGGTTTTTCATTCTTTAGATTTTTTGTCTGAATTTTTATGCCCATTTGAATCTTGGTCAAATCCTAGGTTTGACCAAGATTTAAATAAGTTTAAAACATGGAAATGAAAAGGTAAAAGCATCGATCCTTCTTAGTCGCTCTAAAATGAAGCTGAATTTTGGGAGGTTTTTGAAATTTCCATGTTTGAAACCCAAAACCACTTCTCTTCATGCTTGACTTCATAAGACGAAGTAGGGACGATAGGGGGTAGATACATGATTTGTCTGGTTAATTTGGATATATCTAGACCTTGTTTATCAACTTGAATGCTTATGATATGACATAAGAACACTATGTGCTTTTTTTTATTTTTTTGTGCCCATTTGAATCTTGGTCAAATCCTAGGTTTGACCAAGATTTAAACAAGTATAGAACATGAAAATGAAAAGGGAAGCCTGTATCCTTCTTACTCACCCTAAAATGAAGTTTTGGGAGGTTTTTGAAATGTCCATGTTTGAAACCCAAAACCACTTCTCTTCATTCTTGACTTCTTAAGACATAGTTTAGGGGTTAGCGGGTAGATACATGATTAGTATGGTTTGAATATGTCTAGACCTTGTTTATCAACTTTAATGCTTACTACATGACATAAGAAGACTATGTGCTTTGGTTTTTCATTTTTCTGTTTTTTTTTTGAATTTTCTGCCAATTTTGTTTGACCAAGATTTAGACAAGTTTTACACGTGAAAACGAATAAGTAAGCCTGGATCCTTCTTAGTCACTCCAAAATGTACCAATTGATAGGTGCGTTAACTTTGCTTCATGGAAAAAATAATGTCATGTAAATGAGTTAACTTGGATTTCCTACCCTTGAATCCATAGGAAACTTTGTTCTAATGCACTATAATAATCAACCGAGTTTTTACACCAACAGGTCTGTCACTTACGTGTGGTGCCCATGCGTGAGGTCCCACACTTCAGTGAGCACAAGTCACGTGCAATAGGTACGCAAACTCCCAGCCATTTTCTTTGTCAAGAGAAAGACGCATCAGGATGCGTATTGGAAGTCTGTGGGTCCTTCTGGAGGTCGTCCCTCTAAAAAAAAAAAATCTCTCTCATTCTCGGCCTCGCTCGACTCGCTCGCTCGCTCGCTCGCTCGCACCTCCTGCTCACTGACAAACCCTGCACAAAAGTCAACATCATCACCCGAAAAAGGGGAGACACCATAATTCTCTCCCTTCTTCTCTCCTTCCGAGTGATCCCTCTTCCTCCGAGTTTCACTCGACGGGCAAACACACATGTGCTGCATAGTAATAATAAAAAGGTAGAAAAATCGACCTACGAATCTATAATTAAATAGGTTAAACTAGGGTTTTGCCCAGTACTACAGATCAAGGTTCAAAAAATCCAACTACGGGGTTCGAACAACCCCATTTCTAATCCAAGATTTTTTTCGACCTCATCCAATGGCCTCAAACTATAGGCCGGGTTAGCATCTAGTGCAGTATGTGTGAGAATGTATGCACTATGTGTGCTATAACTTGTGTGTCTTTCAAATTTGAACCAAATTTGAATAAGTTTGAAATATTTGAAATGGGGCTTTTGGCTTAAACGTTTGAAACCCAAAACGACTTCTCCTCATGCTAGACTTCATAAGACCGAGTTTAGGGTTAGGGGGTAGATACATGATTTGTCTGGTTTGAATATGTCTAAACCTTGTTTATCAACTTGAATGCTTACTATATGACATAAGAAGACCATGTGCTTTTGTTTTTCATTTTTCTATTTTTTTAAGAATTTTATGCACATTTGATTCTGGTCAAATCCTAGGTTCAACCAAGATTTAAACAAGTTTCAAGCATGAAAATGAAAACGTAATCCAAGATCCTTCTTAATTAGTCACTCTAAAATATATGAAGCTTTTGGGACGTACTTGAAATTTCCATGTTTGAAACCCAAAACCAATTCTCTTCATGATTGACTTCATAAGACAGAGTTTAGGGTTAGGGGTAGATATACACATGATTTTTCTGGTTTGAATATGTCTAGACCTTGTTTATCAACTTGAGTGTTTACTATATGACATAATTAAGAAGGCTATGTGCTTTGGTTTTTCATTCTTTAGATTTTTTGTCTGAATAATTTTTATGCCCATTTGAATCTTGGTCAAATCCTAGGTTTGACCAAGATTTAAATAAGTTTAAAACATGGAAATGAAAAGGTAAAAGCATCGATCCTTCTTAGTCGCTCTAAAATGAAGCTGAATTTTGGGAGGTTTTTGAAATTTCCATGTTTGAAACCTAAAACCACTTATCTTCATGCTTGACTTCGTCATAAGACAGAGTTTAGGGGTTTTAATTAGGGGGTAGATACATGATTTGTCTAGCTAGTTTGAATATGTCTCTAGACCTTGTTTATCAACTTGAATGCTTACTAGCTATATGACATAAGAGGACTATGTGCATTGGTATTTCATTTTTTGATTTTTATGCCCATTTGAGAATCTTGGTAAAATCCTAGGTTTGTTGAGCAAGATTTAAACAAGTTTAACATTTGAAAATGATAAGGTAATTAAGTCTGGATCTTTCTCTTAGTAACTCTAAAATGAAGCTTTTGGGAGGTTCTTGAATTTACCATGTTTGAAACCCAAAACCACCGTACTTCTTTTCATGCTTGACTTCATAAGACAGAGTTTAGGGTTAGGGGTAGATACATGATTTTTCTGGTTTGAATATGTCTAGACCATGTTTATCAACTTGAATGCTTACTATATGACATAAGAAGGCTATGTGCTTTGGTTTTTCATTCTTTCGATTTTTTCTGAATTTTTATGCCCATTTGAATCTTGGTCAAATCCTAGGTTCGACCAAGATTTAAACAAGTTTAAAACATGACAATGAAAAGGTAATTAATCATGGATCCTTCTTAATTAACCAGCCAGTCTAATTAAAATGAAGCTTTTTGGGAGGTTTTTGAAATTTCCATGTTTGAAACCCAAAACCACACTTCTCTGCTTCATGCTTGACTTCATATATAATTAAGACAAAGTTTAGGGTTAGGGGGTACATGATTTGTCTGGTTTGAATATGTCTAGACCTTGTTTATCAACTTTTGAATGCTTACTATATATATGTATGTGACATAAGAAAACTATGTGCTTTGGTTTTTCATTTTTCTGATTTTTTTGGAATTTTGATGCACATTTGAATCTTGGTCAAATCCTAGGTTTGACCAAGATTTAAACAAGTATAGAACATGGAAATGAAAATGGAAGCCTGTATCCTTCTTAGTCACCCTAAAATGAAGTTTTTGGGAGGTTTTTGAAATTTCCATGTTTGAAACCCAAAACCACTTATCTTCATGCTTGACTTCGTCATAAGACAGAGTTTAGGGGTTAGGGGTAGATACATGATTTGTCTAGCTAGTTTGAATATGTCCAGACCTTGTTTATCAACTTTAATGCTTACTATATGACATATAAGAAGACTATGTGCGCTTTGGTTTTTCATTTTTATGTTTTTTTTTATTTTATGCCCATTTGAATCTTGGTCAAATCCTAGAGATTGACTTCATAATACAGAGTTTAGGGTTAGGGGTAGATATACACATGATTTTTCTGGTTTGAATATGTCTAGACCTTATTTATCAACTTGAGTGTTTACTATATGACATAATTAAGAAGGCTATGTGCTTTGGTTTTTCATTCTTTAGATTTTTTGTCTGAATTTTTATGCCCATTTGAATCTTGGTCAAATCCTAGGTTTGACCAAGATTTAAATAAGTTTAAAACATGGAAATGAAAAGGTAAAAGCATCGATCCTTCTTAGTCGCTCTAAAATGAAGCTGAATTTTGGGAGGTTTTTGAAATTTCCATGTTTGAAACCCAAAACCACTTCTCTTCATGCTTGACTTCATAAGACAAGTAGGGACGAGGGGGTAGATACATGATTTGTCTGGTTAATTTGGATATATCTAGACCTTGTTTATCAACTTGAATGCTTATGATATGACATAAGAACACTATGTGCTTTTTTTTATTTTTTTGTGCCCATTTGAATCTTGGTCAAATCCTAGGTTTGACCAAGATTTAAACAAGTATAGAACATGAAAATGAAAAGGGAAGCCTGTATCCTTCTTACTCACCCTAAAATGAAGTTTTGGGAGGTTTTTGAAATGTCCATGTTTGAAACCCAAAACCACTTCTCTTCATTCTTGACTTCTTAAGACATAGTTTAGGGGTTAGCGGGTAGATACATGATTAGTATGGTTTGAATATGTCTAGACCTTGTTTATCAACTTTAATGCTTACTACATGACATAAGAAGACTATGTGCTTTGGTTTTTCATTTTTCTGTTTTTTTTTTTTTTCTGCAATTTTGTTTGACCAAGATTTAGACAAGTTTTACACGTGAAAACGAATAAGTAAGCCTGGATCCTTCTTAGTCACTCCAAAATGTACCAATTGATAGGTGCGTTAACTTTGCTTCATGGAAAAAATAATGTCATGTAAATGAGTTAACTTGGATTTCCTACCCTTGAATCCATAGGAAACTTTGTTCTAATGCACTATAATAATCAACCGAGTTTTTACACCAACAGGTCTGTCACTTACGTGTGGTGCCCATGCGTGAGGTCCCACACTTCAGTGAGCACAAGTCACGTGCAATAGGTACGCAAACTCCCAGCCATTTTCTTTGTCAAGAGAAAGACGCATCAGGATGCGTATTGGAAGTCTGTGGGTCCTTCTGGATCCTTCGGTCGTCCCTCTAAAAAAAAACTCTCTCATTCTCGGCCTCGCTCGACTCGCTCGCTCGCTCGCTCGCACCTCCCTGACAAACCACACAAAGTCAACATCATCACCCGAAAAAGGGGAGACACCATAATTCTCTCCCTTCTTCTCTCCTTCCGAGTGATCCCTCTTCCTCCGAGTTTCACTCGACGGGCAAACACACATGTGCTGCATAGTAATAATAAAAAGGTAGAAAAATCGACCTACGAATCTATAATTAAATAGGTTAAACTAGGGTTTTGCCCAGTACTACAGATCAAGGTTCAAAAAATCCAACTACGGGGTTCGAACAACCCCATTTCTAATCCAAGATTTTTTCGACCTCATCCAATGGCCTCAAACTATAGGCCGGGTTAGCATCTAGTGCAGTATGTGTGAGAATGTATGCACTATGTGTGCTATAACTTGTGTGTCTTTCAAATTTGAACCAAATTTGAATAAGTTTGAAATATTTGAAATGGGGCTTTTGGCTTAAACGTTTGAAACCCAAAACGACTTCTCCTCATGCTAGACTTCATAAGACCGAGTTTAGGGTTAGGGGTAGATACATGATTTGTCTGGTTTGAATATGTCTAAACCTTGTTTATCAACTTGAATGCTTACTATATGACATAAGAAGACCATGTGCTTTTGTTTTTCATTTTTCTATTTTTTTTAAGAATTTTATGCACATTTGATTCTGGTCAAATCCTAGGTTCAACCAAGATTTAAACAAGTTTCAAGCATGAAAATGAAAACGTAATCCAAGATCCTTCTTAATTAGTCACTCTAAAATATATGAAGCTTTTGGGACGTACTTGAAATTTCCATGTTTGAAACCCAAAACCAATTCTCTTCATGATTGACTTCATAAGACAGAGTTTAGGGGTAGGGGTAGATATACACATGATTTTTCTGGTTTGAATATGTCTAGACCTTGTTTATCAACTTGAGTGTTTACTATATGACATAATTAAGAAGGCTATGTGCTTTGGTTTTTCATTCTTTAGATTTTTTGTCTGAATAATTTTTATGCCCATTTGAATCTTGGTCAAATCCTAGGTTTGACCAAGATTTAAATAAGTTTAAAACATGGAAATGAAAAGGTAAAAGCATCGATCCTTCTTAGTCGCTCTAAAATGAAGCTGAATTTTGGGAGGTTTTTGAAATTTCCATGTTTGAAACCTAAAACCACTTATCTTCATGCTTGACTTCGTCATAAGACAGAGTTTAGGGGTTTTAATTAGGGGGTAGATACATGATTTGTCTAGCTAGTTTGAATATGTCTAGACCTTGTTTATCAACTTGAATGCTTACTAGCTATATGACATAAGAGGACTATGTGCATTGGTATTTCATTTTTTGATTTTTATGCCCATTTGAGAATCTTGGTAAAATCCTAGGTTTGTTGAGCAAGATTTAAACAAGTTTAACATGTGAAAATGATAAGGTAATTAAGTCTGGATCTTTCTCTTAGTAACTCTAAAATGAAGCTTTTGGGAGGTTCTTGAATTTACCATGTTTGAAACCCAAAACCACCGTACTTCTTTTCATGCTTGACTTCATAAGACAGAGTTTAGGGTTAGGGGTAGATACATGATTTTTCTGGTTTGAATATGTCTAGACCATGTTTATCAACTTGAATGCTTACTATATGACATAAGAAGGCTATGTGCTTTGGTTTTTCATTCTTTCGATTTTTTCTGAATTTTTATGCCCATTTGAATCTTGGTCAAATCCTAGGTTCGACCAAGATTTAAACAAGTTTAAAACATGACAATGAAAAGGTAATTAATCATGGATCCTTCTTAATTAACCAGCCAGTCTAATTAAAATGAAGCTTTTTGGGAGGTTTTTGAAATTTCCATGTTTGAAACCCAAAACCACACTTCTCTGCTTCATGCTTGACTTCATATATAATTAAGACAAAGTTTAGGGTTAGGGGGTACATGATTTGTCTGGTTTGAATATGTCTAGACCTTGTTTATCAACTTTTGAATGCTTACTATATATATGTATGTGACATAAGAAAACTATGTGCTTTGGTTTTTCATTTTTCTGATTTTTTTGGAATTTTGATGCACATTTGAATCTTGGTCAAATCCTAGGTTTGACCAAGATTTAAACAAGTATAGAACATGGAAATGAAAATGGAAGCCTGTATCCTTCTTAGTCACCCTAAAATGAAGTTTTTGGGAGGTTTTTGAAATTTCCATGTTTGAAACCCAAAACCACTTATCTTCATGCTTGACTTCGTCATAAGACAGAGTTTAGGGGTTAGGGGGTAGATACATGATTTGTCTAGCTAGTTTGAATATGTCCAGACCTTGTTTATCAACTTTAATGCTTACTATATGACATATAAGAAGACTATGTGCGCTTTGGTTTTTCATTTTTATGTTTTTTTATTTTATGCCCATTTGAATCTTGGTCAAATCCTAGAGATTGACTTCATAATACAGAGTTTAGGGTTAGGGGTAGATATACACATGATTTTTCTGGTTTGAATATGTCTAGACCTTATTTATCAACTTGAGTGTTTACTATATGACATAATTAAGAAGGCTATGTGCTTTGGTTTTTCATTCTTTAGATTTTTTGTCTGAATTTTTATGCCCATTTGAATCTTGGTCAAATCCTAGGTTTGACCAAGATTTAAATAAGTTTAAAACATGGAAATGAAAAGGTAAAAGCATCGATCCTTCTTAGTCGCTCTAAAATGAAGCTGAATTTTGGGAGGTTTTTGAAATTTCCATGTTTGAAACCCAAAACCACTTCTCTTCATGCTTGACTTCATAAGACGAAGTAGGGACGATAGGGGGTAGATACATGATTTGTCTGGTTAATTTGGATATATCTAGACCTTGTTTATCAACTTGAATGCTTATGATATGACATAAGAACACTATGTGCTTTTTTTTATTTTTTTGTGCCCATTTGAATCTTGGTCAAATCCTAGGTTTGACCAAGATTTAAACAAGTATAGAACATGAAAATGAAAAGGGAAGCCTGTATCCTTCTTACTCACCCTAAAATGAAGTTTTGGGAGGTTTTTGAAATGTCCATGTTTGAAACCCAAAACCACTTCTCTTCATTCTTGACTTCTTAAGACATAGTTTAGGGGTTAGCGGGTAGATACATGATTAGTATGGTTTGAATATGTCTAGAC
Organism: Lolium multiflorum; assembly: GCA_030979885.1. Lineage (NCBI taxonomy): Eukaryota > Viridiplantae > Streptophyta > Magnoliopsida > Poales > Poaceae > Lolium > Lolium multiflorum. Next base: position 332,931,026 of record CM061750.1, read on the forward strand.
CTTGTTTATCAACTTTAATGCTTACTACATGACATAAGAAGACTATGTGCTTTGGTTTTTCATTTTTCTGTTTTTTTTTTGAATTTTCTGCCAATTTTGTTTGACCAAGATTTAGACAAGTTTTACACGTGAAAACGAATAAGTAAGCCTGGATCCTTCTTAGTCACTCCAAAATGTACCAATTGATAGGTGCGTTAACTTTGCTTCATGGAAAAAATAATGTCATGTAAATGAGTTAACTTGGATTTCCTACCCTTGAATCCATAGGAAACTTTGTTCTAATGCACTATAATAATCAACCGAGTTTTTACACCAACAGGTCTGTCACTTACGTGTGGTGCCCATGCGTGAGGTCCCACACTTCAGTGAGCACAAGTCACGTGCAATAGGTACGCAAACTCCCAGCCATTTTCTTTGTCAAGAGAAAGACGCATCAGGATGCGTATTGGAAGTCTGTGGGTCCTTCTGGATCCTTCGGTCGTCCCTCTAAAAAAAAAAAATCTCTCTCATTCTCGGCCTCGCTCGACTCGCTCGCTCGCTCGCTCGCACCTCCTGCTCACTGACAAACCCTGCACAAAAGTCAACATCATCACCGAAAAAGGGGAGACACCATAATTCTCTCCCTTCTTCTCTCCTTCCGAGTGATCCCTCTTCCTCCGAGTTTCACTCGACGGGCAAACACACATGTGCTGCATAGTAATAATAAAAAGGTAGAAAAATCGACCTACGAATCTATAATTAAATAGGTTAAACTAGGGTTTTGCCCAGTACTACAGATCAAGGTTCAAAAAATCCAACTACGGGGTTCGAACAACCCCATTTCTAATCCAAGATTTTTTCGACCTCATCCAATGGCCTCAAACTATAGGCCGGGTTAGCATCTAGTGCAGTATGTGTGAGAATGTATGCACTATGTGTGCTATAACTTGTGTGTCTTTCAAATTTGAACCAAATTTGAATAAGTTTGAAATATTTGAAATGGGGCTTTTGGCTTAAACGTTTGAAACCCAAAACGACTTCTCCTCATGCTAGACTTCATAAGACCGAGTTTAGGGTCGATAGGGGGTAGATACATGATTTGTCTGGTTTGAATATGTATAAACCTTGTTTATCAACTTGAATGCTTACTATATGACATAAGAAAACTATGTGCTTTGGTTTTTCATTTTTCTGATTTTTTTATTTTGATGCCCATTTGAATCTTGTCAAATCCTAGATTTGACCAAGATAATGTAAACAAGTTTAAAACATGAAAATGAAAAGGGAAGCATGTATCGTTCTTAGTCACTCTAAAATGAAGTTTTTGGGAGGTTTTTGAAATTTCCATGTAGGAAACCCAAAACCACTTCTCTTCATGATTGACTTCATAAGACAGAGTTTAGGGTTAGGGGTAGATATATTTATGATTTTCCTAGGTTTGACCAAGATTTAAACAAGTTTAAAACATGAATATGAAAAGTAAGCATGTATCCTTCTTAGTCACTCCAAAATGAAGCTCTTAATTAGGAGGGTTTTTGAAATTTCCATGTTTGAAACCAAAAACCACTTATCTTCACCATGCATGCTTGACTTTATAAGACAGAGTTTAGGGTTAGGGGTAGATACATGATTTTCAGGTTTAATATGTCTATACCTTGTTTATCAACTTAATTGATTGCGCGCATACTATATGACATAAGAAGATCTTGGTATTCATTTTTTTTGAATTTTTATGCCCATTTGAATCTTGGTCAAATCCTAGGTTTGACCAAGATTTGAACAAGTTTAAAACATGAATATGAAAAGGTAAGCATGTATGCTTCTTAGTCACTCCAAAATGAAGCTCTTGGAAGGGTATTTGAAATTTCCATGTTTGAAACCAAAAACCACATCTCTTCATGCTTGACTTCATAAGACAAAGTTTAGGGTTAGGGGTAGATACATGATTTGTATGGTTTGAATATGTCTAGACCTTGTGTTTATCAACTTTAATGCTTACTATATGACATAAGAAGATTATGTGCTTTGGTTTTTCATTTTTCTATTTTTAATGCCCATTTGAATCTTGGTCAAATCATAGGTTTGACCAAGATTTGAACAAGTTTAAATCATGAATATGCAAAATTAAGCATCTATATATCCTTCTTAGTCACTCCAAAATGTAGCTCTTGGGATGGTTTTTGAAATTTCCATGTTTGAAACCTAAAACCACTTCTCTTCATGCATGCTTGACTTCATAAAGATAGAGTTTAGGGTTAGGGGTAGATATATACATGATTTTCTGGTTTGAATATGTCTAGACCTTGTTTATCAACTTGAATGCTTACTATATGACATGCAAAGACTTGCTTTGGTTTTTGATTTTGTTTTTGAATTTTTATGCCCATTTAAATCTTGGTCAAATCCTAGGTTTGACCACGACTTAAACAAGTTTAAAACATGAATATGTAAAAGTAAGCATGTATCCTTCTTAGTCACTCCAAAATGAAGCTCTTAATTAGGAGGGTTTTTGAAATTTCCATGTTTGAAACCAAAAACCACTTATCTTCACCATGCATGCTTGACTTTATAAGACAGAGTTTAGGGTTAGGGGTAGATACATGCATGATTTTTTAGGTTTAATATGTCTAGACCTTGTTTATCAACTTAAGTGAATGCGCACATACTATATGACATAAGAAGACCTTGGTATTCATTTTATTTGAATTTTTATGCCCATTTGAATCTTTGTCAAATCCTAGGTTTGACCAAGATTTGAACAAGTTTAAAACATGAATATATATGAAAAGGTAAGCATGTATGCTTCTTAGTCACTCCAAAATGAAGCTCTTGGAAGGGGTTTTTGAAATTTCCATGTTTGAAACCAAAAACCACATCTCTTCATGCTTGACTTCATAAGACAGAGTTTAGGGTTAGGGGTAGCCACATACATGTTTTTTTTGGTTTGAATATGTCTAGACCTTGTTTATCAACTTAATTGTATGCTTATTATATGACATAAGAAGACTATGTGCATTGGGTTTTCATTTTTTTATCCCCATTTGTTGAATCTTGGTCAAATCCTAGGTTGGACCAAGATTTAAACAAGTTTAAAACATGAATAATATGAAACGTAACCTGCATCGATCCTTCTTAGTCACTCCAAAATGAAGCTCGTGGGAGGTTTTTGAAATTTCCATGATTTTTCTGGTTTGAATATGTCTAGACCTTGTTTATCAACTTGAATGCTTACTATATGACATACACAGACTATGTGCTTTGTTTTTTTTGAATTCTTATGCCCATTTTAATCTTGGTCAAATCCTAGGTTTGACCAAGATTTGAACAAGTTTAAAACATGAATATAAAAAAGTAAGCATGTATGCTTCTTAGTCACTCCAAAATGAAGCTCTTGGGAGGGTTTTCGAAATTTCCATGTTTGAAACCAAAAACCACATCTCTTCATGCTTGACTTCATAAGACAGAGTTTAGGGTTAGGGGGTAGATACATGATTTTTCTGGTTCGAATATGTCTAGACCTTGTTTATCAACTTAATTGAATGCTTACTATATGACATAGGAAGACTATGTGCCTTGGTTTTTCATTTATTTTGATTTATTTTGAATTTTATGCCTATTTTTATGCCCATTTAAACAAGTTTAAATCATGAATATGAAAAATTAGTCACTCCAAAATGTAGCTCTTGAGAGGGTTTTTGAAATTTCCATGTTTGAAACCAAAAACCACTTCTCTTCATGCATGCTTGACTTCATAAAGACAGAGTTTAGGGTTTGGGGTAGACAGCACGCGCCGACGCGTGGACGAAATTTATTCTCTGTCCCCCTGACATGCACTTGCCAGTGTCTTCAACAGTCTGACACGAGCAGTGAAGCTTTTATGGAGCCCAGCGGAGAGGGGCTCCATTTCTCGAGCGGTAGCGAGGTGACATGCGGCCTAAATCCAAATTTAAACATTGCGAAAAAAATCTGAAACAAATCATGCACGTTCACAGCTCATATTAAGATAACCCCTAAAAATTTCAGATCAAAATTCGAAACATACATCGAGAAACAAAAAAGAGAAACTCAGATGGGAATAGTCTACAGAGAAACTCAGATTTGAATTCGGGAACTATTCATGACAGATTTCTCTTTTTTGTTTCTCGATGTATGTTAGTGGCAGTTAATATGGACCGGAGGAAGTACTAATAATATGAGGCATATTTTTGAGCTGGCCCTGTTTAGTAGAGTTTACATTTGAGAGTTACATCTTTCTACCACCATTATTTTTGATTTAGCTTGTCTTTTTTTGCCCACCATTTTATCGAGCAGGGTTAATGCAAGATCCATAGCAAACTAGCTTGTCATGACATTTTGTTGGCGGAGTGCATCTTCTCATGGCGAGCTAGCGACTTTGCCTACTAGAGTTTTTTTTGTTGAACTACATTTTTTGGATTTTCCCATTTTATTTGTGCACAAGCTATGAGCCGCCCGCAATTCAGCACCATATATTGGCGGGATTTTCTAGTTCAGCACCATAAATTAGCAGGATGCTATCTTCCTACCTCGCTTTCATTTCCCCTATATCCAGCCCCACCCACGGACAAGCAAGGGCCTCTCTCCCTACCTCGCACCTAGTCCGTCTCGCTCCCTCTCAGTCCTCCATCCGTAGCCGACATCCACCGCACCGGAGCCAGCTCAGCGACGCCGTCAACCACACTCCGTCCGCTTCGTCGGATCTGCTTCCCCGACTCACTGGTTCATCTTACCGGCCGGCGAGATCGGTACACAAAGCGCCACCATGATCCACCGAACCAAACCGAACGGCCAACGCGCCACCTCCCCAGTCGACCAAGGTTGAACACTTTGTCCGGCAGCTTTTGTTATGTACTCCGTATTTGATTTCCGAGACTAGTTTATTGCTTGCTTCCACTGCTTGTTATTAGCATCTGTTTTTTTTGTAATGCCTGCTAGATATTCCCCTCGAGAATGCCTACGAAGAATCTCGGAGGCAAAATATCTTGCAGAATATGATAATTGCAGCCAAGCTCGGCATACTGTGGAATGGGACAAAATCACCGCACCCCAAGTCGTTGCCGAGATTTTTCAAACGTGTGATGTGCCGCCAAAAGGACGATTCCGTGGGGCAGCTGCTGAAGAAGGTATTTAGCCGCACTGCTCAAATTTCATATGTCTTGTTTGCTGATTGATTTGATGAACTTTGATTTGCAGCAGCTAGCCACTGCTCATGTTCCTAACAAAGACAGTGAGCGCGCCAGTGATGCAGACATTGGTAGAAAGGAGGCGGGATTTGGTCCTATTGTTCTAGCAAGCAATCATTTGAGTGGCCGCCTAGGATCAGCACATCTGGATCCTCCTGAGCTCAACATTAAGGAGGTAATTTTATAATAGTGTTTTAAACATGACATAATCTAATGTACTGAAAGAGATCAAACTGTCAACAGGAGTGGAGTGGTATAGATGGTAGAGATATAGATATAGATTTCAGATTTCCTAATTTTTTCTTGAAAATAGGGTCGCCCCGGCCTCTGCATCCAAATGATGCACCCACCCTTTTATTGCAATGTTTTAGACTCCATTTAAGGTTTAGAAACTCATGGGTTGCTGAAAGTGGTGACATGAATCAACCAACATATTTCCTTTTAATCTGCTGATTGATTTTATGCATGGCAAATCGCAGAAGCAAGTGACTGCTCATGTCCCTGCCAAGCAGCATTGTAGCACAGATGTCCAGAGTTCCAGTGATGCAAACGTTTGTAGGAACAAAACAGAAGGATGTGGCACTGGGGAAGCTAAGATTAGGCGTCTTCAAAAGGACTTGGATGTGGCCACTTGGCGGAACAAAGAAATGAACCGAGGATGGAATTCTACAATTCAAGATGGCCTACATGCTGTTGCTGATCTGCAGAAGCTAGTGGCTGGCAACTTGGTTACCGCTTTGGCTGATGCAGATGTCCATGAGATCAACTGGACGATCTTGGAACAGGTGAAAGCACGAGCAGAAACTCTGCACTCATCTTTGCAGGTAGATGATTTTCAAAGGGTGATGCAAGAGCCGCTATATGAATAGATTGTTGTTTTCAGTTGATGATGTCCCTGGTTCTTTTGTTTACTTATGTGCTGGTAGTACTTAGGGGAACTAGCTTGTACAAGTATTTTTTTCCGATAAAGTTGTACAAGTAAATGGCACATGCTTCGCATGTTTGACCAATTAAGTTAAAAAGCTTCACAAAATCCTGCTATCATGTAGGCGGGCTTGCATTGGCTTTCAACCCAAGTGACTATTGACTGCAATCTGTAATATGTACCCCTCTGTTGCACTTAATGGTATCCAAGCCCTTGGGCCCCCCTCCTTTGTTAAAAAAAAGATCGAATTCTTATTGCGTCGAAGTTGTTTCACTAAAAAAAAGAGCCCTCACGTGCAAGGCACGTGTATATATACTAGTACTAGTAGAGATGGTACACCTAGACATTAGAGATTTGTTTGTTTTAAAGATATTTTTAATTGTGTACAAGATGGAAAATATAACTTTAGGCTATCCACAATGTTGCTATTGCCAAATCTGATACGATGGTGAATTTGGCTTTGGTGTGAAATATAGCAATAGCTCCACAATGTAGTGGTTCCAAATATTTATAACGTGGGTCCCGCCATCAAGCTAAAACAACTCATAAAGCCAATATGGAACTACTCTCACAATGTAGGGAACTAGTTCCAAATGCCAAAAGTGAAATTTGGCATCGGAGCACCTATTTGCTCCGGTTCCCTGTTTTTCTGGTTTTGGAACTACCTCTACAATGTATGGAACTAGTTCAAAAAGCCAAAAATCAAATATGGAACCACTTTTGGCTACACGTTGTGGATGCTCTTAGCAAATTCCTAGTATTTTTCATGGTCGATGTAAAAAAAGTATTTTTCATGGTTGATGTAAAAAAACAAGTTTTTTTCATGGTCGATGTAAAAAAAGAGAGAAAACATGTCTCATAAAAAGCCTTATGGTTAGCACAATTTTTTTACGGAGTAACTCTTTTTTACATAGCCCAAATTACTATTCGATTTTTCCATTGAAATATTTTATGTGTATAAAGCAAGCGAAGAAGTACACATGCATTTTTCGTTTTATTCTTTTTTGACATTTCAAAATGTATAGAAGATGAATTTCGAAATAAAGAGATCATATGCACCCAAGAACCAACAAGCATATCCCCTTGAACCCGAACATACTCAGGGCCCTTTTGTTGTGCCTTTTTTTTTTTTGCCTTTTTGGCTTTTGGATTTTGGAAGCCAAAAACAAATATTATATTCTTTTGGCTTCCAAAATCCAAAAGCCAAAAAGCCACAGCAAAAGGGCCCTCAGCTTCAGACTTGGGATTTCGTAGGCTAGGGTTCCACAGTTTTCCAGCAACCAGTAATAATTTCAACTCTGCCCCAAAATTCCCGCCGAAATCCCCCCTTCCAAAATTCAAAGCGATGTGAAATAAGTACAGTGTCGATCTTATCCCCCCGGACCGCTCAATTCAGACCTATCACCGGCGGCGCCGAACCCCGCATCTCTCTCTCACGCTTCCACCCTGCATGACCCACCGGATCATCTCACACGCCGGCGCCGGCCCACTGTCCCACTCCCACACCAGCACTACTGCCTTCTCATCGGCCACCGTAGTGACCGACGACGTTCCGCCGTCTCCCTTGCTTTTTAGCAAGCCGGAGTAGCTTCCACCTCCCCCACCCCCACCGACGACCACTGTACCATACGAGCTCCTCCGTAGCCGACTTCCACCGCCGCCTTGTCAGCGACAGTCACCATCGCCGGGTTCTCGTATCTTAATCCCCGACTCCTTCCGTCCACCGGACTGGAGAGATGGGCGCTTCCATGGTCGACGGCAGGAAACCAAAGCGTACACGCGCCGACTTCCAAGAAGGTTGATATGGCCGCATTCGTTATGCATGTGATTTCGAAAAGTATTTTTTTGCTTACTTGCACCGCCATCTCATTAGCATTTTTTTTGTAATGCATGCTAGATATTATTGCAATACAGAAGAATGAATTAAAAGAGAAACGGATACGGAATATATGTATAAGATATGCAAGCCGTGTGGGCACAAACATGTGTAACGCTATTGCCTCTAGTGCAAACCTGAACAAAATCGGAGAAGAACCCTTTCCCCTTCCCAAAGATAAAGAACAATGTTATGATTCACAATTTGATCATGCTGAGCCTCTTGGAGAGCTGACTCAGGAAGATGCCTTGCCTGACCATTCTCCTCAACCCCACCAGGTGATTTCTGTGTTTTTTACTTTGAGATATCTGTTTTGCAACTTCCATGTGTTGTATACTTGTATCCTGAATCCCACCAAACATGTTCACATGCCACCTCTAGGTCTCCTTAATGCATCATATATATGTTTCAGCATGCACGTCATCCTTTACTGTTCTTCATTCTATTCCATTTGCATATCATCATATATGGGACTTCTGTAGACTGAAATATCGTTTATGTGTGCTAGGAATCTGCAGCTTCAAGTAAGAATTTCGCAGGAACCACCAATGAGAGGAAGACCATTCAACAGGCACCTGAATCGGTGATAGAACAGCTGCAACCAAAAAAGAAACCTGCTTCTGCTACTAGACAGTCTCAGCGATTCATGGCACCAGTTGAAGAAAATAACGAAAATTCTAAGAGTACTGAAATAAAAAAACGTGGTGAACACCCCAAGCGGTTGAATCAGCCACCTGTTACCAATCCAGTCAACCAGCGACAATCGGCAGCAGAACCAGTTTCCACAGCAACTTCTCAGCCACAATTGGCAGCAGAACCAGTTTCCACAGCAACTTCTCAACAACAATTGGCAGCAGAACAAGTTTCCACGGCAACTTCTCAGCCACAATTGGGATCAGCAGTAGCTGTGGTAGGAAATACTGCCCAAGGACACACTGTACCAGTCCCAGCTGACACAACCACAACTGGCCAAACACTGCTAGCACAACATCAACAAACTGTTGATGATCTCCCACTGACCCATATTAGTCCTGCCATAGACAACTCCCCTGAGGATGAGCCCCACACCGAAGAAGGTACATTTTCCAATGCTTATAGTTTCATTCTCCGTTATAAAGTTATACTTTATAGAGATATATATATAATGCTTATAGTTTCATTCTCCGTTATACCTACCTTGATAGCTTGATGTAATGCTTAACTTTGTAGTTGCACCACGATCAAGAAAAACGAGGGGCCCAACAGTAGGGAAAATGTTCGTAGCTAAGCTTGCTGGGATGGAATCAAGATTTCGCCTTTCATCTATCGTAGGTGGCAGAAGGCCACTGGACCCAGAAGAATCTTGTAAATTAGCATCGGATGTAGGAATTTTCGTCAGGAATGAAATTCCTATCTTCCCAACATGGAAAGAGCACGTAGACACCTCTGCGCATTTTGAAAAATTAGTGCACAGGTTACACGTAAGTCATCTTTCTCTTGGTAATGTTACTCATACTAGTATACCACATTGGCACGTCCCGTTCCTTCTAGCTTGTTGTTGGATCTATGTATATCACACCAACGGTTTATATTGTTGTGAACAGTTAAGGTTCGAGTTCGATGAGGACCAAGAGGAAGTAAAGCATGTTCTCAACAGTCTATTCTCAGACTGTCTGCGCCAGTATCGCAGCAGGCTAAAGAAGAAATACTTCACTGGAAAGATTACTGGGAGTGTTCCAACTATATCTCCTTTTAAGCAAATGACTGACAAACAGTGGGGAGATCTTGTGAAGCACTGGTCTGATCCAAAGAATATGGTATGATTTGTAAGACTGAGACCAGATCACATCTTGGATTCTTATTTATAGCAGTGTCTCACTAGTCTCCTTTTTGCAGAATTTGGCTAAACAGAATCAGGAAAACCGCGGTAAACTACTTTTACCTAGCCGTACGGGATCTCGTAACCTTATAGTGCACATTCGGCAAAAAGTAAGGACATGTTGTTTTATACTGCTATTTAGAAATATTTTAGTAAAAGATCATGCAGAGTATATACACCAGTGTGCAGCTTATATTATGATCCTCCATTTCAACCACGTTATTCGATTTATAAATGGTAGTACTAAAATGCAGATGTTACATAATGCAAGTAAAAGGGAACCAAACAAAGAGATGACTCTGCCAGAGATTTTTGAAGCATGCCAGAAGAACAAACTTGAAGTGATTGGAGAAGTCGCACAGAGTGTTCTTGTAAGTCTTCTCAAAGATTGAAATTTTGTGACGACTCACATCCCAACTTATAGGAGTAGTAAAGTACATGTCAATATGATATTATATATGTTTATTAAAATTCATGTGATGTGAATCAGACATGCCAAACTGTAGGAATAAAAGTAGGTCATACACATGATAAATCTACTATCAGCAAGTTTCTCTGTAGTAACTATCATGTTTACACATGTGTACGAACTGAATTTTTTGCAGGAAGATATGAAATTAGAGATGGCAAAAACCGGTAAAAACGGTCTGGAAAAAACCGATGAAGAATGTGTGAAGGCATTTTCTATGGCAATAAAAAAGAAAGGCATTGCCAAAAACACTTTCTTACGGAATGCTGGACTGCTGAAGTGCAAGTCCATGTCCAAGTCAAAGTATTTGCATGCTCAAGTTCTAAAGGAGCAACTCCAAGTAGAACGAGCTGCATCAGCTGCGCTAAGACTAGAAGTCGACAATTTTAGAACGATAGCAGCACAGAAGGAGGCCCTACTGGAGCAGGTTAGGAATGCTAGTAAGTAGTAAGAAGAGTATCTGCTAGATAATTGGAGATGAACGGGGACAGTGACAGGTCATTACCTTTGTCTTGTAAAATGGTTCCTTAGTCTGAGCATATTTCGTAGGTGCATTTATCTGCAATTGCTATGATCTTGGTGGTCGTTTCCTTGTTGTGATGTGGATTTTTTTGAACCGGAACCCTGCTGATTGTTAATATTATAAGTGGATTGCCTAGCCCTTTCCATCAGTTCTGACTTTTGGTTCCGTTGGCTCGTGGATGAAGCTTGACGTGGTATCAGAGCCCATAGTCTCAAGTTCGAGTCATCGCTTTCACAAACCTTCTCTTCTCTTCTCCCGGTCTAGCCTTTTCTGTCAGTTTGGACTTTTTGTTGCGATGTATAAAGTGGATTGCCTAGCCCTTTCCATCAGTTCGGACTTTTGGTCGCGTTGGCTAGTGCATTAAAGCTTGACACTGATGATTTTCTGTGATCCATTGATTTCCATCTTTCTACATACTGGTCTAGAAGCTTGTCAACTGGTCTGGTTCATTCATCGCTGTATTGAGTGCAATGAACGGAACAGTGGCTTCTCCTTTGTGTTGTGCTGCAACACAACAGCTGTTCCTGCTTCTGTACAGGTGAGTTGTGAACAGAGATACTTATGTATGCTACCAAATTTCGACTCCATATAATCAATAGCTTAACAACCCTCTAATTCAAAATCTCAACATTATTTCACACACTGAAATATTTTGTACGCGTTTTGAATTGGAGAACATGGGAACCGACTTTGGTTTCTGATTATGACTTGATGTGACCCTAGGCCCTGGATTCCTGAGCAGAAGGTATGTGTAAAAACAAAGAGATTACAAAGTGCTAATTCCCTTTTTTTTGTAAGTCCTGGTGGCATTGACACTCCTTTCTTACTTGCTATATTTTTTTGGTGTTTATATATAATAGAGAATTACCAGCTTATTGTCGAACCCGTTAGATTTTGGGCAATAATTGTTACGTGGCTGCTTCTTAATTAAAGTTTATCATGTCATGTAGATGGATTTGTGAAAGATGCAGCGGGTCGTTCTTCAGATCGTCTACATGGGATTCCCATCTACATGTATGTTCACGGTTTCATGGAGTACTTCAGCTCATAGCAGCCACATACGATCCTGCAAGATTTGCATTTTTTTTGACCTTGCAAGATTTGCATTCAATGTATCGCCAAGACGCGTCCGTGAGAACTCTAGAAACATCTTCGTCTGACTCGTTTTGGCGCGCGCTGTTCCCGAGCGAATCCAATGAATTTTGACCGTTCTCTTAAAAAAAAGGAACTTTGACCGTTGGATCAAGCGTTGGAGAACTGTTGTGCCAACGGCCAATAATTATGATCGTCGTAACCGATTTTCAACGTGATGATGAATTGATGTGACATTTGGCCGTACTAGTACGGTCTCATATTTTTGTATTACTTGGACTGTAGCCAAATTCGAAATCTCATTCCAGCGGCAAAACTTCCCGCCCGAAAAATACAAATATTTCACACGCTTCTAACTTCCCATTCTACCCTCGTAAAGATGACAACAATGTCCATGTATAAGTCGGTTGGTGGGGGGTCTACCCGTCATTTTTTTTCGATCACCACCTCCCTAGCTCCGGAAACTCCCCGAAAAAAAATTCATTTCCCTCACTCTCTCCTCTGAGACCACCCACCGGAACTTCCCAAGTCCCTCTCTCTCCCACCTCCACGACCACCGCACCGGAACATCCCCGCCGGACTTCCCTGGCCTACCCGAGGCCTCGCGATCCTCGTCATCCGGCTGCCTGCCGGAGCCGCTTCATCGACGCCGTCATCAACCGGACCGGATCATCCCCGCCGAACCTCGAAACCATATGCTCATCCAGCAGTCTACCGCAGTCGCTTCAGCTGCGGCATCGTCCACCCCACCGGAGCCGCTTCGCCGGATCCGTCGTCCACCGCATCGGATCTTGCTCACCGACACCGCTGTGCATGAACCGGATCTGCTTCACCGGCGCCGTGTATGATCTAAACTCTTCTACTGTCGCTTTTCTATTGCTTGCCTGCAAGTTCTTGTTTAATCTTGGGGGAACCTGTTTGTGCTAACGACGCGCCGTTACGTTTTTGCAGACGAGATGAGTAACCATGAAGTGTAATGGCCGTCTCTCCAACCCCAAGTAGCACATGTAGCGTACTTCATCACCGGATCTATCAACCCCAGGAAGATCTGCTGTGACTCCCACAGAGTGCTTCTCCTAATGTAAGTCCCTTGTTTTAGCGCCATGTTCTGGGTTCAGATGCTTGTTTGTCTGAAGCTCTTTTAGTTCATTCCTAGCTATGACCGTAACACCTTGCTATTTTCTACTTCATTGCTAACTTTAAGCGATTGAACATTTTGGTTTGCATTCCCTGCTCTGTAGATGTAGCCATCATAACTTCTATCTTGCTCAGTCGTTGTTACAAAAATTATACTGTAGGTATTATAGTAACATCCTGCTATTATTTAGTTCATGGCCAATTTTAAGTAATTGCACATGTTGGTTCGCATTCCCTGCTCTATAGCTTTTGGCATCGTAACTTCTATATTTGGTTTACATTCCCTGCTCTGTAGATCTAGCCATCATAACTTTATCTTGCTCAGTCGTTGTTACAAAAATTATGGCCTGCTACTATGTTGTTTGTGCCAATTTTTTACTCCATGAACATGTTGGCTTGCATTCCCTGTACTACAGGTGATGCCATTGTTTTGTATCTAGTTCATTGTAAGCTAACAAAGTAAGGACTTAGTTTGGCATGCTATCACTCTGCTATCTAGCCTGTAGTACAAATAAACTTGTCATACTACTAGATAATAATTTTGCGTGCCATCTTGTTCTTCAAAAGCTGCATTATTGACTTGTTTCTCTGACTTGGCATGACGCTCACATATGGAAAGCTGAACATATTGGTTTGCATTCCCTCTTATACAAGTTCACAGGTGATCCCACTATATTCTGTATCTGGTCCATCCTAAGCTCAAGCATTAACTATCCTCTATGTGTTGCTCATTACAAGTTTATATCCCGAAACATCTTGATTTGCATCCCCTTCACTATAAGTTCAGGAGTATTATTTAGTTCACTTGGCACATGTTGGTTCACATTCCCTCCTCTTTAGCTTTTGCCATCGTAACTTCTATTTTTGGTTTACATTCCCTGCTCTGTAGATGTAGCCATCATAACTTCATCTTGCTCAGTCGTTGTTACAAAATTTATAGCCTGCTACTATGTTGTTCATGCCAATTTTGTACTCCCTGAACATGTTGGTTTGCATGGGACTCGACAGTAGTAAGTCTGTTGTTTCATTCTAACATGCTCTGTTATATTGGCTGTTGGTATGCGGCATGCACTCTTTGTTTGCTTATTGTGCGCATTACAATGATCTTGTTATAACGACGAAATGATGAGTTCCAAATTCTTTGCCAAACAATATTGTAGTGTCATTGCCTTTCCATTGTTGCTGTCTTAACTTGTAATGTCTTTGTTTCAGATATAGGTGCTGCATGGACAACTTAAAAGATTGCCGGATCGCTTCATTGTATTGCTAGGTTTAATTACCATTCAATTTCTCTGGGTTCTGTAATATTTTTTCAATGCCTTGCAGCTGATGTAATATTTAGTTAGTTTTTATAGTTCTTTCGCGCATTTTTTCTTTGGTGCTTGTGGTAAGTGAGGCTATCCGACAGAAATCAATGCTGCGTAAATATTCTCAGTATCTAAATCACGAATTCCCATCCCTTAAACGGCCCAATTAAACGAAATCACATATGTGCCTGCCCGCAAAATCCTAAAGCGCATATTATGCACATATAAACAACAACTAAACGGTGGCCCACTTACTTCTTGGGCCAGCCCATTTGATTTACGTGGACCCCACACACTAATTGGGCGGCCCACTTGCTTTAAGGTGGACCCCACCCACTAGGGCCGCTAATTAGTTGGGCCAGCCCATTTGCTTTTGGTGGACCCCACATAATAAATGGGCCGCCCTTTAAGAAAAGTGGGACCCACTGTGTTTTGGCCGGCCCAATATCTTGTTGGGGCCCAACTATATGGTGGACCCACATACTAGTTGGGGCCCTTTAAAAGAAAGTGGGACCCACATGTGTTTTGGCCGACCCACTATCTTGTTGGCGACCCACTTGCTATATGGTGGTCCCACATACTAAATGGGCCGGCCCTTTAATAGGAAAGTGGGACCCACTGTGTTTGGCCCGGCCCACTATCTTGTTGGGCCACACCTATATATGGTGGACCCCACATACTAATTGGGCCGCCCTTTACAGTGGGACCCTTTGTGTTTTTGGCCCGCTATCTTCTTTGGCGACCCAGCTATATGGTGGACCCCACATACTAAATGGGCCGGCCCTTTAACGGGAAAGTGGGACCCACCTGTGTTTTTGGCCCGCCCACTATTTTGTTGGGCCGGCCCACTTGCTGTATGGTGGACCCCACAAACGAAATGGGCCGACCCTTTAGCTGGAAAGTGGGACCCACTGTGTTTTTGGCCCGGCTAGCTTGTTGGGCCGGCCCACTGCTATACGGTGGACCCCACACACTAAATGGGGGCCCTTTAACGGGAAAGTGGGACCCACATGTTTTTGTCCACTTGCTTCTTGGCCGGCCCGATTCTTGTAAGGTGGACCCCACATGTTAAATGGGCGGCCCATTTAAGTTTTGACCAGTCAACCTTAGAGGTTAGGCCCGGCCCACGTAACTAATGGACCAGCCCAGCTATATAGTTGACCGGTCAAACTATGTCATCTGGCCCGGCCCGCTTAAGACGTGGCAGGCCTCGTGTGGGCCTACCATCTACCACGGGGTTTCAGCCGGTTAACGCCGTTAACGGCAGTTAACGGCGTCTGCCACGTGTCAGTTTGCATGACGTCAGCAGTCAACGGGCTCCCGAAAACACTTCCGCAACGGTCCGATTTTCCGTGGCGGAAGGGCGCCCAAGCGCGACGGACCGAAAAAATCGTCGTTGGACTTTGCCTGACGCAGTTTCGACAACGGAACCCATATCGTCGGGTTAGGCCCATAGGCGACGAAAAATGCCCCTTAGTTGACGATTTTGGGACGTTGTCTATCAGAACTTTTCTTGTAGTGACGTGACTTGTGCTCACTGAAGTGTGGGACCTCAAGCGTGGGCACCACACGTAAGTGACAGACCTGTTGGTGTAAAAACTCGGTTGATTATAATAGTGCATTAGAACAAAGTTTCCTATGGATTCAAGGGTAGGAAATCCAAGTTAACTCATTTACGTGTTAAACTTGTCTATATCTTGGTCAAACCTAGGATTTGACCAAGATTCAAATGGGCAGAAAAATAAAAACAGAAAAATGAAAAACCAAATCACATAGTCTTCTTATGTCATATAGTAAGCATTAAAGTTGATAAACAAGGTCTAGACATATTAAACCAGACAAATCATGTATCTATACCCCTAACCCCTAAACTCTGTCTTATGAAGTCAAGCATGTGAAGAGAAGTGGTTTTGGGTTTCAAACATGGAAATTTCAAAAAACTCCCAAAAACTACATTTTAGAGTGACTAAGAAGGATACATGCTCCCCTTTTCATATTCATGTTTTAAGCTTGTTTAAATTATCTTGGTCAAACCTAGGATTTGACAAGATTCAAATGGGCATCGAAATTGAAAAAAAAAGTCAGAAAAAAGAAAACCAAAGCAAATAGTTTTCTTATGTCATATAGTAAGCATTAAAGTTGATAAACAAGGTCTAGAAATATTCAAACTAGACAAATCATGTATCTATACCCCCTAACCCCTGCCCTCTGTCTTATGAAGTCAAGCATATGAAGAGAAGTGGTTTTGGGTTTCAAACATGGAAATTTGAAAAACCTCCCAAAAACTTCATTTTAGAGTGACAAAGAAGGATACATGCTTCCCTTTTCATATTCATGTTTTAAGCTTGTTTAAATTATCTCGGTCAAACCTAGGATTTGACAAGATTCAAATGGGCATCAAAATTGAAAAAAATCAGGAAAAAGAAAAACCAAAGCAAATAGTTTTCTTATGTCATATAGTAAGCCAATTAAGTTGATAAACAAGGTCTAGACATATTCAAACTAGACAAATCATGTATCTATACCCCCTAACCCCTAAACTCCGTCTTATGAAGTCAAGCATATGAAGAGAAGTGGTTTTGCTCCCAAAAGCTTCATTTTGGAGTGACTAAGAAGGATCCATGCTTACCTTTGCATTTTCATATTTTAATCTTGTTTAAATCATTATCAGACCTAGGATTTGACCAAGATACAAATGGGTGGGCACAAAATTCAAAAAAAACAGAATAATGAAAAACAAAAGCACATAGTCTTCTTATGTCATATCGTATGCATTCAAGTTAAACGAGGTCTAGGTATATCCAAACCAGAAAAATCATGTATCTACCTGACATGGGCATACCCTTTGGGTACCCATTATTAGTATACCTGGCTCGGCCCAATATGGAGAAGACTCAATATGGAGAAGGCCCAACAAGGCAACCCGAAGAAGTAGTCGACTAGGACTCTTGTAAAACCCTAGGCTGGTTGCATATATAAAGCTAGCCAGGGCACCCGAAATAAGGAGGCCAACAGATAGACATAATATAGACAACATAGCTCGCCTATGGCGGCACCTGTAAACATACTTGTGATCATATAGTGGATTGCTAGCAGCACGTAGGGATCCTCCACCGAGGGGACCCGAAGCTGGGTACGTCGTGTGCCTAATCTCGTCCCCGGAATCTCCATCGTCGCTCTCTCCCGAAAACCCTAGTCTACAATACGTAGGCATTGCCGAGTATTCCCTCGTCAATTGGCGCCGTCAGGGAAAGCGGCAGTGATTTTGTCATCCGGGCGGGATCCAACAAATTCATCATCAACTCGAGGACAGATCATCTACTTCTTCAACAACACGCAGGATCTCGTCTAGGTAGAGCAGCAGCCAAATCGGCGAATTCGGCCTCGCGCGCACGGTCGAACTCTTCTACACAAGTCTGCAGCGGTATCCATCATTAAAGAATCCAATCTATACGTGGCCAGCAGCATGATGCTTCGCTGCACCCGCATGACGAAAGCAAATCGGCAACGGGCGTCACGTGAAACTAGAAAGGAATAAAGAAAAGCGGAGAGCAAATCGTCGGAAGAATTTGATCTACACGTGAGCTACTAGGAAAGAAGCAATCTAGCCAAGCTAGCTAGCCATACATGTGTGTCAGCGATCGATTGATTGCGCACAGTGAAAAGCTATCATCTTGATTGTAGCTACAGCATCCGCGTCTCACCGGAGCTGTTAGCTGCTACGTTAAATGAGGTTGCGAAAAGTATGCGGCAACTGCGTCTCTTGATCGAACGATTGGTCACGGACAACAACGACGGCGTCTATCGCGGATTCGCGCAGCAGGCCCGATAAAGAGTCGATCAAAATCAGCTCCAATGACTTTGTTGGTCGACCCTGATTTCGCCATCATACATTCGCCGTCGCGCACTCTACATAGCGCACTTGCCGGATCCGCAACATCAACTATGTCAACCACATCTACTACTTTCAGCGCCAGTGACTACAGGTGCGTCCGAGGCACTATTTCGTCCACACAAGCTTCACCGCACTCAATAAAAAGCTAAGTTTTCCTCTTCCTCCAACATTCAATTATTTATTTACTTTCGGCATACCCGAATACTCGGGGGTTGCACCATTACATCATTAGAGCAAATTCACCCAACACTGGGGCTGTTTCATTACTTTGCTACCGCAAATATACTCAATTACTTGGTGAATTTCTCTTGTTCGCTCAATGGAGTTATTTTTCTGGCTCAATGGAATTATCTTCTCCTTGGAATTATTTTCTTCGACTCGATGGAATTATTTTCTTCGACTTAGTGGATTTATCTTTTCGGCTCAGTGGATTTATTCTCCCTGGATTACTGGATTGGTTTTCTTTGGGTTATTATTGGTTCACTTATACAATATTACCCGACGCGTTTCTGGGTCAATGGATTCATCTTTTATGGTTATTACTGGATTTATTTTCTTCGGCTTGGATTGGTTTTCTTCGGGTTATCATTGGTTTACTCTAATATAATACTACCGAGGCGATTTCTTGATGGATTTATAATCAATGACTCATTGGGATTTATTTCTTGGTCAGGTGAATGTATTTGGATTCATCTATATGGATATTACTGGTTCACTCTTATATAATACTACCCGATGCGTTTCCGGGTCAATAGGATTCATCTTCTACGGTTATTATTGGATTTTTTTTTCGGGTCAATGGATTCATCCTCTATGGTATCAGCGGATTCATCTTCTATGGTTATTACTGGAACTATTTTCTTCGGATCAATGGATTCACCCTCTATGATATCAACGGATTCATCTTCTATGGTTATTACTGGAACTATTTTCTTCGGATCAATGGATTCATCCTCTATGGTATCAATGGATTCATCTTTTATGGTTATTACTGGATTTATTTTCTTCGGGTCAATGGATTCATCCTCTATGATATCGGCGGATTCATCTTCAATATATGATGGTGTAATCTTTAATATGGATTCATCTCAAGTACTTCATCTCGGACTTCATCTTCAGTATTTCATCCTTAATGGCCTTCTTTCGGCGACACGGATAATACTCGGGGGCTCGACAACGATTTCGCCTCGGGTCACGACTGCGACACAACAATCATGACATCACCTCAGCAACGCTCGGGGGCTCGGCTATTTCTTCATCAACAATTTCGCGGCATCCACTTTTGCTATTTGGTGGTTTCTACTTTGGCTAGATTTCTTATCTACACTCGAAGACTTCATCATGCATCGACTTCGTCGTGTCCAAAAAGCTAAGTGTTCTTTTATTTTGCATAAAGTTAATTATCATTTACTTTCGCCGTACCCCACACTCGGGGGCTGCGCCATATTTCTTCACTATACATATCAGGTTGGCAAAATAAGAACTGTGCCTACAAAAATTGTCTTCAAGGAGGAACCCGACGAATTCAAAAGAGCACCCGACGAAATTGTCTTCAAGAGGGAACCCGACGAATTCAAAAGAGTACCCGACGAAATCTTGAGAGAACCCGACGAAATTTTATTCATGGAGGTCTCGACAAATTATCTTCAAGGAGGTCCCGAAAAATTATCTTCAAGGAGGTCCCGAAAAATTATCTTCAAAGAGGACCCGAAGAATTGTCCTCAGGGAGGACCCGAAGAATTGTCTTCAAAGAGGACCCGAAGAATTGTCCTCAGAGAGGACCCGAAGAATTGTCCTCAAAGAGGACCCGAAGAAACTTTCCTGAAGGAGGAACTCGACGAAATTTTCATCAAGGAGGACCAAAAAAAAAAAAAAAAAAATGTGAACAAATCTTCGGGTCCATTGACTCGTCATTTGTTACGATCAAGAACATCGGTGATATGCCTGACAACAATATAGAAGAATACAATATATTCGGCTGTCTCATCACGCCCGAGAAAAATATAGAAGAGCCCGCAAAATGGGTCATTGCATCAGCCGAACAAGGCACTTGACAATATATTCTCAGAACGCCAAAGTTGCGATCAATTTCTGAATGCCGCAAATTTGCGAAGGTAAGACCCCAGATCCGTTCTGCTGGGCGTGGCATCGCCGAAAGACTGCGCTCTGCTACTTTTATCCGTATCAACAGATACGAAGAAAAATCCTAACGGACGCGTTAGGTACCCGATAAATATGACTGGGACTCGACAGAATGGTAAGACCTTAAGCGGCACCTGTCGAAGTTTACACCAGTATCCCGAGATCATGTCCAGGGACGTGATCTTGAAGTAGGTTTTTGCGGATTGCCACTAGAGCAGTTAACTAGTACCTGATCCGTCAGATGAACTAGCCCCAACTACCATTATCCCTGTACAATATAGAGATCAATGTCAAATAAAAGTAGCAATGGCCTGGATTCGATAAAAAGAGGGGCTGCGCCAAGTTCTTTATCGAGTAGTACAACTTGAGCCTATGCCTAGGTGCAAGCACCTGCCCATAGGCTCGGGGGCTACTCTTATCGAGAGCATTGTTCACCCTCCCGATAAGATACAAGAAAGAGGAAAAATTGTGGAGTCGATTAAAAGCAAGTTGAGCCTACACCCAAGTGCAAACACTTGGCTGTAGCCTCGGGGGCTACTCCCATCGGGAGCGCTGGTCGCGCACCCGATAGAAAGATAACTTCGACAGCATCTACGACAATCAAGCTTTGTAGACTCAACTCGATTCTACGATTCGAGTGGAGCCTACTCCCATCGGGAGCCCATGGATTTCATCAAGTCCTCCAGAAATATAGTTAAGTTCTTCATCGAGTAGTACAACTTGAGTCTATGCCCAAGTGCAAGCACTTGCCCATAGACTCGGGGGCTACTCCCATCGGGAGCGCTGCCGCGCACCCGATAATTTCAAGAATCGTCGACATCATCTACGCTACACATGATCTACGACATGGACCTCGCCTTGTATTTCTTCGACTTCGGAGATGGTTATGCTTGGAGTTTCTACGCAAGTCTTCGACTTCCCTATAAACTCGGGGGCTACTGACATGGGCATACCCTTCGGGTACCCATTATTAGTATACCTGGCTCGGCCCAATATGGAGAAGACTCAATATGGAGAAGGCCCAACAAGGCAACCCGAAGAAGTAGTCGACTAGGACTCTTGTAAAACCCTAGGCTGGTTGCATATATAAAGCTAGCCAGGGCACCCGAAATAAGGAGGCCAACAGATAGACATAATATAGACAACAAAGCTCCGCCTATGGCGGCACCCTGTAAAGATACTTGTGATCATATAGTGGATTGCTAGCAGCACGTAGGGATCCTCCACCGAGGGGACCCGAAGCTGGGTACGTCGTGTGCCTAATCTCGTCCCCGGAATCTCCATCGTCGCTCTCTCCCGAAACCCTAGTCTACAATACGTAGGCATTGCCGAGGTATTCCCTCGTCACTGTTGATCTTATGAAGTCTAGGATGAAGAGAAGTCGTTTTGGGTTTCAAACATGGAAATTTCAAGAACATCCCAAAAGCTTCATTTTAGAGTGACTAAGAAGGATACATGCTTCCCTTTTCATTTTCATGTTTTAAACTTGTTTAAATCTTGGTCAAACCTAAGATTTGACCAAGATTCAAATATATGAGCATAAAATTCAAAAAAAACAAAAAATGAAAACCAAGGCACGTAGTCTTCTTATGTCATATAGTAAGCAATCAATTAAGTTGATAAACAAGGTCTAGACATATTCAAACCAGGAAAATCATGTATCTACCCCCTAACCCTAGCTAAACTCTGTGTTATGAAGTCAAGCATGCATGAAGAGAAGTGGTTTTTGGTTTCAAACGTTTAAGCCAAAAGGTAAGCATGGATCCTCCTCAGTCACTGTAAAATGAAGCTTTTGGGAGGTTTGTGAAATTTCCATGTTTGAAACCCAAAACCACTTAAGACAGAGTTTATGGTTAGGTGTAGATACATGATTTTTCTTGTTTGAATATGTCTAGACCTTGTTTATCAACTTGAATTTTTTACTATATGATATAAGAAGGCTATATATGTGCTTTGGTTTTTCATTTTTTGATTTCTTTCGAATTTTTATGCCTATTTAAATCTTGGTCAAATCCTAGGTTTAAACAAGTTTAAAACATGAAAATGAAACGGTAAGCATGAATCCTTCCTTACTCACTCTAAAATGAAGGTACTTGAAAATTTTATGTTTGAAACCCAAAACCCCAGTTCTCTTCATATGTTTGACTTCATAAGACAGAGTTTAGGGTTAGGGGTAGATATGATACATGATATTTCTGCTTTGAATATGTCTAGACCTTGTTTATCAACTTGAATGCTTACTATATGACATAAGAAGGCTATATATGTGTTTTGGTTTTCCATTTTTTTTGAATTTTTCTGAATTTTTACTCCCATTTGAATCTTGGTCAATTCCTAGGTTTGACCAAGGTTAAAACAAGTTTAAAACATGGCAATGAAAAGGTAAGCATGGATCCTTCTTAGTCACTCTAAAATGAAGCTTTTGGGAGGTTTTTGAAATTTCCATGTTTGAAACCCAAAATCACTTCTCTTCATGCTTGACTTCATAAGGCAGAGTTTAGGGTTAGGGGTAGATACATGATTTGTTTGGTTTGAATATGTCTAGACCTTGTGTATCAACTTGAATGCTTACTATATGACATCAGAAGACTATGTTCTTTGGTTTTTTTCCGTTTTTTTTGAATTGTTATACCCATTTGAATCTTGGTCAAATCCTAGGTTTGACCAAGATTTAAACAAGTTAAGAAATTGAAAATGAAAAAGGTAAGCCTGGATCCTTCTTAGTCACTGTAGAATGAAGCTTTTGGGAGGTTTGTGAAATTTCCATGTTTGAAACCCAAAACCAGTTCTCTTCATATGTTTGACTTCATAAGACAGAGTTTTTATCAACTCGAGTGCTTACTATATGACATAAGAAGGCTATATATGTGCTTTGGTTTTTCATTTTTTGATTTTTTCTGAATTTTTATGCCCATTTAAATCTTGGTCAAATCCTAGGTTTGACCAAGGTTTAAACAAGTTTAAAACATGAAAAGAAAAGGTAAGAATGGATCCTTCTTAGTCATTCTAAAATGAATGAAGCTTTTGGGATGTTCTCACAAATCGATCTAGTCTACATGACTTTGATAAATTTTAATTAAGAAGCAGCAACTTAACAATAATTACCCAAAATCTAACAGCTGGTTCGACAACAACCTGGACGTTACGCTAAAATGAACTGCGAAAACAACGAACAGCACTTTTGTAGTACTGTACTCGGTACTCCGTACTTGCTCCAGATAATCCCCATTGCTTCACTACTACAGTAGTACTACCCTGGCTCGCATTCATTGTTTCCCCTGACTATTCAGAGCTTTGGACGTCCATCAGAGTTGTAGTCAGTAGTACAGTACTGCTAGCTCGATTAATGGCGTGCTATAAAATTCTATACTAGCCGACAGATGTCCATTCCTCGGGTTGCGCGCCAGAGCCTTCGAAGAGAAGGTAGCCGCTCTGTCCCGTTGATTTACGGTGGACGGACAGGATACTCCGGACCGCTCTCGATTCATTTGCTTCTGCTCCCGCGTCCTGACCCTTCGCGGACTGAGATCCAGTGACTTCACTAAGAGAAGTCACCATGCGACTTTACACACGTGAGCCATTCGATCAAGATCCAACGCTCGCGGTTGATCCAAATTTCGAACTTAAACTAAACTAATATTTTAAATGGACTGGAACTTTCCGAGAATACGTCTTAATGTAAAGTTTTTCTGTTTTTTTCTGAGCTACATAAATTTTAATTTCAAATTTTAGATCGACCATGTTCGTTGGATCTTAACCTGATGGCTCGTATAGGTAAAGTTCATGGTAACTTCTGTTGGGTAAAGTCACTGGATCTCAGTTCGCAAGGGAGCCCCCTCTCGGCCGTTGATTTAGGATGGGCGGACCAGGTTGCTCGAAGCGAGGGCAGGAGACGGTTGTCTGGTTTTAATAGGGGGGAGTACTTCTTCCATCCCCTTCTTGCTTCACTTCCAGTCTCCTTCCACTTCCAGCGATGCCTCCGAAGTCAAGGCCACCATCTCGCTTGAAGAAGCACCATCTAGTGTTGACCAAGGACGCGGAGAGTTCCCGCCGGCGGTCTATCCAGATGCTGGCCGCGAGAAAGGGCCCGCCAGAAAACGAAGGCCCTGCTTCGCGCTCGTCTCGGAACGGCGTCAGTCGTGCGGTCGAAGATTCCTGGTTGGTTTCCATCGCCATGTTTCTTGATTCTTCCTGGCCCGGAGGTCCCAACTCTTTATTCCGTATTAATCCTTTTTATACATATCTCAGTGCCCCACGACGCACCCTGACATCTTCTCATGACGACTTCAACCCCTGTCTCCTGCGCTTAGAGGTTACCACTGATTGGACATTTTCGTCTTCCTCTCGTCACTTTGTTTCGGTACTGATGATATTGCCATGCAGGAAGCATCGGCGTGTTTCAGAGATGAGCTTAAAACTCTCGTGGAACTCGCCTCCAACTTTCGCGATGATGTCGATACTTTGAAGGACGAGGTCACCGGCCGGGGCAAGCTGCATGATGTGAGGGTTCCATCAAGTGAGGAAACGAACTCTGTCATCAAGAAGCTCAAGGGCGAGAATTTGATGCTTAAGATCGAGTGCGGCTTTCTTCGCGAAGAAAACGTCGAGCTATCAAACAGGTGCGTTCAAGCTCTCAACGGGAGCCTCAACACCCAACATGATGCGGTGAAGAAGATGATGGATGACAGCATCTTGAAGAAAAACAATATGGTGGAGGACACGCGCGGGATGGTCGATCCAATCCAGGCACCGCAGAAGGAAGTCGATGCGCTCCGAGTCCAGCCACCTTTGCGTAGGTCGCCGAGGCGCCCTCGCGCAGGTCACTGAGGAGCGCACGTCGCCGAGTAGGCTGGGGGATAAGGAATTCCAACGAGAGAAGCGGAATCACCACCTGTCCTGATGGAGGGCCACTCCGCCAAGTAGGCTGGGGGAGAGAAACACTGCCTCTCATTGTTCTTTAGCTAGTCCTCCGATCCATATTACTTGATGTTAAAATGGATGTATCTACAACTGAAATATGTCTAGATACATATATTTTAGTATCACAAAGTAAGTATCAACGTTTATATTGCCCAAGTCTTATTATCCATCCCTAAGGTGGGTCGCTTTTGTAACTACTGATTGCAGATTCGACTCTTCTGCAGACCGAAAGATTTTTAGAGTGACTAAGAATGATTCATGCTTAGCTTTCCATTTTCATGTTTTAAACTTGTTTAAATCTTGCTCAAACCTAGGATTTGACCAAGATTCAAATGGGTTTAACAATTAAAAAAATCAGAAAAATGAAAAACCAAAGCACATAGTATTCTTATGTCATATAGTAAGCATTCAAGTTGATAAACAAGGTCTAGACATATTCAAAACACACAAAACATGTATCTACCCCCTAACCCTAAACTCTGTCTTATGAAGTTAAGTATGAGGAGAAGTGATTTTGGGTTTCAAACATGGAAATTTCACAAACCTCCCAAAGCTTCATTTTAGAGTGACTAAGAAGGATCCATGCTTACCTTTTCATTGCCATTTTTTAAACTTGTTTTAACCTTGGTCAAACCTAGGATTTGACCAAGATTCAAACGGGCGTAAAAATTCAAAAAAAAAATGAAAAACCAAAGCACATATATAGCCTTCTTATGTCATATAGTAAGCATTCAAGTTGATAAACAAGGTCTAGACATATTCAAACCAGAAATATCATGTATCATATCTACCCCTAACCCTAAACTTTGTCTTATGAAGTCAAACATATGAAGAGAACTGGGGTTTTGTGTTTCAAACATAAAAATTTCAAGTACCTTCATTTTAGAGTGACTGAGAAAGGATTCATGCTTACCTTTTCATTGTCATGTTTTAAACTTGATTAAACCTTGGTCAAACCTAGGATTTGACCAATATTTAAATGGGCATAAAAAATTCGAAAAAATGAAAAAAATGGAAAACCAAAGCACATATATAGCCTTCTTATGTCATAAACATTCAAGTTGATAAACAAGGTCTAGACATATTCAAACAAGAAAAATCATGTATCTACGCCTAACCAAAAACTCTGTCTTAAGTGGTTTTGGGTTTCAAACATGGAAATTTCAAGAACATCCCAAAAGCTTCATTTTAGACTGACTAAGAAGGATACACACTTCCCATTTCATTTTCATGTTTTAAACTTGTTTAAATCTTGGTCAAACCTAGGATTTGACCAAGATTCAAATAAGTAAAAACATGAAAATGAAAAGGTAAGCATCGATCCTTATTAGTCGCTCTAAAATGAAGCTTTTGGGAGGTTTTTGAAATTTTCATGTTTGAAACCCAAAACCACTTCTCTTCATGCATGCTTGACTTCATAAGACATAGTTTAGGGTTAGGGGTAGATACATGATTTTTCTGGTTTGAACATGTCTAGACCTTGTTTATCAATTTGAATGCTTACTATATGACATAAGAAGGCTATGTGCTTTGGTTTTTCATTCTTACGATTTTTTTCTTAATTTTTATGCCCATTCGAATCTTGGTCAAATCCCAGGTTTGACCAAGATTTAAACAAGTTTAAAACATGACAATGAAAAGGTAATCAATCCTGGATCCTTCATAATTAATAAGTTAGTCTAATTAAAATGAAGCTTTTGGGAGGTTTTTGAAATTTTTGTGTTTGAAACCAAAAACCACTTCTCTTCATGCTTGACTTCATAAGATAGAGTTTAGGGTTAGGGGTAGATACATGATTTGTATTATTTGAATTGTCTTGACCTTATTTATCATCTTTTAAATGCTTACTATATATATGACATAAGAAGACTATGTGCTTTAGTTTTTCAATTTTCTGATTTTTTAATTTTATGCCCATTTGAATCTTGGTCAAATCCTAGGTTTGACAATGATTTAAACAAGTTTAAAATATGAAAATGAAAAGATAAGCATGGATCCTTCTTAGTCACTCTAAAATAAAGCTTTTGGGTGGTTTTTGAAATTTCCATGTTTGAAACCCAAAAGCACTTCTCTTCATGCTTGACTACATAAGACAGAGTTTAGGGTTAGGGGGTAGACACATGATTTTTCTTGTTTGAATATGTCTAGACCTTGTTTATCAACTTTAATGCTTACTATATGACATAAGAAAACTATGTGCTTTGTTTTTTCATTTTTTTATTTTTTTGGAATTTTGATGCACATTTGAATCTTGGTAAAATCCTAGGTTTGACCAAGATTTAAACAAGTATATAACATGAAAATGAAAAGGGAAGCATGTATCCTTCTTAGTCACTCTAAAATGAATTTTTTGGGAGTTTTTTGAAATTTCCATGTTTGAAACCCAAAACCATGCACTTCTCTTCATGCTTGACTTCATAAGATAGAGTTTAGGGGTTTGCGGATAGATACATGATTTGTCTAGTTTGAATAAGTCTAGACCTTGTTTATAAACTTTAATGCTTACTATATGACATAAGAAGACTATGTGCTTTCGTTTTTCATTTTTCTATTTTTTTATATTTTATGCCCATTTGAATCTTGGTCAAATCCTAGATTTAACCAGGATTTAAACAAGTTTAAAACATGAAAATGAAAAGGTAAGCCTTGATCCTTCTTAGTCACACTAAAATGAAGCTTTTGGGATGTTCTTGAAATTTCCATGTTTGAACCCAAAACGACTTCTCTTCATGCTAGACTTCATAAGACAGAGTTTAGGGGTTAGCGGGTAGATACATGACTTGTCTAGTTTGAATAAGACTAGACCTTGTTTATCAACTTTAATGCTTACTATATGACATAATAAGACTATGTGCTTTGGTTTTTCATTTTTCTATATTTTTATTTTATGCCCATTTGAATCTTGGTCAAACCTATATTTGACCAGGATTTAAACAAGTTTAAAACATGAAAATGAAAAGGTAAGCCTTGATCCTTCTTAGTCACACTAAAATGAAGCTTTTGGGATGTTCTTGAAATTTCCATGTTTGAAACCCAAAACGACTTCTCTTCATGCTAGACTTCATAAGACAGAGTTTAAGGTTTAGGGTTATAGATACATGATTTGTCTGGTTTAAATATGTATAGACCTTGTTTATCAACTTGAATGCTTACTATATGGCATAAGAAAACTATGTGCTTTGGTTTTTCATTTTTCTGATTTTTTTAAATTTTGATGCCCATCGAATCTTGGTCAAATCCTAGGTTTGACCAAGATTTAAACAAGTTTAAAACATGAAAATGAACAGGGAAGCATGTATCCTTCTTAGTCACTCTAAAATGAATTTTTTGGGAGGTTTTTGAAATTTCCATGTTTGAAACCCAAAACCAGTTCTCTTCATGCTTGACTTCATAAGACAGAGTTTAGGGGTTAGGGGGTAGATACATAATTTGTATGGTTTGAATATGTCTAGACCTTGTTTATCAACTTTAATGCTTACTATATGACATAAGAACACTATGTGCTTTGGTTTTTCATTTTTCTGATTTTTTAAATTTTATGCCCATTTGAATCTTGGTCAAATCCTAGGTTTGACAAAGATTTAAACAAGTTTAAAACATGAAAATGAAAAGGGAAGCATGTATCCTTCTTAGTCACTCTAAAATGAAGTTTTTGGGAGGTTTTTGAAATTTCCATGTTTGAAACCCAAAACCACTTCTCTTCATGCTTGACTTCATAAGACAGAGTTTAGGGGTTAGGGAGTAGATACATGATTTGTATGGTTTGAATATGTGTAGACCTTGTTTATCACCTTTAATGCTTACTATATGACATAAGAAGACTATGTGCTTTGGTTTTTCATTTTTCTGATTTTTTTAATTTTCTGCCCATTTGAATCTTGGTCAAATCCTTGGTTTGACCAATATTTAGACAAGTTTAACACGTGAAAACGAACTGATAATCCCATTTGTTGACTCATTTAACTAGTTAATCCCATTTGTTGACTCTCTGTTGACCAGGCACTTGAGGTAAAACTGAGTATATTGCACTAGCCAGTATTAGTACTCAAGGGGAAAACCGAGCACACAAAAAATGCTACAGTATAAGACTCGAGAGTATATCTAAATTTCCAGGGTTAGACTCGAGTACGCGTGTTGCGGTGCAGAAGTGGAAGACGTGCAATTGTTGACGGGTACTGACGCGAGTCGCGGTGCAGAAGTCGAAGACGTGCAATTGTGGACGCGTGTCGCGTTGCAGAAGCCCAAGACGTGCAGACGTTAAATGGTGGACGCGTAGGACGCGGGTCGCATTAACCACCCCTCGCCTTTATAGACGCCTCCTCGCACTATCTCTGTCACTCTCACTCGCTCATGCAACGCCGCCTCTCACGTCCCATCATCTTCTCCAAAGCAAAAACCCTCTCCCTCTCTGCAGGCGAGATGGACATGGAGAATGCGAATCCCATCGTCCATGACGCCGTCGGCTCCAAGCGCGACGCCTCCCTCTTCGACGTCGTCCCCTCAAAGGCCGTCGCCGCCGCCGGTGGCGGTCGTATCCCGCCGGGATGGGACCCCTATGAGCCGGTGCCGTACATCTCGCCTCCGAACCCCTACGACACCTTCATGGACGACCCATGGAACGAGGTAACTATGGTTTGCTCCCTTTTTTGTTCCCCCATTCCTTTTTGAACCCTATTTTTGCTGGTTCCCTAGTAACTATTAGTGCCGATCTGTAGATGGTTGAGTATTGGGTTAATATTTGCGCCGATTTTATTCCATTTTGCTTTGATCCCTTCTTGATTTCGTTTAAGATTTGGAGTTCGGCCGTTCGGTTAATTTATGCAAGTAATAATGGGATCTCAATCAGTTAATTTATGGGATCTCAGTCAGTTATTTTATGCAGGAATCAAAAGATATCAACCGTTTAATTTTGCAAATATTCTGGAATCTGTTCAAAATCAGATCTGGAATCTGTTTCTTTGCCTATGATGAATCGTTGGGCACAAATTTTTACAGAGTGGGTTCAGCGAACCATTGCTGTGTACAAATCTGTTGTGCATGAGCTATGGTTCGCTAACACCATCCCTGTAGACATATAATCGTGTCCACTCTAACTGAGGCTGGCTCTGTTTTTCCTTACTTTGTTATCATGCACGTTAGTCATCGTTGCATCTCATTCACTAATAGTTCCCGTTTGATATGGATCAGCTGTCTGGCAGCGACGTCGGCAGCGACGACGAGCACCATGACGTCAAGACTCGCCAGGTGCTGCGGAGGCTGCAGGTCGGCCAGTACGTCTCCTACTTCGCCAAGGGTGTCTACAGGTGCCCCTTCTGCACTAGGAGGCTCGGCCGCACTGACTTCAACTGCCTCCTCACGCATGCCGAGAACATCGGCAACACCAACCCCAAGGTCGGCGCGTCGGTGAACCCCCACTCCTTCCGCGCCAAGCACATGGCGCTCGGCATGCACCTCCGCAGCATCCAGCGGGTGGAGATCTCCGCCGGGCGCATGCCTCCGCTCAAGCCCAAGGCTCCCAAGGGGAGCAACAAGTGGAGGCAGATGGGGTAGGCGGAGTCCCGGACGTGTGCTGCTGCTGCTGCAAAGCAGCTTCTATTTTGTTGTTAGCTAGGGATCCCTTGTTGTTATGTTGTTAGTATGATGGTGTTGTGAAGAACCTCGAACCTGTTGGCTGCTGTGTATGCAGCTTATTATCTAGGGAGGGATCCCTATTATCTATCCCTATTCTACTGGAGTATATTTTGTTGGCCCTACTTTGTTTTCTCGATTTACTATTACTGCGAATTTGTCGTACGGAGTACATTACCCTGGAGATTTGCTTCTAGATTTAACTACATACATATGGACCAGAGGGAGTACTAGATTTGCTGCCATATTGGGCAAACAACGAGGGCCAAAAGGCACAAATAATTGAAGAAAGACAGAAATGCAAGCTTCTCTAGATTTGATACTAATTTGGTTAATAAAGACAAAGAGACAGAGGGGGAAAAGGTGCTCTTAAAAATGCCAATTCGCGCCGAGAGAGACAGAACCCAGCTCCTGCTCACGTACAACCAAACGCGGTCTCGTCCTGTCCCACGCGGTCCCTTTCTACTAGCCCCACACGTCAGCACGGAACGGTCAACTAAACTGGAATCCTCCCGTCTGAGCTCCTTCTGCGGGTTACAAATAAGGGCTTGGCGAAAACTGAGGAAAAACATAAGGCAATCTTATTGACTAATATAGCTGTTTAATTAATAAAAGGATTAGCTACAACGTGCTCAGTTTGCCCATTTATTAAGGTATAAGACTGGCAGGAGAGAAAGTAATCGCTAGTTTCCTCATTTTGCCCCTGCATGCTCGCACGATTAAAGCTCCTTCCGCACGCGCTGGACTCCTCGTTTCCTTAAACCTCCTCGTTTCTCGGGATAGACCAACAGTTTTTCAGGATCTTGGGGTTTTTTTTTGACAATCAATACCACATATATTCATAGCAAAAATAGTACATGGTAGAGGGCTACATGACGACTAGATATATCACCAAAAAAGGTGATGCATGTCTCCTTCACCAAAACAGCTGAAACAAGTACACGAACGCAAGTACACCACCATAATAATACTACTACATTAACACAAGTACGAGTAATAAAGTAAGAGTACTACTCCCTCTAATCTAATTTAAACCAAAATAAAACTTAAACTTCATCCTAAATTTGAACTAGTGCCTCGTCCTCGTTCTTCGCTCATTTTCTGATCCAAGACGGCGCAGAGTGCCAGAGTGCATGGCACGGAACTCTTCATCGGTGGCATGCCATGGGCATGTCACCGGATGCATGATTTTTTTCGCAATGTTTTAAATTTGAATTTAGGCCGCATGTCACACGGTGACATGCAAAAGGTGCATGTCACCTGGTGGTGGTAGGCAACTACCCTCATTTACGGCGGCGTAGGCGACTGGACGCCGCGTGGCCAGCCGCTGCCTCGTGGCCGCCTCGGTTTCCACGCGGGAGACCATTAAACGCCGACGACCAACCTTCCCGCGTCACGGTTAGCGACTATGACTATAAGGGCAAAACGCTAAACTCTCTCGTTCCATTCACTTTCTTCCTCTCTCCACCTAACAAACATTTGTTCGTCGCTCTCTCCTCCAGCAATGTCTTCAAAATTCAGGTCGTCGGCGGTCAAGTACGCGGAGAAAAAACGCCGGCTCGAAATTTCGAGAGACGCTTCCAGAAACCAAGTGGGCTCGCCGTCGCCGCCGCCGCCGCCGAAACGCGTCCGTGCTGTGCTCACCGGGTTAGTTTCCTTCGCCATGTACTTTCGTTTCTTTCGTCGCTCTCTCCTCCAGCAATTAATGTGTTCAAACTTCAGGTCGCCGGCGGTCAAGTACGCGGATAAAAAACGCCGGCTCGAAATTTCGAGAGACGGTTCCAGAAACCAAGTGGGCTCGCCGTCGCCGCCGCCGCCGCCGCCGAAACGCGTCCGTGCTGTGCTCACCGGGTTAGTTTCCTTCGCCATGTACTTTCGTTTCTTCTTGCCCGGGCTCAAGCTCTTTAAGAGTCTCTATGGTTATACATCTTAAAGGGTTGGAAGTTCCAACGACGCCCCTACTGCACCAACTTCCACGACCAAGGAATCATCGTCGTCCGATGATTTCAACCCGGCCCTACCCCGGCGAAATGAGGTAGCACCAAGCACTGTGTAGTTATCTTCTTCTTCTTCTTCTTCCTTTGCGCTTACTTGCTACCGATGATTTCGCCCTGAAGGAAGCGGCGCCGACTATCGACACCACTGTCGCCATCTTGATGGAAAAAAACGAGGAGCTCAGCTTAGAGTGTGATCGCCTCCGAGACGATTTGGCTGCCAAGAAGAAGAATTCGAAAACTCTTGTGGAGCTCATTTGCAGCCTTCGAAATGAGCGCGATATGTTGAAGAACGAGCTGATTAAGCAGAAAGCATCAGCGGAGAAAGCCAGCAGCATACTCAAGACTGTGTGCCTCGACAGAGACAAGTCTGATATAGAGTACAAAATCCTTCTTCAGGATAAAGTACAGCTCCAAAAGTTGAACCTTGAATATGCTGACATCGCCATCCTTGCCCTTCTCGAGAGGCAGAAGGCACAAGATAAGTTGATGCACCTGATGTTGGAGAGCTGCAGTGAAAGAGAAGAGACATTGAAAGAAGTGAGCAGTTTGGTGGGATACATGAGTGACGTCGGGCGAACTTCGCAGAATCCGCCCCGGCTGAGCTCAAATTCCAGCGGAACCAGCTTTCAGCAATGCATGTTAGGCGCACCTACAACTTCTACTCATTGATTAGAGGTCGCACGACATGGCATTTTCCCTCGAAATAGTAGTACTGTACTAATAGTTGTACTACTTAATATGTACCTTTTTGTAAAATAATTTCTTACATGTATTAGAAACTACCCCTCTCGTTTCTGGATGCACCCGGGACATTGTCATCCGGCCCTCTTCTGGACAAACCCCCTCGGGAAGGGCGGTATATTTTGCACATTTCGCTACTAGTACTTCTAATTCCACCGCTTATTTTTCTAATCCGTTAAATCGTTAATTGGATGACCAACTGATGGAAGCTGCGATAGATTAGACCAACAAGTGGTGAATTGTGCAAAAGATATGTCCGTGTTTTATGCAAAAGAGTGATATGGGGATCTGGTGGAATCTTGAATTTCCTCTTCAGTGGTAGGCATGCTTCACTTATAGCTGGAGTACATTGCGGACCTGGTGCATTTCGTCAGTACCGATCAGCTATTTTTGCTTATCCGGGAAGAAAAGGTAGTACTAGCCTTTTCTGTGAGATGTCTTTTCAGTGCTACGGAGTTGTCTGTTCACTGCTTGCTTTGTCTGTCGGTGACTTTGCCAAGCTGACTTTGCCATGACTTTGGGTGACTGATATGTGGACCACAGTTGTAAGTGACTCAAAGTCACTGACTTTGGGGACTCGTGAATGCTTCGTATATTTCTGACGGTTTCTGAATTATGTACTCCGTACAACTTTTGTAATATTGGTCAAACTAGTTTTGACCAGGGTTTGTGTAGGGTGTTTTTTTTTGGTTGGTCCAAATGGTGTTGTGTGGTCCAAATGTGATGTATCATCACACCACCATGTGCCCCCCTCCCCCCACCCCACCCCTAGGTTTTGGTAATGCCATTCTGATACATGCTTCTTAGAAGGAGTACATTTTTTCCGTTAGGGCATGACAATTTTGAAAAATTCAAAAAAAAATGGGAAGACAGAATGGTAACATCATTTTCCATGTGATGATGCACCCCTGTGCCAAATTTTGGTTCATTTTAAGAATGTAAGGTGACAAATTACTCGAGGAAGCTAGTTGGAGTAGACGGGCATGATCGGATTGGCATAGGCGATTTATTTTTTGAAGGATGTTATTTTTCATAGACAATATCTGACACAAAAAATAAAATGTTAAGGTCTCATATTATTCTGAATGATTTTGAATTACTTATGACGTTTGGAAGTATTGGTATACATGAGTCCCACATGAAGTTAAATGGTCCAAAAAAAAGTTTCGTACACGTCTCCCAGAAAGTGGAAAGTCGAGTACATGCATGACTTCACGCGTCCACTACTGGATACAGGGAGTCGGAGGCTATAACATAATCGGCCTCATCATCTCTCGCGAGCTCGTCCTCTCCA
This sequence comes from Lolium multiflorum, assembly GCA_030979885.1. Classification (NCBI taxonomy): domain Eukaryota; kingdom Viridiplantae; phylum Streptophyta; class Magnoliopsida; order Poales; family Poaceae; genus Lolium; species Lolium multiflorum. The sequence continues at coordinate 332,966,010 of CM061750.1, forward strand.
CTCCCCCAACTTGCCTCCCCCACACTGTGAAAACCCCCATCCACTCACCGCACCTCTGAGGCATCGACTTTCCCGTTTCCAACCACAACAGCATGAAGATAGGTATTGCATACGAGGCGGAGCAATAGGCGACCGCCCACGCAGAGGATGCCTCTACGGTAGTGGCCGTCGTGGTGGGTGAGGCTTCACCGGGCACCCAAGCCGCTCGTCTCCTCTGCTTGTCGGATTCTTCGACCTCGGTCGAAATGGGCATCCTGGCCGTCACGACGGGTGAGGCTTCACCGGGCACCCATGCCGCTCGTCTCCTCTGCTTGTCTGGTTCTTCGACCTCGGTCGAAACGGGCGTCCTGGCCGTCGAGCAGAAGGTGGATACCAACGTTGTTTATCCCGCCGAAGATGTGCACGGCGTTGCAGGCCACCACGGCGAGGTCTTCCTAGGCCCGATGCTGGACGCGAACCTCGACCCCTTCGATGATTTCGGCCCAAACGTTCAGTTCCAGGAGGATGTTGAGGGTGATGACGAGGAGGTACTTCTCTTTTACCGAAACTGTCCCAACCCTCTTTGTGTCATATTGCTGTTCACATGGTTTGCACGAGCCTGGTTCTTGATTGATTTGATATCCTACCTTGTTCTTGTAGATGTAATTGATTCTACGATTCGTAAGATCAGATTCTAGTTTAATTTCGACTAATCTGCCATGTAGTCATATAATCAATTTATGTGTTCATACTTAGTGGACTTGCAATTGTTGTGGCTAATGTTCATGGTTGTTCATAGGGTTTCTCATGATTTATTACGATTTCTTCTGCCATTTACTTGTTCTACACATTTAATTTTAGGGTTTCTAAGGTTTGATTATGTTAGTGGAGTATTTATTCGATCTGTCATAAAAAACCTGATTATGTAGTACTTAATAATTCATAGGAGTATTCTGATGACATGGACAACAACAAGGTGCGCAGGGACCGGAAAAGCCGCTATGTTCTCAAGCGGCTGAAGGGTGGTGAAATTCGTTTCTGCATGCGCGGGGAGCTATTTTGCCCATTATGTGGCAAATTTCTCTAGAAGGACATCCACAGCCTGATCCAACATGCGATGGGTGTAGGCCTAAGTACATAGGGGGAAACACCGCCCTGCAACCAAGGCCAAGTACGCATCATATGGCCTCTTCCTCCAGAATTACGTCTTGCCTAGCTTGCTCCACGTCAACGCCCCTGCTGCTGGCCCTCATGCTCCTGGTCATGTTTAAAGTTCATATGTGTAATCTTAATCCCTTTGGAAGTTCAGCATTAAACTCTACTAGTACAACCGTGGTGGTCTTGTGATGTAGTACTCTTTTGATGCATTTGTGATGTAGTAGTACTTTTTTTTGAAATGATATAGTACTATCTAAGAAAAGTACTCCCTCCGATTCACATTCATTTCACATCAAGAAATATGGATCGGAGCGAGGGAGTAAATTAAACATGGCATCTCGTGCATGAAGCTTGACATATCGATCAGGTTGGCTAGAATAGCAATACAATGTTGCTCATTAGGCAAATGCATGCCATGTACGATAGTATACATCCAGTAAAGAAGTCTATACTGACATAAAAAAACTACTTTGGGGATGAGAGTCAATTGGGGCATCTACAATATAGAAAATCTTGCTCGTAGATGATTTTGGCTAAGAGGGTTTTACTCACATTACACGTGCCACTTTCCTTGTCTGCAAAACAAGTTCCAATAAAGGGAGAGGAAAGAAGAGGGTATTGTGGGCGAGATTGAACACCTTTTTTATGTGTTAATCTGAGGCCTCGTTTAGATGAGGATTTCGACTTATGCCTAACAGCTCAACACATCCACAAATAACTCTGCTTGCGCACACCACCGTTCATTAAAAATAACAATATTAGCTCGCAAGATTAAGAACAAAGTGAATTTAAGTAACTTGGTAAGCTTTTCAAGCAATATATTCAGAGAAAGAGCACACATGTTCGGCTCAAAATAATCATAAGAGAAGAACAATAAATCTAAGACACCACATGGATTCATACCTTGAGTCGACGCTGGCTCGTAGAAGGGCGGCCGCGCCTCGAGGATGCCGGGGACGTCTCCACCTCGGTCTCACATGTGACTGCTTATCGGCGGGTGGTGCGCCGCGCCATGTAGAAGATCTATCAAGAGATGAGAGCCCGATGACGCTACCGACGCCTCAACCTTGATAGCACCGACTTGTTGCTCCGCACCGAGATGCGCCACGTGCAAGATTTAGCGGATGCACTAATTTTAGAGATATGTCATGATCATTGTAACAAATTTCAACGTGATGATGATTTGATCTTGTACTCGGCCTTGAACATAAGAACTAGTACAATCTCACCTTTTTTTTATCATTATCCTTTGCGAGATTTAGCGGTTGCGCCAAATTCAGAGAAATATCATGATCATGGTAACACAATTTTCAATATAATGATGATTTGATGTTGCACTCGACCTTGAACATAAGTACTAGTACGGTCTCACAAATTTGTATCATTATACTTTGCAAGTTTTAGTGGATGCGCCCATTTTCAGAGGTAGATCATGATCATGGTAAGTTGGTAACAAATTTTCAACGTGATGATGATTTGATTTTGCACTCGGCCTTGAACAGAGGTACTAGTACGGTCTCACAATTTTTTATCATTATACTTGGACGGTGGCCAAATTCAAAATCTCATAGCGGCAAAACTTCCCGCCCACAAAATACAAAAATTTCACACGCTTCCAAATTCCCATTCTACCCCTGTGGAGATGGCAGCAAAGTCGGTTGGTGGGGGGGTCTGCCCGTCATTTTTTGGATCACCACCTCCCTAGCCCGGAAACCCTCCCAAAAAAATTCATTTCCCTCAGACCACCCACCGGAACTTCCCAAGTCCCTCTCTCCCACCTCCACGACCACCGCACCGGAACATCCCCGCCGGACTTCCCTGGCCTACCCGAGGCCTCGCGATCCTCGTCATCCGGCTGCCTGCCGGAGCCGCTTCATCGACGCCGTCATCAACCGGACCGGATCATCCCCGCCGAACCTCGAAACCATATGCTCATCCAGCAGTCTACCGCAGTCGCTTCAGCTGCGGTATCGTCCACCCCGGGAGCCGCTTCGCCGGATCCGTCGTCCACCGCATCGGATCTTGCTCACCGACACCGCTGTGCATGAACCGGATCTGCTTCACCGGCGCAGTGCATGATCTAAACTCTTCTACTGTCGCTTTTCTATTGCTTGCCTGCAAGTTCTTGTTTAATCTTGGGGGAACCTGTTTGTGCTAACGACGCGCCGTTACGTTTTTGCAGATGAGATGAGTAACCATGAAGTGTAATGGCCGTCTCTCCAACCCCAAGTAGCACATGTAGCGTACTTCATCACCGGATCTATCAACCCCAGGAAGATCTGTTGTGACTCCCACAGAGTGCTTCTCCTAATGTAAGTCCCTTGTTTTAGCGCCATGTTCTGGGTTCAGATTCTTGTTTGTCTGAAGCTCTTTTAGTTCATTCCTAGCTATGACCGTAACACGTTGCTATTTTCTACTTCATTGCTAACTTTAAGCGATTGAACATTTTGGTTTGCATTCCCTGCTCTGTAGATGTAGCCATCATAACTTCTATCTTGCTCAGTCGTTGTTACAAAAATTATAGGTATTATAGTAACATCCTGCTATTATTTAGTTCATGGCCAATTTTAAGTAATTGCACATGTTGGTTCGCATTCCCTGCTCTATAGCTTTTGGCATCGTAACTTCTATATTTGGTTTACATTCCCTGCTCTGTAGATCTAGCCATCATAACTTTATCTTGCTCAGTCGTTGTTACAAAAATTATGGCCTGCTACTATGTTGTTTGTGCCAATTTTTTACTCCATGAACATGTTGGCTTGCATTCCCTGTACTACAGGTGATGCCATTGTTTTGTATCTAGTTCATTGTAAGCTAACAAAGTAAGGACTTAGTTTGGCATGCTATCACTCTGCTATCTAGCCTGTAGTACAAATAAACTTGTCATACTACTAGATAATAATTTTGCGTGCCATCTTGTTCTTCAAAAGCTGCATTATTGACTTGTTTCTCTGACTTGGCATGACGCTCACATATGGAAAGCTGAACATATTGGTTTGCATTCCCTCTTATACAAGTTCACAGGTGATCCCACTATATTCTGTATCTGGTCCATCCTAAGCTCCAAGCATTAACTATCCTCTATGTGTTGCTCATTACAAGTTTATATCCCGAAACATCTTGATTTGCATCCCCTTCACTATAAGTTCAGGAGTATTATTTAGTTCACGGCCAAAATGAAGTAATTGCACTTGGCACATGTTGGTTCACATTCCCTCCTCTTTAGCTTTTGCCATCGTAACTTCTATTTTTGGTTTACATTCCCTGCTCTGTAGATGTAGCCATCATAACTTCATCTTGCTCAGTCGTTGTTACAAAATTTATAGCCTGCTACTATGTTGTTCATGCCAATTTTGTACTCCCTGAACATGTTGGTTTGCATGGGACTCGACAGTAGTAAGTCTGCTGTTTCATTCTAACATGCTCTGTTATATTGGTTGTTGGTATGCGGCATGCACTCTTTGTTTGCTTATTGTGCGCATTACAATGATCTTGTTATAACGACGAAATGATGAGTTCCAAATTCTTTGGCAAACAATATTGTAGTGTCTTTGCCTTTCCATTGTTGCTGTCTTAACTTGTAATGTCTTTGTTTCAGATATAGGTGCTGCATGGACAACTTAAAAGATTGCCGGATCGCTTCATTGTATTGCTAGGTTTAATTACCATTCAATTTCTCTGGGTTCTGTAATATTTTTTTCAATGCCTTGCAGCTGATGTAATATTTAGTTAGTTTTTATAGTTCTTTCGCGCATTTTTTCTTTGGTGCTTGTGGTAAGTGAGGCTATCCGACAGAAATCAATGTTGCGTAAATATTCTCAGTATCTAAATCACGAATTCCCATCCCTTAAACGGCCCAATTAATCGAAATCACATATGTGCCTGCCCGCAAAATCCTAAAGCGCATATTATGCCGGCATATAAACAGCAACTAAACGGGGCCCCTTACTTCTTGGGCCAGCCCATGTGAGTTACGGTGGACCCCACACTCTAATTGGGCTGGCCCACTTGCTTTAAGGTGGACCCCACCCACTACTGGGCCGACCCACTAATTAGTTGGGCCAGCCCATTTGCTTTTGTGGTGGACCCCACATACTAAACGGGCCGGCCCTTCAAGAGGAAAGTGGGACCCACCTGTGTTTTTGGCCCGCCCACTATCTTGTTGGGCCGCCCACTTGCAATATGGTGGACCCCACATACTAATTGGGCACTTTAACAGAAAATGGGGCCCACTGTGCTTTGGCCCGCCCCCCTATCTTGTTGGGCCACCCATTGCTATATGGTGGTCCCACATGGTAAATGGGCCGGCCCTTTAATAGGAAGGTGGGACCCACCTTTGTTTTTGGCCCGGCCACTATCTTGTTGGGCCGGCCCACTTTCTATATGGTGGACCCCACATAACAAATGGCCCGGCCCATTAACAGGAATGTGGGACCCACCTGTGTTTTTGGCCCGGCCCACTATCTTGGTGGGCCACCACTTGCTATATTGTGGACCCCATACTAAATGGGCGGCCCTTTAACAGGAAGGTGGGACCCACTGTATTTTGGCCCCCACTATCTTGTTGGGCCGGCCCACTTGCTATATGGTGGACCCCACATACTAAATGGGCCGGCCCTTTAACAGGATAGTGGGACCCACCATGTGTTTTTGGCCCGGCCCACTTGTTGGGCCGCCCCACTTGCTATATGGTGGACCCCACACACTAAATGGGCCCTTTTAACAGGATAGTGGGACCCACTGTGTTTTGGCCCGACCCACTTGCTTCTTGGGGAGCCAGAGTTGGGGACCCCATATTTAAATGGGCACCATTTAACTTTGACCACTCAACATTAGAGGTTAGGCCGGCCCACGTAACTAATGGACCAGCCCAGCTATATAGTTGACCGGTCAAACTATGTCATCTGGCCCGGCCCGCTTAAGACGTGGCAGGCCTCGTGTGGGCCTACCATCTACCACGGGGTTTCAGCCGGTTACCGCCGTTAACTGGCAGTTAACGCGTCTGCCACGTGTCAGTTTGCATGACGTCAGCAGTCACCGGGCTCCCGGAAACACTTCCGCAACGGTCCGATTTTCCGTGGCGGAAGGGCGCCCAAGCGCGACGGACCGAAAAATCGTCGTTGGACTTTGCTGACGCAGTTTCGACAACAACCCATATCGTCGGGTTAGGCCCATAGGCGACGAAAAATGCCCCTTAGTTGACGATTTTGGGACGTTGTCTAGTCAAACTTGGGGCTTCCACCTATATAATGAGGGGCAGGAGGGCCGCCACACAAAGCCACCACCTTGGCCGCCCCCTATAGTGGCCGGCCACCCCCTCTCCCCAAACCCTAGCGCCCCGCTCCTCCACCATATCCCGCACGCTTAGCGAAGCTCCGCCGGATTTCTCCACCGCCACCGACACCACGCCGTCGTGCTGTCGGATTCAAGAGGAGCTACTACTTCCGCTGCCCGCTGGAACGGGAGGTGGACGTCGTCTTCATCAACAACCGAACGTGTGACCGAGTACGGAGGTGCTGCCCGTTCGTGGCGCCGTGATCAAGATCTTCTACGCGCTTTTGCAAGCGGCAAGTGATCGTCTACCGCAGCAACAAGAGCCTCATCTTGTAGGCTTTGGAATCTCTTCAAGGGTGAGACTCGATAATCCCCTCGTTGCTACCGTCTTCTAGATTGCATCTTGGCTTGGATTGCGTGTTCGCCGTAGGAAAATTTTTGTTTTCTATGCTACGTTATCCTACAGTGGTATCAGAGCCGTGTCTATGCATAGATGGTTGCACGAGTAGAACACAATGGTTTTGTGGGCGTTGATGCTTATGTTATCTTTAGCTTGAGTACTTTGCATCTTTGTGGCATAGTGGGATGAAGCGGCTCGGGCTAACTTTACATGACCGCGTTCATGAGATTTGCTCCACGCTTGACATGCAACTTGTATTGCATAAGTGGCTTTGCGGGTGTCTGTCTCTCCTACTATAGTGAAGATTCAATTTACTCTTCTATTGACAACACTAGTATCACCGTTGTGGTTGATGTTCGTAGGTAGATTGGATCTTGCTCGAAAACCCTAAACCACGTAAAATATGCAAACCAAATTAGAGAACGTCTAACTTGTTTTTGCAGGGTTTGGTGATGTGATATGGCCATAATGTGATGATGACTATGTATGAGATGATCATTATTGTATTGTGGCAACCGGCAGGAGCCTTATGGTTGTCTTTAAATTTCATGTTGAGTAGTATTTCAAAGTAGTTGTAATAGTTGCTACATGGAGGACGATCATGAAGACGGCGCCATTGACCTTGGTGCTTCGCCGACGATGATGGAGATCATGCCCGTTGATGATGGAGATCATGTCCGTGCTTTGATGAAGATCAAAGGCGCAAAGACAAAAGGGCCATATCATATCACATATGAACTGCATGTGATGTTAATCCTTTTATGCATCTTATTTTGCTTAGATCGCGACGGTAGCATTATAAGATGATCCCTCTCACTAAAATTTCAAGATAATAAAGTGTTCATCCTTAGTAGCACCGTTGCCAAGACTTGTCGTTTCGAAGCATCTCGTGATGATCGGGTGTGATAGAATCAACAAGTGCATACAACGGGTGCAAGTCAGTTTTGCACATGCGGATACTAAGGTGGCCTTGACGAGCCTAGCATGTACATACATGGTCTCGGAACACGTGATACCGAAAGGTAGAGCATGAATCATATGATTGATATGATGAACACTTTGAGTGTTCGCCATTGAAATTACATCTTGTCTCGTGATGATCGGGCATAGGTGTGATGGATTTGGTTCGTGTGATCACTAAGACAATGCGAGGGATATTGTTTTGAGTGGGAGTTCACCTAGTTTTTAATTTTGTTAAATTAAAATTTGAACTCAATTTATCATAAACATTAGTCTAAACTATTGCAAATATGTTGTAGATATGGCGTCCCCAATCAATTTTAACCAGTTCCTAGAGAAAGAAAAGCTTAAGAGCAACGGTAGCAACTTCACCGACTGGTTCCGTCATGTGAGGATCTTCCTCAATGGCGGAAACCTGCAATATGTGCTTGATGCACCGCTAGGTGACCCTCCTGCAGAAACTGAAACCGATGAAGTAAAGAATGTTTACGCGACTCGGAAAACTCGGTACTCTCAAGTTCAGTGTGCCATCCTGTGCAGCAAGCCGATCTTCAAAAACGTTTTGAGCACCACGATCCACATGAGTTAATCAATGAGTTAAAGACTATCTTTGAGACTCATGCGGCCGTGGAATGCTATGAAGCATCGAAACACTTCTTCAGTTGCATGATGGAAGAAGGCAGCTCCGTTAGTGAGCACATGCTCGCCATGACCGGGCATGCGAAGAAACTCAGTGACTTGGGAATAGTGATTCCTAACAGACTGGGGATTAATCGTGTCCTTCAATCACTGCCACCTAGTTATAAGAACTTTGTGATGAATTACAATATGCAGAACATGAACAAAGAGTTACCTGAACTCTTTGCCATGCTAAAATCTGCTGAGATTGAAATTAAGAAAGAGCACCAAGTGTTGATGGTCAACAAGACCACCAGCTTCAAGAAACAGGGCAAGTCTAAAGGCAAGAACAAGAAGAGTGGCAAGAAAGCTGCCACGCCTCCTGTGAAACCTAAGTCTGGCCCTAAGCCTGATGCTGAGTGCTATTACTGCAAGGAGAAGGGACACTGGAAGCGTAATTGCTCCAAGTATTTGGCGGATCTGAAGAGCGGCCTTGTCAAGAAGAAGAAAGAAGGTATATCTGATATACATGTTATAGATGTTTATCTCACTGGTTCTCGTACTAGTACCTGGGTATTTGATACTGGTTCGGTTGCTCATATTTGTAACTCGAAACAGGAACTAAAGAATAAACGAAGACTACTGAAGGATGAAGTGACGATGCGCGTTGGAAATGGATCCAAAGTCGATGTGATCGCTTCGGCACACTTCCTCTACATCTACCTTCGGGATTAGTTTTAAGCCTAAATAATTGTTATTTTGTACCCGCGTTAAGCATGAACATTATATCTGGATCTTGTTTAATGCAAGACGGTTATTCATTCAAGTCTGAGAATAATAGTTGTTCTATTTTTATGAATAATATCTTTTATGGTCGAGCACCTGAAAAGAATGGCTTATTTCTGTTAGATCTCGATAGTAGTGATACACATATACATAACATTGACGCTAAGCGAATTAAATTGAATGATAATTCTACTTATATGTGGCACTGTCGTCTTGGTCATATTGGAGTGAAACGCATGAAGAAACTCCATACCGATGGATTACTTGAATCACTTGACTTTGAGTCACTTGATAGATGCGAAGCATGTCTGATGGGAAAAATGACTAAGACTCCATTCTCGGGTATGATGGAGCGAGCTACTGACTTATTGGAAATCATACATACAGATGTGTGTGGACCAATGAGTGTAGCATCGCGCGGTGGTTATCGTTATGTTCTAACCTTCACAGATGATTTGAGTAGATATGGGTATATCTATTTAATGAAACATAAATCCGAAACTTTCGAGAAGTTTAAGGAATTCCAAAGTGAAGTAGAAAATCAACGTAACAAGAAGATTAAATTTCTACGATCTGATCGCGGAGGTGAATATCTGAGTTATGAGTTTGGCATGCATTTAAAGAAATGCGGAATACTTTCACAATTGACACCGCCGGGAACACCACAACGAAACGGTGTGTCCGAACGTCGTAATCGAACTCTTTTAGATATGGTTCGTTCTATGATGTCTCTTACTGATTTACCTTTATCATTTTGGAGTTATGCATTAGAGACAGCCGCATTCACTTTAAATAGAGCACCATCAAAATCCGTTGAAACGACACCGTATGAATTATGGTTTAATAAGAAACCTAAGCTGTCGTTCCTAAAAGTTTGGGGTTGCGAAGCCTATGTAAAAAAGTTACAACCGGACAAGCTAGAACCCAAAGCGGAGAAATGCGTCTTCATAGGATACCCTAAGGAAACTATAGGGTACACTTTCTATCACAGATCCGAAGGCAAGATCTTTGTTGCTAAGAACGGAACCTTTCTTGAGAAAGAATTTCTCACTAAAGAAGTGACTGGAAGAAAAGTAGAACTCGATGAGATTGAAGAATCTCTACTCGTTGATCAGAGTAGCGCAGTACCGGAAGATGTTCCTGTGCCACCTACACCGGCAACAGAGGAAGCTAATGATAATGATCATGAAACTTCAAATGAGATAGCTACTGAACCTCGCAGATCGACAAGGGAACGTGCCACTCCTGATTGGTATGATCCTTGTCTAAATGTCATGATTGTGGATAACAATGATGAAGACCCTGCGACGTATGAAGAAGCGATGATGAGCCCAGATTCCAACAAATGGCAAGAAGCCATGAAATCCGAAATGGGATCCATGTATGATAACAAAGTATGGACTTTGGTAGACTTACCTGATAGCCGAAAGGCTGTCGAGAATAAATGGATCTTCAAGAGAAAAACAGATGCTGATGGTAATATTACTGTCTATAAAGCTCGACTTGTCGCAAAGGGTTTCCGACAAATTCAAGGTGTTGACTACGATGAGACTTTCTCACCTGTAGCGAAGCTAAAATCTGTGAGGATTTTGTTAGCAATAGCTGCATTTTTCGATTATGAGATTTGGCAGATGGATGTCAAAACGGCATTCCTTAATGGAGACATTGAGGAAGAGTTGTATATGGTACAACCCAAAGGTTTTGTCGATCCTAAAAATGCTAACAAAGTATGCAAACTTCAGCGTTCAATCTATGGACTGAAGCAAGCATCAAGAAGTTGGAACCGACGCTTTGATAAGGTGATCAAAGACTTCGGGTTTATACAGTGTCATGGAGAGGCCTGTATTTACAAGAAAGTGAGTGGGAGCTCTGTAGCGTTCCTGATATTATATGTAGATGACATATTATTGATTGGGAATGATATAGAACTATTAAGCAGTGTAAAAGGTTATTTGAATAATAGTTTTTCAATGAAAGACCTTGGTGAAGCATCATATATATTAGGCATCAAGATTTATAGAGATAGATCAAGACGTCTAATAGGGCTATCACAGAGTACATACCTGGACAAGATTCTAAAGAAGTTTAGAATGGACGAAAGTAAGAAAGGATTCTTACCTATGTTACCAGGCAAGGTCTTGAGTAAGACTCAAGGTCCGGCTACGGCAGAAGAAAGAGAAAGGATGAGTCAGATCCCCTATGCCTCGGCAGTAGGCTCTATCATGTATGCCATGCTATGTACAAGACCGGATATAGCACATGCTGTTAGTTTGACTAGCAGATATCAAAGTGATCCAGGAATGGAACACTGGACAGCGGTCAAGAATATCCTGAAGTACTTGAAAAGAACTAAGGATATGTTTCTTTGTTATGGAGGTGACCAAGAGCTCGTTGTAACAAGTTACACCGATGCAAGTTGGAACACTGATCCTGATGACTCTAAGTCACAATCTGGGTACGTGTTTATATTGAATGGTGCTGCAGTAAGCTGGGCAAGCTCGAAGCAGTGCACGGTGGCGAAATCCTCAACAGAATCGGAGTACATAGCGGCTTCAGAGGCTTCATCAGAAGCGGTATGGATGAAGAGGTTCATTGTAGAGCTCGGTGTGGTTCCTAGTGCATTGGACCCACTAGTCATCTACTGTGACAACATGGGTGCCATCGCCAATGCACAAGAACCAAGGTCACACAAGAGGCTGAAGCATATCAAGCTGCGTTATCATTCGATTCGCGAGTACATCGAAGATGGAGAAGTAAAGATTTGCAAAGTACACACTGATCTGAATGTAGCAGATCCGTTGACTAAAGCTCTCCCTAGGGCAAAGCATGACCAACACCAGAATGCCATGGGTGTTAGGTACCTTACAATGTAATCTAGATTATTGACTCTAGTGCAAGTGGGACTGTTGGAGATATGCCCAAGAGGCAATAATAAAAGTGGTTATTATATATCTTTATGTTTATGATAAATGTTTATATACCATGCTATAATTGTATTAACTGAAACATTGATACATGTGTGATATGTAAACAACAAAGAGTCCCTAGTAAGCCTCTTAACTAGCTTGTTGATTAATAGATGATTAGTTTCATAATCATGAACATTGGATGTTATTAATAACAAGATTATATCATTATATGAATGATGTAATGGACACACCCAATTAAGCGTAGCATAAGATCACGTCATTAAGTTATTTGCTATAAGCTTTCGTTACATAGTTACCTAGTCCTTATGACCATGAGATCATGTAAATCACTTATACCGAAAGGTACTTTGATTACATCAAACGCCACTGCGTAAATGGGTGGTTATAAAGGTGGGATTAAGTATCGGAAAGTATGAGTTGAGGCATATGGATCAACAATGGGATTTGTCCATCCCGATGACGGATAGATATACTGGGCCCTCTCGGTGGAATGTCGTCTAATGTCTTGCAAGCATATGAATAAGTTCATAAGAGACCACATACCACGGTACGAGTAAAGTACTTGTCAGGAGACGAGGTTGAACAAGGTATAGTGTGATACCGATGATCAAACCTCGGACAAGTAAAATATCGCGTGACAAAGGGAATTGGTATCGTATGTGAATGGTTCATTCGATCACTAAAGTCATCGTTGAATATGTGGGAGCCATTATGGATCTCCAGATCCCGCTATTGGTTATTGGTCGGAGTGAGTACTCAACCATGTCCGCATAGTTCGCGAACCGTAGGGTGACACACTTAAAGTTGGATGTTGAAATGGTAGAACTTGAATATGGAATGGAGTTCGAATATTTGTTCGGAGTCCCGGATGAGATCCCGGACATCACGAGGAGTTCCGGAATGGTCCGGAGAATAAGATTCATATATAGGATGTCATTTTATGTGAATTAAAATGATTCGGAAGGTTCTATGGAAGGTTCTAGAAGGTTCTAGAAAAATCCGGAAGAACACACCTAGGAAGGTGGAGTCCACATGGGACTCCACCTCCATGGCCGGCCAACCCTAGTGGGGTGGAGTCCCAAGTGGACTCCCCTAAGGGGCGGCCACCCCCCCATATGGTAGGTGGAATTTCCACCTCTAGTGGGAATCCTAGCTTGGGAAGGTTTCCCACCATATGGAAGGTTTTGGGTTCGGTCTTATTCGGAGACTTGTAGTCCAACACTTGGGGCTTCCACCTATATAATGAGGGGCATAGGGGAGGGGGCCGGCCACACAAAAGCCACCACCTTGGCCGCCCCCTATAGTGGCCGGCCACCCCCTCTCCCCAAACCCTAGCGCCCGCTCTCCACCATATCCCGCGCTTAGCGAAGCTCGCCCGGATTTCTCACCGCCACAAACCACGCCGTCGGGCTGTCGGATTCAAGAGGAGCTACTACTTCCGCTGCCCGCTGGAACGGGGAGGTGGACGTCGTCTTCATCAACAACCGAACGTGTGACCGAGTACGGAGGTGCTGCCCGTTCGTGGCGCCGTGATCAAGATCTTCTACGCGCTTTTGCAAGCGGCAAGTGATCGTCTACCGCAGCAACAAGAGCCTCATCTTGTAGGCTTTGGAATCTCTTCAAGGGTGAGACTCGATAATCCCCTCGTTGCTACCGTCTTCTAGATTGCATCTTGGCTTGGATTGCGTGTTCGCCGTAGGAAAATTTTTGTTTTCTATGCTACGTTATCCTACAAGAAACGGTTGGGAGCACGACGCTGACGAACAGGCGGAAGAGGTGGAGAACTAGGAGACTCATCAGAAGACAACTCATCGGAAGAGGAGGATCATCGGGCGAAGAGTCCGGAACGTAGAACGCCGAGAATAGTGGAAGGGAAAAGTAGACAAGGGAGAGGAGGACCCGGTGGAATGAGAAGAAGAGGAAGGAGGACACTAGGAGGCGAGGATGGCACCGAGTCGGAGGGGCGCATCAGGAGGAGAAACGGGAGGGACGGAGGGTGGTGCATCAGGAGGAAGAAAGAGAGATCATCCACCGGGTATGTACCCGAGGTGGGACGAGGATAGAAGGGACGCGTCTCATCAAACGTGACGTCACGAGAGATGCGCATCCGACGACCAACGGGGTCCCAACAGCGATAGCCCTTATGCTCATCACTGTATCCGAGAAAAACACACTCAACAGACTGAGCGGTCAGTTTGGTGCGTTCGCGAGGAGGCAGAAGGACATAGCAAACGCAACCAAATAAACGAAGAGTCGAGTAGTCTGGAGAAACACCAGAGAGACGCTCGAGAGGAATGCCACCTTGAAGGGCAGCAGAAGGCTGAATGTTAATGAGGTAAGTCGACGTAGCGACAGCCTCAGCCCAGAAATGCGGCGGAAGAGAGGAAGCAATCATCATAGCACGGGTAGTCTCAAGAATATGACGATGCTTACGCTCGGCGACACCATTTTGAGCATGGGCGCCGGGACACGAGAACTGGGCAAGGGTGCCCTGCTCGGCAAGAACACCACGCAGGTGCTGGGAGATATACTCTCCTGCAGGGTCAGCACGAAACACACGAATGGGAGTGGAATACTGAGTACGAACCATGGCCACAAAACGCTGATAAATAGAAAGCACCTCACTGCGAGAGCGCATAAAAAACAACCAGGTGTACCGGGAAAAGTCATCAATAAACAAAATATAGTATCGATGGCCCCCTTTGGAAGGAAAGGGAGCCGGACCCCAAACATCCGAATGAACTAAATCAAAAGGTCGCTGAGATACAGACGCACTAGTAGGATAGGGAAGCTGAATCTGTTTGCCTAACCTACAACCCTGACACGAATGTAAAGACACATCTCCTGAGACAGACCCCAGAAGACCACGACGAACTAATGACGATAAACGGGAGCCACAAAGGTGACCCAGCCGATGATGCCACTGCTGAAAAGAACCAGTGACAGAAGCAGCAACCGCAGGAGAACTGGCAGATGAAGTGGCGGAAGGAGGCGAACAGCTTGTCCCTAACTCCCAGAGGCCGGGACTCAAGGCTGCGAGGGCCAGCTCCAACCAGGCCTGTACGGCGGTCTGAGCAGCTGAATCAGCATCAAGAATGACGCGACAACCAGAATCGATGCTGACTAGCGAGAAAACAGGTTCATCTTAAGGCTAGGAACATGAGAAACATCAGGAACAGAGAAAGATGAAGTAGAAAGGGTGCCTCGACTGGAAACAGGAAGAGAGGAACCATCAGCCGTGATAACAGGAGAAATAAGAGAGCGAAGAGCGGAAAGGATAGAAGACGCAGAAGTCATATGAACAGAAGCTCCAGTCCAGATACCACGGGGATGACGCATTTGTGTAGAAGGTGGTGTCGCGGTGCAGAAGAGCCAGACACAGAACCAGCAGTACCCGTCGAGAAGAGCCTGTAGCAGCGAGCAGACCACGAAGACCACGGATAATGTCTGATCGAGATACGCAACAGCAGGCTTTGAAGAACCAACTGCCGACGAGCAAGCTTATCAAGGTGCTCGCGTGACAGTCCTCCTCCAGAGCCAGAGATCGTGGCCAGCCTTGCCTGACGCGGGGAGGACGAGACCACGAGTGAGCCGGCTACAGCCCTGGACCGGCGGAGTAGAGATAACGGCGGTCTGGAGACCGCAACGACAGACGGCACGGGAGGACCACGAGCAGCAAGTGCAGAGGGAACCGCAAGAAGACCAGCACCACGAAGACGAGTCTCCTCGCAGCGACTCACGATACCTCGAGAGCGAACACGACCACGCGAAAGCATTGGGCACGACGCGGCTCAAACTCCGTGCGAGCCGCGACAAGAACTCAAAAACGCTGAAACTCCGAATCCGCGCGCACAGTCGACAGCAGGGGCAGGTGCACACACAGCTGTACGAAGAGAATCAAGCGACGCCAAATAGCAGCACTCGAGTATAGAACTCAATCAATAGTAGAATCACCTGCTTGAAGATCATGCTCTGACGAACCAACGGATAAAGAGCATCCCAGGATGTGATAGCGGCGGCGAAGAAAAGCCCACCGAGCAGCAGCGGTGGGAAGACTCATGAACTCGGCAACATACTGAGGCAGAACACTGGAAGTGAGAACAGCAGCAGCACGAGCATCATCATCGATCCACTGAGTGTAGTCAGCAGATCCAGCCGGTAGGTCGCAACCTTCGGTCATAATCAGCGAGTGTCATCGGCACTCTTGGCTGCATCCTTGTCCTCCTGAGTAGCATCGGGGGCAAGGGCAACGGGCGTCGGTGCAACCCCATAGGAGCAACGGGGCGCGGCGGACAGGAGACCTCGCGACACCCAAAGACGAAGACCGCGCATGTGGACGCGCATAAAGGCAGCGAAATGGATAATCGCGCCATCAAGTCACGGCAGCGAGAATCGCAACATAACCTGACGAGGAAGACATAGCTCGTAGATTTTTTTTTTGCTTTTTTGAAGAAGGCAGCCGAGCGACCGAACCGACGAGCAGCCGAAGCGAGGAGCGAGCCGAGCCTTTCGATCGGCCGATCCCGAGAATCGATCTCAGAACAAAGTCCCGTCGAGAACGTTAAGCGAAGCCAGCCAGCCGGATCGAGGGCGGGCGGGCGGCCTGAGCTGGCCAGCGAAGCAGCCCAGCAGGCTGCCAGCAACAGCAGCCAAGCAGCAGGTGTAGCCGGCGGCAAGCTCCGACGGCAGCAGCGGAACGGCCAAAATAGCGGAGAACCGGTGAAACAGCTCCAGAAGGCCGTAAAGCATGAAGACCGGAAGAAAGTGTGGCCGTGTGTCGAATGCGAAGCCAAGCGTAATGCAGCAGCTAAAGCTGCGATTGCTTCTGGCTACCATGATGAAGAATAATCTGTTGTATTCTTGAGGCCAAGGCCAGCATATACAATGTACAGGTGCAATATGCAAAAGGGCCCCTAACATATGGGCAAAATATAATACACACATATCTACTCTAACATGGCGTAGCCACCTCTGCGCATGTAATTCTCACACCTAAAACCCTATGTGGCAAGCAATGAATTCAGGTGGGGATTCTCTCCTCCCGGTGATTTTTTTTTTAAAAAAAATCCTTAGCATCACACTGCAGAAACAATCTGGAGCTACCGCTAACCAGTAGCTCAAGGTGGCCCCAGAAATGGTAAGAAAATTGCTGCTCCCTCCAGTTCAAAATAATTAATGTTTGGAAAAAACAGCGAGATGGTGCCTAGAGTGCAGACCATCGCTTGGCCGGTACTGCAGCGAGCCCTTCCCACAGGTATGCGTGCAGGCAGATTTTTATCACACCGAGATATAAAAAAGATGATTCAGCCGTGGAGCTGAAGAAAATAGTGTACACCTATTCTTCCTTTGCCCTTTGCAAAGGCTTCTTGGTTCAGTTCACCTTGTTGTTGCTTAAGGTCACAAGGTTTTGCTGCAAATCACCACCCAATACCTGCAATCATCCAGGCAATTCTCTGTCTGGACACCCCAATGCTTCTACTTGTAATCTATAATATCTAAATAGGAGCAACCCACTAAGTTGATTTCTCTCAACATGCAAGCTATCCACCTCATCATAGTGCCACATCATCATCTCTCAACTTTACTTTCCAATACCAATTTGGTTTATTTTCAGGCCATGCAGGACACAGCTATTCTCAAGGGAAAATGGATCACTTAATCCTATTTTCTGCCGATGACCTACGTGATCTTCCAGACATTAATCATACATCGGCCCTCTTATTCCCAGTGCATCTTTGCCACTTTAATTCTTGCTTTGAGTACCGTCGCTTCACCTCCCAGTACCGCTTAGGATTTTCTTTGTACAAGCACCAACGCCCAACATTCACTCAAGCTAGCTGATGCGCCACTTTAGATAAGAGAAAACCAAAGGACACTTTGGGCCATGACTGCTAGCTCTCCTCTTCGATGTATTTTAATCCTGTTGATCTGCACAAATTGGGAACTCAAGAGCTCTCATCTCCGTCTCTCCGCGACTTGCAGCCACGCATGTGCGAGCATGGCGGCTACAATTCTACAGGTGCGCATGGGAGATCCTTGAGTTTACCCGACATATACGACTGTGGTACTCAAACCTTCGACATCCACTCCAAAACTACAACCTCTTATTCATGGTATATACCGTTTACATTGGGCTATTGGTTGCACTGTCACAGGCTAATGGCATGGGACACCATGAGATCAAGATAATGGCGTGCATATCAAGTCCGTTCATGCATGTCTGGGTCGGTGTAAGTGATTTACTTGATGCTAGCTAAATCTGATTCCCTTTTTTTTTACTAGCACTAGATGCGGAATTGTCATGCTTGTGTTTGTTAAAATGCTTCAGCCAGAAAAATCTATTGTGTGTTCATGTTTAAGCATTCATGTTTATTCTGACCTTGGACCCTTCTGTTGGTGTATTGATTTCTCTCGAGTCATCTTTACAGGTCAGACCATGCCACTTCAAAAAAGTTTTCTAGAGTAGCTACTCCGTCAGCTGCATTTCTTCTATAATAGCCATATGTTGTCATTATGGGTTACTCCCCGTTTGTTGTCTTCTATAAAGCTATTAAACAGAGTATATGTTGTCATTATGGGTTACTCCCCGTTTGTTGTCCTTTTTTCCCTTCAATAATTTTTGCAGGTACGTACTACACTGCATGTATGGCATATGCGCTCCTTCACTTTCGTAAAACGTTGCATAGGATGACATGCAGAGGTATATGTGTCTAAAATACTTTGTCATTTCAGGTTAAAACTGCACCAAGGCCTGCCAATAAAGAAAAGCGTGGCGTGCTTTTTTTTCCCTTTAATTATTTTAAAAATAACGTGTTCAACTGATCAAGTTTTTTAAACAGAAATTCTTTTGATTTACGCTGAAAATTTAATTATATATACATGAATAGAATTGGTCCACTAAATTCCGCCGCAACGCGCGGGGAATCATCTAGTCTATATATATTTGTGGTGCCTGTGGAAATGCAGGAATGATTCTGTCTATGGAAGGAAAGCAAATACAGGCGGTAGCCAAGGCAATTACTCAAAGCACTCGATCAGCTCAACGCCTATTACTGACAGATGCGGGCCTTCAAAAAGTACGTACTATCCAGCGGGGAACTACGCTCCGGAACTCGCCATTGCTTGGGGACTGGGGCGGTGTATATCGTTGACGCTGCGTGGAAGCCTATGCAAGGACAACAGACAGCGGCACCATCCGGAATTGGCATCTTAATTCAAAACCCAGAATGCAGCATAAAATTCATCTCAGCAATGTCACCTCGCTTCATCTGCAGATCTGCTCTTCAAGCCGGAGCTCTTGGGATTCAGCTTGCAGCCAAAATTGCTGAATTGACCTTGGGATTCAGCTTGAAAACTGTCTTTCTAACAGATAATACCAAGACTCCTGCCTCAACTGCGGCAACCGGTGACCCAGTTGATCCTCCACGAGACCAGGACACCGGCAGCTGTTCGCTCCCCAGCTAGCAGCGATATGCAGCAGCTCTGCTTTCAGCGCCACAAGAATCTTTCACACCACCAAGCATCAGAGCTTGAAGGCTTGTCAACAAAATCTCCCGGTTCAGAAAAGAAAAGGTCCATCGGCTGCGAGAAGTGCTCGATCTCGTCGGCCGTTGGAATCGGATTTTGTGCCGGGACGGATGATAAACAACATGCTCCGATCCGCGCCTACAAGATCACTCGCATGATTAGTTCCAAGTTGTTTCCAGTTCAAAAACAAAAATTCTTGAGAACTGGTTGACCTTACAGTACAGACGACTGTATAGGTCAGTACAGCGGGCTACGGTTTGTTCTCTCTCTCACACTCCCACCACTACCCTCACTGACAAACTTGTATATCGGCATGTCCGAAAGTCTCGCGGAAAAGTAGGGGGTCCGTAAATTTGACGCCGTCGTCCAGTTGCCATCGCCTTTGTTTCGGCACAGGCCGTGGAAAACAGTGAAATGTCGCATTTCAGTTAAATTTGCTATACTACCAAAGTTGCATGTCGATCGCCATCTTATCTCTATCCCAAATCCAAAAGTCGCCATGATACTGCCACTGTTTCTCTGCAGGTTTACCGCACCACCACGGAGCTGATGAGCTCGTCCCATCTCAAATACCTTCTCCCCATCGTCACGTGGTGCAAAGGCCTTTTGAACTTCCTCCTCTTTCCCTCGAGCCTCTTTTACGGCCACGCTCCGAGTGCCTGGAGAAAACAGCGAGAGGAGAGAGCCCGCCAAAGTTCCTAAGTTGCCTACGTAAAGAAGCTTTCCTCCAAAGCAACAAGACATTTCTAGGTAGCTTTGCCTTTGCCGATTCTTGTTCTACCACGTGCTTCGTGCAATATCGGACTAGGTTGTAGGATAGGTCGGACGGTGGATAGATAACCATCATGGACTCTAGGTCGCTGGAGTTGATTGCGCAATAGACTGGACGTGTCAAGCTCCGCTTCGCGTCATGCGGCGTCATTTTAGAAGTAGCTTAGAACGTCTCTGCAAAACGGCAAACCGTAAAAGTTGTTTACGGTAAACTGCAAACGACTTTTGTGATATGAGATTTGTTTCGGCAGATCAGCATCTGCAAATATACACAGCAAATTTTAAAATAAAAGGCATTTCCCAAGATTTTTAAACTAGTTCTTCAATAGTTCATACTAATTTACATACAAATCGATCCAAAAGAACCTGTATATAGCTAGCTCCTAAACCCTAATAGCTAGCTCGGGATACATCACCCGTACTTGTGGGGGTAGTCGCAGCGCCATCGGCTTCACTCCTTATCGTCGGCGTAGTCCACGATGACGAATCCTTGGCGCCACGCCCCCAAACTAGACCACGTGTGGCTCCCCCTCCTCGATGGATCTGACCCTTTCGCATGGCACCCATCCGGGCGCCATGTTTACATTGCATGACGCCATTAGGTAGGGCGGCATGGTAGGGTGCCATGGGCATGGTCGCATGACATAGTGACTTCTTGTAATTTTCGGTGCTATGTAAGATCATGAAATTGCAGAAAAGATTGAAACTTAAGAGCATCTCCAGTCGCGTCCCCCAAAGCGTCCCCCAAACCGCGCCGGATTGAGCGTTTGGGGGACATGTTTTGTTCGTGCCGCGTTTGGGGACGTCGCTCCCAGCCGCGTCCCCCAAACACCGCCCCCAAACATTTAAAATAATTTTTCTTGGCATTTTTATTTCAATTTCCACAAACTAATACATAATTGGGAACATGGTTTACACGAAGACATAGTTTGGAACATGGTTTTCCACAAACTAATACATAGTTTGAACCATGGTGGACACAAATATAAAATATTGCAAAAAAACTAAACCTAACTAGGCCGTGCATCGAAGGTTTCCTGTCGCTGCTAAGAAACAACACTTGAGGGCACACCCAGTCACCTAAACCGGAAAATCCAGCGGGAGGATGGTGCCTTTTGGTTCTACCGATGAGGCGAACAGGCAGAAACCTCCGTGCACGTATTCGTGCGAAGAAACAACACTCAGTCGTCCTCCTCGGTGCTGTCGTCGTGGGAGTCCCTGTCGACGTGGTAGTCCCGGCGGCGCGCCTCTCGTCGAAGACCTTGACGCTCATGTCCCTGTTGCAAGTAGGAGAACAAGAGGATGAAGCCGGCTTCGAGGCTGTGGTGGCGCGCGAACTTCTCCCAGCCGATGTTGAGGTACATCTTGCCACGTGCGTCGTAGATCGCGTCGACGATCCACCGGCAGTAGCCGCACGAATGCTCCCGCATATGCATCTTGCGCGGGCGTACGCCGCCGACGTACTCGGCGAAGGAGTCCGGCAGCCTCTGGATGCCGCGCGGCCGCCCTTGAGGACGTGGACGAACTCCCGAATAGGACGTCCGGCTCCACGTCCATCTCCGACGATGAAGACGACGGCGTGGGAGGCGACGGCGAGCGCTCAGCTATGCCGCGGCCACGACCACGACCACGGCCGCGGCCGCGAGGTCGGCCTCCGCCTCTACCAGACATAGCGTCGAGTCTTGTTGAGAGATGGTGACGGCTAGGGTTTGGGAGAGAGGCGCTAGGGTTTGTGTGTGAGAGGGACGATGAGAGCGCCCCTTTTTATAGGCGAGAGGCGGATGGCGGTGGCGCCATTAACGCCGCACGCAGAGCTAGGCGCGGCGGACGCGTCGCGCGCTCTGCGGAACCTGCACCATTGCGGCTGCGTCGGCTGGCGCAATAACTTCCGTCGCGAGGTAGGCGACAGAAGTTAAAACTAATTGTGCGCGATGGGTCGGCTCGCCTCCCCGCCTTTCGTTGTGTCAGGCGTCCCGCGTCGGACGTGGACGACTGGAGCGCCGACAAATGTAGAGCGCCGCCGACAAAAAAAACTTTGGTGGCGCGAAACGCATTTTTGCCTCGGGCGCCTAAATCCTTTTACGCCGAGACGCAGTGGAGATGCTCTAACTATCTTCCGGAGGGTCAAAAAGATCCAAGGATGTCAAAGCGAGAATGAAGACCTGGTATGCTAGCAGTAGTACTGGCTGACAGTGGCCGGTACCAGTGTAGCACTACCAACCAGATTTCGAATGGTTCGGTAAGGTAAGACCAAAACTGGCGGTCGCGTCGTGTCATGTGCCCCCACGTACCCGGCGACGCAACGCAACAGCAGGCGACCGAGCGAGTGCTGGTGGTTGCGCACCTTCACTGCCCCCTACTTTTGGCCTTTACTCATGCCGACCTTCCTTCCTTCCCCTCTCGTCTCGCTCGCGTCGGGAGCTTTTTCCCCAGGCCCGGGCTGGGATCACCCGCGCGCCAATCATGCCGTCAATCACACCACACCTTGCAGCCGCATCGCCCGTTCCGTCCGCAGCTAGATATCGATCGAGTTCTCGCCATCATTTTGTTTTGTGTTGGCGTCGAAGCAAATCAGCAACTACCGTCAGACAGTGGCGCTGCCGTGCCGTGGCTTCAGGTAGGGTTGGGATCCGGTACCGAACGATCCAACATTCGATATTTGGGAAATTTAAATTGGCTACAAACTCACAAAGATGAAAATGGATGTAATAAATATCCATATTCTTTTTGTATATACAACCACAAATATGGTCTTGGATTTTGAACCAAATGTGGATGTTACAATAGATATGATGGTATGCAAATATAATTACGTTAGCCTATTTTAGCAATTATATATTCATATGCCGAATATCCAACCAAAAAAGCTAACAAAGTAGTCCAATATACTTTTCTATGATCGAGCTTAAAACTATTGGGTATTGTATCATTATATTTGTCTCTCGTTTTTTGAATGATTAAGAACGATGTTTTGAAGTTTCAGAAAAAATGGAGCAAACAATGTAGGGCTGTGTTTGGTAGCAAAGTATTTTTGAAGTATTCCAGCAATAACACAGTTTCTCAAATACTATAGTTTTATATACTTTGATGTGTTCGGCTGTGGCTAAAGATTGTGTTATTCATACTTCATTATCTCTGAAAACATGCTATTTTTGAAGTGTTGAAAAAACAACTAATGTATTACTATGCCATGAGGTTAAATATTATGGTTTCGTAATACTTCAGTTTTAGAAAACTTTGTTGCCAAACTAGGTGTAAAAAATTTGTAATCTACTAACACGAAAAAATCTCACCTCGAAAAAACCCATTATTTTGGATTGCGCAATAATAACAAAATCTAACAAAATGAGGAGGTTCGAAAATTCATTGTCATTTTTGATAAGCCTAGAATATAAGGTATTTCTGGTTGAGTTTTGTATGTTGGTAGAGTACAACATTATCTATGTCCAGAAAAAAATACTACCTCTGCCCATCAAAGAATATCAAAAGTTTATCTAAATTTAGATGTATCTAGTTACTATTTAGTGTATAGATACATCTAATTTTTTATAAACCTTCGACATCTTTTTTTGGATGGAGGGAGTATATTATTTTGAAACTTTGAAATTATGTTTTCAAATTTTCAAATATACCGAGCTCCAAGCAAATTTCCGTATGTCCTACTAATAATGAGATGGAAAAGGAACAGAAGCACTTCACATTATTGTCACTGTGATCGCTATGCAAAGCCTTTTTTTTCTCATGCACACGTAGCAGGCTACTACCTACACAGCTTGGGGAATTGGGGCGCTACTTGCTAGGCTCGGAGAAGAGCTTGCTTGGAGTCCTAGGAGGAGGAAGAGGAGGAGCAGAGTGCGGCGTCGCTGACGCAGACGCTCTTCCTGGCGAGCACGCGCTGCTGCTGCGTCCGCTTGCAGTAGGCGATGGCGCCCTGGATCAGCCCCTCCGGCTCGCACTCCGACCGGCAGCTGCTGCTCCTCGTCAGCGCCGCTGGGACGCTCCCGCACGACTTCCGCCTCGTTGAGGACACAGGCGGCGGCGTTGGCGCGGGTGCTCTTGTCGTCGACGGCCGCCACCTGATCACGCCGGAGAAGGACTTGCGCTGCCGGATGCTGGCCGCGTGCTCCTCCTCCTCCTCCTTCTCCTGCTCGATGCTGCTCCTCAGCGTCGTCGGACCTGCGCCGCTGCCGCCGTTCTTGAATTGCCCAAACGGGCCCTTCTTGCCGCTAACGCTCCCGGAAGGACACGGGACGCCAGCGCCGCCGCGGCACCGCTCGTGGTCGGAGCAGGACGTCCTGGCGAACAGGGACCGGAAGAAGGCCCGCGACGCCTGCAGCCTCGCGCGCACGGCCTTCCCGCGCCCCTCCGCGCGCGCCGCCCACGCCGGCTGCGCGCTGCGGACGTGCGACTGCTGCAGCGGCGCGACCGTGGCGGTGCTCCTCCTGCCAGCGGTGGCTTCAGCGTGAGGGAGCTTGCCGCCCGGCCTCGGCGCCACCCTGTGCGTCCTGCCGCGGCAGACCGTCTCGTCCGCGCAGGGCGCTCTGCTCCGGCACACCCGGAACTCGTACTCCCCGCAGGAGCTGAGATCCAGGTCGATGTACTCCTCCTCCCCGAACGAGTGCGCGCTCGTCATCGCCAACGCGGCGCCGCCGTGCTCGGCCGTTGCTCTAGGGCACATTGCGGGGGGAGGAAAGCAGAGGAAGGAAGCTGGTCAAGCAAAGCAATGGCTGGCTCGCTCCGATGGCTGGCTCGGCAGTCCGGGAGTTAAGAGGGGAAGGGGGGCAGTGTCAGGAGTTTGAACAAAAATTATGGGCAAGGCGATGGCAGCAGCGGCAGGGCAGGGCAGGGAGGAATCCAAGAAAACAGAATGGGGTTGGGGCGCGGGCGTGGCCCCCTCTGTGGTCTTGGAGGCTGATTGATTCCACTCCAGGGATTGTCTTGTGCAATTGTGCTCACTCACTCACTCCCACTAGATCAGAGATCATGTGTTTGTGTACCTCTTCTTGTATCAGGATGTGTGCTGTAGTATGTACTTGTACTATGCTATGGGTTGTGTATTGTAGTTGTAGCACACTTCCTAGTACTCATGTGTTGCAGTATCATGTAGTACTAGCACAATTCACACTTGGCACTTAACATTTCACAAACAGCAAACAGTAACTGGATTTTGTATCATTGTCAAAGGCATGGGATTAGAGAGATATGAACAGGTTCTGGATGAGATGGCCTCTCTCTTTGGCTATTACCAGTAACTAATACTCTTTTGTTATTACCAGTAATTACCAGTAACTAATACTCTTTTGTTATTACCAGTAATTACCAGTAACTAATACTCTTTTGTTATTACCAGTAATTACCAGTAACTAACACTACTACTACCACAGCGATAGTACTGCTTCACATTTTCCCACGCTCGGTCCTTCTGCCCAGTGTCAGGCAGGATGAAGTTCAGTAAACACAAGTACTGAGGACATGAATTACTACCACTTATTTACGCGTTGCACCTTTGGAGAAGGAAAATAACACGTCTATTATGGATTAACAACAATACAAAAAAAGCACATCTCAAAAACATTACTGTACAAAAAAGCAGAGAGGTTGACAAAGTAAAAGCAGCACCTTTGTGCAGCGAAAGGGTGGAGAGCTTGTTTTGTTCTTTCCGTTATCCTGGGCATCTTTGGTCTTTCTGCTGTCAACTAAAGCTGGAGAAAAGAAGAAAGCCTAGAAAAGAGGAAGACGCAGACGGGTAAAAGAGGGAGCGACGAAGTTGACTTCTTACAGGTCATCAGGCAGGCACGCCAGCGACCAAACTGTACGTACGTACATACAAGTGTGGTCAATTTCACTGGCAAGACGTGGACGCATCAAACATCGTCGACGGCTCTTCTCCCAAGGTCCAAACATATGTGCAGGTGCAGCGTCCACGGGATGCAGCAAAAGAACTTTTGAAGACAAGTGGAGATCATAATGTACACAAACCTCTATCCTATCCAAATTTCAGTCAGTGCTAATAATTTGTACTACATCAACTGTCACTGGATGCCGGTTCTTAGCTCGTCTTCAAGCTCATCAAACTCCCATCCACCGATGTCGTCAGCCGCGTATTCCTTGAAATCTTGGTCCAGCTTGCCCGGCTCCGAGTCCGACTCCGACGGCAGCCGCGTCCTGAGCTGGGCAGCGATCGGGGACTCCGTTCTTGAATGGCCGGGCGTGCCGGCGCTACTCTTGAAGGAGAGAGATCCAAGCCGTCTTGATCTCTCTTCTTTTTCTTTGATCTCGATTTGTAGCACGGGTCGTGGAACCGATTGGAATTCGACTCGCAGCTTGTCGATGGTGGCGAACAGGTCTTTCACCTCAGGGTTATCCCTGCATAACATCAATTCGGCACTGTACTTGAAGACATGTTCAGAGAGTGTATGGAAATGGCAGTTCTGTTGGTTCCAAACAAGGTCATATAAAAAGTTATCTTGATTCTTGACAGCAATTTACCTGGCCCTACGCTCTGGATTGGAAAATGTTAATGTTCTGATATTATCAGCTAAACTGAATGCCGCTACAACCTGAAACAAATCACAAGGTCATGCGAAAATCTCAAAGTGAAAAAAAAAAAATCTCAAAGCCAGCTGTAACTGCAGGAGAACGTGTTAGCCTCCTCTGTCTCAGGGGGAAGCAGGGTAAAGAATATAATCAAGAATGACCTTTTTCTCAGTTTCCAAATATCCTTCCTCGAGGTATTTCTGTGGGTTTGATTGCTTCGACGGGCCGTTATCTCCACCATCCACCGACACTGATCTGTTGACGCAATTAATAGCATTAGCAAAGGATGTGTGTCGCTTGACTCTTGTACAACGAAACTAGACTAGCAACAACGGAGAACTAATACCTGTCACTGAAAATTTTCAAGTTATCAACAAAGGTCTTTATACGATCTATAGAAGTGCTCAACTCTTCCTAGAAAACAGAAAGAAACAACCAGTTCAGAAACACAATATAATACGAAAAAAGTACTTACAAAAGGCCCTTTTCCATAGAATATCACTTCTTTAGAAAGCAAAAGTCAAACGAGTACCACGCATGCAGAAACATGATGCTTAATCGAGTTAACAAAGCAGACTCCACATCTATCCAGTTCATCACTGCAATCAGCAAACATTCCAAATAACAAACTTATGTTAATAAATATTTATACGTAGAAATCATCAGTGGGTATTTTTTCAGCGAAAGAGCATACATACTTGGCCTGCTTCTCCTTTATTTCTTCATATAATGACTGCAACTTCCATGTATCTTCTAAAAAGTTGATCCAAGCACGAACAGTGCTTGCTTCTACTTTGGAGGAAGCAACAGATCTTGACAGTTCATCTTCCTAAAGCAAGCATATGGCAGAAATACTGAGCAAGTGAAAAGCTTCGCTTTTCATAAAGCATTTTCTAATGAAGAAACTGGCAAAAAAAAAGTTACCAAACCTTTGCTTTCAAGTGTAGCACTATCTGATTGCTGGCTTCATCAAATTGTTCTCTCTCCTCTCTAGTTTTTTTCAGCTTCAGGGCAGTTGCATTCAGTTTAGTATTTACCTGTAATCTGAGTTTCAGAATCACTCTTAAAAAGTAATCTTCTCATGGGATCATAGCCTAAGACTCTGTATAATAGTAAATCTAACAAGCAACAATGCAAACTGCAGAGCCTTTGGTTAGTCTAGAATTTGAACGCCAAATTTATATTATAAATAAGGTAAATTAATAGGACACTTGATGCATGATTTATACAATAATTAACATGCTGTATAAATGGGACATCATTAGATAGATCCGCCAAGTATGTAGCTCATTATTGTATCTGAAATGCTGGACAATAATTACATTTGTGGCCTTCTGGGATACTACTAAGATCACAAGTCATAATCTAAAGCTACAACTACAATATAATTGTAGCTTGTATTTAAACCTTAAATATCTCCTCGCGATATCTTCACATAAAACAATCATCGTAGATTGGTAGAGTATAAAGGTATATTCAACTTTATCTGTACTCTATCATAACATAATTAGAATACTTAAATGTGGCCCATGTCAGTTGGTGCAGCTTCTAGCACAACATGAATAGACAGCTTCAGATCCCACATACTCTGCTAGGTGAATTCATACTCTGTTTACCTCTCAAGACTGAAACAAAAAATTACTGAATTCCAAACTTAAGCAAAATATTACCAGCACATTTTCGTTCTCTGAATTACTGAAATACTCCCTCCATTCAAAATTAAGTGTCTCAGATTTTTTTCAAAATGAACAAACCTACACCCTGCGTATCTGGACCAAATCTAACGAAAGCTGCGACACTTCATTTGGAACGGAAGATACAACATGCGTATCTAGACCAAATCTAACAAAAGCTGCGACACTTCATTTGGAACGGAGGCAGTAGATCAAAAGAACTGGGCTGTGCACATTAATACAGGAAACTGGAAACAGAAAGAGTGAGCATACTTTGTTTAGTTCTGCCTCAAGTTGATCCTTTTCCTTCTGGAGTCCAGAGATCTCATTCTCTAATTCCTTTTACAAAATAAGAAATAAATCAGGCAAGCCCATTCATATGAAGACTACTGAAGACAAACATTAGAACAGTTTGGATGGCCTTCTTTGTTTATCATTTAGCAGCAACAGTTCGATGTATGTGAATGATGGAAGTTAGAAAATTCTTGTTGGTACTTTAAAGGAAATCTGTGAGCTTTGTTCATCAGGACGCACGATAACTTTTGCTTGGCTCATTGACAAAATTCATTGAACAAAAGTACCGTAATAATTGTAGTGGATGACTAACAAAGTCACCTTTTCAGCTGTACTAACTTCAGCTGTTTTAGTGACTCTGAAGATAAGGGATTCTTCCTTCTGTAGTCTGCATTGTAAAACACATGGCAACTTTAAAGCGGATAGGATCATTTCAAACATTTTGGAACTGCGTGTTTAACATGGAAAGAAATTATTTGGAAGAAGGTAAACAGTGCACCTTGATTATACAGAAATATACACCAATATTACTAGATTTATCCAAATAACAATTCAAGGCACTCACATTCTGAATTACCTACTGGTGTTTGATATCTTTCAAAGTAATAGCAATTACGGCCTACTATATCAAATAATTTTCCACTGCATTCTCATTTTGCCGAAAGAATATGTGCCAAGTTGCTGAAAATGAATAAATAACATAGGTGATGCTTAAGAGCGCAACCTATTCTCCATTATTCGTTTTTCCGCTTTCGCAGAAGAATTTGCAAGGGATTCTGACAAAACCTTCAGCTTATCGACCTGCAACGTTTTATGGAGTCAATATTGCTGTACCAACCATGTATCATTCAAAAAAGGGATACAAGGAGATATGTTTTGGCAAATAAAAAAGGCTGCATTTACTCTGGTGTTTAAGTCTGAATCAAGATTTATGAAATGTGAAGCATAATAAAAAAGGGAGATAAACAAGAAAAGGAAGCCTCGTAGAATTTAAAATGATGGAAGTGTTACCTTCTGAAAATGAGTCTCCAATGAGTCGCCTGGATGTATCGATTTCTTCTTTAATACAAGATCTTCCATTCTGGAGCATAGACGAACTTCAGCAACTGCAGTTTTGAAGTCCTATAGAGAGTATCAGGATTTAGAAACAAACTGCTGGATCTAGATCTCAACCTATAGGAGAGTTGAGGACCAAAAGTAAGATGGCCCGTACTTAATGGGATGAAAACATGAAACAAATAACTTCAGCAGCTGAGGGCCAAGCATTTACTAATATACAAACAATCGATTATATACACTTCTTTCATAAAAATATGCACTTAACATGTGACCGCTTCTTCTAGTCTCCCCACAGAACATTGGTAATGCATACTTCATACAATGCCTACATCAGATACAACGCTCAATGCTTAACATTTAATGTAATATTTAATTATTTCAACTTTCCTTCGGCATACTCACATCCATGGTTTTAGTAAGCGGAAGAACGGTCGCGCATAAATGTACCAATGAACATGATAAAAAAAATTATCATCTTTGAACTTTCCATTTTTTCTACAATAATGACAGAATAAAACAAAAACAAAGAATACAGGCATTTCTTGATTGCTATTGTATTGCCACCCTCAATCTAGCAGAAAAAGGTCCACCATACGAATAGATCACACAACAAAATTAGGCTATGTTTCTCTTGTTTTCATGGGCTAGGTCCAAAAACGCTCAGCTAGCACAACATAAAGGTAGCCTTATCACTAACCTTCTTAAATTAAAATGCTAATGAGTAACAACATAAGCACAAATGAAAATGATTCAAAAATTTAAGCCTACCTCAGGGACCGTTGGAGATGTTTTATTGCGGTTCCTGATCGAATTGGCTCGCACAGCATCAATTGCATTTATCTCTTGTTGCAGCTGCATGATTTCCGTATCTAATCTGGAAGTAAGAAAAAGTAGATGTAAATACACATACAAACATTGACACTGAAACTTCCCCTCCCTCTGTGTCCCCAAGCGAAAGAGTTGACCTTGCAACTTCAGCATTTATTTTTATCCCTGAGATGGCACATTGAGCAAACTGAAGCAGCTCGTCACGTTTTGCCTGAAAATAAGAGGGAAGTGGATATCATCCAAACATGAACCCATAATGCACATATGGTTTTCCCATACAAGAATATACATCTTATGCTCCCCGGGCATCTAATTTTGAACATCGGGAAAAAATTAACATGATGTGCATCAGATAGCTAAGAGTGCAAATCATAGCAGAAAATGTAGCTGAGCCAAAGGCCTTTTTCTTACAAACAAGTAGTAGTATGTCCAGGTGGACCGCACTGTTGGACTAGTTTTATAGATGAATCTACGGTTTAATATTGAGAGCAAACAAGATGGGAACGCACCAATACTTCATCGTTGTAGCTTGAAAATAACATTGCCAAGTCACATATGCTGCTGAGGATTGCGTTGTGCACATCCTTTCCCCCGTTCAGACACATTCTGCAGGGAGCATCCACAGACCACAATATACATTATGTGAGACGACAGAGCGGAGTCAACCAACAAGTCATCCAATGGTTGGAGAACTTGCCCGAAAATTTCTGAGAGCAGCGAAACTTCTTCCTCGGTAGGAGCTTCCATGATCTGCGACACATAGAGAACGAGTTAGTTTGCGTGGCTTCCCACACGGCATTGCAGAAACAACACGCTGACGAAACTGAATTGTGTGATACCCCCAACACAACCCAACCCAACCCACCATGGACAGAACAACGCACTCGAGCGCTTGGCTGTAGAGGAAGACATGGAAAAAGTTCATCGGGTCGGCGCCCCCTGTCTCGTAATCCACGTACAGATCCTGCGATTTCGTGCGCGGTCATGCGATTGCAATTGCAATGCAGCCCAGAGCAGAGATTCAGAAAAAATGTTGGGAGGGAGATATAGAAACCAGACCAAGACGGGCGCGGGTTGATTGGGATCGTCGACACGCTGCGGCTCCCGCATGGAGGAGGCGGCGCGCTCGGTCTCCTTGAGGCCGACGACCCACCGGCGGAGCAGCTGCACCCGCTCCTCCCCTCTGTAGGAGAGCGCCGCCTCCTCCAGCCTCTTGGCGGTCTGCTTCAGGCTCTTGTAGTAGCGATTCGATCCCTACGCGGCAAACGTATAACAGTAATCACGAATTAGTCAGGATGTGTGATCGATCGGTGGAGGCCAGGGGTGCTGCGGGGTCGTACGATGCCGTTGATGAGCCTGGCGCCGCCGACGACGGCCTGGCCGGCGTGGTGGACGACGGTGCCGAGGGAGGTGCGGACGGTGCGGGTGGTGAGGGAGATGCCGCCGCCGCCCGCCTCGACGGCGCGGTGCACCGCGTTGCGGAGCCACGACATGGCTCCTCCTCCTCGACCTGG
The DNA here is from genome assembly GCA_030979885.1 of Lolium multiflorum. NCBI lineage: Eukaryota > Viridiplantae > Streptophyta > Magnoliopsida > Poales > Poaceae > Lolium > Lolium multiflorum. The sequence continues at coordinate 332,998,318 of CM061750.1, forward strand.
GATCGATCGGCTCCGGGAACGGGCGGACGTGCGGCGGAGAGGAGACCCACCGACGCGTGCGGTGTGCTTCCCCAGAGACCGAGGAATGCGCCCGCCCGGTTGACTCGAATCGGAAGGTTGCCGCCGTGTCCGGTTTTGGTCAATTTTGACCCGGGGCTGCGCTCGAGCGAGACGAAAGCCTCTCGGGTCGGGCTGACTGAATGGGCTCTGTTCTATGGGTAACGCGGGCCTAGGTTTACGGTGAGTCCATGACGGCACCGAGGCGGCCCGAAGCCGGCCCATTCGTGTTCTGGTTTAAGGGTCACTTCTTTTCGGCTTCTACGATGGCTTATGGGGAAAGCTTCCTACCTACTTCTCCCAGAAGCTCTGATGCCAAATTTGTTCTGGCTTATACTCAAGTTTAGATCAAACTAGATTATAAGCCAAAACAAATTTTGGATTCGAGCTTCTAGGAGAAGCTGGTGGGGAGAAGCTTCTCCCAGAAGCCACCGCAGAAGCCGAAAAGAAGTGGCCCTAAAGATGGTTTCTTTACTTTATTTTTTGTGGAGGCAAGTTCCAGGGAAATTTTTGGCGCGCGCTAGCCGTCGGTCGTCAGATACGGTGCAAAAAAAATCTGTTGCTCCCGGAACGGTTGGATCAGCAGCAATTAATCCATCTCACTTAACGTTGTTTTCAACCGTGTTGTCCTACGTCAGGTGGCAGACGTTTTCACACTACTACTTTGCTTTCCCGCTGGATGTCATGTGCTTGCTGGGCATTCGGTAGAGTCGTCCCTGGTAGAGCCTACCGTGGTTAATGTTGAGATTTAACAACTACTAGTACTAGTTGAATGTCCGTGCGTTGCTACGGGCCAAATTTATTCTTAAAACAACAGTGAAATAATAATATAGTATAATTCTATTTTAACTAAAATATAATTCAGTTAAAATCTACAATTCTAAACTATCTTTGTAGAAAGGAATAATCCTATATAATATTAGAAAAGTTTCCAGCTAGTAACCACTGCTTCAAGTGCCCACCAATGTAAAGAATATCACCGTATGTTGTTAAGCCGTTTCTTTGTTGTGTTGTCGTTCGCTAGATAAGTGAATCTGAACCATAGCTGCCATTGTGATTGTCTCCGCATATGTCTCGATGCATCTTCTAAAGGCTTTTCCTTGCACAAGGACACAAACTAACATGCATGAATGCATTTTGGAAGTGGAAAGAATAAAGTTTCAAGACTCTCGTTTTGTCAAAAGTACTGAAACATAAATCGGGTACAACAATAACATGCAATTATCATGGGTATATGTTTTAGTCTCACTCTTCAAAGATACAAAAAAAAAGGTAAAAACATTCAGCTCACATGTAAAATAATCTATACCAACATTTTTTTACCCAATTCACAGTCACCCTATTTCCATCTGCTCTGCTTTCTTTTATTTCGTTTTCTTATTTTGTACATCCTCTTCTTCAATCCCATCTCCTTGTCCTTGTCGTACGATTGAGCAGCAGAAAGTCACTCTCCTCCTCGTCTTTGCATGTCCTCACAAGTAGCATTTCTTGAAGGTGAAACATGTAAAACTCATCTAGCCTTTAAAGAATCGACCAGTAGCTTGCCGTTGTTGAACCTGCGAAGACAAGTAATATGCTAAACATCAGTTGCATACATTATTGCTGAATAATACAATTAGGAACAATATTGAGTGGAACACGCTTAGAACAATATGTACCTACAACAGTAAATAGATGCAGCTCGTTGCCAGAGTTGAGGAGGAGCACCTACATCAGCAAGGTGCACTTACAGTAGTGGACCTTGACGTACGTGGAGGAGGTGTTGCCAAAGAGAAGCCAAGCAGCGGAGGAGACGCCCTTACCGCTGGCGCTATGCGGTGATTGTTTTCTTAGTCTCCTTGATCTACAACTTGGCCGGCACACCTAATAACTTTCAGAAAAAGGAAGTGCAGGATTAGATCACAATACACCGCAGAACCAAGACATCTAGCAAGAGAAATGTAGGAAATATTGTTTCCAATTTTAGTTAGGCTGATGCCTTCTAACTATATGATACATATGATTGCTTGCAAGAAAAAAATCTGAAAGCAATCTAAAAAGACCAAAGAGTGATTCGAACTTAACATGAAACAGATAAATATTACAAAATAGCTTAAATGTGGATGTGTCAAAAGCAAGAAATGAAGCGAGATGGTATCTTTACATGATTAGCTTTTGACTTCCACAACTCAACATTCATGCTTGACTACCTCATGATCTCCAAGCATCTGATTATATGATTTGTTAGCTAAGTACGTAGCAGATTTCTCCAAACAGAGAAAATTGAAACCATTAACGGGCAAGATTTAAGTGTCTAGAATGAGTAACTGCAAATGGAACCTTACCTTAATGCTGCTGTTGGGGACACATGCTCGTGACACCAGATGAGAAGCCAGTAACCGTGATTTCTTCTAGGGAAAATAAGTGTGTTGATGTTGTTGTTGTGCCTTTATCAACAGCTAGCCCATCGCTCAAATATGCCGCTAGACCATCTCTATGTGCAAGATAAATGTTTACCATTTCTATTTGCTCTATTCCACTTTTTAGAGCAAAGCAAGAAATCCAAAACCTCACCGCATACATAAGGATTGCCACGGCCATGCTTGTTGGTATTTCTAACGGGCTTGGTGGTACAAGTTGTAGAGGTCGAGCAACTCTATCTATCCATCATGGACAACACGACATACAATAATAGTATGTTCAGCTTCATACTCAGAACTACATTGGCTAAAAATAGACATATGAAGTATCCATATGTCAGGTAAACACTAATGGTGAGGTGAATGTAGGACATATCTAAATGGCATTGGCAATTCAAGGAAAACAACACTTTTTACAATGAGCGGGCATTTCTTACAGCCCAAAAGAAATCATACAATGCAAGAGGAGACATAGATGCAGTGCAGACTTAGCATACCATGGTCGAGGGCTGCGTTGATGAAGTTAGACCAAGCACCCACTGACATGTGTACCTTTGGAAGTAGCTGTTGGTGGCTCACTGGTACGTTGGCATTGAGAGCCGCGAGCTAGTCGGTAAGTAGGTCTGAAGATACACGTAGTCAAGAAACCTGAAACAAATACTCCCTCCGTTCCTTTCTATAGTGCCTATTGTTTTTTGGCACGGAAATTAGCGCGAGCCATTTTTTGACACAAAACCCCCTAGCGATATCACAGACAAAATAGGAAACTGAAAACATATCTCAGAAATACATGACCAAATCGGTTTCCAAATTTTCTGAACTTGACCTGATCGTTGGAAGGGGGTTTTTGCAAAAAAAAACATAGCTTTACTCTTATATTCTGAAACAAATGCGAAAAAACAATAGGCATTATAGAAAGGAACGGAGGGAGTATGTAAAACGCATTAGGGCACCACGCTTGATATTTTGCATCATACAACCAACATGAGAGAGAGAGAGAGATACAAACAACTTCAATATGGGGCACCATCGGGATCCTCTTCCATAAGTTTGCAGTGAACATCATGTGCCATAAAAAAAGAGACCGCACAATAATCGGGATTTGTTTCGACTTCTTATACTATTTTAACATCTTTTCTCCGCTCATTTCAATTTGTTTCGACTTCTTTTCTTTCAATATGGGGCGCCATCGGGATCCTCTTCCATAACAGCATGGGCGGGGCATAGTGGCGGCACCATTGGCGAGGTGGAGTCTCTGCAGAGGGAATGGCGAGATCCGAGCGGGCGACGGAATATACCGATGATTGTGGCATGTCATTTTTCGAGAATAGGAAAGTCATCTTTCATAATTATTTTGTCTATAATTAACGTTCAGTTAGAGCTTGAGATAGGAGCCGCGGTTTGGAAATAGGAAAGACATCTTCTCCTACCAAAGTTTAGTTAGCGCTGACTTAGAAGCCATCGGACGATCCTCATGGGATGGTTTGGGAGTTTCCTTTCTCAAGCAATGAAATATATTTGTTCTAATTAATTGAATGCATGATTTATGATACCATAAATGATATCGTGAAATTAAATCGGACGAAGTGGAGACCGTCAGATTGATTGAACGGCCAGGATCTTTTCAATGACGACCACCAAAGTGCGTTGAGTGTCAAACGACCAACTCTCATTTAATAGTAAAGACTAGTGTAACTATGTAATACTCTTACAAAAAAATAGGTGTTTACAACAAATACTAAACAATGATTTCAATAGAAAAGAAACAATTTTATATATTTACAATAAATTTGTTGGTATATTCACAACAATAATTAAGATAAATATAACAAAAAAGTTTGATGTTTACAACAAATAGTATACATTGATTTCAATAGAAAAGCAACAATTTCATATATTTACCATAAATTCGCTTGTGCATTTACAATAATAATTAAAATAAATACAGCAAAAATTTAAGGGTTTACAACAAATAGTAAACAATGATATCAATAGAAAAGCAACAATTTCATATCTTTACAATAAAATCATTGATGCATTTACAACAATAATTAAAAATAAATACCACAAAAAATTTATGTGTTTACAATAAATAGTAAATAATAATTTCAACAAAATAAAATTCTCAAACTGATATTTCTAGTGCCAAGATATCTTTACAACAAATCACTCATATATTTACAATAATAATCAACAACGAATCCAATAAAAAAAGTTGAGTGTTTACAACAGGCAGTCTACACCATTAACAATTTCGAAGTGCTAAAAATGTCAACAACAAATTTGATAGTAATTTACAACAACAATTTATAACAATATCAACTAATTAAAATAACTAATGCAACATTAGCAAAATTCTTAACTTGTCAATGGTGGACTCTAGCCGTGAATCCCGTCTGGCGGAGCACCGTCGACGCTATACACAGCACCCTGAGACCGTTCCCTCGCTTCATCGTCTCCCCCGGAATCATGGCAGTTGTGGCCGTGAGAGAAATCACACGGTGTCGTGGGTGTATGCTCGGAAGGCTACATCTTCAAGTAGGATAGATACCGGCTTCATAACAGTGGTCGTTGGTGTGCCAACGGCATGGCAAACCAACAAAAACTGCAACGTAAGCTATTGGATAATTAGGCACAATTTCCATGATTAATTCCAGAATATTAAACATGACGACATCAACTACTAACATGTGAAACTCAAACATACTAGATACATTAATCAACATGAACAAACGGTACAACATCCATTGCTAAACGGATCGAGATATGTCGCATGTACCGATCTGGTGGAGGTGGCGGTGGAGCTGTAGCAGATGACATCGCAGTAGTAACGCTGTTGACGATGGGTCGAAGTAGACAGCGTTGAAAACGACGGTAGCCAGCACCACCCGACTTAAACGGAAGACGACCCGTGATGAAAAGCTTGAGCAGTCGCGTAGAGCACTTCCCAAAAACCTAATTCGCCCTCTCCCGTACAGGATCGCAAAAACGAGTGGTTCCGGAGACCTGCTCTCCCGTTTGCCGGTGCACGCCAGCGGACGGGATGGACTAGGCTACAATGGCGGCTGATACATTGCAAACGTATCTGTAATTTTTGATGATCCATGCTTGTTTTACATCAATTTATATATGTTTTGTTTACAGTTTGTTGCACTTTTATAAATTTTCTGGCACTAACATATTGACAAGATGCCACAGTGTCAGTTCCCTGTTTTCTACTGTTTTGTATTTCAGAAAAGTTATACATGAAATATTCTCGGAATTGGACGAAACAAAAGCCGAAGTTCCTATTTTACTGTAACGAAGACGGAGTCCAGAGAGAGAGACGAAGAGGCGCCACAGGGCGGCCACACTAGGCCATGGCGCGGCCCAGGTGGCCCCGCCATGGGGTGGTGTTGACCCCCCAGGCGTCCACCGAACTCGCCCTTCCGTCTATTTATTCACGATCTCGGGTAAAACCTAAATACCCGAGCCTCCATCCATTAAAAGTTCCGTCGCAGCCGCTATCGCCGACCCTAGCTTGGGAGGGTTCTGAAGTTCTTCCCGGCACCCTGCCGAAGAGGGAGATCATTACCGGAGGCCTCTACATCGCCATGCCCGCCTCCAAAGTGATGCATGAGTAGTTCATCTCCGGACTACAGGTCTATAGCAGTAGCTAGATGGTTGTCTTCTCCACTTTATTATTCATGTTTAGATCTTGTGAGCTGCCTATCATGATCAAGATCATCTTTATATAATGATGCATGTTGTGTTTGTTGGGATCCGATAAATATTTAATACTATGTTAATATCGATTATATACTTGTCATATGTTATTTGTAATCTTGCATGCTCTCCGTTGCTAGTAGATGTTTTGGCCAAGTAAATGCTTGTAACTCCAAAAGGAAGTATTTATGCTCGATAGTGGGTTCATGCCTCTATTAATCTGGAAGAGTGACAATAACTTCTAAGGTTGTAGATGTGTTGTTGCTACTAGGAAGAAAACAACAATATTTTGTCTAAGGATGATTCCATTGTTTACTTTACACATATTGTTTAATGCAATAATCTGTTGCTTGCAACTTACTACTGAAAGGGGTTCAGATGATAACCAGAAGGTGGATTATTAGTCATATATGCAGTTGGATTACAGTCTATGTATTATGTTGTAATGCCCAAACAAATCTCATAGTAATCATCTTGTCATGTATGATCTTTATTCCGTCAATTGCCTAGTTGTAATTTTTTCACCCAGCACGTTATTTATCTTTATGGAGAGACACCTCTAGTGAACTGTGGACCCCTGTCCTTTTTTTACACTGATAAAATCATCATCTTCAATTTACTTACTGGAAGCACTGTTCTCTTTTAATTTCACTGCAAACAAACACATCTTTCCACACTATATGTTTAATCCTTTGTGTTCAGCAAAACCTGTGAGATTGACAACCTCACTGTAAGTTGGGGCAAAGTATTTTGGTTATGTTGTGTGCAGGTTTCACGTTGTTGTTGACGCCGTGTCTGCCACAAGTCAGCTAGCAACACCTTCAGAAGTCACGCTTTTCTCCTACTGGTCAATTAAACCTTGGTTTCTTACTAAGAGAAAACTTGCTATTTTGTTCATCATACCTTCCTCTTGGGGTTCCCCAACGGTGTGCAATCTGTGCTCATCAAGCTCTTTTTCTGGCGCCATTGTCGGGGAGAAAGAGGATTTCTGCAACGGGAGTCTCTCATCTCCAATCTCTTTATGTTGTTATTGTTTTTATTAGTTCATTTTACTTTGTCTTTTTTGCTTCATTATATCAAAAACACAAAAAATAGTTTCTGTTATAGCTTTTATTTTGGTTATTATATTTTAATCTTGCTAAAATGAGTATTCCTAAAGTTGAGGTTCGTTCTTTTAAGCAACAAGGGGGAGAAAGTTTGAAAGATGCTTGGTATAGAATAAGTGATGCTCAGATGTACTAAAAAATATTCTACCATGATCCTTCTTACAAATTTTTATGTTGTTATATCTAGCTGGAATAGGTATGTTTTGGATACTCTCACGGGGGGTAATTTTCTGGGTGCTCCTGCTTTGGAAGCCTGCAATTTAATTGAAAGCTTAGTAGGAATACCACCTACTAATGTTGTTAAAACTGAGATCACTTCAGAAGATGTTATAAAAAGACTGAGTTCTCTAGAGAAAAGTTTGCTAAATTTCCTTGATAATGCTAGCCAAATTAATGAATCAATAGAAAGTATCAATAAAATAATCACTGTCTTAGAGGCTAGCAATACCCATGATAGTATAAACCTTAGGATTGGTAAACTAGAGGAGGGTATGGAAACTTTAAGTCATCTTTTCTTCTCTCGGGTTTAAGAATGAGAAAGCTTGTGGGAAAAGAGCAAAAATTCATGTATCTGCCCAAGGTACCTAACCAAAACTCCATAATATGTTTAAAATTGATAATACTTTTAGTGCAACTAAAAGTGATTTTCATGTTGAATCATCTCCAGGGGTGTCTAAAGTATCTATTTTTACAAATTGTGTGTTAGAGGAAGTGATTGATCTTGATGCTTCTTCACTTGAAAATACTTGATGCTAGCTCTTTTTCTGCACCTAGCTGAAAGGCGTTAAAGAAAAGCACACTTGGGAGATAACGCATGTTTTATTTCTGTAATTTTTCTTTTGTTGAGTCTTGGAAGTTATTACATCTGTAATAACTTCTCCTTATCATTTTTGTTTCGTTTTTGTGCCAAGAATAGCCTCTAATAGGAAGAAAGTAAGATTTTGGGAAGTTGATGTCCTCTATGTTGTCACCATAAAAATTTGTATTCCCAGCCAGAACGTAATTTTGAGATGCCAATTTTTGATCATATGCCCAGGTTATTATCTAATTTTCTTTAGTTTTGCACTTTTCGATCTGAGCAACAGAAGATTTTCCAAAAAAATCGATCTTTACCTGTTGTTCTGTTTTGACAGATTTCTGCCACTATTTGCATTTGCCTCTTAATCTCTTTCTTTTTGAGTTCTTTTGAGAAATAACTTTTTTAAGAAGTTGCTACAGTAGCTAATGTTTTAATGGATGTTTGATATATGTTAGAACTGAACCCAAGTGGATTTGTTATTTTGATTGCACTAATGCTGCTAATGAGAATTGTGTGAAGTTTTGTATGAAGGAAGTTTTCAATTGTAGGGAGCGAAGAATGATGTAATGCGATGAAGTATGGACAAAAGCTCAAGCTTGGGGATGCCCATGTCACCCCAAGAAATATCCAAGAGGTGTACAAGCGTTAAAGCTTGGGGATGCCCAAGGCATCCCCTCTTCATCAACAAAGCATCGGGTCATCTTTCTAGACGCTATATTTTTATTGCTTCATATGTTATGTGTTGTTCTTGGAGCGTCTTTATTTTTGTTTTTAGTTTTTTTTTGTTTGTTGTAGCATGTGGTTAGATCCCAGCATATTTGTTTTGGAGAATGACACACTCCGTTTTAATTGCATAGAACACTCTAGTTTTCGTTTTTATTGTTCTGCGAGTGTTCTCTTTTGCTAGTACTGCGTTTAGCTCTTGTTTTTCCACTCATGTTTTGTTCAGAGCTTGTTATTTTCCTTTATTTAGGTATGATTAGCTCTCTGGTCCTTATTGATTATTAGCTATGAGAGTTGTTTCAAATAAGTTGATTGGTGTTGGAGACGGGTAAAATGTTTCATGCTTATAGTGATGCAAAAGGAAGCTTGTTTAGACTGTGGCATAGACTTTGGCATGTCATGTTGGATGTTATTCTTATAATATGCTTATTAGTTATTGTTGTAGCATGACTTGTCTCAAATAGCTGAGAGTGCATGATGACCCACAAGTATAGGGGATCGCAACAGTCTTCGAGGGAAGTAAAATCCAAATTTATTAATTCGACACAAGGGGAGGTAAATAATACTTATAAGCCTTAACAACGGAGTTGTCAATTCAGCTGCACCTGGAAAAGCACTAGTAACAGGGGTGATGTGAAAGCAGCAGTAATATAAGAGCAATGGCAATAGTAACACAGCAGTAACTGAATGTGTTGCTACCATATTTAGTTCTAACTTCTAAGGCACTTATTTTGTGGTCATTATTTTTGTGCTCGATACTTAAATTTATTGCTAGGGTGCCAAGTGTGTATATATATGCTGATATTAATAAATTCTAATGACTTCTGGTCTATTGATTCTGCAAAATTTGACAATGCTGGTATTCCTTTTGTATGTCAAAATTGATGTTTCAGATTTTTTTCCTACATGAAACCTTACATCTGCATTGAACCTTGGGCAGATTTTTAACCAGGTATATAATTCAGGGTATATACTGGATGAATGATGCCTGACCTTGTCCTATCTGATAAGTTTTTAGGGGAATCTGACAAATAGTGTATTGTATTTAGCTTCTCATCTATTCGCCATGCTCGGCATTTATTAATTAGCAACTGCAATTGCACAAGATGTAACAATAAAATTATTAAGCAAAAGATCCATTAAGCACATGTAAATAAAATAAAATGAAGCCAACTCATATGTCATGGAGTTATATTATTTTTTGCAAGACCTGATAAAGGGCAGCCCCGTAGGAGCAAACATGGGCTAGGCTTGGGCTTAACTTTTTCCAATAGTTAACTAATTTCTATAGTAAGTTTCCCATGACGATGCACACCCTCAGTTGGCAATGCATGCTCCTTGGGCATAGCACAATTTGGCACAGTCAAATAGTCCATTCATAGTATGCCAGGTACTGTTTTTATACAGAGGCAATTTCCAAACATAAGTGGGTTCATGCAGACATGTACCAGTCGAATGCGGAGGTGGAGGGCCAAATGTGGGCGACGGCGAGGGAGTCCTTGTGTGGCCATGGCAGGAGGCTTTTGTTGTGCTACTTGAAGAGAAGTACATCTCGGCAAATAATCAAGGTGCAAAGTAAAACGGGGCAAATAAGCAAATCCCCTACTGCAGACTACATAGAACTCTCTCAGTTTCACATCTCCATGTCGTCCTGAGACATGCCCTGCAGGTCCTCCTCGGTCAAGAGCGTCTTCTGCCCGCTCCCTGCCTTGTCATACGGCTGCGCCATCCTCCGGAGGAACTGTTACAAAACAGTTGCAAGCTTATTTGTGTTATGAACAAAACTAGATGGTTCATGGTTAGTTAAACAAAACTTAGAAAAACACGGCAGGTTAGAAAAACATCCATGAACAACAACATTAAAGCCTTTTTCCCAAGCAAGATGGGATAGGCTAGATATGAAACCCAATAGAAGAAAAAAACCAAAAGAAGGAAACTAAAACAAGAAGGAGAAAGAAAAAGAAAAAAAGAAAGAAAAAAAGGTAAACTAAGGTTCTGGCACATGGATTGCTGATCTCCATGCAGTCCTATCAACAGCCAAGTCTTTAGGTACATCCCAACCCCTCAAATCTCTCTTTGCATGTGCATATTTTGACCATGATGCCCTTCTTCCATATACACGTCCTATTTCTGGAAATTAGTTCATGTATTTATTATTCTTTTTAGCTACTAAAGTACTTCCCACTTTTTTGATGGTACTGAGAATATAAGAGGCATAAAGTTTCAGTAATAGTTGATAATTGAGCATTGCGCTCCTATTTCGAAGGGTGGCACCAGTGCAAAACAATGGGTTGGAGTGTACAAAGTACTGCACTGAACAAATAAATATTAAATCCGTTTGATTTAGTCATGGACCAATATATACAAATTGTAGATGTCTATTTTAAAGAAGATTTACAGCTTTGGACAATTACCATTGATGACCATTTTCTCACTGATTACTACGTTTATTATGGCTGACGGTATTCACGCAGAATCTAACCATCGCAAATAACATGTTTTACTTTAACAAGACACACTATAAATTTTGTGCTTGGAGAACTTAACATAAATCGTGCGTCGCATGTGCACGCTTACTATGTCACAAAGCAGCAAAACGGTGCAAGGGAACATACCTCACGGGCAGTATGCAGAGCCATGTCGGTGCTCAGATTGAGGTGTGCAGCGTGCAAGTGTGACAATATCCACCCTGGCAGTTTAGACCGTTTATCATGCCGACTGTATCTACAAGTCACAAATGGCATGGCACTTAGCAAGCAGGAGTACAGTGACCAATAAGGCAGGGAAATAGGCAGAACAAGTTCTATTGAAATGATGAACTTAAAAGAACCATGATAAAAATAACTAAAACAGATCTGGCAGAACATATTTATGTTCCATGAGCACTATATGTTTGATATATGGTGTACCCCAGGCCCAGAGGACCCAAGAATCAGATGAAGCAATTATTACAGCCAGTTCTATTTGCTGAAAACACTGACTAAAAGTGGACTTCTTATTTGCAAAGCCCAATTTTATGCAGCATATCTAACTCCAAAGGGCATTTCACTAAATCAGATTGAACTAAACAGTTTCTCGCTGGTTGACCACCAGTGTATCACATGTTCAATGCAACATACTTTGAACTTGCTATTTCAGCAATGCACAGCTCAAAAATTGCTTGACCAATCTAAAGAGCAAAAGATTTGATTTTTTTGTCTCAAGCATACTACACTTGTCAACTATTTACACCCAACAATATGTCAGGCTTTCTTGATGATCCTCTAAGCTCTAATGTTCTTAACCACGTCAAGGCAGTATCAAGTACCTCTTGTCAGCAAATATCATCATTCCATAATCTGCTTTCGAACGGATCACACGGCCGACACATTGAGCAGCTTGCCTCTGACGTTCACAGAATTCAACATGCGGGAAAACTTTGTTAGGAGATCTTTAAGATGTAATGATACATAAAATCAACAAATCAGCATGCACTTTTCCCTTGTAACCGAAGCAGAATTAGTACCAATGCATCAAAAGTCAGGAAGTCACCCTCCTCTATCTGAAAAGTTTCTCTTAGGTACTCCAGCCTAGCACGCAATATCCTGCTCAGACATAGGACATGTATAAGAGAAAGCTATTAGAAAGATACCATTACAGGCCAAAACATTGAGATGTCATTCTGTTGACATAGTATTACTTGTGTATGCATATGAAGAACCACTCACGGGCAAAAAAATAACTAGAAAAGTAATACTCCCTCCGTCCCATAATATAGATGTTATTACAACCTATTAACTCCTATACTGGTTGTAATAACATCTTATATTACAGGACAGAGAGGGTACTATCTTATTGGCAAGACCGAGGGTGCACAAAATTAAATCTAACTGTATAAAAGTACAGTGGATCTTACTTGCTGAGTGTGTACTGGAATGGAACACCAAACATGATCACAAGTCTTCCATAGTGTCGATCGAAATCAATACCTTCCGCAACTTTGCCCCTGATTAGATCATATTGTTAGCAAGAGTGAACTGTTGTTGGCTTGTTGCGATAATCTTATTATTATGCATGTACATCTTGCATAGTCATGGCTACTCATTATTTAATATGTTGTCAATCTGCAATAACTTTGTTTTAGGATATGTAACTCGATATAGTAACTCATAGTGCCAAATAAATAATGCATCATATCCTACTGATCACAATAAAACAAGCTACCCCCTCCGGTTCCAAAATAATTGAATTTCTGGTTTTGTCCTAACTCAAACTTCACTAAGTTTGACCTGATTTAAAGAAAAAATTATCAATATCCAATCAACATTATATAAGAAATTTAATAAAACTAAATTGGTGTTCTAAAATCTAGATGTTGCTATATTTTTCTGTAAAGTTGGTAAAACTTAAAGTAGTTTGACTTAGGACAAAACTAGAACTTCAATTATTTCGGAGTGGAGGGAGTAATAATGAAAACATTACAGTACTAAACTCTATTCTTTCATGCAAATTCAAGGCCTCTTTCATTCCCAAGATCCCGGAAATGCAGGAATAGGAAAGAACATGGGATTGCAAAGGCCTGCACACTTGAATCCTATATGACTGAATTTGCACCCAAAATCTGTTTGATTGCACTATCGGAAAAACGAAGGATTCTTTCCAAGAGGTTTGAGTAAATGGAAATTTTCGTTGATCACAATATAACAATAAATCACCATTAATAGAGTGATAACTACTTTCATCGATGTCAAAAGTCAAAACTGGATTCTATGCTGTAACAGTTTCAGGAGATCCTGTCATCTGTTCAGCTGTATACTGGTAGTGTTATTTTGAAGGGTAGTCTCAGACTACAATTAAGAGAACAAACCTGGCAACTGAGAAGAAGACTGCACCTCTTCCACAATCGCATGCTTTTCTGTAATTATCAAGAGCCAATGTTGTCTCAACAACATCTGGTGTTTCAATGAATACCAACTTGTGTTGCATGGTGTCCTGCACAATAGCATCATAAGATGTTCATTCTTAGGGGACTAATGTGTTATATTTATCTTGGCAACATGAGCCAACTACAAAATCATACAAGAGGAAGAAGGGATGGACGCCGTCAAGAATGCAGTGTAGAAACTGAGGGTGGCATGATTTTAGTAATATTTCATCTCTTTATATTACATGATCAAATTGCATATACAACTAACGCGATTCTTAATTCTTTGCTGAAAGGTTACAAATTATCTGTCTAGTGGTACTACCCTAATCAACTTCATATGTTTTGGTGATTATAAAAACACAGAAAATCTCTACACAAGCAGTTGATACTCTTTAGTCTTTAATGTGAATCCAGCTCAGCGCACCATTCACCACTTAGCGGTACACAGGTGCACGGAGAAATCTGCATATTAAAAAAATATGACACTAGAAGGCTTAAACAGTATAAATAGTTAAAACCCATTTGATTTATTATTTTATTATAATTGACAGTGTTCCAGAAGATCTAGTCTAGTTGTTCAATTGAGGTGGTTGATTTAGGAAATTGGCTGACTTGCTCATGGTGATATAACTAGATCTATGGCAACAATCTATTGAGTTACTTACATTGAACTAATGTCTAAAACTCTAGACATCTCCATAGCAGAATAATGTACTGGTGAGGGAAATAACCTGTAAAATTCCCATGTCGTTCCAGCTGCTGACAATGCCATCCATATAGGAGTAACTGGCAAAGAAACAGACTATCCCATCTGGCACAGCAGAAGCCATTTCTAGCAAGAGGCGCCCATAGTTCCTCACAACACCAGGATCACTGCGCATGTCGAACTTGGTACTCACAGGTAGCTGATCACTGAAAATGATGGAATGAATGAAGTTACACAACAAGATTCGCAACTACACCAGTAAAACAAGAATTTTGAGAACTAAATCGGTTGCAAAAATAGCTTCATGTTATTCTACTACGCTAAGAAGCAGCTAATATGCGTATGTTTCCAAATATTCAAATTTGAAGTACAAAGCTCAAATTGATCCAGATCATACCTTCCTCGTGTTAATACCATGGGACATATGCAGTCCCTTGTTAAGGACATCGTGAAGCTCCTGCTTATAACAGGATTAAAATTCAAAAGACGAGGATACAGATCGATTGGGCTGAGAGTTCCTGAAGTGACGACAACAGTTTGAAAACGATTGAAAACAGGCTGTATTGCGAGTGAAGCATCATGGCAACTAAGCTGCAACATATAGAACCTCATTAGCACATCAGCAATGTAGTTTGGTAACTATCACACTAAAATCTTATAGGATATGCTGGCTGGATACCTGAATCACAGGATCACGAATATTAGGCATTCTATCATCATAGGGTTCAATTATTATAGAAAAACCCCGTGTATAAGTTCCAATCAGTGTGGCGAAGTCACAAATTTTTTGGATGTGCATGAATTCATCTGTATCGGTTATCTCCAGGGTAATCAATAGAGATTGTAAGCGGTCATACAAAAACCTCAGCATTATCTTGTCAATTCCAGTGAGGAAATAGATTGATTCAGCAAAGGAAACAGGTCTTTCATTCACGACATTTTCTGTCTCAAGCCGTTGATCTAAGAACCCCACAAGTCTCCACAAGGCAGCGAGAAAACGCTCAGCCTTTCTGATATTTCCAGGTACGGCCTCCTTGAGAATGTCGTGAGGCAAGGCTGGATTTGCAAGCCAGGCGTCCGATACTTGATGAGAAGAAACACATACATTACTTTAAATACAACTGTCCAGGTAATCAAGGCCATATATATATAATAAACAATGCTGCAATCAGAGGGGAAGAAAACTCACTTGGCAGATGCCCGCTCTGTGCCAATCCATCCACAAGCCTATTGTATTCGGCACGAAGTTTATTGGGATCGGTGGCCTTGAACCTTGATTCCAACCAAATAAAGCTCCAGTTAGTGAGCAACCTTTACCAATCCATCATCTAACAGTTTGATTGATGATCCGTTTAATTAATCCTCCTCAAAAGATGCAGCTTTTCTTTTTTTTACCTATCAATCTCTTGCGAGATGTGCCGCAGGTTTCGTTGGGCACCTTCTAGCGTCTGCTTGCGGATGGTGACACTGAGCGCCTCAATGCAGACGTTGTCGATGTTATGCGCCTCATCGAACACAACCACACACTCGTTGTGCATCATCATCTCCGGGGAGACGATGCTGGCCACCTTGGGGTCGAGCAGGTACTGGTAAGTGTAGACCACCACATTGGCGTGCTTGACCAGGTGCCTGGCAAGGAAGTAGGGGCATATCCGGCGCTGGCAGCCGAGCGAGCGGAGGTCAGCGAGGGTGTAGACCCCGGGTGAAATGTAGGAGGCGAGGTCGCCCCTGTGAGCTGCGGTGTCGAATGTCTCGAAGTAGTCGCAGAGCGGGGACGGGGTGGTGTCGGAGGCGGCCTTCTCGCGGACCCAGGACGCGGTGAGGCGTCTGCATCCGGTGTCGACGGCGGCGGATGCGGACACCTGTGGGTGGACGCAAAGGTTCTTGCGGGAGGAGAGGCCGAGCGCGAGGAGGTTGGACGGGTCCGGGAGGTGGGAGAAGAGGAGGCGGAGCTCGGCTAGGGTCTTGTCCATCTCGTGGACGGTGCGGGTGCAGTAGAGGAGGCGGAGCGGGCGGGAGGGGTTGGCGAGGGCGTAGGAGGTGATGAGGGAGAGGAGCGCCGCCGTCTTACCGGTGCCCGTCGGCATCTCCAGCACCGCGTGGCCGCGCGCGTCCAGGGCGCGCTTCAGCTCCCCCATGTACGCGCGCTGCTCCGGGTAGATCGCCGCGTACGGGAAGCACACCGGAAGGCCATCCAGATTGAACCACATCGACGCCGCGGCGGGGGCTTGGGAGTCGCCGGTGTCGGTGCCGCCGCCGCCTCTTTGGGCGGGAGGTGTTGGGTGGTCGCCTGGTCGGTATCCGGTTAAATTCTTTTGCCAGCAGGAGCTTAGGGCATCTCCAACGCAGAGACCCAAACGGACAAACGGACGACAGATTGGTCCGTTTAGGTAAAACCAGCTCCCAACGCGTGGACCTAAACTAATAACGGACAGCTGCCGCGTCCGGAACGACCCAAAGCCGGACCAAATTTGTGTGGCTTTTGGGGCGAGCCGGACGAGCGCGGACGTGCTTTTCCATCCGCACATGTCCGTTCGTGGCCCATTTGGCAGTGACAGAAAATACAACTCGCAAGGCTCCATATCTTCTCTCTCCTCTGCCCCTTCTGTTTACTTTTTGCCATGGATTGGAGCTCGCCGGAGTGAAGCTCGCCTAGCCAAGTTCCGTCGTCGGCCTCGCCTGGAAGCTCCCGACGCTGGATACTCCTTTTTTTTCACCCCTGCTGAAACTCGCCGGATACAAAATGATCTCTGCGCGTCGGCAACGACCACCGCGCCATGGACTCCGCCCGCGCCATGGCCTGCCCAGCTCGCGCGCGTCGCCGGAACTCGCCGCGGGCACGGGGCTGGCCGCGCCTCGCCTCGCCAAGCGCCGCGGGCGCCGGCCGCGCGGCCAAGGAACGGCCACGCCTCTCCACGCCGCCGCCGAGGCGGGCACGGGCGGGCCGCCCTCGCCACGCCGCCGCGCAGGCGGACCGCGCCTCTCCACGCCGCGGCGCCGCACCTGGGCTGCCTCCTGCCGCCTGCCGGAGCCCGCGATGGACGGCGCCTTGGCCATGCTCGACGGCAATGGACGGCAGCCAGATATGCACGCACGCAGGAATCAGCGCCCAGAAAGCTGCCATCTGCGCATCGCGCGCCCCATGCGGGTCAGTTTCGTCCAGCTTCCGCCGCGCAGCGCTCAGGCCGAGCCCTGCCCCGCGCCGCGCTATGGCCGCCGGGCCGCCCAGGCCGAGCCCTGCCCCGCGCCGCGCTATGGCGGAGCTCCGCGCGAGCCGCGCCGCCCGCGCCATGGCCGAGCTCCGCGCCTCGCCGCGCGCCCCGGCCATGCCCGCGCGCCATGGCCGAGCTCCGCACCGCCCAGGCCGTGCCCGCCCGCGCCTCGGGCTCCGGCGCCTCGCCACGCGGGCGCCACGCGGCGCGGCATGGACGCCTCGTGCCGCGCCGTGCCGCGCCTCGGCCGCGCCGACGGACGCCCGTGCCGCGCCGTGCCGCGCCTCGCTGGCCGCACCTCGACGGACGCCGCCCCGTGCCGCCTCGCCATGGCCGCGTCGCGCCTCGGCACGCCCGCGCCGGCCTCACGCGACGCCGTCCTGGCGGCGCCGCTGCTCTCGCTCGCGGAGCAGGGGCTGCGCCGCGCCTCGCCACGCAGGTGCCGTGGACTGCTCAGAAGGATGGTGTCCGGTTTGCGTCATGTGTGCGGTTGGGAAATAAAAATAGGGACGGACGTCTGTGCGCGTCCGCGCGATATCCGCGTGTCCGCGGGACGACCCAAACGGATGAAATACACTGTCCGTTTGGGTCGCGCGGTTGGAGATGCCCTTATTGCTGGACTAGAGGAGGAGCAGGAGATAGAGGCCCAATTCTTTTGCCGTCCCTGTCCTTGAGGGAAAACCTATACATCATCGCTCGCTAGCGATGCGGAGTAGGGAAATCCTATACACCGACCAGGTCGGTGCCTACCAGGCACCGCACACCCTGATCGGGTATTGGGCCTGGCCCATTTTTATTTTGTTTTGTTTTTGTTTTCTGTTTCTGTTTTTTCTTGTTTCTTTTTCTTTTTTCTTTTTTCTTTTTTAGTTTTCTTTCTTTTCTGTTTATTTTTGTTCAAAATCAAAAATTTCAAATTTGAAAATTGTTTAAATTCAAAAAAGTTCAAATTTTAAAAGTGTTCAAAACGAAAATTGTTCAAAGCTAAAAATTGTTCATATCCGAAAAATGTTCATACTCGAAAAATGTTCAAATTTAAAATATGTTCATTTTTTAAAAATGTTCAAATTTTAAGAAAAATCGAATTTTTGAAAAAATTGTTCATTCTAAAAAATGTTCAAATTTTGTTCCAATTTAAAATTTGTTGCAATTTGAAAATTGTTCCAATCTTAAAAATGTTCTAAATTTTAAAATATTTAAATTTCAGAAAAAAACTAAAATAATTTTTAAAAATCGGGTCTAAAAAGAATCAGCCGAAAAAAAGAAAAGGAAACGAAAAAAGAAAAACTGTATTACCTGATGTTGTTGGGCCGTGGCCCATCTGACCACTTTGGGCATGCGCGGGGTGTGCAGTACCCTGGAAGTACCGACCAGGTCGGTGTTAAGCAGTCCCCTGCGGTGTAGGCATCGCCCGCGGGCGTACTAGGCGGGCCGCGGCCCATTAGCCGCACATAAACAGGTTTTCTGGGCCCATTAGCCATGCCCATTTTTTTGTTATCTATTTTCTCTACGCAAATCTAGAAATTTTCGATAAAATAGGAAAGAATGAAAACTGGGAAAGAAAGCATATTGGGCCGGCCCATTAGGAAAGGGACACTCGCGTGCAAGGCGTTTGCCGTAGGCGATGCGGAATCGCTATCGCTAGCGAGCGATAACTAGGGGCGCCCGTCCTTGAGGATGATGTACTCCGACGAGAGGGCAAATCTTATACACCGGACGTTGCGTATATAAGGACTGCGCCGCAGCCTAGCTAGCTTAAATGGGCCTGACCCAATGACGGATTCACTGTTCCTAAGTTTTGTTTAGTTCTTGTCGGTTTTCTATATTTCAGTTTTCTTCCGGTTTTCGTTTTGTTTTTGTTTTTTTCTTTTTTCTAATTGGGTTTCAAATTTTGTTCTTTTTTCAGATTTTGGATTTTTTTTGTACGGATTTTTGATTTTTTTTGTCTAGATTGTAAATTTTGTTCAGATTTTGGAATTTTTTTTGTTCGAATTTTCAATTAAATTCACAAATTGTTTAGATTTTGTATTTTTTCAGATTTTTATTTTTTTTGTTCACCACTTTTAAATTTAGTTCACCACTCTTCGAATTTTGGTTCATAACTTTTAAATTTTGGTTCACCACTTTCATTTTTTTGTTTCAGATTTTGGATATTTTTTTGTTCGTATTTTGAATTTTCTTTTCAGATTTTATATTTTTTGTTTGGATTTTGAAAATTGATCAGATTTTGAATTCTTTTTCAGATTTTGGAAAAATGTTCAAAACTATTTTTTACCTGATTTTTAAATTTGTTTAGCTTTTTTATTTTTTCCGATTTTTTATCTATCTGGATTCGAATTTGCTCAAACAAAACGAAAAACGAAACGGAAAAAACACACGAACCACGCATTCTTTTGCTAGTCGAGTACATCGGCCGGGCCAGCGGCCAACCGCTTCATGCGGTGCCGTTCTCCTGTGCCGCAGAATGTGGCACATAGGAGCTCCCGACATGAGCACGGCCGGCTGCGGAGGCAGTAGGGGTGGAGGTGGAGGTGGAGGTGGAGGTGTCTGCGCCCGCGCCTCCGCCTCCAAGGCTAAGCGGTGGAGGGCCTCGAAAGTGTCATCCCACTTCCTCCCCTCCGCGAGCGCCGCCTCCTCCACCGATGTGCGTTCCGCCATCGCAATCGCCTCCTTCTCGGTGAGGCCCAACGACATCATGGCAGCGACGGCCTATGCGACGACCCTGGCCTCTTGCTCCTCGCGGGCGATCTGTCCTGCCTGCCATGCGAGGAGGCCTTGGAAGTCGTCCTCTTCGTCCCTCTCCCCCTCCTCCTCCTCTCCTCGTCATGCTCCAGCAGCGTTCCCGGCCTCCGAAGTAGACGTGACGCAGCGCCCCAGAGATATGGAGGCGATACCCGTGGCGGCAGGACTTCGTGCGTGCCCAGGCCGTGCCAGAACGTGTGGCGAACCCCGTGTTGTACGGGCAGGTGGGAGGATGCGCATGGCGGTTCACGATGGCTCACCTCTCCTCCGAGATGGCCTCCGCCCACCAATGCGAGCTCCTAAAGGCGGGGTCGCGGCGGTCGACGTGGGCACTACCCTTCGGGTACCCAGTATTGACCTACCTTGTTCAGCCCAACAGGGGCCAAAGAGAAGCACTGCCATGACAAAGACGGCCCAGGACGTTTCCACTTCAAGAAGGACACAGATTCTTCGGGTCCTTGGTGTGCAAGACAAAGAAATAGCTTAAAAAGGAAACTGGGATAGATCTCCGTTAACTTGTAATCGATCCGGACTGGGATTCTCGGGACCGGCCTCTCATATAAGGGCCTAGAGGGAGCCGTCGGACGGACACACAATCAACCTACGCATAGCCACACCTTGCTGATGACTCCCAAGTGCAGGAGATCAACTGTAGTACATTTTAAATAAGAAAATGTTGTCGAACTCACGAGGAGTTGAAGGTATTGGTTAGTAAATCTAGCAGGAAATATAATGAAAGTTGCAAAGGTTGTGGTATTTTGGGTGTAATGTTGCAGGAAAAGTAAAATACTGAAAGTAAAATGCAATAATAATAATAATAATAATAATAATAATAATAATAAGCTCTTTTCAGAGAAAGCCCAATCCCCTTCTCAATTAAGATGACAAGCTCAAATGTGTATTGGTGTGAACTAATATGATGAAAACGTCCCCGAGGGCAGCATGGATTTACTTGGCATTTAAACTTCCTACAAGAATGATGAGTAGCTTGTCAAGTTTAATTCTTTATAGGTCTGCCACTACCCCTTATGATTGTCCATAAGACCAACTAAATGAACCTTAGTAAAAATTAAGACACGAATGTCCAACCATAGCACTAAACTTTAGGGTCCCCGATATAATCCCTCTAATGCAACTCAATTCATTGGAGATTGGTTTCTGTCATTCCAACCTCTCCAACTCGTATAGGTGAAGTGATGTTCATTCGACGTTGAATGCACACCACCATCATGTTGGAGATTAACCCAAGAGGCAATAATAAAATGGTTATTATAATATATCTTTGTGTTTATGATAAATGTTTACATACCATGCTATAATTGTATTAACCGAAACATTGTTACATGTGTGTTATGTAAACAACAAGGAGTCCCTAGTAAGCCTCTTGTATAACTAGCTTGTTGATTAATAGATGATCAAGGTTTCACGATCATGAACATTGAATGTTATTAATAGCAAGGTTATGTCATTAAGTGAATGATATAATGGACATACACCAAATAAGCGTAGCATAAGATCACGTCATTAAGTTCAAGTTGCTATTAGCTTTCCGATACATAGTTACCTAATCCTTCGACCATGAGATCATGTAAATCACTTATACCGGAAGGGTACTTTGATTACATCAAACGTCACTGCGTAAATGGGTGGTTATAAAAGTGAGATTAAGTATTCGGAAAGTATGAGTTGAGGCATATGGATCAAGAGTGGGATATTGTCCACCCCGATGACGGATAGATATACTCTAGGCCCTCTCGGTGGAATGTCATCTGATTAGCTTGCAAGCATATGAATGGTTCATAAGAGATCACATACCACGGTACGAGTAAGAGTACTTATTAGAGACGAGGTTGAACAAGGTATGGAGATACCGATGATCAAACCTCGGACAAGTAAAATCGCGTGACAAAGGAATCGATATCGTATGTAAATGGTTCAATCGATCACTAAGTCATCGTTGAATATGTGGGAGCCATTATGGATCTCCGGATCCCGCTATTGGTTATTGGTCGGAGAGAAGTCTCAACCATGTCTGCATAGTTCACGGCGTGGGTGACACGATACGTCTCCAACGTATCTATAATTTCTTATGTTCCATGCTACTTTATTGATGATATCTACATGTTTTATGCATACTTTATGTCATTATTATGCGTTTCCGGAACTAACCTATTGACGAGATGCCGAAGCCAGTTCTGTTTTCTGCTGTTTTTGGTTTCGAAATCCTAGTAACGAAATATCTCGGAATTAGACGAAATCAACGCCCGAGTTCCTATTTTGCCGGAAGCATCCAGAACACCGAGAGCCACGGAGGAGGCCTGTGGGCCCAGACGAGCAGGTGGCGCGGCCGAAGGCTGGCCGCGCCCCCTAGTGTGTCGTCGCCTCGTCACCCCTCCGACTCCGCCTCTTCGCCTATTTAGTCGTCCCGGACCTAAAAACACCGATACGTTGGACGAAACAGAAAACCTTCCCGAGCCGCCGCCATCGCGAAATCAAGATTCGGGGGAGAAGTCTCTGTTCCGGCCGCCGCCGGACGGGGAATTGCCCAGTCATCTCCACCGCCATCTCCACCGCCATCTTCATCGCCATCGCTGTCTCCATGATGAGGAGGGAGTAATTCACCCCGGAGGGCTCTAGTAGCTATGTGGTTCATCTCTCTCTTTATGTGATCTAGTTGAATATCATCTATGTGCTACTCTAGTGATGTTATTAAAGTACTTTATTCCTCCTGCACGTGTAATGGTGACAGTGTGTGCATCGTGCAGTACTTGGTGTAGGCTATGATTGTGATCTCTTGTAGATTATGAAGTTAACTATTGCTATGATAAGTATTGACGTGATCTATGCCTCCTTCATGGCGTGACGGTGATAGTGTGCATGCTATGTTAGTTCTTGGTGTAATTATGTTGATCTATCTTGCACTCTAAGGTTACTTAAACATGAATATCGAATCTTGTGGAGCTTGTTAACTCCGGCATTGAGGGTTCGTGTAATCCTACACAGTTAGTGGTGTTCATTATCCAACAAAAGTGTGTAGAGTGGTTCTATTATGTGATCATTGTTGAGAGTGTCCACTAGTGAAAGCGGGATCCTAGGCCTTGCTTCCAAGCATCGAATCTCCGTTTGTTTATTGTTTTGTTGCATGTTTACTCGCTGCCATATTTTATTTAGATTGCTATTACCACTCATATACATCCATATTACTTGTATTTCACTATCTCTTCGCCGAACTAGTGCACCTATACATCTGACAAGTGTATTTGGTATGTTGGGGACACAAGAGACTTCTCGCTTTGTGGTTGCAGGGTTGCTTGAGAGGGATATCTTTGACCTCTTCCTCCCTGAGTTCGATAAACCTTGGGTAATCCACTTAAGGGAAACTTGATGCTGTTCTACAAACCTCTGCTCTTGGAGGCTCAACACGTCTATAAGAATAGAAGCACCGTAGACATCAAGCACTTTGCGCATTGTCGGGAGGAAAGGTAAAAGGTACTCACACTCCGATCTCGGCTACTAAGTTATTTTGGCGTTGTAAGTACTCGAAGCTATTTCCTTTAGATCTGCAATTGCATCTTTTTGTTTCTTGTTTTTATTTTCACTAGTTAGGCATAATGGAAAACAACAAAAAAATTAGTGAGCTTTTTAATCTTTTTCCTGATTTAGAAATGTTTGATGCGAAAATTAAAAAACCTATGGAACCTTATTTGCATGCTAGTAGCAATATTATTAGTATGAACGCAATCACTGCTAATGCTATGGATAAGTCTAAGCTTGGGGAAGCTAGTTTACATAAAAATAATCTTTTTGCTCCTCGGCTTTGAAAAAATATGCTCGATAATGCTTTATCTCCCATATGCGATAACTCTAATGATGTTTGATATTTTAAATCCACCCTTGAAAGTACTCCGTATAAAATACCTATGAAAATTATTGAACGTGTTATGGATAACCGCTATGAAGGGATGGAACTGTCCATCCTGGAGATCATTCTTTGTTTTTGCATGAATTATGCGGGTTATTCAAGTGTGCGGGTATCTCTATGGATGAAGTGAGGAAGAAGCTATTCTCTGTTTCGCTGTCTGGTAAAGCGGCGCATTGGTATAAATTGTTGAAGAATAGTCATTCTCTTGGTTGGGAGGAAATTGTATCTCTCTTTTACTCTAAATTTTATCCTCCTCATGAAGTGCATATTGATAGGAATTACATTTATAACTTTTATCCTCGTAATGGAGAGAGTATCTCTCAAGCATGGGGGAGATTGAAGTCACTAATGCTCAAATGTCCCATCCATGAGCTCCCCCGTAATGTTATTGTTAACAATTTTTATGCGAGGATTTCAGGACAACACAAGGACTATCTGGATGCCTGTTCGGAGGGATCTTTCACAAAAAAGGAGGTTGAAGCTAGGTGGGATCTTCTTGATCGGATTGAGGAGAACGCTGAAGATTTGGAGAACAACAAAGGTGAAGAGTCAGGTATAAATTATGATCATGAATGCATTGAAACTTTTATGGATACTGATAAATTTCGAGATATGAGTGCTACTTATGGTCTTGACTCTCAAGTTGCTGCAAATCTTTATAAAGCCTTTGCTTCTCATTTTGAATTGCCTAAAAAGAATTTTGATAAGTATCATGAACCTTTTAAAGAGGCTTGCATGAAGAATGAAATTGTTGTTAATGATTGCAATAAGCATGCTCAAACTCCTAAGAATGCTATTTCCTATAAGCATGTTAATTTTTGTGGAATGCATAGACCTGATGTCTACGGGTGCTTCTATTCTTGTAGACAGTGTTGGGCCTCCAAGAGCAGAGGTTTGTAGAACAGCAGCAAGTTTCCCTTAAGTGGATTACCCAGGTTTATCGAACTCGGGGAGGAAGAGGTCAAAGATATCCCTCTCATGCAACCACAAAACCACAAAGCAAGAAGTCTCTTGTGTCCCCAACACACCTAATAGGTGCACTAGTTCGGCGAAGAGATAGTGAAATACAAGTGGTATGAATGAATATGAGCAGTAGTACGGCGCCAGAAAATAGCTCACTGGCATGCAGTTGATGGTAGTAATATTGTAGGAAGTAAACAAGCAGTAGTAATATTGAAGAAGAATTAGCAAATCCTTCGTCCCGTCCCGTCCCGTCCCGTCCCCCGCGGGCGGCGTCGGGCGACCCCAACCCTCCCCGCCCAGGCCGACCTCTCCTCCTCTCCCCTCCGCCGCCGTCGGCGCAGGCCGCGGCAAAGCCCGCGCGGCGGCGGCGGCGGCCGTCCCTGCGCGAGGCTGGGAGGCGCGGGGCTCTCTTCGGCGGCGGTGGTGCTTCCTGGTGGGCAAGGTGTCGGCGGGCGGCGCACCGCGGTGGAGCTGCTCGGGTGGTCGGTGGCGGCGGCGCGGCCTCTTGGCAGCGGGGCGGGCGGAGAGGTCAGCGGCGGCGGGCGGCGCGGCCACGCCCGGATCGGGCCTGCAGGCCCCGGCTGGGCGGGCCAGATCGGCATCCGAGATCTGCTCCCGGCTGGTGGAGTTTCTCTGTGGGGTGGCTAGGACGGCGGCGCGTGGACTGCAGCGCGGCCACGGGAGCTTCACGAGCCCGGCGGGCTCGGCCGGGCCGAGGGGCCTGGTTTGCTCCTGTAGCTGCGTCCGGTCTGTCACCGCAGCGGCGGTGGAGGTTGCGCCCTCCCGCGTGGCTGCTGTCCAGGCTCTCCTCGGCTGATCCCTTTCGGTTTCGTCGGTCTTCGTCTGGGTCACGGTGAGACGGGCGCTGGTGATGCGTGACCGTGGTGGCGCGAGTTGGTGGCGGCGAGGTTGGCGGAGCTGTGGATGTCCGGGGCCGTGGGACCGTGGGGGGGAGAAATCCTTGTCGATGGCCGACACCGACGTGGTGCGCTTCGCGGGCGCCACCATTCCTTCTTGAGGGGCGTCGGGGTTCCCCTTCCCACTTCCCTTCCGCATACCGGGGGAAACCCTAGGCTTGTCCGGGCAGCGCGTCGTCATCGTCGCATCCCTTCTTGAAGGTGGTGTCTTGGTATGCGGCGCTTCGGAGGGCTAAGCTCGTGGTGGGAATCTTCCGGAGGGCGCAGCGGTTGCGGATCATCAGCGTTTTGTCGATCCGACCTTGTCATCCTTTCTTTCTTTTTTCTTCTTCTTTTGTTTTCTTTTGGGCTTTGATGTGCTGTTTGCCCCAGCGGTGGTCTCTACCTTGTATCGTTCGTTGCTATATTAATATAGCGGGGCGAAAGCCTATTTCGGAACAAGCGTAGTAATCATAGTAACTGATAAAACATAACAAGCGGCGATAGCGATATTTAGGAACAAGGCCTAGGGATTAGACTTTCACTAGTGGACACTCTCAACATTGATCACATGACAATAGATAAATGCATACTCTACACTTTGTTGGATGATGAACACATTGCGTAGGATTACACGAACCCTCAATGCCGGAGTTAACAAGCTCCACAATTAGATGTTCATATTTAAATAACCTTAGAGTGTAAGAAAGATCAATACTACTAAACCAAGTACTAACATAGCATGCACACTGTCACCTTCACACCAGTAGGAGGGAATAGATCACATCAATACCATCATAGTAATAGTTAACTTCATAATCTACAAGAGATCATAATCATAGCCTACGCCAAGTACTCACATAGTGCACACACTGTCACCTTTACACACATGGAGGAGGAATAGAGTACTTTAATAACATCACTAGAGTAGCACATAGATGAATAGTGATACAAAACTCATATGAATCTCAATCATGTAAGGCAGCTCATGAGATCATTGTATTGAAGTACATAGGAGAGATTAACCACATAGCTACCGGTAGCCCGGAGCCTCGATGGAGAACTACTCCCCCCTCATGCAGCGGCGGTGATGAAGATGGCGGTGGAGATGGCAGCGGTGTCGATGGAGAAGCCTTCCGGGGGCACTTCCCCGTCTCGGCAGGGTGCCGGAACAGAGACTCCTGTCCCCGGATCTTGGCTTCGCGATGGCGGCGGCTCTGGAAGGTTTCGCGTCCGTGGCTTCCTCCGTAAGGGTTTCGATCGGGACCTTTAAATAGGCGAAAGGGGAACCTCGGAGGGGGGGCCACCACACCATAGGCTGGCGCGGCCAGGGCCGCGCCCACCCTATCATTTGGGGCCCACAGGGCCTCTCTGGCGCTCTCGGGTGTTCTGGATGCTTCCGGACAAAATAGGAACACAGGCGTTGATTTCGTCCAATTGAGAATATTTCGTTACTAGGATTTCGAAACCAAAAACAGCAGAAAGGCACCCCGGCATCTTGTTAATAGGTTATTTCCAGAAAATGCATATGACATAAAGTGTGCATAAAACATGTAGATATCATCAATAATGTAGCATGGAACATAAGAAATTATCGATACGTTGGAGACGTATCAGCATCCCCAAGCTTAGTTCTGCTCGTCCCGAGCAGGTAAAACGATAACAAAGATAATTTCTGAAGTGACATGCCATCATAATCTTGATCATACTATTTGTAAACATATGTAATGAATGCAGTGATCAAAACAATGGTAATGACATGAGTAAACAATGAATCATAAAGCAAAGACTTTTCATGAATAGTACTTCAAGACAAGCATCAATAAGTCTTGCATAAGAGTTAACTCATAAAGCAATAATTCAAAGTAAAGGTATTGAAGCAACACAAAGGAAGATTAAGTTTCAGCGGTTGCTTTCAACTTATAACATGTATATCTCATGGATATTGTCAACATAGAGTAATATAACAAATGCAATATGCAAGTATGTAGGAATCAATGCGGTTCACACAAGTGTTTGCTTCTTGAGGTGGAGAGAGATCTGACTCAACATAAAAGTAAAAAAGGTCCTTCAAAGAGGAAAGCATTGTTGCTATATTTGTGCTAGAGCTTTGGTTTTGAAAACATAAAGAGCATAGTAAAATTTTGAGAGGTGTTTGTTGTTGTCAACGAATGGTAGTGGGCACTCTAACTACCTCATCAACCAGACTTTCAAGAGCGAAAGGGTGAAGGTAGATGGGCTCAAGTTTAGCATATTCCAGCTTCATGCACTCCCCCAACCTATATTTAGCTTAAAACACATAGCAACGAATGGTAGTGGGCACTCTAACTACCTCATCAACCAGACTTTCAAGAGCGGCTCCCATGAAGGACGTTATCTCTACCAAAGGTAGATCATCCCTACACATGTACTTTAGTTTAGATTTATGGATGACACTCCTCCCAACCTTTGCTTACACAAGCCATGAACCGAATCCTCGGGTGCCTTCCAACATTCACATACCATGGAGGAGTGTCTATTTGCAAAATTAAGTGATGAATCAGAGCAAAACATGTGAAGAGAATTATTAATGAAAGTTAATTAATTGGGGTGGGAACCCCATTGCCAGCTCTTTTTGCAAAATTATTGGATAAGCGGATGAAGCCACTAGTCCATTGGTGAAAGTTGCCCAACAAGATTGAAAGATAAACACCACATACTTTTTCATGAGCTATAAAACATTGACACAAATAAGAGGTAATAACTTTTGAATTGTTTAAAGGTAGCACTCAGCAATTTACTTTGGAATGGCGGAGAAATACCATGTAGTAGGTAGGTATGGTGGACACAAATGGCATGAATATTGGCTCAAGGATTTGGATGCATGAGAAGTATTCCCTCTCGATACAAGGTTTAGGATAGCAAGGTTATTTGAAACAAACACAAGGATGAACCAGTGCAAAAAAACTCACATAAAAGACATATTGTAAACATTATAAGACTCTACACCGTCTTCCTTGTTGTTCAAAACTCAATACTAGAAATTATCTAGACCTTAGAGAGACCAATTATGCAAACCAAATTTTAGCAAGCTCTATGTATTTCTTCATTAATAGGTGCAAAGTATATGATGCAAGAGCTTAAACATGAGCACAACAATTGCCAAGTATCACATTATCCAAGACATTTTAGAATTACTACATGTAGCATTTTCCAATTCCAACCATATAACAATTTAACGAAGAAGAAACTTCGCCTTGAACATTATGAGTAAAGCCTAAGGACATATTTGTCCATATGCAACGCGGAGCGTGTCTCTCTCCCACACAAGGATGAACTTATTCAGAGAACTAAGATAACAAAACAAAAATAAAAGCACACACACGCTCCAAGTAAAGTACATAAGATGTGATTGAATAAAATATAGTTTCAGGGGAGGAACCTGATGATGTTGTCGATGAAGAAGGGGATGCCTTGGGCATCCCTGCTTAGACGCTTGAGTCTTCTTAGAATATGCAGGGGTGAACCACGGGGCATCCCCAAGCTTAGAGCTTTCACTCCTCTTGATCATAGTATATCATACTCCTCTCTTGACCCTTGAAAACTTCCTTCACACCAAACTTCAAGCAAACTCATTAGAGAGTTAGTGCACAATTAATAATTCACACATTCAGAGGTGGCACAATCATTCTTTACACTTCTGGACATTGCATAAAGCTACTAGACATTAATGGATCAAAGAAATGAATCCAACATAGCAAAAGAGGCAATGCGAAATAAAAGGCAGAATCTGTCAAAAACAACAGTCCGTAAAGACGAATTTAAAGCCGGCACCAAACTTGCTCAAATGGAAAAACTCAAAACTAATGAAAGTTGCGTACATATCCGAGGATCACGCTCGTAAATTGGCAGATTTTTTCGAATTTTCTACAGAGGCCTGTGCCCATATTCGTGACAGACAGCAATGCTGTTTCTGCGCAGCGATCCCAAATATAACATCAACTTTGACATAGAAACTTTACTTGGCACAAAAACATGATAAGGAGAGGTTGTTACAGTAGTAAACAACTTCCAAGACACAAATATAAAACAAAGTACTGTAGTAAAAAAACACATGGGTTATCTCCCAAGAAGTTCTTTCTTTATAGCCATTAAGATGGGCTCAGCAGTTTTAATGATGCACTCGCAAGAAATAGTATTTGAGGCAAAAGAGAGCATCAAGAGGCAAATTCAAAACACATTTAAGTTTAACATGCTTCCTATGCATAGGAATCTTGTAAATAAACAAGTTCATGAAGAGCAAAGTAACAAGCATAGGAAGATAAAACAAGTGTAGCTTCAAAAATTTCAGCACATAGAGAGGTGTTTTAGTAACATGAAATTTTTTACAACCATATTTTCCTCTCTCATAATAACTTTCAGTAGCATCATGAGCAAACTCAACAATATAACTATCACTTAAAGCATTCTTATCATGAGTCTCATGCATAAAATAATTACTACTCCCAACATAAGCATAGTCATTCTTATTAATTGTAGTGGGAGCAAATTCAACAAAGTAGCTATCAAATATAGGAGGTATATTGTAATCATAATCAAATTTATCCTCCATAACAGGTGGTAACAAAAGACTACTATCATTATAATCATCATAAATAGGAGGCAAAGTATCATCAAAGTAAATTTTCTCCTCAATGCTTGGGGGACTAAAAATATCATGCTCATCAAAGCCAGCTTCCCCAAGCTTAGAATTTTCCATAGCATTAGCAACAATAGTGTTCAAAGCATTCATATTAATATGTTCCATGGGTTTTTTAATTTTAGCATCAAACCATCCATGTCTTAAATCAGGAAATAGAATAAAAAGGTCATTGTTGTCCATTATGCCTAACTAGTGTAAACAAGAAACCAAATGTCGCAATTGCGGAGTCTAAAGGAAATAGCTTCGAGCACACACACAATGGCGCAAAAGTACTGCACTGAACCGGAGTATGAGAGCCTTTTACCTTTCCTCCCCGGCAAGGCGAAAAGTGCTTGGCGCGTAGTTGACGAGGGAGGAAAAGTGCTTAGTTGCCGGGCTTGCCAATGTGTGAGTGCCGTTTCCTTCCTTCCCGGCAACGGCGCAAAAGTACTGTTACCTGAACCGAAGTATGAGTGCCTTTTACCTTTCCTCCCCGGCAACGCCCGAAAAGTGCTTGATGTCTACTGTGCTTCTATTCTTGTAGACAGTGTTGGGCCTCCAAGAGCAGAGGTTTGTAGAACAGCAGCAAGTTTCCCTTAAGTGGATTACCCAAGGTTTATCGAACTCGTGGAGGAAGAGGTCAAAGATATCCCTCTCATGCAACCCTGCAACCACAAAGCAAGAAGTCTCTTGTGTCCCCAACACACCTAATAGGTGCACTAGTTCGGCGAAGAGATAGTGAAATACAAGTGGTATGAATGAATATGAGCAGTAGTACGGCGCGAGAAAATAGCTCACTGGCATGCTTGATGGTAGTAATATTGTAGGAAGTAAACAAGCGTAGTAACACAAAGAAGAGTAACTCAGTAAAACAGTAACAATAAGCGATAGCAGATTTTAGGAACAAGGCCTAGGGATTAGACTTTCACTAGTGGACACTCTCAACATTGATCACATGACAGAATAGATAAATGCATACTCTACACTTTTGTTGGATGATGAACACATTGCGTAGGATTACACGAACCTCAATGCCGAGTTAACAAGCTCCACAATTAGATGTTCATATTTAAATAACCTTAGAGTGTAAGAAAGATCAATACTACTAAACCAAGTACTAACATAGCATGCACACTGTCACCTTCACGCTTAGAGGAATAGATCACATCAATACCATCATAGTAATAGTTAACTTCATAATCTACAAGAGATCATAATCATAGCCTACGCCAAGTACGCACATGGCACACACTGTCACCTTTACACACATGGAGGAGGAATAGAGTACTTTAATAACATCACTAGAGTAGCACATAGATGAATAGTGATACAAAACTCATATGAATCTCAATCATGTAAGGCAGCTCATGAGATCATTGTATTGAAGTACATAGGAGAGAGATTAACCACATAGCTACCGGTACAGCCCCGAGCTCGATGGAGAACTACTCCTCCTCATGGGAGCAGCAGCGGTGATGAAGATGGCGGTGGAGATGGCAGCGGTGTCGATGGAGAAGCCTTCCGGGGCACTTCCCCCTCCAGGTGCCGGAACAGACTCCGTCCCCGCATCTTGGCTTCGCGATGGCGGCGGCTCGGGAAGGTTTCGCGCACGTGGCTTCCTCCGTAAGGGTTTTCGATGCAGGACCTTTAAATAGGCGAAAGGGGAACTCTCGGAGGGCTGGGCCACCACACCATAGGCTGGCGCGGCCAGGGCCCGGCCGCGCCACCCTATCATCTCGGCCCACAGGCCCTCCTCCTCGCGGGTCTGGATGCTTCCGGCAAAATAGGAACCTGGGCGTTGATTTCGTCCCACCCCGAGAATATTTCGTTACTAGGATTTCGAAACCAAAAACAGCACAGAACTGGCACTTCGGCATCTTGTTAATAGGTTAGTTCCAAAATGCACGAATATGACATAAAGTGTGCATAAAACATGTAGATATCATCAATAATGTAGCATGGAACATAAGAAATTATCGATACGTTGGAGACGTATCAAGACCTTGTGGAATTAATCAAATCGAAGATGAATATTGTATCCACCATATTAATGAAAAAACTAGAAAGTGGGCTAGGGCTCTAGATGATCTTGGTAAAAAAGTTTGTGCCCTCTATCCTTTTATTTGTGAAGTTTGCCATGAAGTGGGTCATTTTAATTTTCAATGCTCCTCCAATGATAATTTGAACCCAATGAGTGCTGCAAATTTTTATTGTGATGATGAAATTACTCCTAATCAGCATGATGAACTTACTTTATTTTTGTGGTGTGAAGAGCTCTCAAGAAAAATTTTTGTTACATATGAGTGATCTTGATATTGATGATGTCCTGCATGGGTGTTTTTCTTATTGCATTGACAATAGCCATACAAACACTTACATACAAAATATTTTAGAAGATGACACCTTGCCAAAATATGATAGGACCGCTGTGTGTTTTCAACTAATTAATGAAAAGGAGGGATCCTCCCAAGTTTCTTCTATTGTTTCTAAAAGTAAATCAGGTGGACAAGCCACCCTTCAAGCCTCTTCCTCCTAAAGAAGGGAACGAGGAGAAGGAAAAGAAGAAGAAGGGAACGAAGAAGAAGAAGAAGAAGAAGAAGAAGAAGAAGAAGAAGAAGAGAATAAAGAGAAAGAGGCAATGGCATATCCCCGCGTGTATGAGGTAACAATAGGTAACCGTAAGTATGTTGCGCCTAATGATTATTATGATAATGAATCTGAGTACGATGATCTTCCTATGCCCTGTACCCATGTTAGTGATCATGATTTGGATGAGCACACTACTTTTGATATTGGAAATCTCTTTGGTACCGATTATGAAAGTAATGATGATAGCATTATTCATGTCCCCTTAAACGATTATATTGAAAGCCCTAAGCTTGGGGATGTTGTGCTTGAAGATCCTATATTTGAGACCTCTACTTTTAGTGAAAATGATGATATTACATATTCTGGTTTAGATAATTGCTATAGAGATGTATATGACACATGTTACAATTATCCTTATGAAACTTGTCATAGTTATGATGGGCTTGCCAAAAACCATTCCCTTAATATGCAACTTGTTTACCATGTTCAAATTCTTGATAATGATCCTGCTCCAATTACTATTAATGAGAAGAGTTTTTCTTATGTCAAAAATAATGATACCTTTATGCATATGAACCATGATAAGAATGTTTTAAGTGATGGTTATATTGTGGATTTCATCAATGATGCTACTGAAAGTTATTATGAGAGAGGGAAACATGGTTATATTCATCTTAATAATATTAAGTTTCCCCTCTTTATGTTGAGAATCTTGAAATTGTGCTTGTGTTGTTTTTCTATGCTTGCCACTTTGTTCTTCATGAATCTATTTGTGTGCAAGATTCCTTTTCATAGGAAGAGGGTTAGGCTTAAATTTGCTTCATAATTGCTTTTTGATACTCTCTTTGCTGCGACTCTCATCCTTATGAAAGCATCATCATTGAAATTGCTAAGCCCATCTTAATGGCTATAAAGAAAGAACTTCTTGGGAGATAACCCATGTGTTTATTTTGCTACAGTACTTTTATTTTGTATTTGTGTCTTGGAAGTTGTTACTACTGTAGCAACCTCTCCTTATCTTATTTTTATTGCATTGTTGTGCCAAGTAAAGTCTTTGATAGAAAGGTCGATACTAGATTTGGATTACTGCGCAGAAACAGATTTCTTGCTGTCACGAATCTGGGCCTAATTCTCTGTAGGTAACTCAGAAAATTATGCCAATTTACGTGAGTGATCCTCAGATATGTACGCAACTTTCATTCAATTTTAGCATTTTCATCTGAGCAAGTCTGGTGCCATTTTAAAATTCGTCTTTACGGACTGTTCTGTTTTGACAGATTCTGCCTTTTATTTCACATTGCCTCTTTTCTGTGTTGGATGGATTTCTTTGTTCCATTAACTTTCAGAAGCTTTGTGCAATGTCCAGAAGTGTTAAGAATGATTGTGTCACCTCTGAACATGTGAGTTTTTGATTATGCACTAACCCTCTAATGAGTTGTTTTGAGTTTGGTGTGGAGGAAGTTTTCAAGGGTCAAGAGAGGAGGATGATATACTACGATCAAGAAGAGTGAAAAGTCTAAGCTTGGGGATGCCCCGGTGGTTCATCCGCATATTTCAAGAAGACTCAAGCATCTAAGCTTGGGGATGCCCAAGGCATCCCCTCTTCATCGACAAAGTATCAGGTTCCTTCTCTTGAAACTATATTTTTATTCGGTCACATCCTATGTACTTTACTTGGAGCGTCTGTATGTTTTTGTTTTTGTTTTTGTTTTTGTTTGAATAAATGCTTGTGTGGAGAGAGACACGCTCCGCTGGTTCGTATGAACACATGTGTTCTTAGCTTTAATTTTCATGGCGAAGGTTGAAACTGTTTAATTGTTATATGGTTGGAAAGGGAAATGCTACATGTAGTAATTCTAAAATGTCTTGGATAATGTGATACTTGGCAATTGTTGTGCTCATGTTTAAGCTCTTGCATCATATACTTTTCACCCATTAATGAAGAAATACATAGAGCTTGCTAAAATTTGATTTGCATATTTGGTCTCTCTAAGGTCTAGATAATTCTAGTATTGAGTTTTGAACAACAAGGAAGACGGTGTAGAGTCTTATAATGTTTACAATATGTCTTTTATGTGAGTTTTGCTGCACCGGTTCATCCTTGAGTTTGCTTCAAATAACCTTGCTAGCCTAAACCTTGTATCGAGAGGAATACTTCTGATGCATCCAAATCCTTGAGCCAACCACTATGCCATTTGTGTCCACCATACCTACCTACTACATGGTATTTCTCCGCCATTCCAAAGTAAATTGCTTGAGTGCTACCTTTAAACAATTCAAAAGTTATTACCTCTTATTTGTGTCAATGTTTTATAGCTCATGAGGAAGTATGTGGTGTTTATCTTTCAATCTTGTTGGGCAACTTTCACCAATGGACTAGTGGCTTCATCCGCTTATCCAATAATTTTGCAAAAAGAGCTGGCAATGGGATTCCCAGTCCCAAATTAATTAACAAAAATAGACACTCCTCCATGGTATGTGATTGTTGGACGGCACCCGAAGGATTCGGTTAGCCATGTCTTGAGAAAGCAAAGGTGGGGAGGAGTGTCATCATAATAAAACTAAAATAAAAAGGCACTCCTTCATGGTATGAGATTGTTGGCAGGCACCCGAGAATTCGGTTAGCCATGGTTTGTGAAAGAAAGGTTGGAAGGAGTGCCACCCAAAAATAAAATAAAATGGGAGCCGCTCTTTAAAGGTTTGTCTGGCAAGGGGGTTAGAGTACCCACTGATACGTCCCCGACGTATCCATAATTTCTGTCGTTCCATGCTTGTTTTATGACAATACTTACATGTTTTGCTTGCACTTTATGATGTTTTTATGCGTTTTCGAACTAACCTATTAACAAGATGCCACGGCTGTTTTCTGTGTTTTTGGTTCCAGAAAGGTCTGGCAATATTCTTGGAATTCGACGAAACGAAGACCAAACCTCCTATTTTTCCCGGAAGGCTCCAAACACGAAGAGTCGGAGAGGGGCCGGAGGGCCACCACACCATAGGGCGGCGCGGCCTGGCCCGGGCCCGCGCCGGCCTGTGGTGGGAGCCCTGGTGCCCCCGCGCCGCCTCTTCGCCTATAAAATCCCTTTCGACCTAAAAACACCGTACCACTTGACGAAACTCAGAAAGACTCCGGGCGCCGCCACCATCGCGAAACTCCAATTCGGGGGACAGAAGTCTCGTCCGCCGGACGGGGAAGTGCCCCCGGCCATCTCCATCAACGCCACCGCCTCCATCATGCTCCGTGAGTAGTTCCCCCATGGACTACGGGTTCTAGCCTAGTCGGTATTCTCTCCCCATGTACTTCAATACAATGATCTCATGAGCTGCCTTACATGATTGAGATTCATCTCATGTAATCGGTGTTGTGTTTGTTGGGATCCGATGGATGATACATTATGATTAGTCTATCTATAAAGTTTGTGAAGTTATTGTTGCTGCAATCTTGTTATGCTTAATGCTTGTCACTAGGGCCCGAGTGGCATGATCTTAGATTTGAGCTCTATAATTATTGCTTAGATTGTATCTACAAGTTGTATGCACATGTCACTGTCCGGAACCAAAGGCCCCGAAGAAATCGGGACAACCGGAGGGGATGGCGGTGATGTGAGGGACACATGTTTTCACGGAGTGTTAATGCTTTGCTCCGGTGCTCTATTAAAAGGAGTACCTTAATATCCAGTAGATTCCCTTGAGGCCCGGCTGCCACCGGCCGGTAGGACAATAGATGTTGTGCAAGTTTCTCATTGCGAGCACGTACGACTAAATATGGAAAACATGCCTACATGATTAATGAATTGATGTTCTTTCTTAATGCCTTATCAATCCTATCAATTGCCCAACTGTAATTTGTTCACCCGACACTTGTTATTGGAGAGTTACCACTAGTGTAGATAGCTGGGAACCCCGGTCCATCTCGCATCATCATATACTCGTTCCTTATGTCATTGGAAGTAGTATCAACTATTTTCTGGTGCCATTGCTCTCATATTGCTATTACTGCCTGTGTTACTGTTATTGCTCATATTATGCTACTTTCACATCACCCCCGTTACTAGTGCTTTTCCAGTGCAGCTGAATTGACAACTCAGTTGTTAAGGCTTATAAGTATTCTTTACCTCCCTTGTGTCGAATCAATAAATTTGGGTTTTACTTCCCTCGAAGACGTTGCGATCCCCTATACTTGTGGGTCATCAAGACTATTTTCGGCGCCGTTGCCGGGAGGCATAGCTCTACTCATAAGTTCACCTGGGGAGTACACTCCACCTCTCTCTGTTTTATTTTATTTTGTTTTGCTTAGTTTACTTTTGCTTAGTTTCTTTTGTCTTGTTTTATTTTCCCTATATACCCGAAAATCCATAAAAATTTGAAAAATCTAAAAATTAAAAACTGCTGTTATGGGAGAACCTACAACCTACTTGGAGCTTATAGAATGTTATAATAATTATAGAGAATCAAGAACTGGTAAAATAATGAGTGCTATGATAGAAAAATTAAATACAATTGCTAAAATCTTGCTTAAATGCCATGATATAAACTGTTGTTCTGAACAGGATACTAAACATCTTAAATTTCAATGTGGCTTTAGTGAGGAATTTTTAATTAAGAACTATAATCGAAATTGCTATATTCATTATGGGTTCGAAGAGGTAGAACAATTTGTCTTATTTATGGGAGCCTCCGAGATAGAATCCTTCATGGTTGAGAATTATGAAACTTGTGTTGTTTGTAAGGGCCTTAAAGATTATGTCTCTACTATCCTTAATTCATGCATAGAATGCTACAGTAGGAATCCTTATATCCTTGATTATAAAGAGAGACACATTAATGCACAAGAATGCACTCACAATTTGCAGGAACCGGTGGAAGAAGAAATTGATGAACCTGAAAGCTCATTGGATGAAAAGGAGGAGGAAATTGATGAACCTGAAAGCTCATTGGATGAAAAAGAAGAGGAGAGCGACGAACAAAAGGAGGAAGAATGGATTAGCTACCCATGCCAACCTTCTAATGAGAGTAACTCTTTATCTCTTACACTATTTGATTGTCCTCCATGCTTGCCGGAAGAGGTTGAATGTTATGTTCCTGTGGATTCTCTTGAAATAGTACCTATAAGTAAAACTTGTGAGAATAATTATGCTACTGTTATATATGATAATCCATGCTACTTTGATAAATCTTATGATAATGCTTTGTTTGTGCCTGATGTCGAAATGCATGGTACTAAAGAATTTTGCTTAGCAAATGTTTATGATAAAGCTCTAGATGATGGTCCTATGTTACTTGATAATATTAATTGTACTACTAATGAAAATGGGATTCGAGAGTTCTTGACATTATCTATGTGTCCCATATCTCTTGAGATTGATCAACTACCTTGTTATATTATTAATAAAAGTAAGTTTGAAAGTTTTAATTCCACTATTCTTGAGATTGATAAAAATTATGTGTTTGGAAATCATGAAAAGTATGCTGCATGTGATAGTTATATTGTTGAGTTTATTCATGAAGCTACTGAAAATTATTATGAGAGAGGAAAATATGGTAGTAGAAATTTTCATGGTGCTAAAACACCTCTCTATATGCTTAAAATTTTGAAGTTACTCTTGTTTTATCTTCTTATGCTTATCACTTTGTTCTTCATGAATTTATTTGTGTACAAGATTCCTATGCATAGGAAGTGGGTTAGACTTAAATGTGTTTTGAATTTGCTTTTTGATGTTCTCTTTTGCTTCAAATACTATTTCTTGCGAGTGCATCATTAAAACTGCTGAGCCCATCTTAATGGCTATAAAGAAAAGAACTTCTTGGGAGATAACCCATGTGTTATTTTGCTACAGTACTTTGTTTTATATTTGTGTCTTGGAAGTTGTTTACTACTGTAGCAACCTCTCCTTATCTTAGTTTTGTGTTTTGTTGTGCCAAGTGAAGCCTCTAATCGAAGGTTGATGCTAGATTTGGATTTCTGCGCAGAAACAGATTTCTATCTGTCACGAATCTGGGCTGTTTTCTCTGTAGAAAAATCAGAAAAATATGCCAATTTACGTGCGTGTTCCTCAGATATGTACGCAACTTTCATTAGTTTTGAGTTTTCTGATTTGAGCAACGGAAGTATTTTATTAAAATTCGTCTTTACTGGCTGTTCTGTTTTGGCAGATTCTGTCTCTGTTTTTTGCATTGTCTCTTGTGGACTTTAAGTTTTCTAGACGTGGAGAGCTGTAGCTAATGTTTTATTGAGTTCTTGCAATGTGCCACTACAGGACCAAGGTGGATTCAAATTTTTTGAGTACTAACCCCTCTAATGAAGTTTATGAGAAGTTTGGTGTGAAGGAAGTTTTCAAGGGTCAAGAGAGGAGGATGATATATGATCAAGAAGAGTGAAAAGTCTAAGCTTGGGGATGCCCCGTGGTTCATCCTGCATATTTCAAGAAGACTCAATCTAAGCTTGGGGATGCCCAAGGCATCCCCTTCTTCATCAACTTATCAGGTTCCTCCCCTGAAACTATATTTTTATTCAGTCACATCATATGTGCTTTACTTGGAGCGTCGTGTGTTTATTTTTCGTTTTGTTTATGTTTGAATAAATTCGGATCCTAGCAATCCATGTTTGGGAGAGAGACACGCTCCGCTTTTTCATATGAACACTTGTTCTTCGTTTTACTTTTAATGTTTAATGAATAAAAGTTGGAAGCTACAATATTTATCTTTATTTGGTTGGGAAAAGAAAATGCCTCATATGTCTTGGATAATTTGATACTTGGCAATTGTTTTGAGCTCTCAAGTAGATCATAAGTTTTTGCATGTAGTTTAAACCTATTAGTGGAGAACTACCGTAAAGCTTGTTAAAATTGGTTTGCATAATTGATCTCTCTTAAGGTCTAGATATTTTCTGGTAAAAGTGTTTGAGCAACAAGGAAGACAATGCAGAGTATTATAATGCTTGCTATATGTTCTTATGTAAGTTTTGTTGTAGTTCATACTTGTGTTTGCTTCAAACAACCTTGCTAGCCTAAACCTTGTACCGAGAGGGAATACTTCTCGCATCCAAAAACCTTGAGCCAAAACCTATGCCATTTGTGTCCACCATACCTACCTACTATGTGGTATTTCCTGCCATTCCAAAGTAAATTGCTTGAGTGCTACCTTTAAAACCTTCAAAATGCTTCTCAATTTGTGTTAATGTTTCATAGCTCATGAGGAAGTATGTGGTGTTTAGCTTTCGACCTTGTCATTTACTTTTGACGGACTCTCATATGGACTAGTGGCACATCCGCTTATCCAATAATTTTGCAAAAAGAGCTGGCAATGGGATTCCCAGTCCCGAATTAATTAACTTAAATAGACACTCCTCCATGGTTTGTGATTGTTGGACGGCACCCGAAGGATTCGGTTAGCCATGGCTTGTGTAAGCAAAGGTGGGGAGGAGTGTCATCATAATAAAACTAAAATAAAAAGGCACTCCTTCATGGTATGTGATTGTTGGCAGGCACCCGAGGATTCGGTTAGCCATGGTTTGTGAAAGAAAGGTTGGAAGGAGTGCCACCCAAAAATAAATAAAATGGGAGCCGCTCTTGGGAGTCCGGTTGATGAGGTAGTTAGTGTGCCCACTACCATTCGTTGACAACAACAAACACCTCTCAAAATTTTACTTTTATGCTCTCTATATGTTTTCAAAACCAAAGCTCTAGCACAAATATAGCAATCGATGCTTCCCTCGTAGAAGGGCCATTCTTTTACTTTTATGTTGAGTTTACCTACTTCCTTCCATCTTAGAAGCAAACACTTGTGTCAACTGTGCATTGATTCTTACATACTTGCATATTTGCATTCATCATGTTACTCTATGTTGACAATATCCATGAGATATACATGTTGAAAGTTGAAAGCAACCGCTGAAACTTATATCCTCCTTTGTGTTGCTTCGATGCCTTTACTATGAACTTATTGCTTTATGAGTTAACTCTTGTGCAAAACTTTTGATGCTTGTCTTGAAAGTACTCTCCATGAAAAGTTTTGCTATATGTTATCTATTTGTTAGCAACTATAGATCATTGCCTTGAGTCACTTCATTCATTTCATATGCTTTATAATAGTATGATCAAGGTTATGTAAGTAGCATGTCACTACAGAAATTATTCTTTTTATCGTTTACCTGCTCGGGACGAGCAGGAACTAAGCTTGGGGATGCTGATACGTCCCCGACGTATCCATAATTTCTGTCGTTCCATGCTTGTTTTATGACAATACTTACATGTTTTGCTTGCACTTTATGATGTTTTTATGCGTTTTCCGGAACTAACCTATTAACAAGATGCCACATGCCAGTTCCTGTTTTCTGCTGTTTTTGGTTCCGAAAGGCTGTTCGGGCAATATTCTTGGAATTCGACGAAACGAAGACCAAACCTCCTATTTTTCCCGGAAGGCTCCGAACACCGAAGAAGAGCGGAGAGGGGCCGAGGGCCACCACACCATAGGGCGGCGCGGCCTGGCCTGGGCCCGCGCCGGCCTGTGGTGGGGAGCCCCCAGTGCCCCCCCCGCCGCCTCGCCTATAAAATCCCTTTTCGACCTAAAAACACCGTACCACTTGACGAAACTCCAGAAAGACTCCAGGGCGCCGCCATCGCAAACTCCAATTCGGGGACAAGTCTCTGTCCCGGCACTCGCCGGGACGGGGAAGTGCCCTAAGCCATCTCCATCAACGCCACCGCCTCCATCATGCTCCGTGAGTAGTTCCCCCATGGACTACGGGTTCTAGCTGTAGCTAGTCGGTATTCTCTCCCCCATGTACTTCAATACAATGATCTCATGAGCTGCCTTACATGATTGAGATTCATCTGATGTAATCGGTGTTGTGTTTGTTGGGATCCGATGGATGATACATTATGATTAGTCTATCTATAAAGTTTGTGAAGTTATTGTTGCTGCAATCTTGTTATGCTTAATGCTTGTCACTAGGGCCCGAGTGGCATGATCTTAGATTTGAGCTCTATAATTATTGCTTAGATTGTATCTACAAGTTGTATGCACATGTCACTGTCCGGAACCAAAGGCCCCGAAGTGACAAAATCGACAACCGAGGGGATGGCGGTGATGTGAGGGACACATGTTTTCACGGAGTGTTAATGCTTTGCTCCGTGCTCTATTAAAAGGAGTACCTTAATATCCAGTAGATTCCCTTGAGGCCCGGCTGCCACCGGCTGGTAGGACAATAGATGTTGTGCAAGTTTCTCATTGCGAGCACGTACGACTAAATATGGAAAACATGCCTACATGATTAATGAATTGATGTTCTTTCTTAATGCCTTATCAATCCTATCAATTGCCCAACTGTAATTTGTTCACCCGACACTTGTTATTGGAGAGTTACCACTAGTGTAGATAGCTGGGAACCCCGGTCCATCTCGCATCATCATATACTCGTTCCTTATGTCATTGGAAGTAGTATCAACTATTTTCTGGTGCCATTGCTCTCATATTGCTATTGCTTGTTACTGTTACTATTGCTCTCATATTACTGCTACTTTCACATCACCCCGTTACTAGTGCTTTTCCAGTGTGAATTGACAACTCAGTTGTTAAGGCTTATAAGTATTCTTTACCTCCCCTTGTGTCGAATCAATAAATTTGGGTTTTACTTCCCTCGAAGACTGTTGCGATCCCCTATACTTGTGGGTCATCACCCACTACCATTCGTTGACAACAAAAAACACCTCTCAAAACTTTACTTTTATACTCTCTTGATGTTTTCAAAATCAAAGCTCTAGCACAAATATAGCAATCAATGCTTTCCTCTTTGAAGGACCCTTCTTTTACTTTTATGTTGAGTCAGTTCACCTATTTCTCTCCACTTCAAGAAGCAAACACTTGTGTGAACCGTGCATTGATTCCTACATACTTGCATATTGCACTTATTATATTACTTTGCATTGACAACTATCCATGAGATATACATGTTACAAGTTGAAAGCAACCGCTGAAACTTAATCTTCCATTGTGTTGCTTCAATGCCTTTACTTTGAATTTATTGCTTTATGAGTTAACTCTTATGCAAGACTTATTGATGCTTGTCTTGAAAGTACTATTCATGAAAAGTCTTTGCTTTATGATTCATTTGTTTACTCATGTCATTACCATTGTTTTGATCGCTGCATTCATTACATATGCTTACAATAGTATGATCAAGGTTATGATGGCATGTCACTTAAGAAATTATCATTGTTATCGTTTACCTACTCGAGAGTAGGAACTAAGCTTGGGGATGCTGATACGTCTCCAACGTATCTATAATTTCTTATGTTCCATGCTACTTTATTGATGATATCTACATGTTTTATGCATACTTTATGTCATTATTATGCCGGAACTAACCTATTGACGAGATGCCGAAGTGCGCCTGTTTGTTTTTTTGGTTTCAGAAATCCTAGTAACGAAATATTCTCGGAATTGGACGAAATCAACGCCTGTGTTCCTATTTTGCCGGAAGCATCCGAACACCCGAGAGCCACTGCAGGAGGGCCGGCCCCAGACGACAGGTGGCGCGGCGGCGGGCCCGCGCCCCTAGTGTGTCGTCGCCTCGTCACCCTCCGACTCCGCCTCTTCGCCTATTTAGTCGTCCCCGACCTAAAAACACCGATACGTTGGACGAAACCCGAGAAAACCTTCCGTAGCCGCCGCCATCGCGAAATCAAGATTCGGGGGACAGAAGTCTCTATTCCGGCACGCCGCCGGACGGGGAATTGCCCCCGAGTCATCTCCACCGCCGTCTCCACCGCCATCTTCACCGCCATCGCTGTCTCCATGATGAGGAGGGAGTAATTCACCCCGGGGCTGAGGGCTCCGCGTAGCTATGTGGTTCATCTCTCTTTTATGTGATCTAGTTGAATATCATCTATGTGCTACTCTAGTGATGTTATTAAAGTACTCTATTCCTCTTGCACGGTGTAATGGTGACAGTGTGTGCCTCGTGTAGTACTTGGTGTAGGCTATGATTGTGATCTCTTGTAGATTATGAAGTTA
Organism: Lolium multiflorum; assembly: GCA_030979885.1. NCBI lineage: Eukaryota > Viridiplantae > Streptophyta > Magnoliopsida > Poales > Poaceae > Lolium > Lolium multiflorum. Next base: position 333,042,713 of record CM061750.1, read on the forward strand.
ACTATTGCTATGATAAGTATTGACGTGATCTATGCCTCCTTCATGGCGTGATGGTGATAGTGTGCATGCTATGTTAGTTCTTGGTGTAATTATGTTGATCTATCTTGCACTCTAAGGTTACTTAAACATGAATATCGAATATTGTGGAGCTTGTTAACTCCGGCATTGAGGGTTCGTGTAATCCTACACAGTTAGTGGTGTTCATTATCCAACAAAAGAGTGTAGAGTGGTTCTATTATGTGATCATTGTTGAGAGTGTCCACTAGTGAAAGCAGGATCCCTAGGCCTTGCTTCCAAGCATCGAATCTCCGTTTGTTTACTGTTTTGTTGCATGTTTACTCGCTGCCATATTTTATTCAGATTGCTATTACCACTCATATACATCCATATTACTTGTATTTCACTATCTCTTCGCCGAACTAGTGCACCTATACATCCGACAAGTGTATTTGGTGTGTTGGGGACACAAGAGACTTCTCTTTGTGGTTGCAGGGTTGCTTGAGAGGGATATCTTTGACCTCTTCCTCCCTGTGTTCGATAAACCTTGGGTAATCCACTTAAGGGAAACTTGCTGCTGTTCTACAAACCTCTGCTCTTGGAGGCCCAACACTGTCTACAAGAATAGAAGCACCCGTAGACATCACACACTTAAGGTTTGATGCCGTTTAAGTAGATATGGAATATGGAATGGAGTTCGAAGTTTTGTTCGGAGTCTCGGATGGGATCCAGGACATCACGAGGAGGTCCGAATGGTCCGGAGAATAAGATTCATATATAGCAAGTCACTTTCCAAGTTTGGAAATGATCCGGCATTTTATGGAAGGTTCTAGAAGGTTCTAGAAAAGTCCGGAAGAAGTCACCATGGAAAGTGGAGTCCCGGAGGGACTCCACCTAGCATGGCCGGCCAACCCTAGGGGGAGGAGTCCCAGTGGACTCCACCATAGGTGGCCGGCCAACCCCCAAGAAAGGGTGGGAGTCCCACCTTGAGTAGGAGTCCCACATTGGGTAGGTTTCGTCCATATGGCAAGTGTTGGTTTCGGGTCTTATTCGAAGACTTGGATTCCAACTCTTGGGGATTTCCACCTATATAATGAGGAGCAAGGGGAGGGGGCCGGCCACACCAAGCCATGAGTTGGCCGCACCACCCCTCTCCCCAAACCCTAGCCTCTCTCCTCCACATACTACTCCCGCAGCGCATAGGCGAAGCCCTGCCGGAGTTCTCCACCACCACCGCCACCACGTCGTCATGCTGCCGGGATTCCGAGAAGGATCTACGCATCCGCTGCCCGCCGGAACGGGGAGGAGGACGTCGTCATCAAAACCGAACGTGTGACCGAGCACGGAGGTGCTGCCCGATCGTGGCACCGTCAAGATCTTCTACGCGCTTTGCAAGCGGTCAAGATCTTCTACGCGCTTTGCAAGTGGCAAGTGATCGACTACATCCACCACGAGATCTAATCTCGTTAGGCTTTGGAAATCTTCAAGGGTTAGTCTCATGATCTTCTCGTTGCTACCATCTACTAGATTAGAACTTGGCTTGTTATTCGTTCTTGCGGTAGGAATTTTTTTGTTTTCTATGCTACGAATCCCATCACATCATAGAATTACATAAAAAAGATTGAAACTTGACCAAATACTCATTGCATCTCATATAGAAATCATAGCCAATTCATCATATGCCCTCGGGAATATGGGGAACTACTCACAACGGCTAAACATGATATGGATCAGAGGCATATCAATTACAACACAATCTGATAATACAATCTCACCACCAAATAAAGACAATATGCCAATCACAAACATGCAAATAACACTAAAACAATATCCGGGGTTCAATCTACCACAAACTATGAGGGGGATGAAGTGGATCTCGGAGATGGTGATGGTGCTGATGTAGATGGTGATGGAGATGCCTCCTCCCACACCTAGGAGGAGTGCCGGTGACGATTGCTTGGATTTCCCCTTCTCCGGCTGCCTCGGAGCAGCAGGATCTGCCCTCTCCCAGAGTAGGAGAGGACTTTCACATCCGCTGCCGCCTCTAAAAATCTCGGGAAAAATATGGCATAGGTTTTTTCGTGCTACAGAGCCTCCCATGTAAAGGCCGGTGGACCATAGACGATACCCTAGGGCCCGGAGGCACTGGTGGCGTGCCCTAGGGGGTGGGCGCGCCAACCCCCCTCTTGGCCACCCTGTTGACCTCCTGATGGCCCACTTTAGCTCATTTTGTTCGTCTTCTTAAAATATCACCGTGGTATTTTTCCTCGAATTAATTGAGTTCCGGAAGGTCCATGAAACACAAAACAAGAAAAAGGAGGTTTTCTGCCTCCCATAAATGAAATACCGATAAAGAGGACTTCGTAGGAAAGTCCCCAAAAATCATCTAAATAAGCATAAATAATTGTAGAACAGTGTCAACACTACGAACAGAAGCATGTGACCCATTCCCCATCAATACGGAAAAATCCCGGGCGACCTGGTAAGAAGTGAACATGAATATGTTAGCACACACATGATCATTAGCACCCGTATCAATTCACCAGCATGGAGATTGAAATACCGAAGCAACAATAAAAAGATTATCGTACCCATCAGCATTGCTAGCGGTCACCGTGTTGAGATGCTTCGCCTTTTTATTGCGGTCTGCCCGCTCTGGAAAGTCCTTAGAAAAGTGGCCAGCCTCTCCATAGGTAAAGCAGCTCAGATCTGCTTTGTTTATCATCTTCTTCTTCTTGAAGGTTGTAGTCTTCATAGGCTTATTGAAGGAGGCCTTGTTATTCCCTTTGTTTTTGTTGTAGGGTTTCTTCTGCACCATGTTGGCACTAGATTGACTCTCTCCTTTCTCAGTAGTATCCTTAGACCGAGCTTTCTCCTCAACATCAAGAGACGCTATCAGATTTTGAACTGATATCTCATGTCTCTTGTGTTTGAGAGTTGTGGAAAAGTTCCTCCATGAAGGGGACAACTCAGCGATAATGCATCCACCACAAACTTGTCAGGTAAGGCACACTTAAGGAGTTCAACCTCTTTCTCAATGCACTGTATCTCATGAGCTTGTTCGACTACATAACGGTTGTTCACCATCCTGATGTTATGGAAGCTCTCCATGATGTACAGTTCACTGCCTGCATCGGTTGCATCGAATTTAGCATTCAGTGCATCCCGGAGCTCTTTACCGTCTATTATGTGCATATACACATCACACAGACGATCACCAAGAATACTCAGAATGCATCCGACGAAGAGAGTATTCCTTGAACTTTTTCTGATCTTGGTCAGATATAGTTCCTTCAGGTAAGTCATTACTAACTTCGAACACTTTCACATGAGTAAGCCAGAGCGTGGCCTTAATCTGCCACCTCTTAAAGTGCACACTGGTAAGCTCATCCGGCCTCAGTGCATCAGCAAAACCAGCCATTGTTAACTCAAAAATTGCCTACAATTAGGTTTTTAGATTATTAGATAATTAGGCACAATTTTCATGATTAATTCTAGAATATTAAACATGACAACGCCAACTACTAGCATGTGAAACTCGAACATACTAGATGCATTAATCAACATGAACAGTAGCATGAAAAACGGTACAACATCCATCGCTAAACAGATCGAGATATGTCGCACGTACCGATCTGGTGGAGGTGGCGGTGGAAGTGTAGCAGATGACGTCGCAGCGGTAACGTTGTTGAGGACAACGTTGTTGACGACGGGTCAAAGTAGACAACGTTGAAGATGACGGTAGGCAACACCGCCCGACTTGGACGGAAGATGACCCTTGATGAAGAGCTTGAGCAGTTGCGCAGAGAGCTTCCCAAAAACCTAATTCGCCCTCTCCCGTACAGGATCACAAAGGCGAGTGGTTCCGGAGACTTGCTCTCCCGTTTGTCGGTGCGCGCCGGCGGACGGGATGGAGTAGGCTACGATGGCGGCGCAAGCAGAGAGAGGTGAAAACCCTAACTCGTGTATTGGATGTATTTCTGCGGTAGCCGGGCAAGAGATTATATAGGCTCAGGAAACCCTAGGCAACATGGGCCGCACCCATGTCGCCAGGAAGGTTTGAGTCGGTTACAGATAGCCCACAGTCCGGGAGCGACCCGAACCGACTAACGCGACGCATCCTTCTAGGACTCTGCTCGTTTTTCTTAACTAGAAAAAAATAAAGGAGTGACGTGACATGTCGAGTCGAAACGAGCGACGAGGAGGAGCACGCGTGTACCACTACTCTTCTCACTCACTTACTAGTGATAGAACAACCCACCTTATAAGGTGGTCTAACTTCCTCCCAACTTTTCATGTGGAACTAAACTTCCCACCTTTTGCCACTTCCTAGTGAGCTGACACCAACTTAAACTTAAACTCAAACTCACATGGGTTGCCACTAAATATAAAATCTAATTTAGGCCACTTCATATGCCAATATTTCAACATAAACTAGCTAGCCCGGAGCTAGGCGTGCATGCATCTATTAGCCCATGTAAGTTAGTAGCATGCGTGCATGCGGCAGCAACAAGCTAGCAAGGTATTAGCATGTTTAAGCAGGCACCTAGATCATGTACAGCTAGCAAGGTATTAGCATGTGTGCATGCAGCTCCATTTAGCTAGTTTAAGCGGGCACCTAGATCACGAACATGCATGCGCTACCGCTATTGACGTGTGCATGCATGCTAGTTAAGAATAAGTTTAATAGTATAGTTAGCCGTTGGCTATAAGCCAAGTGTCATGTCATCTATAGTCAACATAAAGGTAACATGTATAATAGTGAGCTATAGAATTGTATTACTTTATCAATGCATGGTTCACCTTTCACTCTCACAAAGTACCTAAAAACACGTGCTAGATGTTCGGTCATGTATGGTCTCGGTGACTAAAGATTCAGAGGAGATGCAAACTAGTACTCTCTCCAATTCATACTAGTTGAATTAATTTTATCTAAATATAGATATATCTAGTTAACAAACAACTCCGTATACATACATTGGCATCTAGATAAATTTTTTTGCGAGAAATCCACCGATCTATTAATAATCATCAACAGTAGTACAAATAACCCCAAAAGTAAAGAAAATTACAAATTGGTATTCGGACCACCTAGCGACGACTACAAACACTAGCACGAGCCGAAGGCGCGCCGCTGTCCTCGCCCCTCCATCGCCGGAGTCAGGCAAAGCTTGTCGTAGTAGAGCTTGGTGTAGTAGACAGACGGGAAGTCGTCGTGCTAAGGTCCCAAAGGACCAGCGCACCAGAGCAGCAACCATCGCCAATGATGACAACCGTAGATCGGAAGAGACTATCATGAAACCACACCAACAAACATGAAAACCGACCGGATCCCAGCAGATCCGACGGGCACACAACTCCACGCGCCCTCCAACAGCGCTAGATGCACCATCGGAGCGAGGATAGGGCGGGAGGACCTTATTCTGACTTCAGGATGTAGCCGCCGCCTCACCATCCCAAAAAAGAGACTGAAAAGCAAACTAAATTAAGAACAGAAACTCCCCGCCGACGAGGGACTGTGGTCCACCACACCTCCAAGGCCCCAAGGCCACCGGAGACGGAGCGGACCGACGGTATCGCTGACGAGGAGGACGGAACCCTAGATGGGTTTTTTGCCTATTTTCCGCCGCCTCCTGGGTTCCCTTGGCACCGTACCGGTTCGTAGTAGCATCTAGATAAATTTAAATCAACTAATTTAAGTTGAAGAAAGTATTACATTGTATTTCCATAAGCAGTTCTATACATGGCAGAAGGCACATCAAGGATTGACGTAAGTTTCAGCTCACGTACGTGCAGGGCCGGTCCTGGGATTTCGAGGGCCCAGGACGAAAGTACAATTAAGGGCCCAATATAACTATTAAAATAATTATTAAATATTGTTAATATATAATAACTATTAAGAGTAAACATCTAAATTATATTCAAACACATATATAGTTCTTATGAATTTTATAGAAATTTTCTTATTCGATATGTATTTGTGCTAGTCATTTCATTTTTTCACTACTTGAGGCCACTTCGAGAGAATTATTACCATAACAAAGAAATCGTGAAGGTGCAATGTTCGGATCATTGAGATACCCAAAGTGATGAGTTGTTGTTCAACAACTTTATCTTTTAAGGATTCTGCAACTAATATTATGTATGTTGATTCTGCACGAATCTTGTCGCCACGCTGTCGAAGAATTTTGCGAAGTCTCCTCTCGACAACTAAGCCTCTTACCTCTCAATGTGGTATTTGTGGCAACCATAGGACCATCAATTAGTCATCTCCCACTCTTGTTCACAAAACAGTCGGACACTATCAACTTCCAGTAAAAAGAAAATTAGGTTCATACCTATTTATTTGAGCTTTGCATTCCAAATTAAATGACTTCGATTTGTTAGGATTCGTCTATATTTATACACTAAAACACATCTAAATACACATGAATAATCCAAATCACTTGATTGGAATAGATGGAGTATTAGAAATCAAGCGCCTGATGAAAGAGAAAATCCGCCATTTTTTCAAGCAGGAAAATACGTTGATTCTTTTACATTTTTCTTGAGAATTCCGTGCTAGATTTTTTTGGATCAGTCGGTTGAGCCATGGGCCACACACCATTTAGTCCCTTGTACATTGTACCTGGCTAAGGTAGGGCCCTAGCCTAAGGTGAATAAACAGAGCTAGCTAAAATAAGAAGGGGAAAATTGGATCCATACCACTGAAAGAACCAATCTTTAGAAAAATACCACTCAAAGTTTATGAGCTAGAAAAATGCCATTGAAAGCTTGGCCCGTTATCTATTTTGTACCATCGCCGTTATCTCCACCTGAACTGGAGCTTTAAACGAATCGATCAACACATGCACGCCAAGCAGCAAGGCAGCACTTCACTGCCCTCTTTTGCAGCTCTCCAGGTTGCACTTCAACGCCCGCTCCAGCAGCATTCATGTTGTAGTTTACTGGCCTCTCAAGCAACATTATGGCAGCATATAACATGACTTCAGTACATATTATCACAGTTGCAGATGTAGCCATACAAAAGGGACATTACAGCCATCCTTCTAGTTGTTAGAGCATCTTTACTGGCGGCTCCCCAAATAGGCGCCGGCAGCCGCGCAGGCACTCAGCTTATGAGGGACGGCGGCACGCTTTCCTCCATTTGGGGAAGGGTTCCCCACACCGGCGGTCCTAATACGGCGGCCCAATAAAGTTGGAAAATTCAAAAACACAAAAGGACGACGAATTTCATTCGTTTTCTACAAAAGACGGCGAGTTTGTAAAAAGACATCGAATACACATAGTAAACTAGCGAGGCGCCTCCTTCTTGGGACGCCTCCTTGGGGCGGCGAAGTTCGAGCCGCCCGCGAGCGTCCCGTCAACTTCGCGGCCAAACCACCAGCTCCGGCGGCCCATGCGGTTGGACTGCCCGTGGGGAGTTGGGCCGCCGCCACGTGGGCATTCGTTCGGCATCTAGCCTCCTCGCCGCCTCGGTTTCCGGCGACGACCGCCATTAAGCGTCTTTAAAAATGCGACAGTCGCCATGTCTCGCTGACATGGCTAGCCTGCGGGCATTTTCTAACGTGCTCGAGGCGCCGGTTCGCCCGTTCGGTGCCCTACGTGAAGGAACCGACACGGGATTACCGATGGTTTTATTGGGCTTGAAATAGCGACGGCACTTTACTGGACGCGCCGGTGTGAGCCCACTTTAATGGAGAGAGAGTTGGAGGCTTCAACATCTCCCGATTTAGTTTTCCTACGAGGCAGTGGGCTAGCTAGTGAACGAAAATTGCAGCACAAATAAGAAATAAAAATCCGGCGGCGAGGTGCCACGTGGCACGACGGCGAGCGCGACATTGCACCGGATGTTGTGCACCATGGTGGTGCCGACGGCCAGCTAGGCGACGGCATCTCTGGCTCGTCCCTCGGTGAGGCTAAACGAGACTACTCTCTGCCCATATAAAATGGGGGTTGGGGTCGAGGCGAAATCCCCACGTGAAGCTGACGACTCTTTGGATCTGGCGGCGGTGGCGTGGTTGTGAAGCAGGCGTGTACCATGGAGGGGCACTCGGAGGAGCAGTCGCCGCCGCTGGATGTTCTTCCTTTGGCCTAGCCTGGGTGGAGTGTGTGCGTGTGGTCTGGCTAATTTGTGTGCGTGCATTGTGTTCAGTTCAGGTTCAGCTGGGTTTGTCAAGTTTGATCGATTCGTGTAATTGACGTCCATTTCACGGTGGTGGCATAAATCAATAACGGACCAAGCTTTCGATGGTAATTTTCTAGCCCATAAACTTTCAGTGGTATTTTTCTAAAGATTGAATCTTTTAATGGTAATCTTTTAATGGTATGGATCTAATTCTCCCAATAAGAAGGCCCATCTAACGAAAATAAAAAAAAGGGCCCAAGAACCATAACGTATCGTCTTGTTTCTCCATACCGCTGTACTCTACGATGGCTCCGACCTGCTCTAATGGTGGCGTGGTCCGTCCCAGCATTTGCATACCTAGCTGGGAGTTGGGGCCCCTTGTTTCCGGGGGCCTGGGGCGCCCGCCCCCCCCCCCCCCCTCGGGCCGGCCCTGCGTACGTGCATGTTGAAGTAATAAGAGATATGTACAGCGATTTACCGCATTCGTTTTTAGCCGAGGAAGTTAAAGTGGCCTCAAAAATCAAATGTCTCCAGCCAAAACAACAAGTTGTACTGCGTGGCTAGGTTTAATTTACCAAATTATATGTGTCTAAGCAACGAGTTTAAGGGCATCATTTCAAATATCAGTACCATCTTGTTTCAGATTGCAGGAATTATGAAAATTGAAAATATTGTATGGTTAGTAAATGTAAACTTTCCGTTGTTATTTTTAATATTTAGCGAATCCGCGGCCTTAGGCCTTTCACAATGCATCATCTTCTTACCATGTTATCATAGGTAACTATGCATGTTAAGAAATGACAATCACAATGCATCGTTTTGTGCTTCGCTTGCAGTGTGAGGCCCGTGTGGTGGCTTGTGTGACAACGATGGCGGTGTTGAGCGATGGTCTGGTAGCGTTAAGACCTTGGCTTCGGCGAGCGTCCGAGCTTCTTCGTCTTGTGCTTCGCTTGCAGTGGAGTCGGAGCTACTATGGTTTGTCGAGAGTCTTCATTTGAGCAGCGTACAATGACCTGCAGGGTGTCCCTTTGGCGATGATCTTCCTCGGCGCAGGTCTTGCGCTTATCCTCTTCAGAGCTCGTCATCAGAGTCGGATCTGTCGCTTGTTTGGCGTTGGCCGGCTTGAGCTTCACGGTGCCGCTTTGGCGAGGTCTTGGTGGTTGGTTCTTCGGTGAAGTCGGAGTTGCTGAAGAGTGATGACGATGACGTTGAAGGTCAACCGCGACGACTTCTCGCTTCGGCGGCCTGTGTATTTTGTGTGGGTTGCCAGGGTGGCTCTGTGTCCCTGCGGTGGTCGTGCTCCATGACGGTCACCGGGGCACTTGTTTCGGTTTTCGGCCGATTCTCCGCTAATAAACTGGCCAAATTCTGTACTTCTTCTTTATTAATGAAAATGGCAAGTCTTTTGCCTCGTTTCAAAAAAAAAAAAACAATGCATCGTTTTTTAGTGTTGTATTTAATTTAATGACTTTGGGCTCACGCATGCATGTGATTGGCTTAGACTAGTCACAATGGGAAGTATCGTAGACTAGTATCATACATATGATACTAGTTTATGATACAACACCTACAATGCATAGTATCATGAATTAGTATCATAGTTCCATTTTATTTAATGTTTTGTAGAATCTCAATGCAAATATGTGTACATGATGTGTTTGCCACTAATTTTTTTAGTTTTACGTGTCATGATGCGGTATCTACCTATGATACTACTCTCACCTCTCTCCTCATTAATTAATGTGCCACATAAGATTTTTGCCTACATGGCATGCATGATACTACCTATGATACTCCCATTGTGGCTAGTCTTAGAAATGTATTTTGCCTATGACTGACAACCATCTCTTTCATCATTAATTATGATGCCACATCATTACTTGGCATATGATACCGCCCTAAGACTAGCCACAATGGGAGTATCATAGGTAGTATCATGCATGCCATGTAGGCACAAATCTTATGTGGCACATCAATTAATGAGGAGAGAGGTGAGAGTAGTATCATAGGTAGATACCGCATCATGACACGTAAAACTAAAAAAATTAGTGGCAAACACATCATGTACACATATTTGCATTGAGATTCTATAAAACATTAAATAAAATGGAACTATGATACTAATTCATGATACTATGCATTGTAGGTGTTGTATCATAAACTAGTATCATATGTATGATACTAGTCTATGATACTTCCCATTGTGACTAGTCTAAGAGACATGCATTGGAGAAGGACTTAGATGTTAGGTGGCAGGCAGCAAGGAGCGAAGACAATAAAAGAACACGGGAAACCAACAAACATTAAGTGGTGGTCTGATCTAACATTAAGTGGTGGTCTGATCTTACATTCTGTGCGGTAACACCAAGCAGTACAATAGTGTCAAACAATTTCGATAGTAGGAGTTTATTATACAAGGGTGACACACCTAACGAACCATTCAATATGAAAAGTATTTATTACATATTTAGTCGACATGGTACATCTACAATCGTCATGAGCTAAATATTTTCTCACCTAACTTTCTTCTGCAGGAAACAAACAACCAGCCTTTTACATTTAACATTTTACTTTAATGTTATTTATTTGCAACCTCTACTCAATCAAAAAAAAAATCAATCTTTCACCATACAATTCATTTTCATGTTCTTCAATCACAATCCTTGCAATCAGTTCACTGAAAACTAGTGACACCTCGGATGCGACCGACACGAGCTCACCAAGACGATATACAATTGGGAGAATACTTCCACGAAACCGTGCTTCAACAAACCTCTTGATACCTTCGATCTAGATTACATATGTAATATAGTAGTTTTTTCATGGAGACTTAAGTTTTATCGAACAAAGAAGTAATTGGTTGAAAAGATTTTAACAAGTCTATGAAAGTCTAAAATGGTTTTGTTTACCACAAACAATCTATCTTGACTTTTGTGTGTGTGTCCGGGGGGGGTGGAAATATGGTGCGGTCTCAGCCCCAGCGTCGGCGGACGCACCACCTAAGAATCCCGGAATAGATCACATGTTGTTTATCTCATGCTTTTTTTAATATCCTTGGTGGATAATGCATGGTGAGCAATGTTGGGTCCATGTGAATATGAATGTGAGTATAGATGTTCGTAAACCTTTGTGCCCGGTCTTAAGATCATTTTTATTTAAAAAAAACTAAATCGACATACTAACACCAAACCAAAACATGCTGGCCTTGTTTTTTTCTTTATTGGAGCTCCTCTGTCCATGAGTAGCTTTGTTATAACATTAAAGAGGGTTATGTGAGGGAAGAGAAACGAGAGCAAAAGGTAGTTTGCAAAATGCAAAAGTATAGACCGCAAAAACAATTCTACTCCCTCCGTCCATAAATAGATGCCAAAGATTTAGATGTATTTATACACTAAATCGTGACTAGATACATTTAAATTTAGATAAACTTTTGGCATCTATTTATGGACAGAGGTAGTATTATGAATATAGCTAATCCTATCAAGGTCATGTGTGGTCCTATAGGACATCTAAGACCAAACTAAGTAGCCTAACTGCAGAACTAATGCCAAACTAAATAATACACGTTGTAATTTGCTCACGAGCTGAAATACCAATCTGCGCTTGGGCTCATCTTTTCCTTCTAAGAAAGGAAAAAAAATACACATTTGTCTTTTTTGCATAGGGTGCAAGATTAATCTTTTTTTGCGGGTAAGGTGCAAGATTAATCTTGTGTATTAATAAATACACAAAAGAACTCGAGGTCTTATACGCTCTTGTGTTTTTAACACTTGAAAAATCAATTTTGTTTCAGATTATTTTGACATTAGAATTTGTCCCACTGGACCAGTGCTCTTGGGTTATGGCCATATCTATTGACTTACCTAACTTGGTGCTACGTTTGCATTTCCCTGGTGAGCTCAGCTCAGACTGATCAGTAGTGACAGCTCAGTTTAGTTATGGCCGATATCTATTGACTTACCTAACTTGGGCAGCTCGGTCCGGTCACCGCCCCATGGAAACTCCGCCCCACAACCCCATCTCGCCCCCCTCCCCGCCTCCGGTCGCCGATGGCTCCCCGGCGGCCGACGCCGGGGCGGGCGGAGAGCAGGCGGACGGAGGATTCGGCGCCGGGCTGGAGCCTCTGTGGTCGCTCCTCTTCGGCACCCCGGAGGAGCTGGAGCCCATGTGGTCGCCGCCGAGGGAGTTCGACGTCAGCGCCGAGTTCGCCGCCGCTGTGGCAGACCCGGAGCCCCTGGTGGACGACGGAGGAGGTCCCTGGGATGGCGCCGCGTGGAGGTCAACGGGGCTCGTCGCCGGCGAGGGCTCCACCCGGGCGCTATCTCCGCCCACCGCGGCGCCGGGCTTCGCGGAGTTCGACCTCCCCGCGTCTGATTCCTCCGAAGGCGCTCCCGAGGTGAGGCCGCTCGATCATTATTCACCTATGCCGGAATCTCCGTCTACTCCGGTTGCCGTAGACATGCGGGAAAAGCTCGTATTCATCTCCGACATCTCCGCGCCGGTGCCCCCGGAGTCTGTACCATCGCCGGCGCCGGCGCCGGCTTGTTTGGAAGCTAATGTACATGAGAGTGCACCGGAGTGCACGCTGAACACCATGCCATCGCCTCCTGCAACTTCCGGGGACGATGCCGATTTGGTTCGTTTGGAGACAGGGGATGCTTCCAACTATTGCTCTGCTTCAGAGAAAATTGCCTCAGCAAGCATGGCTGCTGTTGATTTGAACGCAGAGTATGATCCCGGGGCCAATGTCGACGGTTGTGGTACCTCAGGTGCCATCAGTACAGATGCCAAATCTCTTTGGGGATCACAGACGATTGCGGCACCCACAGTGGCAGCAAATGTCGCACCCCCAGATTCGAATGAATACTCATTTGGAGCTTCCAAAATCACAGTGCCAGCAAATGCTGCACCTCCAGAATCGAATGAATACTCATTTAGAGCTTCCAAGCGGCGCTCTGTGGGTAAGCCGATCAAAGAGGCCACCACTACTACACCACACACAGTAGGGAAGCCAATCAAAGGGACCACCACTGCTGCACCAGGCAACATTGGTAAGCCGATCAAAGATACCACCACTACTGCACCAGACAACATTGGTAAGCCGACCAAAGAAACCACCACTACTGCACCAGACACAACAGGTAAGCTGGTCAAAGAGACTACCACTACTGCACCTGACACAGGTGACTTGCACAACAGAGGATCACCAGAAATTGTTAAGAGGAAAAGCAGCTCCAGTGGCAATGAGAACAAACGAGGTGGTCTAAACATTCAGGTTGTGGTGGCTTTACCAGCGGTGAATTATAGGTCCGTAAAGCGGGGAGGAGTATCTGTTCGTGCTCCAAAGAAGACTAGGATGGCTTCAAAGGCATCATCAGTGGGTTCAGGCAGGCTACCACCTATTTCGCCAGTGGTAAACAGTGAACCTCCAATGCATAAAGCAGAGTCTTATCCGCATTCACCACCTAGCAAGTATGATCTTGACACTGTAAAGAACTCGCCATTAGAGAGAGTGGATAATACTGGTGTTGTACCGTGCAATTTGGGGCTACTGAGTGCAGAGTCACAAGTGGTAACTCAGGTACCCAAAGAGCCAGATGGAAAACTTTCTAAGCCTGTAAGGGCAAAGAGGTTGAGGGGCTCGACAAAGTCACAAGTGGTAACTGAGGTACCCAAAGAGCCAGAGTCTAATCCGCATTTACCACCTAACAAGTATGATCTTGACACTGTAAAGAACTCGCCATTAGAGAGAGTGGATAATACTGCTGTTGTACCGTGCAATTCGGGGCGTGCAGAGTCACAAGTGGTAACTGAGGTACCCAAAGAGCCAGATGGAAAACTTTCTAAGCCTGTAAGGGCAAAGAGGTTGAGGGGCTCAACAGAGTCACAAGTGGTAACTGAGGTACCCAAAGGGCCAGAGTCTAATCCGCATTTACCACCTAGCAAGTATGATCTTGACACTGTAAAGAACTCGCCATTAGAGAGAGTGGATAATACTGGTGTTGTACCGTGCAATTCGGGGCTACTGAGGGCAGAGTCACAAGTGGTAACTGAGGTACCCAAAGAGCCAGATGGAAAACTTTCTAAGCCTGTAAGGGCAAAGAGGTTGAGGGGCTCGACAGAGTCACAAGTGGTAACCGAGGTACCCAAAGGGCCAGAGTCTTATCCGCATTTACCACCTAGCAAGTATGATCTTGACACTGTAAAGAACTCGCCATTAGAGAGAGTGGATAATACTGGTGTTGTAACGTGCAATTCGGGGCTACTGAGTGCAGAGTCACAAGTGGTAACTGAGGTACCCAAAGAGCCAGATGGAAAACTTTCTAAGCCTGTAAGGGCAAAGAGGTTGAGGGGCTCGACAGGTAAATGCTCGCCAAATTTGAAGAGGACAAAGAAAAATAGTGGCTCAATTTGTGAATTGCCAAGTGTCACAATGATGCCAGATCCGAGCAAGAAAAATAGTGGCCCAATTTGCGAATCGCCAAGTGTCACAATGATGCCAGATCCAAGCAATAGTGCAAAAGTTATCTTGGATAAGAACTTGGTTGATTCAGAGATTGTGGAAAGTGATGACGGATCCTGTTGTTTTGTGGGGGAGGCAGTGCCGGAGGAGGAGGCTAGGCAGAGGTGGCCTCATCGCTACGAGAAGAATCATCACTCTGTGGAGAAGGTAGGCACTTGGCTCCACTACCTGCTCTTTGCACGGCTGCATCATCATATAAATGATATAAGAACGACTGAACAATATATTGTTATAGAGAAACATAAGAACGAGATATTTGTTGTTGTAGATTGATTGATAATAAATAAGTAGTTCTGTTGGATGTTTAGACTCGCCAAGAGTAGGAATTGTTTACTAGAACTATATTCATGTGCTCATTCAGCAGTACACAACCACAAATATAACAATACAGTGCTGATTAGTACACATGCAATGCAATACCTTCCTAGCAAAAATATTCAAGCATGTAGGCGACATCAGAAGGCACACATGTCAAACAGGCATACATATTAGACGTATATGATGGATTGTAGCAAGTGCAACATGATGGTTAGTATCAAGTAGCAACATATAGGGAAGATAAGCACTAATGCTAGAGATTTATATAGTTTCCATATTAGCTGTACAATGCCCATGTTTATGAGGTTTTTCTCTGCATATTTACCACACCTGTATATGTATATACACTGGACTAGGGCCTCAAGGGAGTACAAGTTGTGTTTCTGTAAGAGTTAACACCCCGAAATCTCTGCTCCCTATATCAATATAATCATGTAGTTTTATAATAATTCCAACCATTCTGTTTGCTCTAGTACAGGTTACGGTTATATCTGTAGGTAATTATTCTGCTACTTAGTCCAATATGCACTATGGAAATTGGAAGCCACCATGCTTTTGAATGAGAAAGTATTTTAATTTCAAACCCAGAAAATGGACCCTTGATCATTCGTTTTTGCAAGTCTTTATCTTGTATGCAGCTAGGGACATGTGAGTCACAAATAAATTTGGACAACGGTTTGAACAATGGATATTGAGTTTAATATGGTAACAGAAATGAACAAAGTTCTTAAATCTGGATAGACATCACTAGTGAGGTTGACTAGATGAAGGTTCAGCCCAATTTTTACCTATTCAGTATAACGAGTAACAACCTTTGTGTTTTCTCAAAAAAATAAAGTTCAATCCAATGAAGGATTGGCTTGTGTTACAAGAAATACAGAATTACATGCGAAATTTTATGAAAAAAACTAACCATTTCTCTGTGTGGACAATAGCGCAATCTTGTAATAAGGGTTACCCAGACATGTTGGCTACGTAGTTTATATTCCCTCCAATCCATATTAATTGTCTCTAATATAGATGTATCTAGACACATTTTAGTTCTAGATACATCCATACTAGCGACAAGTAATATGAATCGGAGGGAGTAACTTCTTATATAAATTCTGTAGTTCTTGTATTTTTATATGAAATTTGTTAATTCTTGTACTACTACATACTACAAGTTTATAGTCTACCTTATGTTGTATTTGTAACAATTGAGTTTTATGCAAGTAACGTTTTTTGTTTATCGTTTCTCTGTTTGAAGGATATGAGGAGCGATATCCAACCGTTTGCAAAGTGAGCACACAATGCGTTATCTTTTTTGCTTTCTGAATAATTTACTCCTGT
Source organism: Lolium multiflorum (assembly GCA_030979885.1). Lineage (NCBI taxonomy): Eukaryota > Viridiplantae > Streptophyta > Magnoliopsida > Poales > Poaceae > Lolium > Lolium multiflorum. The sequence continues at coordinate 333,059,011 of CM061750.1, forward strand.
TACTAGGCTAACACCAATACATCCTACCTTACATTACAGTGCTGGCGATGCTGTCTTGGAAGTTAAATGTCACTATTTGCAAGCCAGCATATCTGGATCTACTTTTTGCATTGGAGATTGTGCATTTGTGAAAGTGAGTTCAGACTTCTCTGTTAATATTTTCTATATGTATCTTTATGGCTTGTGCCTCTTCATTTTCATGGATTTTTAACTCATTAAATGTATCAAACAATTATCTGAAAATATTACTCAGTGATCAGTCTTATATATCCTTTTCCCATTTTTTGAGTGTTGTACCTAAGTGATCAAGTTCATGCACATTTTATTTGCAGAATCTTTATCTACGTTTATCTAGAACTGATGCTTGACTGTGAAGTATATTTAACATGAGTTTGCTATTTCGTTATAGTATTTAACATTTACCATGTTATCAAACACTTGTTGTACAACCCTAACAGGCCGGGTTGATTTTTTGCAGGGTCCAGAAGGAAAACCAAATTACATAAGCAGGATACTAGAGTTTTTTGAAACAGTTGCCGGTGAACGTTACTGCAGAGTGCAATGGTTTTTCAGAGCTGAAGACACGGTAAGTTATGTTGCCTTGCTGTTTGACGGAGAGCTACACATGTATTGAAGAACCATTTTCATGTTATAAATATGAAACTTTATAGTGAGATTAGGTTTATGTCATAGGATCTCTAACCATGCTTTCGACTTCTTATTCGATCTCTCAGATCATGGAAAACCAAGCACAATCTCATGACCCAAGGAGGCTCTTTTACTCAGATCTGAAGGATGACAATTCACTAGACTGTATTGTCTCCAAAATTTCAATTGTGCAAGTTTCTCCTTGTGTATGGCTTCATCTTGCATCTTAGATATTTTCGTGTAATGACTGGCATGCTGAATTTTTTTCCAGTGAGAAGTATGAATTTTTGTTTATGTTACAGGTTGATAAAGAGTCAAAGTCGATATCTCCATCCCAATATTACTATGACATGAAGTACTCTCCGGACTACAGTACTTTCTCTACCGTGGAAATGGGTCTGTGTTCTCAAACAACAGTGATACATACATGGCTATACTCTGAACGAAAGAGACGGGAAATGCTTTATAATGCCAACCAATCATGGCTTATATTTGAAAGCTGCTCTCAACATTTTGCATTTGTTCCAAGTAGTTTTCAGATTTATCATTATTATTATCATTTTCATTCTGGTCATAGTTTCTGAAATTTCAAAATATATGGTTTTGTAATTTTTGTGTGTAGTTTTTGCTGTATCTTCTGTTTTTATTATTGTTATGAGCTTATCTCAGCATTATGACTTTGTTTTACGAAATGCAGGAGATATGCATGCCAAATTGCAGTCAAGCCACGTAAGTAGTATCAATATGAAAAAGGTTGACTTCAGTAAGAAGCAAAAGTCTCCTGTACCAAATAAGAAGGATCTCTCTTTGCTAGATCTCTACTGCGGTTGTGGTGGAATGTCAACTGGACTTTGTCTTGGGGCTAATGTTGGTGGTGTGAATCTTGTGACGGTACTTCTGTTACACGACATATTATATGTGCTATAACTTAGTAAGAGTGCATGCTTTGTGAATGTTTTGCTCATTGATTACAGAGATGGGCTGTTGATAATGATGAAGTTGCATGTGAAAGCTTCAGATTGAATCATCCAGAAACTCGGGTACTATGACTTTAATCAGTTCATGGCCCATGCTATATTTTCTTTCAATAGAGTTTTAATGCTATTTCTGGCCCATGTCTAAACACTGACATTCTGCTAAATAGGTCCGGAATGAAACTACCGACGATTTCCTTGAATTGCTGAAAGAATGGCAAAAATTATGCAAACAATATGTGAGGCAAAGTGAAGTAAAGGACCAGGCTGATGCTTTAACAGAATCCAGCAATGGAATTCCAGACGAGTCTTCAGTCCCTCCCGAAGAGCTTGAAGTATGGAAGCTAGTTGATATTTGCTATGGTGATCTCAATAATGTCAGAAAACGGTGCTTATATTTTAAGGTTTGTAATGATTAGTTTCCTCCTTACATTTATGGTAGAAGCTGCTTAATCACCTGTTAGATTTATCAGCACAAGCAGAAATTCCAAATCCCTAAATTCCTTTTTGATCGAATTAACAGTAATTACTCCTGCACTATTTTGTTGTGTTTTCGATGGGATAAACAGGCCTCATTAGGTTCAGTCCAAACTAGGCTAGAAGATAACACTATAGGTCACTTTAGTCCCTATAAATAACCCTCCACTATGGTGGGGCCCCTGAATAGTCATACTTCTTGAAGAGGCCACCAAATACTTTAATTTTTGTACCCATGACAGAACATATTGATTTCCTTGTGTGCATTCAGCTTATCAAATAAGTTCACTCTCTTGCCTTAACCTAGCATGCTCTTTCATTTGTGCGTAGATCACATACTTTTCTTCTTTTTGTTCATATATCGCTTTTATTCTGAACTAAACGTGCTATTTTACTACACAATATGTATCCAGGTCCGTTGGAAGGGTTATGGCCCTAATGATGACACATGGGAGCCAATTGAAGGATTAGGGTATGCAAAAATTATTCTTACCATGATCCATTTCACGTAATATGAACTGTTCAACTTTATTAATGCAGGAACTGCACTGATGCAATTAGGGATTTCGTTATTGAGGGTCATAGGCAGAAGATACTACCACTTCCTGTGAGTGCTATTCTTCAGAGTCAGCTTTGGTGAATCTGAGTTTACTGAGTATATGATACTACTAGACTAACCCCCCACCAAAAAAAAAGGAAACCGAATATTGATACAAATTCAAGTCCAGTTCAATCAGTGACCTCCAGAATAGAGATCCAAGGCCACATTGCAAGACCTAAACTATGCAATTTTGACATGATGCAGAATTGTCCTTTGTGGCTATGCATCTCTTTGTGCTGCGATGTTATGTTTTAAATAAATGATAAATGACATCAATTCTTCATTCCATGTGGGATCCATCATAATGTGTATCACATCAAAGCTATACCAGGCGCGTGGCACATCTCTCTGAGTTTGTAATAATGGTTATAGATACTGGCTGCAATCTGTAGATTTGTTAGTAGTTGATAAATGAGAAGATAAATAATTGGGAGCATGATTATGAAATCCAAAACTTCCAAATTTTTAACCTTTACAGTAAATTCTGTGAAAGGACTAACTCAGAGGGCGAAGAGTGAACCGTTCTGGATGTCTTGGGTAATGTGACATATATGTTGCATCATTGTCTGTAACAACTGCCCTAGAATTAGTCGAGGTGAAAACTGCTAGACGGCTTTGATACTTCAAGGTTACAATCTAGAAAGCTTTTGTCCTCCCCATTCAATCTAGAACATTTTTGGGTTGAAAAGCAGACTCGTTCCGTACTTTAGGGTTAGAAAGGAAAATTTTAAGATAAATATGACATATTATTGCTTTTAAACTGCACTTATATAATAATTGACATATGTTGCCTGCTCTTCTCTATTAGTTTGAACCTTTAGGGGAACTGGCAGGTGAATGCATGTTGAAATATATTGCCCGTCCTTCTCCATCAGTTCGAACTTTTGGGTGAACTGGCTAGTGCATGCAATTCAATAATCACATTACAACACTACAATTCTTGTGATATTCAAGCCCATGTATTGAATCAATTTTCTCCATGGAAAATTCTGTCTTTCATATCAATACTGGTAGTTAGATATTACACATGCTTGCTATGGCCTCATTGGTTAATATTTATTTTCATATTTTGCTTATGTGTATTTTCAGGGTGATGTTGATGTTGTATGCGGGGGTCCACCATGCCAAGGCATTAGTGGCTACAACCGCAATAGAGAATTCGATGCACCATTTAAGTGTGAGAAGAACATGCAGATTATTGTCTTTATGGATGTCATGCAATTTTTGAGGCCCAAATATGTCTACATGGAAAACGTCCTTGATATATTGAAGTTTGCTGACGCGACACTTGCAAAATATGCTTTAAGTCGCCTAATTGCTATGCATTACCAAGCCAAACTGGGGATCATGGCTGCTGGATGTTATGGTCTTCCACAATTTCGGATGCGTGTATTTTTGTTGGGCTGTCATCCTGAGGAGGCAAGTACAGTCTTTTCTTGGGGAACTATGACAGAGAGAGCCTTACTAGCAAATTAATCTTCTGATATTGGAAAGTTACTTTGGTGTTACCTTATTACCAATTTTACTATGTAGAAATTGCCCCCATTTCCTCTGCCTACACATGAAGCGATTGTGAAGAATGGTTGCCCGTTGGCTTTTGAGGTAAATGTTAACTGGCTGAATTTGGTTTGTGATAAAAATATAGCGTGTTCCCACCTTACCCGTACATTTATATGGAAGGGTGTCAGTTCGTTCTTTGTATCTCACATCATTATCCTGTTATAATTCAGAACATGCTTTCTCTTGCATTTGTACTGTCTCGTATATTTACACTCATTCTGTGGGTTGTAATCTGCTTGTTTTGCATATCCATCATCTGGGAATTTCCACATGTTGATGCAGAGTATTCTTTGACCTCTAGTGCAATTGTGACACTTTTTTTTTTAATCTTGTAGCGTAATTTGGTTGGGTGGTCTGACAGCACGAAAGGGCAACTAGCGAAGCCAATTGTCCTTGAAGACATTCTTTCAGATCTTCCAAAAGTAATTGACAATCTTAGAGATCTTAAACCTCTAATTTTAATAACCTTTTTTTTCATAAGCTGTTGTACACCTTTGTAGGTGGGAAACGAAGAAAGTCGTGATGAAATGTCATATGTAAAGGGCCCTCAAACAGAGTACCAAAGATACATTCGAACATTTAAATCTGGTGGGCACCTAAACTTTAATTTCTTGTATGCTTTGTACTTTTATCATTCCCGACACCATGTGGGGCCAGCACTATGTGCGCGCAGTGTTAGGCCAGAAAACGAATGTAAGACAGCATGAGGCTTAGCCTAATGTTTTCTTTCTAATGCGAGTTGTTGACATTGGAAGATTTACGGTTGTTTAGGCAAGTCTGATGCGACTTGAGGGTCAAGTCGAGTCGTCCAGATAATGTACATATCCACCATGCCACGGTGCGCAGTCATCCTTGCACAACTACGCTCTCAGAAGCTTGCTTCGTGATCAGTTGGGGGAGGGCAGGGCCCAGGGTTGTATTGCATAAAACGAAATATATTCAGTACTAACGGTGGGGAATACTCAGGGATAGTAAATACTCCCTCCGTCCCACGAAAGTTATTTGAAATTTGTCTAGATTTGGATGTATCCAGACACTAAATAGCATATAGATACATCCAAATTTTGACAAACCTCAGACAAGTTCCATGGGACGGAGGGAGTAAAATTCAGTTGAAAAAATATTGATAGCAGAAGGGGTGGTGCTAAAGGGTATTGTTTTTATTTTACCACTAGTCTAGGGTTTGGGTGTGTCCCTTGGAGTTCTTGTACTATATATTTTCCCTTTGGACTGTTGAGTACAAACAATATCCATTTGTCTTACTCCAATATTGACACGTGGGATGTAATAAGCTAATATTAGAAGAAAACTTGTTTTGCTTCCTCACATAGTTTCTGTAATTTTTATTTAGCACTGACCAAGTCTGTTGATGGTACTTCATCATAATTGTGCATGAAACTCTCGCATAAATCTCTTATGTGTGCAGAAGTGCAGGGTCCTAAATCTCATGTTGCAAAAGCCAAGTCAAAAAAAGCTAAGCCAAAATTGTATGATCATCGGCCGTTGGCACTTGGTAATGACAACTACTTAAGGGTGTTGCAAATTCCCAAGAAAAAGGTTTGGCAAGACACTTATATGCTCAGATTTCATCTTAGACAAGACATTCCTCTCAATCTCACCAGTCCTATTCCAGGGAGCTAATTTTAGAGACCTTCCGGGAGTTGTAGTTGGTCCGGACAATGTAGCTAAATTAGACCCAACAAAGGATAGAGTGCTTTTACCATCTGGTCGTCCTCTGGTAAGATGCTTAAGATGCACCATATTTCCCTATATGTGCAATTTAAAACAAAAACCACCAGGTTGTGATTCTTATTTTCTTTTTTCAGGTGCTTGATTGTATACTAACGTATGAGGATGGTAAATCCTTAAGGTTGGTTTCAATTGGTTTTAAAAGTACACTGTTGTTTCATAGATACGTCTTCCTGTTTCTGATTGAACTGTATCTTGTATGATGCGTTTTAGACCTTTCGGCCGATTATGGTGGGATGAGGTAGTTGGAACTGTGCTGACGTGTCCAAATGCTCGTATGCAGGTTACTTACGATTCTGTCTTCATTATTTACTTAGCTCATGATTTTAAAGTATCACCTAAGAAACTAAGAGAGTATGTTTCAGGCCTTGATACATCCTGCACAGGACAGACTGCTCACTATTCGTGAAAGTGCTCGATTGCAAGGTTTTCCTGATAGCTACAGATTCCGTGGAACAGTCAAAGACAGGTAATTGTTCTCATTTTTTTTCATGTAAGCTTTGAACATGCTGTAGAACTTTATGTACATATATTAAGAAAAGAATTCAATAGGCCTTAGAAGCAAACAGGTCCGCACCAACAGAAAACACAAGCACACCACGACCTAAGCCTAACCATTGCCATCTCTTTAGTTCTTAGCACTGCGACGACCCAGGACCTATACTCCCGCCTAAACGTTTGAGTACTTCAATTTCTCATTATGTATAGAAAATCACATAATGTTTAGGTATTGTCAATTTTTCCAACCTGTAGCACAAATGTTAACATGTGACACACCTGGCTGCAGGTATCGCCAAATTGGAAATGCCGTGGCCGTACCTGTTGGCCGTGCACTTGGGTATTCTTTGGCCATGGCCTATCTGAACAAGATTGAAAATGATCCCCTCATGGCGCTACCACCCAAGTTTGCGTTCTCCCATAATATAGAAGATACTACATATTCCAGAGTGGACGGTTGACTTGTTTACCCACATCTGTCTGTTCATTCTCTGCTAGAAAAGCTGGGTCGTGCGATTCATGGTCGTGAATATCGTTAGGGTTGTGAATATCCAATAGGTCATGCCCATTTTAAAATAATTCTTGATTCGTTCCATTGACATGTTGTATCTTGTAACATTTTCACTAGTTTTTTAAAAGTTGATGAAGACAGGTATAAGTGGCTCAGTAAGGTTTCTCCAGAGAGAACCTTGTGTTGTACTGTAAAAGAGTTCCATGTATTCCTTAGAAACTCACATAGGGAGGTAGGTGTAGGTGGCTCCAGTAGGGTCTCTGGCTAAGTTTGGGGCTGAGAGAGCCTTTGTTGTTGTACTATGAAAGAATGTATGTATAGACATGTTCGGTAGTCAGTGGAATAAAATGCATGTACATCATCTGATGTGTCGGTGTTTGTATTTGAGATTTTTTAGCAGGGAGTGAACATACCAAAAATAATTATGTAAGTAGTTCAATAAATGTACTGCAAGTTGTATTCTGGATGTAGTAGCTTCTTTGAATCAACCAACTGAGTGGCAACCTCTATATGGTCATTCCTTTTTCAGTTTAACTCTTTGCCACTACAGCACTCATCCGGCTATCCGCGTTGTAAGCACGAAATTTGACGAGAATTCTAGCATGGTTTGACATGCCTTTTTCCAGACCAAGAAACGAACATATGACACAATGGAAAGGTTCACAATTTGGACATTAGGCATGTTTAATAACTCCTTCATTTCTAAAAAAGTTTCTTAACTTTGTCTAGATACGGAGATATATAGGGGAAATTCACTTTGGCTCATAGGAGCATATGAATCCGTTGTGTGAAAATATATTTTGAAGTGTCAAAAAATTCCGAAATAAAATTTTGCATGTACATCTAGACATTTTATGTTCGTACACAAGTTTCCAGGAAAAAATTATTTTTTATGTATCTCCTGTAAAAAAGACAAATTCTGATGTTACAACACGACAACGTACAGTACATTTTTTTGTCTTTTTTGTACATGGCACATAAAATGTTGTTTTTTCATGAAAACTTATGTACGAACATAAAATGTTACAACGTACACCATAAATTTTATGTCAGAATTTTTTAACATTTTAAAATTGTTTTCTAATTATTTTGTATAATGGGTGCAAATGCTCCTATGAGCCAAAACGCCTCCTTCGATATATAGACATGTTTTAGCTATTGATTTATGTGTATCTAGAAAAGTTGCGAAGCTTTTTTAAAAAACGGAGGAAGTACAAATATTGGGAGGAATATAAATTTAAGAACAACTTGTGTACTATTTAATCTACTTGTTGGGTACCCAATGTGTACGGGTATGTGTTGGGTATAGGTGTGGGTAAAATTTCATAATTTTCTATCCTGGCCATACCCTACACATTGCCATCCTTAATAAGCACAATGAATCAGTGACGGTGCTTAAATTTTCATTGTGTTTGTTTTAGTCTTGATGAAACATGAAGCTTCAGTATATAATAGAGTAGGTCTTCATCTAATCCATCTCAATCTGGAAGGACATGTCCCGTTTTTAGTATTTACGTACTCTCTTCGCGTTCATAAAAAATGTTAAAGATTTATCTAAATTTAAATGTATGATAGTATGATTTTTAAATAAGAACCGGGAGACAGCCCATCTTAGGATGAACTCAAAACATCCACTTCCACGTTATCATTGACTAGTACATGTGTTTAATCACAAGGATTGATCGCTCCAATCTTACCATTTCAACTATCAATTAGTGTTTCTTATATTATATAAATTTAAAACTATGAACAAATGCTTAGTACGTTGGTATTCCGTGAATTACCATGATACCAACAGCTCATAAAATATCACAAATAAACGTATTCAAGTACTGTATCAAATTTCACACCAACATAAATGCAGCTGTCATATACGTGCATTTCTTCCAGTTTTTTTGGAATTTACAAATACAATTTTCTTGTGCCTAAAAAATAGACTTTTCCTAATATTTTTTTCTTGCTATCCCTCCCTCCTCTCTCGCCATTGACTACCGATTCAGGTTCGTCGGTTTTCCCAGTGCCCACCAATATTTCGTTTAGCAGATTTGCTAGAAATCAGTCGTTTGATTTTTATTATGACCCAATCCATTCCTTAGCTATTGGATTTGTCTTGTGATTCGTGCTGAGTGGGTTGCAATTGTAATTTTCCTAGTTGTTAGTGGGTTATGATTAAGAAAAAAATATCCACAGTGTTGAATTTGTTTCAAGATTCATGATGATCTATGAGTTGCACATAAGTTGCAACCAGGTTATATCTGAGATTCGATGATATCAGTGTCCACTGGCGGAGCTATGTGCAAGTCAGAGGGGGTCACCGCCCCCCCAGACTTTGCATTATTTCTGAAGATAAAAAATTTAGGACCTAAATGAGAAGAAAATAGAGCCATTTGCCCCCCCTCCCCCCCCCCAAACTTTGCATACTATCTGTTTTGCCCCCCCAAAATTCTGGGCTAGCTCCGCCACTGTCAGTGTCCGAGATCTAAATCGCATGAGATGATGAGATGTAGACGTGCCCTTCCCTTCCGCTTTCAGAACACACTGACGAACCATTGTGACACGTATTTACTCGGAGCTACCGATCGAAGAGATGTGATTAGCATTCGTGAGGGTATTCAAGCGTGCCTGCCTACTCGATCGTCAGGGTAATTTCATTTGAATGCTGTTCAGATTGCGTACATCTTCTTGAACTCCTCGTCCACCCAGTCGTGTTCCGACAGTCCAGAGCCCGAGTGGGAGCGCGAGCGGCTCATCGACGATCGCTTGATGCTGCGCAGGCGCTTGGCCTCGATCCGGTGCGCGATGACCCAGTACAGCATGGTGCCGATGGTGGTGACCAGTATGGTGGCGCCCATGACGGTGACCGCCACGGCGAGCCACCGCTCCGTCCTCCCCACCACCACGAACGACAGCGCCAGGAAGGCGACGCTGATGAGCACGCACGCCACCCACATGAGCTTGTTGATCACCGCCATCATCTGCTTCTTGGCCTTGCGCTCGATCACCACCACCGACGTCTGCACCACCACCACCGCCAGCGAGATGAAGAGCGCCACCGAGTCGAACACGAAGAAGATGATGAATGGCGTCTCGTGGGCGATGTTGGCCTCACCCAGCTCCTGCCCGGGCCCCAGGCTGTCCGCGTCCACGTACTCCCCGGGCACCGTGAAGATGGCCGCGAACGCCACCGTAGCGATCAGCACCGCCACCACGGTGGTGGAGTTGATGGCGTTGTTCAGCCCTTCCTCGTGGAGCTTGTTGATGCGCTTCTGGATGCCCTGCATCCGCACCCGCGTCTGCCGCGTCTGCTCCAGCTGCGAGTGCACCTCGTGCTTGATGTCGCTCACCTGCTGCTTCAGCTCGCGCCCCGGGTTGCCGCCCCCGCCCGTGGGGCTCAGCGCGCGGGCCGACACCACGCCGTTCTCCGCCAGCACGCCAGCCACCTCCCCGTTGCCCATCTTCTCTGCCGTGTCCAGCGGCGTCTCGCCCGACCGGTTGATCGCCTTCAGGTTCGTGTCGGGGAGCTCCAGCAGCCGCTTGATGATCTGGTGCCGCGCCTTGCGGGACGCGATGTGCAGCGCGGTGTTGCCCTTGGTGTCCGGGAGGTTGAGCAGCGTGGCATCGGCGGCGAGGAGCGCGTCGAAGAGGTCCAGGCTGGTGCCCTTGGCGGCCATGTGCAGCGCCGTCTGCCCCTTCTTGTCCACCCGCAGCGCGATGCTGGGCTCCGCCTCCAGCAGCGCGCGAACCACCTCCACGTGCCCGTTCCTCGCCGCCGAGTGCACCGCCGTCTTGCCGTTGCTCCGCGCGATCAGCGCCAGGCTGCCGTCCACCTCCAGCAGCAGGCGCACCACCTCCATGTGCCCCTGCGTCGCCGCCGTGTTCAGCGCCGTCGTGTTGGACGCGTCCACCGTCATCGACAGCTCCGGCAGAGCCTGCAGCAGCTCCTTCACCACCTCTGCAACCCATCAGTTAGTCAGTGCCTGTCGCACTCCATTGACACGACATGATCCACAGACAAATATCAGTATCAGCAGTACCTACATCCCCTTGCTTGGCGGCAATGTGGAGCGCGTCGTAGCCGCTGCGGGCCTTGATGCCGGCGGTGGCCACGTCGTGGTACTTGACCATCTCGCTCACCAGCTCCACGTACCCGTACTCCGCCGCCACGAATAGCGGCGTCTCCCCGGCCTGGTTCTGCTTGGACAGCAGCGCGCGCAGCTCCTCGGGCTCCGCTCCCGACAGCGTCTCCCGCACGGCGGCGAGCTGCCCGGCGCGCGCCGCCCCGTGCAGCGCCGTGTCGTCCCGCTTCCCGGTCAGCTGCTTCGTCATCTTCTTGCGCCGCGTCGCCGCTCTCGGCGAGTCCATTGCCTCTAACTTAAAGTTAACGAGAGGCGCGTCAAGACGAGGTAGCAGCAGCTAGCAGCAAGCCCTGCAGCAACAAGACGACTGAATGAACACGAGACTCCATCATCAGGCCATAACACGATTAGCGGCCATTCTTCGTCCATTCCCACCATTCTTTTCTGCCCACTTGCATGAATTTCACCTACCAGATTACCCTATCGATTCTAGCCCCATTACTTCTGGAGCTAAATAAAATCTACCAAAGAAAAAGGTTAGAGAACGCCAAAAGAGAAAGTTCGATGGGGAAGAAAAGCGAGTATGAACCAAACAATTGTAAAATGTGACCAGCTACATAGTGCCATGCCAGTGCAGATGCCCCTGCCCACTGTCGATTTAATCTGTTTACACGGTTTTTTTCTGTCTACAAGGTTAAAGGCGCCTCCATTTGCAATGCGCCAATGGAATTACACATCTATAAAATCTAAAAGAAAAGAGAGATCGCAATGGCAATCGCGAAAGGCTATATGTAATGCGACCTCTGACGATGATCCGTCTTTCCATTCCCCACTAATCCCTACAAGAGGCCATCGGCGGCGACGCCACATAGGAAAAAGGAACGCAAAGGGAATCGAGCAATCGTCTAAAAAGAAAGGTCCAGGAATCAGCCACATGGTTGCAATCCAAAATCGCATTACAATATAGCAGAATCCCTAACGCAATGACCCCATGAATAAGGAGTTTTGGGCGCCCACATGGTCGGCATTGGCAAGAAGAACAAAGAAAACATACCGGCGTGATGAGCTCTGCGCCTCCATGTGAGCCATGGGGCCGCCGGTCGATCCGCACGTACGTAGAGCAGAGTATGTCGTAGGAGGAGGCAGGAACAGGATCGATTATGATAATTTCGAATTGGATCAATCGATGAGCAGCCAGCCACAGATCGAGTGGAATCTTAGCTCATTTGTTTTTTCAGAAACGTTTTCGCTCGGTTTCATTTGTTTCCATGTGTCTATATTAAGAGAGCGACTGACTGGACTAATCGTGAGCGGTGACGCGGATACGTAACTGTCGCGGTACGTATTCATATCTTTGTTCTCGATATATCGTTTATAAGCAGTTGGTGATGATGCACGCATGGTTAGGTGACGATCAATTCTCGTTTCTGCTCCGCGTGATTGGTCTCTATTAATCTCCCTTAGTCCCTTGCATTTTATTTTCTGGTTCTTGGTTTGGTGGTGACCGATTGGAGCAATGGGAACTTTGAAAAAGAATCGGAGCAAAGTTGGTCGCTGACCGTTGAGTCGTTGACGCAGAAAGCTAGTACATTGCAGCCCTCATCGAGTGACTAGTGCGCCACACAATCTCGATTAGGATATGGCAACGTATTTTGGGGCAGGGAAAATTTTCAGGTAAATATGGAGAAAATATTGTTTTTCATAATAGTTTTAATGAGGAAACATGAATACAATACGCTACACGTTTACACCACATTCGAATATTCAGAAGTTCATACCACATTTGAATGTTCAGAAATCAGAAGTTCACAACATATTTGAATGTTCACAAGTTCACAACACATTTAAATGCTCATATGCATTAATGTTAGATATAAAAATGGTAGAAATTATCAAGAAAACTCTCAAAAGAGTAATGAAACTCTCACAATCGACAATAAAAACTGAAATGTCCAAATGCACCCACGAAGAGACTCTACAAGATTAAAAAAAAAAGGATGAACATGGAGTTTTCATACAACTACCAATTGCAAACAATGGTCAAAGCAATGAACATACATAAGAGTTTTCATCTAAGACCTTTTTTCATATAAAGCAAGACATTTAATTCACCTCTCATATTGGAAGCCCCATCTGCGCTGGAAAAAAAATCATAGTGTTGTTGGTTGATACTATTATAATCAGTCTACAGAACTCTTTTGTGCAGCTCAGAAATGAATGTATCTATTCACGGCACTTTGTATATTCATAGTGTATTTGCAAATGTCATATTTTTTTAAACGCAGCTGTAAATCTAATTTCATATAGATAGAGATCACCGGAGCTTTGAGAGCCAAAGGAATTGATGTCGTTTTACAGTTAGTTTCACCATCCACAGCGTACCACGGTACCAGAGATAAATAAACAGGCCATGCAACTTGCAAACGATGTTAACGTACCAACCTTTGATTTAGATCCGTAGAGTCCTAGCGAGCACAAGGGTTTTAGACTCTACGGGACACAGCCTTTACACTTCACTACATCAGAGCTTTACGAGATTCGTATATGCGTAAAGCCTCAAAGTGAACTCTTTCCCTGCTGGTGGCGCACCGCCGCCTACATGCATCTTCTCAACTTAAGGACGAAGTAATGGGCAAACACAAGAAGTGTAAAGTTGTTATCTTTTGGCCTCAGCTTCACTCGTGGAAGCTTTTGTTGTTGCTTTGGTCCCTGCAGGGCTTTCTTCTTCTGAACCTTTCTGAAACGTAGACCATGGAAGCTAATTCTGCAGCTCATGATTAAGCTCCAATCTGTCGAGTCGGATTTGATGGGGCAATCAGGTGTCCTTTTTAACTTGCCTAGATGATCAATCGATTTTATCGAATGCCCCCCAAGGGACTAGATGGTCGATCAACTTATGCACAGAGTCGCCGAGTATTTTTCGATAAGAGGAAATATACTACAGTACTAATATCAAGCTGATCATATCAGTTATACGCAACCCACACTGAATCACAAGTCAACCAAGTCCACTCTTATCTGCTGTGGAGCACGCAGGAGAACCACCTAATCCTCTGGTGACGTTTCTCCTTTATTACCCGGCGACCAAGTTGAGGTCAAGCTTTTCTTTGATCGCCAGTCTCTATCGCGGCGACATGTTAGCGTGTTATCACCACTCCAGGTTTGTCCTGTCCGGAGGAAGAGAACATGGAAAATCTTGCACTTCTCGCGTGCCGTGGAATAGGAATAGTAAAGGAGCCCTTGCTCTCCATGTCTTCACACTACAGGATTAGCAGATGCTTCTAGAACCTTCTCGGTTGTTCCAGAAAGCATTGCAGGCAGAGCAAGATCTACAAGGAACAACCGAGTGGTAAATAATACATACTGTAGTATCATTCTGCTACCACTGTACTATTAACAAAAGGAAAAGAAAATGAAAAGTAGAGAGAAATCTGATGAAAGCCAGCGATGCATAGAGAGCACAGCACAGGCTGCATTCGTATTCTGATGACCAATCTATCTCAAGTACTAGTATACACTATACAACAAGACCCGTGGCTCCTGGCTCCTGCTAATCCAGGAACGAGAGAATAACAGTTCACAACAGCTTATTCAAATGTATACAATAAACCCCTAGCACCCCCAGGGTCAAGCTGTCTATAGCGAGTGGCATCCTTTTTTTTACATTCGTGTCGTGTCGCTGCCAAAAATACTCTGAATCCATTCACTGGAAACAACATCTTCATCAGATGGCGTATATCCGGTCTATCTCGGAGTCTGATTCTGAGTTGTGTTGCCATGAGTTTGAGCCGCTCCGCCTCGTCGATTTCACCTTCTTCCTGATATACCGCGTGCGCTTGGATTTCACCACATAGTATGTCATTGTGCCAAGCACACCAGCCATGATCACCCCACCTATGACCGTCACCAGGATCGCCGCCCACTTGAAGCGCCGGCCCACCACTATGTAAGATGAGGATATGAATGCCACTGTGGTGCACACAGAAGCCAGCCACATCAGCTTGTTGATCACCTCCACCACTCGCCTCTCTGCTTTGGTCTCACCCCTAACAAGTGTTATCTGGACCACCACTACTGCCAATGATGTGAACAAGGCGATGGCGTTGAAGATGAAGAAGACCTTGAAGGATACCGCGTGCACAACTATTGCTTCGCCCTTATCGTTGTTGCCGCCTGGCACTGTGAAGATCGCAGCAAATGCAACCGTAGCGAAGAGCACGGCCACGACCGTGACGGAGTTGGTCGCATTGTTGATGCCTTCCCTGTGGAGTTTCCTCAGCTCCTTCGCTATGCCATATACATTTTTGTTGGTCTTTCTGGCTTGCTCAAGTTGAGTGTGTACATCCTTCTTGATCTCAGTCACTGTTTTCCTGAGCTCATCACGGGGCTGATTCAGATCATTTGCTCTCACTGCACCAGCACGGGATAAACAATCCTTGATCTCTGCAGACTCCTCTGATAGCGGAAGGCCCTCTGCGATGTCGAATGCAGTCTTGCGATCCCTAGTCAGCGCATTCACGTTCATGTCCGGGAGAAGCAGAAGCTCATTCACAATCTACAACAGACACAAGTTTGTAAGAACAAGATCAAAAATTACTATGCTTGCACACCAGATTTAACATGGCAGAAGGAAGAGTTACCTCTGATCTTTTCTTCCTGGTGGCGACATGCAAAGCTAAGTTGCCGTTTCTGTCAGGTAACATGACTATGGCCGGATCAGCGTTCACGAGTGCTTTGACAACCCCGGCGCTCGTTCCTTTAACTGCCATGTGCAAAGCAGTCTGTCCTTTCTTATCAGTCCTCCGAGCAAGCTGACGATCGCATTCTAGCAAAGCCTTAACTATTTCAACATGACCCTGACGGGCAGCGAAATGCAATGCGTTCTTTCCGTTCGCCTTTGATAGTTCAACCAGCCCAGAAACTCGCTCGAGCAGAAGGTTCACTACTTCGAGGTGGCCTCTGATCGCCGCTGTTATCAGTGGAGTCACATTTGATTGGCCAAAGGTTTTCCCAAGGGATGGATCATGGTCCAGGAGTACCTTCACAATATCTATGAGCAATGTCAGTCAGATGCCCAGCTTAATTTGTAGCAGAAATATATACAGTAAAGATGGGGAGAAAAACATGCATGATGAACTAATGCTTTCTCATTAGCTAGTGTAGGTACTGACAGGCTGCATAAGAGCATGCCGATTTTAAAACTGACTACTGACATAGGATCCATGAAGATTGATCAAAGAGTAGATAAAAAAGTAAACACATACTATTTGGAATCTGGGTGTAAAGGATAACAACAACAGCCTTCCTTGGTGATGTTTTAAGTAATAATAAGAACCAAAGTACTAGCATATAGTTATTCGTCATGCAAATTCAACTAGTATGAGATTCAGTCTACAACACCCAAGCTCAGCATGTAGTAGTAAATATGTGCTCCACTAGAATGGGAAGTGGTGGTTTTATGCAGTGTCTGTGAAGTATCTGAAGAAGTGTGCTCACCTCGGTGTCCTTCCTTGGCGGCGACGTGCAGGGCATCGAACCCCGATTTGTTCTTCCTGGCAAGGCTGTCCTTGTCCGAGTGGTTGAGCAGCTCGAGGACGATGTCGATGAATCCCTTCTCGGCCGCGATGAGCAGCGCGGTCTCCTCGACCTCGTTGGCCTCGTTGACGACGGCGGCGCGGATCTCGGCGACCTCGGTGTCGAAGTCCTCGCCGGTACCCGTCATCTGCGCGTCGATCTCGGCGATGATCTGGCGCACGGCGTCGAGGTCCCCGCGCTGCGCGGCGAGGTGGAGCTCGGTGTCGTTGTGGCGTCCCGTGACCTGCTTGACGTACTTCTTGCGGTCCATGCGCTTCCCGGAGTTGGAGAGCACGAGCACGGGCGGCGCGGCTTTTGGGGAGGGGGACGGGGAGTGGTCGAGGCGGTTGCTGGAGCGCGACATGACGAGGGCCGGGCTCGGGGAGGAGGCGGGCGAGGGCGAGGGGTGGTGGTCGAGGCGGTTGCTGGAGTGGGACATGACCAGCACCGGCCGCGAGGGGGAGGCCGGGGAGGAGGACTGGTCCAGCCGCTTCCCGGAGCTGGACATGACTAGCCCGGGCCGCCGGGCGAGGCGCGAGGATTGCGCCGACTGGTCCAGGCGCTTCCCGGAGAGGCAGGACTCCAGCGCCCGCCTGCCCAGCGGCGAAACCCCGCCCCCCTCCGACCCCGGCGACGCCAGCCCAATCTCCAAATCCCCCTCACCTGCAGCAGCAGCACCCGACGAGGCAACACAGGGGAACGAATCATCAGCCAGCACGATCGCCGACAAAACGGCCGATCAAATCAATCACTCGAGCGACACATACCTCTGTCGGAATCGACGGCCATGGCGGCGGCGGCGGCGGCGTCGGGGGTCAGGCGCGGAGGGGTCGGGCCGGCATGGGGCGGCGACGAACGGGAGGTGGGGAGAGTCAGAGACGAATCGAATCGCAGGAGACGGGTGTCGAGGCGGGCTCGCTCGCCTCGCGGTCTCTTCTCTTGTGGTTGTGTGATTGGAATGAAATCGATGAAGCGCCCGCCCGCCTGCGATTGCTTTCAGTTTCGCCCAGTCTGGGTTTGGTTTTGTTTATGTGGCTTTGGCTCCGGTTTGGTTTGGTGCGCTGCATTCGCATATGGCCGCCTTTTGTCGCTTTCCGATCTTGAATTATTATCTCCTTCTGTTTTGCTCAAGGGCCTGTCGCCCCCCAGTAACTGAAAACTATGCACTAGATAGATAGATACTCTGTCAGAGGCCCTACACCCTCTGTTTTTCTTTTGGGGGGATAGTAGTATAGTAGTACATCCTCTTGTTGATTGTGAAGAGAAAAAGGGTTTATAATGTTTCCAAATCACATCTATTATTTGCAAGATCAAATCACATCCCATATACTCCTAAAATCCAATAATGAGCTTGATTTTGAAGAGTCCCTGTGAATGTTTACAAATCACATCTACTACGAAGATCAAATCACATCTACTACGAAGATGAAATCACATATATTATGAAATTCAATTGAAACGAATGGTGCGCTAGTCTACCCCTCTTCTTACAATTGTTTCTTCGATCAAATCGGTCTGGTTTTATGTTCATATTGATGCGTGCAATCTCCTGATCTCGTATCGTCATCTCTTGCCAGACAACTATGCTCCTCATAAACCGTTGACGCTAATCGGGCGATTCACAACTCTTTTTGCGACATGCTTTGATCACTATCTTAAACTGACCGATAAAGTTCAATTAGAACACCCAAAGTCCACATGAAATTTTACAGGATTTGGATCCACCGAGTTTTCTTTCTATGGTGGCCGGTTCAATTAGCATGATTGAAACCCTTAGAATATTTTTCAAGGGAATCATTTGCACTTTGTTTCGAGGGAATTTTTCATACACCAAAATCTCTTGCTAGAGGTCTTTTGTTTTCTCTAAGCTATCAAAAGCTCCTTCCTCCAAATTTCTCAACTTTTCCAATGATGTAGATTCAAGAGGACAAGTCACTTCAATCTCGTGATTTTCCTATTCATGCGTTTTGACAATCTCGTGAATCAAAGAGACACATACTTTATAAATCGTATATAGTTCGCGATGACAAGCCACTCCAATCATGTTTTTCCTACGAATCAAAGATCTCCTTACAAATCTTTTAGGGAGATGTTGGTCCCATAATTTGTTGGCATGAGTGTAGCACAAGCCAATGAGTAGTCAACACGTGTTTGTTCATTGGAGGTTTAGGAAGCTTTTGCTTAAAAACATGAATGGTTCAGTTGGTATGTGGTTTAAGGTATGTCTATATCTAAATAATATGAACATTGTTTAACATGTTGCAATAATCTATTCATCTAGTATGAAAATATAGTGTTGCCTTAGTTTCCTAGAAATATTATTTTTCCGTTTACTTTACATATTTGTCCACTAGGGTAGAAAATTGTTCACCATGTAGTAAGAAATTGTTCGGGCATGGAGTTTTGGCTCCTAGGAGTACATTAGAAAATTAAATCAAAATAATCTTAAATTTTGTGTACGCGTTTTTGATAATATGGTTTATGTTCGTGCAAATTTTCATATAAAAATCAACATGTATGTTCCCTTAATAAAAATGGCAAAGTTTGGTGCTCTAAACATGCAATGAAATTAGCACTCAACTTGTATATTTTAACACATGTCATGATATTTGCATTTTCCCCATAAAATTTTGTAGAAAAACAAGGAATACGAACATGTACATGCCTAAATATTTCTCGTATTTTTGACATTCACAAAATTATCTTTCGCTTGCAGGTGCATATGTGATGTCTACGGGTGCTTCTATTCTTGTAGACAGTGTTGGGCCTCCAAGAGCAGAGGTTTGTAGAACAGCAGCAAGTTTCCCTTAAGTGGATCACCCAAGGTTTATCGAACTCAGGAAGAGGTCAAAGATATCCCTCTCATGCAACCCTGCAATCACAAAGCAAGAAGTCTCTTGTGTCCCCAACACACCTAATAGGTGCACTAGTTCGACGAAAAGATAGTGAAATACAAGTGGTATGAATGAATATGAGCAGTAGTACGGCGCCAGAAAATAGCTTACTGGCGTGCATTTGATGGTAGTAATATTGTAGGAAGTAAACAAGCGTAGTAACGCAGAAGAGTAACGCAAGAAACAAGAAACAAGCAATGATAGCGTATTTAGGAACAAGGCCTAGGGATTAGACTTTCACTAGTGGACACTCTCAACTTTGATCACATAACAGAATAGATAAATGCATACTCTACACTCTCTTGTTGGATGATGAACACATTGCGTAGGATTACACGAACCCTCAATGCCGGAGTTAACAAGCTCCACAATTCAATGTTCATATTTAAATAACCTTAGAGTGCATGAAAGATCGATACGACTAAACCAAGTACTAACATAGCATGCACACTGTCACCTTCACACCATGTAGGAGGAATAGATCACATCAATACTATCATAGCAATAGTTAACTTCATAATCTACAAGAGATCATAATCATAGCCTACGCCAAGTACTAACACGGATGCACACACTGTCACCATTACACCGTGCAGGAGGAATAAAACTACTTTAATAACATCACTAGAGTAGCACATAGATAAATTGTGATACAAAACACATTGCAATCATAAAGAGATATGAATAAGCACTTCACTACACCATTCATAACAGTGAATAAGTATTCTGTGAAATATAGCCTAAGAGACCCACACGGTGCACACACTGTCACCTTTACACACGTGGGACAAGGAGTCTCCGAGATCACATAAGTAAAACCCACTTGACTAGCATAATGACATCTAGATTACAAGCATCATCATATGAATCTCAATCATGTAAGGCAGCTCATGAGATTATTGTATTGAAGTACATAGGAGAGAGATGAACCACATAGCTACCGGTACAGCCCGAGCCTCAATGGAGAACTACTCCCTCCTCATGGGAGCAGCGGTGATGAAGATGGCGGAGATGGCAGCGGTGTCGATGGAGAAGCCTGGGGCACTTCCCGTCCCGGCGGCGCGCCGAACAGGGACTCCCGTCCCCGATCTTGGCTTCGCGATGGCGGCGGCTCGGGAAGGTTTCGCATCGTGGCTTATTCGTATCGAGGTTTTAGGTCGTGGACCTTTAAATAGGCGAAGAGGCGGAGTCGGAGGGCGACGGGCGACGACACAATAGGGGGCGCGGGCCCCCCTGGCCGTGCTGCATGTGTGGGGCTGTGGCCCCTCCGGTCCTTCTCGGGTGCTCTGAAGCTTCCGGTGAAAATAGAAACCTGGCGTTGATTTCGTCCAATTCCGAGAATATTTCGTTACTAGGATTTCTGAAACCAAAACAACAGAAAACCTGGCACTTGGCATCTCGTCAATAGGTTAGTTCCGGAAAACGCATAAATATGACATATAATGTGTATAAAACATGTAGGTATCATCAATAAAGTAGCATGGAACATAAGAAATTATCGATACGTCGGTATCGGTTAGTTCGCTCGTCCAGCAGTAAAACGATAACAAAGATAATTTCTGAAGTGACATGCCATCATAACCTTGATCATACTATTTGTAAACATATGTAATGAATGCAGCGATCAAAACAATGGTAATGACATGAGTAAACAAGTGAATCATAAAGCAAAGACGTTTCATGAATAGTACTTCAAGACAAGCATCAACAAGTCTTGCATAAGACTTAACTCATAAAGTAATAAATCAAAGTAAAGGTATTGAAGCAACACAAAGGAAGATTAAGTTTCAGCGGTTGCTTTCAACTTATAACATGTATATCTCATGGATAGTGTCAATGTAAAGTAATATAACAAGTGCAATATGCAAGTATGTAGGAATCAATGCACAGTTCACACAAGTGTTTGCTTCTTGAGGTGGAAAGAGATAGGTGAACTGACTCAACATAAAAGTAAAAGAAAGGTCCTTCAAAGAGGAAAGCATCGATTGCTATATTTGTGCTAGAGCTTTTATTTTGAAAACATAAAGAGGGCATAAAAATAAAGTTTTGAGAGGTGTTTGTTGTTGTCAACGAATGGTAGCGGGTACTCTAACCCCTTGCCAGACAAACCTTCAAAGAGCGGCTCCCATTTTATTTTATTTTTGGGTGGCACTCCTTCCAACCTTTCTTTCACAAACCATGGCTAACCGAATCCTCGGGTGCCTGCCAACAATCTCATACCATGAAGGAGTGCCTTTTTATTTTAGTTTTATTATGATGACACTCCTCCCCACCTTTGCTTTCTCAAGCCATGGCTAACCGAATCCTTCGGGTGCCGTCCAACAATCACATACCATGGAGGAGTGTCTATTTTTGTTAATTAATTTGGGACTGGAATCCCATTGCCAGCTCTTTTTGCAAAATTATTGGATAAGCGGATGAAGCCACTAGTCCATTGGTGAAAGTTGCCCAACAAGATTGAAAGATAAACACCACATACTTCCTCATGAGCTATAAAACATTGACACAAATAAGAGGTAATAACTTTTGAATTGTTTAAAGATAGCACTCAAGCAATTTACTTTGGAATGGCGGAGAAATACCATGTAGTAGGTAGGTATGGTGGACACAAATGGCATATTGGTTGGCTCAAGGATTTGGATGCATGAGAAGTATTCCCTCTCGATACAAGGCTTAGGCTAGCAAGGTTATTTGAAACAAACACAAGGATGAACCGGTGCAGCAAAACTCACATAAAAGACATATTGTAAACATTATAAGACTCTACACCGTCTTCCTTGTTGTTCAAAACTCAATACTAGAAATTATCTAGACTTCAGAGAGACCAAATATGCAAACCAAATTTTAGCAAGCTCTATGTATTTCTTCATTAATGGGTGCAAAGTATTATGATGCAAGAGCTTAAAAATGAGCACAACAATTGCCAGGTATCACATTATCCAAGACATTTTAGAATTACTACATGTAGCATTTTCTTTCCAACCATATAACAACAAGTGAAGCGATCAACTTTCGCCCTTGAACATTAAAAGCTAAGAACACATGTGTTCATATGAACCAGCGGAGCGTGTCTCTCTCCCACACAAGCATTTATTCAAACAAAAACAAAAACATACGACGCTCCAAGTAAAGTACATAAGATGTGACCGAATAAAAATATAGTTTCAAGAGAAGGAACCTGATACTTTGTCGATGAAGAAGGGGATTCCTTGGGCATCCCCAAGCTTAGATGCTTGAGTCTTCTTAAAATATGCAGGGATGAACCACGGGGCATCCCCAAGCTTAGACCTTTCACTCTTCTTGATCATAGTATATTATCCTCTTCTCTTGACCCTTGAAAACTTCCTTCACACAAACTTCAAGCAAACTCATTAGAGGGTTAGTGCATAATCAAAATTCACATGTTCAGAGGTGACACAATCATTCTTTACACTTCTTGACATTGCACAAAACTTCTGAAAGTTAATGGAACAAAGAAACCCATTCAACAAAGCAAAAGCGGCAATGCGAAATAAAAGGCAGAATCTGTCAAAAATAGAACAGTCCGTAAAGATGAATCTGAAAGGGGCACTTAACTTGCTCAAATGGAAAAACTCAAAACTAATGAAAGTTGCGTAAATATCTGAGGATCACGCTCGTAATTTTGCAGATTTTTTCGATTTTTTTACAGAGACTTATGCCAGAATTCGTGACAGACAGCAATGCTGTTTCGCGCAGCGATCCCAAATATAACATCAACTTTAGCATAGAAACTTTACTTGGCACAAAAACATGATAAGGAGAGGTTGCTACAGTAGTAAACAACTTCCAAGACTCAATAAAACAAAAATTGCTGTAGTAAAATAAACACATGGGTTATCTCCCAAGAAGTTCTTTCTTTATAGCCATTAAGATGGGCTCAGCTTTTAATGATGCACTCGCAAGAAATAGTATTTGAAGCAAAGAGAGCATCAAGAGGCAAATTCAAAACACATTTAAGTCTAACATGCTTCCTATGCATAGGAATCTTGTAAATAAACAAGTTCATGAAGAGTATAGTGGCAAGCATAGGAAGACAAAACAAGTGTAGCTTCAAAAATTTCAGCACATAGAGAGGTGTTTTAGTAACATGAAAATTTCTACAACCATATTTTTCTCTCTCATAATAACTTTCAGCATCATGAGCAAACTCAACAATATAACTATCACATAAAGCATTCTTATCATGAGTCTCATGCATAAAATTATTACTCTCCACATAAGCATAATCAATTTTATTAGTTGTAGTGGGAGCAAATTCAACAAAGTAGCTATCATTATTATTCTCATCATCAAATATAGGAGGCATAGTATCATCAAAGTAAATTTTCTCCTCAATGCTTGGGGGACTAAAAATATCATGCTCATCAAAGCCAGCTTCCCCAAGCTTAGAATTTTCCATAGCATTAGCAACAATAGTGTTCAAAGCATTCATATTAATATGTTCCATGGGTTTTTTAATTTTCGCATCAAACCATCCATGTCTTAAATCAGGAAATAGAATAAGAAGGTCATTGTTGTCCATTATGCCTAACTAGTGTAAACAAGAAACCAAAAGATGCAATTGCGAGTCTAAAGGAAATAGCTTAGTACTTACAACGGAAAAATAGCTTAGTAGCCGAGATCGGAGTGTGAGTACCTTTACCTTTCCTCACTGCAACGGCGCTTTAAAATAGCTTGATGTCTACGGGTGCTTCTATTCTTGTAGACAAAGTTGGGCCTCCAAGAGCAGAGGTTTGTAGAACAACAGCAAGTTTCCTTAAGTGGATCACCCAAGGTTTATCGAACTCAGGGAGGAAGAGGTCAAAGATATCCCTCTCATGCAACCCCGCAATCACAAAGCAAGAAGTCTCTTGTGTCCCCAACACACCTAATAGGTGCACTAGTTCGGCGAAAGATAGTGAAATACAAGTGGTATGAATGAATATGAGCAGTAGTACGGCGCCAGAAAATAGCTTATGGCGTGCAGCTGATGGTAGTAATATTGTAGGAAGTAAACAAGAAGTAGTAACGCAGCAGTAGTAACGCAGAAAACAAACAAGCAGCGATAGCAGTATTTAGGAACAAGGCCTAGGATTAGACTTTCACTAGTGGACACTCTCAACTTTGATCACATAACAATAGATAAATGCATACTCTACACTCTCTTGTTGGATGATGAACACATTGCGTAGGATTACACGAACCCTCAATGCCGGAGTTAACAAGCTCCACAATTCAATGTTCATATTTAAATAACCTTAGAGTGCATGAAAGATCGATACGACTAAACCAAGTACTAACATAGCATGCACACGTCACCTTCACACCATGTAGGAGGAATAGATCACATCAATACTATCATAGCAATAGTTAACTTCATAATCTACAAGAGATCATAATCATAGCCTACGCCAAGTACTAACACGGATGCACACACTGTCACCATTACACCGTGCATGAGGAATAAAACTACTTTAATAACATCACTAGAGTAGCACATAGATAAATTGTGATACAAAACACATTGCAATCATAAAGAGATATGAATAAGCACTTCACTACACCATTCATAACAGTGAATAAGTATTCGTGAAATATAGCCTAAGAGACCCACACGGTGCACACACTGTCACCTTTACACACGTGGGACAAGGAGTCTCCGGAGATCACATAAGTAAAACCCACTTGACTAGCATAATGACATCTAGATTACAAGCATCATCATATGAATCTCAATCATGTAAGGCAGCTCATGAGATTATTGTATTGAAGTACATAGGAGAGAGATGAACCACATAGCTACCGGTACAGCCCCGAGCCTCAATGGAGAATTACTCCTCCTCATGGGAGCAAAGAAGGTGATGAAGATGGCGGTGGAGATGGCAGCGGTGTCGATGGAGAAGCCTTCCGGGCACTTCCCGGCGGCGTGCCGGAACAGAGACTCCTGTCCCCCGCATCTTGGCTTCACGATGGCGCGGCCTGAAGGTTTCGCGCACCGTGGCTTATTCGTATCGAGGTTTTAGGTCGTGACCTTTAAATAGGCGAAGAGGCGGAGTCGGAGGGTCGACGGCGACGACAATAGGGGGGGCGCGCCCCCTTGGCCGCGCCAGGGCCATGTGTGGTGGCCCGTGGCCCCCTCGGTCCTTCTCGGGTGCTCTGGAAGCTTCCGGTGAAAATAGGAACCGGGCGTTGATTTCGTCCAATTCCGAGAATATTTCGTTACTAGGATTTCGAAACCAAAAATAGCAGAAACAGGAACGCACTTCGGCATCTCGTCAATAGGTTAGTTCCGGAAAACGCATAAATATGACATATAATGTGTATAAAACATGTAGGTATCATCAATAAAGTAGCATGGAACATAAGAAATTATCGATACGTCGGAGACGTATCATTATGCTGCTGGGAGCCGAATTGCATTTACGAAAATTTTCATCTAAGAAAAAAAATCTTAGAGTAAATATAAATAGAATCTCGAAATGTATGTTTCTTAGCATCCTAGTTGAACTAAAATGTTCTTAGCATTAATGAAAGCGTAATTATGTACTTCTATTTTTTATGAACTATTTTCACTGGTTATCTCTAAAAACATGTACTCCCTCTTTTCCAAAATACCCTACGGCTTAGCTTTAGTCAAAATTAAATTTTGCAAGTTTGAGTAAGTATATAAAAGAAAATATCATCAGCTCTTTTTTTTTTTTGAAACGGAGGCAAAAGCTTTGCCTCGTCTATTAATTAAGAAGAAGTTGCTCAGTTTTTAGGAGAAAACCGAGCGAAAACCTACAACAACATGGCCAAGCTCATACCAACAGCACACCCACAAGAGAAAAACAACAAAAGAATGCAACCTCTAAACCAACTAGAACCGACACCCAAGAGCACAACGTCCGGTCATGACAACCAGAAAAAGTCCAACAACTAATCAACCGGCCCTCTTCCTTCTTATGCTCCTGATAGACACTTTCTTGAGAGACTTCTCCACCCTCCTGATCAAATCCTCCGAGGCCTTTCCCGCCAAGACGCAGTCAATGTCCTTGCCATATCCAGGGCTAGCCGCCTCCAAACTAGCGAGCAAGCCGCAAAGCTCTTTTGCAAAAAGAGCCTCAGAACTAGGCGCCAACACTGCTCCACAGTCCAAAGAGGCGAGGGACTGGCAAGGCTCCAACCGTGGTGGCGGGGGTGTGGTGGCCACCTCCAAGGTCTCAAAAGAGTATAACGCCAACGGAAGCACCGCAGGAGAATCACCACGCAACTCATGTCGCTCTGGCGTGATCTGCAACACCGAGGCCAAGGTCTCGTCTATGCCCTCGCTCTCCGAGGCAGTCAACACAACAGGTTGCAGCGACTGGTCGGGGCTGCCACGAGGAGAGAAACAACCGTAGAGATATTCTTCCTCGACCAAAGATGACTTCTCCTCAACGGAGCCAAGTGCAAGTGAAACTTGCACGGTGGCGAGCTCATGTTCACCTGAAGAACATGCCTCCGTCGGCTCCAAAGAATCACCAACATGTGCCAACAACAACTTGAGGCTTGCCACCTCCTCACGGAGGGGGCGAATCGCCTCCTCGACGCGCATAGCAACCAACTGGGTGAGCTCCATGCGTAGCAAGGAAAGCTGGCACTGAAAGCGGGAGTCCAAACTGGCGTTGACATTGAACTCCTCACAACACCTTGGAGAGGGCCTTGGCGGCGATGTTGCAGGAGACGACGAGTGGCACACGACCTCGACCCAACTCCGGGACGCCGATGTATGACGTGGCTGTGCGGGCGGAGAGCGGCGCCGCGAACAAGGAATACTTGCATCCGGAGAACGTGCACGACCATCTGGAGAGCAAGAACGATAGGCGGGAAAGCGTGCACGGCAGAAACGCTCCCGGTGACCAGGACGACGACATCGGATGCATCTGAAGGGCTCACGACATATGCTGACCTGGTGGTCACGCTCAAGGCACCGAAAGCATCTCCCACGAGCCCAACGCTTGAAAGCAAGACTACGCTCGAGGCCTTCCTTCCGAGGCGAAGTCGATGGCTCGCGGCTGGGGCGACCGCCTCGACCCACCTTCATCCAGTCATCCTCATCCTTCATCAGCTCCAATTTGATGCATAATAATATAAACAAAAGTGCTAGCTGAGAATTAACTTAGTGCTCAGTCAAGTCTAAAAGAATTCATCGCGATTTTGCGTTGTATAAGTTGCAACTCGAGTTGTAGCTCGAACTTTTTAGGTGTAGTTGTGGTTCTAACTGAAAAAAGTGGGTTATAACTGAGATGTTTCAGTTGAAAATCGAGTTGCATCTTACATTTTTCCAGTTGTAAATGGGTTATAACTAAAAAGATGATCCACGCTGCACAATGTTGTGACATTCAGTTGGCTGATATTATGTACACCCACAAACGGAGTTGCTAATGTATAATTCATGATGTTTCTAATAATATTAATTTTATATTGTATTTTTTTTATATGTGTATACTTGATTAAACTTAGAATTTTAACATTAACCGAATCTAGAACACAAGGTAATATAGTAAAGAGGGAGTATAATCTGTAAAAACCATAAGAGAGGCAGGATTACGTGCAAAATGTGGTCCAAGAAAGTGTAGTGCAGTGGCAGGACGGTACTCCGCGGGAAGCAATCCTCGTTTTGGTGAAAGAAAGAAGACTGGGCCCCCGCCTTCACTCCGCAGACACGCATTTGGCATGGCGATAGGAGAAATGGGCCAACGCGTGTACATGTGCTCCATCTTTGTCTATCCTTTTATAAGTTGCATGCACGCGCCCCTCTCTGTTGTACACACCTCTTACCGGAGAGTGCGTGCCGCGGACGTACGTGGCTAGGTGCCCTGCAGCTACGCGTCCTCCACTCCTCCCAAGTTAGTATGGGTAAAGCGGCCGCATAAAAATTTCGTATTTAACGTTGCCGGCGACAAATAAGAAAATGATAGAAACCGAACTTGCAACATAAGGAGTTCAAATACAACATGCCGTTGCACTAGAGTTTCAAAAACATAACACACGAATTACATATCCGAGCTAAAAAGATCTTCTACTTCTCGAGCCATTCATGGTGAGTAGATCCATGTTGGCGGTCAACGGGGTCACCATAATCTTGGCCTTTCTTGCTAAGAGCATCTCCAGCCGCGTCCTCCAAACCGCGCCGGATCGAGCGTTTGGGGGACGTGTTTTGTTCGTGCCGCGTTTGAGGGACGTCGCTCCCCAGCCGCGTCCCCCAAACGCCGCCCCCAAATTAATATTTGTGCACGAAAATAAAGATTTTCATTCAATTTTGATTATATATTACAAAGTTTGAATGAAAACGGCTAGATTTCATCTAAACCTAGACTACGACCGCCCGGCGGCGCGTTCGACGCCCCGCCCGTCGTCGCCTCTCCTACGCCGCAGCTCCTCCCGCGCGCCTCCTCTCCTCTCGCGGCCGCTCCTGCCGCGCGTCCTCCCTCTCCGCCAGCCGCCGGAGGAAGGGCCGATCGAGCGCGAGCTAACGCGCCTCTTCGCCACGGTGTCGCCCTCGGGGCTCGACCACCGAAGGTCGACGGCGGCGCGGTGATCGCCGCTCGCGCGAACCGTGTTCCACGCGCCGCTGCCGCCGTCCTCCACCCTCTCCGCCGGGCCTCCTCCTCCTCATTGGCGCCGCCTCCGCGTCGCCGCCCGTCATCGCCCGCAACGCGGCTCGCCTCCGCTGCGCTCCCGGCGGCCGTCGCCGGCCGCCGACGCCCCGCTGGCCGATCGGTGCCGAGCTCGGACTCAGCCGGCGATCGATCACGCCACTCATCGCGCCGCTCCGCCGGCCTCGCCATCGCTGCTCCATCTCCTCCCTACCGGCCGTCGCGCCTCTTGTCCCGTCGAGGCGTCGAACGCCGCAACGGTGTCGCACTGCTGCTCCTGCCACGCTGCTGCCGCGGCCTCCTTAGCTGCGGAGGCAGGGGCGGAGAACGCCGCTAGATCCGCCACCTGCTGCGCCTCACGCCGCTGGCGGGCCTCCTCCTCGAGTGCCTCCTCTAGTGCCGCACGCCGCTGCCGGGTTGGAAGTGGAGGAGACGGCGGTGGAGGGAAGTGGCCATCGCCGGGCGGTTCGCCATTGCCACCGGTGATGGAGGACGGCTGTGGAGCGACGAGGGCTGTGTTTGTTGCCGGCGGGGTGTGGTGGCTACCATTAATGAGCCGGGAGACCTTTTATAGACGCCGGCGGGAAGAAAGCGCGGGAACGACGAAGAGGCGGGAAGATCGCGCGGGAACGGGCGGTGGCGTGCGAACGCCGGCGACGCGTGGAGGCTGCGCAGCACCGACGAGACGTCTCGCTTGCCCCTCCGTCGCCATTAAGGCAAAGATGCCGCCGTGTGTCACCGCGCGAATAACTTCCGTCGCGAGGTAGGCAACGGTTAGGTTAAAATTAATCGTGTCGCCGACGGGTCGGCCCCCGCGTCGGTTCGCCTCGTTGTTGGGGTCCCCCTGAGCGTCCTGTGGACGGCTCGGGGGAGCCGGACACTCGTATAGGGCGCCGGGATAAAAAGGGCTTTGGGGGACGCGGCTGGAACGCATTTTTGGTCCGGCGCGCCCCAAATCCCTTTGGGGGACGCTTTGGGGGACGCGACTGGAGATGCTCTAAGCAGGACGATCTCTAACTCCTTTTGCTTAGTATACACCTCCTTTGCAGCCTCACGGGCATTGATCTCTTCAATCGTTAGCTTCTTGGTTTGTATCTCGTAGTAATTTTTGACGGCCTCTTCTTTTTCCCGCCACTTCCTTTCGTCTCTCTCCTCACTCAACACCTCCTTGTCGGCAAAAAGCGTCTTGATCGTCTCCATCACGGCTAGCGAGGAGGCATCTCGCTTAGCCTCCGCCTTGGAGCTGGTCCGCCGCCTCGGCCTATTCAATGGTGCACTTGGGGCCTCGCCATCAACATCGATGACATTGGATTCGCCGTGCGCGTTGGCGTCATAAGACGCATATAGGTTGTTCAATCCTTGAGCGTCGTCAAACAATGGACCAAGATGAAGTTCTTTAGATCGTTGGCAACCTTGAATTGGCCCAAAGATTGGGTCATCAAGTTGGCAATGCCAAGGCCACCCATCTTACGCTTCTTCATATTGTCGTAGGCGGTGTTGAACTTGGTGGTCTGCTCTTGGATCCACGCCCACCTTTTTGTGAGCGAGGGTTCACTCCGGTCGCTCACAAAAGGGTTATCGACCAAATGTTTGTGCTCGTGGAAGAAGTTGTGGATCTTCTTCCAAAATGTGTCAATCCTTTGTTGGGCCGCACAAATTGGATCTTGTTCAACTTTCATCCATGCCTCGCAAAGGCACACATCCCCAAGCTCGGTGAAGCTGTTGGTTCTATAAGACGCTCCTTTGGTGACTTGAGGTTTCCTTGTTCTCGAACAAGGACGCCTCTTCGATGGAGATAGGGGCAGCTTAGGTGCCACCTTGGGTGGCATCACGTTGCTTCTCGGTGCCACCTTCGGGGGCATGTTGCGTCCGGGTGCCACTCTCTCCATTGATCATGTCTGCCATGGTGGCCTCCATGGTCTCGTCGCCATCATACTAGGACTACCACACATGTCATGGGGTTGGGTTAGGACTGCTAAATTGATGAAGGCATCAAATGGCGCGAAAAATGTATTCCTACCGGGTGCAAGGGCGAACAGGGGCAGGTCGCATTTTTTCGAGCAGGTTGCGGGGGACAGGGTCATCGTCCGACAATAGCCACTTTGAGGGCTTTATTTGCCCGGTCCCTGGAGAGCCCCTCCTCGAGGCGTTGAGGTCGATGTTCGGGAGCGGCAGCATGGCCGGGGAAGATTCGCCGAACTCAGGCAATGTGTCCCTTGAGAACCGGAACACCATCTGTTCTGGGTATACTTCATGGGTATGCCAACGACATGGTCTAGATCCGGCAAGCCCGGTTGGCCCACAGATGGTGGTGGTGGCTTATGGCCCACCGGGCGGCCCAGTTGCTGTTGATAGAAGATGGAGGAAGTCCAGCCCAGGAACAGAAGTCGGATCCATACCGACATAAGTCAGGAGTCGGATCCATGGAGGCCCATGAAGTGTCCGGATCCATGACGACAATTTAAATCTAGGTGGATTCTTGACGTGCACGACAATGTATATTTCGTAGTTAGGCATCTTGTATTTCGGCTAGGACTATCCGTAGAAACCCTAGATCCGGATGCCTATACAAGCCGGATCCTAGGAGCGCTAGAGGCACAACCACAACTCATTGTAACAACGTGAAAGCGCCCAGATAATTCCAGACAAGCAACAGTAGGCCCTGTCCTCGAGCAGGTGTTCCGAAGCTGGGTAAATCGCGTAACACCGTGATACGTCTCCAACGTATCGATAATTTCTTATGTTCCATGCTACTTTATTGATGATACCTACATGTTTTATGCACATTATATATCATATTTATGCATTTTCTGGAACTAACCTATTAACAAGATGCCGAAGAGCCAGTTGCTTTCTTGCTGTTTTTGGTTTCTCCTAGTAAAGAAATATAATTGGACGAAACTTTCGCCCCTAGGGTGCTATTTTTGACCAGCTCCACGAAGACCGAGGGAGGCGGGGAAGTGGGGCCCTGCCGGCCGCCCAGGTTGCCGGCCGCGCCCGACGGCGCGCGGTGGCTTCTTCATTTCCGCCGCCGTACCCTCCGTCCGGCTCCTCCGTTCAAATGCCACGAAAAATTACCGAGACGCGCCCTGAATCCCATCCGGGGATCTGCCGGTCCCGAAGAGGGGATTCATCTCCCTGAGGACTCTACACCGCCATGGTCGCCTCCGGAGTGATGAGTGAGTAGTTCACCCTGGACCATGGGTCCATAGCAGTAGCTAGATGGTCGTCTTCTCCTTGTTGTGCTTCATTGTTGGATCTTGTGAGCTGCCTAACATGATCAAGATCATCTATCTGTAATACTATATGTTGTGTTTGTCGGGATCCGATGGATAGAGAGTACTATGATTATGGTGATTATCAATCTATTGTTCATGTGTTGTTTATGATCTTGCATGCTCTCCGTTACTAGTAGAGGCTCTGGCCAAGTTTTTACTCTTAACTCCAAGAGGGAGTATTTATGCTCGATAGTGGGTTCATGCCTCCATTGAATCTGGGACAGTGACAGAAAGTTCTAAGGTTGTGGATGTGCTGTTGCCACTAGGGATAAAACATTGATGCTATGTCTAAGGATGTAGTTGTTGATTACATTACGCACCATACTTAATGCAATTGTCTGTTGCTTTGCAACATAATACTGGAGGGGGTTCGGATGATAACCTGAAGGTGGACTTTTTAGGCATAGATGCAGTTGGATGGCGGTCTATGTATTTTGTCGTAATGCCCAATTAAATCTCACTATATTTATCATATCATGTATATGCATTGTTATGCCTTTCTCTATTTGTCAATTGCCCGACTGTAATTTGTTCACCCAACATGCTTTTATCTTATGGGAGAGACACCTCTAGTGAACTGTGGACCCCGGTCCTATTCTTTACATAGCATACAATCTACTTGTTTTACTTGTTTTCTTTGCAAACATCTTCCACTCGATACGTTTAATCCTTTGTTACAAGCCGGTGAGATTGACAACCTCACTGTTGGGGCAAAGTACTTTGTTTTGTTGTGCAGATTCCACGTTGGCGCCGGAATCCCCGGTGTTGCGCCGCATCACATTTCGCGACCATCAACCTTCAACGTGCTTCTTGGCTCCTACTGGTTCGATTAAACCTTGGTTTCATACTGAGGGAAACTTGCCACCGTGCGCATCATACCTTCCTCTTGGGGTTCCCAACGGACGTGTACATCTACGCGCATCAAGCACTTTTTCGGCGCCGTTGCCGGGAGATCAAGACACGCTGCAAGGGGAGTCTCCACTTCTCAATCTCTTTACTTTGTTTTTGTCTTGCTTTATTTTATTTACTACTTTGTTTGCTGCACCTAAACAAAACACAAAAAAAATTAGTTGCTAGTTTTACTTTATTTACTGTCTTGCTCTCTATATCGAAAAACACAAAAATTAGTTACTTGCATTTAATTTATCTAGTTTGTTTTATTTACCGTTGCTAAAATGAATACCCCTGAAAATACTAAGTTGTGTGACTTCACAAATGCAAATAATAATGATTTCCTATGCACACCTATTGCTCCACCTGCTACTACAGCAGAATTCTTTGAAATTAAACCTGCTTTTCTGAATTTGGTTATGAGAGATGAATTTTCTGGTGTTAGTTCTGATGATGCTGCTGCCCATCTCAATAATTTTGTTGAACTTTGTGAAATGCAAAAGTATAAAGATGTAGATGGTGATATTATTAAATTGAAAGTGTTTCCTTTCTCATTAAGAGGAAGAGCTAAAGATTGGTTGCTATCTTTGCCTAAGAATAGTATTGATTCATGGACTAAATGCAAGGATGCTTTTATTGGTAGATATTATCCTCCCGCTAAAATTATTTCTTTGAGAAGTAGCATAATGAATTTTAAACAATTAGATACTGAACATGTTGCTCAAGCATGGGAGAGAATGAAAACTTTGGTAAAGAATTGCCCAACCCATGGACTGACTACTTGGATGATCATCCAAACCTTCTATGCAGGACTAAATTTTTCTTCGCGGAATTTATTGGATTCAGCTGCTGGAGGTACCTTTATGTCCATCACATTGGGGGCGGCTACAAAACTTCTTGATGATATGATGATAAATTACTCTGAATGGCACACGGAAAGAGCTCCACAAGGTAAGAAGGTAAATTCTGTTGAAGAAACCTCTTCCTTGAGTGATAAGATTGATGTGATTATGTCTATGCTTGTGAATGGTAGATCTAATGTTGATCCAAATAATGTTCCTTTAGCTTCATTGGTTGCTCAAGAAGAAAATGTTGATGTGAATTTCATTAAAAATAATAATTTCAACAACAATGCTTATAGGAACAACTCGGTAATAACTATAGGCCATATCCTTCTGCTAATGGTAATGGTTATGGTAATTCTTATGGGAATTCTTACAATAATAATAGTAGTGTACCCTCTGGTCTTGAAGCCATGCTTAAAGAATTTATTAGTACACAAACTGCTTTTAACAAATCTGTTGAGGAAAAGCTTGATAAAATTGATACTATTGCTTCTAGAGTTGATAGACTTGCCTCCGATGTTAATCTTTTAAAATTGAAAGTTATGCCTAATAATGATATTGATAATAAGATTACTACTACAGAAAATGCCATCCAAGTTAGAATTAATGAGAATATAAGATTAATGGCTGAATGCGTGCTAGGTGGGATAGAGAAGAAAATGAAAAACTAGCTAAAGAGAATAATGTAGCTAAAGTTTGGACTATTACCACCACTAGTAATGCTAATTCTCCACATGTTGCTGCACCTCCTACTATCAATGGTAATATAATTGGTGTTGGCAATGTTTCTACTCCTAGTGCAAAGCGAACAAAACTGCCTGAAATTGCTAAAACTGCTGAAACTGCTTGTGATAAAACTGCTGAAATTTTTTCCAACCTTGGGAACAATGATCCCATTGCTGTAGCTCATAATGATTTAGACTTTGATGATTGCCACATCTCTGAAGTTATAAAGTTCTTACAAAAACTTGCTAAAAGTCCTAATGCTAGTGCTATAAATTTAGCCTTTACAAAACATATTACAAATGCTCTCATAAAAGCTAGAGAAGAGAAACTAAAACTTGAAACTTCTATTCCTAGAAAGTTAGAAGATGGTTGGGAGCCCATCATTAAAATGAAATTCAATGACTTTGAATGTAATGCTTTATGTGATCTTGGTGCAAGTATTTCTGTTATGCCTAAAAAGATTTATGATATGCTTGACTTGCCACCATTGAAGAATTGTTATTTGGATGTTAATCTTGCCGATAATGTTAAGAAGAAACCTTTGGGGAGGATTGATAATGTGCACATTACGGTTAACAATAACCTTGTCCCCGTTGATTTTGTTGTCTTGGATATCGAATGCAATGCATCTTGTCCAATTGTGTTGGGAAGACCTTTTCTTCGAACCGTTGGTGCTGTTATTGATATGACGGAAGGTAATATTAAATATCAATTTCCTCTCAAGAAAGGTATGGAACACTTCCCTAGAAAGAGAATGAAGTTGCCTTTTGATTCTATTATTAGAACAAGCTATGATGTTGATGCTTCTACTCTCGATGTTACTTGATTTGCACTTTCTGCGCCTAGCTGAAAGGCGTTAAAGAAAACGCTTATGGGAGACAACCCATGTTTTTACCTACAACAATTTTTTGTTTTGTTGAGTCTTGGAAGTTGTTTACTACTGTAGCAACCTCTCCTTATCATGTTTTTGTGCCAAGTAAAGTTTCTATGTCAAAGTTGATGTTATATTTGGGATTGCTGCGCAGAAACAGCATTGCTGTCTGTCACGAATCTGGGCACAATTCTCTGTAGAAAATTCGAAAAAATCTGCCAATTTACGAGCGTGATCCTCAGATATGTACGCAACTTTCATTAGTTTTGAGTTTTTCCATTTGAGCAAGTCTGGTGCCATCTCTAAAATCGTCTTTACGGACTGTTCTGTTTTTGACAGATTCTGCCTTTTTATTTCGCATTGCCTCTTTTGCTATGTTGGATTTATTTATTTGATCCATTAATGTCCAGTAGCATTATGCAATGTCCAGAAGTGAAAATAATGATTGTGTCACCTCTGAATGAGTGAATTATTAATTGTGCACTAACCCTCTAATGAGTTTGCTTGAAGTTTGGTGTGAAGGAAGTTTTCAAGGGTCAAGAGAGGAGAATGATATACTATGATCAAGAGGAGTGAAAGCTCTAAGCTTGGGGATGCCCCGTGGTTCACCCCTGCATATTCTAAGAAGACTCAAGCGTCTAAGCTTGGGGATGCCCAAGGCATCCCCTCTTCATCGACAACATCATCAGGTTCCTCCCCGAAACTATATTTTTATTCAATCACATCTTGTGTTCTTTACTTGGAGCGTCGGTTTGTTTTTGTTTTTGTTTTTGTTTGAATAAAATGGATCCTAGCATTCACTTTGTGGGAGAGAGACACGCTCCGCTGTTGCATATGGACACATGTGTCCTTAGGCTTTACTCATAATGTTCAAGGCGAAGTTTCTTCTTCGTTAAATTGTTATATGGTTGGAATTGGAAAATGCTACATGTAGTAATTCTAAAATGTCTTGGATAATGTGATACTTGGCAATTGTTGTGCTCATGTTTAAGCTCTTGCATCATATGCTTTGCACCCATTAATGAAGAAATACATAGAGCTTGCTAAAATTTGATTTGCATATTTGGTTTCTCTAAGGTCTAGATAATATCTAGTATTGAGTTTTGAACAACAAGGAAGACGGTGTAGAGTCTTATAATGTTTACAATATGTCTTTTATGTGAGTTTTGCTGCACTTGTTCATCCTTGAGTTTGCTTCAAATAACCTTGCTAGCCTAAACCTTGTATCGAGAAATACTTCTCATGCATCCAAAATCCTTGAGCCAACTACTATGCCATTTGTGTCCACCATAACTACCTACTACATGGTATTTCTCCGCCATTCCAAAGTAAATTGCTTGAGTGCTACCTTTAAAATTCCATCATCCACCTTTGCAATATATAGCTCATGGGACAAAATAGCCTTAAAAACTATCGTAGTATTGAATATGTACTTATGCACTTTATATTTTATTAAGTTGCTTGTTGTGCGATAACCATGCTGGGGAACGCCATCAACTATTGTTGAATATCATGTGAGTTGCTATGCATGTCCGTCTTGTCTGAAGGATCTATCATTTTAGTGGTTGGAGCATGCAAAATTGTTAGAGAAGAACATTGGGCCGCTAACTAAAGCCATGAACCATGGTTGAAGTTTCAGTTTTGGACATATATCCTCAATCTCATATGAGAATAATAATTGTTGCTACATGCTTATGCATTTAAGAGGAGTCCATTATCTGTTGTCCATGTTGTCCCGTATGGATGTCTAAGTTGAGAATAATCAAAAGCGAAAATCCAAAATGCGAGCTTTCTCCTTAGACCTTTGTACAGGCATGGAGGTACCCCTTTGTGACACTTGGTTGAAACATGGCATGCAAAGATCCGGTAGTCCAAGCTAAGTAGGACGAGGTGCGGGCACTATTAGTATACTATGCATGAGGCTTGCAACTTGTAAGATATAATTTACATAACTCATATGCTTTATTACTACCGTTGACAAAATTGTTTCATGTTTTCAAAATAAAAGCTCTAGCACAAATACAGCAATCGATGCTTTCCTCTTTGAAGGACCTTTCTTTTACTTTTATTGTTGAGTTTTACCTATCTCCTTCCACCTTAAGAAGCAAACACTTGTGTGAACTGTGCATTGATTCCTACATACTTGCATATTGCACTTGTTATACTACTTTATGTTGACAATATCCATGAGATATACATGTTATAAGTTGAAAGCAACCGCTGAAACTTAATCTTCCTATGTGTTGCTTCAACACCTTTACTTTGATTTATTGCTTTATGAGTTAACTCTTATGCAAGACTTATTGATGCTTGTCTTGAAGTACTATTCATGAAAAGTCTTTGCTATATGATTCACTTGTTTACTCATGTCATTACCTTTGTTTTGATCGCTGCATTCATTACATATGTTACAAATAGTATGATCAAGATTATGATGGCATGTCACTTCAGAAATTATCTTTGTTATCGTTTTTTGCTCGGGACGAGCAGAACTAAGCTTGGGGATGCTGATACGTCTCCAACGTATCGATAATTTCTTATGTTCCATGCTACTTTATTGATGATACCTACATGTTTTATGCACATTATATATCATATTTATGCATTTTCTCGAACTAACCTATTAACAAGATGCCGAAGAGCCAGTTGCTGTTTTCTGTTTTTGGTTTCAGAAATCCTAGTAAAGAAATATTCTCGGAATTGGACGAAACTTTCGCCGTGGGTCCTATTTTTGCACGAAGCTTCCGAAGACCGAAGAGATAACGAAGTGAGGCCACGAGGCGGCCAGAGGGGAGGCCGGCGCGGCCCAGCCCGGCCGCGCCGACCTAGCCTCCGGCCCCTCGTGTGGCCCCGCGTTGACCCTCCGCCTACTTAAAGCCTCCGTCGCGAAACCCCGACCGAGAGCCACGATACGGAAAACCTTCGAGACGCCGCCGCCGCGTCCCATCTCGGGGATTCGGAGATCGCCTCCGGCACCCTGCCGGAGAGGGGATTCATCTCCCGGAGGACTCTACACCGCCATGGTCGCTCCGGAGTGATGAGTGAGTAGTTCACCCCTGGACCATGGGTAGCAGTAGCTAGATGGTCGTCTTCTCCTTGTTGTGCTTCATTGTTGGATCTTGTGAGCTGCCTAACATGATCAAGATCATCTATCGTAATACTATATGTTGTGTTTGTCGGGATCCGATGGATAGAGAGTACTATGATTATGGTGATTATCAATCTATTGTTCATGTGTTGTTTATGATCTTGCATGCTCTCCGTTACTAGTAGAGGCTCTGGCCAAGTTTTTACTCTTAACTCCAAGAGGGAGTATTTATGCTCGATAGTGGGTTCATGCCTCCATTGAATCTGGGACAGTGACAGAAAGTTCTAAGGTTGTGGATGTCTGTTGCCACTAGGGATAAAACATTGATGCTATGTCTAAGGATGTAGTTGTTGATTACATTACGCACCATACTTAATGCAATTGTCTGTTGCTTTGCATAATACTGGAGGGGTTCGGATGATAACTGAAGGTGGACTTTTTAGGCATAGATGCAGTTGGATGGCGGTCTATGTATTTTGTCGTAATGCCCAATTAAATCTCACTATATTTATCATATCATGTATATGCATTGTTATGCCTTTCTCTATTTGTCAATTGCCCGACTGTAATTTGTTCACCCAACATGCTTTTATCTTATGGGAGAGACACCTCTAGTGAACTGTGGACCCCGGTCCTATTCTTTACATAGCATACAATCTACTTGTTTTACTGTTTTCTTTGCAAACATCTTCCACTCGATACGTTTAATCCTTTGTTACAGCAAGCCGGTGAGATTGACAACCTCACTGTTTCGTTGGGGCAAAGTACTTTGGTTTTGTTGTGCAGATTCCACGTTGGCGCCGGAATCCCTGGTGTTGCGCCGCATCACATTTCGCGACCATCAACCTTCAACGTGCTTCTTGGCTCCTACTGGTTCGATTAAACCTTGGTTTCATACTGAGGGAAAACTTGCCACTGTGCGCATCATACCTTCCTCTTGGGGTTCCCAACGGACGTGTACATCTACGCGCATCACACCGTCCCGAAAGATTTCCGCCATATGGCCCCTACTTCTTCCCCCTTCATGAGGATCCCTCATCCGGGGTACCGTCGAATAGGCAACGACACCGTCGGTCCGCAGCTCGTGACCAACGCTTTGGCCAGCGCCTGGCCGCTCATCATGAGCGCCGCTTGGGCTGCAAGGGCCTTGGCGTTCGTGCGCACCTAGACCGTGGCGTGTTGGCCAATGCATCAACCCTTTCTTGGGCAAGTTGGGCGGCCGCTATCTTGGTCCTCACATTCACCCGACGGTTGGCTCTCTTCCTCGACTCCAGGGTCCTCTGCTCCGGCGTGAGCCCCTTCTTTGGCTTGACCGCCGCACCGGGGATGCCGGCTTTTTTCGAGCGGCCGCGTGCATGTGGCTGAGCCGTCACCCGCGAGACGGGATATGTGACTGCATCATCGTACACGGCGCCGACTGCCGCCGCCTCGACCGCGGCATCGAGCATGTCGGCATCACGAGCTGCGGCCTCCATTGATCGAGCTAGGGCACGGGGGTGGCGGCTGGGTGAGGACGGGGGAGGGAGTGAAGAGTAAGCGTGGACGCTTTCCGGGCGCGAGTCGGACATATTCTCCTCTTGCGCGTTGTCCGTGGTGCCGCAATCCCAACCCAACGTCGGCCTCACGTGATCCGCTTGCGATAGTGCCTTGAACCTCGATTTTGGCCTCGCAGGTAAAAGCACGAGCAATGGAAACGGTAAGTTTATGTTGTCCCAGTATAGCCACCTAACTACCTAAGTATGAATAGATGAAACTATAGCTCTTTTTTTACACCTAAAACCAACAATTATTGATGAACTCAACAAAGTACAAATGACCATCTCTTTTGCCTCACTTTCCCTTGCTCTTTATACTCTCCTTACTTGCTTTTTTTTTTTGGAAGAAGTGGCCTTCTCCGTAAGTTACAACTTCACAGGATGCTAGTCTTCTAGCTTGAAAACATTTGAACCGACATAAACCTGTGGATAGTATGTTAAGACATAACATTAGACACGCCCTAATTAAGTGCGGTCATGACCCACGTAAATGGCGTGTTATGGTCCAGAAGCGTTGCACATTCCGTCTGCAGATGCGGGCATCATCGCTCCACATGTGCGGCTGTCGCCACGAGCACCATCCCGAGTCCTGACGACGACGTTGGTTCATCTTGACCTGCCGGTTGGTGAGGTCGCTCACTCTCCACTATCACTCTCCCGCAGCCACTGCAAAACATAATTTAACGCTCTCACCGTCCCGCAGCCACCTGCAATCTGCAAGACACAAACATAATTTAACACCGCAGTCTGCAGAACATGAACGGTGGTAATAATATTGAATCGATGGTCTTATCGTACTCAAGTGGTAGCACAAGATGCTACGAGATCATTATCCATTTCCACGTCCGTGTACACTGTCCAGACCACGAGGATCGGGTCGCTAAGAACAAAATCAGTGGTTTACGTTCCATGTGCTGATTTGGTAAGGGGTCGAGACAAAGGAACATGACAGCTTCAGCAGAACTCATACCCTGTCAGTGTCATGCGCCTACGCACTGGCTAACAATGTCAAGAAACTTTTCTTTTGTTGCGGGAAAGGCCTATATATATTATCTGAAACAACCCCTCACAAGAACATCCTTACAAGAGAAGGAAATGAAACACAAGACTTTGAAACGAGGAGCACAACTGTCGGCCAACCTCCGCAACGGCAGACGCGCTTGAACTTGGTGGTTTCTTCTTTACTGAAATTTAGGGGATTGAAATTAATATTCGCTCGTATCCTTGCCAACGTATACTATATGCTGAAATTTTTGAATTACTTGCCATGGGTAGTAGATGCTGAAATTTACTTGAATGCCAATGGGTTGGTGAAACAATCAAAGAAGAAAATGAAAACTCTACCAAAATAAAGCTAAGGCTATGATCTTTATTCGACGCACCACCACGGAGTTTTAGAAAGCTAAATACCTTACATATAAAGATCCACTTGTTCTTTGGAACAAGCTGAAAGAAAGGTATGGTCATAAAAAAACAGTGGCTGTTCCTAAAGCTCGTTATGATCGGTTCCTAAGGCTGCAAGATTATAAAAGTGTTTTTAAACATAATTCAACCATGTGTTAAAATCACATAACAATTGTTATTTTGCAGAGAAAAAGTCAATGATGAGAAAATGTTAGAGAAAACATACTCTATATTTCACGCCTAAAATGTGTTGATTCAGCAACAATATCATGAGAAAGGGTTCATAAAATATTATGAACTTGCTTCTTGGTCACTAGTGGCTGAACAAAATAATTAGCTTTTGATAAAAAAAAAACCATGAGTCGTGTCCAAGTGGTTCTAGTCCCCTGAAGCGAATGTAATTCGATATGATAATCACAGTAGAGGAAATGGACACGGTTGTGGTTATGCCCGGGGCCGTGGTGGTGATCGGCCGCCTCAAGAGGCGGCTCATAATTTCTGTTTTTAGAGCCGGCTGTATGCTCGCCCTGGCCTAATTATTATTCCCTTTATTCTATTTTTTTTAGAAAATCAGATTATGTTTCACAAAAAATTGCATATATTTTGAAAAACGAAGGTAGAGTAGCAGTTATTAAATGACAGAATTTTAATATAGGACGAAGCATGAGAATCGTCACTAGTACGGTACATCAGTGGTTACAGCATTCACTGGGTAGCTTTGCTGTTCAGTGAAAGGGGAACGGCGGGTTTTTTCCTTTCCACAGCTTCGATGCAGCTGGGATGGGGGCCTCGCCGGCGTTCCCCTCGGCTGCAAGCTCTAGGCGGCGGCCCGGACCTCATCAGCACTCTCCCGGACGACCTGCTCCTCCTCGTCCTCGCCCGCCTGGAATGCGCCGCCGCCGCCGCCCGGACCGGCGTCCTCTCCCACCGGTGGCGCGGCCTCTGGGCGCACCTCAGCCGGATCGTCCTCCGCGACCTCCCCTTCTACTCCCTCGAGCCGGCGCTCGCCCGCCTGCCTCCTCCCCCGCCGGCGATCTCCCTCCTCGAAATCTGCCTCCCCGAGCCGAGCGGGCCCATCTCCGAGGAGGACCTGGCCGATTCCGCCGCGGTCAACTCGTTGCTCCGCGCCGCCGCGCAGATCGACCCGGAGGAGTTCTTCCTGGCCTTCCCCTCGGGCCTAGTCGACGGTTGCCTCGTCCTCGACCTGCCTTGCTTCCACCGCGCCACCTCCATCGTGCTGAAGCTGGACCTTTCTAATTACGGGGATTATTCCACCATCCTAGCCGGCGTTGAGTTCCCCGCGCTCGAGTCGCTGTCCCTGTCCTGCTGCACCGCCGACTTCGGTGCATTGCTCTCCTGCTGCCCCCGGTTGCGCACGCTCCGGCTCGCTGATGTTTGTTTCCATAAGAGTGCCTTCAGGGTCAACTCACCCTTTCTGCAGGAGCTTGTCGTCGCCCGTGGGGCATGGATAAACCAAGCCACCATTGTTGCCCCCATGCTAAAGCAATTGACCATGTCCTTACGCACCTACCAGGAGCTCAACATTTCCATTTTGGCACCAACGGTGGAGAATGTCTCGTGGGACTGCTGTTTCTCCGGGCACTCTATCGCGTTTGGTCTTTGGCGGCTCGCGCAGCTCAGCCTACAGGCGGCGGCAGAGATGCCCCCGTCGCTGTGCATTCATGCCTGCATCGTCTGTCCCCTTTCCTGCTCAATTTGCTGCAAGTTTCAAGTAAACTAGATTTTGACGATATATCTTCTTTTTTCAGAGCTGGCCTATTTTTCAAGGTGAAGTGGAGAACATTACGCATGAGATAGATAAGCATATGATTGCCGATTTCTCTGTTTTGGAGTTACATCTCGATACATGGGGGCATGT
The DNA here is from genome assembly GCA_030979885.1 of Lolium multiflorum. Classification (NCBI taxonomy): domain Eukaryota; kingdom Viridiplantae; phylum Streptophyta; class Magnoliopsida; order Poales; family Poaceae; genus Lolium; species Lolium multiflorum. The sequence continues at coordinate 333,102,710 of CM061750.1, forward strand.
TTTTGGAGCACTCGCGGTTCTACTCCTTGGGATGAATCGAATTCGCAGTTCTATGCGGAGACTTAAGGTCCTCATACAAAGATCAATGGTAATTCTCTCCTCTGGTCATGTATCTCAATAATACATTTTGTAACAAGTTACATATATTTTTTTTTTATTACTTTAGCCAGAAGACGTATGCCTACCAGATTGTCCATGTGAGCCCACGGACTGGAGATCCCAAACAATCTCCTTGACTGTTCTTGAAGAAGTGGAGATCAGTGGCTTCGGAGGAGATGAGCATGAGATTGATTTCTTGAAACTCATATTCAAACGCGCGCCAATGCTTAGAAGAATTAATGTGAAGCTGTCACATGAGGCCTCACTGCGTAACTTTGGACGCAGAAAAATATACGATATCTTCAGGGCTTGTTCTCCTGTCGAATTCTATGTCTCTTTTACCTCAGATGAGTATATGTTCTGCAGGCTTGATTAACATGCTTCTAGATGCCACAAGAATATAGCTGTTAATCCTTGTAAGTTTTCTAAAAAACTAAAGTCAAGCTGTTAGTTACTTTCATGTCCTGCAAAGTCTCTAGGGCCAATTATAAAGTGTGGTGCGTATGAATCCTAGTAATTAGTGAAATGTGCCTACTGGTGTATTTGTGTGGGCAAAGCTTCATATCTTCATCACATAGAAGCTGGATGGCGTAGTGAGCGACAAACAATTTGAATAGTTTTGTGCAGGCTCCGTACCTTAATTAGTTGCACTTTTGTATTTAATCTTTTGTGTTGAATTGTTAATTATGCCTGTATTTTTGCATCTGTATTCAGTACCAAAAAGATAGTTTCTGGGTTACTAGGAGTTAGTTTTAACTTCTGTTGGACCGGTACTTTGGTATTCCTCTCCGCCCTCAGCAGTTGTCTTTTATCCTCCAGCAACAACAACATGTCAACAATGTTTACTCAGATAATGACTCAACTCTTGCATGATATGAATACTGACCTGAGATTGTTTCAATTTGCCTCCTCTGCAGGGTGGATACCCGGCAGCCAAAGTTACCTGTTGACATCCTTACGTATTTGGATTTAACAATATCCTACTCGGCCACGGCAATCTATTGGTCCCGTACCTGATCTTAGGATTTTGCTTTGTTGCTTCAACGGGTCCGAGGTTCTGTTTCGTCCTTCAGCGTGATATAGCTTTATGTATATATATAGCGTACTATCCACTGGTGTTCTGTTGCTGAGCTTCTGAATGGCTTCTATGCCATTCTGTTATTGGAGTCGATGCACTCAACCTATATATGTCAGTCACGTGCTCTAACGCTAAGCTAGTGATGCTATTAAGCGTACGGTTGCTTCGTGAGATTGCTCGTTTCGAGTGTCTGACGACAATTGAACAGATGTTCGCTCTAAGCTCTTTATGCTTATATATATGAACCAAAGTAGCTCTGTGATATGTTGAATCTTTAACTCGAGAACTGCTTTCGGTTTCATCTCTTAACTTTCTCAAGTACTCCCTCATGGTTCACTAATATAAGATGTTTTAGCATTTTGTAGATTCATCTATTTTGGTATATATGTAGTCTACTTTTAGTGTGTGGATTCACTCATTATAGTGTGTATCTAGTTCATTTTGAAATCTCTAAAACGTCTTATATTTGTGAACAAAGGGAGTATATGCTGCACCCTTTCTGATGAATATAGGATGCACATAGGTAAAACACTGCTGTCAAGAGTTTAGTCATACTTGTCTTGGAAAAACTCACGCTGTACAGATTGCTGGTACCTGATTTGGAATTTTTTTTTTCGAAATGGGGGTATACCCCGGCTTCTGCATCACGACGATGCACACGGCCATTTATTGAAACTAAGGTTCGGAAAAAAGTATTGTTTACAACTCACGCATCACCAAGGATTGATACAAAAATCAACCATCGAAAAAAAAACACATACTATGACTACATATTAACATAGTCTTCTAGTATGTCGCCAACCAGACTGGCACAAGATATCCTGAGCGACCATCAGGAGCCGTGTGCATCCAGAGGCCATGGTATCCCGCTGCCCCTCCGGTGAGAGTAGGGCCCAAAGCTGGACCCAATGGAAAACCATATGGATAACCTGCAAGAAATGAAAAGAGGCTTTTTTATTAAAAATTATATCATTTCTGACCCTCCAAATATAGACCAACATAAAGCAGAAACCACAATCCGGATAAAAGCCTTAGATTGTCTACCACTCCATTTAATCAATTACCAAACATATTAGTAATATTGGTTGTAGGTGGAAGATCATAAGTAAAATTAACCGTACGCCATAAGAGCTTAGCTAAAGGACATTCAATAAATAGGTGTTGAATGGTCTCCTGTTCCCCACAGAAAACACATTTTGTACACCCACTCCAATGACGTTTAGTTAGATTATCCTTAGTTAACAGTACCTTATTACTCAAGAACCACATGAAAATCTTAATTTTAAGGGGAATTTTAACCTTCCAGAGATATATTCTCAGAAAAGGAGTATGATCACACATAAGATCCTCATTCATCGACTTTACTGTAAACAAACCATTCGATGTCAAGTTCCAAACAAAACGATCTTCCTCTTCATTCAAATTTACCATCATGAGTTTCCGACATAATTGCAACCATGCAGTCCATTTGTTACCACTTAACACCCTTCGAAAAGTAATAGTCAGTGGTGTTTGGGCTAACACCTGTGCAACTGTGACATTCTTATGGTGTACAATATTATATAAGGACGGATATTGGTGAGCCAAAGAAGTATTTTCTAACCATGTATCTTCCCAAAAGCGGGTACTCATACCATTACCCACTTTGAAAAAACCTCTAGAAAAAAACTCCTGTTTAACTCCCATCAAACCCTTCCAGAAAGGGGAATCGGTAGGTCTAGCTTGCACCTCCGATAACGTCTTTTGTCTTAGGTATATTCTTGCCACACCCGTCTTCATTCAGAAGTTTAAAGAGCCACTTACTCAATAAGCATCTGTTTTTGATTTCGAGAACCTCAATACCTAATCCCTCTTGATCTTTGGGTCGACAAATAATATTCCATTTGGAAGCCGGTATTTTCGTTTGTTTTCGTCTGACTGCCAAAAGAACCTAGATCTATAGAAGTCCAAACGTTTCCTTACCCCAACAGGTATTTGTAGGAAATACAACATAAACATTGATAAGCTAGTTAAAATTGAATTAATAAGTACTAACCTATCACCATAGGATAGTAACTTCCCTTTCCAACATCCTAATTTACTCTCAAACCTGTTTCTACCGGATACCAGTCGAATTCCTGAGTTTTTTTTTTTGTAATGGATTGGAATACCTAAGTATCTAAAGGGGAGTTGTCCAGCATCACATCCAAAGATCTTCTTATACTGGTCCTCTTCCTCCTTTGCCTTCCCAAAACAAAAAATCTCACTTTTATGAAAGTTAATCTTAAGCCCCGATAACTCTTCAAAGAGGCACAAAATTAATTTCATATTAACAGCTTTGTTGAGGTCATGTTCCAAAAAAAGGATAGTATCATCAGCGTATTGAAGTATAGAGAGTCCTCCATCAGCTAAATGTGGAATTAACCCTCCAACTTGACCATCCTTTTTTGCTCGTTCAATTAAGATGGCAAGCATATCCACTACGATATTAAATAGCATTGGAAACAGAGAGTCCCCTTGTCTTAAACCTTTTTTTGTTTGGAAATAATAACCAATATCATCATTCACCTTGACCCCAACACTACCACCTTGGACAAACTATTGCACTAATCTACCCCATTCTGGAGCTAAGCCCTTCATTCGCAAGATTTGTTGTAAAAAAGGTCATTTCACTTTATCATATGCTTTCTCGAAGTCGATTTTGAATAACACCCCATCCATTTTCTTAGTATGTAACTCATGAATTGTTTCATGAAGTATGACTACCCCTTCCAAGATATTTCTACCTGACATGAAGGCCGATTGGGTTGGATTTATAACTCTTGGGGCAATCCCCGAGATACGATTCGTACCAACTTTTGTGAACATCTTAAAGCATTCATTTAGTAAGCAAATAGGTCTATATTGTTGTATTTGGACCGTATTTTCCTTTTTGGGTAGTAATGTGTTGGAGATATGCCCAAGAGGCAATAATAAAATGGTTATTATAATATATCTTTGTGTTTATGATAATGTTTACATACCATGCTATAATTGTATTAACCGGAACATTGATACATGTGTGTTATGTAAACAACAAGAAGTCCCTAGTGAAGCCTCTTGTATAACTAGCTTGTTGATTAATAGATGATCATCGTTTCGTGATCATGAATATTGGATGTTATTAATGACAAGGTTATATCATTATGTGAATGATGTAATGGACACACCCAATTAAGCGTAGCATAAGATCACGTCATTAAGTTCATTTGCTATAAGCTTTCGATACATAGTTACCAAGTCCTTTCGACCATGAGATCATATAAATCACTTATGCCGGAAGGGTACTTTGATTACATCAAACGCCACTACGTAAATGGGTGGTTATAAAGGTGGGATTAGGTATCCGGAAAGTATGAGCTTGAGGAATATGGATCAACAGTGGGATTTGTCCATCCCGATGACGGATAGATATACTTTGGGCCCTCTCGGTGGAATGTCGTCTAAATGGCTTGCAAGCATATGAATAGTTCATAAGAGACCACATACCACGGTACGAGTAAAGAGTACTTGTCAGGAGACGAGGTTGAACAAGGTATCGTGATACCGATGATCAAACCTCGGACAAGTAATATATCGCGAGACAAAGGGAATCGGTATCGTATGTAAATGGTTCATTCGATCACTAAATTATCGTTGAATATGTGGGAGCCATTATGGATCTCCAGATCCCGCTATTGGTTATTGGTCGGAGAGAAGTCTCAACCATGTCTGCATAGTTCACGAACGTAGGGTGACACACTTAAGGTTTGATGTCGTTTAAGTAGATATGGAATATGGAATGGAGCTCGAATGTTGTTCGGAGTCTCGGATGGGATCCAAGACATCACGAGGAGGTTCGGAATGGTCCGGAGAATAAGATTCATATATGGGAAGTCATTTTCCGAGGTTTGGAAAAAATCCGGTGTTTTGACCGGAGCTTCTAGAAGGTTTTGGAAGGACCGGAATAGTTCGGAATATTATGGAAGGTTCCGGAAGTGTCCGGGACGACCCGGGATGTCTAAGGAAGTCCGGAGGGTTCCATAATAGGTGCAACCACGTTGCCTTAAGGGAAAAGGGGTCTTTCCTTAATGCAATTTCGGAATTGGCAAAAGAGTCCGAGTAGGACTAGGTTTTCGGAACCGGAAACCTATCGGAACTCAGTCAAACTTGGGGGCAGGTTTATGGACAACCCAAGGGGCTTGGCCACCTATTTAAAGGGACCAAGGGCACCCCAAGGGCACCACAAGTCGCAGCCCTTGCCCCCTCTCCCAAACCCTAGCCTCTCCCCTCCTCATACTACTCCCATAGCGCTTAGGCGAAGCCCTGCAGAGTTCTCCATCACCACCGCTACCATGCCGTCGTGCTGGCGGGATTCCGAAGAGGATCTACTACATCTGCTGCCCGCTGGAACGGGGAGAAGGACGTTGTCATCAACACTGTACGTGTGATCGAGTACGGAGGTGCTGCCCGACTATGGCACCGTCAAGATCTTCTACGCGCTTTTGCAAGCGGCAAGTGATCGACTACATCCACAACAAGATCTAATCTCGTAGGCTTTGGAAATCTTCGAGGGTTAGTCTCATTATCTTCTCGTTGCTATCATCTTCTAGATTGCATCTTGGCTTGTTATTCGTTCTTGCGGTAGGAAATTTTTTTATTTTCTATGCTACGAATCCCATCAGTGGTATCAGAGCCGTGTCTATGCATAGATTGGTTGCACGAGTAGAACACAATGGTTTTGTGGGCGTTGATGCTTTTGTTGTCTTTAGTTCGAGTACTTTGCATCTTGCGGGATGGTGGGATGAAGCGGCCCGGGCTAACTTTACATGACCGCGTTCATGAGACTTGCTCCACGCTCGACATGCAACTTGTATTGCATAAGTGGCTTTGCGGGTGTCTGTCTCTCTCACCATAGTGAAGATTCAATCTACTCTTTCTATTGACAACACTAGTATCACTGTTGTGGTTCATGTTCGTAGGTAGATTGGATCTTACTCGAAAACCCTAAACCACGTAAAATATGCAAACCAAATTAGAGACGTCTAACTTGTTTTTGCAGGGTTTGGTGATGTGATATGGCCATGATGTGATGATGAATATGTATGAGATGATCATTATTGTATTGTGGCAACCGGCAGGAGCCTTATGGTTGTCTTTATATTTCATGTTGTAGTATTATTTCAAAGTAGTTGTAATAGTTGCTACACACGGTGAACAACCATGAATACGGCGCCATGGACCTTGACGCTACGCCGACGATGATGGAGATCATGCCCGTTGATGATGGAGATCATGTACGTGCTTTGAAGATGAAGATCAAAGGCGCAAAGACTAAAGGGCCATATCATATCACATATAAATTGCATGTGATGTTAATCCTTTATGCATCTTATTTTGCTTAGATCGTGACGGTAGCATTATAAGATGATCCCTCACATTAATATCAAGATAATAAAGTGTTCTTCCCTCGTATGCACCGTTGCTACAGTTCGTCGTTTCGAAGCATCTCGTGATGATCGGATGTGATAGACTCTACGTTCACATACAACGGGTGTAAGCCATGTTTGCACACGCGGAATACTTGGGTTTACTTGACGAGCCTAGCATGTACAGACATGGCCTCGGGACAACGGAAACCGAAAGGTTGAACACGAGTCATATGGATGATATGATCAACATGTTGATGTTCACCATTGAAGCTACATCATCTCACGTGATGATCGGTTTTGGTGTAGTGGATGTGGATCGTGTGCCACTTAACAACTATGAGGGATGTTGTATTAAGTGGGAGTTCATTAGTAATTAGATTAAAACTTGAACTAATTATCATAAACATAGTCTGAGTAGTATTTTGAATTAAATTTGTAGAATTGGCATCCGTTTTTCTACCGTGCGTTAGTCTTGTAATTGAGATTGAAATACTGTTAAGTCTGACAATTAACTTTACGGACTAGTACCGTATTGTTAAAGAATCAAGAAATAATTAAGTCCTATTGCAAACTTTTAGTAAACCTCACATTGTTGATTCAAAGAGCTATGGTTTCAATTAGTACCTACAGTTATCTTGTCTCCTTGAAACTTGATGTTCAAATTTGTTTGAAAAGTAAGGAGCTGAAAAGTTTTGTTTTCAGAAAGAAGCGAGGTATGAGATATATGCGATATCTAAGACCTTACTGCAAGATGATAGAATATAATCTAGTGAGACTACATAAACTCATAAGTTTTATGGGAATGTACGAAGGTTGAAGACGCTAGACGTCCCAATCCTCCAACTATTTGGGCACTAACGATATTCGCATATCCATGAAGTGATCGTCCTTAGTATGCACCGTTGCTAAGACTCGTTGTTTCGAAGCATCACGTGATGATCGGGTGTTATAGATTCTACGAGTGCATACAACGGGTGCAAGCCAGATTTTCACATGCGAATACTAAGGTTAAACTTCACGAGCCTAGCATGTACAGACATGGTCTCAGAAAGTCGTCATGATTTGATGGATAAAAATTAGGAGTGAAATTGTTCATCACATTAAAAGGTTACTAATAGTGAAATCGGAACACTTGTCATATGATGATCAACTTCAAAGTAAGAACCTCAAGGTTATTGGTATTTGACCAACAAACCTAGAAGTTATTGATGTTGAAGTGTTTTTCTGAATAATGAGGAAAGCTAAAAGAGAAACTACAAAAGATTATTGGCAGAAAGAAAGTCTAGCTCAAGTGTATATAAATGATATACATGTTATGGATGTATTCCTTGTTTGGTCACATAATGAAATTGTTGGGTATTTGTACCAGATTGGTTGGTATGAGATGTCATACAATACAACGCAATACAAGAAATACGATGGCCTAAGTGACTGATAAGGAATATGGTAATAATGCACGTCTGGAACATAATAAAGTGTTATTATGTTTGTCGTTGGCATTCTACCTAGCCCTTAGAATTTATAATAAAGAAATTAATAATTGTTATTTTGCTCTGGTCAAATGAAAACAGTGAGTTGTTCAAATTATGACATTACTCCATGTACGATGGATAAGTTATTTTAAATCTTAATGGTGAAACACACATACATAACACTGACGCTAAAATGCCATAAGGCAAATGATTTGAATTCCACTTATTTGTGGAACCGCCATTTAGGTCATGTTAGAAAGGAACGTGATGCGCGTAAATGTACACGTCCGTTGGGAACCCCAAGAGGAAGGTATGATGCGCACAACGGCAAGTTTTCCCTCGAGAAAGAAACCAAGGTTTAATCGGACCAGTAGGAGCCAAGAAGCACGTTGAAGGTTGATGGTGGCGAAATGTGATGCGGCGCAACAACAGGGATTCCGGCCAACGTGGAACTGCACAACACAACCCAAGTACTTTGCCCCAACGAACAGTGAGGTTGTCAATCTCACCGGCTTGCTGTAACAAAGGATTAACCGTATTGTGTGGAAGATGATTGTTTGCAAGAAAACAGTAAAACAAGTATTGCATAGATTGTATGCGATGTAAAGAATAGGACCGGGGTCCACAGTTCACTAGAGGTGTCTCTCCCATAAGATAAAGCATGTTGGGTGAACAAATTACGGGCAATTGACAAATAGAGAAGGGCATAACAATGCATGTACATGATATGATAAATATAGTGAGATTTAATCCGGGCATTACGACAAAGTACATAGACCGCCATCCAACTACATCTATGCCTAAAAAGTCCACCTCCAGTTATCATCCGAACCCCATTCAGTATTAAGTTGCAAAGCAACAGACAATTGCATTAAGTATGGTGCGTAATATAATCGATAACTACATCCTTAGACATAGAATCAATGTTTTATCCCTAGTGGCAACAGCACATCACAACCTTAGAACTTTCTGTCACTGTCCCAGTGTCAATGAAGGCATGAACCCACTATCGAGCATAAATACTCCCTCTTGGAGTTAAGAGCAAAAACTTGGCCAGAGCCTCTACTAATAACGGAGAGCATGCAAGATCATAAACAACACATAAACAATAGATTGATAATCACCATAACATAGTATTCTCTATCCATCGGATCCCGACAAACACAACATATAGTATTACAGATAGATGATCTTGATCATGTTAGGCAGCTCACAAGATCCAACAATGAAGCACAATTAGGAGAAGACGACCATCTAGCTACTGCTATGGACCCATAGTCCAGGGGTGAACTACTCACTCATCACTCCGGAGGCGATCATGGCGATGAAGAGTCCTCGGGAGATGAATCCCCTCTCCGGCAGGGTGCCGGGCGATCTCCCGAATCCCCGAGATGGGATTCGCGGCGGCGTCTGGAAGGTTTCCGTATCGTGGCTCTCGACGGGGGTTTGCGACGGAAGCTATAAGTAGGCGAAAGGGCAGGTCAAGAGGCGGCACGAGGGGCCCAGGGCAGGCCGCGCGGCCAGGGCCGCCGCGCCGCCCCCGGCCACCTCGTGGCCCCACTCGACTCCCTTCGGTCTTCTGGAAGCTCCGTGCAAAAATAGGACCCGGGCGGTGATTTCGTCCAATTCCGAGAATATTTCCTTACTAGGTTCTGAAACCAAAAACAGCAGAAAACAGAACGCTCTTCGGCATCTTGTTAATAGGTTAGTTCCAAAATGCGTAAATACGACATATAATGTGCATAAAACATGTAGGTATCATCAATAAAGTAGCATGGAACATAAGAAATTATCGATACGTTGGAGACGTATCAGCATCCCTAAGCTTAGTTCTGCTCGTCCCGAGCAGGTAAAACGATAACAAAGATAATTTCAAGTGACATGCCATCATAATCTTGATCATACTATTTGTAAACATGTGTAATGAATGCAGCGATCAAAACAATGGTAATGACATGAGTAAACAACTGAATCATAAAGCAAAGACTTTTCATGAATAGTACTTCAAGACAAGCATCAATAAGTCTTGCATAAGAGTTAACTCATAAAGCAATAAATCAAAGTAAAGGTGTTGAAGCAACACAAAGGAAGATTAAGTTTCAGCGGTTGCTTTCAACTTATAACATGTATATCTCATGGATATTGTCAACATAAAGTAATATAACAAGTGCAATATGCAAGTATGTAGGAATCAATGCACAGTTCACACAAGTGTTTGCTTCTTAAGGTGGAGGGAGATAGGTAAACTGACTCAACAATAAAAGTAAAAGAAAGGTCCTTCAAAGAGGAAAGCATCGATTGCTGTATTTGTGCTAGAGCTTTTATTTTGAAAACATGAAACAATTTTGTCAACGGTAGTAATAAAGCATATGAGTTATGTAAATTATATCTTACAAGTTGCAAGCCTCATGCATAGTATACTAATAGTGCCCGCACCTTGTGCTTGGACTACCGGATCTTTGCAATGCCATGTTTCAACCAAGTGTCACAAAGGGGTACCTCCATGCCGCCTGTACAAAGGTCTAAGGAGAAAGCTCGCATTTTGGATTTCTCGCTTTTGATTATTCTCAACTTAGACATCCATACCGGGACAACATGGACAACAGATAATGGACTCCTCTTTAATGCATAAGCATGTAGCAACAATTATTATTCTCATATGAGATTGAGGATATATGTCCAAAACTGAAACTTCAACCATGATTCATGGCTTTAGTTAGCGGCCCAATGTTCTTCTCTAACAATTTGCATGCTCCAATCATTAAGGTGATAGATCCTTCAGACAAGACGGACATGCATAGCAACTCACATGATATTCAACAATAGTTGATGGCGTTCCCCAGAAGCATGGTTATCGCACAACAAGCAACTTAATAAAAGATAAAGTGCATAAGTACATATTCAATACTACGATAGTTTTTAAGGCTATTTTGTCCCATGAGCTATATATTGCAAAGGTGAATGATGGAATTTTAAAGGTAGCACTCAAGCAATTTACTTTGGAATGGCGGAGAAATACCATGTAGTAAGTAGGTATGGTGGACACAAATGGCATAGTGGTTGGCTCAAGGATTTTGGATGCATGAGAAGTATTCCCTCTCGATACAAGGTTTAGGCTAGCAAGGTTATTTGAAGCAAACTCAAGGATGAACCGGTGCAGCAAAACTCACATAAAATACATATTGTAAACATTATAAGACTCTACACCGTCTTCCTTGTTGTTCAAAACTCAATACTAGATATTATCTAGACCTTAGAGAGACCAAATATGCAAATCAAATTTTAGCAAGCTCTATGTATTTCTTCATTAATGGGTGCAAAGCATATGATGCAAGAGCTTAAACATGAGCACAACAATTGCCAAGTATCACATTATCCAAGACATTTTAGAATTACTACATGTAGCATTTTCCAATTCCAACCATATAACAATAACGAAGAAGAAACTTCGCCTTGAACATTATGAGTAAAGCCTAAGGACATATTTGTTCATATGCAACAGCGGAGCGTGTCTCTCTCCCACAAAGTGAATGCTAGGATCCATTTTATTCAAACAAAAACAAAAACAAAAACAAACCGACGCTCCAAGTAAAGAACACAAGATGTGATTGAATAAAAATATAGTTTCAGGGAGGAACTGATGATGTTGTCGATGAAGAAGGGGATGCCTTGCATCCCCAAGCTTTGGAGTCTTCTTAAAATATGCGGGATGAACCACGGGGGCATCCCCAAGCTTAGAGCTTTCACTCCTCTTGATCATAGTATATCATACTCCTCTCTTGACCCTTGAAAACTTCCTTCACACCAAACTTCAAGCAAACTCATTAGAGGGTTAGTGCACAATTAATAATTTTCACATTCAGAGGTGACACAAACATTCTTTTCACTTCTGGACATTGCATAAAGCTACTGGACATTAATGGATCAAAGAAATTCATCCAACATAGCAAAAGAGGCAATGCAAAATAAAAGGCAGAATCTGTCAAAAACAGAACAGTCCGTAAAGACGAATTTTAAAATGGCACCAGACTTGCTCAAATGGAAAAACTCAAAACTAATGAAAGTTGCGTACATATCTGAGGATCACGCTCGTAAATTGGCAGATTTTCGAATTTTCTACAGAGACTTGTTCCCATATTCGTGACAGACAGCAATGCTGTTTCTGCGCAGCGATCCCAAATATAACATCAACTTTGACATAGAAACTTTACTTGGCACAAAAACATGATAAGGAGAGGTTGCTACAGTAGTAAAAAACTTCCAAGACTCAAATATAAAACAAAGTACTGTAGTAAAAACATGGGTTGTCTCCCATAAGCGCTTTTCTTTAACGCCTTTCAGCTAGGCGCAGAAAGTGCAAATCAAGTAACATCAAGAGTAGAAGCATCAACATCATAACTTGTTCTAATAATAGAATCAAAAGGCAACTTCATTCTCTTTCTAGGGAAGTGTTCCATACCTTTCTTGAGAGGAAATTGATATTTAATAGGGATTTCTATTTTCGTGCCCTCGGCTCCTTAGTTGTACTCAGTTTTCCCCAGATCCTTAGTTTTTCTCAGTTTTCCCCAACCCCTTGTCTATAACCCGCAGAAAGAGCTCGGACGGAAGGAATCCCATTTAGTTGACGTTGGTTGGTGCTGGCAAGTGGGGCCGCTGTTGGTGCCCCGCAGTGGACACGTCTCCACTTATCCAGATCATCGTGGGACCCACAACTTGTCCACGTTAGCGCGCCGGACCCACAGCTTACCCAGGTGACCGTTGCAAAATGGGAGCCCGAGCTAGCCCCGCGCCCGTGCCCGTGCCATTGCTTCCCCTTTCTTTCTCCGCGCCCCATTGTTCTTCTTCTCCGCCAGCGGCAGCCCTTCTCCGGCACGCGGGTGATGTCTAGTTTCTCTTCGACCTCCCGTTCTTCATGGCCGCAGTATGGACCCGTGCCTTTGACAAGATGCCCTGACTGCCCACGCCAGGAGCCTCTGAAGCGGTCGATCTGTAAGACGGACGAGAACGGCAACCGTGGACGTGAGTTCGTTGCATGCGAGAGCTTGCCATATAGAGAGGGGGATAAGGTTAGATCTCGCTCCAATTTCTCTGTTTTCTCTCGATTTTCTTGTTATTCCCTCGAATTTGGGATTTAGGGTTCACGTTGTTGTTTTCAGATCTTGAAGAAATGCAGGCATTTCGAGTGGATCGATGTGTACGTTCAGAGGCTTCATTGCAGGAATCAATTGGCGCTATTGGGGGCGCAATTTGGGAGGGGGGACTTGCTGTAGAGAATGCGGCGGAGAGAGGAGCCGTTCCGATTAGGGACCTTCCGATTATGCCTAATGCTCCCAATGCAGAACTGGTGGAAGTGAAGGGAGAACTGAAGAAAATGAACAAGCAGTTAAGGCAGCTGATCGAGTTGAAGAAGCAAGCTAATCTGATGGCTGGTTGTTTTTTTTGTTGTATAATTACGATCGGATTCTTATCATTGCTCACCAGGCGCTAGAAGTTGTTACAAGGGATACCTTGTTACAAATCCATTATTCAGTTACATGTACTTGTAGTTGTTTTCAAAGTTAGTGTGTGCATTCACCGAAATTACCAACTATATTCCCTAAAAGAAAAGGAAAGCTAAAGATAGTTGATAATTGTTAGAGGGGTGACAAATAATGCAATCCCCGAAATCCGCAAATATGTATGCCTCATGTTTATACCAAAATTATACCACTTTTAGGCCTTTCCAAAATACCAATACCATATCCCAAACTATATTCCCTAAAAGAAAAGGACAGCTAAAGATAGTTGATAATTGTTAGAGGGGTGACAAATAATGCAATCGCCGAAATCAGCAAAAATGTATGCCTCATGTTTATAACAAAATTATACCACTTTTAGGCCGTTTCAAAATACCAATACTATATCCCAAACTATATTCCCTAAAAGAAAAGGAAAGCTAAAGATAGTTGATAATTGTTAGAGGGGTGACAAATAATGCAATCCCCGAAATCCGCAAATATGTATGCCTCATGTTTATACCAAAATTATACCACTTTTAGGCCTTTCCAAAATACCAATACCATATCCCAAACTATATTCCCTAAAAGAAAAGGACAGCTAAAGATAGTTGATAATTGTTAGAGGGGTGACAAATAATGCAATCGCCGAAATCAGCAAAAATGTATGCCTCATGTTTATAACAAAATTATACCACTTTTAGGCCGTTTCAAAATACCAATACTATATCCCAAACTATATTCCCTAAAAGAAAAGGACAGCTAAAGATAGTTGATAATTGTTAGAGGGGTGACAAATAATGCAATCGCCGAAATCAGCAAAAATGTATGCCTCATGTTTATAACAAAATTATACCACTTTTAGGCCGTTTCAAAATACCAATACTATATCCCAAACTATTCTCCACCGATAGAGAGAGAGAGAGAGATGGGTGGCCACGAAGAGAGAGAGAGAGAGAGAGAGAGAGAGAGAGAGAGTTGCCACGAAGAGACGGATAGGGGTATACTGCCCGTTAGATCAGTGGATCAACGGTTCGTGGAGTCGATCCGTGTGACAACGGCTCAACCAATCAGGATAAGTTTGGGCTTCTCAGAGCATTTGTGACAGTACTTGAGGGCAAAACTGAGTAGTACTAAGAATCCAAGGGCACATAAATAGTAAATAGACTAAGGGATTCAAACAAAAGAATTACAAAATGAAAAATGTGTGTTTTGTACAATATAATTCATATTGGGCTACATCAAATTATTTGCAATTCAAATATACATGAGTGTGACAATTATGGCATCATTTAGACAAACTATGTTTTGGGAAAGATGTTTTGCAAAGGGGTTTGGGTGGAAAACCATGCATCTTCATAGCTACACTAGTGATTCTGAGAAGTGGCAATTTGTGGTAAAACTTGATTTATATATGTTTGTTAAGGTTTTCTAGGTGGCAGGTTGCGTAGGAAGACTCCATGAGTAGTTGCCACTATGTTTTTATTTTTTTGGATTTTTTTGCGCATGAAATGACTCAATTAGCTATGTTAATCTCATTTGTTGACTCTCTGTTGACCAGCTACTTGAGGGTAAAACTGAGTATATTGCACTTGCCGGTCTAAGTCCTCGAGGGGAAAACTGAGTACAGATAAAATTTATGTATAAGGCCTGAGGTTATAACTGAGTACACCAAACGTCCCAGGGTTAGACTCGTGTAGCGGTGCACGCTGCAGCCGTGCATAGCGGACGCGTGTTGCGGTACACGCCACCTTCGTCTTTATAGAGCCCCTCTTTCTCTCTCTCGACGCACGTTCTCACTGGCTCACTGCAACCGCCTCTCCTGTCCCATCATCTTCTCCACAACCGAAGAAAAAACCCCGAAGAAAACCGCCGGCGATGGAGAAGAATGAGATGCCCATTGTCGGCGCATCGGCCGCCGCCCCATCCAGGCCCCTGTCGCTGCTTCCAACGTAGCAGCGGCGCATCGGCCGCCGCCCCCGTCCAGGCCCCTGTCGCTGCTTCCAACGTAGCAGCCGGCGCATCGGCCGGGCCCCCGAGGCCCCTGTCGCTGCTTCCAACGTAGCAGCCGGCGCATCGGCCGCCGCCCCGTCCAGTCCCCCTTCGATTGGGACCCGTACGAACCAGTGCAGTACGACGCGCCGGAGAACCCCTACGACACCACCATCGTCGACAACGAGCCGGAGGTAACCCTTTGTTCCCTTGTTCTTATCTCATTTCAATCATTTTGTGTTAGATCTAGCGTTATTACGGTTCGTCTGTTCCTAGTTCAATCCTTTTGTGTTAGATCTTGCGTTATTACTGTTCGTCTCTTCCTAGTTCAATCCTTTTGTGTTAGATCTTGCGTTATTACTGTTCGTCTGTTCCTAGTTCAATCCTTTTGTGTTAGATCTTGCGTTATTACTGTTCGTCTGTTCCTAGTTCGATCCTTTTGTGTTAGATCTTGCGTTATTAGTGTTTGTGATTTGCTTTTGTTTAAGATTTGTGCCGATGATGATGAATATTTGGGCATCCCTAAATTGATTCAGGGTTTGGTCAGTAAACAATTGGTGTGTACAAATTTGTTGTGCATGATCTTTGGTTTACTTACTCAAATCCTGGATATAAGTGTGTGTAACTGAGGCTACCTCTTTTTTTCGAGCCCATATTATCATGCATGATTTTTTGTTCACTCTCTGTTCAATCATCGTTGCAATTGACTCCGTGTTTTTTGCACGATCTTTGGTGCTACGTGACAGGTGGAGAGCAGCGACGTCGACAGCGACGACGAGTCCTTCCACACCAAGACTCGTCACGTCCTCAGGAGGCTGCAGTCCGGCCAATACGATGGCCCCTTTGCTCGAGGCATTTACAAGTGCCCCTTCTGCAACAGGAGGCTCCGCGACACCGACTTCAACACCCTGCTGAACCATGCTGAATCCATTGGCAGATATGGCGCTAGAGTTGGAAGGACCGTGAACGTGCATGCGTACATGGCCAAACACAAAGCACTTGGGATTCACCTGCGCAACCTCCAAGCGAGTCACACGCGCTACCTGGAGGCGTTGAACGTGCCTACTGCACTCTCTGTATGTGACTGCTCTATCTGTAGAGCAGCTTAAATTCATGTAAAATGTAGCTTATGTTGGATCTATCGGTACTACATTTGGATCTGTCCTGAATATATCTATGCTATGTTGGTTGCTGTATGCAGCTTATCCTATATTTTCTCTCTGGATTTGTGCCCTAGATTTCCTACCTGATTGGGTAAAAACGAAGGCATAAAGAAATGAATGGCGTTAAAAAACAGAAGGAGAAGCTTCTCTAGATTTGCTACCAATTTGGGCTATCAAATATGAATGAGATCGAGCGATAGAGAGGAAAAAGGTACATTGAAAACTGCTGGGCGAAAGAGACAGAAACCACTCGTGCCCCGTCCCGGACCCACACGGCTCCACACGCTATGGCCCTACACGCTACGGCCCCACAAACACGGCCTCGTCCTGTCCCACGCGGTCCCTTCCTACCAGCCCCACACGACGCGGTCCCACACGACGCGACCCCACAAACGACACGACCCCACTCGTCAGCACGGAACGGTCAACTTAACGGATTCCTTCCGTCCGAGCTCCTTCTGCGGTTCAGACAAACGTTTGGGTAAAACTGATGAAAAACTAAGGAGCTGGGGAAAACTGAGTACTACTAACGAAGCAGGGGCACGAAAATAGAAATCCCTATTTAATATTACCTTCCCTCATATCAATAACAGCACCAACAGTTCGAAGAAAAGGTCTTCCCAACACAATAGGACAAGATGCATTGCATTCGATATCCAAGACAACAAAATCAACGGGGACAAGGTTATTGTTAACCGTAATGCGCACATTATCAATCCTCCCCAAAGGTTTCTTTTTAACATTATCGGCAAGATTAACATCCAAATAACAATTCTTCAATGGTGGCAAGTCAAGCATATCATAAATCTTTTTAGGCATAACAGAAATACTTGCACCAAGATCACATAAAGCATTACATTCAAAGTCATTGAATTTCATTTTAATGATGGGCTCCCAACCATCTTCTAACTTTCTAGGAATAGAAGTTTCAAGTTTTAGTTTCTCTTCTCTAGCTTTTATGAGAGCATTTGTAATATGTTTTGTAAAGGCTAAATTTATAGCACTAGCATTAGGACTTTTAGCAAGTTTTTGTAAGAACTTTATAACTTCAGAGATGTGGCAATCATCAAAGTCTAAATCATTATGAACTACAGCAATGGGATCATTGTCCCCAAGGTTGGAAAAAATTTCAGCAGTTTTATCACAAGCAGTTTCAGCAGTTTTAGCAATTTCAGGCAGTTTTGTACGCTTTGCACTAGAAGTAGAAACATTGCCAACACCAATTATTTTACCATTGATAGTAGGAGGTGCAGCAACATGTGAAGAATTAACATTACTAGTGGTGGTAATAGTCCAAACTTTAGCTACATTATTCTCTTTAGCTAGTTTTTCATTTTCTTCTCTATCCCACCTAGCACGCAATTCAGCCATTAATCTTATATTCTCATTAATTCTAACTTGGATGGCATTTGCTGTAGTAGTAATCTTATTATCAATATCATTATTAGGCATAACTTTCAATTTTAAAAGATTAACATCGGAGGCAAGTCTATCAACTCTAGAAGCAATAATATCAATTTTATCAAGCTTTTCCTCAACAGATTTGTTAAAAGCAGTTTGTGTACTAATAAATTCTTTAAGCATAGCTTCAAGACCAGAGGGTACACTCCTATTATTATTGTAAGAATTCCCATAAGAATTACCATAACCATTACCATTAGCAGAAGGATATGGCCTATAGTTATTACCAGAGTTGTTCCTATAAGCATTGTTGTTGAAATTATTGTTTTTAATGAAATTCACATCAACATTTTCTTCTTGAGCAACCAATGAAGCTAAAGGAACATTATTTGGATCAACATTAGATCTACCATTCACAAGCATAGACATAATCACATCAATCTTATCACTCAAGGAAGAGGTTTCTTCAACAGAATTTACCTTCTTACCTTGTGGAGCTCTTTCCGTGTGCCATTCAGAGTAATTTATCATCATATCATCAAGAAGCTTTGTAGCCGCCCCCAAAGTGATGGACATAAAGGTACCTCCAGCAGCTGAATCCAATAAATTCCGCGAAGAAAAATTTAGTCCTGCATAGAAGGTTTGGATGATCATCCAAGTAGTCAGTCCATGGGTTGGGCAATTCTTTACCAAAGTTTTCATTCTCTCCCATGCTTGAGCAACATGTTCAATATCTAATTGCTTAAAATTCATTATGCTACTTCTCAAAGATATAATTTTAGCGGGAGGATAATATCTACCAATAAAAGCATCTTTACACTTAGTCCATGAATCAATACTATTCTTAGGCAAAGATAGCAACCAATCTTTAGCTCTTCCTCTTAATGAGAAAGGAAACACTTTCAATTTAATAATATCACCATCTACATCCTTATACTTTTGCATTTCACAAAGTTCAACAAAATTATTAAGATGGGCAGCAGCATCATCAGAACTAACACCAGAAAATTGATCTCTCATAACCAGGTTCAGTAAAGCAGGTTTAATTTCAAAGAATTCTGCTGTAGTAGCAGGTGGAGCAATAGGTGTGCATAGGAAATCATTATTATTTGCATTTGTGAAGTCACACAACTTAGTATTTTCAGGGATATTCATTTTAGCAACAGTAAATAAAACAAACTAGATAAAGTAAATGCAAGTAACTAATTTTTTTGTGTTTTTGATATAGAGAGCAAGACAATAAATAAAGTAAAACTAGCAACTAATTTTTGTGTGTTTTGTTTAGGTGCAGCAAACAAAGTAGTAAATAAAATAAAGCAAGACAAAAACAAAGTAAAGAGATTGAGAAGTGGAGACTCCCCTTGCAGCGTGTCTTGATCTCCCCACCACGGCGCCAAAAACAGCTTGATGCGCGTAAATGTACATGTCCGTTGGGAACCCCAAGAGGAAGGTATGATGCGCACAGTGGCAAGTTTTCCCTCAGAGAGAAACCAAGGTTTAATCGGACCAGTAGGAGCCAAGAAGCACGTTGAAGGTTGATGGTGGCGAAATGTGATGCGGCGCAACAACAGGGATTCCACGCCAACGTGGAACCTGCACAACACAACCCAAGTACTTTGCCCCAACGAAACATGAGGTTGTCAATCTCACCGGCTTGCTGTAACAAAGGATTAACCGTATTGTGTGGAAGATGATTGTTTGCAAGAAAACAAGTAAAACAAGATTTGCATGTATGTAAAGAATAAGACCGGGGTCCACAGTTCACTAGAGGTGTCTCTCCCATAAGATAAAGCATGTTGGGTGAACAAATTACATCGGAAATTGACAAATAGAGAAGGGCATAACAATGCATGTACATGATATGATAAATATAGTGAGATTTAATCCGGCATTACGACAAAGTACATAGACCGCCATCCAACTGCATCTATGCCTAAAAAGTCCACCTTCAGGTTATCATCCGAACCCCATTCAGTATTAAGTTGCAAAGCAACAGACAATTGCATTAAGTATGGTGCGTAATGTAATCGACAACTACATCCTTAGACATAGAATCAATGTTTTATCCCTAGTGGCAACAACACATCACAACCTTAGAACTTTCTGTCACTGTCCCAGGTGTCAATGAAGGCATGAACCCACTATCGAGCATAAATACTCCCTCTTGGAGTTAAGAGCAAAAACTTGGCCAGAGCCTCTACTAATAACGGAGAGCATGCAAGATCATAAACAACACATAAACAATAGATTGATAATCACCATAACATAGTATTTTCTATCCATCGGATCCCGACAAACACAACATATAGTATTACAGATAGATGATCTTGATCATGTTAGGCAGCTCACAAGATCCAACAATGAAGCACAATTAGGAGAAGACGACCATCTAGCTACTGCTATGGACCCATAGTCCAGGGTGAACTACTCACTCATCACTCCGGAGGCGATCATGGCGATGAAGAGTCCTCCGGGAGATGAATCCCCTCTCCGGCAGGGTGCCGGAGGCGATCTCCTGAATCCCCGAGATGGGATTCGCGGCGGCGCGTCTCTGGAAGGTTTTCCGTATCGTGGCTCTCGGTACTGGGGGTTTCGCGACGGGCTATAAGCAGGCGAAAGGGCAGGTCAAGAGGCGGCACGAGGGCCCGGGGAGGCCGCGCGGCCAGGTGGCGCGTCGCCACTGGCCACCTCGTGGCCCCACTTCGACTCCCCTTCGGTCTTCTGGAAGCTCCGTGCAAAAATAGGACCCCGGGCGGTGATTTCGTCCAATTCCGAGAATATTTCCTTACTAGGATTTCTGAAACCAAAAAGAAACAGCAACGGCTCTTCGGCATCTTGTTAATAGGTTAGTTCCAGAAAATGCGTAAATACGACATATAATGTGCATAAAACATGTAGGTATCATCAATAAAGTAGCATGGAACATAAGAAATTATCGATACGTTGGAGACGTATCAACGCATGAAGAAACTCCATGCAGATGGATTTTTGGAGTCATTTGATTTTTGAATCATTTGGCATTTGCAAATCTTTTCTAAAAGGAATGACTGAAATACCGTTCATAGGCCAAGAGTTGAACGGGCAACTAACTTAGTGGAAACATACATGATGATGTATGTAGTTCACTGGGCATAGTTGTGTGCGGGAGATTCTTCTACTTCATGAAAACTTCCAACAATGAATTGAGTATATATATGTGGATATATTCGATAAGGAAGAAGTTTGAAACATTTGAATGGATGCAAATAAATTTCAGCATGAAGTGGAAATCATCGTAATAGAAAAGTCAAATATCTATGATTGGATCATGGTGGAAATATTTGAATTACGAGTTTTAGCGAACATCTAAGAGAGTTATGAAATTGTTCTACAACTCACGTTTCTTGGAGTATCATAGTGATGATGGAGTATCCGAGAGATGTATCCAAACCTTGTTGGGTCAATGATGATATAAAATATTGATGCCATTATATTTTTGTGGATTATGCTTTAGTGACTACCGCTTTTACACTAAATAGAGCATCATCATGATCCGTTGAAGTGACACCATACGAGTTATGGCATGGGTATGAACCCTAATAGTCTTTTTCTTAAATTTTGGTATGCATAGCATAAGTAAATAAGTTTACAACCAAAATCGGATAAATGTCTTTGTTGGTTATCCCAGAGAATTGATTGGGAATTCTTTCCACTATGAAGTAAAAGACAAAAGTGTTTGTTAATGTTACTTGCTTATTTCCAAGAAATTGTTTTCTAGCGAAGTATTTGAGTGGGAGGACAATAGAACTTGATAAGGTTTATGAACCTGAGCATAATGATCAGAGTAGCGCAGCATCGGAATTAGGTTCCGAAAGCGGCCACGACGATCATGGCTCCCATGACTACAAAGTGTTTTAAGCCATGGAGATCGAAGTACATATTGAACCTTGTAGGTATGGTTTACTTTGTGATCAAATAAATGATTTGTGAACAAATGATTGATTTTGAACAATGATAAACCAACTACAAACAAAGAAGTTATGATGGGCCCTGACTCCGTTAAAATGGCTATACGCCATGAAATCCAAGATAGATGAATACTTTTTGAAAGTAAATGGATCTATAAAATTGATGGACTTGGATGTAATATCCTTAAAGAAGCTCGACTTGTCGAAAAGTTGTTTACGACAAAGTTCAAAGAGTTGAGTACGATAAGATTAGATCTTCCGTAGCAATGCTTATAGTCCATGTGGATTATTCTAGTAATCGCTACATATTTCTTTTATGAGATATGCTAGTAGGATGGCAAAATATATTACTTAACAGAAGTGTGTATTAAAGGTGTATACAAGATACAACCAATAGTTTTGCTAGTCTGTAGAATACTAGATAAGAATACGAACTTCAATTGGATGAAGTGAGTATTGTGGAGTTGGAATCTTCACCGGATGAAATAGTCAAAGAGTTTTTGATTTCATCAGAAACGATGAAGGTGCTTGCATTTGCAAGAAATTAAGTGGGAGCGCTGAGACATATTTGTAATACTTTATGTAGATGACATATCGTTGATTATAAATAGTGTAATTATATAATTGATTAAAAAGGTTTCATTGAGAATTAACTTCAATGAAAGGATATGGACTGAAACATATTTAGTGTCAAGATCTATGAAGATAGATTAAAACACATAATAAAGTTTAAGTCAAAGTACATAGAATGGATATTGAAGTAGTTCAATATATAAATATTAAGAAGGTGTTCTTTGCATACAAAGGTTTAACAAGACTTGAGTGTATTTGACACTCGATGAGTAAAAACACATGAGTGATTTTGGATCACAAATAATATGTAAAAAATCAGATGTCCTGTGCTCTAAAAGGTTAGGAGCATATACCAGAATGATTCATGTGATAATCATTGGACAAACAGTAAGAATATCCCTGTGTGCTTCAGAAGAACCAAGGATATATATAGTTTTATATGGGGTAATGACAAACAAATCACTGTAAGGTGTTGCACCGATACTTGTTTGGTCACATATAAGAATTAATTTCAGATCTCAATTAGGCTAAGTGTTATTAAAAAGGTAGCACAATGCTAGATTTAGAAGAGTTCTAAATGTTGCGACGGATTCTACAAACGAAGGTAGTATATGTCATTGTTTTGACAATGACTAAAGATGTTAAGTCAAAACGTTCTTTGAGAACTTGGTGTAGTTCCGATAGTGTCAGAACTTTGAAGCTATATTGTGTGTGACAATATTAGTGACATATTTCAGACCGCAGAATTAAGGTTCCACCAGAGGACTAAGCATATGCCGACTCATTTGGAAAATGAGAGATGCGTTGAGACGCATATGAATTGCAAAATACATACATTTCTGAGCGTGTCAGATCCGTTGACTAAAACCTCTCCCGTAGGCAAAACATGATAAAACACCAGAAGGCCAAGGTGTTATATCTTTACAAATGTAAACTAGATTATTGACTCTAGTGCAAGTGGGAGACTGTTGGAGATATGCCCAAGAGGCAATAATAAAATGGTTATTATAATATATCTTTGTGTTCATGATAATGTTTACATACCATGCTATAATTGTATTAACCGGAA
Organism: Lolium multiflorum; assembly: GCA_030979885.1. Lineage (NCBI taxonomy): Eukaryota > Viridiplantae > Streptophyta > Magnoliopsida > Poales > Poaceae > Lolium > Lolium multiflorum. The sequence goes on from CM061750.1 coordinate 333,126,428, forward strand.
CATTGATACATGTGTGTTATGTAAACAACAAGAAGTCCCTAGTGAAGCCTCTTGTATAACTAGCTTGTTGATTAATAGATGATCATCGTTTCGTGATCATGAATATTGGATGTTATTAATGACAAGTTTATATCATTATGTGAATGATGTAATGGACACACCCAATTAAACGTAGCATAAGATCGCGTCATTAAGTTCATTTGCTATAAGCTTTCGATACATAGTTACCAAGTCCTTTCGACCATGAGATCATATAAATCAGTTATGCCGGAAGGGTACTTTGATTACATCAAATGCCACTGCGTAAATGGGTGGTTATAAAGGTGGGATTAGGTATCCGGAAAGTATGAGCTTGAGGAATATGGATCAACAGTGGGATTTGTCCATCCCGATGACGGATAGATATACTCTGGGCCCTCTCGGTGGAATGTCGTCTAAATGGCTTGCAAGCATATGAATAGTTCATAAGAGACCACATACCACGGTACGAGTAAAGAGTACTTGTCGGAGACGAGGTTGAACAAGGTATCGTGATACCGATGATCAAACCTCGGACAAGTAATATATCGCGAGACAAAGGGAATCGGTATCGTATGTAAATGGTTCATTCGATCACTAAGTTATCGTTGAATATGTGGGAGCCATTATGGATCTCCAGATCCCGCTATTGGTTATTGGTCGGAGAGAAGTCTCAACCATGTCTGCATAGTTCACGAACCATAGGGTGACACACTTAAGGTTTGATGTCGTTTTAAGTAGATATGGAATATGAAATGGAGTTCGAATGTTGTTCGGAGTCTCGGATGGGATCCAAGACATCACGAGGAGGTTCGGAATGGTCCGGAGAATAAGATTCATATATGGGAAGTCATTTTCCGAGGTTCGGAAAAAGTCCGGTGTTTTGACCGGAGCTTCTAGAAGGTTTTGGAAGGACCGGAATAGTCCGGAATATTATGGAAGGTTCCGGAAGTGTCCGGGACGACCCGGGATGTCTAAGGAAGTCCGGAGGGTTCCATAATAGGTGCAACCACGTTGCCTTAAGGGAAAAGGAGTCTTTCCTTAATGCAATTTCGGAATTGGCAAAAGAGTCCGAGTAGGACTAGGTTTTCGGAACCGGAAACCTATCGGAACTCAGTCAAACTTGGGGGCAGGTTTATGGACTGTTGGAGATATGCCCAAGAGGCAATAATAAATGGTTATTATATATCTTTGTGTTTATGATAATGTTTACATACCATGCTATAATTGTATTAACCGAAACATTGGTACATGTGTGATATGTAGACAAACAAGAAGTCCCTAGTATGCCTCTTAAACTAGCTTGTTGATTAATGGATGATTAGTTTCATAATCATGAACATTGGATGTTATTAATAACAAGGTTATGTCATTGTATGAATGATGTAATGGACACACCCAATTAAGCGTAGCATAAGATCTCGTCATTAAGTTATTTGCTATAAGCTTTCGATACATAGTTACCTAGTCCTTATGACCATGAGATCATGTAAATCACTTATACCGGAAAGGTACTTTGATTACACCAAACACCACTGCGTAAATGGGTGGCTATAAAGGTGGGATTAAGTATCCGGAAAGTATGAGTTGAGGCATATGGATCAACAGTGGGATTTGTCCATCCCGATGACGGATAGATATACTCGGGCCCTCTCGGTGGAATGTCGTCTAATGTCTTGCAAGCATATGAATAAGTTCATAAGAGACCACATACCACGGTACGAGTAAAGAGTACTTGTCAGGAGACGAGGTTGAACAAGGTATAGAGTGATACCGAAGATCAAACCTCGGACAAGTAAAATATCGCGAGACAAAGGGAATTGGTTTTGTATGTGAATGGTTCATTCGATCACTAAAGTCATCATTGAATATGTGGGAGCCATTATGGATCTCCGGATCCCGCTATTGGTTATTGGTCGGAGTGAGTACTCAACCATGTCCGCATAGTTCACGAACCGTAGGGTGACACACTTAAAGTTGGATGTTGAAATGGTAGTACTTGAATATGGAATGGAGTTCGAATATTTGTTCGGAGTCCCGGATGAGATCCCGGACATCACGAGGAGTTCCGGAATGGTCCGGAGAATAAGATTCATATATAGGAAGTCATATTCCAAGTTTGGAAATGATCCGGTGCATTTATGGCAGGTTCTAGAAGGTTCTAGAAAAGTCCGGAAGCACTATGGAAGGTGGAGTCCCGGAAGGACTCCACAAGCTTGGCCAGCCAAACCCTAGAGGGGAAAGTCCAAGGTGGACTTTCCCCCTAAGGTGGCCGGCCACCCCCTCCCAAGGGAAAGTGGGAATCCCACCTCTAGTGGGAGTCCTAGCTTGGGTAGGTTTCATGTCATATGGAAGGTTTTGGTTTGGGGTCTTATTCGAAGACTTGTAGACCAACTCTTGGGTGTTCCACCTATATAATGAGGGCCAAGGGGAGGGGGCCGGCCACCACAACAAGCCACAAGCTGGCCGCACCCTTTGAGGCCGGCCACCCCCTCTCCCCAAACCCTAGCGCCCGCTCCTCCACCATATCCCGCACGCTTAGCGAAGCTCCGCCGGATTTCTCCACCGCCACCGACACCACGCCGTCGTGCTGTCGGATTCAAGAGGAGCTACTACTTCCGCTGCCCGCGGGACGGGGAGGTGGACGTCGTCTTCATCAACAACCGAACGTGTGACCGAGTACGGAGGTGCTGCCCGTTTGTGGCGCCGGAACCGATCGTGATCAAGATCTTCTACGCGCTTGCAAGCGGCAAGTGATCGTCTACCGCAGCAATAAGAGCCTACTCTTATAGGCTTTGGAATCTCTTCAAGGGTTAGTCTTGATAATCCCCTCGTTGCTACCGTCTTCTAGATTGCATCTTGGCTTGGATTGCGTGTTCGCCGTAGGAAAATTTTGTTTTCTATGCTACGTTATCCTACAGTGGTATCGAGCCGTGTCTATGCATAGATGGTTGCACGAGTAGAACACAATGGTTTGTGGGCGTTGATGCTCTTGTTATATTTAGTTGAGTACTTTGCATCTTTGTGGCATAGTGGGATGAAGCGGCTCGGGCTAACTTTACATGACCGCGTTCATGAGATTTGCTCCACGCTCGACATGCAACTTGTATTGCATAAGTGGCTTTGCGGGTGTCTGTCTCTCCTACTATAGTGAAGATTCAATTTACTCTTCTATTGAAAACACTAGTATCACCGTTGTGGTTCATGTTCGTAGGTAGATTGGATCTTACTCGAAAACCCTAAACCACATAAAATATGCAAACCAAATTAGAGAACGTCTAACTTGTTTTTGCAGGGTTTGGTGATGTGATATGGCCATAATGTGATGATGAATATGTATGAGATGATCATTATTGTATTGTGGCAACCGGCAGAGCCTTATGGTTGTCTTTAAATTTCATGTTGAGTAGTATTTCAAAGTAGTTGTAATAGTTGCTACATGGAGGACGATCATGAAGACGGCACCATTGACCTTGGTGTTTCGCCGACGATGATGGAGATCATGCCCGTTGATGATGGAGATCATGTCCGTGCTTTGAAGATGAAGATCAAAGGCGCAAAGACAAAAGGGCCATATCATATCACATATGAATTGCATGTGATGTTAATCCTTTTATGCATCTTATTTTGCTTAGATCGCGACGGTAGCATTATAAGATGATCCCTCACTAAAATCTCAAGATAATAAAGTGTTCATCCTTAGTAGCACCGTTATCAAGTCTTGTCGTTTCGAAGCATCTCGTGATGATCGGGTGTGATAGATTCAATAAGTACATACAACGGGTGCAAGACAGTTTTGCACATGCGGATACTAAGGTGGCCTTGAGCCTAGCATGTAGACATGGTCTCGGAACACGTGATACCGAAAGGTAGAGCATGAATCATATGATTGATATGATGAACACTTTGAGTGTTCGCCATTGAAATCACACCTTTTCTCGTGATGATCGGGTTTAGGTGCGGTAGATTTGGTTCGTGTGATCACTAAGACAATGCGAGGGATATTGTTTTGAGTGGGAGTTCACCTAGTGTTTTAATTATATTGAATTAAAATTTTGAACTCAATTTATCATAAACATAGTCTGAGTAGTATTTTGAATTAATTTTGTAGTATTGGCATCCGTTTACTACTATGCGCTAGTCTTTTAATTGAGATAGAAATACTGTTAAAATCTGACTAGAAACTTTACGGATTAGTACCGTATTGTTAATGAATCAAGAAATGATTAAGTCCTATTGCAAACATTTAGTGAAACTCACTTTGTTGATTCAGAGAGCTATGGTTTCAATTAGTACCTAAAGTTATCTTGTCTCCGTGAAACTTGAAGTTCAAATCTGTTTGAAAAGTAAGGAGCTGAAAATTTAGTTTTCAGAAAATCAAAGTATGAGATATATGTGATATCTAAGACCTTATTGCAAGATGATAGAATATCTTTTGGTGAGACTACATAAACTCATAAGTTTTATGGGAATGTATGAAGGTTGAAGACGCCAGGCGTCACAATCCTCCAACTATTGGGGCACTAATAATATTCGCATATCCATGAAGTTATCATCCTTAGTATGCACGTTGCTAAGACTCGTCGTTTCGAAGCATCACGTGATGATCGGGTGTGATAGATTCTACGTGTGCATACAACGGGTGCAAGCCAGATTTGTACATGCGAATACTAAGGTTAAACTTTATGAGCCTAGCATGTACAGACATGGTCTCAAAAAGTTGTCATGAATTGATGGATAAAATTATGAGTGAAATTGTTCATCATAGTTACTAATAAGTGAAATCTAGAACACTTATCATATGATGATCAACTTCAAAGTAAGAACCTCAAGGTTATTGGTATTTGACCAACAAACCTAGAAGTTATTGATGTTGAAGTGTTTTTCTGAATAATGAGGAAAGCTAAAAGAGAAACTGCAAAAGATATTTTGGCAAAAGAAAGAAAAGACTAGAAAGTCTAGCTCAGGTGTATATAAATGATATACATGTTATGGTTGTATTCCTAGTTAGGTCACACAATGAAATTCTTGGGTATTTGTACCAAATTGATTGGTATGAAGTGTCATACAAAACAACGCAATACAAGAATACAATGGCCTAAGTGATGATAAGGAATATGGTAATAATGCACGTCTGGAACATAATAAAGTGTTATTATGTTTGTCATTGGCATTCTACCTAGCCCTTAGAATTTATAATAAAGAACTTAATAATTGTTATTTTGCTCTGGTCAAATGAAAACAATGAGTTGTTCAAATTATGACATTACTCCATGTACGATGGATAAGTTATTATGAATCTTAATGGTGAAAACACACATACATAACACTGACGCTAAAATGCCATAAGGCAAATGATTTGAATTCCACTTATTTGTGGAACCGCCATTTAGGTCATATTAGAAAGGAACGCATGAAGGAACTCCATGCAAATGAATTTTTGGAGTCACTTGATTTTTGAATCATTTGACGCTTGCAAATCTTTTCTAAAGAGAATGATTAAAATACCGTTCATAGGCCAAAAGTTGAACGGGCAACTAACTTAGTGGAAAAATACATGATGATGTATGTGGTTCACTGGGCATAGTTGTGTGCGGGAGATTCTTCTACTTCATGAAAACTTTCAACAATGAATTGAGTATATATATGTGGATATATTCAATAAGGAAGAAGTTTGAAACTTTTGAATGGATTCAAATAAACTTCAACATGAAGTGGAAATCATCGTAATAGAAAAATCAAATATCTATGATTGGATCATGGTAAAAATATTTGAATTACGAGTTTTAGCGAACATCTAAGAGAGTTATGAAATTGTTCTACAACTCACATTTCTTGGAGTATCATAATGAAGATATAGTATCCGAGATATGTATCCAAACCTTGTTGGATTAATGATGAGATAAAATATTATGACGCCATTGTATTTTTGTGGATTATGCTTTAGTGACTACCGCTTTTACACTGAATAGAGCATCATCATGATCCGTTGAAATGACACCATACGAGTTATGGTATGGGTATAAACCCTAATAGTCTTTCTTTAAATTTTGGTCTAAGAGTTTACAACCAAAATCGGATGAATGTCTTTGTTGGTTATCCCAGAGATTTAATTGGGAATTCTTCCCACGAGACAAAGACAAAAGTGTTTGTCAATGTTTTTTATTTCCGAGAAATTGTTTCTAGTGAAGTATTTGAGTGGGAGGACAATATAATTTGATAAGGTTTATGAACCTGAGCATAATGATCAGAGTAGCGCAGCATCGGAATTTGTTTCGGAAGCGGCCACGACGATCATGGCTCCCATGACTACAAAATGTTTTAGCCATGGAGATCGAAGTACATATTGAACCTTGTAGGTATGGTTTACTTTGTGACCAAATAAATGATTTGCGAACAAAGGATTGATTTTGAACAATGATAAACCAACTACAAACAAAGAAGTTATGATGGGCCCTGACTCCGTTAAAATGGCTATATGCCATGAAATCCAAGATAGATAAATACTTTTTGAAAGTAAATGGATCTATAAAATTGATGGACTTGGATGGAATATCCTTAAAGAAGCTCGACTTGTCGAAAAATTGTTTACGACAAAGTTCAAAGAGTTGACTACGATAAGATTAGATCTTCCGTAGCAATGCTTATAGTCTATGTGGATTATTCTAGTAATCACTACATATTTCTTTTATGAGATATGCTAGTAGGATGGCAAAATACACTACTTAACAGAAGTGTGTATTAAAGGTGTATACAAGATACAACCAAGAGTTTTGCTGGTCCGTGGAATACTAGATAGGTATACGAACTTCAATTAGATGAAGTAAGTATCACGGAGTTAGAATCTTCACCAGATGAAATAGTCAAAGAGTTTTTGATTTCATCAGAGACGATGAAGAGGCTTGCATTTGCAAGAAATTAAGTGGGAGCGCTAAGACACATTTATAATACTTTATGTAGGTGACATATAGTTGGTTATAAATGATGTAATTATATACTTGATTAAAAGGTTTCATTGAGAATTAACTTCAATGAAAGGATATGGACTGAAACAAATTTAGTGTCAAGATCTATGAAAATAGATTGAAACACATAAATAAGTTTAAGTCAAAGTACATATGATGGATATTGAAGTAGTTCAATATAGAAATATTAAGAAAATGTTCTTGTCATGTGAAGGTTTAACAAGACTTGAGTGTATCTGACACTCAATGAGTAAAAACACATGAGTGATTATAGATCACGAATAACATGTACACAATCAGATATCATGTGCTATAAAGTGTTATGAGCATATACCAGAATGATTCATATGATGATCATTGAACGACAGTAAGAATATCCTTAAGTACTTTAGAAGAATTAAGGATATATATATATATTTTTATGAAGAAATGACAAACAAATCGATGTAAGGTGTTACACCGATATTGGTTTTGTCACATATAAAATATAATTTCAAATCTCAAATTAGACTAAGTGTTGTTTAAAAGGTAGCACAATGAGCTAGAAGTTGTCTATGCTAGATTTAGAAGAGTTCTAAATATTGTGATGGATTCTACAAAAAGAGAATATGTCATTGTTTTGACAATGACAAAGGATGTTAAGTCAGGAGGTTCTTTGAGAACTTGGTGTAGTTCCGACAAAGTCAGAACTTTGAAGCTATATTGTGTGTGACAATATTAGTGACATATTTCAGACCGCGGAATTAAGGTTCCACCAGAGGACTAAGCATATATGCCGACTCATTTGGAAAATGAGTGATGCGCTAAGACGCATATGAATTGCAAAATACATACGTTTCTGAGCATGTCAGAACCGTTGACTAAAACCTCTCCCGTGAGCAAAACATGATAAAGCACCAGAAGGCCAAGGTGTTATATCTTTACATATGTAAACTAGATTATTGACTCTAGTGCAAGTGGGAGACTGTTGGAGATATGCCCAAGAGGCAATAATAAATGGTTATTATATATCTTTGTGTTTATGATAATGTTTACATACCATGCTATAATTGTATTAACCGAAACATTGGTACATGTGTGATATGTAGACAAACAAGAAGTCCCTAGTATGCCTCTTAAACTAGCTTGTTGATTAATGGATGATTAGTTTCATAATCATGAACATTGGATGTTATTAATAACAAGGTTATGTCATTGTATGAATGATGTAATGGACACACCCAATTAAGCGTAGCATAAGATCTCGTCATTAAGTTATTTGCTATAAGCTTTCGATACATAGTTACCTAGTCCTTATGACCATGAGATCATGTAAATCACTTATACCGGAAAGGTACTTTGATTACACCAAACACCACGTAAATGGGTGGCTATAAAGGTGGGATTAAGTATCCGGAAAGTATGAGGCATATGGATCAACAGTGGGATTTGTCCATCCCGATGACGGATAGATATACTCTGGGCCCTCTCGGTGGAATGTCGTCTAATGTCTTGCAAGCATATGAATAAGTTCATAAGAGACCACATACCACGGTACGAGTAAAGAGTACTTGTCAGGAGACGAGGTTGAACAAGGTATAGAGTGATACCGAAGATCAAACCTCGGACAAGTAAAATATCGCGAGACAAAGGGAATTGGTTTTGTATGTGAATGGTTCATTCGATCACTAAAGTCATCGTTGAATATGTGGGAGCCATTATGGATCTCCAGATCCCGCTATTGGTTATTGGTCGGAGTGAGTACTCAACCATGTCCGCATAGTTCACGAACCGTAGGGTGACACACTTAAAGTTGGATGTTGAAATGGTAGTAAATATGGAATGGAGTTCGAATATTTGTTCGAGTCCCGGATGAGATCCCGGACATCACGAGGAGTTCCGGAATGGTCCAGAATAAGATTCATATATAGGAAGTCATATTCCAAGTTTGGAAATGATCCTGCATTTATGGCAGGTTCTAGAAGGTTCTAGAAAAGTCCGGAAGAAACGCACTATGGAAGGTGGAGTCCCGGAAGGACTCCACAAGCTTGGCCAGCCAAACCCTAGAGGGAAAGTCCAAGGTGGACTTTCCCCTAAGGTGGCCGGCCACCCTCCCAAGGGAAAGTGGGAATCCCACCTCTAGTGGGAGTCCTAGCTTGGTTAGGTTTCATGTCATATGGAAGGTTTTGGTTTGGGGTCTTATTCGAAGACTTGTAGACCAACTCTTGGGTGTTCCACCTATATAATGAGGGCCAAGGGGAGGGGCCGGCCACCACAACAAGCCACAAGCTGGCCGCACCCTTTGAGGCCGGCCACCCTCTCCCCAAACCCTAGCGCCCGCTCCTCCACCATATCCCGCACGCTTAGCGAAGCTCCGCGGATTTCTCCACCGCCGACACCACGCCGTCGTGCCCGGATTCAAGAGGAGCTACTACTTCCGCTGCCCGCTGGAACGGGGAGGTGGACGTCGTCTTCATCAACAACCGAACGTGTGACCGAGTACGGAGGTGCTGCCCGTTTGTGGCGCCGGAACCGATCGTGATCAAGATCTTCTACGCGCTTTTGCAAGCGGCAAGTGATCGTCTACCGCAGCAATAAGAGCCTACTCTTATAGGCTTTGGAATCTCTTCAAGGGTTAGTCTTGATAATCCCCTCGTTGCTACCGTCTTCTAGATTGCATCTTGGCTTGGATTGCGTGTTCGCCGTAGGAAAATTTTTGTTTTCTATGCTACGTTATCCTACATGGACGACCCAAGGGGCTTGGCCACCTATTTAAAGGGACCAAGGGCACCCCAAGGGCACCACAAGTCGCAGCCCTTGCCCCTCTCCCAAACCATAGCCTCTCCCCTCCTCATACTACTCCCATAGCGCTTAGGCGAAGCCCTGCAGAGTTCTCCATCACCACCGCTACCATGCCGTCGTGCTGGCGGGATTCCGAGGAGGATCTACTACATCTGCTGCCCGCTGGAATGGGGAGAAGGACGTCGTCATCAACACCGTACGTGTGATCGAGTACGGAGGTGCTGCCCGACTATGGCACCGTCAAGATCTTCTACGTGCTTTTGCAAGCGGCAAGTGATCGACTACATCCACAACGAGATCTAATCTCGTAGGCTTTGGAAATCTTCGAGGGTTAGTCTCATTATCTTCTCGTTGCTATCATCTTCTAGATTGCATCTTGGCTTGTTATTCGTTCTTGTGGTAGGAAATTTTTTATTTTCTATGCTACGAATCCAATCATAATGTAATAACTCCGAAATTTAGTTTGTAAAGAGGCAAATCTCCTTTGCTAAACTGTGAAAATAGAGCCATTAGATCACCCATAATTACGTCCCAATTTTTTTGGTAAAACTCAGCTGGAAAGCCATCTGGTCCAGGAGCTTTATTCAGTTCCATTTGAAAAATTGCCTCAAACACCTCCTCTTCCGTAAAGGGGCCCGTCAAGATGTCATTCTCAATTGATGAAATTTGCGTGATATCATGGATGTCCTCCTCAACTAAAGAAATATTGGTTGGAGCCGGTGCCCCAAACAATTTCTTACAAAATTCTGTAATGTAAACCTTCAATGTCATTCTCAATTGATGAAATTTGCGTGATATCATGGATGTCCTCCTCAACTAAAGAAATATTGGTTGGAGCCGGTGCCCCAAACAATTTCTTATAAAATTCTGTAATGTAAACCTTCAAATTATCTTCCCCACCAATAGTCCTCTCTTGTTGCTCTAATGGGAAAATACCTGATTTGGATATAGTATGTGTATACAATGAAAGCATGTTTAATGTAACCCTAACACCGACATCAGTGGAGTGATCCTGCATGTGTTGATCTGAAGAGTACAGATCGCTCCTTTGCTGCTCCACGGTGTGAGGTATGATTGATTGCACAGCATAGGGGCGTCGGGGAGTTCGAGATGAAACCGGCTCCAGGCTCTTAGAACATCTCCACCGGCGCCCCCGATAGCGGCCCCGATAGCATTTTGGGGGCCGGTGGTGAAAATGGGCTCGCACCGACGCGCCCCAAACGGCGCCGGCCAATTTTGGAGCCCAATAGAATCGCCGACAACCCCGTGCCGGACCCTTCGCCAAGGGCGCGAATCGGGCGCGCCGGCGCCTCGCGGGGCTGAATTTTTTTTGCGTGGGAGCCACCTGTCATTGACGCAGGGCGCCGCGCGGGATATTTTACCGCCACGACTCCTGGCCGGAAACTCTCCCGCCACGGTGCCGCGCGGGAAAGTCTCCCGCCACGGCTCCGCGCGGGATGTTTCCCGCCTCGCCGGCGGTCTATATTATCCCCCCTCCCCCGCCATTGCTGCAAAAACCCTAGAAAAAAGCACAATATGGGATTCGTGGGACGAGGCGGCGCTAGAGGCGGCCGTAGAAGTGGTGGAGGCGGACCCGCAGCTCGCAGAGTACGAGGCGTGGGAGGAGGCGGCGCTAGTGGTGACCGTAGATGCCTACGACGAGGGCGAGCGGCAGCGCCAGGAGGCGGAGCGGCGGGAGCGGGAGGATGGGAGAGAGCTCCGGTCGATCGTCCACCTCCACAGAGCCGGGTGGCCAGTAGATAGTAGGCTAGAGAAGCTGGTTTCAAATGTCATCCGAGGTTGACGAATGAATAATGTTTTACTCGGATTTGACCGGAAATATTATTCATTCCTCGATCCTGAATGACATTAAAATGAAACTCAAATATGTAGTATGTAGTTTGGGTAAAAAAACTTCTATCGGGGCTGCCTGTTTGGGGACGCCGGTGTGGAAACGGCTTTCCCAAATGGAGGATGCAGTGCCGGCACCCCCAAACGGAGGTGCCGGCGCCTATTTGGGGGCTACCGGTGGAGATGCTCTTAAACAGTGTTGAGTGTTGGGAGATTACTGGGGTCTGGGGACATGGTTTTCCTAAAAGAAAAAATATTGTTGGTGACGACGGGGCCCAAAGATATCGGATATGATCACTGTTTTCCGGTCCCCGATTGAGTCCTTCACCAGGGAACTGAGGAACGAGCAGCGCTTCATGGTCTGAGATGTCGGTACAATATCAATAGGGTAGAACCGTAGAAGGCATAATTTTGGGCCGAACTACCTCTGTCGCCGAATCATTGTACATCTGCCAGGAAGACTATATAGGTCGACTGACTCAGTTGAGAATTGGCTGATATTGAAGACTAATTTTATCTGAATCTTCGATATTTGTCTCTCCTGATCACTGTTTCCCGGTCCCCGATTGAGTACTTCACCAGGGAACTAAGGAACGAGCAGCGCTTCATGGTCTGAGATGTCGGTACAATATCAATAGGGTAGAACCGTAGAAGGCATAATTTTGGGCCCAACTACCTCTGTCGCGAAATCATTGTACATCCGCCAGGAAGACTATATAGGTCGACTGACTCAGTTGAGAATTGGCTGATACTGAAGACTAATTTTTTCTGAATCTTCGATATTTGTCTCTCCTTTATTTGCTTCCTAGCTATACTTCTTCTTCCCCACCTGATGAAGATCCATTGCAGTTTCGGTAGGCCCAGGGTACCGAAGAGTTCTGCCTAGGCGCGCTCTTGTTCGACACGTTGGCATGAGCACCTCCGCAACTTTACCAAAAGCAAAAGAAATTGGTACTGATGCTGCCTGGAAATAAAAAAGAGTAACAAAAAAGCGACCACAGTGGGAGTCGAACCCACGACCTTCTGATCCGAAGTCAGACGCGCTAATCCACTGCGCTATGCGGTCACTACGTCTTCTCTTTACGTGTTTAGCTAATGATCATACAGTTTACAGGTCTGCGAAAGTGATAATAACGAACAAAGAGGCAAAGAACATTTCCACGCACGTGCGGCATCTGCGGGGAGCAAGCCACCAGAGCTCCATCTGGCGGGCCCCCACATCACACGTGCCGCCTCCTCAGCCCCTCTTCCTCACTCTCGCTACTCCCCACCTCCGCTTCGGCCGGCGAGCGGATCCGCCCGCCGCCACCGCCGCCCGCCGACAATGAAGCAGCTCCACCGCCAGGCGAGCCTCAGCAAGCAGCACCGCGCGCACCACCGCACCCGCTCCCTCGCCTCCTACCTCGTCCGCGAGCACCGCCTCCTCTTCGTCCTCCTCGGCTTCCTCCTCGCATCCTCCTTCTTCCTCCTCTACCCCTCCCTCGCCCCGCACCCCAGCTCCCTCTCCGCCCGCGCCGCCGACGACGCCTTCACCAGAACCCCCCGCACATTCTCCACCGCCGCCGCCAACAGCAATGCGGCGGCGGCGAGACGCCTCCCGGTCGGCGTCCGCAAGAAGCCCCTGCGAGTCGTGGTAACGGGCGGCGCCGGCTTCGTCGGCAGCCACCTCGTCGACAAGCTCCTGGCCCGCGGGGACAGCGTCATCGTCGTCGACAACTTCTTCACCGGCCGCAAGGACAACCTCGCGCACCACCTCGCCAACCCACGCTTCGAGCTCATCCGCCACGACGTCGTCGAGCCCATCCTCCTCGAGGTCGACCAGATCTACCACCTCGCCTGCCCGGCCTCCCCCGTCCACTACAAATTCAATCCAATCAAAACCATCATATCCTTTTTCTTCCTATATATAGTTTGCTCTGCCCTGCCCTGCATTGCCAATGCCAACCTGAATTTTGAACTTGTTTGCTTCAATACCATTTTGTTTTCGAGTGGCTTCCTTAACTGATGATGATGCACAAGACGAATGTGATGGGGACCTTGAACATGCTCGGGCTGGCGAAGAGGGTCGGCGCCCGGTTCTTGCTCACCAGTACCAGTGAGGTGTATGGTGATCCTCTGGAGCATCCTCAGAAGGAGAGCTACTGGGGCCACGTTAATCCAATAGGTGTGCTAATTTTATCTGGAGGAGATACCATTTTTTTCCGAACATAGGAGATAACATTTTTCATGTGCAAGAAGCCAAGAAGTATCTTTCAACTATTGCACATTTTAGTCAGCCGACTCCAGTGCGTTGTGATTTGTCATTTCGTGGTGATGTGCAGGTGTTAGGAGTTGTTATGATGAGGGAAAAAGAACAGCAGAAACTCTCACCATGGATTACCATCGCGGTGCTGGCGTTGAGGTAAAGCTGCACTTGTAGAATAGGGGTCTCAATCTATCTACAGACTATCTCGTTGGCAACGTTATATGCTGCATGAAATTAATTGCATCGGACCCATCAGCGTGTATTAATTGTGTATGATTAAGAAATAATGCTAGGATTTTACTACAATTGAACTGGGCATTAATCATTTTGTATCCTGCGCCTTTGATACCTTTTGAGTAAGTGGACCTAAGAGGCTAATACTCAGAGTACTGAAATGCCAAATATTGGGTCCATATGCGCTTCATGCTGTCTTTATGTGTATTTCTATGTACTTCATCTTGGGAATCATGAGCAAGGGGATTGTACCATGCGTATATCCCCAAAATGACACATTTTGCCAAAAAAAGGGACCTTATGTATGAGATGCATATTGAAGTTATTGCTTACATATTTTAAATTGATGGAGTGAATCAAACTGGGATACTACGTTTCGCAAGATTCTACCTATGAGCTGATATGTTTGTATTTTATTGCTGTTTTATATTTCTTGAAGAGCTAATTTGACAATACAATTGTTTACTTCAGGTGAGAATTGCTCGCATATTCAACACGTATGGCCCTCGTATGTGTTTAGATGATGGCCGAGTCGTTAGCAACTTTGTTGCGCAGGTTTGTTTTAATTTATGGCTCTAATTTTTACAAAAGGAGGACTACCTACCATAGAAGGTCAGCATTACTTAGTGCCTCATCTCCAGGCTTTGCGAAAACAACCAATGACAGTTTATGGTGATGGAAAACAAACAAGAAGCTTTCAGTATGTCTCAGATTTGGTACTTGACTTGCTCTCTTCCGCTTTGTTACTTTATGAAAACTGCATTGATGCTGCATTCATTCAGATCTGGAATCTTTAACCACTTGTGAATTTGTAGGTCGATGGATTGGTAACTCTGATGGAAAGTAAATATATCGGACCTTTCAACTTGGGTAATCCAGGCGAGTTTACGATGTTAGAGCTTGCTCAGGTTTGACCTTGATACTAAAACTAACTCCTCTGCCTGCCAGGAATAACTCCTCTGCACTATTTTCTGCAGGTAGTAAAAGAGACAATTGACCCTAGCGCGAGTGTTGAATTTAAACCAAACACTGCAGATGATCCACACATGAGAAAACCTGACATCTCAAAGGCTAAATCTCTTCTCCATTGGGAGCCAAAAGTCTCACTGAGGCAAGGCCTGCCACGAATGGTTTCAGACTTCCAGAGACGCATCTTGGATGAGAAATGAGGAGCTGGGGTCCCTGGGGTTTCTGAACTTGGAACTGTATTATATACTTCACGGAGCGTTTTTGGTGCCTTGGCAAGCTCGGCTACAGGAGTACAGACTACATATAACTTACCCAAGATTCTTCTTCCAGGCATTTCCTTTAGTGACATGACAACTGTTATTTGATTTTAGTTTAATCAATACATAGGTTTTGTCTCGGGAGTGGGAATCATGTGCTCATGTTCTTGTCAAAACCTTAATATAGAGCCTTTTTTCTTTTGCTTAGAATGCTCCTACTCATCTATTTTGTTTCTTTAGGATCTCGTTATACTAAGGTCAGAACAGAGACACTTATTTGCATCATGTGGTTTGTGTTCTATAGCTCATTCACAATATCTCAAAGAAGCTGGCAACATGAAACAACCGTGTGCGACATAATTTAGTCAGGCCAAAAGATATCTGCCAGCTGCCGTGGATCTTCTGACCTGCACCCGTGGATCTTCTAACCTGCTCCTGACTAAAACCAAACCACGATGAGGAACAAAGGCTCCATGCTCTCATCCATGGTTGCATGGCGGTGAACCATGGGGGCGACTGCTCTAAGCTAGCCCCTGTGATCCCCCGTTCCTACTCAGTGGACCTTCTGAACCTGGTGGCTGCAGCTGGTGCTACCTTTGTGATGGAGCCAACAACGAAGGCCACAACTCGGGTTCCTACTGGCCCACGTCCCTTCATGATATACCAACAAGTTTTTTGATGGGTTTAATCGGATGAATTCCTGATGCATCGCAAGCCCATACATTCCAGTTCATATAAGATCAATTCTGGTGTCAAAAATTGCCTTACTATCACTATAAGATCTTCTTACTATTAGGAGGACTTCTGCGACTAGAACACGTATGAACTTGGCAGTGCAAGTATCCACAATGCTCATATAAAGAGTACATCTCTCACTGGGTATTATATATATACAACTTCCTCAAAATCATGGGTGATGTATCAATTGGACATCATAGCTATCTTTACTCAGGTCACCTGCATGATGCTTCATCTAGTTAGTACTAGTATATATTAATATAGTGGGGCCTAGAGGAAATATGTCTTACTGTATTACTAGAGGGTATTTACAAACGAAATCATGAGTGCCTGTGTGTTCACATGGTCACTTCAATAATTAGGAGGAAATATAAGGCCATTGGGTCTGCAATGACCTCTGGTCACAGCCACAAGCCATAATATGGCTTTGTTCAGTTCATGAGAGGTTTTATGTTACAAAATGATTCATACAAGATTTATTTTAACCCAAGTGAGTCTTGAATTTAAACCAAACACCGCAGATGATCCACAAATGAGAATGCCTAACATCTCAAACGCCAAACCTCTTCTTAATAGCGAGTCTAAAGTTTTACTGGCGCAAGGCCTCCCACATATTGTTTCGGTCTGCCAAAAGGCAACTTGAATGAGAAACGAGGAAAAGGTGTTTCTGAACTCGAAACTGTAGTATACTATAGCATTTTTCGTGGCTTGAAAAGCTCGGTTGTAGATGATCCACGCATGAGTATACCTGACACCTCAAAGGCTAAATCTCTTCTCCATTGGGAGCCAAAAGTCTCACTGAGGCAAGGCTTGCCACGCATGGTTTTCAGACTTCCAGAAATGCATCTTCGATGAGAGAAATGTGGAGCTGGAGTTTCTGAACTCCGAACTGTATTACATACTTCAGGGAACGCTTTTGGTGCCTTGACAAGCTGCGACAACAGGAGTACAGACTACAGATAGCTTTCCCAAAATTCTTCTTCCAGGCATTTCCTTTAGTGACATGACAACTATTACTCAGATTTTAGTTTCATCAATACATAGGTTTTGTGCTCATGTTCTTGTCAAAACCGTAGCCTTTCATTGTACTAGGAATTACACAGCCTTCTTTCTTTTGCTTAGAAGGCTATTTTGCGGCTCATCTATTTTGTTTCTTTAGGATTTCCTTATACTAAGGGCAAAGAGAGACACTTAGAAGTCATTTGGAAGCCAGGTTTACATTGTAATTTTAGAAATGGACATTTGTTTGGTTGCCATAGGAATTGCAAATTACAGCAGAATTTAATATTAAATTTGTAAATGGCTTTCATAGAGAAACGCAAATGACAGGTCTCAGCTTGGAATTGTATTTACCCATGGCGTTATTTTACTGGATTTCCTAAATAAAATGATGGTCCAATTCTGTGGCAACCAAACAACCCACCTATGAAATTCTAAAATGAATTTCAGGATTTCAGACCCAAATAATGGATACCAAACGACTTCTTATTTGCATTGTGTGGTTTGTGTTCTGTAACTTATCCACAAGACCGCAAGCAAGCTGGCAGCACGAAAAATCTTAGCGTGCTACATAATTTAGCCGGGGCAACATACATTTGTCGCTTAAGACCAAAGCCTCAAATCTTCTGACCTGCTCCTGACTAAAGCCAAACCATGACGAGGAGCAAGGCTCCATGCTCTCATCCATGATTGTATGGCGGTGAACCAAATAAAGGGGGTGACTGCGCACTCCGTGTTCTCACCGGAAGTTAAGTAGGACGGGTGTTTGAGCTAGCCTCTGTAATGCCCCGCCCCTGCTCGGCGTATCAGCTGAACCTTGTCGAGTGGTGGTTGCTGCTGGTGCTACCTTCGTGATGGATCCAGCAAAGATGGCCACAACTCGGGTTACTACGGACTCACTGTTCTTCAAGGTACTTGGCAGATATTGTTGAGGAGGAAAGCATAACGTACATCAACAAGCCTTTCAATGGGTTGAATCGGATGGATTCCTGATGCATCACATGCCCATACATTCCAGTTCATATAAGATCGATTCTCGTGTCAAAATAGAGCCTTACTATCACTACTTTCCAACTGCAAGATCTTCTTACTATTAAGACTTCTGCAACTAGAATATGTATGAACTTGGCAGTGCAAGTATCCACAATTCTCATATACAAGAGTATTATATATACACAACTTACTCAAAATTATGGGTGCCGTATCAGTTGAACATCATAGCTATCTTTACTCAGGTCACTTGCATCATGTTTCATCTAACTAGTACTACTACATTAATATAGTGGGGCCTAGAGGAAGTATGGCTTACTACTAGAGGGTATTCACAAGGGAATCAAGTGAAGGCCTTTGCTCCAGTACAACACCTTTCCCAAAACTCATATCAAACTTAAACACAAGGACGGCTAAGATCACTTGATATCCGTTTGTTATTAACAGTAAATGGGTATACATAGCAGAAATTCAATTTGGAACATGGGAGCATATGCTCCTGCCACTGGAAAAAATATTTTGAAACGTAAAAAAATTCGAACAAATTATTTTATGTTTACGTATCGACATTCGATGTGCACACATAAAGTTTTGCGAAAAAACGATTTTTTTGTGACTTGAGTGAAAAAGACAAAAAAAAAAGTCACGTAGAGAACCTTTTTTTAACCAAAATTCGTCGTTTTTACACGTGACGCTAAAAATGTCGGTTTTTCGTGAAACGACTTTGTGAGGGTTGATACGTTGCAAACGTATCTATAATTTTTGATGCTCCATGCTTGTTTTAGACCAATTTATATATGTTTTGTTTATACTTTGTGGCATTTTTATGCATTTTTTAGAACTAACCTATTAACAAGATGCCACAGTGCTAGTTCCTGTTTTCTGCTGTTTTTATCTTTTAGAAAGGTTGTACAGGAAATATTCTTGAAATTGGACGAAACAAAAGCCAACCCTCCTATTTTTCCCGACCCGAAGACGGAGTCCAAAACAGAGACGGAGAAGAGCCAGGAGGCGGCCACACCATGCCTAGGCGCGGCCCCCTGGCCGCGCCTAGGGGTGGTGTGGGCCCCTCGGGCGCCCACCGACCTCGCCCTTCCGCCTATATATTGCCTTCCTTGCAAAAAACCTAAAAGAATCAGCCTGCATCCACGAAAAGTTTCGTAGATCCGCCGCCATCGAAGACAATTATCGGGGGACAGAAGTCTCTGTTCCGGTACCCTGCCGGGACGGGGAATTGCCCCGGAGCCATCTCCATCGACTCCACCGCCATCTTCATCGTTGTTGTTGACTCCCATGATGAGGAGGGAGTAGTTCTCCCCGAGGCTGAGGTTTTTACCGGTAGCTATGTGGTTTATCTCTCTCTCCCATGGTGTGATCTTTATCTGATCATGAGCTTTGTAATCTAGTTGAATAAGTAGATGTTACTCTTCATCTATTATGCTACTCAAATGGTTTTTATTATGTGATCTCCGGATACACCTTGTGGCACGGTGTGAAGATGACAGTGTGCGCACCGTGTGTGTATCTTAGGCTAAAGTTTACAAAAATACTTATCATGAGTTATAATTTAAGTTAGATGTCTCTATGAAATTTTGATGTTTATTAGTACTATCTTTGGATGCTCAAACTGACAGAGTGGGGTGTCCCTAGGTTTGGAACACGAATTTTAAGGAGTGCTTTTGCAGTCCTACGCGGTGAATTGGTGTTCGTTATCCAACCAGAGAGTGGTGAATTGGTGTTCGTTATCCAACCAGAGAGTGGTTCAGAGTAGCATAGTGAAAAGATGATATTTTTATTCAATTATGATATCATTGTTGAGAGTGTCCACTAGTGAAAGTATGATCCATAGGCCTTGTTTCTAAGCATTAAAACACCGTTTAAAACCAGTTCTGCTACATATTTACTTGCTGCCATTTTTTTATTTCAGATTGCAATTACCACTTATAATCATCAATATTACTTGTATTTCACTATCTCTTCGCCGAACTAGTGCACCTATACACCTGAAAAGTGTATTGGGTGTGTTGGGGATACAAGGGACTTATTGTATCTTAATTGCAGGGTTGCTTGAGAGGGATATCTTTGACCTCTACCTCCCTGAGTTCGATAAACCTTGGGTGATTCACTTAAGAAAAACGTGTTGCTGTTCTACAAATCTCTGCACTTGGAGGCCCAACTCTGTCTACAAGAATAGAAGCATGCATAGACATCAGTAGAACTTCGAGATGTACGCATTAAATTTTATATCCGATTTTTTCAACATTTTGAAAGTGTATTTAGAACAAGATTGAAAAACCGAGAGCATATGCTTCCGGGTGCCAAAACACCACTCCATATACATAGCTCTATACAAAATCCGTATGGCCTAACTAAATTGTAGGAATATGTTGCATACATATGTATATGTATATGATTATGTAAGTACACAGATCATTGGCGGCGACTCTTCCGTGCGGGCCGTCGTGGCTGCCGGGCGGGAGGGACGACAAGACGGTGATAGCCGGCCACGAGGCATTGCGAGGCGGCGCTGGGCGACACGAGCCTCGACAATTCTTCGTAGGTGCGTGCTGGCACAGTTGGGGCGACATGCAGGCTAGATAGCGGCGCAGTGATGCGATGAACAACCAGACAGTCCACCCCGGACAGTTCGGGGCAATTTGTGCGGACTATCTGTTGGGTAGGAAACGACACTAGCAGCACTATCTTGCGGTGTTTGCCTTCGAATGTCTCGCGGCACCAGACTGCCTTGCGGTGCCCTCGCCAGACTGTCTTGTGTCGCCGGACTGTCTTGTGCTGCCAGACTGTCTTGCGGTGTCTGCGCTGGACTATCTTGCGGTCAGGGTATGCCTATACATGAACATAGCGAATTTTGGATTTAGGTTTAGACATAAGCCTGGACAACACCGGTAGGATTTGTTTGAGTTTGACAGAGGGGGTTGTACTGGAGAATGCATCTCAAGTGAATCATGGGTGCATATGTGTTCACATGGTCAGTTTATTCGGTTCATGACAGGTTTTATATTACAAATGATTCGTAAAAGATGCGTTTTGAGCGAAGTGCGAGTCTTGAATTCGAACTAAACACATCGTCGATGATCCACACATGAGAATGCCTAATATCTCAAACACCAATCCTCTTCTTTTTTTTTTTTTTTTTTGACACTCATCCCTTTATAAACTTACATAGCAGTATAGATTACAGGGATGTTTAAATCAGCCGGTGGCTGAACAAACCAAACATATCTACCGGCTGGCGTGGTCGAAGCGAACCTCGCCAGTCGATGGGCTTCTCCATTCGATTCCCTTCGTTCGTGGACGAAGGTAGTACCAGTCCTTTGCTGGGCTCGGTCCCTCGTCTCCATGAGAATGCAACCGAACCGTCCCCAACACTCACCCTTCAAGCCATTAACGACTTCGAGGCAGTCCGAGGCCACCAGAATCGGGCCAAGCAACAGATCATCTGCAGTATTCAAAGCCTCCCTGCATGCCAAGGCTTCGAGGCTACCGGGATGGGTGATCCCATCGAAGACCACGGCTGACGCTCCCAGGAAGACCCCATCAGCTGATCGACACACCACACCTACCGCTCCTTTAGCCACTGATTTGGCTACTGCAGCGTCCACATTTATCTTGGTTCTTCCTGCCGGAGGTGGGATCCACTTCTTTTGTACCTGTTTTGGCTCCTTCGGCTGAACCCTATCACCCGTATTCTTAACCTCCCCAAGGTCCTCAAGGAACCTGCTCACAAAAGTTACAGTAGCAATGGGGCTCTGATAAACTTCTTCATGAACAGCTTTTCTCTTTGCGTGCCAAATGGCCCACATAGTCACCAACATCCGGATCAGGTCCGTCTTGTTCATTGTTTCGATCATAGAAAACAGCCACTTGCGGGCGTGAGGTTCACAGGCAGGAGCAACATGCTCAATGATATCTTCATCCGTCAACGCCCAGATGCATCTTGCTAAGTTACACTCAAATAACGAGTGCCTCCACGAATCCTCCTGCCCACAGATAGAGCACGCCGCCGTCGTCGCCATATTTCGTCGGTGCCGGACATCTCCCGTGGGCAAAGATTGTTTAGCCAACCTCCAAAGAAACATACAGATTTTTGATGGTACTTCAATCCGCCATAGTTTTGTCCATAGCTTTCCTTCATCTGCTGAATTCGATGAGTCTGCGCGCTCATCCAGCCATCCCTCCCTAACACGCTTCGTCGTTGCCATAGCACGATAGCAAGAACGAACAGAGAACATTCCAGTACGTTCCCAATGCCATCCCCAGAAATCTTCATGGGCTCGATGGCTAATAGGAATGTTTCGAATTACTTCCACATCCATCGGGTAGAAAAACGTCTCCAACTTCTCCACATTCCAGGAACCCATATGATGATCAATGAGCTCACTGCCAAACCAGGGTGCCCCCACCTCTTCCTTAGGTGCAATTGGCCTAAGCCTCTCGTCCCGTGGAAGCCAGTTCTGTGTCCAAACCTCCGTAGTTCGACCATCCCCTATCCGTCGGATCAGCCCAACGTTCAGGGCATCTCTTCCCTCTAGGATAGACCGCCACACTTTGGATGGATGCGAGCCCAACCCCGCCTTGAGTATGTCTCCAGTAGGGTAATAGACCGCTTTCAAAATCCTCGCACCTCTTCTTAATTGGGAGTCTAAAATTTTATTGGGGCAAGGCCTCCTACAAATTGTTTCGGTCCTCCAAAAGGCTTCTTGAATGAAAAACGAGGAAAACGTGTTTCTAAACTCGGAACTGTATTATACCTCACGGAGCGTTTTTGATGGACATGCTTGGCCGCGCGCGGACACACTACGTATAACTTACCCGAGATTCTTTCTACCAGACAATTTCTTTAGTTCATGACTACTATTGGTCGATTTTAGTTTCATCGATACGTAAGTTTTGTCTCAGAAGTCAGAATCATGTGCTCATGTTCTTGTAAAATTTAGCCTTTCTCGGCAGTAGAATTTTACATAATATCGAGCCTTTTTCTAAATGCTATTTCGCGACTCATCTATTTGTTGTTGTTAGGATTCCATGATTAATAGGCCAGAATAGATGGTGGGGGATTTTGGCTCTCCGGTGTAAGCACACCCTATATGCGCTAAAAAAATTGTAATTCCAAAATAAAGTAAAATAATCTGTTTTTTAATCAAAGATAATCAGGTATTGTACTCGGATAAACATTTTGGCCAAGAAGTAATTCACATTGACATCAGGGCAAAACTAACAAACTTATGACGAATATAGCATGAATAGTATTTGTATATAGGGTGTTTTAAGTCTATTTGTTTGACCTAGGAAACAATGAAAGTCATTCCCTGACGAATCTTTTTATAAGAGTACAAGAATTAATCGTCTTTGATTTAAAAAAAGATTCGAATTTTTTGTTTTTTTTAATTACTGATTTTTTTGCATGTATAGGGTGTACTAGGAGAATTGCCCGTGTGTTACAACGGGGTGAAAAATATGTGCCACGAGGGCCGCACAAAGTGTCGCTAGTACATAGTTTATGGATTAGTGAGAAGGGTCTATCTCACATGTACTAATTTTGAAAAGATCTTCATCGTTAATTTCCAAATTCATTCTAAAACCTAATAGTATCTCCTTAAATATCACATCAATTATGTCAAGAACAAAAATAATTTGATTTTTCCACATAGACTTAAAATTCTCTAATGAAATTCGTAGTCCAATATAATCACACAATATTTTTAACACAGAAGGAAATTGTCAAATTCTGAATCATGACCATAAGCAAGCACACCTCAGTAGCATAAATTATGATTTTATTCATGGTATTCTTGATAGAAAAGTCGCAGCAGCATAAAAGTGAAAAACAAAGTTATATAGAGTTTTGGCATGGAAAAGCATGGCAGCAAATTAGTAGTATGTACACTACTATATAATATTCAAATGGTTCAAATTTTACATAATTCTCCTAAATGGATTAAAAAGTGTTGCCGCTGATACTTGGTTGGTGTGACATAGTTGGCCAACAGGTAACAACCATACCGAGCTAGCTTCAGTATGGCTTTGGTATTGCGTATAACTTATGGATTTCTCCTTTCCGTTGGAGGTGTTTGCTGAAGTTTGATTAAGGTAGAAGGACAGGAACCGCCAACACCAGTTGCCAGCAGCATCAAATTCCACACATGATCACCATCAGCATGTTGAAGAAAAAATATGGAAAATGCTTGTATTTATTGCGTTGCTAAAAAATGTCAGTGATTTTTGAATTTTTTATGTATATTTTGTCATGCATGTGTGTTTAGCAGCAAACACATGACCGAGATGCTCTGTAACGAGGCTCCCACGAGTCAAATTTGTCGCCCGCAGGCTCGATCCGACGAGTTCGGTATGCCTCTAAACAAACCCTCTCCGGCATCGAAGGGCTCCAACGAGCCGATTTTGCGGCCGGCGATGCTGAATCGGCGAGTTTCGTTCCGGCATGGACCAAGTTTTATGGTTAATTTTTGGATGTTGCATACACTCGCAATTTTTGTAACAAACGCATGTGAGTTTTGTTATGAATGCACGTACGAGATGTTGTAAGGTTTTAATTAGCGTTCGCTACAAGTTTGTTTTTTCTCTCAAATTTTTTCATATAGAATACGCTCTTTATTTTTGTAACACATGCATGTGTGTTTTGTTGTGAAAATACGCGCGAGATGTTGTAAGGTGTTCTGAGTGGTTGCTACAAGTTTTTTTTCTCTCTAAATTTTTAGTGCTGCATACATGGGACAAACTTGTAAAAAAACTCGTATGACTTTTATTGTAAAATCACACGCGAGATGTTGTAAGGTTTTTTTGTTTAATTTTTTTATTGATGTAAACTCATGATTTTTTTGTTGTAATTGCTTGCAATTTTTGTGCAATTGTTGTTGTTTTTGTTGAAAATTCATCTGTGGCAAAATAATTTTGTTTCTTCACAACTTCAATTTTATATGTTAAACTAGCTGACTTGAGTTTATTGTCTAAAATTTGTTGCATCCGCATCGCTACTAGTAAATTAGCTTGTCGTTTGAAGCATATGGTGGGCTCTACCCATGTGTATACCAAACAACACGCTACTTCCATCCATGTGACTATCAAATATACGGGGTCTTCACCCGCCCTGACTAGACAAACTTGATACATCTGATTCATGAAAGCGACGAACTGACACATCTGATTCCTGAAAGCGACGTGACCATGCAGTAGCAGCGTGTGAAAGCGATTGGAGGAAAAGTTAAGCGAAGGGAGGAAAAGTTACTGATTCCTGAGTGTACGATCGTAATCTGACGGTTCTGGTACAACCGATCTTGGCACAGCGATAGGGCGACCGACTCTAGCACTCGCCAAAAAATATACTAGCCGCAATCAAGTGCAGGAACCCCTTCTCTCACGTGCAGATCAGCCTGCAACACCTCACCCAAATGCAGGACCCATCGGCACACCTGGTCGTGTTCCCTATCCCTTCCCCAGGACAACACATTTACCTAACCCTTGGAGTCCTATAGAATTCATTTAAGGACACCGGCCTGCTGGAGATATGCCCAAGAGGCAATAATAAAGTGGTTATTATATATCTTTATGTTTATAATAAATGTTTGCATACCATGGTATAATTGTATTAACCGAAACATTGATACATGTGTGTTATGTAAACAACAAGGAGTCCCTAGTAAGCCTCTTGTATAACTAGCTTGTTGATTAATAGATGATCATAGTTTCGTGATCATGAACATTGGATGTTATTAATAACAAGGTTATGTCATTGATGAATGATGTAATGGACAAACACTCAAATAAGCGTAGCATAAGATCACGTCATTAAGTTCAAATTGCTATTAGCTTCCGATACATAGTTACCTAGTCCTTCGACCATGAGATCATGTAAATCACTTATACCGGAAGGGTACTTTGATTACATCAAAGCCACTGCATAAATGGGTGGTTAAACGGTGGATTAATTATTCGGAGTATTGTTGAGGCATATAGATCAAGAGTGGGATATTGTCCATCCCGATGACGGATAGATATACTCTGGGCCCTCTCGGTGGAATGTCGTCTAATTAGCTTGCAAGCATATGAATGGTTCATAAGAGATGACATACCACGGTACGAGTAAAGAGTACTTGTCGGAGACGAGGTTGAACAAGGTATGAAGATACCGATGATCAAACCTCGGACAAGTAAAATATCCCGTGACAAAGGGAATCGGTATCGTATGTAAATGGTTCAATCGATCACTAAGTTATCGTTGAATATGTGGGAGCCATTATGGATCTCCATCCCGCTATTGGTTATTGGTCGGAGAGAAGTCTCAACCATGTCTGCATAGTTCACGAACCGTAGGGTGACACACTTAAGGTTTGATGTCGTTTAAGTAGATATGGAATATGGAATGGAGTTCAAGTTTTGGAGTCTCAGATGGGATCTAGGACATCACGAGGAGTTCCGGAATGGTCCGGAGAATAAGATTCATATATAGGAAGTCACTTTCCAAGTTTGGAAATGATTTGGTGCATTTATGGAAGGCGCTAGAATGTTCTAGAACCTTCTGGAAGAAATCACTATGGAAGGTGGGACTCCACCAACCCTAACTTGCCAACCAAGTAGGAGGGTGGAGTGATGCGCGTAGATGTACACGTCCTTTGGGAACCCCAAGAGGAAGGTATGATGCGCACAGTGGCAAGTTTCCCTCAGTAAGAAACCAAGGTTTAATCGGACAGGGAGTCAAGAAGCACGTTGAAGGTTGATGGTGGCGAAATGTGATGCGGCGCAACACCAAGGATTCCGCGCCAACGTGGAACCTGCACAACACAACCAAGTACTTTGCCCCAACGAAACAGTGAGGTTGTCAATCTCACCGGCGTAACAAAGGATTAACCGTATTGTGTGGAAGATGATTGTTTGCGAAGAAAACAGTAAAACAAGTATTGCAGAGATTGTATGCGATGTAAAGAATAGGACCGGGTCCACAGTTCACTAGAGGTGTCTCTCCCATAAGATAAAAGCATGTTGGGTGAACAAATTACAGTCGGGCAATTGACAAATAGAAAAGGGCATAACAATGCATATACATGATATGATAAATATAGTGAGATTTAATTGGGCATTACGACAAAGTACATAACCGTCATCCACAATCTATGCCTAAAAAGTCCACCTTCAGGTTATCATCCGAACCCCTTCCAGTATTAAGTTGCAAGCAACAGACAATTGCATTAAGTATGGTGCGTAATGTAATCAACAACTACATCCTTAGACATAGCATCAATGTTTTATCCCTAGTGGCAACAACACATCCACAACCTTAGAACTTTCTGTCACTGTCCCAGATATCAATGGAGGCATGAACCCACTATCGAGCATAAATACTCCCTCTTGGAGTTAAGAGCAAAAACTTGGCCAGAGCCTCTACTAATAACGGAGAGCATGCAAGATCATAAACAACACATAGGTAATAGATTGATAATCACCATAACATAGTATTCTCTATCCATCGGATCCCGACAAACACAACATATAGTATTACAGATAGATGATCTTGATCATGTTAGGCAGCTCACAAGATCCAACAATGAATCACATAAGGAGAAGACGACCATCTAGCTACTGCTATGGACCCATAGTCCAGGGGTGAACTACTCACTCATCACTCCGGAGGCGATCATGGCGATGAAGAGTCCTCCGGGGATGATTCCCCTCTCCGGCAGGGTGCGGAGGCGATCTCCCGAATCCCCGAGATGGGATTCGCGGCGGCGTCTGGGAAGGTTTTCCGTATCGTGGCTCTCGGTAAAGGGTTTCACGACAAAGACTTTAAGTAGGCGGAAGGGCAACGCGGGGCCACACGAGGGCCCACACACCAGGCCGCGCCAGGGCTGGGCCGCGCCGCCTAGTGTGGCGGCGCCTCGTGGCCCCACTTCCTTTCCCCTTCGGTCTTTTGGAAGCTTCGTGCAAAAATAGGACCCCGGGCATTGATTTCGTCCAATTCCGAATATTTCCTTACTAGGATTTCTGAAACCAAAAACAGCAGAAACAACAACCGGCTCTTCGGCATCTTGTTAATAGGTTAGTTCCGTAAATGCGAAATAACATATAATGTGTATAAAACAAGTAGATATCATCAATAATGTAGCATGGAACATAAGAAATTATCGATACGTTGGAGACGTATCGCATCCCCAAGCAGTTCTGCTCGTCCCGAGCAGGTAAACGATAACAAGGATAATTTCTGAGTGACATGCCATCATAACCTTGATCATACTATTGTAAACATATGTAATGAATGCAGCGATCAAAACAATGGTAATGACATGAGTAAACAAATGAATCATAAAGCAAAGACTTTTCATGAATAGTACTTCAAGACAAGCATCAATAAGTCTTGCATAAGAGTTAACTCATAAAGCAATAAATCAAAGTAAAGGTATTGAAGCAACACAAA
The DNA here is from genome assembly GCA_030979885.1 of Lolium multiflorum. Taxonomy (NCBI): domain Eukaryota; kingdom Viridiplantae; phylum Streptophyta; class Magnoliopsida; order Poales; family Poaceae; genus Lolium; species Lolium multiflorum. Next base: position 333,154,919 of record CM061750.1, read on the forward strand.
GGAAGATTAAGTTTCAGCGGTTGCTTTCAACTTATAACATGTATATCTCATGGATAGTGTCAATGTAAAGTAATATAACAAGTGCAATATGCAAGTATGTAGGAATCAATGCACAGTTCACACAAGTGTTTGCTTCTTGAGGTGGAAAGAGATAGGTAAACTGACTCAACAATAAAAGTAAAAGAATGGTCCTTCAAAGAGGAAAGCATCGATTGCTATATTTGTGTTAGAGCTTTTATTTTGAAAACATAAAACAATTTTGTCAACGGTAGTAATAAAGCATATGAGTTATGTAAATTATATCTTACAAGTTGCAAGCCTCATGCATAGTATACTAATAGTGCCCGCACCTTGTCCTAATCAGCTTGGACTACAAGATCATCGCAATACACATGTTTCAACCAAGTGTCACAAAGGGGTACCTCCATGCCGCCTGTATAAAGGTCTAAGGAGAAAGCTCGCATTTTGGATTTCTCGCTTGATTATTCTCAACTTAGACATCCATACCGGGACAACATGGACAACAGATAATGGACTCCTCTTTAATGCATAAGCATGTGGCAACAATTATTATTCTCATATGAGATTGAGGATATATGTCCAAAATGAAACTTCCACCATGATTCATGGCTTTAGTTAGCGGCCCAATGTTCTTCTCTAACAATATGCATGCTCCAACCATTAAGGTGGTAGATCTCTCTTACTTCAGACAAGACGAACATGCATAGCAACTCACATGATATTCAACAAAGGATAGTTGATGGCGTCCCCAGAAGCATGGTTATCGCACAACAAGCAACTTAATAAGAGATAAAGTGCATAAGTACATATTCAATACCACAATAGTTTTTAAGGCTATTTTGTCCCATGAGCTATATATTGCAAAGGCGAATGATGGAATTTTAAAGGTAGCACTCAAGCAATTTACTTTGGAATGGCGGAGAAATACCATGTAGTAGGTAGGTATGGTGGACACGAATGGCATAGTGGTTGGCTCAAGGATTTTGGATGCATGAGAAGTATTCCCTCTCGATACAAGGTTTAGGCTAGCAAGGTTATTTGAAGCAAACTCAAGGATGAACCGGTGCAGAAAAACTCACATAAAAGACATATTGTAAACATTATAAGACTCTACACCGTCTTCCTTGTTGTTCAAAACTCAATACTAGAAATTATCTAGACCTTAGAGAGACCAAATATGCAAACCAAATTTTAGCAAGCTCTATGTATTTCTTCATTAATGGGTGCAAAGTATATGATGCAAGAGCTTAAACATGAGCACAACAATTGCCAAGTATCACATTATCCAAGACATTTTAGAATTACTACATGTAGCGTTTCCCGATCCCAACCATATAACAATTTAACGAAGAAGTTTCAACCTTCGCCTTGAACATTATGAGTAAAGCCTAAGGACATATTTGTCCATATGCAACACGGAGCGTGTCTCTCTCCCACACAATGAATGCTAGGATCCATTTTATTCAAACAAAAACAAAAACAAAACAAACCGACGCTCCAAGTAAAGAACACAAGATGTGACTGAATAAAAATATAGTTTCAGGGAGGAACCGATGATGTTGTCGATGAAGAAGGGGATGCCTTGGGAATCCCCAAGCTTAGACGCTTGAGTCTTCTTAAAATATGCAGGGATGAACCACGGGGGCATCCCCAAGCTTAGAGCTTTCACTCCTCTTGATCATAGTATATCATACTCCTCTTTGACCCTTGAAAACTTCCTTCACACCAAACTTCAAGCAAACTCATTAGAGGGTTAGTGCACAATTAAAATTCACATATTCAGAGGTGACACAATCATTCTTAACACTTCTGGACATTGCATAAAGCTACTGGACATTAATGGATCAAAAAATTCATCCAACATAGCAAATACGGCAATGCGAAATAAAAGGCAGAATCTGTCAAAAACAGAACAGTCCGTAAAGACGAACCTGAAAGGGCACTAGACTTGCTCAAATGGAAAAACTCAAAACTAATGAAAGTTGCGTACATATCTGAGGATCACGCTCAAAATTTTGCAGATTTTTTTGAATTTTTTACAGAGACTTATGCCAGAATTCGTGACAGACAGCAATGCTGTTTCAGCGATCCCAAATATAACATCAACTTTAACATAGAAACTTTACTTGGCACAAAAACATGATAAGGAGAGGTTGCTACAGTAGTAAACAACTTTCAAGACTCAAATATAAAACAAGGTAGTATTAAAACATGGGTTGTCTCCCATAAGCGCTTTTCTTTAACGCCTTTAGGCGCAGAAAGTGCAAATCAAGTAACATCAAGAGTAGAGCATCAACATCATAACTTGTTCTAATAATAGAATCAAAAGGCAACTTCATTCTCTTTCTAGGGAAGTGTTCCATACCTTTCTTGAGAGGAAATTGATATTTAATATTACCTTCCCTCATATCAATAACAGACCAACGGTTCGAAGAAAAGGTCTTCCCAACACAATAGGACAAGATGCATTGCATTCGATATCCAAGACAACGAAATCAACGGGGACAAGGTTATTGTTAACCGTAATGCGCACATTATCAATCCTCCCCAAAGGTTTCTTTTTAACATTATCGGCAAGATTAACATCCAAATAACAATTCTTCAATGGTGGCAAGTCAAGCATATCATAAATCTTTTTAGGCATAACAGAAATACTTGCACCAAGATCACATAAAGCATTACATTCAAAGTCATTGAATTCCATTTTAATGATGGGCTCCCAACCATCTTCTAACTTTCTAGGAATAGAAGTTTCAAGTTTTAGTTTCTCTTCTCTAGCTTTTATGAGAGCATTCGTAATATGTTTTGTAAAGGCCAAATTTACAGCACTAGCATTAGGACTTTTAGCAAGTTTTTGTAAGAACTTTATAACTTCAGAGATGTGGCAATCATCAAAATCTAAATCATTATGAGATACAGCAATGGGATCATTGTCCCCAAGGTTGAAAATTTTTTTAGCAGTTTTATCACAAGTTTCAGCAGTTTAGCAATTTCAAAGTTTTGTACGCTTTGCACTAGGAGTAGAAACATTGCCAACACCAATTATTTTACCATTGATAGTAGGAGGTGCAGCAACATGTGAATCATTATCATTACTAATGGTGGTAATAGTCCAAACTTTAGCTACATTATTCTCTATAGCTAGTTTTTCATTTTCTTCTCTATCCCACCTAGCACGCAATTCAGCCATTAATCTTATATTCTCATTAATTCTAACTTGGATGGCATTTGCTGTAGTAGTAATCTTATTATCAATATCCTCGGGTTTAGCAGCCATTTTATTAATTAAAGAGGATTGTGATGCAGGACATGTATGAGATTCGGGTTTCAATTTGAAATTTTAGTTTGCAGACCAGAAATCTCCCTATTCAAGTTTTCAAGTTGATTTCCTATATTTTTCAACAAGGTAGATTGTTCATTCCTAATTTTAGTAAACAATTGATTTTGCTCATATTGTGATTGCATAAAGTTTTTAGTGGATCTTTCAATTTCTAGCATCTTTTCCTCATATCTACCATAAGAATTACCATAATCATTACCACTAGCAGGATATGGCCTATAGTTATAAGCATTGTTGTTGAAATTATTATTTTTAATGAAATTCACATCAACATTTTCTTCTTGAGCAACCAATGAAGCTAGAGGAACATTATTTGGATCAACATTAGATCTACCATTCACAAGCATAGACATAATCACATCAATCTTATCACTCAAGGAAGAGGTTTCTTCAACAGAATTTACCTTCTTACCTTGTGGAGCTCTTTCCGTGTGCCATTCAGAGTAATTTATCATCATATCATCAAGAAGCTTTGTAGCCGCCCCCAAAGTGATGGACATAAAGGTACCTCCAGCAGCTGAATCCAATAAATTCCGCGAAGAAAAATTTAGTCCTGCATAGAAGGTTTGGATGATCATCCAAGTAGTCAGTCCATGGGTTGGGCAATTCTTTACCAAAGTTTTCATTCTCTCCCATGCTTGAGCAACATGTTCAGTATCTAATTGCTTAAAATTCATTATGCTACTTCTCAAAGATATAATTTTAGCGGGAGGATAATATCTACCAATAAAAGCATCCTTACATTTAGTCCATGAATCAATACTATTCTTAGGCAAGGATAGCAACCAATCTTTTAGCTCTTCCTCTTAATAAGAAAGGAAACAATTTCAATTTAATAATATCACCATCTACATCCTTATATTTTTGCATTTCACAAAGTTCAACAAAATTATTAAGATGGGCAGCAGCATCATCAGAACTAGCACCAGAAAATTGATCTCTCATAACCAGGTTCAGTAGAGCAGGTTTAATTTCAAAGAATTCTGCTGTAGTAGCAGGTGGAGCAATAGGTGTGCATAGGAAATCATTATTATTTGTGTTTTTGAAGTCACACAACTTAGTATTTTCAGGGGTATTCATTTTAGAACGGTAAATAAAACAAACTAGATAAAGTAAATGCAAGTAACTATTTTTTGTGTGTTTTTGATATAGAGAGCAAGACAAGTAAATAAAGTAAAACTAGCAACTAATTTTTTGTGTGTTTTGTTTAGGTGCAACAAACAAAGTAGTAAATAAAATAAAGCAAGACAAAAAAAGTAAAGAGATTGGGAAGTGGAGACTCCCTTGCAGCGTGTCTTGATCTCCTCGGCAACGGCGCCAGAAATTTGCTTGATGCGTGTAGATGTACACGTCCGTTGGGAACCCCAAGAGGAAGGTATGATGCGCACAGTGGCAAGTTTCCCTCAGTAAGAAACCAAGGTTTAATCGGACCAGTAGGAGTCAAGAAGCACGTTGAAGGTTGATGGTGGCGAAATGTGATGCGGCGCAACACCAGGGATTCGCGCCAACGTGGAACCTGCACAACACAACCAAAGTACTTTGCCCCAACGAAACAGTGAGGTTGTCAATCTCACCGGCTTGCAAACAAAGGATTAACCGTATTGTGTGGAAGATGATTGTTTGCGAAGAAAACAGTAAAACAAGTATTGCAGTAGATTGTATGCGATGTAAAGAATAGGACCGGGGTCCACAGTTCACTAGAGGTGTCTCTCCCATAAGATAAAAGCATGTTGGGTGAACAAATTACAGTCGGGCAATTGACAAATAGAAAAAGGCATAACAATGCATATACATGATATAAATATAGTGAGATTTAATTGGGCATTACGAAAAGTACATAGACCGCCATCCAGCATGCATCTATGCCTAAAAAGTCCACCTTCAGGTTATCATCCGAACCCCTTCCAGTATTAAGTTGCAAGCAACAGACAATTGCATTAAGTATGGTGCGTAATGTAATCAACAACTACATCCTTAGACATAGAATCAATGTTTTATCCCTAGTGGCAGCACACATCCACAACCTTAGAACTTTCTCACTGTCCCAGATATCAATGGAGGCATGAACCCACTATCGAGCATAAATACTCCCTCTTGGAGTTAAGAGCAAAAACTTGGCCGAGCCTCTACTAATAACGGAGAGCATGCAAGATCATAAACAACACATAGGTAATAGATTGATAATCACCATAACATAGTATTCTCTATCCATCGGATCCCGACAAACACAACATATAGTATTACGTATAGATGATCTTGATCATGTTAGGCAGCTCACAAGATCCAACAATGAAGCACATAAGGAGAAGACGACCATCTAGCTACCGCTATGGACCCATAGTCCAGGGGTGAACTACTCACTCATCACTCCGGAGGTGATCATGGCGATGAAGAGTCCTCCGGAGATGATTCCCTCTCCGGCAGGGTGCCGAGGCGATCTCCGAATCCCCGAGATTTGATTCGCGGCGGCGGCGTCTGGGGAAGGTTTTCCGTATCGTGGCTCTCTAAGGGTTTCGCGACGAAGACTTTAAGTAGGCGGAAGGGCAACACGGGGGCCACACGAGGCCCCACACACCAGGCCGGCGCGGTGGCCCGGCCGCGCCGCCTAGTGTGGCGGCGCCTCGTGGCCCACTTCCTTTCCCTTCGGTCTTGGAAGCTTCGTGCAAAAATAGGACCCGGGGCATTGATTTCGTCCCAATTCCGAGAATATTTCCTTACTAGGATTTCTGAAACCAAAACAGCAGAAAACAGCAATCGCTCTTCGGCATCTTGTTAATAGGTTAGTTCCAGAAAATGCGTAAATACGACATATAATGTGTATAAAACATGTAGATATCATCAATAATGTAGCATGGAACATAAGAAATTATCGATAAGTTGGAGACGTATCATGGAGTCCATGGAGGACTCCACCTCCTTGGCCGGCCAAGCAAGGGGGGAAAGGGAGAGTCCCTGTCCCTCTAGGTTTCGTCCATATGGCAGTTTTTGAATTGGGGTCTTATTCGAAGACTTTGGGCAACCCTAGATATGTTCCACCTATATAATGAGGGGCAAGGGGAGGGGGCTGGCCACTTCAACCACACCTTGGACGCACCCCTAGAGGCACCAAGGCCGGCGCCCCCCTCTCCCCAAACCCTAGCCACCCCTCCTCCTCATACAACTCTAGTAGCGCTTTGGCGAAGCCCTGCCGGAGTTCTCCACCACCACCGCCACCACGCCGTCGCTTCGGGATTTCGAGGAGGATCTACTACTTCCACGCCGCTGGAACGGGGAGAGGAGGACGTCGTCCAACCGAACGGTGACCGAGTACGGAGGTGCTGCCCAACCGTGGCACCGTCAAGATCTTCTACGCGCTTTTGCAAGCGGCAAGTGATCGACTACATCCACCACGAGATCTAATCTCGTTAACGCTTAGCGATCTTCAAGGGTATGTTGATCTTCACCTTGCTGCTACCTACTATAGTAGATCTTGGCTTGTTATTCGTTCTTGCGTAGGAATTTTTGTTTTCTATGCTGCTACGAATCCCATCGGGTATCAGAGCCGTGTCTATGCATAGATTGGTTGCACGAGTAGAACACAATTGTTTTGTGGGCGTTGATGCTTTGTTGTCTTTAGTTCGTGTACTTTGCATCTTGCGATGGTGGGATGAAGCGGCTCGGGCTAACTTTACATGACCGTGTTCATGAGATTTGCTCCACGCTCGACATGGAACTTGTATTGCATAAGTGGCTTTGCGGGTGTCTGTCTCTCCCACCATAGTGAAGATTCAATTTACTCTTTCTATTGACAACACTAGTATCACCGCTGTGGTTCATGTTCGTAGGTAGATTGGATCTTACTCGAAAACCCTAACCCACGTAAAATATGCAAACCAAATTAGAGGCGTCTAACTTTTTTTTGGAGGGTTTGGTGATGTGATATGGCCATGATGTGATGATGAATATGTATGAGATGATCATTATTGTATTATGGCAACCGGCAGGAGCCTTATGGTTGTCTTTAAATTTCATGTTGATGTATTATTTCAAAGTAGTTGTAATAGTTGCTACATGGGAGAACAACCATGAAGACGGCGCCATTGACCTTGACGCTACGCCGATGATGATGGAGATCATGCCCGTTGATGATGGAGATCATGTCCGTGCTTTGGAGATGAAGATCAAAGGCGCAAAGACAAAAGGGCCATATCATATCACATATGAATTGCATGTGATGTTAATCGTTTTATGCATCTTATATTGCTTAGATCGCGATGGTATCATTATAAGATGACCCCTCTCACTAAATATCAAGATAATAAAGTGCTCATCCTTAGTATGCACCGTTGCTAAGACTTGTCGTTTCGAAGCATCACGTGATGATCGGGTGTGATAGATTCTACATGTGCATTCAACGGGTGCAAGCCAGTTTTGCACACGCGGATACTAAGGTTGCCTTGACGAGCCTAGCATGTACAGACATGGTCTGAACACAGGATACCAAAAGTTAGAGCATGAGTCATATGATTGATATGCTGAACACTTTGAGTGTTCGCCTTTGAAGTTACATCTTGTCTCGTGATGATCGGACTTGGTGTAGTGGATTTGGTTTGTGTGATCACTAAGACAATGCGAGGGATATTGTTTTGAGTGGGAGTTCACCTAGTTTGATTTTTTAGAATTAAAATTTGAACTCAATTTGTCATAAACTTAGTCTAAACTCTTTGCAAATATGTTGTAGATCATGGCGTCCCCATCAATCAATTTTAACCAGTTCCTAGAGAAAGAAAAGATTAAAAGCAATGGTAGCAACTTCACCGACTGGTTCCGTCATGTGAGGATTTTCCTCAATGGCGGAAAATTGCAATATGTGCTCGAAGCACCGCTAGGTCCCCAACCACCACCTGCAGTATCTGAGGATGTAAAAAATGTTTACGAGACTCGGGTGAGTCGATACTCTCAAGTTCAGTGTGCCATCCTGTGCAGCCTAGAGGCAGAGCTCCAAAAGAGTTTTGAGCACCACGACCTTTGTGATATGATCAATGAGCTCAAGGTTATCTTTGAAACTCATGCGGCCGTGGAGAGCTATGAGGCCTCGAAACAGTTCTTTGGCTGTATGATGGAAGAGGGCAGCTCCGTTAGTGAGCACGTGTTCGCTATGTCCGACACGCGAAGCTCAGTGACTTGGGGATTGTGATCCCTAACCAGCTGGGTATTCATCGTGTCCTCCAATCACTGCCACCAAGTTTCAAGAACTTCGTGATGAACTACAACATGCAGAACATGAACAAAGAGTTACCTCAACTCTTCTCCATGTTAAAATCTGCTGAGATTGAGATACAGAAAGAGCACCAAGTGTTGATGGTCAACAAGACCACCGGTTTCAAGAAGCAAGGCAAACCTAAGAAGGGCAACTTCAAGAAGGGCGGCAAGAAAGCTGTTGCGCCTCCTGAGAAGCCTAATGTTGGCCCTAATCCTAATACTGAGTGCTATTACTGCAAGGAGAAGGGGCACTGGAAGCGTAATTGCCCCAAGTATTTGGCTAATCTGAAGAGCGGCCTTGTCAAGAAGAAGAAAGGTATATTTGATATACATGTTATAGATGTCTATCTTACTGGTTCTCGTACTAGTGCCTGGGTATTTGATACTGGTTCGGTTTCTTACATTTCTAAATCGAAACAGGAACTACGGAAAAAATGAAGCCTAGCGAGGGACGAGGTGACGATGCGCATTGGAAATGGATCCAAGGTCGATGTGATCGCTGTCGGCATGCTCCCTCTACATCTACCTTTAGGATTAGTTTTAAACCTCAATAATTGTTATTTGGTGGCTGTGTTGAGCATGAACATTATATCTGGATCTTGTTTAATGCAAGACGGTTATTCATTTAAGTCAGAGAATAATGGTTGTTCTATTTTATGAATAATATATTTTATGGTCATGCGCCTGAGATGAATGGTTTATTCTTGTTAAATCTCGATAGTAGTGATACACATGTTCATAACATTGATGCTAAACGAATTAAATTGAATGATAATTCTAATTATATGTGGCATTGTCGTCTTGGTCATATTGGAGTGAAACGCATGAAGAAACTCCATTCCGATGGACTTTTTGAATCACTTGACTTTGAGTCACTTGATAGATGCGAAGCATGTCTAATGGGAAAATGACTAAGACTCCATTTTCTGGTACAATGGAGCGAGCTACAGACTTATTGGAAATCATACATACCGATGTGTGTGAACCAATGAGTGTAGCCTCGCGTGGTGGTTATCGTTATGTTCTAACCTTCACGGATGATCTGAGTAGATATGGGTATATCTATTTCATGAAACATAAGTCCGAAACTTTCCAGAAGTTTAAGGAATTCCAAAGTGAAGTAGAAAATCAACGTAACAAGAAGATCAAATTTCTGCGTTCTGATCTGGAGGCGAATATCTGAGTTATGAGTTTGGCATGCATTTAAAGAAATGCGGAATACTTTCACAGATGACACCGCCGGAACACCACAACGTAATGGTGTGTCCGAACGTCGTAATCAAACTCTCTTAGATATGGTTCGTTCTATGATGTCTCTTACTGATTTGCCGTTATCGTTTTGGGGTTATGCATTAGAGACAACTTGTCGTCGTGGTGAACGAGCAGATGCCATGGGATGGCTTATCTTGGGGCCGAATGGACGCTAGAGGATTCGGGGGAGGGTTTGTGACTAGATGGACGAACTTCCGGATGCTTTCCTCAAGAACCTGGCCAAAACCAGAGGTAGAAGAAGAAAGACACGAGGACGAACTCGCTCTAGATCACCATGTTCATTGATCTCAAACAGGTTACAGGTTTTTCCCTTCGTGTATCGCGCGTATGAAAGAGGCTGCCCTCCATATAGGGGAGAGGGTGGCTTACAGAACAAGAAACCCTAAGGGGATCTTTGACTAGACAAACTACTTTACAAAGATACTTTATAAAGCTACTTTAATCATAGATGACGCCGGGTCTTCTTTAAACATGGAGGCCGTCCGCTTCTTTGACCGTCACCCTCCTCTTTGTCTTCTAGTCTTCGTTTAAAGCTACTTTGCTTAGCTCATCCTTGTCTTTTAGCTCTGACGGAATCTTTGACCAAGCCGACATGCCCTTCCTTCCGAGCGCCTATCTTCCTTCCCGGTTCCGGTATACCCCTCTTGGGGATACCGGCCTAGCTTCACTTAGCCAAACTCTATTTTCTTATTCCGTATGAACATTAAACCGGTATCTTGAAGGGTGAGACCATCCGGTATGGCATACCTTTGGCATACGGGGTCATCCCCCCAACATTAGTCCCAAGCCGGTATAGTCTCGACGGATTCTATCCAACAGACCATGCCAGGTTCTCACGTTCTTGCATACCGGTTTAATCTATCCGGCGCTCAACTTGGCTCGCATCTTTGCACGGACTCATGCCTTCTCTCTTGCAAGGCATTCTCCGCAACTTTTCTTCCGGCATCTTGGTCATTATCTCCTCGACGAGGTCGAGAATATATCGGGTTCGTGCCTCGAGACATGCGCACTGTGACTGTCGCGCGTGTCGGTCACTTCGTATTGACACTTGCGCGCCCATTTAATGCACCGCTGCAGATCCCACTCACCGCTTCGCATCCCATGTGCGCCTCCGTGTGGCCTTTTCTTTTTCGCGTGTATCTCTATGCCACGTGGCGATCAGCGACGCGAACCGTCGCGGGCCGCGAGGCAACCCGCGTAGGCCCAGCGGTTTTCGGCCCACTTACTCTCTCCTTTATAAGCTCAACCGCCCCTTCTTCTTCCTCTTCTTCGCATTCCCCTACCTTCGCGCATAGTCGCCTCTGCGCTCCTTCACCGCACTTCGTCCGCCGCTGCTCGCTGAGTTTCGCCGCCCGGCGAACTTACGCCGCGCCTCGCGGACCTTGTCGTGCGGAGAGCTTCAGCGTCTTCTTCAAGCGCGCTGCATTCTCGCTGCTTGACCTTCATCGCCCGCCGTCGCAGAGCTCGCCGCGCCGCAGGTCCGTTCCTTCGCCGGGGAAAGTCTTCCTCAACTACGCGACGCTCAAGGTCAGTTCCAATCTTGCCTTGCTCGCCATTTGCTCGCTTTTCAGATCTGGGGTCTACGGTGTTCTTATTTCTTCCTTTTTCTTTGATTTTTCTCTTACTCGTAGATCTTCACGCGGGGTTCAAGTGTGGGATTTCTGTTTCTTTCGCCTCCCATCCAATGTCCGACGAGGAATCTTCCTCCGCATCTTCCTCTTCTTCTTCCGCTAGACATAGCAAACAATCTTCCGGTGAATCTACATCTTCGATTCGATGAAGATGTTCCAAACCAGCAGAATCCGTAGCCATCAAGGTTCCGGTAGCCTTCAAGATGCCGGTAGCCCTCAAGATGCCGGTAGCCATCTAGAATCCGGTAGCTCTAGCCAAGCATCCGGCAGCCAGCTTGGAGCGAGTAGCTCTGGTGAAGCCTCGAGCAGCTCTAGCCAATCATCTGGCGAGGAGCCTTCCCCATCACACGCGGAGCCCGGATGGGCTCCAATGTTACTAAGTATGAGATCGACTGGTTATACCGGTCCCGCAGATTCCGGAAGGAGTCACTTGCCGGATTCCCGATGATGAAATAGCGCCGGAACCTCAGGACGGTGAACGTGTTGTTTTTCTGGCTCACTTTGAGCGTGGCTTTGGCCTTCCTCCTTCCTCTTTTTTCCTCGATCTTCTAGATTTCTACAAACTCCAACCTCACCATCTTCCTGGCAACTCCATCTTTTACCTTTCTTGCTACACCACCTTCATGGAGGCTTACATCGGCATTCGTCCCACTCGTGAGACGTTTGCCCGCTTCTTTGCTCTTCTGGATTAACTCCGTTCAGTGGCGTAGATATTCCTGCACCCAAACCCCCATGCAATGCGGGTCTTGCATCATCAGCCTCCCAAGGAGCCCCTTTTTTAAGTTCTCCGTCCTGGAGTCTTGCCGGTTATGGCAAGGGACGTTTTTCTATGTGAAGAACAACGGCCAGATCTCATTTGTCCGCTCCTTTTGATCCGGCGCCCCGCAAAGACCAACTGAGCTACAATCCGAAGGAGGCTCACAACGAGACCAACCGTATTATACGCTTCATGAGACAGAAGATGAAGGACACCGGCATCTGCTCTGACGATATCGTCCGCACTTTTATCTCGCGCCGGGTACTTCCTCTGAAGCGCCGTGCGCATAGGATGAGCGAGATGTATGGCCCTGGCGATCCTACCAAGATCACAGGCCTTCCCCTTAGCAAGAAGGACGTTGTTCTCAAGGCTAAGCAGATTTGCCAAACTGCTATGCCTTTTAACTGGGAATGGGGCCTCCTCCCCTTCAGCACTACTAACCCTCCAACCCAAGAAGTAAGGGACTATGCGCTTGGGGTTGTTTTTTGCCGGTAACCTTTTGCGCTATTTTCTTTTTCATGTTTCAGGCCAAGGACCGCTTCCCTCATTGAAGCCGAGCGGCGAGGAGTTTGCCGGAAGCGCGCTCGACTCCTTCGACCCGCATCCCTACATTTTCTGAAGGATCTGAAGATGGGCAAGACCCCGGCATCTCGCCCCGGTCTCCGCCAAAGCCAACCGGGTCCTCTGATGACCTGGTTATGCTTGAGGTATTTTCTTTTCCGGTTTCTTTATCCTTCCGTTATCGTTTTCCTTCGAGCCGCTTCTTAGCCTCATTCAATTCACAGATCCATGAGCACGTGCCGCCCTGCGCGCCGAGGCCGGCACTGAGTTTGTGGACAAGCTCATGGCCCAGGGCCGAAGAACAACGGCCGCCATCCGATGATGGCTCCAGCCAGCCCCTCCCTCCAAGCGCTTCCGGACCGAGCCCTTGGGGAGAAGAGTGGGCATGCGCCGCTATGCGCGATGCCAACCGCTTCCGGTAAGTTTTTCATTCGACTCGTCTCTTTTTGCTAAGTTCTTTTTCCGGTTGCTTTTTCCCAACCATCTCTTTCTTTTCTTAGCCCTCGGCTCAGCTTGGCCCAAGGCCGTGAATCTGAGGGGCAAGGACCTCGACTCCTCCTCCTCACTCAAGCCCGGCACCACCTGGTGCCTGCAACACTCCGCCTCCTCCTGGCACAACAAGTTCCGGGGCGTGCGGCCCTTCATCATCGATCACCGACGAGGAGGATCTTTCCTTCTTCCCGAGAACCAAGACACCGGCACCAGCAACATCGGTGCCGGAGAAGAAAATGTTGCCGGGCAGGCGGAGCTTCCAGCTCCTCCTGTCTTTGAGAAAAAGACAACTTCCGCGCCGAGTCCTCCGCGCGAAGGTTCCAACCCGGGTGTGCGCCACCGCTCCCCTTCTCCACGGACCATCCTCATGCCGCCGCCAAGCGCTCCTAGCGCCCAGCCTTCCGGGGCTGCCGCGCCACCGCCCAGGACTTCTAGGCTCACCAAGGGGAAAGCGACGGCTCCCGGCGCCTCTTCTGCCGGCCCAGCCGGTGCTGCATGTCTCCAAGGCCGCCCAGAATACTGTCACCAAGGCCACCGGTCTTCTTGGTCGTACACTGATTTTAAGCGCCAGGATCTGGGGCATCTACTGCCCTATGCCTAGAAGTGGAACGCCGCGGACATAACTCCGGCGACCCGCGGCTTGGGCAAGGACAGCTGCCGGCATCGATCCCGTTGGGAACCGGTCTTGAGGAGCACTTCACGTGGCTCCGCTGCGCCGTGAAAGAGCTGGACAGTGCGTGGTACGACGCCACGAACAATCTGATGGTACGCTCTATTAACTTTTCTCGATTGTTACCGGCTTGCTTCTTTTTTTATTCTTCTTCTTTCATGCTGGTTTCTCTGGTCTATCTCCCCACCCTCGAGTTTTGTGGTGAGAGCGCAGCTTTCAGGACAAAACTTGAACTTCGAAACTTAGCGCGAAACCGGCACTCGCCTCCCCGAGTTTCTGGTTAAGAACTGCTTTTAGCGCGAAACTAGAACGCGCGAGACCGGCCTGCCGCCCCCGAGCTTCGGTTAAGAACTCGTTCTAGCGCGAACTCACCTAGAACGCGCGAACCGGCGCCCCCGAGTTTCGGGTTAAGAACTCTGTTCTTAGCGCGAAACTCACCTAGAACGCGCGAAACCGCATGCCAGTCCCCCGAGCTTCGGGTTAAGAACTCTGTTCTTAGCGCGAAACTTTACTAATCTCTTTTGCTTTGAATGCTCACACGACGCTCGGAAGACCCTTTGAGGAGCTCTTATGGGAGCATCGGGAGCTTGTTGAGGCACACGACAAGTGCCAAGGTAAGCTTTTGTTCTGCCGGCATCTTACCGGAACCTTTTTCCTTCTAACACTTGTAATTTCTTGACAGTGATCCCGGAAGCTTCCATTGATGCTCTCAAAGAGCAGCTCGCCAACGCCCAACGTACAACTTTGTTTTTTCTTCTGCTAACTTGCCTTTACTTTGAATTTTACCAACACCTTCTTGTTTACATCTTCCTTTCCGGGTTGCAGTGGAGAAGGAGCAGCTGATTAAGCAGCATCAGGAGGAACTGAGCGCCCAGAAGACCAGCTACCGGAGCTCAAGTCCCACTCGTCCAGCTAGGTCTTGACCATGCCAAGGTTCTCGAAGCCGCTGAAGGCGGCGGCCAAGATGAACGAGGCTCTGGGAGGAGGCCGCAACGCCACCGTGGTGCCGCAAGCTGAGCCGGGAGGAGCTGGCCAAAGCCCGGAAGGCTGCCGAGGAGAAGGCCGCGCGGTTGGAGGAGGAGCACAAGGAATGCAATCAGCTGATCCTTCAAACTGACGCCCTTGCCCATCGTGAGTTCTTTGACTACCGCATACAAGCTACCTTTCCTCCGGCCTCATTTTCTTTTCGCTATCTTTTCTTCCGGTCTCTTTTTCTTCCGGTCTCTTTTTCTTCCGGATTCTTTTCCTTAGCCTTCCTTCTTTGCACAGGTCTCTTTCCGGACTCCCAGACGCATGCTGTCAAGAAGGTCAACGCACGCCGCACTGCCCAGGGCCAGGCGAATCTTGCCGTGCCGTGGACGCCCCATGACCATCTGGTCGCGCTTAACGCGCGGTGTCTCACATGCGCGCAATTGATCGCAACCTGTCTGACATCCCCGATGCTTCCCAGCTCTTCAGGACTCTTTGGCCCGGCGAGGTGGTGCCTACACTTTCTCTCGATCGCGATCGCCTCAAGGGCGCCCAGAGGATCCGCGAATGGCGGTGCTCTGCTGCCCGCGCCGGAGCGACTCGTCCTTCGCGTCGCCGCTCCCGGTACCCGAGCTCGATTCGGATGCCCTCACCGGAGTGCGCAAGGCGCGGAAACCGATCTGGACCCGATCCTTACCGCCAGCAGGATCGCGCGTACCGCATCGCGGAGTACGCCGAAATGCGCACCTTCATTCCTCCCTCCTGGCGTTCAAGATTATCTTGATGAGGAGGAAGATGAAGCCGAGGAGGAGCCTCTGGATGATGCTGGTGCCGGCGACGCTCCTCCTGAAGCTCCGCTGCCTGATCCTCTACCTTAAGATTTACCTGTCATGCTCCTTGGCCCTGTGTGGCTTAAAACAATGTTTTGTTAAATTCTGCCCCGTATGCCGGGCTTATGATGTAAAACTTTAAGTCCGCTTGTGGTTGACGTACAACCTTTGTGCCGGTAAGTTATACCGGTAGCTAATTATCTTAAATTTGCCTTAGCGTTTTTGCGTTTGGTTCTGCTTTTATCCTGCACTTGCAAAGATTTCCAAATTGTTTCGCATCCAATTCGATGCACACTTGGTTCTTTTGCCTTGACTCTGCCTGCCTTCTCTGGGCGTTCTTTGTCATATGAGCACAAGGTTCTTTCACCAAATAAGCATTTTCTTGAACTTAGAAATAATTCGAAATTTGCAAAACCGGTATGACCGGGGTTAGTTAAATTTTTCCGGATTGTTCTTTCCCGGTTTTCCTTTCCACAGTTCATGTGCTTATCCCCTACCGGTTTATCTTGCTTGCCATGAAGCCAAGTTATGGACAACAGCAGAGTCGAAGACTCCGGTAGGGGTAGCACACTACTAAACCGAAAAGAAAAAACGTTCAATAAGCAACCGGTAAACAGAAAAAATAGACATGTTTCATGCAATTTAATCAAAGCAAGTCCCCGAGACTCATTCAAGGTTCCGACATCTTTTATTCATAGCACATAAGGTACAAAAAGGAACTTACACCACCACTTCAAGAGTAGAAAGGACGCAACAAGGCTACGTTCCACGGGCGTTTGGTCTCGTCTCCGGATTTGTCCGCCTTTCCCTTCTTCCATTCCTGCGCATCGATTAGGTAATATGCATCATTGTGGAGAGCCTTGCTCACAATGAAAGGTCCTTCCCATGGAGGGGATAGCTTGTGCCTGCCTTCAGTGCGCTGCACTAGGCGTAAAACCAGGTCTCCTTCTTGGAATACCCTTGGGTTTACCTTCCGCTATGATAGCGTCTCGAGGTTTTGCCGGTAAATGGCTGTTCTTGCCAAAGCTAGCTCTCTTGCTTCTTCTAGCAAGTCCACATCATTTTCCGGGCCTCTTTTACCTCTTCTTCGGTATAGAGTTGCACCCTTGGGGAATCATGGAGAATGTCGGTTGGTATGACCGCTCCATAAACCATGAAGAATGGCGTGTATCCGGTAGACCGGTTCGGAGTTGTTCTTAGACTCCACCGACTGTAGCTCATCGATCCAACATCCCGGCGATTTTTCCATTGCATCAATGAGTCTTGGTTTGATACCGGAAAGTACCAAAGCATTTGTTCTTTCAACTTGACCGTTGCCTTGCGGGTGCGCCACGAGCACAAATCCAGCCGGATGTTTTTGCTTTCAGAATCGCTTGAATTCTCCTTGGGCAAAGTTTGTGCCATTGTCGGTTATGATACGTGTATCCGTATCGCAGGATTACATCTTTTAGGAATTTTACCGTTGTGTGGCCATCACACTTTGCGATAGGCTTCACTTCCACCACTTGGTGAACTTATCCACCATTACCAAGATGTGGGTCATGTTTCCCCTCGGTTTTGAACGGTCCAACCATGTCTAGGCACCAAACAGCGAAAGGCCAAGTTAACGGTATGGTTTTTAAGCCGGATGCTGGGGTATGGTTTTGCTTAGCGTACTGCAGCCATTGCATTTCCTTACCAAATCCTCGCATTGTCTAAGGCTGTGGGCCAGTAGAATCCATGCCGGAATACCTTTGCTACCAACGCCCTTGAAGAAGCGTGGTGCCCACATTCTCCTCGATGAATTTCCTCAAGCATTTCTCTTCCTTCTTCCGGCTCCACACATCTTTGGAGGACGCCGGTAACACTTCTCTTGTATACCTCACCATTGATGATGGTGTAAGCTTTGGACCTTCTATGTATCCTTCTTGATTCATTTTCGTCAACCGGCAAGGTGCCGTTGATCAGGAATTCCTTAGGTTTAACCCAAGATGGTGCCTCTCTAACCACAAACACCGGCATGTCTATGTCCATGCTGTCCACAAGCATTGCCTCTTCCGGCAAGGGCGTCGCAGTCCCGAGTTTGCCGGTCCCCCGAGTTTGCCGGAGTAGTCCCCGGGTTTCCTTCGTCAATCTCCATTGGCACCACATGTGATTCCGGACAAAAATTGATTCCGACTCCGGACTTGGCTTGATTGATGGAACTCTCAAGTGCGCCAGAGCTATTTCGGAGGAATTTCTTGGACGAACCTAGCTTGGATAAGGTATCCGCGGCCTCATTTTCTCAGCGGCACATGGTGAAACTCACACCCTTCGAAGAATCCGGCAATCTTTTGCACATGGAACCGGTATGAGGCCATGTTGGCATCTTTTGCGTCCCAATCTCCGAACACTGTTGCACCACAAGATCTGAATCACCATAGCAAATGATCCTAAGTGCCCCGATTTCTTTTGCAACCTTGAGCCCATGTATCAGAGCTTCGTACTCAGCGACATTGTTTGATGCCCTGAAGTGCACTTGTAGAACATACCGGAGGTGGTCTCCTTTTGGTGACGTGATTACCACACCGGCACCTAGGCCCTCCTTGAGCTTGGACCCGTCAAAATGCATCTTCCAGTACTCTATTTTGTGTTCTGGCGGCTTGTATTGTATCTCCGCCCAATCGACCAAGAAATCAGCTAAAGCTTGTGATTTTATGGCGTCTCTTCTTTCATATACCGGCACATACGGTGATAGCTGAATTGCCCATTTTGCAATCCTGCCGCTGGCATCCTTGTTGCCCATGATATCGGAGATGGGTGCCTCGCTCACCACCTTCATGGGGTGTTCCTCAAAGTAATGCTTGAGCTTCGTGGCGGCCATGAACACGCCATAAGTCATTTTTTTGGAAGTGTGGGTAGTTTTGCTTCGATGAGGAGAGCACCTCGCTCAGGTAGTATACTGGCCTTTGGATGGTTTTTCCTTCCTCTTCTCTTTCCACCACAACCACAACACTAACCACTCGGTTTGTTGCTGCTATATAAAGCAACATAGGTTCTCTTTCCAAAGGTGAGGCCAAAATTGGGGCCGTTACGAGCATGTTTTTCAATTCCTTAAACGCTGCGTCTGGCGTGGTCCAGACGAAAGTATCCGATTTTTTCATCAAAGCATAAAGCGGCAAGGCCTTTCTCCTAGCCTGCTTATGAACCGGCTTAGCGATGCCAAGCTTCCGGTAAAATTTTGCACATCTTTCAGTTCTCGTGGGATAGTCATTCTTTCTATCGCCGGATTTTTACCGGATTGACCTCAATGCCCCGGCTTGACACAAGGAAACCAAGCAACTTGCCGTGGACACCAAAGGTGCACTTTGCCGATTGAGTTTCATCCGGAACCGCCTTAGGTTATCAAATGTTTGGATGTCATCGATTAAGGTATCTTTTACTTTAGTTTTTATCACGATATCATCCACATAAACTTGCACATTTTTCGATTTGATCAAACAAGCATTTTTGCATACAGCGCTGGTACGTTGCACCAGCGTTGCGCAAACCAAAAGGCATAGTAACATAGCAATAAGCCCCGTGCGGGGTAATGAACGCAGTTTTCATTTGATCTTCTTTTTCAGGGGATTTGGTGGCCGAATAGGCATCCAGGAAAGACAACACCACACCAGCAGTAGAATCAATCACTTGATCGATTCGGGGCAAAGGGAAAGGGTCTCTTGGGCAAGCTTTGTTGAGGTTGGTGTAGTCGATGCACATGCGCCACACTTTGCAAGTTTTGCCTCCAAGTTCTCATCTTTTTTCTTTTCGACCAGCACCGGATTGGCCAGCCACTCTGTGTGCGTGACCTCCACAATGAAACCGGCTACGCAGCTTTGTTACTTCTTCTCCAATGATCTTTCTCCTATCTTCAGCGAACCGGCGCAAAGGTTGCCGCACCGGCTTAGCATCCTTCCGGACGTTTAGAGAGTGCTCAGCCAGCTCCCTCGGAACACCCACCAAATCATCAGACCAGCGAAGATATTCGATTCTCACGGAGGAAGCCGACGAGCGCTTTCCTATGCTTGACGAGGCCGGCACCGATACGAACTGCGCTCTCGGTATGCCGGATCCAGCACAATGTCCTTTGTCTCGTTTGTCGGCTTGAATGTCGGTGAGTCCAAGCTTCCACTCATTGCCGCTAGGCTCAACTTTGAGGATGAGCCAGCGCAACAGCAGTTTGCATTCTCTTTTTCTCCTCCGCGATCACCAGCGATTCTGCTAGGTTTGATCCGAAGTTTCCATTGAGACTTTATAGTTCCCCACCACAGTTAGTGGTCCACGAGGTGCCGACATCTTCATCTTGAGATAGGCCGTATGGGTTGATGCCATGAAAGCTGCCAAAGCCGGTCTTCCCAACAAGGCATGGTAGGGACTATCTAAGTCCACCACCTCAAACTCAAGGTTCTCAACACGACAATTGTCACATCCTCCAAACGACACGTCCACCCGAACTTTTCCTATCGGGGCGCAAGACAAACCGGGAACAATCCCATGGAAAGTTGTATGAGTTGGCTGCAGCATATTCTCTGTTATGCCCAGCGTACGCATGGTATGCTTGTACATGATGTTTATGCTGCTACCATTGTCTATCAGCACCTTGCTGAATTTTACCCGAGTTTCCGGCCCCTTCATGATTGGGTCCACAACGAGAGCATATCCACCCGGATTCGGCATGACTTTGGGGTGATCCTTGAACGACTGGTGATTTCCTGATCTGACCACGCATGTATTTCTGAACTGCCGCATCACGGCATTCACTTCCATGGAACGGCGATGCACGCCTGTCCATTGGCTCGTGACAAAGACAACCATGCACAAGTGTGGGTCTTCATAAACATTCCGGCCTAAAGGTGCCGGTGGAGGTGGCTGATCATTGTTTTGTTCCACCCGTTAACCTCCGGTCGTTGCCTGTTTGGCTGAGGCTGCACCGTAAGGCGTTTCTCCTGAGTGGTGGTGGAGGTGGTAATTGCTGCTGTTGCTGCACGGGGCCCCCGGCGCCTGCGCATCTTTTACCGCTCCCCTTTGCATCAAGAACTTGGTCCAAGAACAATCCTTCGTCAAGTGGTTTGACGGGTGATCCGGATTCGGCGTGTGCCACCGGCAAGGTTGATCCATGGCGGCTTCCATGGTGTATTTTACGGGCTCTTGCCAATTCTTTTTCTGGCCCCAGGGTTTCTTTTCTACCCATTGCTTCTTAGGACCCGCCCATGGCTGTGATCCGGTTTTTTGTCTCGATCCGGGCGTCAAGATTTTCTGCACGGCAGAACTTGGCGATGCATATCTTCGATCCGGGAAATCTTCCCTTCTTTTGTTGTTCCGGTTATCCCGGTATTGCTGCTGATGCGGATTTGACTGTTCCGGTTCAGCTTGCACAGCCGGTTGCATTGGGTCTCCCAATGCATAGCTATCTGCCACACGTATCATCTCTGCTAAGGTTGTGGGCATGCTTCTCTGCAGCCTTTGCCACAAAGGTGATCCTCTCCGGCATCCTTGACTGAACCAAGCAATGGCTTGTGCCTCAATCACCCCTTCACACGTGTTTCTCATTGAGTTCCACCGGGTAAGATAATCCCGGTCTGGTTCTCCCGCACGCTGCTGACATAACGCAAGCTGTTGGGGCCGGTTTGGCCTTTTGTAGGTGTTGCTGAAGTTGTTCACAAATGCTTCCTCAAAGTCCAACCATCCGTTAATACTTCCTGCCGGCAAGTTGTTAAGCCAGATCCTCGCAGGACCCACGAGGTAGGACTGTTGACATCGATTTTGTCTCAGATAAAAAAAATGTATATGGTTAAATAATTAAATCCTCAAAATGAGACTTTCTTATAAATAAAATATAAATTCTTTTTTTAGACATTGCACCGTCTCCAACTACGGTGGTCTAATATTGACCAAATTTACAAAGTTGCAGGTGAAAATAAGTATTTCACCGCGGGATAAAATACATCAGAATCGCTGAGGAAACCTTGTGAAATACAGTCGTGTCATATTAAAGTAGCCGATGGTTATGAAATATGACATATTAAATAAATTAATTCTAAACAAAATGGAGTCTTTCCTAAAAAAAACACAATATAAGTTATGTCGCCATTGACGGCGGTAGTTTAATATTTGACCTAAATTCAAAATTCCGCGAGCGACGCTGAATTTCTAAACTTTCCGACCGTACGAGTGATAAAAATCGGCTTTGTCGTGAGAACGCTATAAAATATAGTTGCGTTGAATTAAATAAATAGTGAATCATATATGCAAAGTATTTCATCAAAAAGGGAATTTTTCGAAATACACGCATAAGGAGCATCGTTGCTAAAGCTTAAGGATTTTTTTGTAAACAAGTAACTAGCTCAGATGTCATATGCATATATAAACAAGAGAAGATACGTGCGGCACCTAATCACGTGCATGCATGGATTAGGCGGCACCACGCATAATTAACTCATTGGCCCATGGCCTACATGCATGGCAGCAGCCCATGGTTTTCAATATTTTCAAACGACCGGGTCATATGAGGAGACTTGGAGCGTACAGGTTGCAACCGACCACTACCCCACGTTCTCCACAATCCCACGTCTCGCTCCTCTATAAATACCAGGGCCATCGATCGATCAGACGGGATTTTTTGACAGCCCCGCACAGACTCCATACTCCCCGAATCAAATCTCTCATCCTCCATCGCTTAAACCACCCATCGCTCATAGCAAAATCTGCCCCCATTTATATACGCTTGCTCACATACGCGCGTGTAGCCGTCGCTGGACGCTGCCGGCCGGCCGGCCGCTCGTCATACACGCTGCCGCCAAGAGGACATCTACAGTAAGGTGAGAAACATGATTCTTCCATTGCTCTATGGGTGGTCACATTGACACACGCCATGGAGTTTATCCTCCTAATCTCTAGTTTGGTCACATTGACACAAACTAGGGAATCCTCTTCCTAAATTACTACCTGCCATACAACTTTTTCTATGATCCTAAAACTATTGCCTCTTGTTTTGGTCACATTGACACAATTCAAGTTGGTTTAAATCCACATAATCATGAAACAATTGGCTCTTGTTTTGGTCACATTGACACAAAACAAGTTGCTCTAAAAATACATACTACTAAATCGCTGCTCTTGGTTTGGTCACATTGACACAAACCAAGTTGCTTTAAGTTCATATAATCATGAAATAATTGGCTGTTGTTTTGGTCACATTGACACAAAACAAGTCGCTCTAAAAATACATACTATTAAATCATTGCTCTTAGTTTGGTCACATTGACACAAACCAAGTTGCTTTAAATCCATATAACCATCCATATCCACATGATAAAATTCGCCTCTTGTTTTGGTCATATCGACACAAACCAAGTTGCTTTAAATCCATATAATCATGAAAATACATACTATAAAATACACATATAACAAAAACAAATGGCTCTTGGTTTGGTTACATTGACACAAACCAAGTTGCTTAAAATACAAATACTACTAAATCATTGCCCTTGGTTTGGTCACATTGACACAAACCAAGTTGCTTTAAATCCATATAATCATGAAACAATTGGCTCTTGTTTTGGTCACATTGACACAAAACAAGTTGCTCTAAAAATACATACAACTAAATCATTGCCCTTGGTTTGGTCACATTGACACAAACCAAGTTGCTTTAAATCCATATAATTATAAGAAATGGAGCTCTTGGTTTGGTTATATTGACACAATCCAAGTTGCTTTAAATCTATATCCACATGATACTAAAATTTTGCTTTTGTTTTGGTCACATTGACACAAAACAAGTTGCTTAAATTCATATCATATTAAATAATTGGCTCTTGTTTTGGTCACATTGACACAAAACAAGTTGCTAGAAAATCAAATGTTGCTAGATTCAAGTGCTTGGTTTGGTTACATTGACATGAACCAAGTAGCTTTAAATCAATATTCCTTTAAAAGAAATATATATTGGCTCTTGGTTTGGTCACATTGACACAAACCAAGGTGCTATAAATCTACATATATACAATAAAAACCATGCCCTTGGTTTGGTCACACTGACACAAGCGAAGGTGCTCTAAATGAAAATGCTACTAAATTGCGCCTTTGGATTGTTCATATTGACATAAGCCAAAGAGTTCTAAACTCCCATGCTCCAATATTAAAAAACTACCCAAATTCGTTGGCTATAATATTGTATGGACATGCCTGAAATAGTTACATACCTATGATAATTAACTAGTAGCCACGTACTAGTAGAGAAACCTGTGTGTAGGCTGAAGGCAAATAAAATAGTCTGCTCATGATTAGTTTCAAATTTACCATTTGCTTTGACTAGGCTCTATAGATACAAGGCATATCTATCCATACCAAACTTTCATGAATATGGCGGTTCTGAAACTTTGAGCCCTCCACCTATGTTAAAGAAATCAATCAATCTTCAAATAGATTGCACCAGGCATAAATAATGTCGTGTGTCATATCCAAATTCTATGCATGTAGTCCCACTGTATGCAGTGAGATAGAAAATGATACATGCCCTCTGTAACTAGCTAATTAAGTTGATAAAATGCCTCCATATAGGCTCTCCACCTAGCTGCAATAATAAATACAAATTAAAATCAAACCAGAACTATTCATCTTATAACAGATACTAGTTCTGAAATGATACGGAAATGCACATTCTGCATGTTCTTACATTAAATATACGATGTGCATGCTACTGTCATTAGTAACTAAATCATGAGTATAGAAACCTCACGTGCATAGTCCTTTGGCTATACTATATGCAACAATAAAAATGGTCTCCTGGCCGATTAACCAACTACCATTAGGAAAATCATCTTGGTTAATTGATCGGGATATAAATAAGCCATGCACGTATTATCGTAGGGACATCTCGTACTGTCAAAACTAGTACGAGTAAAATTAAATGATATGTGAAAGATGTCATATATGCAAAGAAATTATATCAACGCAAATGATAATTCGAAGGCTTCCTGGAGCGCGACGGCGTCGACGACAACGAGAAGGACTTAGTCTTTTATTTTGTAATAGTCATATGGTGTAATAATTTATATTAGATATGTTGGAATTCTTAATCAGGGGTTTTCTCTTCGGAGATGTAATTAGCAGAATTTTTATGCATATGTAAGAGTTCTGGAAATAAAGTACTCGCAATTCTTGATTTGTTGTGATTTACATTCGCGCAACTTTAAATTCATATACTATCTGTCTCTATGACGTGGACGTGTACATTATTTATTTTTGTCGCCGCCATTTTCCCGTCATCAGATTCTGGCACGCCCGGTGGGACATATTTCTCCCCTCATCTCTGAATTTCAACATAGGATTGCAACATATGACTTTGTAAAATAAATATATCAAAATATATATACACAAGAAAACTAACATATGGTTTTCTTGACTTATATAAAGGTATTGAGAAACAAGTGCAACAGTTCGTGACTCTCCGCATTGGATCACTTTGGTTTGATGTCCCAATCGGTCCTCTCGTGACATTACTAAGCCAAAGTTCACTTAGGAGCATGGCACAATCATCAACCGAACAAGACCAAGAAAAAACATCAATGGAGGGGTGCACATGTCTCCTTTCAAGAACCAAAGGATATGCTGAAAACACATCTTCTTTTGGCATTGTAAATCCAACTCCGACACCATATATGATACATAAAGCTATAAAACTGGGGCAATCATCCTACCAGCAGCCCAAGAACAAGATTTGTTGCGCAATATTGAACAAATCCGAATCTCTCCCACTTGATTGCAAAGGAAACATGGTGCAGAAACACCAAAGCATGCAACATGGAGAAGGAGGTGACGTTGTGGCGATATCGCCTCATGCAATGTCTTCAATAGGGAAACCAATCAATGGTTGGAATAAATTCAAACCTGATGCTCTAGGGTTTGTTCCTTCGGTGGCCCAAAAACCCATTGAAGAATGCTCTGAAGAAATATACAAGCGTTCCCATGATCGTCGAACTAGTCAAGTGGACTCGACAATAAAATTGCCAAATCTCCTGACATCCTCTAAAGTAGATAAATCCTTCGAGGGTTCATGTAACCGAGTACGATATCAACATTGTCGAAGAAAGTCTCGTCGGATCAACCATTGTCGAATTATAGTCGGCAAGGTCCATGTCCACTTCCCCAAGAACATGGACAACACCATTTCGGATCGTCGGCTCCGAATCAACAAGGGAGACATGAGGATCCATACAACAGTTACTAGCAACCCTTCCACGGTTGTGGCTTTTGTCCGGTTCATTTGGAAAAAATATCTTAGCCGCGCCAAGCATCGTGTTGTTGGCCTCGATTGTGAGTATACAAGATACATTCACAGAAAAGAACGTCGGAGGCTCACGCTTGACGAGCAAGCTGCTCTCTCATACCAAGAGCCCCAGCGTGTTGCTGTTTTGTATAGGTAAACATTGCCTAGTTTACCAGCTATATCAAGCTCATGCAAATAGTTATATCCCTCCACTACTCCGTTGGTTCCTCACTAATGACACGATTCAATTTGCGGGAGCTGCAATTGGTAATGACATAAAAAGACTCAAGTTTTATAACCTGAGTGTCGCAAATGTTGTAGACTTGCAAAAACTTGGCATCAAGGTTCGTGGTCAGAAAGAAGGCCAACTAGTGTCATTGGAGAAGTTGGCAAAGAAGGTGGCGAAAATAAAACTCAACAAAGACAAGAGTATTACTATGAGTCTGTGGGAGAGCTCCAACCTCAACCATGAGCAGATCAAGTATGCATGCTTGGATGCTTACGCAAGCTTTGAAGTTCTCAGGAGACATTTCAATATAACTAATTATCTTAGGTCCCGTTGAAATATTTGGACCCAAGTTAAAAAATAGGATTGCTAATGTACCAAATTGTATGAAGTAATCTAAGATTTATTATTATTGTGATATTCTCCAAGGGTCCATCATTATGTCATGGAAGTAAGATTGCATATCAGAGAAAGTGTTGATTGTTTCATGAAGATATTGTAGTGAAATAGATCATGACAAGTGCATTCCTAGATATGAAGAAATAATTAATAATTCATGTATTAGATGCACTAGTTAAAGATCGTCCATGCATTGATTATATATATAACTGAGTTATATGTACTTGCAGCCTTGTTGGACCTGCATCCAATTACCCGTATTTGGAAAATTTATATCTCATACTACTGAGTGCATAACACAATCAATTGTGACACGATATGTTACAACAAACTACATATGCAATTGTTTCGAGAGTAGATACCTTCAAATATATCTCAAACAAGCCGATACTTCTAGTGAGATTAGCTAAATGAGCAACCCTCACTGCATAATTTTTCATCCATCACATACATACATAAGGCCATAAAAGGCCCAAGCGTTAGGTAATTTCTAAGCATATCTATTGCCTGACTTGCGGCAACTACTAAATGAAGAGGCATGGAAGATTCTACGAAATACTCGCTGACAAAAAATAAATGTTGGTGTAGCTGGAAACAATGACCGATCTTTGCCAGAATGACGCCTTAATTTACAAAGAGTTACTAAAAAATATCAGAAGGAGAATCAATAAAACTATGTCTTGATAAATAAGAAAGACTCAGTGGGAAACTACCTCAAGCCTTGCAGAATCTAGGGGCATAACAAGCTAGGAAATCTCGAGATTTCGACCATCATTTTAAATGAATGTCATTTAAAGAAGAAGGTCTAGTGCTCGTTGTTATTCACCCTATGATTATCATATGGCGGATAAAAGGGAAATTCGAACCCAAATGGGAAGATCCTTTCGTCGTAAAAGATGTTTATTCTAGCGGCGATCACAAAATCATTCCGCTAGATAGTAAATATTCACCATCACCAGTAAATGAGAAATTCATTAAGCGTTTTTATGCTTGAGAAAATAAATAATAAATACTCCATCGTTTCATGAGTATAAACTGGAATGCGAATAAATAAAACTATTCCATTGCTTCATAAGTATAAATTGAAGCGCAAAATAGAAATAAAGCATACTCCTAGCATTCACGAGTATAAACTGATTGCGCCAAAAAAATACTCCTAGCATTCACGAGTATAAACTGATTGCGCCAAAAAAATACTCCTAGCATTCACGAGTATAAACTGATTGCGCCAAAAAAAAATCTCCTAGCATTCACGAGTATAAACTGATTGCGCCAAAAAAAAAATACTCCTAGAATTCACGAGTATAAATTGATTGCGCATAAAGGAATATTCCTACATTGATGAGTTTAAACTGATTGCGTAAAAAAAAACATACTCCATCGCTTCATGAGTATAAACTGAAGTGCAAATAAACAAAACTATTCCATTGCTTCGTATTGAAGCGCAAAATAACAATAAATCTTACTCCACATTTTATGAGTATAAACTATGATGAAATTAAAAGCTACTCCAACATCTTACGAGTATAAAGTATGATGATATTAAACTATACTCCAACATCTTAAGAGTATAAACTGTGATGATATTAAACTATACTCTAAAATCTTACGAGTATAAACAATGAAAAAAATCGTACTTCAAATCATACGAGTATAAACTGTGATGATACACTCCAAATCCTTATGAGTATAAACTATGGCATCAATATATGTAATTTCCTAACTCTGGATATGAGTACTACTAAAATAAATAGTATGAGCTGATGGCTTATAATCTGCTAGCACTCCAAGGCTTTAACATTAAAAACTACAAGCCTCATGTTCATAAGAAATAAATGAAAGAACTACTCCACTGTCAGATGAGTATAAACGGTTGGCAGTATCTAAAATTTGCTCCAATGCTATAAGAGCTTAAACTACTAGCATCACTTAAAAATATTTTGATTACTCGAAAACGCTCTAATGCTTCACGAGCTGAAACCGTAAGCTGAAATTTCTACACAAATGCAAGATTAAACTGCTCGAACGCTATACGAGCCTAAACTACAAGGGTCATGGAAATTTTTTATTACCTAAAAAATGTCAAGTGAAATTTCCTCAGAGATGAAATATTAAATTTGCTCAATGGCTTGATGAGCTAAAACAGCAAAAAAAACCATTTATTTCCCTCTTTCATATAAAAGATGGAATATTATATTACTATGGCATTTCATAAGTCAAAGTTAGAAATGTCAAGTTCAATAATGGCTGACATTAAAAAAAATACTCCAACATCTTACCAGTATAAACTCTGATGATATCGGATAAACTATTCTCCAAAATCTTACGAGTATAAACTGTGATGATATTAAATTATACTCCAAATTCTTACGAGTATAAACTGTGATGTTACTAAAAAAGGGGTACTCCAAATCTTACGAGTTTAAACTATGACGATACTAAAAAAAAATACTTCAACATCTGATGAGTATAAACTGTGATGATACTAAAAAATACTCCAACATCGTATGAGTATAAACTGTGACGATATTTAAAAAAGTACTCCAACATCTTATGAGTATAAAATGTGATGATATTAAATTATACTCCAAAATCTCGCGAGTATAAATTGTGATGATATTAACTATACATCTTACGAGTATGAACCATAAAAATTACTCCAATGTCTCATTAGTATAAACCGTGATGAATTATAAAATTAATGCCCTCACAAGTATAAACTGGGGCACGAAAAAATATACTCCAATAACTTATGAGTATAAACTATGTCGTAAAAAAAAACTCCAACCATCACGAGTATAAACTGGGGCACAAATTATATATAAGTTCATAATAAATACTCCAAATAACTTATGAGTATAAACTGGGTCGTAAAAAAAAAACTCCAACCATCACGAGTATAAACTGGGGCACAAAATAAAATATAAGTTCATAATAAATACTCCAATAACTTATGAGTATAAACTGTGTCGTAAAAAGAATACTCCCACCCTCACAAGTATAAACTAGGGCACAAAGTAAATATAAATTCACCATAAATACTCCAATAAATTTAATAGTCTAGTTGGTGCACCAAATATACGCATTACATATTTATATATCAAGGCATTCAAATCATACGAAATGTTCATCATCTATAAAAGAAATAATTCGCTGATAACAGCTCCCAACAGTAGGAGCACAGCCATGGATAAATAAATAGCATGGTATACCATTGTTCCCATGCAAATGAACTGAAACGTGCAGAAATTTAAACGGAAAGCCAGTTCATGCAAGTTGAAAGACCCAAAAAGAAAATCGGTATTATGAAGAACGCAATTTCTTCACATTCTCAATAATAGGACCAACCTCATCACCCATGGCGGATATCTTCTGCTGGAGGGCCTTTATTTCCTGAGTAATTCTTGCATTAGCTTCGGAAAGAGTGTCACGCAGCTTCTTGGCCTCAGTTTGCTTACTAGACTGTGTTGACTTCAGTTCCTTAATACCCTCCTCAATATCATGCAAGGCGTTTTCAGCTTCTTCCATCTGTACTTTAAGGGCTTTCATGTGTGTCATCTTCTCAACACGCTGCTCTTCCATAGATGATAACTTCGCCGCTGTAGTCTCTAAAATGTCGGCGAGTGATGCCTGCTCTTGATCTGCCACAACGAGAGCTCCATCTCGTTTCTGGGACTTAGAACCTACTGTTGTCTGAGCTTCTTGCATGCCACTTGAAATACAAATGAGCTTTTCTAGAGCCGTACGAGTAGCGGCAACTCTAGTAATATCATCCCTAACTGGGAGTAGCGAGTGGATCGCCTTGAGAACTTCACAGCGATGAGGATCTACTATTGTGGAGTTGTCCAAACCTTCAAAAGCTGTGTCCAATACCGAATCAAAGGTCTTCATAACAGCTTCAGCAATAGAGGAAACATTCATGGAAGACATTGAAATCTGGGTCGAAGTTCCCTCGTTGCTAATAAGAGCGCCTTCAGTACCTAAAAAAAAGGGGGAGGCAAAAGGAGTAAGATGAATATTTCCCTAAAATAAAATGAATAAGAAACTCAACAAATAAAGTAAAATATAAGAATATTTATAGAACTACCATGTGAAGATGAAGACAAATGACTAGGAATATCAGTCACTGAAGGTATATGCGAAGCTGTACGTGAGGAAGAATTTGAAAGATCAATATCATCCAGACCCAACGCGCTATAGTCATCTACATTTAGCGTGTTAAAATCTTCAAAATTGTGAGCCATATCTCCACTAAGAACGTTGTCCAAAGCCGCGCAGCTGAGATCATTAGCCACATATAAAGGGATATCCAATCTTATAGGGCTGGAAGTACCCTCATCATCAACAAAATCAATTTTTCTTTTAGCTGTAGGCCTCGTGTCCTCATCTGAAGAGATAACTTCAGTTGTACATGGTCCTTTTAGCTTATCAAACAAAAGATTGTCACCAGCCTTCTCACCCGCTGGAGGCAAAGTATCAGCAGAAGAAGATATAACAATACCCTTATCCTTCCTTTTCTGTAAATAATATATATTCATAATATGTTATACAAGGAAACTGGGGCAATGATAGAATAGATCAAATAAAATAAAGGTTATTAACTCACGCGTCGAGGACTTTTAGGAGGCTCATTATCCCCGAGAAAAGTTGCCAAAATTTGTTTCCAATAATCCACGATCTCTTTCTCCTTCGCTTCAATAGCGGTAATGTACTCGTTTTGACGTCTTGCTGATACTTCTTTTATTATAACATGATCTAAATTTGAAAGCTTGCCTTGGGACATAAATGGTTTCCCACTTTGTTTAAACGCATTCCTCCTCTCATCATATGGGATTTTCCCATGCAAACTGCCATCCTTAAGTTTATGTGAAATTTCACTGAATGGTTTCAGAAACTTCTTCCACCAGTCGGCCCATGGCAAAGAACACTTGCCCTCATATCGGCTGCTAAGAGGATGTTGGATATTCTCCTGACTTGGTCGTAACAGATGGGACCAGTAGGTGTATGCAATACCAACATCGGCTTCGGTAAATAAAGATTTCAATGGATCGTATGGTATCAATTGGTCCAGCCTAAATTGGCGAGCCACACGATCCGGATGATAGGGCTCAGCTATACATACATCAATGTTCTGAAATAAGAACCTCCAGGGAAGAATACCTCGGCGGACAGAAATCATAAAAGACCTTTGTAGCTGATCCACTCCATTCAGGTTACGTGAAGAATAAGGGCACCAAGTAATGTTTTTCTGATTTCAAAGAAATCATATGCCGTTTTAGGAGAAAATTCATCCGGGGACCTGAACATAGTACTTATCATGGTTGGCTGCATGAGCAAGGTTCTAGGAGTGGGAAGACGATTTCCTTTACCCTTAGCCCCGAAAGTTTTCCTAAGATAAAGATGCATCCACCCTATGACATAATGAACTGGCCAAGGTGCCTTGCTATATGTGGGTCCCACAGGATGCATACTCATACACCGGAGCGAAAAGTACAACGAAGAAAGCGCCGGTGGAGCAAGTGAAATTTTGCGCCCTATAGCAATCCAAGATGCCATGACGAGAACACCAGGACGAATGTATGGTCCTCCACCAACAACGACAAAACTACATAGTCAAACTGTGATAAATGCTGCAAGATACAGACGACTCTCCCGAAGACTAGCGAATATCAAAGGTTTTGGGCGATGATTGTGAAAATAATCACACCAATCCTGGAAAGATACCAACTGACCTTCACTCTTAGAAGAGAGATCCTCCCATATTGTCAAAAGGGTGAAATAAAAGTTTGGAAATAGAAGTGAAGAAGGGTCTAGATCTTTTAGCGGAGGGATATATTCTTCATAAGGATCCCCAACGATCGGAAGCCCGGCCATAAGGAGCATATCGAGTAAAGTGATCGTATGCTCACCATATGAGAGCAGAAAAGTGTTGGTTTGTGGACTCCATTTCTCTAGCAAAGATTGCAACAGAGGAGGGGAAGCAGTATAGTCGCAGAGAGAGCAATATATAGATCCACATATATAATCTGTGTGATCTTCACCCCCTTTCAAGTTAAAGGAATGATTTGTAAGGACTTCAGCACCCCATTCAGCATAACCAATGGGGCGTTGGACGTATGAGATGTTATGATTCTCCCAACCTAATTGTCTCGACACCATTCTTTTCCCTAAGGTACAAAGTAACTCAGCGTGAGGCCTTGGTGCGGTTGGGTGGTAACTTAGAGCATCAAATGAATGTTCCGAATGCCATCCACGATCTCCAGGAACCACTCGCGCCCCTATTTCCGCCGACTTGGCGAGTATGGGGTTGGCTAAAGCAGTTGTCTCGGGTTCATACAATTGCTTCTTGGCTAGTTCAGATAATTTCAGTTGATATGAGGAGCGAGTAGGTTGACCAAGCACCATCTATACATATACATAAAAAGGGCAAAATTAAATCAGGACGATATACAAAGCAAAGAAAAAAAAACTTTAAGTATATTACCTAATGAAGCTTTGCGAGCAACTACTTCCAACCTAAAGTTCTGCAAAATAAAACAAAGTTAAGAAATGCTTAAGGTCTTGAAAAAGGATCTACATAACGATTCTTATTATGAAGTCTTCATGTCGTTCCTCCATAATTGTGCGACAGACCAAGCCCGGGTGGAAGCTTGCTGGAACGCCAACCATGAGCAAATTTTAAATTTTCACAACAATAAGATTTTCTCCGTGATTGCGATATCATATAAAAAAAAACCTATTCCTTCATGTGAAAAAAAAAGAATGACAAAACTGTGCCATATGCGTATTTGTACCTATGGTTGTACGACGGACCAAGTTTAAGGAAACTTGCCGGCACGCCAACCATAATATCAAATTAATTTATAAGGTGCAGTCAGTGACTAAATTAATCGATGCATGCCATGATCTGTAATCTAAAAAAAACAGGGTTTTCTTCCCGCCGGAAAAATGCAAAGGATAAAACGTGTACCTATACGGAGCCTATACGTATGTCAGTGAAAAAGCGATCTGATATGCGGATTGTAACTAGCCCACCTAAAAAAAAGAATGAAAAGAAAATCACACAAGCATATATATTCTCATGGATGTACGACGGACCAAGCTTATAAACTTGCCGGCACGCCAACTATGAGAAAATCCATATATCTGAAACTAAGATATGAAAAGAAAATCACACAAACATATGTATTCTCATGGACGTACGACGGACCAAGTTTACAAACTTGCCGGAACGCCGACCATAAGATCAAACCTCCCTAAATTCAGAATAGACTACAAGAAATTCAACACATAAATGCACGCCGTATTTAGAAAACTAAATCAACCTATAATCTTCTATATAAACAAAAAGGGACAGAATAAATATAATCGTGCTGTACCTACGAAGAAAGCAGATGTTGGATAGTGAAACATAGAGCAATCTGCTATACCAGATTGTAAACCGCCTAAACTTCCAATAGGATACAATCAATTTAAAATGATGCGTGCATGCCATTCTCCTATGCACATAACGAAAAGGATAGGAAAAAGGAGTTGTGTCTTACCGATGAGGAAAGGCGGACGTATGACAGCCAAACAAAGAGCGATCTGTTACTCCTGGCCGGAATCAGTCTGCCTTATAAGAAAGGTAGAGATCAGAAGTTAAATCAGATTGAGTACATGGATTACGTACTCGGATGGAAGTGTGTAAAAAATATTCATGCACTCACCAGCATCTAAACCAAGAACCGATTGATCTGCACTTTTCCAGAAATCTCTAGCTTATGTGCCTAGTAAGAAAAGGACGAGAAGAACCGATCATTTAAACGATGGAACCACGAAATGAGCTTGCATCAATATCTATGATAGCTGTACATACTCGGGAGATAATGAAATCTGATAGCGATCGGATCTAGCATAGGATTGCCAAAGCGCAGCAATAGAAAAGGTGGAGCCCGCAGAATATTAAATGAGAAGAAGGGATATGTATACGGCTTGGGACTGAACATCCGGAAACAAACTCAGCCGGCCAACACGCTGCTAGATTATCGGCAAGTAGTTGTGGGCAGCTAATTTTCAAACGCAGGCTCCTTATCCTTTGGAGTCTCAACTAATTTCCAAAGAGACGAATGGATAATAATCTGGCTGTAAAAAATACGCTTTTTAAAAAAGTGGCGATTGGATAATAATCTGATTGTTTTAAAAAAAATGCTTTTTGAATATTCTATATAAAAAATATACATATAGTTTCGAGCTCTAGATCCAAATCATCATAATGTTCGCATCCTGACCTCGAGGGGCATCTGTTGACATCGATTTTGTCTCAGATAAAAAAAATGTATATGGTTAAATAATTAAATCCTCAAAATGAGACTTTCTTATAAATAAAATATAAATTCTTTTTTTAGACATTGCACCGTCTCCAACTACGGTGGTCTAATATTGACCAAATTTACAAAGTTGCAGGTGAAAATAAGTATTTCACCGCGGGATAAAATACATCAGAATCGCTGAGGAAACCTTGTGAAATACAGTCGTGTCATATTAAAGTAGCCGATGGTTATGAAATATGACATATTAAATAAATTAATTCTAAACAAAATGGAGTCTTTCCTAAAAAAAACACAATATAAGTTATGTCGCCATTGACGGCGGTAGTTTAATATTTGACCTAAATTCAAAATTCCGCGAGCGACGCTGAATTTCTAAACTTTCCGACCGTACGAGTGATAAAAATCGGCTTTGTCGTGAGAACGCTATAAAATATAGTTGCGTTGAATTAAATAAATAGTGAATCATATATGCAAAGTATTTCATCAAAAAGGGAATTTTTCGAAATACACGCATAAGGAGCATCGTTGCTAAAGCTTAAGGATTTTTTTGTAAACAAGTAACTAGCTCAGATGTCATATGCATATATAAACAAGAGAAGATACGTGCGGCACCTAATCACGTGCATGCATGGATTAGGCGGCACCACGCATAATTAACTCATTGGCCCATGGCCTACATGCATGGCAGCAGCCCATGGTTTTCAATATTTTCAAACGACCGGGTCATATGAGGAGACTTGGAGCGTACAGGTTGCAACCGACCACTACCCCACGTTCTCCACAATCCCACGTCTCGCTCCTCTATAAATACCAGGGCCATCGATCGATCAGACGGGATTTTTTGACAGCCCCGCACAGACTCCATACTCCCCGAATCAAATCTCTCATCCTCCATCGCTTAAACCACCCATCGCTCATAGCAAAATCTGCCCCCATTTATATACGCTTGCTCACATACGCGCGTGTAGCCGTCGCTGGACGCTGCCGGCCGGCCGGCCGCTCGTCATACACGCTGCCGCCAAGAGGACATCTACAGTAAGGTGAGAAACATGATTCTTCCATTGCTCTATGGGTGGTCACATTGACACACGCCATGGAGTTTATCCTCCTAATCTCTAGTTTGGTCACATTGACACAAACTAGGGAATCCTCTTCCTAAATTACTACCTGCCATACAACTTTTTCTATGATCCTAAAACTATTGCCTCTTGTTTTGGTCACATTGACACAATTCAAGTTGGTTTAAATCCACATAATCATGAAACAATTGGCTCTTGTTTTGGTCACATTGACACAAAACAAGTTGCTCTAAAAATACATACTACTAAATCGCTGCTCTTGGTTTGGTCACATTGACACAAACCAAGTTGCTTTAAGTTCATATAATCATGAAATAATTGGCTGTTGTTTTGGTCACATTGACACAAAACAAGTCGCTCTAAAAATACATACTATTAAATCATTGCTCTTAGTTTGGTCACATTGACACAAACCAAGTTGCTTTAAATCCATATAACCATCCATATCCACATGATAAAATTCGCCTCTTGTTTTGGTCATCGACACAAACCAAGTTGCTTTAAATCCATATAATCATGAAAATACATACTATAAAATACACATATCACAAAAACAAATGGCTCTTGGTTTGGTTACATTGACACAAACCAAGTTGCTTAAAATACAAATACTACTAAATCATTGCCCTTGGTTTGGTCACATTGACACAAACCAAGTTGCTTTAAATCCATATAATCATGAAACAATTGGCTCTTGTTTTGGTCACATTGACACAAAACAAGTTGCTCTAAAAATACATACAACTAAATCATTGCCCTTGGTTTGGTCACACTGACACAAACCAAGTTGCTTTAAATCCATATAATTATAAGAAATGGAGCTCTTGGTTTGGTTATATTGACACAATCCAAGTTGCTTTAAATCTATATCCACATGATACTAAAATTTTGCTTTTGTTTTGGTCACATTGACACAAAACAAGTTGCTTAAATTCATATCATATTAAATAATTGGCTCTTGTTTTGGTCACATTGACACAAAACAAGTTGCTAGAAAATCAAATGTTGCTAGATTCAAGTGCTTGGTTTGGTTACATTGACATGAACCAAGTAGCTTTAAATCAATATCCCTTTAAAAGAAATATATATTGGCTCTTGGTTTGGTCACATTGACACAAACCAAGGTGCTATAAATCTACATATATACAATAAAAACCATGCCCTTGGTTTGGTCACACTGACACAAGCGAAGGTGCTCTAAATGAAAATGCTACTAAATTGCGCCTTTGGATTGTTCATATTGACATAAGCCAAAGAGTTCTAAACTCCCATGTTCCAATATTAAAAAACTACCCAAATTCGTTGGCTATAATATTGTATGGACATGCCTGAAATAGTTACATACCTATGATAATTAACTAGTAGCCACGTACTAGTAGAGAAACCTGTGTGTAGGCTGAAGGCAAATAAAATAGTCTGCTCATGATTAGTTTCAAATTTACCATTTGCTTTGACTAGGCTCTATAGATACAAGGCATATCTATCCATACCAAACTTTCATGAATATGGCGGTTCTGAAACTTTGAGCCCTCCACCTATGTTAAAGAAATCAATCAATCTTCAAATAGATTGCACCAGGCATAAATAATGTCGTGTGTCATATCCAAATTCTATGCATGTAGTCCCACTGTATGCAGTGAGATAGAAAATGATACATGCCCTCTGTAACTAGCTAATTAAGTTGATAAAATGCCTCCATATAGGCTCTCCACCTAGCTGCAATAATAAATACAAATTAAAATCAAACCAGAACTATTCATCTTATAACAGATACTAGTTCTGAAATGATACGGAAATGCACATTCTGCATGTTCTTACATTAAATATACGATGTGCATGCTACTGTCATTAGTAACTAAATCATGAGTATAGAAACCTCACGTGCATAGTCCTTTGGCTATACTATATGCAACAATAAAAATGGTCTCCTGGCCGATTAACCAACTACCATTAGGAAAATCATCTTGGTTAATTGATCGGGATATAAATAAGCCATGCACGTATTATCGTAGGGACATCTCGTACTGTCAAAACTAGTACGAGTAAAATTAAATGATATGTGAAAGATGTCATATATGCAAAGAAATTATATCAACGCAAATGATAATTCGAAGGCTTCCTGGAGCGCGACGGCGTCGACGACAACGAGAAGGACTTAGTCTTTTATTTTGTAATAGTCATATGGTGTAATAATTTATATTAGATATGTTGGAATTCTTAATCAGGGGTTTTCTCTTCGGAGATGTAATTAGCAGAATTTTTATGCATATGTAAGAGTTCTGGAAATAAAGTACTCGCAATTCTTGATTTGTTGTGATTTACATTCGCGCAACTTTAAATTCATATACTATCTATCTCTATGACGTGGACGTGTACATTATTTATTTTTGTCGCCGCCATTTTCCCGTCATCAAGGACGGTATGATTCTTACCGCCCAACGCCGGTTTACTCCACCACCAGCCACATAAACAGCTGTGACATAATCTGTCAGCCAGTCTTCCGGCTTGGTCGTACCATCGTACGTTCTTGTGTCCCGGGGCAATTGGAAGTTGCGTACCGGTGGTTCTTCTCTCATGATCCGTGGGCCAAAACACCTTGGGCCAGGAGGTCCTTCACATTCAACTATTGCAGATAGACGTACTCTGTCCAGCCTGTGCCTCGCATCCCGGTCTGGCAAACATCTTTCCCCTAGGCGTTCTCCCAAGGGGTTCCGGTGGACTCTTGTTCGTTCCATCTCGGAATCTGATTCATCGTACTCTTCCGGTTCCGCGGCTCTTGCCTGCGGTACCCTGGTGGTGGCATTTCTTCATCCACGCACGCCACTCTTGCGGCTTGATAATTTTGCCCGGTTTCATATCTACCGGCATGATTGTTTCCGGCATAGCCTCCTTGGCGTAGCCCCGATCTGCCCCTTTTTTCTACCGGCATCATATTGCCCGGCTTTTGCTTTCCGGCAAGAACTGGATCATACACATCATCTGCCGTGCGTTCTTTCTCTCTCCTTTCTTTTGTCCGGATGAGGGGATGATGCCTGCCCCTGAGACTTGCTTCCGGCATTCTTTGTCGAACGCGCGGATTTTGAGGCCACTGCCTCGTTCAGCTTAGCTGCTCAGCATTTTGCTGCTCAATCACTTTCAACAGCTCTTGTACACGTTCTTGCTGCTTTGCCAACTCGTCACCGGAAAGAGATTCACATAATGCTACTGCAGCTTTAGCGGCTTTTATAGTTTTATCCGGACTACTGTATTTAGGCTTTTCTATGATGCTCACAGATACAGATGCACTCTTGCCGGCAAGAACTTCTTTGCGCAAATCCTGATCTAGATTGCGAGCCTTAAGCCGCTTTTCCGGCATCCTAGCAGCATGAGCACTAACTGAAGCAAAGCCATGGGCAGCGTTGTACTCACGTAGGGTTAGGTTCAGCTCGCGGCGCCCGGATGATGTCACCACCGGTAAGCAGGGCCTTGCGCGTGGCCTCCAGCTCCTCGAGCCTTTGCCGGTCGATGTTCTCGGGCGTGGCCGTGTTCATCGCCGCTTGAAGAGGTGTTGCCGGTGGTGCTGATGATGCTCCCGCGACGCCGCGTCACGCTCCAGCGGTTTTGCCGCGCGGGTCGATGCCGCACGTTCAGCTCCTTCCTCCACAGCTCCTTGCCGGTGTTGACCGCGCCAGCCATCATGACCTCCACGCTGCGGCGGCGCGCCAGCACACAGCCATCTTGGCGGATCCGGCGCCACCAGACCGGCGAGAGGCGCCGCGCACAGGACGATGCCGAGGTAGACGCGAATGCTGCCGAACTCGATGGTGCGGCCGTTCTGCGGGAACTTGCCGCCGTTGGCGAAGCAGCCAGCGTTATCGTTGATGAAGTCCATGTTGTAGATGCGTTCCACGAGCGCGGACACCGTGCGCTCGCCGTTGATGTCGAGGATGCCCGCCCGAATATGAACTCCAGCAAGCGCCACTTCATGCCCCACGGTGGGCGCCAACTATCGTCGTGGTGAACGAGCAGATGCCATGGGATGGCTTATCTTGGGGCCGAATGGACGCTAGAGGATTCGGGGGAGGGTTTGTGACTAGATGGACGAACTTCCGGATGCTTTCCTCAAGAACCTGGCCAAAACCAGAGGTAGAAGAAGAAAGACACGAGGACGAACTCGCTCTAGATCACCATGTTCATTGATCTCAAACAGGTTACAGGTTTTTTCCCTTCTATGTATCGCGCGTATGAAAGAGGTTGCCCCCTCTCCTTATATAGGGGAGAGGGTGGCTTACAGAACAAGAAACCCTAAGGGGATCTTTGACTAGACAAACTACTTTACAAAGATACTTTATAAAGCTACTTTAATCATAGATGACGCCGGGGTCTTCTTTAAACATGGAGGCTGACGTCCTCCGGCTTCTTTGACCGTCACCCTCCTCTTTGTCTTCTAGTCTTCGTTTAAAGCTACTTTGCTTAGCTCATCCTTGTCTTTTAGCTCCTGACGGAATCTCTGACCAGTCTGACATGCCCTTCCTTCCGAGCGCCTATTTTCCTTCCTGGTTCCGGTATACCCTCTTGGGGATACCGCCTAGCTTCACTTAGCCAAACTCTATTTTCTTATTCCGGTATGAACATTAAACCGGTATCTTGAAGGGTGAGACCATCCGGTATGGCATACCTTTGGCATACCGGGGGTCATCCCCCCAACACAACTGCTTTCACTTTAAATAGGGCACCATCTAAATCCGTTGAAACGACACCGTGTGAATTATGGTTTCAGAAGAAACCTAAGCTGTCGTTCCTTAAAGTTTGGGGTTGCGGCTTATGTAAAAAAGTTACAACCTGACAAGCTAGAACCCAAAGCGGAGAAATGCGTCTTCATAGGATACCCTAAAGAAACTATTGGGTATCTTTCTATCACAGATCCGAAGGCAAAATCTTTGTTGCCAAGAACGGAACCTTTTTTGAGAAGGAGTTTCTCACTAAAGAAGTGACTGGAAGGAAAGTAGAACTCGACGAGGTTATTGAACCTTCTCTCGTAGATCAGAGTAGCGCAGTGCCGGAAGATGTTCCTGTACACCCTACACCGATAAGAGAGGAAGCAAATGATAATGATCATGAAACTTCGAACGAGGTAGCTACTGAACCTCGCAGATCGACAAGGGAGCGTACCACTCCTGATTGGTATGATCCTTGTCTAAATGTCATGATTGTGGACAACAATGATGAAGACCCTGCGACGTATGAAGAAGCGATGATGAGCCCAGATTCCAACAATTGGCAAGAAGCCATGAAATCCTAAATGGGATCCATGTATGATAACAAAGTGTGGACTTTGGTAGACTTACCTGATAGCCGCAAGGCTGTCGAGAATAAATGGATCTTCAAGAGAAAAATAGATGCTGATGGTAATATTACTGTCTATAAAGCTCGACTTGTCGCAAAGGTTTTCCGACAAATTTAAGGAGTTGACTACGATGAGACCTTCTCACCTATAGCGAAGCTAAAGTCTGTGAAGATTTTATTAGCAATAGCTGCATTTTTCGATTATGATATTTGGCAGATGGATGTCAAAACGGCGTTCCTTAATGGTGACATTGAGGAAGAGTTGTATATGGTACAATCCAAAGGTTTTGTCGATCCTAAAAATGCTGACAAGGTATGCAAACTTCAGCGTCCATTTATGGACTGAAGCAAGCATCCAGGAGTTGGAACCGACGCTTTGATAAGGTGATCAAAGACTTCGGGTTTATTCAGTGTCATGGAGAGGCCTGTATTTACAAGAAAGTGAGTGGGAGCTCTGTAGCATTCCTGATATTATATGTAGATGACATATTATTGATTGGAAATGATATAGAACTATTAAGCAGTGTAAAATATTATTTGAATACGTGTTTTTCAATGAAAGACCTTTGTGAAGCAACGTACATTTTAGGCATCAAGATTTATAGAGATAGATCAAGACGCCTAATAGGGCTTTCACAGAGTACATACATGGACAAGATTCTAAAGAAGTTTAGAATGGATGAAAGTAAGAAAGGGTTCTTACCTATGTTGCTGATGACCCACAAGTATAGGGGGTGTATCGTAGTACTTTCGATAAATAAGAGTGTCGAACCCAACGAGGAGCAGAAGGTGTTGACAAGCAGTTTCGATGAAGGATTCACTGTAAATGCTCACAGACAAGTATTCAGGGGTTTTGATATTGCAAATAAATAAAGTACAAGTAAATAAAATGCGAGAGAAATAATTGCAGCGAGTGGCCCAATCCTTTTTAGCACAAATGACAAGCCGGTTTGTTTACTTATAATGACCAAACGTTCCCGAGGACACATGGGGATTTTAGTCTAGTGCTTTCGCTACATATAGTGATTAATCTTCATTGTTTTGATAAGTGTTGTGTGGGTGAACCTATGCTAATGCACCGCCCTTCCTAGGACTAATACATACTTGTGATTATACCCCTTGCAAGCATCCGCAACTACAAGAAAGTAATTAAGATAAATCTAACCACAGCCTTAAACTCTGAGATCCTGCGATCCCTCCCGCATCGATATACTAACGGGGCTTAGGTTTCTGTCACTCCGGCAACCCCGCAATTAGCAACCGAATACAAGATGCACTCCCCTAGGCCCATAAATGGTGAAGTGTCGTGTAGTCGACGTTCACACGACACCACTAGAAGAATGACACCACAACTTAAATATCATAACATTGAATATTACTCAACCATAATTCACTACTAGCATTTAGACTTCACCCATGTCCTCAAGAACTAAACGAACTACTCACGAGACATCATATGGAATACAATCAGAGGTGATATGATGATGAATAACAATCTGAACATAAACCATGGTTCAATGGTTTCACTCAATAGCATCTACAACAAGTATAGAATAACACCGGGAGAGTTTCCTATCAAACAATCAAGATTTAACCCGAATTGCTACAGCGATGACGAGGTGCAGCGGTGGTGATGGCGGTGTAGATGGTGGAGATGATGATGATGATGATGGAGATGATGTCCCGCTCGATGACGATGGCGATGGCGTCGATTTCCTCCGGGAGGGAATTTCCCCGGCGGATTCCTGCCCGCCGAGAGCTCTTTTCTCTCTGGTGTTCTCCGCCCCGCAGAGGCGGCTGTAACCTCGTGAGGTCCTCTCGTGGCTTAGGTTTTCGGGACGAGGGAGTACGCGAAGAAAAGGAGGCGAAAGGGGCTGTGGGGCCCCGAGCACAGGTGGCGCGGCCGCCTTGGGCCGCGCCGCCCGTGGTCTGGGCCCACAATGGCCTCTCTGCTCCCCTTTTGGCTCCCTCCGTCATCGGAAAAATAGGAATTTACGTGAAATTCCCTTCCACAGTTGATCTTCCGAAATATTGCGTTCGACGGTGCTTTTTCCAGCAGAATCCTGGCTCCGGTGCTTGATCCTCCAATGATGATGAAACATGCAAAATAGATGAAATAACATAAGTATTGTGTCCCAATATGAAATATATCAATGAATAACAAGAAATTATGATACAAAATAGTGATGCAAATTGGACGTATCGTTGCCGTAAGGTCTTGAGTAAGACTCAAGGTCCGGCTACGGCAGAAGAAAGAGAGAGATGAACAAGATCCCCTATGCCTCGGCAGAGGCTCTATCATGTATGCCATGTTGTGTACTAGACGGATATCGCACATTTGTTAGTTTGACCAGCAGATATCAAAGTGATCCAGGAATGGAACACTGGACAGCGGTCAAGAATATCTTGAAGTACTTGAAAAGGACTAAGGATATGTTTATTTGTTATGGCGGTGACCAAGAGCTCGTTGTAACCACACCGATGCAAGTTGGAACACCGATCCCGATGACTCTAAGTCTCACTGGTACGTGTTTATATTGAATGGTGCTGCAGTAAGGTGGTGTAGCTCCAAGCAGTGCACGGTGGAAGTCTTCAACAATCGGAATACATAGGCTTCGAGGCTTCATCGAAGCGGTATGGATGAAGAGGTTCATTGTTGAGCTTGGTGTGGTTCCTAGTGCATTGGACCCACTAGTCATCTATTGTGACAACATGGGTGCCATCGCCAATGCACAAGAACCAAGGTCACACAAGAAGCTGAAGCATATCAAGCTGCGTTTTCATTCG
This sequence comes from Lolium multiflorum, assembly GCA_030979885.1. Lineage (NCBI taxonomy): Eukaryota > Viridiplantae > Streptophyta > Magnoliopsida > Poales > Poaceae > Lolium > Lolium multiflorum. The sequence goes on from CM061750.1 coordinate 333,199,101, forward strand.
ATTCGCGAGTACATCGAAGATGGTGAAGTAAAGATTTGCAAAGTACACACTGATCTGAATGTAGCATATCCGTTGACTAAAGCTCTCCCTAGGGCAAAGCATGACCAACACCAGAATGTCATGGGTGTTAGGTACCTTACAATGTAATCAAGATTATTGACTCTAGTGCAAGTGGGAGACTGTTGGAGATATGCCCAATAGGCAAGAATAAAGTGGTTATTATATATCTTTATGTTTATGATAAATGTTTGCATACCATGTGATACGTCTCCGACGTATCGATAATTTCTTATGTTCCATGCTACATTATTGATGATATCTACATGTTTTATACACATTATATGTCGTATTTACGCATTTTCCGGCACTAACCTATTAACAAGATGCCGAAGAGCCAGTTGCTGTCTGTTTTTGGTTTCAGAAATCCTAGTAAGGAAATATTCTCGAATTGGACGAAATCAACGCCCGTGGTCCTATTTTTGCACGAAGCTTCCGAAGACCGAGGGGAAAGGAAGTGGTGCCACGAGGCGCCGCCACACTAGGGCGGCGCGGCCCAGGCCCCGCCGGCCTGGTGTGTGGGGCCCTCGTGTGGCCCCCGCGTTGCCCTTCCGCCTACTTAAAGTCTTCGTCGCGACCCCTCGTACCGAGAGCCACGATACGGAAAACCTTCCAGAGACGTCGCCGCCGCGAATCCCATCTCGGGATTCAGAGATCGCCTCCGCACTGCCGGAGAGGGAATCATCTCCTGAGGACTCTTCATCGCCATGATCGCCTCCGGAGTGATGAGTGAGTAGTTCACCCGGACTATGGGTCCATAGCAGTAGCTAGATGGTCGTCTTCTCCTTATGTGCTTCATTGTTGGATCTTGTGAGCTGCCTAACATGATCAAGATCATCTATCCGTAATACTATATGTTGTGTTTGTCGGGATCCGATGGATAGAGAATACTATGTTATGGTGATTATCAATCTATTACTTATGTGTTGTTTATGATCTTGCATGCTCTCCGTTATTAGTAGAGGCTCTGGCACATTTTTGCTCTTAACTCCAAGAGGGAGTATTTATGCTCGATAGTGGGTTCATGCCTCCATTAAATCTGGGACAGTGAAAGTTCTAAGGTTGTGGATGTGCTGTTGCCACTAGGGATAAAACATTGATGCTATGTCTAAGGATGTAGTTGTTGATTACATTACGCACCATACTTAATGCAATTGTCTGTTGCTTGCAACTTTATATTGGAAGGGGTTCGGATGATAACCTGAAGGTGGACTTTTTAGGCATAGATGCATGCTGGATAGCGGTCTATGTACTTTGTCGTAATGCCCAATTAAATCTCACTATATTTATCATATCATGTATATGCATTGTTATGCCCTTTTCTATTTGTCAATTGCCCGACCGTAATTTGTTCACCCAACATGCTTTTATCTTATGGGAGAGACACCTCTAGTGAACTGTGGACCCCGGTCCTATTCTTTACATCGCATACAATCTACTGCAATACTTGTTTTACTGTTTTCTTGCAAACAATCATCTTCCACACAATATGGTTAATCCTTTGTTACAGCAAGCCGGTGAGATTGACAACCTCACTGCTTGGGGCAAAGTACTTTGTGTTGTGCAGTTCCACGTTGGCGCCGGAATCCCGGTGTTGCGCCGCATCACATTTCGCCACCATCAACCTTCAACGTGCTTCTTGACTCCTACTGGTCCGATTAAACCTTGGTTTCTTACCGAGGGAAACTTGCCACTGTGCGCATCATACCTTCCTCTTGGGGTTCCCAACGGACGTGTACATCTACGTGCATCAAGCAAATTTCGGCGCCGTTGCCGGGAGATCAAGACACGCTGCAAGGGGAGTCTCCACTTCCCAATCTCTTTACTTTGTTTTTGTCTTGCTTTATTTTATTTACTACTTTGTTTGCTGCACCTAAACAAAACACAAAAAAATTAGTTGCTAGTTTTACTTTATTTACTATCTTGTTTGCTTTATATCAAAAACACAAAAAAATTAGTTACTTGCATTTAATTTATTTTGTTATCATGTCTAGTCCTGTACTTGTTTTTATTTTCACTAGTTAGGCATAATGGAAAACAACAAAAAAATTAGAGATCTTTATGAAATTTATCTTGAATTAGGACATGATGTGTTTGAAGAGAAAATTAAAAAACCCATGGAACTTTGTTTGCAAAATACTTGTAGCAAGGTTATTAGCATGAACTCTTTGAACACCATTATTGCTAAAGCTATGGAAGAATTTAAGCTTGGGGAAGCTGGTTGTGATATTTTTAGTCCCCCAAGCATGGAGGATAAAATTTACTTTGATGATACTTTACCTCCTATATATGATGCTTGCAATGATGAATATGATATTTTCAGTCCACCTACTATTGAGGAGAAAATTAATTATGATTACAATATGCCTCCTATGTATGATGATTATGGTGATGAGAATAATAATGATAGCTATTTTATTGAATTTGCTCCCACTACAACTAATAAAATTGATTATGCTTATGTGGAGAGTAATAATTTTATGCATGTAGCTCATGACAAGAATGTTGCATGTGATAGTTATATTGTTGAGTTTGTTCATGATGCTACTGAAAGTTATTGAGAGAGGGAAACATGGTTATATGCATCTTAATAATATTAAGTTTCCCTCTTTATGTTGAGAATCTTGAAATTGCACTTGTGTTGTTTTTCTATGCTTGCCACTTTGTTCTTCATGAATCTATTTGTGTACAAGATTCCTTTTCATAGGAAGTGGGTTAGGCTTAAATGTGTTTTGAATTTGCTTCTTTATGCTCTCTTTTGCATCAACTCTTATTACTGAGCCCATCTTAATGGCTATAAAGAAAGAACTTCTTGGGAGATAACCCATGTGTTTATTTTACTACAGCAATTTTTTTTTTGAGTCTTGGAAGTTGTTTACTACTGTAGCAACCTCTCCTTATCATGTTTTTGTGCCAAGTAAAGTTTCTATGCTAAAGTTGATGTTATATTTGGGATCGCTGCGCAGAAACAGCATTGCTGTTTGTCACGAATTCTGGCATAAGTCTCTGTAGAAAATTCGAAAAAATCTGCAAAATTACGAGCGTGATCCTCAGATATGTACGCAACTTTCATTAGTTTTGAGTTTTTCCATTTGAGCAAGTCTAGTGCCCCTTTCAGGTTCGTCTTTACGGACTGTTCTGTTTTTGACAGATTCTGCCTTTCATTTCGCATTGTCGTATTTGCTATGTTGGATGAATTCCTTTGATCTATTAATGCCCAGTAGCTTTGTGCAATGTCCAGAAGTGTTAAGAATGATTGTGTCACCTCTGAATATGTGAATTTTTAATTGTGCACTAACCCTCTAATGAGTTTGCTTGAAGTTTGGTGTGAAGGAAGTTTTCAAGGGTCAAGAGAGGAGTATGATATACTATGCTCAAGAGGAGTGAAAGCTCTAAGCTTGGGGATGCCCCGTGGTTCATCCCTGAATATTTTAAGAAGACTCAAGAGTCTAAGCTTGGGGATGCCCAAGGCATCCCCTTCTTCATCGACAACATCATCAGGTTCCTCCCCTGGAACTATATTTTTATTCAGTCACATCTTATGTTCTTTACTTGGAGCGTCGGTTTGTTTTATTTTTGTTTTTGTTTGAATAAAATGGATCCTAGCATTCACCGTATGGGAGAGAGACACGCTCCGCTGTTGCATATGGACAAATATGTCCTTAGGCTTTACTCATAATGTTCAAGGCGAAGGTTGAAACTTCTTCGTTAAATTGTTATATGGTTGGAATCGGGAAACGCTACATGTAGTAATTCTAAAATGTCTTGGATAATGTGATACTTGGCAATTGTTGTGCTCATGTTTAAGCTCTTGCATCATATACTTTGCACCCATTAATGAAGAAATACATAGAGCTTGCTAAAATTTGGTTTGCATATTTGGTCTCTCTAAGGTCTAGATAATTTCTAGTATTGAGTTTTGAACAACAAGGAAGACGGTGTAGAGTCTTATAATGTTTACAATATGTCTTTTATGTGAGTTTTGCTGCACCGGTTCATCCTTGAGTTTGCTTCAAATAACCTTGCTAGCCTAAACCTTGTATCGAGAGGGAATACTTCTCATGCATCCAAAATCCTTGAGCCAACCACTATGCCATTCGTGTCCACCATACCTACCTACTACATGGTATTTCTCCGCCATTCCAAAGTAAATTGCTTGAGTGCTACCTTTAAAATTCCATCATTCACCTTTGCAATATATAGCTCATGGGACAAAATAGCCTTAAAAACTATTGTGGTATTGAATATGTACTTATGCACTTTATCTCTTATTAAGTTGCTTGTTGTGCGATAACCATGCTTCTGGGGACGCCATCAACTATTCTTTGTTGAATATCATGTGAGTTGGTATGCATGTCCGTCTTGTCTGAAGTAAGAGAGATCTACCACCTTAATGGTTGGAGCATGCATATTGTTAGAGAAGAACATTGGGCCGCTAACTAAAGCCATGAATCATGGTGGAAGTTTCAGTTTTGGACATATATCCTCAATCTCATATGAGAACATTAATTGTTGCTACATGCTTATGCATTAAAGAGGAGTCCATTATCTGTTGTCCATGTTGTCCCGGTATGGATGTCTAAGTTGAGAATAATCAAAAGCGAAAATCCAAAATGCGAGCTTTCTCCTTAGACCTTTGTACAGGCGGCATGGAGGTACCCCTTTGTGACACTTGGTTGAAACATGTGTATTGCGATGATCCGGTAGTCCAAGCTGATTAGGACAAGGTGCGGGCACTATTAGTATACTATGCATGAGGCTTGCAACTTGTAAGATATAATTTACATAACTCATATGCTTTATTACTACCGTTGACAAAATTGTTTCATGTTTTCAAAATAAAAGCTCTAGCACAAATATAGCAATCGATGCTTTCCTCTTTGAAGGACCATTCTTTTACTTTTATTGTTAAGTCAGTTTACCTATCTCTCTCCACCTCAAGAAGCAAACACTTGTGTGAACTATGCATTGATTCCTACATACTTGCATATTGCACTTGTTATATTACTTTACATTGACAATATCCATGAGATATACATGTTATAAGTTGAAAGCAACCGCTGAAACTTAATCTTCCTTTGTGTTGCTTCAATACCTTTACTTTGATTTATTGCTTTATGAGTTAAATCTTATGCAAGACTTATTGATACTTGTCTTGAAGTACAATTCATGAAAAGTCTTTGCTTTATGATTCATTTGTTTACTCATGTCATTACCATTGTTTTGATCGCTGCATTCATTACATATGTTTACAATAGTATGATCAAGGTTATGATGGCATGTCACTCCAGAAATTATCCTTGTTATCGTTTACCTGCTCGGGACGAGCAGCACTGCTGATACGTCTCCGACGTATCGATAATTTCTTATGTTCCATGCTACATTATTGATGATATCTACATGTTTTATACACATTATATGTCGTATTTACGCATTTTCCGGCACTAACCTATTAACAAGATGCCGAAGAGCCAGTTGTGTTTTCTGCTATTTTTGGTTTCAGAAATCCTAGTAAGGAAATATTCTGGAATTGGACGAAATCAACGCCCAGGGTCCTATTTTTGCACGAAGCTTCCAAGACCGAGGGGAAAGGAAGTAGGGCCACGAGGCGCCGCCACACTAGGGCGGCGCGGCCTGGCCCCGGCCGTGCCGGCCTGGTGTGTGGGGCCCTCGTGTGGCCCCCGCGTTGCCCTTCCGCCTACTTAAAGTCTTCGTCGCGAAACCCTCTGTACGAGAGCCACGATACGGAAAACCTTCCGAGACGCGCCGCCGCGAATCCCATCTCGGGGGATTCTTGAGATCGCCTCTGGCACCCTGCCGGAGAGGAGAATCATCTCCCGGAGGACTCTTCATCGCCATGATCGCCTCCGGAGTGATGAGTGAGTAGTTCACCCCTGGACTATGGGTCCATAGTAGTAGCTAGATGGTCGTCTTCTCCTTATGTGCTTCATTGTTGGATCTTGTGAGCTGCCTAACATGATCAAGATCATCTATCTCGTAATACTATATGTTGTGTTTGTCGGGATCCGATGGATAGAGAATACTATGTTATGGTGATTATCAATCTATTACTTATGTGTTGTTTATGATCTTGCATGCTCTCCGTTATTAGTAGAGGCTCTGGCCAAGTTTTTGCTCTTAACTCCAAGAGGGATATGCTCGATAGTGGGTTCATGCCTCCATTAAATCAAAGTTCTAAGGTTGTGGATGTGCTGTTGCCACTAGGGATAAAACATTGATGCTATGTCTAAGGATGTAGTTGTTGATTACATTACGCACCATACTTAATGCAATTGTCTGTTGCTTGCAACTTAATACTGAAGGGGTTCGGATGATAACCTGGACTTTTTAGGCATAGATGCATGCTGGATAGCGATCTATGTACTTTGTCGTAATGCCCAATTAAATCTCACTATGTTTATCATATCATGTATATGCATTGTTATGCCCTTTTCTATTTGTCAATTGCCCGACTGTAATTTGTTCACCCAACATGCTTTTATCTTATGGGAGAGACACCTCTAGTGAACTGTGGACCCGGTCCTATTCTTTACATCGCATACAATCTACTGCAATACTTTCTTTACTGTTTTCGCAAACAATCATCTTCCACACAATACGGTTAATCCTTTGTTACAGCAAGCCGGTGAGATTGACAACCTCACTGTTTCGTGGGGCAAAGTACTTTGGTTGTGTTGTGCAGGTTCCACGTTGGCGCCGGAATCCCTGGTGTTGCGCCGCATCACATTTCGCCACCATCAACCTTCAACGTGCTACTTGACTCCTACTGGTCCGATTAAACCTTGGTTTCTTACTGAGGGAAACTTGCCACTGTGCGCATCATACCATCCTCTTGGGGTTCCCAACGGACGTGTACATCTACGCGCATCACCATGCTATAATTGTATTAACCGAAACATTGATACATGTGTCTTATGTAAACAACAAGGAGTCCCTAGTAAGCCTCTTGTATAACTATCTTGTTGATTAATAGATGATCATAGTTTCGTGATCATGAACATTGGATGTTATTAATAACAAGGTTATATCATTGATGAATGATGTAATGGACAAACACCCAAAAAAGCGTAGCATAAGATCACGTCATTAAGTTCAAATTGCTATTAGCTTCCGATACATAGTTACCTAGTCCTTCGACCATGAGATCATGTAAATCACTTATACCGGAAGGGTACTTTGATTACATCAAACGCCACCGCGTAAATGGGTGGTTATAAAGGTGGGATTAAGTATTCGGAAAGTATGAGTTGAGGCATATGGATCAAGAGTGGGATATTGTCCATCCCGATGACGGATAGATATACTCCCTCTCGGTGGAATGTCGTCTAATTAGCTTGCAAGCATATGAATGGTTCATAAGAGATGACATACCACGGTACGAGTAAAGAGTACTTGTCGGAGACGAGGTTGAACAAGGTATGAAGATACCGATGATCAAACCTCGGACAAGTAAAATATCGCGTGACAAAGGGAATTGGTATCGTATGTAAATGGTTCAATCGATCACTAAGTTATCGTTGAATATGTGGGAGCCATTATGGATCTCCGATCCCGCTATTGGTTATTGGTCGGAGAGAAGTCTCAACCATGTCCGCATAGTTCACGAACCGTAGGGTGACACACTTAAGGTTTGATGTCGTTTAAGTAGATATGAAATATGGAATGGAGTTCGAAGTTTTGTTCGGAGTCTCGATGGGATCCAGGACATCACGAGGAGTTCCGGAATGGTCTGGAGAATAAGATTCATATATAGGAAGTCACTTTCCAAGTTTGGAAATGATCCGGTGCATTTATGGAAGGCGCTAGAATGTTCTAGAACCTTCCGAAAGAAATCACTATGGAAGTTGGGACTCCACCAACCCTAACTTGCCAACCAAGTTGGAGGGTGGAGTCCATGGAGGACTCCACCTCCTTGGCTGGCCAAGCAAGGGAGGAAAGGGAGAGTCCCTGTCCCTCTAGGTTTCGTCCATATGGCAGTTTTTGAATTGGGGTCTTATTCGAAGACTTTGGGCAATCCTAGATGTGTTCCACCTATATAATGAGGGGCAAGGGGAGGGGGGCGGCCACTTCAACCACACCTTGGGCGCACCCCTAGAGGCACCAAGGCCGGCGCCCCCCTCTCCCCAAACCCTAGCCACCCTCCTCCTCATACAACTCTAGTAGCGCTTTGGCGAAGCCCTGCCGGAGTTCTCCACCACCACCGCCACCACGCCGTCGTGCTGCCGGGATTCCGAGGAGGATCTACTACTTCCGCTGCCCGCTGGAACAGGGAGAAAGACGTCGTCATCAACACCAAACGTGTGACCGAGTACGGAGGTGCTGCCCAACTGTGGCACCGTCAAGATCTTCTACGCGCTTTTGCAAGCGGCAAGTGATTGACTACATCCACCACGAGATCTAATCTCGTTAACGCTTAGCGATCTTCAAGGGTATGTTGATCTTCACCTCGTTGCTACCATCTACTATATTAGATCTTGGCTTGTTATTCTTTTTTGCGGTAGGAAATTTTTTGTTTTCTATGCTACGAATCCCATCACGGCGACCTTCCGATCCTCCGCCCGTCACCAAGCCTTAATACTTTATCCAGATTCTAGTCTTGGTATGGAGAAGCTTTGTCGAGTCACTATGGAACCAATCAAGGTGCCGACGGCCAGAAGCTGTCGACACATGCCAATTTGGCCGTCAGCATAGGCTGTGTCGACGGCCACCGTCGGCACCTCGCCGTCAGCACAATATGGCCTCGTCACAGGTCCATTTTCCGTCGGCATAGAATCCTGTGACTATGGAAAAGCTAATCGGCATAGAACTAAGTTGTTTGGCAATTCTAGCTTGAATTTGATGAACAAAATTCAATTTTTTCAATTTTTTTAATCTCTCACGTGGATCATTTTAACTCTAACTACACTTAATCTTAGGTTAAATTACACTCATAGTCAAACTTTACAATTTGTCACGAATCCTCACACTACTTCACTTCAGCTCTAGTACGCTTAAATTTTCCGTTCCTTACGGTTGAGCTTCCATGAAAGAAATGAAACCTTATTGATAATACTACCATATCAATCCTAATAACCCTTAAACTGTGATGTCACAACTCTTTATTATTTTGAATTTAAACAATTATTTAAATAAGAATCAATGGCTAAGTAATAATAATATTTATGTAGAATTTAATTACTAATTTTATTTTTTTAAAAAAATGAAATAAATAATTTTTTTGCCAAAATCTAAAATCTTCCTACTTCCATATTTCCCTTTGGAATTATGATAATCTTAAAAAGTTGCAAACGTCTGAAGGCACTGAAATCGGGTGTAACTTTTTGAGCCGATCATTTTGATAGTTTATACATTTTTTTCCAACCTCGTATGCAAAAGATAATACCATTTTACCGAGAAATAAAATTTTTGCAAAGAATTAAAATTAAAATTTGTTAATTTCCCCTAATAGTAGGTTACGTAACATACAGGAATCTCAAAAGATTTTATTTTTTATTTTTTTATCATTTTTTGCCAGTCATTTGAAACTTAAAAAGGCGATCGGGGGGTTGCGTGGAAAAAAATAGGCGGGGCTTGTGCCGACGGCTTAGCCAGGTCTAGAGGAAAAACGATAACGACGTCACGGTGGATACCCCTGTGCTGATGGCCAAACCAAGCATGTGCCGACGTCCTTTTTACCATCCCGACGGTGGTCGTCGGCACTGCGGCCTGCCCTGTTTGGGACTTATGCCGACGGCCCCGATAAAAAATGGTCGACACAGGTTTTGGCCATCGGCACCTTGATGTTTTCCTGTTGTGAGCTCAACGATCCATTGGGCGGCCGACGGTTGGTGTAGATGTGGGCAGCTTACAATCATGTACATAACATAGACCTAGTTTGACACATCCACCGCTGATGGCTTTGCCGCCATTGCCCCTGCCTCGATGTGAGTGTTGAAATTAAACCAAACACCACATATGATCCACACATGAGAAAACCTGACATCAAACGCCAAACCTCAATTGGGAGTCTAAAATTTTACCGAACCACCGAGGCAAGGCTACCAAGCATGGCCTCAGGACATTCATTGTAGTCCTCTCATGAAGGTTGTCTGATACTTGTTAAATTTTGAATATATCTAGGCACTAAATAGTCTTCTTAGTGGACCGAGGCATAGCTCGGTGGCTAGGAAGTGTTGATACTACCCGGGCCACCCGAGTTCGAGACCCCGTTCTCGCAGCTCAGTGTGTACACACCAAATCCTCTATTAAATAGTCTTCTTACACATAGCAGGAATTACATAAATAGAGCTTGTTTTCTTTGCTTAGAATACTATTTTGTGGCTCATCTATTTTGTTTCTTCGGGATTTCATAACTACTATATTAAAGAGTAGCACACTTCTTTTTTTACATAATTTTGGGTCTACTTACGAATTAATGTCATGCTGACACGTAGGTGCTTTGGATGGTTTGGTTTCTCTAGGGTATTTCTGTGTACAGCTTCGATGTTCTGTATGAGTTTTTCACAAGAAGTTGTTTGCTGCCAACATGTGCATCTCTTTGCATCGAATGTGGGCTTCTTTGGGTGCCTTTGGCATGCGCGTGTAGCATTAATCAGGCAGTCAAAGCGGTTCTGACATCTCGCCGACGAAACAACCCAAACAAAGCCCCACCGCATATCGGGTTTGGAGTCGACCGGCCAATTTGCCCCCACTCGGTTTCTCCCGTGACATTCATGGGGTTGAGCATGACAAGCCCCTCCTCTGCCTCCCGAGGTGGGTGACGGCGCGGAGAAGGGCATCGCTCCCTCCTCTTCCTAAGGAGAATGGCAGCGCGGAATAGCACCTCGATGCGTCCTGCTCTTCCTCCGTTGGCGCGAATATGGATGGATGGCCGGCGCTCCTTCGCGTGAGCTTTTCCCAGCATGCCGCCTCTGGTACGCCGAAACTCACCTCGTGGTTTTTTTCTTCGTTTGCCATTTCCCTGCTCGCTGTTTGATTTGGTTTGTGTGCGCAGGGACAAGGAGAAGGCGAGCGGAAAGGTCGGGGACGCAAGGAGATGGCCAAGCAGGGGACATCAGACAATGCTGTGCAGATAAAGGACATGGCAAATAAGATGATGAAGCTCTTGAGGACGGCGGATCTCTGCAGAAAAATCGCGGGCGGATTTGTGGCCCTGAAGCGTAGCGGACGGCGCGAGCCCATCAGTCTGCTCAGGTTGTGCCGGACGAGCGGCGTGGTTCCCGGCGACTGAATCGAGTGGCCGAGAAGAAGGATGGTTCGATGTGCATGCTCGCCGCTTCATCTGTTGCAAATTTTTTTGGGTTGAAATTTGTTGCTTCACCTTGATCTGGGAGGATCTCGGTATGGCGGCCACGACCTCGACCTCCCGCTCTGGAACGTGCTCTGCGCATGGTTCTCGTGGTCAACGGTGACGTGCTTCCGAGAAAGGGGGGTATCCCGAGCTAGCCGCCGAGCTCTCTCGCGGAGGAGTCAGAGCCCATGTGTAATGGTCCAACTAGAATTGAATCAGAACGGAGGAAGAAGGAGACGGAGGAGAGGGAATTTAGCTGAGGAGATGAGATGTCAGACGAGAGGATGAGAGACAACAATAGTTTCTATTTCATCGATGCCACGAACAGCAACACTGTCCCGCTCTTATAGGAGGAGCAACGCACACGCTACCGGCCTCAGCCCATCTGACACAGCCCACTGGCCCAAACGCACGCTTGCCTCTATGTAACACTACTGTGTAGATGTAGTAGTTACACCATGGTCATGGGCACCAGGTCAGGTGAGGTGATCTCCCCTATGTCCAGCGTCGTAATTCCCTCTTTTTTGCTGCCCCTTATTCCCCTTTTTTAGCAGTGCCGGTTTAGCCTAGAGATCCCCTTCAGCTTCACGGTGTCCGGCGCTAGCTCATCTGCTATCTCGAGGAGATTAGGTGTGGGCCGCCATCTGCTATCTCAAAGAGATCTGTGTCGGACTGTTGATGTAGCTGTTTAGTTCCTCCATGTCGTCCAACTTCCTATGCTTATTCTTCAGGCAAGTAAAGTTGTATCCATAAATCCTCTGGCTTAGTATATATCTTCACCTTTCCACTGTGAATCTTGAAGCTATACTGCTGCCTCACATGTGCCCTTTGTTTCACGTCCTAATTAAGATGGATGTAAGCATCATACTAATCACCTTTTTTCATTCACCGATTAAGCATAGAGGTGTTGGTCTGATTGTTTAGCTTTCGATTAGAAAATACAGTAGGACTCTAGCAAACACAGTTTTATCTAAGGAGGTAATTTTTCAATGTCTTACTATTAATAGGGGTCTATATAATTAGAAATAACCTTAATGGGTTATTTTATTTTCTTAATACAATTCATCTGAATTGACTGAATAGCTGTATAAATAATACTGCAGGGTACAATGCTCTTTGTCCGATTTGCATACGCTGTGAACCGTCCAACCGTACGTACAACAGAAGTCAAACAAAAGGCTGGATTTTCTTCGGACAGCCACTGGACACACATTGTCGTATGCAGAGTAGTTCCGTAATACTTTTCATTCGCATCTACCAGTTCAATTATATCAGAGATGTGTTCAGTCATGACTTTTCAGTCCCAAGAGCAAATTTTTTGTATTTGGGATAATGGATCTAGCACACACTTTTGTAATCTCAAGCATGAAACAAAAATATGGTATGCATCTTATTATATTGCTTAAATAGTATTTCTACGTCCTCTCTTCTTTCCACATCGATATGTTCTATGAATATTTCGTATGATACATTATATAATTTTCATGTCAGTCCAGACTCATACTTTTAGTGCACAACGGTAGAATTGTGACTATTGTTTGCTCCAAGTTTTCTTATATGCTTCAGACTTGGAGGCACATATATATTCTCCTATGTGTAAACTTTGGTGTTCAGTACTATATGGCTGTTGGGTTCTTTGCACATTTCATTTTGTACTGTCATTGTAATTTTGAAAAAAACTAATTTATTTATCATGAGATATATCTTGGCCCTTAGTATGTAAAAGCACATGAATTTCACTTAACTGAACTGCAATATTATACTATGATACTATTTTTTCAGCTTCTGAACTTAAAATTCTTCGCAAGTAGCCGCTGTTTTTCCTGATTTGTTATTACTTATTTGTATCATTGCTTGCAGTTCACTGACTTAGCATCTTCGTTCACTTGGCGAGACAAATTTGGAATGAGAACACGATATTGACATGGTCATATTGTGTTTGTTTTATCTTTCTTTATGGCAGATTTGGTAGCAGAGGAATCATAGGATCTTCAGAAATGTGATATCCCCTCTATGCTGTAACTGATCAGTGCAAGGATGTTTGCAGCTAAGTAAGGTCGGGGCTAAGGAGCTTTAGAGTTTCAAAGTAAAATGACATGCGAAGTTTCAAAATAACTCTATTGCAGCTAAGTAGCAGAGTGTTTAATTCTATCTTCCTTTTTGTTGATTTCTCTTTCTTTTAAGACTGTTTCTTAGTAAATATTGCATGCAGAACACCTGTGTGGTCTCAAAAAAATTGTATCTAGCTGTTTTCTCTATTGTTATGTTACAGACATGATTAGTGATGTTCCCTGATATTAGGCTTAAATTGGTCATAGAACATAGGAGTTTCTCAAGAGCTATGACACCAGATCAGCTGCCTATGGTGTAACTGCAGGAACATTATAGGATGAGAATAGATTGAAAAATGGAGAAAAATCCATCCACCATGAATCTAACATTAGCATATAAGTGTACATTTTTCTATCGGCTAATAGCTAGGTTGTACGATCATGAATTTATTCTACTACATATTTGAAAACGGGTATTCCAGTTACGTCACAGATTGAATTGCTTCAGATTTTTCTCAGATAAATAGTCCTCGAGTCTATAAACTGAAATAGTGAATTTGTATTTGTTAGGTCTGTTCATTACATTGGTGTAATAGATGTATATTTAGTTGGCCAAGTTCATTCATTTTTTGAGGTGTGTACCATGCAACCACTTAATTGTACAGACTTCACGTTTCATGAATGTAGTACAACTCTATAGTGTCCAAAGGCGCTTGACAAATCTGATCTGAGTAGTATGTGTGGACATTGGTCTTTCGGAGGCTAATAATGAAAGTTATTTTGATTTATGTGTCTTGTAGTCATGGTTTCAGCGAATCAAACGAAGGTGAAGATGTGAAAATCTTAGGATACGCTAACCTAATTTTGAACCAATGAGGCAAAAAGTGGAAGAGGCTGTTAGTAAAAATTATAACTTACCTTTCAGTACGCACCAAAGGCCACTGTCTTTCAATATAAAGTCCTGAGTTCTTGTGGTGAGTCTAGAGTTGATTCCTACTGCTTGCGGTTGCCGCTCCGCTCTTTCCTCTTTGTGCGCACATAGTTTTGAGAGAGGTGATAGGTAGTCAAGACAACAGACAAAAAAGTTAATAGTTGCATGTTTCTTCATCAATCATTGGAAAGGGCACTTGCTCAGAGGAACATTTCCATGGGAGCTTGATTAATAGCTAGCTGAGCTGAAATGATCTGGGTGAACCGCAGAGATGAACAAGAAAAAAGAAATATGGAGGGCGCCAGTGCTAGGCCTAGAGCCATGGCGACCTTCAACGCTTGACAGTGGTAAGCTGGAGAATGTCTGGTCATCTACAGGACAAAGCAGCACACATTGTTGTGGACGCCACATGCATATGTTGGCCTTAGACGTCAGCTACCCAAATTCAACAGACAGTGTTATTTGTCAAATGTTTTGTTGCTATGAAAAGATTTCTACCAGCCCAGAACAATTGTTCCTTTACTAAATGTTTATCGTATGCCCAAATCAATTTTTTCTTTACTACTTTGATGCCCTTTCCCTGAAATTGTCCGTGTCAGAATTTTTTCTTTGCTTCTTGTTCATTTCTTAGAATTCGACTACCCTATAAAGACCTGAGTTCTTGTGGTGAGTCTAGAGTTGATTCCTACTGCTTGCGGTTGCCGCTCCGCTCTTTCCTCTTTGTGCGCACATAGTTTTGAGAGAGGTGATAGGTAGTCAAGACAACAGACAAAAAAGTTAATAGTTGCATGTTTCTTCATCAATCATTGGAAAGGGCATTTGCTCAGAGGAACATTTCCATGGGAGCTTGATTAATAGCTAGCTGAGCTGAAATGATCTGGGTGAACCGCAGAGATGAACAAGAAAAAAGAAATATGGAGGGCGCCAGTGCTAGGCCTAGAGCCATGGCGACCTTCAACGCTTGACAGTGGCAAGCTGGAGAATGTCTGGTCATCTACAGGACAAAGCAGCACACATTGTTGTGGACGCCACATGCATATGTTGGCCTTAGACGTCAGCTACCCAAATTCAACAGACAGTGTTATTTGTCAAATGTTTTGTTGCTATGAAAAGATTTCTACCAGCCCAGAACAATTGTTCCTTTACTAAATGTTTATCGTATGCCCAAATCAATTTTTTCTTTACTACTTTGATGCCCTTTCCCTGAAATTGTCCGTGTCAGAATTTTTTCTTTGCTTCTTGTTCATTTCTTAGAATTCGACTACCCTTTTTCAGTTCACACACAATCTAAATTGCCATAGTATATATGTTGTTTGTGTAGAGGCGAAGTATGAGGCTGTGAGCAGTTCAAGAAGGCTTTATGGTCGAGTCCCCCTCTCAGTTTTAGAGATTGGCAATGAATACAGTCATTCAATCTATTCCAGGGATTTGACCATCCATTTGTCTATTGATGAAAAGATCATAGAAGCACTAGGTGTTGGAATTGATCTTGGCTAACAACCAAGAGATAGAGAGAGATAAAAAGGACTTGGTCCAACCGTCTAAAAGGGGACTTGGTCCACCACATCTCACCTCACGAGGGAGCCTTGATCGGAGGCCTCTAAAACCAACTTTTGGTCCCGGTCCCCAGTCCCCAAACACCTGATATAAAAGAACAGATTGCCCATACGTGGGATGACTGACACGGTGCCTAACCACCAAACTACCCGATCCTAAAGTGGTGTTGAGGGGCTGGAAGACCGACGACCACCGCAGGGCAGTGTCAGCGGTCATCGATCTGCTGCTCGTGTCTACATCGACTCCAACTTCACCTGCAACAAGCAGGCAATCATGTCTACTAAAATTACCTGTAAGACCATTCCCTAATCCCTCTGTTGTATACGAATTAGGTGTTCTAAATGCAATCAGTTAATGATAATGTCCTGCCTAATGATGAATTAAGTCTAACAATGGTATCAGAGCAGATCTGATTGCTTTAGTTCCCTAAATATGTTTAAGTTCATCCTTCTGATTAGGGGATCATGTTTAACCTTCGGTTTTGTCCACTGTTCATGTTCTGGCAATAATTTGTTTTGGTTAATGCTAATTGGCCATGCTTAGATCTTGATTATGTTTGGATAATGCAAGTAATGTTTCTGATGATCAATTTCATGTGTTTCCCCTCTGATAATGACTATCGATCTACTCAAGTTTTAGTTGTCATGTTTTAATTCCTAAACTTTCTGTATATGGCCTATGAATTGCCCATGATTGTATACTTATCACGAGCTTCGGCTAAGAAAGATTCTCCGGAGGGGAATTGGACTGATGTCAAAGCAAGAAGACAGAAGGGGAAACCCAATGATTAAATGGCTCGGTTCCTCACCTGATGCCACCACGCCGTCATCTTCTCGGAGACGACGCGCGGAATGAACCGATGACGGCTTGCCGAACGAAATGGACGAGACGCTGCTGGCCTCTGTGCCTTACGTAACGCAGGCACCCCTTGTACCGCGAACGACAACGGCCGCCGCCGTACGAAGGAATCAAAGCCGCGTCCGCTCCCACACAGAGGACGCGCGGAACGGATGATGTCGAGGATGGCTTTCGCGCGCACCCGTCGCCCTCGATGGCTGCCGGCTTGCCGGCAAGCAGCACCTCCAACTCGCCACCAAACGTCCACGCGCGCGATGTGGAGAGGGCAAGTTCGACGGAGCCGCGCGCATCTTCTCATTGATGCACGCGCGCGCCGGCGAATAAGCCCACCACGCCGCCATGGAGACCGGGGTTCGGCTATGCCAGCGCCGTCGGGCTGGAGTCGCCTGTGCGGGGAAGTCGGGGGAGGGGAAAGAAATGGGGATTAGGGTTAGGGCTTCTGACCAGCTGCTGGTTTTGGTCCGGTCAAGATGAAGATTGACCGTTCGATTCAATCGGACGATCTACGATGACGCGGGATCTGTTGGGCTGCAAGTGCTTAACGGATCCGATTACGGCCATGGGCTCCGGCCCAGTTTTAGTTATCCTGCAGAAAATGTCTCTTGTAAAAATAGAAATAAAAATGTTTTAATTCAGCTGCCTTATGTTTTTGGCCGAAATGTTTTTCGTGCTTTTTTTTGTTTTTTGTTCTCTGACATTTTTGGTGCATTTACGATTCATAGTGCTTATGCTCTAATGTTTTTCTTTGGCACTGTTTATTAAATTTCAAGTTGCCTATATTATGTTTGAATGTACATGTTGATTTTTCAAAATAAAATGGAACCAACAGGAAATTTTGTTTGAAATTTTGGACATCTTATTAATGTCATGTTAAATATGAATTAATGTTGATATTTACATGAGATGTTGTGCTCATATTTTGATGATGTATCTAGTTTTTTCCCTTTAGAGGGAAAGAATGTTTATGTTTTATATGAGCACAATGAAAAGGTTTTATCTGCTATTTTATGGCATTTCTTGATGATGTAATCATCAATAATGGGTTTAGGCCAGCTTAAGAAAATGTCGATGGTTGCATGGTTCGGTTTTCCGCACCTTACTACGCGACCTAATCATGTTGAGTCGTTATGCTAAAGTAATGCGTGAGTTTGTTATGCATTGACTAAAGGCGATGAAGGCTCAAAATGATGTTAATCCTCTGAAAAAGATGTTTATGTTGAGAGAATTTTAATGTATATTACGATCATATTTCGTCTATTGTTGCTTACCAATTATTTGGTAAACCATGATTTATGTGGTTTAATGTCTAAATTTTATTTGGAGAGATTTTAATGAAGACATTTCCACTGTGAATGCTATTATTATATTTACTCAGTGAAATGTCATTTGTATACTAATGTCTAAAATGAGTGGTGTTTTTGTGCCATGTCATTGAAGGTCTTATGATAACTTTGGCACGTTTGACTAATACTATTAGAATTATAGTGTCAAAGATTATGATGGCAAAATGATCGGTGATGAATCAAGAATCCATGTGTCTAATAACATAGTGGATTGCATTACATTTTTCCTTTCTATTGACTTAGCAAATGTGCTTAGTGATCATGATGTGATTTTTTAAGTTTCTCCAGTCAAAATGGAACCAACGAGAAGTTTTGATCAGAGATTTTATTTATGAGCATATGATATATGGTATATGACAGTATTCTGACCAACGTTGATTATTGTCATATCCCATCTTGTATGAAGAATGTTCTTTTCGTTATGATACGAATTAGAACACACTTAGCTTGTTTTGATTCAGATCTTGCAAGCTTTATTATGTTTTATGTTGTTGCTAATAAAAATGTCATCCTTGTTTTCAACAATTGCCAATGGTTCTTCTATCAAGACATAAAGCCTAAAGCATTCGAATACATTTTGCTTCTTGATATGAACATTTTGTTTTTATAATGCGGTCATTTGATCGAAGTCTCGCAATATGCTGTGAAAATTTATGTCCTCGATAAATGATTTTTTTAATACTAATGTATGTTATAACACAATTAAGGTGTAAGAGGATTGAATAATGAGACCTCGTGGAAATTGTGGTCAAGTATACCACATTTCGAGGGGGAAATGGATTGTCTCATTTAATAATATGGGATATGGCATTCAGTTTTCTTACACTAAAATGATGAACGTGTTTGTTCTCTAAGTAAGATGGAACCAACGAGAAGTCTTATTTGGAGGACGAATGAAAATCACACTAATGTGCTAACTCCTTTTAAGCATGTTAATGTGTACTTACTCCCTTATGAATATTATGAAACACACATGAATGATAAAGTGGCAAGTTTGCCATTCTAATGTCGATTATGGTGTTGTGGCTTATGATTGTAATTCTGACCAACGTCGTTTATGATCATGTGCTACATTTTAGCAAGTTCTTTTCCACCTTCTGCCCAACGGTGTTCTGGTTTAGAACTGAAATGAAGAGTTTTAAAGTTTTGGAGCCATGTTCTCTAAAATAAAGTGATCATCGGGAACCTGGAACTTATGAACATAAATCTTGAGGAGAATTCCACTAGATCATTGTTCATATGCATCAGCTAGGTTGAAACTTATGCAATCCCTAATGCAACATTTATTGTTGAGCCTCAGTAATTTCCCTATGATAAATAATGTGTGTGAACGTTCATCTTAGTGTCTTTTTCTTCAATATAAGAGGAAGACTATGAGATGTATGGAACTTAATGGAGTTTCCTAAATGAGTTAAATATTGGTAGGCCGTAAATGGCTCTACAAAACCTAATGTGACTCTCGGGAAATCTTCAAAGGTTCGAACAAAGGATGTTACTATAGTACCCCGGACCAGGGGGAGTAAACTACACTATTTTATGTAGATTGAATGTTATTGGCTATCCAAGAGATTTAAATCGTCTATATTATGATATGAAGGGTCTTGGTAATGCCTCATACCTTGGTTGTATTGAGGTTCTCCAAGATATAAGTCCAATTCAAAAGGAGTATATGTTTTATTATGATGACATACGTTGATGGAGTACGAGAAAAAAAAATGCACTAGTACTCGATCTCACCTGCTACTAAAGCTAAGGGCGATAAAGATGGACATTTCAATGTCACTGGAACCATTTTAAACTGATCAGATAATGTTGGTTCCTTATGCTTCAGCTGTCAGAAGCAATATGTGTATTCAAGTATGAACACGCCCTATTTACGATCGGGATAATTGGCAAGTGTATAATAAGTCCAGCAATGGACCGCTGGAAAATACGCCAAAAGGGTCTTGCGGTACATGCAAGACAATAAAATTTACATGCTTATTAATAAGATGCCTGCTAACCTCGATATCGTGGGTTATTTAGACATTGTTTTTCGAGGTGTTTGGATATTAAGGTTTCCACGTCATGTTAAATCCTCACCTTCGCATGTGGAGCTATATCGTGGAAAAGCTCTAAAATTAATATTAATGGCATCACTAATGATGCAAAATATTATGTGGCATGTTAAGAGGCTATTGAGCAGGTTGTATGTCAAAGAAGTTTTATTCCCGAAATTAAGGTGGTAGACAGCATTTCTAAACCACTTCCTGCGTTGTGAACACACATTTTTCTATGCGAGTAACAACAAGTCAAATGGTGTTGCCAAAACCATATTGACAATATGTTTCATGTTGTGAAAGATAGAATCCAGGATCAAACTATTGTTGTTACGCATATAAATATGTTTTGTATGTTTTTGGGATCCGTTTATCAAAGGCCTAGTCACTCCTATTTATGTTTATGTTGCCGGCATGGATTGCTAGAAAGCCTTTTGATCCTGGAAATAAGGACCATCGAATAAACCAACTCCCATGAAGTATTATGTTTTCCATTTCAAAATAGGATGGTGTACTATAAGTACTGAGTACTGAGGTTCAGTGGCATATCATTGGTCAATGTAACACCTTACTTTGGTATGTTAATCCTATTGAGAGTGGGCTTATGATGTTTGTTATCCATACGATCAAGGGGGAGAATGTTGGAATTGATCTTGGCTAACAACCAAGAGATAGAGATAGATAAAAAGGACTTGGTCCAACCGTCTAAAAGGGGACTTGGTCCACCACATCTCACCTCACGAGGGAGCCTTGATCGGAGGCCTCTAAAACCAACTTTTGGTCCCGGTCCCCAGTCCCCAAACACCTGATATAAAAGAACAGATTGCCCATACGTGGGATGACTGACATGGTGCCTAACCACCAAACTACCCGATCCTAAAGTGGTGTTGAGGGGCTGGAAGACCGACGACCACCGCGGGGCAGTGTCAGCGGTCATCGATCTGCTGCTCGTGTCTACATCGACTCCAACTTCGCCTGCAACAAGCAGGCAATCATGTCTACTAAAATTACCTGTAAGACCATTCCCTAATCCCTCTGTTGTATACGAATTAGGTGTTCTAAATGCAATCAGTTAATGATAATGTCCTGCCTAATGATCTACATCGACTCCAACTTCGCCTGCAACAAGCAGGCAATCATGTCTACTAAAATTACCTGTAAGACCATTCCCTAATCCCTCTGTTGTATACGAATTAGGTGTTCTAAATGCAATCAGTTAATGATAATGTCCTGCCTAATGATGAATTAAGTCTAACACTAGGAACTGACAATGATTTTTCATCAATAGGCCTGTTTATTGGTTCTCAATATGACACACCAGTCTATCTAAAAATGCTTATCACATTACTAAAGAAGAACACTTGGACCAAGTGAAGAGCTCACCGTCCTCTCCTCCAACCAGCACGGAGTACCGACAACTCAAAGATATGGGAACACCGATGCGACTCACCATTCCGTACTTCTTTAACATCTCTGAAAAGTGTTGTCCTGTATACGTAGGTAGAATTGACGATCTATGATATTTATGCATGACAATTCCATGAACCATGTAATTTACAATTATATATTAATATGACAGGTTAACTTCTGTTTTGTAAGTGGATTTTCATCCTAAGTGTCACCGCTCACAGATGATGTGACAAACTCCTTACAACTATGAATGGTGCCTCAATGGGACGGCGTGCTTATGTACAATACGATGATCAATATGCAGTACCAGTTATTATTACCAGACTTGATTTCCTGATGCATGTTTACTTACTTGATTCTTAGGATCAACTCTTTATACATAATTTCAATGCACGGTGTATCAAATTTCATTATCAACTACCTTAAAACCTACTGTTTAGAAATGAAAGTATTCATTACTTTTATCAATTTAAATATGGTCTTAAAATTATTAAGAACTTCATATTACACAGTCGGCGCGGCGTGTCGCCGTGCCCATTCCTGCTAGTTATACTAAGGACAGAACATAGATACTTATTTACATCTTGTGGTTTGGGTTCTATAACTCGTCCACAAGACCGCAAGGAAGCTTGCATCACAGAAAAACTTTAGTGCGCTACATAATGTAGCTAGACCAGCAGATATTTGTCACTTAAGCCCAGCTACCCCGGATCTTCTGACCTGACTAAAGCCACTATGAGGAACAAACAAGGCTCCATGCTCTCATCCATGGTTGCTTGGCGGTGGACCAAATCCTTGGGGCGAGTGCGCACTGCATATTCTTTTTTAGAAGAAAAGGGCATAGACCCGGCTCCATATCTCAAACCATATCATTGCAGAGTTTTTACAAGTTATTTTCCATGTCTTTCTTCAACCCTAAGCATCAACCTACAGAGGAGTTTTTCCATCCATAGAACATTAGAAATACAACCGAAGGAAACTCCAACGCTAAACCCCGATCGACCACTAGCAGGGGACACCAACAGATTTTTAGGGTCTAGGCAGGATCCTAAAACCTTCACCATCCCCAACCAGCATTAGTGCATTTGCTTACAAGGTCCTTGCCAGGTCCGTGACTATGATCTTCAGAGGTACTTCGTTTTCACGACTCTGGTTCAACACACACACCTCCAGCTGCGCCACCGGAAGTTCAGTAGGACGGGTGTGTGAGCCTCTGTGGCTATGTGATTCCCCGCTCCTGCTCGGTGGACCAACTGAACGAAGGCCACAACTCGGGTTCAGCTGCAGCTACCCTTCGTGATGGAGCCAACAACGAAGGCCACGCCGTGAGGAAATATTGATCAAGAGGAAAGCATAACGTACATGAACAAACTTTTCGATGCGTTATAAAGGATGAATTCCTGAAGCATCGCAAGCCCATACATTATGGATCAATTCTGGTGTCAAAATTGCCTTACTAACACTACTCTCCAAGATCTATTTATTAGGAGGACTTTCGGCTATTAGAACACGTATGAGCTTGGCAGTGCAATAGTATCCACAATGCTCATATACAAAGAGTACATCTCTCACTGGATATTATATATACAACTTCCTCAAAATTATGAGTACCGTATCAATTGGACAGCATAGTTATCATTACTCAAGTCACCTGCATCATCTTTCATCTAGCTAGTTTTTTTTGCATCATGTTTCATTACACAATGTTTCATTACTCAAAATTTAACGTACCTTTAAATTTAAACACATCCTCCCGAGTCGCTACCCTCTCGAGCGACTCCGGGGGACCCCGCCGTCGCTCCCCTACAAGGCCGCCATCCGCCGCCCTCCTGGCCGCCGCCGCTGCCGTCACCGGCGGCGGTGGCGGCGCCCACCCCGTATGATGGTGGGCAGGGGAGGCGCATCCTGGAGGCTTCTCACGGGAGGAGGTGGGAGATCGGCTCAGGGGCGCAGGATGGCGCGGCTGCTCCTGGCCGGCGCTTGAGGATCTCCGGTGGGAGGCATCGAGGAGGAGGGGTGAGGCGCCCGTGGTGGCGCCGTGACCCTCGAGATCTGGTGGAGGGCTGAGGCCCGACCTGGAGATCGTGGGGCTAGACCGGTGCCCCTGCACTAGATCCCTTTTTTCCTCTTCTGCCTTTTCTACTTTGGAGACGACCGGCGGTGTGGGGACCTGCTAGTCTTGCGAATAATAGCGGCGGTCCTAAGCTTTCTTCTCGCGCCAGGATGCAGATCTGCCGGTGCCTGCCCTCATCGATCTGGTGGATGAGTCGTGTTTCGGAACGCTCCGCCGGGGCTCCATTGGGCGAATCAAGCCTGGAGATTGCCGGATCGGGTTGAATTTGGTTGTGCGTACCCATATTTTTCTCTGACCGTTTGGTTTCATAGGGAGCGCTTCGAAGCTCTGCTGGCGGTTATTATCATGGAGCACGTCCTCGTTACATGGTGCTGGCGGAGAATGGCATGCAAGCCGAGATCTGAGGTCTTGCGATGGTGACTCGAGTCTTGGTGGCGAGGAGGAATTGACTTGGTGATCTGTACATGAGCAGTTCAAAGTCTTAGCTTTCAGGGTGAAAATCCAAGATCAGCCATAATTGGTTGTGCCTGACAATGTCCTTGTTGAATGCATTGTTTTGAGAGTGAGGACTTTCTTCAAGGTGAAAACCTAAGATCTATGATCGGGCGATGACAGCGCTTGTGTACTGCTGCCTTCTTGGAGGTGTCGTTGTCTTGGTGGTGTTAGGGCATCTCCAACCGAGCGACCCAACCGGACGCGCTGGGCCGTCCGTTTTGGGCCGTTTGGGTGGCCGAACGGACACCCGGACAGCGGCCCGCGTCCGCGCGTCCGTTTGGATCGCACGCTGCGCCCAACGCGCGGATTGCATATGTAATAAAAAAACGAAAATGAAAATAAAAAAGGAAAACAACCAAAAATAAATTTAAAGTAGTGGTTAATTAAACTTAGCCCTATTTTGGGCAATTTTCACACAAAAGAAAGCCCTATATGGGCTTTAAACTAAAAAAAAAAGCAAACCCTAGCCAACGTTTGCGAGCACGGTGGCCGCCGGCAGCAGTACTACTCCCAGTAGTACTCGTCGTCGTCACCGTCGATGAGGACGACGACCCCGGCGGCGACGCGCTTTTCCGGCTCGAAACGTCGGAGGGCGCCGGGGACTTCCGACCACGCGCCCTTTCCCAGCGGAGTGTCCGAGGGCTCGCCGGCTGCGCAGCCGTGCCCTCCGCGTGGACTCCTTCCGGAGCTGCTCCTCCGCTGCGGCCGCAGCTCCGCCTCTAGCCGGAGCGCGGCCGCGCTCCTCCTCCGCCGGAGCGCGCCCGGCGCTCCTCCTCCTCCCGAGCGCCGCCGGCGCATGGCCTCCTCGCCGGCGCGCCATCTCCAGAAGGCCCACGCCTCCGCTTGGCGTCCTCCCGGCCTTCGCCGCCTCCTCCAGCGCGGAGGTGCGCAGCGTCTCGGCGAGGTGCGGCCATTTGGCCGCTCGTCGAGGTCGCGCGCTGCGCGGACACCGCGAGCGCCACGGCCGCTCGTCCTCCTCCTCCTCCTGGGGGCTGCGGTTGGGGCTGGTGCCGGGGCTGCAGCGGCTGGGCGCGCGCGAGGCCACGCCGTCGCGGACGTGAAGCACGTGCGCCGCGCGCATCCCGCTCCACTCGAACCACAAGTCCCGTTGGGACTTGCGCGCCATAGGCGGGGTCCCGCCGGAGGTCCACCGGCAGGCGTGGCGCCCGGATCTCGGCGACGGGCGCGGCGGAGCCCGGATGGGCGGCACGGAACCCGATCTGGGCCCAGGTGCCGGCCGTGGGGGAGGTGCACGTCCCCCACGGCATTGGGACGCGGTGTCCCCATCTGCGCCACCGCTACGGTGACGATCCGTCGCGCCGGGGAGGCGCCGGCGGCCCCATGGCGAACGCCGGCGCGCGACTTGCCGGCGCTGCCGCCTCGTGGTCGTTGGCGGATGGCTCGAACTCGCGCTTCGGGGCCATGGTGGCGCGGAAGCTCTAGCCCGCGCGTGCGTGTGGCCGGAGTGGAGAATGGGGACTGGATAGGAACATTCCCCCTCTCCCCACATTTAATAGGACGGGGCACCGACACTGGGCCAGCCACGCGGACCAGCGGACACGCGAGGACGCCGCGTGCCATCCGCGGCCACGTAAACCGCCCGATTTGGGCCGGGTTTGCTCCGGACGCCGCGGCCATCCGCATTTGCGGTGGCCGCCGTTGCCTTTTTGTCCGGCTCGACCCACCCGGACGCGCGGGCGCGGGATGGGTCGCCGCGTTGGAGATGCCCTTAGTGCTGCTGTTTTAAAGGATTAGATCACTGTAGCGGGACTTCTGTTTTTCATATTTCTTCTTTTTTTGGCTTTGTGCATCCGTAATGCCGCTAGGTCATTGCGTTGTTGCAGGGGCTAAGTGTAATTGGTATCTCCGCAATATTAATATATATTCTTTATTGAAAAAAATTAATATCAAGAAGATACAATATATTAAGGCAGTTTCTATGGTGCTTGGGAGGTACCATGAGGAACTTGCTCATATATTAATATAGTGGGACCTAGAGAAAATATGTCTTACTACTAGACGGTATTAACAAACGAAATCAAGTGAAATAATGTGTGTCTGTGTGACTGTGTGTTCACATGGTCAATAATTAGGAGAAACTATAGGGCCATTGGGTCTGCAATGACCTCTAGTCAGTCACATGTCATAATATGGCTTCATTCATTTCATGAGAGGTTTTATGTTACAAAAAGATTCATACAAGATTCATTTTTGACACGAGGACGTGTGAGTCTTGAATTTAAAACCAAACACCACAGAAATACCCACACATGAGAATGCCTAACATCTCAAACACCAAACCTCTTCTTAATTGCGAGTCTAAAGTTTAACTGGCGCAAGGCCTCCGACCTATTGTTCCGGTCTTCCAAAAAGCATCTTGAATGAGAAACGAGGAAAAAGGTGTTCCTGGAACTGTATTACTATACTTCACAGAGCGTCTTCAACTTGCACTATTTTCTGCAGGTAGCAAAAGAGACAATTGACTAGCGTGAGTGTTGAATTAAACCAAACACCACAGATGATATACACGTGAGAAAACCTGACATCTCAAAGGCTAAATCTCTTCTCCATTGGGAGCCAAAAGTCTCACCTGAGGCAAGGCCTGCCACGCCGGACTCTGAGAAACGCGTCTTGGATGAGAAACGAGGAGCAGGGGTTTTCTGAACTCTTAACTGTATCACATCTATTTTATTTGTTTGGGATTTCGTTATACATAGGGCAGAACAGAGACAGTTAGTTTACATCGTGTGGTTTGTGTTCTGTAGCTAATTCTAGACGGAAGGCTCGAAATAAGCCGGCTTTGAATTAACGAAGCCATCAATCGGCTAGGAGTTATACCAGAAGTTACAATACACGCGTGCCAAGCGCACAACGAAACCCAAAACAGAAGACAACACAGATAACGTCCAGCTGAATCACCAGCTTAAACTATGAAGAGGGAGCCTTGTCTTCTGCAGCACCGGAACAATCACGACCAAGTCCACACCAACAAACCTCCAGCGCACCAAGACTGCAATCCACGCGAAACTCAACGACGAGCCGGCTACCTAGCAGAGTTTGAGGAACCAAAGGAGTGGGGTCTTGCGGCGATGCCTCCAAGAAGGTGAATGGCGCGAGAATGCGTCACCGTCGTCGGCAGAAACAAAGGTCCTGCAAAGTTTTCACCTAGACCCGAGATCCACCACCCCTGGAGCTCGGGCTAGGTCCAGACCAAGAACACAACATCTTCTCCTGGCATTGGGATAAGCACACCCGCAAGAGCTACGACCAGACGCCGCCCTAGCAAAGCCCCCCAAGAAACTAGGAAAGGCACCAGCTACCGCAGCAAACCGTGTAAAAGCAGTCGGACCGACGCTGCGAGTGGACTGCGACACCAGCGAGAGGTCACAGGGTGAACCACAAGACACTACTATAGCAGCAAGCACAAAGTGAGGGCCCCAGGGAGAGCAGCTTGGGGCGGAGGGACATAGTCCATCACTTCGAACAAGAGACATCATCAGGACGCCTTCAACAAGGGAGCGACACCCGCAGGTGACGCCATCACCGGCATAGGCCACAACCATGTGCAGCTTTCGCCGAGGTCCAAACCCGATCAAAATTCCGGTCGCCATCGCGAGGACGTAGAGCAGACAAGGCAGCAATCGCTACTGCGCCCCCAACCAAATCCGCACAATGAACTAGCCCCCACTAGACTCATATGCAGGGTGAACGCAAACGCTAGATGGCAATGCCCGGCCAGACCCAGATCTAGACGTCAACGACGCTAAATCGGCGGCAACCCAACGACCTCACCATCCCTAGGTCGCCAGCACCTGCACGAACAAACTGGTCGGAGGGAAAACCAGACTACCGCCGCATGAGCAACAGCAGCCCAGCAAGCATGCGCCAGCCCAGGGACCCTTCCCGGATAGCCAACAAGAACATCACCCCCAAGCAACGTCAAAACCGCCAGAGAGCCCTGAGAACGCCGGACTCCAACGGCAGTGAATGGCCAGGTCACCGGATCCGGGCCCTCTGGACCCAGATTAGGCCCTAGAGCATACCAACATGGCCAGATCCGGCCAGGCCCTAGCAGGCCTAGATCTGGGCCCACAAGCCCAGATCCCGCCGCCACAAGCCAACCTAGGCGACCCAGCCACCGACGGACCAAGCAGCGCCGCGCGCGAGCACTCCACGCTGAAGCCGTCGACCACACAGCCCTCCACGGACGGAGCAACGCCAGCCCGAGCCGGAACCGGCGCGCCTCACCGCGGCAAGGGCGAAACCCGCCCCATCAGGCCTTCCAAGCACACGGTGGGAGGAGAAAACTGCCGCCGCCAGCACCGCCCGGGCTTTGCCCGGCGGCGGACGGCCTGGGGAAGGAGGAAGGGTGGGGGTAGAGGAGGGGGAGACGGGGGCGCCCCGGTCGCCCCACGGGGGGAGCGACGGGAGCGAGGGGGAGACGGGTCGCAATGTTTGGTCTCACCTCTGCGGCAAGGTTCTGTAGCTAATTCACATATCCGGTTCAGTTTTTTAGGATGTCATTTACCATCTGGACGCAAGCACAAGAGCTATAAGAGCATCTCCAGCCGCGTCCCCCAAAGCGCCCCCCAAAGCAATTTGGGGCGCGCCGGACCAAAAATCTGTTCCAGTCGCGTCTCCCAAAGCCCATTTTTGTCCGGCGCGGCCCGATATGGTGTCCGGCGCCCGAGCCCGTCCCCGTCCCACAGGGGACGCTCTGGGGACGCCGGACACACCGAAAAGCGAGGCGGGGAGTGGCGGGGCCGACCTGTCAGCGGCACAATAAATTTTAACCTAACTGTCATCTACCTCGCGACGGAAGTTATTGGCTTGCAGCGACGGTGTAGTTCCCGCAGAGGCTCAGCGACGCGTCTCGTCGCGCCTAGCTCGCGTGCCGGCTTAATGAGCGCCACCGCTCCCCCGCCTCCCTCCGGCCTATAAAAAGGGTCGCCTCTCATCATCCCTCTCACATACAAACCCTAGCGCCTCTCTCCCAAACCCTAGCCGCCACCATGTCAACAAGAGTCGACGCTATGTCTGGTAGAGGCGGAGGCCGACCTCGCGGCCGTGGTCGTTGCCGCGGCGCTGAACGCTCGCCGTCGCCTGCCACGCCGTCGTCTTCATCGTCGGAGATGGACGTGGAGCCGGGCGTGCTGTTCGAGTTCGTCATCGTCTTCAAGGTCGACCCGCGCGGCGTCTAGAGGCTGCCGGACTGCTTCGCCGAGTACGTCGCCGGCGACGACCGCCCGCGCACGATGCATCTGCGGGAGGCTTCGTGCGGCTACTACCGGTGGATCGTCGACACGATCTACGACGCGCACGGCAAGATGTACCTCAACATCGGCTGGGAGAAGTTCGCGCGCCACCACAACCTCGCCGGCTTCATCCTCCCGTTCTCCTACTTCGGCGACGGGGACATGAGCGTCAAGGTTCGACGACGCGCCCGCCGGGACTACCACGGCGACAACCGACGAGGAGGACGACTGGTGTTGTTTCTTCGCAGCGAATACGTGCACCGGGTTTCTGGTTGTTCTTCGCAAGAACTCAGGCACCGTCACCACCTGGATTTTCCGCTTCGGTGGGTGTGCCCTCGAGTGCTCTTTCTTGGCAGGGAACGCACGAAATCTTCGATGCATGGCCTAGTTAGGTTTAGTTTTTTTGCAATATTTTATATTTGTGTTAACCATGGTTCAAACTATGTATTAGTTTGTGAAAACCATGTTCCTAAATATGTCTTCGTGTAAACCATATTTCCAATTATGTATTAGTTTGTGGAAATTGAAATAAAAATGCCAAAAAAAGTATTTTAAATGTTTGGGGGCAGTGTTTGGGGGACGCGGCTGGGGAGCGACGTCCTCCAAACGCGGCACGAACGAAACACGAAACACGTCCCCTAAACGCTCAAGCTAGCGCGGTTTGGGGGACGCGGCTGGAGATGCTCTAAGGCCACGAGTATAGTGTGCAGTGTGCTACATAATTTAACTGGTCCGACAGATATCTATCATTTCAGCCCAGCTGCCCAAATTCCTGCGACGTGCTCCTGACTAAAGCCTAACTACGACGAATCGAAGCTTCATGCTCTCATCCATCGCTGCGTGGCCGGGAAGCAGACCACGGGGGGACTGGGCACTGCGCATTGTCGCCGGAAGTTAGAGCATCTCCAGCAGTCTCCCCACGAGGCCTCCAGGACGGCGATTTATCATCTGGATGGACGAAAACGGCTTAGTCGTGCCTCCGGTTCCTTGTTTTCGTCCGGATTAGGCCTTTCATCCGTCCGGAGAGCCCAGGCCATCCCCGGCCCCCAGGGGAGCGCTGAGAGAAAATCGCGGAACCGTTTGGTGGCCCCGACGGCGACAATGGCATGGGTTTCTACGGCAATACTCGTCTTCCCGATCTACGGCACTACCCTCGTCTTCCCGATCTACGGCAATACCATCGTCGAACGAAAGCTTTGAACTCTCAAGTGGTGCAACATAGACAAATTATATATAATTCAAATAAACATAAAAATTACATATAAAAACTTTAAAATAAACTTTAACTATTTCTTCTTCCTAGATGGCCCCGCCTCATCGTCGTGGCGGCGACGCTTCCGGCTCGTCACCTCCTCGTAGGAAGTTCCTCCTCGTCGTCGTCCTCATCACCTCTTCGTCCTCCTCCTCCTCCTGCTTCTCCTCCTCTTCCTCGGCCTCGGCCTGCTCCTCCCGCTCCACGGCCTCTTCGTCCTCCTCCGTCGTCATCCCACTCGTCCTCGCTGGCCGGGGAATCGTCGCTGCTGGACGATGCAGCTCGATCCCACCAATGGCGCCATCCAGGCGCCTTCCCCTCGCTGTCGGTGTCCGATGGCCAAGAGCGATCGCTCATGGTTGACAAAAGATGGTGATGAGAGAATAGATGAATGGCGTCGGCCGTTGGAAACCGTATATGTAGGTCTCTCGACGAAGAGAGCGCCGGTTGCTCTTCCGCAGAGTTCATGCTCCATTACGGCGGTTCTCGCGTCGAGGCTACTTCGACCGTTCCCGACGAGGCGTTTGGGCTCTCCAGACCACTTCGCGGACCATTATTACGGCGGTTCAAAGCGACGAGGGCACTCCGACGGTTGCCCTTTCGGCGACACCGCGCTGGGTGAAGGCGATCATGGGCTCGCCACTGGAAAAATGGACCTCCCCATGCCAAAAAAAATACATCTATCCGGCGCTAAATAGCGCCGGATTTCGGCCTGGGGAGCCGCAACGGCTAGGGATGCTCTTAGGTAGGACGGCAATCGCAAGCCTGTGTGATCCCCCGCCCCTGCTGAGTGGATCAAGTAAACCGGGTGGCCGCAGCTGTTGGTCCCTTCGTGATGGAGCCAGCAACGAATGCCACAACTCGGGTTCCTACTGAGCCACGTCTATTCCTGGCCGTGCGAAAGCACAATGTACATCAACAAACTTTTCGACGGGTTGAATCGGCTGAATTCCTGATGCATCTCAAGCCTATACATTCCAGTTCATATAGATGCATTTCTAGTGGCGAAATTTCCTTGCTATCACTGATCTCTTCAAGTTCCTCTTACTATTAGAAGGACTTTTGCAACTATAGAATGTATGAACTTGGCAGTGCAAGTATCCACAATGCTCATCATATACAAGAGTACATCTCTCACTCCATTATATACAACTTCCTCAAAAGTATGGGTGTCGTATCAATTGGACATCATAGCTATATTTACTCAGGTCACATGGATCATGTCATCTAGCTAGTACTAGTAGTAATATAGTGGGGACCGGAGGAAGTATGTCCTAGAGCAACTCTAGCACATACGCTAAGACGGGTCGAAACTATAAAAGTCTAGCAGGTTTACAGTTTTGGCTTGGTTTCGTTCGCCGATCATATCTAGTATATACGGCCGGCTCGAAAAGAATTTACAGACCTGTGAACTCACGCTCGTAGACGCTACAAGTAGCGGTCAATGTGACGGAAACGGGCTCAAAGACTATTTCCACACCTCCGCATCCACTACTTCGCCGCCCTAGGGTTACTTATGGCGATCAATTCCCCTACCTACACTGCATCCACCGCATTGCGATGTTTCGCCGTGGCGGTTTGGGCCAGAGGGGTGGCCAGATTGCAGCCGTCAACGCCTCGCCGCGAGGCGACAGCACCTTGGCCGAGGAGCACACGAAATGGGTCCGGCCACAGGGCACGATTACGAAGAAGTGCGCGGTGAGGAGGTGGACCAACCGTAGCCTAACGCCGCTGCTGTCGATCCGCACGTACACGTACGCTGGAGAGGTGGGGTCTCCCAATGGGCAAGATCTCCGAGGACACGGACTTTGTCGACAACAACAAAGTGGAGGCGACAGCCATCGAGAAGCTCCACTGCGTCTAGGAGCAGGAGACCGCTGAGGCGCGACGGCGCGAGGAGGAGGACGCTCGCTGGGCCATCAGGTGCATGTGCGCCTAAGAGGAGTTTCAGCGGAAGGACGCCGTCCACCGCGTGAAGACGGAGCTCGTTGAGCTCAAGTAGGAGGAGCGCGTCGGTCGTCGGTTGCCGCCGTGCTCACAGGCCCGGTGAGGAATCACAGGGCCAAATTTTGGTAATGTAGGGATGCGGTAGGCTAGATTAGGTTTTTATTTTATGTTTCTGGTTGATTTTGCATCTGTATGATGTATCCATGAACTCAATCGCCATCAATGTTTTCATGAACTGCTTGATCACTTTAAAGTTGTCCCACGAGCATAGTAGGAGAACTGAACTTTACTTGGATTTGGAGATACGATCAAACGGTCTATGGTACATTATACATATGGCATTCCGGGTAAATACTTAAAAATTACAAACGTTGAACGCGACAGCAAAGCATCATATAACCTGGAATAGTACATTAGTTAAGGAAGCAGCCAGCTCTGCTCAGGAGAGGTGAACGTTGAACTGGAGCAGGCTCTTTCCACCGTCGGTGGTGTGCTGATCGTCGGTTTGCAGCGTCTGAATGGCGGCGAAGCCCTTGGCGTTCTGGTACTTCCCGGTGCCGCCGATGATGGTGACGTGGGACGCCGCTGACGCCGCCATCCGGTGCACCCCGACGAAGCTGAGCGTGTCGCCGTGCACTTCGCCACCGCCGAACATGGCCGTCAGGACGACCGTCTTGCTGGTGGCGTCCTTTGAGGTCGCGACGTGGAATCCCTGCGCACTGCCAACGACCGCAGCACCGAGCTCGTGGCTCTCGGTGAGGTCTTCGTCGATGATGGTGGTCGTGCCGAAGAGGGCGTTTTGGGGCGTGGCACCGGTCGGCATGTCGCCCGCGTTGACGGAGGGGATGTTATTGTTGTTGTTGTCCGCGACGAGGTTGACGGATGTACTTCCGACGACGCCGTTGCCGTTGGCCAGGTCGGCGGCGCTCGCCACCACCCCAGTCACCATGAGCGCCGCCGACGGCCGCGAGCCGCCGCCGAGGATGTCGTGCATGAAGAACGTAAGCGGCGGGTGGTCACCCGCAGACACACCGCCGTTTGCCGTTACACCTTCAGCCGCAGTGGGAGCTACCCCTGCAGCGCCAGCGGCGTTGGATGGCAAAGGTAATGCCGCCGCGGGCGCGGGCACTGGCACCACCACTGGGTCAGCAGACGGCTCGGTCGGCACCTGCAATGGATCGACCGGAAGAGGAGCCTGTACCGGAGGCTTCACCGCGGGATGCTCGTCGAGGACGCGGCCGGCGAATGCGCAGCTCGCGACAGCGAGCGCGACCATCAAACAGATCGCCACCTTGACCATCTTCAAACGTATGTGTTTGAACTTTGGACTTCGGAGGACACCGGAGAAGAGCAGGGGCTCTGTGTTCAGAGTTCAGAGGCTACGTGCTCCAAAGTAAATTCTTCTAGTGGCGACTGCTGCTGCCTGCTGGTGGTGTGCATCAGTGAGTGCGTGTGTTCGCTAGATTTATACGGGGTTTTCGGTGTGCAGATCAAATGGGGTGGTGTATGTGTGGCAGGTGCAGACCGGGAAACGGGTGGAGTTGCTCTGGTGTTGCGGGGTTGTTGCACAAGAAACCTCCCGGCGACACGAGGAATGGTTGGGATGAGTAAGATGACATAGGGAAACCGGTGCATCTTTCCGAGGAGTTGGCGATGGGAGTGACGAGTTTTGTTAAAGCAAATCAGCATGGGCGCCTTTGGTTATCTGCATCCCCTGGCACGCATCGAACCAGCAATTTTTTTTTTGAGGAAAAGGCAGTCGAATCTGCCATCCGATTAGATAGATAGAGTGCTACGCACAGAATGACCCTTATAAGGGAAACCGGGTCCAAAAACCATACATTGCCCGGTTTATAAGGAAAACCGAGACGAAAAACCGCACAAGCGAGGAGTCCCGTCATCCACACAACGCAGGCTACCAACGCAACAAACACACCTCTAGCTCCGGGGCCGCCGCCCCGACGTACCATCCAGAACAACCTTCGCATTGCCCGAAGACGAACCAGACGGGTCGACAAACTCGCCGTCCACACAGATATCCAAGTCGCCACCCAAGCACCATGCTTTCGGGGCCGCCGCCCCGACGTAGCAACCAGGACGACCTTCGCATAGCCCGAAGACGAACCAGCCGGGTCGACGACCTTGCCGCCCACGCAGCCCCAGAATCGCCACCCAAAACCAAGCAGCGCCACGACCCCGCCCCATAGGGCCGTTGCCGCAAAGGAGCTCAAGGCCGCCGCCTCGAAGTGCCACCACCCTCCAGGACCGCCGCCCTGGCGTCCGCTGCCCAAGACCACATAGCCATGTGTCCCACCACCGAGAACCCGTCGCACCGCAAAGGCCAAGAGCTCCAAGGCGACCCCTCCAACAAGGTAATGACGCGTCCGTCACCGTCGCCCGCTCCCGATGGAGCTTAGATTTTCACCCGGAGAACTTGAAGCCACTCGCGTCGATCGGGATCGGAACTCCACAACGACGCCAACAAGAAGGGATACGACGCCCGAAGGCGCCGCCGTCATCGGCACAGACCGGAGTCGGTGCAAGGCTTTCACCCGGAGTTCGAACCCAGAACGCAAAGCTCGGGGAGCCGCTGGGAGGCAGCAAGACCATGTCGTCGACCACCATCTCCACCGCAAGACCATCCACCGCTGCACCTCACGCCGCGGCAATGCTCTGCCTGGCCGCGCCCAAAGCCGCAGCCGCTGCTCCGGGGCCGCCGCCCCGGCATCCTCGCCCGCCTCTGGAGCAAGCCAACCGAAGGAGGAAAGCCCCCCAAGCAGCGGCCACCACCCACGCATCTCCTCCCCGCATACGCACGGCCAGGCCCCGTCTTCCCCAAGTCCGGCCGCCAAGCAGCAAGGCGAGCTGCCCAGCAACCGCATCTGCACTGGCCCGCCTGGCCCAAGGCGAGCCCAGATCGGGCCCGCATCGCCGCCGCCAGCCGCAGCGCCCGGGCCGCCGCGCGCAGGGCTCCTCCTCCGCGCCCGCCAGCGGCAACCTCCCCAGCGCCACCTCCTGCTCCAGCCGCCATGGAAGCCCGCAGCGAATCCCGCTGCCACGGGTTCCCCAATCCCGTGCGCAGCCCCTCCCGGCCGGAGGAGAAACGAGGCCTGCCGCCGCCGGCTCCGCGCGGGCTTTGCCCGACGGAGCACACCGGCGACGGCAGAGAAGGAGGTGGGTGGGGTTTCGGTGGTGGCCGGCCGGAATTTGCTCCGCCGCCCGTGTCGCCCAGGGGAGGGAGCGACGCGGGGGCCTTTTTCGGTAGCTTGTCAATTGTTGAGAGGATGATATTTGCTAAATTTTCAGTTTGTTTGGTTGCCTGGACCGAGTCGCGTTCTTGCACGATCCGCTTCTCAAATCTCCACGCCCGCTGAAGTAAAAGAGAATTTTCGGCACACGGGCGGAGACGAGAATGGAGATGGCGGAAGCTGCGGTGCGTATCGGCGAAAAGCGAAAAGGGGGACGGGAAGGATTCCGTCACCTCCCGCCGCGCCCCATGGCCTATTTCTACCCCTCCTCCACTGTCCCCCCAATTTTCGAGCTCCTCCTCCCATCGGCAAGCAGGTAAGAGGCGCACACATCTCCGGTCGGCGACGGTTGCAGCGGCGGCGGCGAGTACATCTGGGCTGCTTCATCTACTTCCTGGTCCAGCGCATCTTCATCTCCGGCGATGACTTTAAGCCATCTCTTATCCCTGTACCGCGGCAATGTATAGATTTAGGTTAGGAGTAGTCAGATCTTGCCTAGAGTTTGGTTTTGTAGCAGGGGTAAGTTTGAATTGTGGTGAGATATCATGATCTTGCTAGGATTCGATATATTCGGTTGCTACTTGCTACTGCCATGATCTTGTCTAGGATTTGGTCTTGTAGCAGGGGTTAGTCCAAAATGTGGTGAGCTATCATGATCTTGCAAGGGTTTGTGCTATTCACCGTTGCAATTAACTGCATGTCTGATTTAGGATGATTGTTGGTATGTTTTGTGCTATTCACAGTTGCAATGAACTGCTTGTCTGATTTAGGATGTACTATGATGTCTACGGGTGCTTCTATTCTTGTAAACAGTGTTGGGCCTCCAAGAGCAGAGGTTTGTAGAACAGCAGCAAGTTTTCCCTTAAGTGGATCACCCAAGGTTTATCGAACTCAGGGAGGAAGAGGTCAAATATATCCCTCTCAAGCAACCCTGCAATCACGGTACAAGAAGTCTCTTGTTTCCCCAACACACCTAATACACTTGTCAGATGTATAGGTGCACTAGTTCGGCGAAGAGATAGTGAAATACAAGCAGTATGGATGTATATGAATGGTAATAGCAATCTGAATAAAATATGGCAGCGAGTAAACATGCAACAGAACAATAAATAAACAGAGATTCGATGTTTGGAAACAAGGCCTAGGGATCATACTTTCACTAGTGGACACTCTCAACATTGATTGCATAATAAATAATAGCTTCTCTCATTTGTGCTACATATACTCTTTTGTTGGATGACAAACACCATTCGTTGTGTAGGGCTACAAGAGCACCTCAATGCCGGAGTTAACAAGCTCGACAACATTCGATGTTCATATTTAAATAACCTTAGAGCATAATAGATCTTTGCAAAATAAACCAAGAACTAACATAGCATACACACTGTCCACATTACACTTTGAAAGGAGGAATAGATCACAACAATACTATCATAATGACAATTAACTCCACAACCTACAAGAGGTCATGATCATAGCCTACGACAAGAACCACACGGTGCACACACTAGCACCTTTACACCATGCAGGAGGAATAGACTACTTTAATAACATCACATGAGTAGCACATAAACTAGTAGCGATACAAAGCTCATCATATGGATCTCAATCATGTAAAGCAGCTCATGAGATCATTGTATTGGAGAGAGAGATTAACCACATAGCTACGGTAGAGCCCTCAGCCCCCGGGGAGAACTACTCCCTCCTCATCATGGGAGACAGCGATGGCGATGGAGATGGCGGCGGTGTCGATGGAGATGGCTCCGTGGGCAATTCCCTGTCCCGGCAGGGTGCCGGAACAGACTTCTATCCCCGAATTGGAGTTTCGCGATGGCGGCGGCGCCCTGGATGTTTTCTGGAGTTTCGTCAATCTGTGTCGGGTTTTTAGGTCGCGAGGGACTTTATAGGCGAAGAGGTGGCGTCGGAGGGGCACCAGGGCGCCCTCCCCATAGGTCGGCACGGCCAGGGGCCTGCCCGCGCGACCGTATGGTCTGGGCCCCCTGGGCCTCCTCTCCGTCTCCCCTTCGGTGTCCTGGTCCGTCTCGGTGAATTTTGATGTTTGGTCTTCGTTTCGTCGAATTCGAGAATATTGCCCGAGCCTTTCTGGACCAAAAACAACAGAAACGCGGCACTTCGACATCTTGTTAATAGGTTAGTTCCGAAAAATGCATAAAAACGATATAAAGTGTGAACAAAACATGTAAGTATTGTCATAAAACAAGCATGGAACATCAGAAATTATGGATACGTTTGAGACGTATCATACTACGATGTGTGTAGGACTCCTTCTGTGATGACTTTAGCCAGACGCTTCTCTGCGTTGGGGACTCTCAGAATCCCTTCGCAAGTTCCCGATTCACATTCCTCCTATGACTCCAAGGTGGCGGTCACCCCTCTGCATGTGTCTGACCTGGTGGCTCAGGTAGTGGCAGAGGTAGCGGCTAGGTTGGCCACCACGAAGAAGAACAAGAACCATAGGGGAGCGGAGAGGGCCTTGAAGACGGGGGCAAAATGGAATGCCACCATGAAATTACTTCCGTTCATGTCCAGCTTCGTGTTGGAGAAGATGTGCGGCTTGATCCAGAGCGGAGTGAGAACTGACAAAGGATTCAAGGAAGTCCATCTCAATGTTGTGGTGAAGGGACTTTTTGACCACTGTGCTGTGTCTCCACTCGGTGTACAACCACCTGAGGAAGTGGAGGCAGAGGTGGCTGACCATTAGCAGGCTCCGCGATCTAAGCGGTGCTCAGTGGTGCGAGGATACCAAATGCATCGTCCTTGAGGGTGAGCACTACTGCGGGAACGTCGCGGTGAGCACCTCACTAACCCAGACCTTCTCACTAACTTTTGTGATCACCCACGAGCAGAACTAACATCATTGTCCCTTCGTATCGTAGGATCATCCAAAGAACGCGGAGTTCCTGAATGTGCCCATTGCCAACTACGACGAGATGCATACCACCTTCTCCTTCGGCCTCGCCACTGGCAAGTACGTCATGAGATCCAATGAGCCCCTAGGCTCGGCTGCAGCAAATCCTGCACCTGAGGATGCTGAAACCCAGGAGTCCAACACGGTCAACCTCGATGCCGACAAGCCTGCCGACGCGCCTGAGAAGGCGACCGCCGGCAAGAGGAAGAGAGGTGCCTTCGCGGACGACGAGCTGGTAGCCTTCACCAACATGACTGTTGCTGTGAAGGACGTCGCACAGGCCATCAGGGACAACAAGCCCACGGACATGCACCCTGACCTGTACATTGTGGTCATGGACATGCTTGGCTTCGCCGAGGATGATCTCGTGGCCGCCCTGATACGTCTCAAACGTATCTATAATTTCTTATGTTCCATGCTACTTTTATGACAATACTTGCATGTTTTATACATACTTTACATCATTATTATACATTTTCCGGCACTAACCTATTAACATGATGCCGAAGTGCCAGTTGTTGTTTTCTGCTGTTTTTAGTTTCAGAAAAAGGAAATATTCTCGGAATTGGACGAAATCAACGCCCAGGGTCTTATTTTTCCGCGATCCAGAAGACCGGAGGAGATACGAAGTGGGGCCACGAGGCGCCGACACAACAGGGCGGCGCGGCCTGGCCCCTAGCCGCGCGGCCCTGGCGTGTGGGCCCCTCGCGTCGCCCCCTGACCTACCCTTCCGCCTAGTTAAAGCCTTTGTCGCGAAACCCTCTGTACCGAGAGCCACGATACGGAAAACCTTCCAGAGATGCCGCCGCCAATCCCATCTCGGGGGATTCAGGAGATCGCCTCCGCACCCTGCCGGAGAGGGGAATCATCATCGGAGGGCTCTACATCATCATGCCCGCCTCGGATTGATGCGTGAGTAGTTCATCCTTGGACTATGGGTCCATAGCGTAGCTAGATGGTTGTCTTCTCCGCTTGTGCTATCATTGTTTAGATCTTGTGAGCTGCCTAACATGATCAAGATCATCTATTTGTAATGCTACATGTTGTGTTTGGTGGGATCCGATGAATATAGAATATTATGTCAAGTTGATTATCAATCTATCATATATGTGTTGTTTATGTTCTTGCATGCTCTCTGTTGCTAGTAGAGGCTCTGGCCAAGTTGATACTTGTAACTCCAAGAGGGAGTATTTATGCTCGATAGTGGGTTCATGCCTCCATTTAATTTGGGACAGTGACAGAAAGTTCTAAGGTTGTGGATGTGTGTTGCTACTAGGGATAAAACATCGATGCTTTGTCTAAGGATATTTGTGTTGATTATATTACGCACCATACTTAATGCAATTATCTCTTGTTTACAACTTAATACGGAGGGGTGCGGATGCTAACCCGAAGGTGGATTATTTAGGCATAGATGCATGCTGGATAGCGGTCTATGTACTTTGTCGTAATGCCCCGATTAAATCTCATAGTAATCATCATTGATATGTATTGAATCTTTATTTGTCAATTGCCCACTGTAATTTGTTCACCCAACATGTTAGTTATCTTATTGGAGAGACACCACTAGTGAATGGACCCCGGTCCATTCTTTTACATCTGAATACAATCTGCAATCATTGTTCTTTTTGTTCTTCGCAAACAAACACCATCTTCCACTCGATACGTTTAATCCTTTGTTTTCAGCAAGCCGGTGAGATTGACAACCTCACTGTTACGTTGGGGCAAAGTATCTTGATTGTGTTGTGCAGGTTCCACGTTGGCGCCGGTTTCACCGGTGTTGCGCCGCACTACACTCCTCCACCAACAACCTTCACGTGCTTCTTGGCTCCTACTGGTTCGATAACCTTGGTTTCATACTGAGGGAAACTTGCTTCTATACGCATCATACCTTCCACTTGGGGTTCCCAAAGGACGTGTGCTTCGCGCATATCAAGCTAAATTTCGCCGTTGCCGGGGAGATCAAGACACGCTGCAAGGGGAGTCTCCACATCCAATCTCTTTACTTTGTTTTTGTCTTGCTTTACTTTATTTTATTTACTGTCTTGTTTGCTTTATATTAAAAACACACAAAAATTAGTTACTTTACTTTCTGTCTTGTTTACTTGTTCTATATCAAAACACAAAAAAATTAGTTACTTGTCTTTACTTTACTTTATTCTACTTGCTTAGTTACTTTATTACTACTAAAATGAGTAATCCTGAAGTTGAAGTTCGTTCTTTTAAGCAACAAGGTGGAGAAAGTTTTAAAGATGCTTGGTACAGAATTAGTAATGCTCATCATAAGTGCATTGAGAAACACTCCACTATTATCCTTCTTAGGAACTTTTATGTTGGCCTATCTAGCTGGAATATGTATGTTCTTGATACTCTTTTGGAGGTAATTTCCTAGGTACTCCCGCTTTAGAAGCTAGTTGCATCATTGAGAGTCTAGTTGGAATACCACCTGTTAATGAAGTTAAAATTGAAATCTCTCTTGAGGATGTCATGAAAAAGTTGGAAACCATAGAGAAAATTTTTCCAAGTGTTGAAGCTAAATTGGGAATGCTACTTGATAATACTGATAAACTTGATAAATCCCTAGGAAGAATTGATGAAAGAATTGGTGTCCTAGAAAATTGTGTTGTCCATGATAATCAAACCAATAGGATTGGTGAACTTGAAAAAGCTATGGGAACCTTGGGTTCAACTTTTTCTTCTCTTAAGTTTAAGGAGAAAGCTTATGTGGGTAAAGAGCAAAAATTCATGTATGTCTCTAAGGTGCCTAAACCAAAGAATTATTATAGGCCTAAAATTGATAAAACCCCTAGCACCACCATAGGAAATTTAGATAATGGAGCATCTAAGGTACCCTCTGCAACATGTTGTGGTTGTAAGAAAAATTATGATGTTGATGCTTCTTCTCTTGATAATACTTGATTTGCACTTTCTGCGCCTAGCTGAAAGGCGTTAAAGAAAAGCACTTCTTGGGAGATAACCCATGTTTTATTTTTACTGTATTGTTGAGTCTTGGAAGTTGTTACTACTGTAGCAACCTCTGCTTATCATGTTTTTTGTGCCAAGTAAAGTCTCTATGGTAAAGTTGATGCTAGATTTGGATTGCTGCGCAGAAACAGAATTGCTGTCTGTCACGAATTTGCCTAGAACTCTCTGTAAAAAATCAAAAAAATCTGCCAATTTACGTGTGTGATCCACAGATATGTACGCAACTTTTATTAGTTTTGAGTTTTTCCGTTTGAGCAAGCTAAGTGCCTCTGTAAAATTCATCTTTACGGACTTTTCTGTTTTGGCAGATTCTGCCTTTTATTTCGCATTGCCGCTTTTGCTATGTTGAATGAGTTTCTTTGTTCCATTAACTTTCAGAAGTTTGTGCAATGTCCAGAGGTATTAAGAATGATTATGTCACCTCTGAATGTGTGAATTTTTGATTATGCACTAACCCTCTAATGAGTTTGCTTGAAGTTTGGTGTGGAGGAAGTTTTCAAGGGTCAAGAGAAGAGGATGATACATTATGATCAAGAAGAGTGAAAGGTCTAAGCTTGGGGATGCCGGTGGTTCATCCCTGCATATTTTAAGAAGACTCAAGCATCTAAGCTTGGGGATACCCAAGGCATCCCCTTCTTCATCGACAACTTATCAGGTCACTTCTAGTGAAACTACATTTTTATTCCATCACATCTTATGTTCTTTACTTGGAGCGTCTTTTGCTTTTATTTTTGTTTTGGTTTGAATAAAGTTGGATCCCACCATCCTTATATTGGAGATATTACGCTCCGCTTTTTCATATGGAACACTTGTGTTCTTAGTTGTGCTTTAATGTTCATGGCGAAGGCTGAAATTGCTTCGTTAATTGCTGTTTGGTTGGAATCAGAAAATGCTTCATATGGTTTGGAATAACTTGAAACTTGGCAATTGTTTTGAGCTCTCATAGATCATGTTTAAGCTCTTGCATCATGTAGTTTAATCTATTAGTGGAGAACTACCGTAGAGCTTGTTAAATTTGGTTTGCATGATTGGTCTCTCTAAGTCTAGATATTTTCTGGTAAAGTGTTTAAACAACAAGGAAGACAGTGTGGAGTCTTATAATGCTTGCAATATGTTCTTGTGTAAGTTTTTCTGTACCTGTTCATACTTGTGTTTGCTTCAAACAACCTTGCTAGCCCAAACCTTGTAATGAGAGGAAATGCTTCTCGTGCATCCAAACACCTTGAACCAAAACTCATACCATTTGTGTCCACCATATCTACCTACTATGTGGTATTTTTCTGCCATTCCAAAGTAAATTACTTGAGTGCTACCTTTAAATTTTCATTCCTTTATCTTTGCAATATATAGATCATGGGACAAATAGCTTAAAAACTATTGTGGTGATGAATATGTAGTTATGTGTCTTAGTTCTTATAAGTTGCTTGTTGAGCGGTAACCATGTTTCTGGGGACGCCATCAACTTTTTACCTTTGTTGGATATCATGTGAGATGCTATGCATGTTCGTCTTGTCTGAAGTAAGGGTGATTTTCATGATCAAATGGTTTGAGTACGCATATTGTTAGAGAAGAACATTGGGCCGCTAACCAAAGCCATGTATCATGGTGGAAGTTTCAGTTTGGACATACAACCTCAATCTCTTATGAGAATTTTATCTGTTGTTGAATGCTTATGCATTAAAAGAGGAGTCCATTACCTGTTGTCTATGTTGTCCCGATATGGATGTCCTAAGTTGAGATCTATTAAAAACGAGAAATCAAATGCAATTGATCTCCTAGGACCTTTGTACAGGCGGCATAGAGGTACCCCTTTGTGACACTTGGTTGAAACATATGTTATGCAATGATAATCCGTGTTAATCCAAGCTAATTAGGACAAGGTGCGAGCACTATTAGTACTCTATCCATGAGGCTTGCAACTTGTAGGAAGTATTATGCATAGCACATATGAATTATTACTAGCGTTGACAAAATTGTTTCTATGTTTTCAAAATAAAAGCTCTAGCACAAAAATAGTAATCCATGCTATTCTTTTACTTTATGTTGAGTCAGTTTACCCACTTCTTTCTATCTTAGAAGCAAACACTTGTGTTAACTGTGTGCATTGATTCTTACATATTTACTTATTGCACTTGTTATATTACTCTATGTTGACAATTATCCATGAGATATACATGTTACAAGTTGAAAGCAATTGCTGAAACTTAATCATCCTTTGTGTTGCTTCAATGCATTCTACTTTGAATTTATTGCTTATGAGTTAGCTCTTATGCAAGTCTTGTTGATACTTGTCTTGAAAGTACTATTCATGAAAAGTTTTGCTATATGATTCATTTGTTTAGTCATCATCTTTTGTTAGCAATCTTTTGCTTCAGATCACTCCA
The DNA here is from genome assembly GCA_030979885.1 of Lolium multiflorum. Lineage (NCBI taxonomy): Eukaryota > Viridiplantae > Streptophyta > Magnoliopsida > Poales > Poaceae > Lolium > Lolium multiflorum. The sequence goes on from CM061750.1 coordinate 333,243,227, forward strand.
TCCATCTCATATGCTTTACAATAATGTTGATCAAGGTTATCTTAGTAGCACGTCACTTCAAAAATTATTTGTGTTATCGTTTACCTACTCGAGGGCGAGTAGGAACTAAGCTTGGGGATGCTTGATATGTCTCAAACGTATCTATAATTTCTTATGTTTCATGCTACTTTTATGACAATACTTGCATGTTTTTACATACTTTACATCATTATTATACATTTTCCGCACTAACCTATTAACAAGATGCCGAAGTGCCGTTGTTTTCTGCTGTTTTTGGTTTCAGAAATCCTACGAAGGAAATATTCTCGGAATTGGACGAAATCAACGCCCAGGGTCTTATTTTTCCGCGAAGCTTCCAGAAGACCGGAGGAGATACAAAGTGGGGCCACGAGGCACCGACACAACAGGGCGGCGCGTCCTGGCCCCTGGCCGCGCGGCCCTGGCGTGTGGGCTCCTCGCGTCGCCCCCTGACCTACCCTTCCGCCCACTTAAAGCCTTCGTCGCAAAACCCTCTGTACCGAGAGCCACGATACGGAAAACCTTCCAGAGACACCGCCGCCGCCAATCCCATCTCGGGGATTCAGAGATCGCCTCCGCACTGCCCGAGGGGAATCATCACCGGAGGGCTCTACATCATCATGCCCGCCTCCGGATTGATGCGTGAGTAGTTCATCCTTGGACTATGGGTCCATAGGTAGCTAGATGGTTGTCTTCTCCGCTTGTGCTATCATTGTTTAGATCTTGTGAGCTGCCTAACATGATCAAGATCATCTATTTGTAATGCTACATGTTGTGTTTGGTGGGATCCGATGAATCTAGAATATTATGTCAAGTTGATTATCAATCTATCATATATGTGTTGTTTATGTTCTTGCATGCTCTCCGTTGCTAGTAGAGGCTCGGCCAAGTTGATACTTGTAACTCCAAGAGGGAGTATTTATGCTCGATAGTGGGTTCATGCCTCCATTTAATCTGGGACAGTGAGAAAGTTCTAAGGTTGTGGATGTCTGTTGCTACTAGGGATAAAACATCGATGCTTTGTCTAAGGATATTTGTGTTGATTACATTACGCACCATACTTAATGCGATTATCTGTTGTTTAATACTGGAGGGTGCGGATGCTAACCGGAGGTGGATTATTTAGGCATAGATGCATGCTGGATAGCGGTCTATGTACTTTGTCAATGCCGATTAAATCTCATAGTAATCATCATTGATATGTATTGAATCTTTATTTGTCAATTGCCCTGTAATTTGTTCACCCAGATGTTAGTTATCTTATTGAGAGACACCACTAGTGGTGTGGACCCCGGTCCATTCTTTTACATCTGAATACATTCTACTGTTTTTACTGTTCTTTGCAAATAGACACCATCTTCCACTCGATACGCTTAATCCTTTGTTTTCAGCAAGCCGGTGAGATTGACAACCTCACTGTTACATTGGGGCAAAGTATCTTGATTGTGTTGTGCAGGTTCCATGTTGGAGCCGGTTTCACTGGTGTTGCGCCGCACTACACTCCTTCACCAACAACCTTCACGTGCTTCTTGGCTCCTACTGGTTCGATAACCTTGGTTTCATACTGAGGGAAACTTGCTTCTATACGCATCATACCTTGCACTTGGGGTTCCCAACGGACGTGTGCTTCGCGCGTATCACGCCCTCAGCCACCTCGTCGATCACAAGGCCCAGAGTTCCAGCTTCGTCGACATGATCGAGCCATACCGCGTCCTCTGGCTGAGGAACTACCTTGGCAAGTACCACGGCAAGGTGTAGTGGTGCCCTTGAGGGGGTGGTTCAGGGATGCATGCATGGAGATGGTCATGATGATGATGATGATGTATATTCTGGCAGTAGCTAGGATGAAAAACATTTGATGGCCCTGATGGCGTGTGATGCAACGTCCGTTGGGAACCCCAAGAGGAAGGTGTGATGCGCACAGCAGTAAGTTTTCCCTCAGAAAGAAACCAAGGTTATCGAACCAGTAGGAGATAAAGGCCACGTGAAGGTTGTTGGTGGAGGAGTGTAGTGCGGCGCAACACCAGGGATTCCGCGCCAACGTGGAACCTGCACACACACAATCAAAATACTTTGCCCCAACTTATGAGGTTGTCAATCTCACCGGCTTGCTGAAAACAAAGGATTAAACGGTGTGGAGAATGATGCTTGTTTGCGAAGAACAACGAGAACAAAGATTGCAGTAGATTGTATTTCAGATGTAAAAAAGAACCGGTGTCCACAGTTCACTAGTGGTGTCTCTCCAATAAGATAAATAGCATGCTGGTGAACAAATTACAGTGGGCAATTGACAGAATAGAGATTCATATACATATCATGATGACTACTATGAGATTTAATCAGGGCATTACGACAAAGAACATAGACCGCCATCCAATGCATCTATGCCTAAAAAGTCCACCTTCAGGTTAGCATCCGCACCCTCTCCAGTATTAAGTTGCAAACAACAGACAATTGCATTAAGTATGGTGCGTAATGTAATCAACACAAATATCCTTAATTAGACAAAGCATTGATGTTTTATCCCTAGTGGTATCAGCACATCCACAACCTTAGAACTTTCTGTCACTGTCCCAGATTCAATGGAGGCATGAACCCACTATCGAGCATAAATACTCCCTCTTGGAGTTACAAGTATCAACTTGGCCAGAGCCTCTACTTGCAACAGAAAGCATGCAAGAACATAAACAACACATATATGATAGATCAATTAATAAACTTGATATAGTATTCAATAGGGATTTCTATTTTCGTGCCCTCGGGTCGTTAGTTGTACTCAGTTTTCCCCAGCCCCTTAGTTTTTCCTCAGTTTTCCCCAAGCCTATGTCCCCGCGAAGGAGCTCGACGGAAGGAATCCGTTTATTTGGACGTTCGTGCTGGCGTGGCCGCGTCCGTGGGGCCGCGTCGTGTGGGGCCGCGTCGCGTGGGGCTGGTAGAAAGGGACCGCGTGGGACAGGACGAGAAGCGTTTGCACGTGAGCAGGAGCTGGGTTTTGTCTCTCTCGGCCCAAATTGGCATTTTTAAGAGCACCTTTTCCCCTCTTTCTCTCTGTCTTTTTCACCAAATTAGTATCAAATCTAGAGAAGCTTCTATTTCTGTCTTTCTTCAATATGGCAGCAAATCTAGTAGCAAATCTCTGGGGTTATTTATGCCTTTTGGCCCTCGTTTTTTGCCCAATATGGCAGCAAATCTAGTAGCAAATCTAGAAGCTAGTATATGATAAATTGACAACTGCATAATCAGAAAACTAAGTATAATACATAGGGAAACTGCATACAGCAGCCAATAACGTTGTAATATACAAGACACACGCAATGTATGGACAACAAGAAGATTAGGATGAATGAATTTGTTCTTCATTCCTCCTCATATATTTCGTCGTCGCTCCATTCGTGCATTACCCGAAGGAAATATTCATTGAACTCCCTCCGTCTGCAGTGTGCGGCCAATACATCCTCCAAACGGTATGGCTTGTGTTCATTTCTCATACCGTAGCTTCCTATTCTATCCACACGTACTGCCCACTCATCCCAGGCCTTTGTATCATGAGAGTACTCTGATATAACCCAAATCCGTGTACTAGATGCAGCCAGGTCGAAGTGTCGGGTACACTCGGTGTCGACGGAGATACACCGGATATAATTCACGAAGAAGGCATTACTGCCAATGTTACTGACGGGGATGGAGAGAGCGGCTCCGAGTGTCCACACGGTACACCAATGGTCTGCCCTCCAAAACCACGCTGACCAACAACACAAGCAGCAGATCGCCATCCGACTTCACAAGGTAGAACTTCTGATGTCCAAGTTCTGGAAATGAAATTAGTGTCTCCATCTTGACAGTGCTCGCGCGCTCCTGCAACTGTAAATTGGTCCACACTATTCTTCCGTTCTCAAAATTGTCCACGGCTAGTGCATACAGTTCACCATTGAACGGGGTAATGCAACGCAGACAATGGTTCTTGATCGAAAATCTTTTTCCCAATCTTCATCTATATCCTTAGTTGGAGTGCTCTCATCGACCCAACCAATTTCCGACGGGTAATGTGCGGCAACGAAGACCATAGTCGGGGATTTGATCACAACGACTGATTTCAGGAAAACAGATGGCATCTGCGCCTCAAACATAGTGTTCGATTTCTTTGTGAGTGGGTTCAGAAGCCGTATCTTGTGCGGCGGGTTCTTCCGGGCAAGCACGATGACGCCACGGCAAAATCCGAAGAAGTAGTATCTGGGCAAGCACGATAACATTCAGCACTAAGATGTTTAAGATTGAAAATAAAGAGGTAGATATGGAGGAAGTTGAACCTTGTATGAACTTCCGATAGATCTATGGTGACGTAGCGTGATGTGCCGAGTTGGAGGAAGGTGAACTCAGCGACGTGTGGAAGGGCGTGGTCTAGCATGATCCATTCGTCAGGTGCACGTCGGGCTCAGGCAAACCTGAGCGCCAATTTCTAGACTTGCCTCATGGCGAGTAGGTGTCGGCGTACTCCTCGTTCGCCAGCAAGCATTCGCCGATCTTGTGAAGTGGTCCATCAGCCGAGAGAGAGGCCCAGTTCAGGAGCCGCCGGCGGATGCGCCGCCCTCGGAGGCGACGCGCTCGGCGGCGGCGGCGGCGACGGGGGCGGCGGCCGGCTCGGCGGCGGCGGGCTCGGCGGCGACGCTCGGCGGGCGACGGGCCGGGCGACGGCCGCCGCGCATTCTTCTTCTCCATCGCCGGCAGGGTAGCGTGCGTACGGCGGTTGGGGTTTTTTCGATTTGGAGAAGTTGATGGGACGTGAGAGGGTGGTTTCGTGCGTGAGCGAGAATGAGACGACTGTGTGCAGAGGGAGGGAGGGAGGGGCTTACGCGTCCTAAATGCGACCCGCGTCCTACGCGTCCACTATTTGCACCGCGACACGCGTCAACAATGGCACGTCTTCCACTTCGCACCGCAACACGTCCTCGAGTCTAACCCTGGAAATTTAGATATACTCGGTATACCCTCGAGTCATATACTAGCATTTTTTGTGTGCTCAGTTTTCTCCTTGAGTGCTAATACGGCTAGTGCAATATACTCAGTTTTACCCTCAAGTGGCTGGTCAACGAGAGTCAACAAATGGGATTAACTAGTTAAATGAGTTATTTAATGTGAAAAAAATCCGAAAAAGAGTGGCACTTACTCATGGAGTCTTTACCACAAATTGCCACTTCTCAAATCATAGATAAATCATAGATAAATCAAGTTTCACCACAAATTGCCACTTCTCAAATCACCTAATAGCTATGAAGGTGCATGGTTTTCCATAATAAGCCCTACCCAAAACAGCTTTCCCCAAAACATACTTTGTCTGAATGAGGCCATAATTTTCACACTCGTGTAGATTTGTATTGCAAATAGTTTGAGGTAGGCCAAGATGGGTTTCATTGTACAAAACACGCATTTTCCAATTTTTAAATCTCATATTTCAATCCCTTAGTCTGTTTACTACTCACTTGCCCTTGGTTTCTTGATACTACTCAGTTTTGCCCTCTCCCTTCACACACTCACAGACGCCCAACATTGCCCCGATTGGTCTAGCCCATGTCACGCGGATCGTGCCCGACGACCGTTGATCGTATGATCTAACGGGCAGGATAATCCCTATCTCTCTCTGGTCGGGCCACCACCCTCTCTCTCTCTCTCTCGTCGGAAGCTTCCACCCTCTATGTATGCGAAAGGGCGGTTACCCAGTACGCTAAAGTTTGGTTTTCCGCATTATTTTTCACGAGCTAAATTATAAACTCTTTTTAGGCATTACTTTTCACGCAAAACGATAAACCATCACCGATTTGTTGTAGCCATTACTTTCCACGCAAAAATCGATAAACCATCACCGATTTGTTGTAGCCATTACTTTCCACGCAAAAAAATGATAAACCATCACCATTTGTTGTAGCCAATACTTTTCACGCAAAAAATGATAAACCATCACCGATTTGTTGTAGCCATTACTTTTCACGCAAAAAAATGATACACCATCACCCATTTCTTGTAGCCATTACTTTCCACGCAAAAAATGATAAACCATCACCGATTTTGTTGTAGCCATTACTTTTCACGCAAAAAAATGATACACCATCACCCATTTCTTGTACCCATTACTTTCAACGCAAAAAACGATAAACCATCACCGATTTTGTTGTAGCCATTACTTTTCACGCAAAAATATGATACACCATCACCCATTTCTTGTACCCATTACTTTCCACGCAAAAAACGATAAACCATCACCGATTTTGTTGTAGCCATTACTTTTCACGCAAAAAATGATAAACTATATCACGAAGTTCCATTTCCGTCAACATAGTCCGCATTAGTTTTTTTGTTGAGATATATACTCCCACAACGGTCGTCTCCTCCTTAATTTATTGTGTATAAACCCCACAACGGTCATCTCCTCCTTATTTTATTGTGTAAACCCCTACAACGGTCATCTCTCCCTTATAAACACCCACACGGCCATCCCTTGTGTCAATAGGTTCTGCCTCCCTCTTCTTCGTTCACATACACTTTATCCATTGCCATGGCTTCCACGTCTCGGACGCGGACCGGAAGGGGAAGAGAAAGGGGAAGTGGATCATCATCATTGCCACCACCACCGTCAACACTGCCATTGATCATAGAGGAGTTATTCATCGTCGTCTATGAAGACCCTTTGGTCAAGAAGGTACGTACGCGTTCCCACATATATGATGCATGTGATTAATTATGGGCATGTTCTAAAAAACCTTTAATTTCAAGGGTTCCCTAATTTCAAACGATCGCGCTCGATCTCTTTGCAGGAACTCCCAAAAAAATTTGCGGACTATCTTGACGGCAAGGAGCCAGCTAAGGTGTATCTGCGAGCATCTGACTGCGGTCCTCGTCTCGACCGTGGAGGTCCTATTTGACGGACAAGGCCGGATGTACCTCGACAAGGGCTGGGAGAAATTCGCCATCGCGCACGGTGTGGATTTCGGCTGGTTTGTACACTTCAAATATGAAGGCGATGATGTGCTCACAGTGAAGGTGTTCGACGGAACAATGTGCAGGAGGTACTACTACTCAGACGACGAAGATACTGACGATGAAAGCGACGACGACGTGAAGCCATGCATCCATCCCCTTTAGATAATTAAGGGGATTATGACCAAGAATATATATGTAGCTTCATATGCATCGATTTAGAGATCTAGCTATTTTCTATATATTATGCATGTAAAAATAATATTGCATTTCCACTATTATTTGAGCACCACATCCTCCAAACGATGACGATGCCGATGCCGATATCGGCATGGTCAGAACGGCTATGCTCGCCGCCACTGCTAGGTCAACGTCGGGATGCACAATGTTTAGCATAAGAGTCACTTTAGATTAAGCTGCGAAAATAGTCACCTGCCATGGGCTGAGCGGCCCCTACAGAGCGGCTCTATATTATATTCTCTAAATAAAATAGACGACCACAGCGGTCATTGGCTGCGGAGGCCCCACAGAGCGGCAATATATAATTTTCTATAAATAAATAGACGACCCACTGGTCATTGGTTGCGGCAGCCCCATAGAGCGGCCCCATTTATCATTGGCAGCACCGCGTATACAATCAGGAAATAAAACGGCCCACGCGTCGTAGAGATGGATCCACCCGTCGGCACGAGACGGTCAGCGAGGAACCGACCTCACGGTAACGGTAAGGCCTCGACACGGCAACCCGCGTCTTCGATGGGTTTCAAACTAGAGGGAGGGGAAAACTGAGTACAACTAACGAAGCAGGGGCACGAAAATAGAAATCCCTATTCAATATTCATCGGATCCCACCAAACACAACATGTAGCATTACAAATAGATGATTCTGATCATGATAGGCAGCTCACAAGATCTAAACATGATAGCACAAGAGGAGAAGACAACCATCTAGCTACTGCTATGGACCCATAGTTCAAGGATGAAGTACTCACGCATCATTCCGGAGGGGCATGGTGATGTAGAGCCCTCCGGTGATGATTCCCCTCTCCGGCAGGGTGCCGGAGGCGATCTCTGAATCCCGAGATAGGATTGGTGGTGGCAGCGTCTCTGGAACTTTTTCCGTATCGTGGCTCTCGGTACTGGGGTTTTCGCGACGGAGGGATTAAGTAGGCGAACGGGCAGCGTAGGGGGGCACCCGAGGGGCCCACCCCATAGGGCGGCGCGCCCCCCTTCCTGGCTGCGCCGCCACGTGGTGTGGCCACCTCGTGGCCCCTCTCCGTCTCCTCTTCGGTGCTCTGGAACCTTTCGTGGAAAATAAGACCGTGGGCTTTTGTTTCGTCCAATTCCGAGAATATTTTCTGTGTAGGATTTCAAAACCAAAAAACAGAGCGGCGCTTCGGCATCTTGTTAATAGGTTAGTGCCGGAAAATGCATCAAAACATCATAAAGTGTGAACAAAACATGTAGGTATTGTCATAAAACTAGCATGGAACATAAGAAATTATAGATACGTTGGAGACGTATCAGGCCCCTTTTGTAAGTATGATGAGGTGGTATATACTAACCCCTCAGGTGATGGTGGACTTTGCGGTGTTAGGATGAGACACCCACTTTTGTTGTGGTGGTAGGACGACACCATGGTAGTGTAGGAAGAACTTCTGATCGACTTTTGGAATGATCATGCATGCCCACTTTTGTTGTGGTGGTAGGACGACACCATGGTAGTGTAGGAAGAACTTCTAATCGAATTTTGGAATAATCATGCATGCCCCTGTTAGTTTATCATTTGCTGTGAACACTTGTTCTATTGCTCTATTCTGGATTGCTTCATGGTTGTGATCGCTAACTTCTTCTTATGCCATGATAGTGGTATGTGGTGTTTTGCGGGCGGGTTCGAGGAATCTACAGCTCATGGAGAGTCTGTCAAGATCAGGCCAATGGCTTCTCCAACAATAGCTACCGAGGATATGCAACATTGGAGGAGGCACATCAAGAGTACCTCACCTTCCTGAAAGAGGAGTTGCAGGAAGATCATGTCATCGATGAGGCAGTGCCATTAGCACAGCTGCCGCCGGAGGAAGTACATGCTCTACAAGGAGCACCGCCGGAGGTACGTCCCAGCCGGGTGAAATATTACATCATCGCCTTCCTCATCGTGGTGATCGTGAGAGGATCGTGTTCTTCTGAGTGGTGTCTGATCGTATGTAATATGCCAGGGCATGGTAATCTCATCCTATTTGAATTGTGGTAAGGATATGGAACTGTGATTTGAGCAACCAAACAACAGATTCATGTTTTCCTGCGTGCAAGATGGGCTGGAAACGGGAAACCAAACGATGGGGCCTGGGTTCCTTCTCCGCCGCGCAAAAGGCCGCACAGGCTACCAAACGACCCGACTTTCATGCCCCATGGCCCGTTTGCGACCCGCAGGGGCTCCCATCTCGCTGGCGCAGGCATGCAGGAATTCAGCCCAGGCAACCAAACGTGCCCCATGTGTTCGCGTAGGTTGATAGACACAATAATACAACGGACTTTAGAGCATCTCCAGCCGCGTCCCCCAAATGGATTTGGGGCGCGCCGGACGAAATGTTCCCAGCCGCGTGCCCCAAAGCCTCTTTTTGTCCGGCGCGGTCCAATACAGTGTCCGGCGCCCCGAGCCCGTTCGCGCTACACAGGGGACGTTCCGGGCACGCCGGACACAACGAAAAGCAAGATGAGGAGATGCGGGCCAAACGCGTCAGTGGCACATTCAACTTTAAACCTAACTGTCGCCTACCTCGCGACGAAAGTTATTGACGCACAGTGACACACGAACGAAGCGTCGCAACTTTTCCTTAATGGCGACGGAGGGGCAGGCGAGACATCTCGCTGGTGATGCACAGCCTACACGCGTTGCTGGCGCTCGCATGCCACCGTGCGTTCCCGCGCTTTCTTCCCGCCGCTTCTGGCCTCTTCCCGTACTATCTTCCTGCCTCTTCTGGCCACGCCAGCGTCTATAAAAGCCCCCGGCTCAATGGCAGCCACCACAGCCGCCGGCACCCCTTTCTCCGCCGCAAGCACAACCCTGGGTAATGATGAACCGCCACGGCGCCGGCCAGTTACCTCCTCCACCACCGTCTCCACCACCCGAAGCACCGCAGTTCAACATCAGTGTTCGACGCGTGGGAGGAGGCGGCGCTGGCGGACACCACATCAGTGTTCGACGCTGCTACGGCGGAAGTGGCGCGGCGGCGCCGGGCGGAGGAGATGGGCGAGCGGTGGCGTGCAGAGCGGCAGTGCACATGGAGCGGGATTTCCACCGTGAATGGCGGGAGGCGATGGAGCGTCAGCAGCGCAGGCGCCGGAGGAGTGTCAGCAGCGGCAGGCGGCGCTGGCGGCAACAGAGTCGGTATGGGGGGCGCGGGTGGATGCGTTGGCGGCGGAGGCCGACACGTTGTCGGCGCAACTGGAGGCGCAAATGGAGGAGGAGGAGGAGGACGACGACCACGCCGACGACTTCGAGTGGTCCGACGACGACGGGCCGCACCCGGACGAGGTGGCGGATCAGCAACGAGCGCTCGTCGAGTCCTTCGAGTCGGAGAAGAAGCTCCAGGACGACGCACGTGCCCGCAAAGACGCGCAGATTCGCCGCGCCGTCGAGCTCTCCCTCCAGGCGGCGCAGCAGGGGAAGGCAGGCGACAACGCGCTGCTGGAGCAGCGGCGTCTGGTCACCGCCCTACGCATGGAGAGGCGGCGCAGGCAGCAGGAGCTTCGGCGGAGGGGAGGCGTCGACGTGGCGGGGCCGTCGAACGCACCGCCGGGCAACCAGTAGGATAGGGTTTAGATAAAATCTAGCCGTTTTCATTCAAACTTGTAATATATACTCGTGCACTGTTATTTATTTGGGGTGCGTTTTTTGGGGGGACACAGCTAGGGAGCGACGTCCCCCAAACACGGCACGAACGAAACACGTTCCCCAAACGCTCGATTTGGCGCCGTTTGGAGACGCTTCGGGAGACGCGGCTGAAAATACCCTAATAACCACCATATATTATTATTTTCTATTATTATATCCAAGAGACAATTTAATATTTGTAAAAAGATTAAATTCGTTGGAGCAAGCCCATGCAACAGACGAGTAGTGCGTACCACATAGCGTAGTAGCAAACCAATCTAATCAACCACAACGAGCTTAGTTATGTTGATAGTCACGCTCAGATGGAAGTCCTACAATTTGTACTAGAGACCGAAATATATGTCAACTACATTTCCATACTTAATTTTGTGCGTGTATCTTTATTTCGGAAACCGGCACAAGAGCTTGTATAGAGAAAATCATATGGACAGCAGCAATTCACTTACGTTTGCCACGTTAGATTTTTGCTTAGTTGAAGGAGAGAGAACGAAGGGAGAGAAAGTGGTCTTCCCTTAGCTAAGAGATGATCTTTTATAAAATAAGAGAAGACTATTTTCCCCATTGTACGACTTGTCTTTCCTTAGTCACATAATTTTCTACTAAAAATAATTAATTATCATTTATTGCAAGGGATGATAACAAAAGATAATGCATTATATCGATCATATTTATCATCCTCTCTAGATGACATAGACTGCTAAGAGAAGATGTACCTTCCCTACCATTGTACATGCCCTTAGTAATCCACGTCATCTAGAGAAGACGATAAATATAAGGCGTACAACGCACCATCTCTTATTGTCATCTCTTGCAATAAATAAGAATTAGTTATTTTTAGTGGGAAATTGTGTGTCTAAGGGAAGATAAGTAGCACGATGGAGAAAATAGTCTTCTCTTATTTTATAAGAGATTATCCCTTAGCTAAGGGAAAGGCAACTTTCTTGTTTCTCTTTCCTCCAACTCAACAAAAATCCGACATGGCAACCATAAGGGAAGGCTGACGTCATCCCATTGTACATGCCCTCAAACAATCGAATTGTATTTAGGCCAAAGCAGAATCTATTTAAGTCATTTATTTGTCAATGATTACTATTAATGATGCTATTTGAACATCAACTGCACCACATATATACGTTGTCATCTGATGTAACTTGCAAGACATATTTAACCTCAAAAACAGGGTAATCATGCCAACATACAATTTATAGTCTAGTTTCTAACAAATATGATTACCTAATCCTACACCACAACCCTCTATTAGGATATATGTTAGACAACATGAAAATATATCTCTATGATAAATATTATATACTTCATCTATTACATATTAGTTGTTGCTGATTTAGTACTATGCATTTATCAAAAAATAGTAGATGAAGAGAACTATGCTACAAGACATAATTTAAATCTTGAATAATACAGTATTTTTAAAAAATTATGCATTATGAATATATTAAATATATTAACTCTGAATGCTACAATTAACATTTGACAACTTTTTATGTGGTTAATGATGCCAAATAAAAAATATAAATTTATTCTTATTAAAACTATATTATGCTAAAAATAAGTATACAAGTTTGATACAAATTATTAAGATCAACTTAGCCACGGATCAAAATTTTCCATTGGGCCAAATCTATTTGTGAAGCCACGCTAGTTGGTCGAGTCAAGGGGCAAGATGTTAATGGTGGCCAAATATATGCATCGTCCGGGTGTTCGCCTGTGAGTTCGGTGTGCATAGAGAGATAGAGCACGACCATGGAAGGTGTGGATAGAGAGATAGAGCACGACCATGGAATCGAACGACATCGGGAAGAGCTTCGGGGACTGGAGGACATATTATGGTTATGGCACAGGTTTGTTTGAAAGCGGATGAATTGGCAACTAGAAGGACGGGTTGAATAGGAGCTACACAATTTTTAGCTTTTTCAAGTTTTATGTTGGTTGCGGAAACTTAAAGGTGATTGCACAAAGTAAACGTGATCATATATGCGATGCAAACAAGAACAAAGGAAACACAAGATGCAAAACAAGTGTAAAGGGAAGCGGTATGACCGGGGAAAAGTGAGGAGATGAGGAGACACGATATTTTTCACATAGTTCCCTCCACAAAAGGAGGTACGTCTATGTTGAGGAGGTGTGGAACCACAAAGGTTCCAACCGCCACAAAGGTGTCACCTTGCTCCTCGTAGGCACACCACAAAGTTTTGGGGGATTTGGTTGGCTAGGGAGGGAGATCCACGCGATTGAAGCTCAAGATCTGTAGAGGAGAGAGTGTGTTCTTCGTGTTGGCAGATTTGATCTAAGGAGGAAGAAGGCTCCCCTTTTTATAGCCCGTACAGGGCCTTGGAGCCATTAAACGTCGGGGGGGGGGGGTGATCAGGGATGGTCGATGTGGATCTTCCGCCTGGCCCAGCTATTGGGGAATTTCCGGGGGCCGGATGTGATTTCCTTCCGCCCCACCATCCGAGGGTGCGCATTCCCTTGCCCGAGGCTTGACAACTTCCATGCCTTCTCTTCACTTCCTCTTCTCACATACACATTTCCTCAACAAGATCTCTTGCACCAATATCAAAGATCAAATATCCAATTCAGAGGAACCAGACATTGGACCAATAACAAAAGGTGGGGCATCATTCCTAGTGTTAAAATTGATTCATACACAGTTGAGCACATACGGTAAAATTCTTATTCAAATGTTGTTATCAAACACACAAAACCGTAGAGATAGAGCATGATCTTTCTGTTGTCCAGAATACTTCCATTCCTAATGAATCTATTACTTAGAAAATCTCTACTCAATGAATCAATTACTCATACTGGACGAAACTAAAATATTCTAATGCAACGAAACGGTTGCTACCAATGGACTAAGTACTCATCATGAGGTGGAGACATGGTTTTCGAGAGAGAGGCCTCGGACTGCTCGTCGCCAATCTAGCTTCTCCCATAGCCCAAGTTGTGGTCTTTTGGTACTTTTGTCCACTGCACTAGTTTAAAATAGCTCCTTGTTTGGTAAAAACTATTGGGTACATGCCCTAGAGGCAATCATGGATGATATGTCTTAGGATGTAATCATAAAGTTAGGTTTTCCATTTATATGTACCATCGAATACATGATTAGGTTGTGAAACTATGAATTCATATTGCTCATACTAAATTGTCCTTAGTCATCAAGGCTGTGATGAGCACATAACCTAGACTAATGTGCAAGTCGGCTCATGGCCCGGTTCTACTGACCATGGGCATGGTGACGTTAATCCGACTTGCACTAAATCAGCTAGCGTGTTAAGTGAGTGGAACTTGTCCATATTGAAATGTACCGAGAAAGTTCTTACTTTTCTATGGCAGTCACTGAAATTCTTATACATGAGGTTATAGCATGATCCGAGTTCTGGATCGATTAAATTAGGTTCCACAGTCATTGTTCAGTAACAGTGCAGTCATAAGGATAGAGTTCAGGTCAGCTAAGAATCAAGTTGCATGATGTCGATAACCAAAACGAGAAGTTTCCCTCCGTGGGAAGCATGGCCATGTGTAAGTCGGTTAAGTTTTAACCAACGCGGCCGACTATGAGTTATTTAGATGGAATCACATATCATAGAAAGGGCTGGACCCATTGACTAGGGGTATTCTTTGTAAAAAGTGCAGAGTTTGCAAATTTTATTTCAAATATGACAAAATAATACCTAAAGGATTTTGAATTTTGAGTGGGGGATAGGCCCCCACTCAGTTGTGCTTGGTTCCACCTAGGGGTGTAAACGGATCGGATCAGATTTTGCTCATACCATATCCTTTGCCATATATTTTTCTCGGATTTGGAGCAGAGCGGATATTGCTTGGTTTCGGATTCGAATGCGGATATATCGGATTGCGGATTATAACCGAAAACGGGGCAAACTCGGACCGAAAATGAAAATAGTCGGATATATGCCCTCATCGTAGATAGTTATAGTTCTTGCAAATTTTGAGAGAGATTTAAACTTTTAGTCTTGTCTAGTTACAAAAAAGAGACACAATTTATGCTAAAACTCAAGGATTGATAGAATATAGAACTAAACATGCTCGCCAAATGAATTTGGTAACTCAATAACAACTAACCTTGTGAATTGGCCTTGGCTTTTGACTCAAAAATCGGATTATCCAGTTTAAAACCTTCAGATTATCCTAATTAAATATCAGATAATCCATATCTGCATGCTATTTGCTATACCATATCATATACCGTATCTGGAGCACCACTTCGGAATCGGATATCCTTATCCACCGGATTCTTTAAAATCGATTATGGACACCTTCAAGGAAATTCGGGGCCGGTTTCAGTGCGGAAATTATCCTATCCATTTACACCCCTAGCTCCACCCTTGATCGTGAATCGAGAAGAAACTTGATCTATTCAAGGGATGATAATAACTCACCTATATGTTGACAAAGTATATCATGAAGCAAAGGACTTGAACGAAAGTCACATTGGAAAAAGGTTTGTCTCATGACTTTACCCTATTGGGAACTAGCATAAATGTTCCGCTTGGATCCGCTATTTAGTTATCGACTTGAGACTAAGTGTTCATGGAAGTGACCTAGACTCGGAGCCGCGACGAGAGGGAGGAGTAACTCTAGTTATGTCCAAGTGATCGTGACACGTGAACCTATAGGCATACACACTTAAGGAAAGGATCCCACCTAGATTAGATCGGTGTGGACATTCGGAGTATGTTCTAATTGGTCTCAAGAGCTGAGCCCATTTAAAAACACTATATGAGTGAGATGGATGAGAAAGATACCCTACCCTAGCTGTCATTTTGATCTCACTTCCAAATTGAGCAATATTGCATGGACAGTCAAGATCAAGGAGTTTGTGGATCGATCGGAGCTATTCGTTGGATCGAATTGCACAGCCCTTAGACGCTGCATCAAGTTCCTACATGCAGCTCGATCTTGGATTGTTGTGTAGAAGAAAAAAAAATGTTGCCTAAGTGTTGCATCTCTACGTGGCCCAACATAATCGTTAGTTGTTGTTTGATCCATTGCTCGATTGCTTGTCTTGGTAACTGCTGCTGCCGGTGTGAATGTTTGATAGTAATTTTATTCAAGGTTTTTTGGGTGTGCAAATCAAATTAACTAATGTTGCAGGTGCAGACTGGGACACAAGGGTGGAGTCGTTGCTCGATCCGAACCTGAACACGCGGGTGGAGTTGTTGCCTGGACATCTTCTGTGATGTTGCACAATATATATACATATACATACTCCAGGCAATTTAGGAGAAACTAGCAATAGTTGGGCGTGAGAGGACACATGTCCCCGAGGCATCGATCCAACGAGATGTGTTCAACCAAATCAGCAGTGTGTTTACAGGTTCAGGCAAATGCTTGAAATGCGCCCAAAAAAAATGACGACCAGTCACAAGTTTTGCACACGAGAAGATGGAAGCTCCCTATCTTTTGCTCTGCAAGATTCTGCACTATTTCATGACTATTGTGCATATTTCACATGCTGACCGCAAAAACCCTGCTGGCACTGTGTCACAGACTCACAGGTAACAAAAGCATACTGATATTTGCATGTAACACTGAGGCAAACCTACCAAACAAGGCTATGATATACCAAAAATTCACATCTATACTCCATTACTCCGGCATCAAAGAGCCACTGGTTCTCTCCAGTTGGGAGGGAAAAACACTAGGTCACAGTTATTAAAGCTAATAGTTACAACAAGATCCCACCGAAAATTCACTTGTAATGATGATTCATTACAAACCTGCCGGTTGCTGTTTTTCACTAGGCATGGAGAATTCCCGGGCGCTTGGCACCTTTCAGGAACCACCGACCCATCGATACGCTAGAAGGCAATTGGTACAATTTCTTGTTACATTCTAGCCACAAAACCTACCAGATCGTCTCATCCCCAGAAACTCTGCTATGGTTTCCTCCATCAGACTCTCAAGTACCATTGTCCCTATCTCCCTCCCGACAAGATCGATACCATCTTCAGAACCATGCCGCTCCAAGTCCATCATCAGTGGGTCGACCTGATTACAGTCCATTTCTTGCCGTAACTGGAACACCCCCTGCCACACATACTCAACAAATCCCTCCTGATCCCATCTGGACGAGAACCTTCGCAACAATCCCTTCGACCCATGATGAACCAGAGAGGTCATTACTTCTGCAATGACGGCATTCGTCAGGTCAAACAGGAGCATCCTCTCAGACCGTTGCCATAGAATGAGGCCGCTGTACTTGTTTTCAAGTATCTCGAATAAATCAGGGCCAGCAGGTTGTTCCGAGAAGCAGTACATGTCAAGCTGCCCATCCTGGTAAGCTGCATCAATGCCCAATAAGGTGAGCATATCAAGCACATAAGAGAAATCCCTCTCTTCTTCATCCATAAAAGCATGGGATATCTCCATTTCAGGAAGTGGCTGATTTGTTGAGGCATCCTCGTCGTCGCTTGCTATAAGATGATCGGTGGCGTCTGCATCCTCGGTAGTCTCCGTTTTCAGAAGCTGAAGTTGCATGCGTAGTCCTGTGATATTACAGAAAGTCAAACTTAGGAGCCGAGAATGAAAGAGGAGATGAGTAGGCAAAGAAAAGTAAACCACTTGCCTTGAATATCTGCACTAATTTTCTCGAAATCTCCGGAATAAACTTCTTCAGTATCCAAGGAAGATTCAAGAACAGACACTGGACTTGGCTGTTCATCATTGCTGGAGCCCGTCGGAGAGTCTGATCCTGTCGGGTGAATCCACAAGGATTGATTGTCAGAATCATGATGGTGCTCAATCCCCACAGGAGATTCTGTTCCTGTTGGCGGACTAAAGAGAGCTGAGCAATCATCATCAAGATAGTTTTCAATCCCCTCAGCCTGAAATACAATACAACCAGAAGTAGGTAAACATGTCAATTGGTAATCAAGTGAGCTTTTAAAATTACCAAAGAGCTTAAGACTTTCTTGAGGGGGAGAAGAGGGGAGAAAAAATAAATGGGATGAACAAATGTATCTAACTATCGTACAAATTGATGCATCTCCAGAGAAATTTATTAAGGATCCAAGCGAAGAAATGCATAATAAGCTAAATTTAGGCAGTATACATGTAATATACCTGAGTCTGTAGATTGTCAACATCAGGGACACGAATGAGAAAATCTAATGCTGTTGGTGGCTGCCGGTGCATTTCCTGATTCAGTTTAGCAGGAGAAAGTTGTTCTTTGTTCTGTTCAAAAACTGCAGAACTGGTATCCAAATGGCACATTACATCTAAATCATGGCCAGGATCCACGGTATGAGCAAGTGCTTGTTCAGATGAATCTGGCATGTCAACATCTGTTGGTTTCTGAAAACTTACATGTACTTCATGGTCAATCATCATTCTTTCCTCGTCATCTGGGGACACTTGTTCAGCTACATCACCGCGAAAAGCTGAACCTCTAACCAGCGATTTTCTTTGTCTGCTATGGCATGCATTCTCGGAATCATGGGGTCCTATTTTGAGAACATCCTTAAGCATGGAAAACTCATTTTTTCTACTGCTTTTTTTTCGGTTGCTCGACTTTTGAACACTCTGGTGTGAAGATGACAGAATAGATTTGGACCTTGCTGAACTACTTGGAGCTACGCCTCTCCAACCATCCTTGCTGCTGATCCCGAGGGGATTGCTACATGAGCCTGGCATTCCATTTCTCTGCAATTCTCCCTTTGGACTTTCCTGGTCGGACAGAGCAAACATGTCTCCAAGCACGCTGAAGCCATTATTCTCAGGTTCTTGATTCTGAAATTGATGGGGTATCTTCCATCTGCTAGAGAGATGTTTCTTTGCTTCCTTGATGACTGATGATTCATTTGAATGTGTTGGTGAAGAGTTGAAGCTGGAAGAATCCCAACTATCACATAGTTCAGAAGACCTATGGACTGTCTCAGAAGTCTTGAGCTTAGTACGAGATGACACAAAATACGAGCTTTCATCTGACAAAAGTGTGCTGGTATCTGGTTGGAGAATCTGTTTCCTATTACCACCACCCCTAGCAGCTCTCATTTGTTTTGTAATCTCTCTAGCAATTTCTCTAGATCCCTTTTTTATATGACCTACTGTTTCAGGATTGCCAAGGGACACTTGACACATGGAATCTTCAGTGTATGGACTCCACATGCCATCATCCTGACATGATGTGTGCCTTCTGTAATCAGAATGAGGGATTTCATGTGAAAGGGCAAAGGATCCTTCAATGTCCCGAGCTTTATCAAGGCTTGGCTTCAAGACAACAATCCGTGTGGGACAAGCTCGTTTATCACTTATTTCCTGATGACTTGACCTTGATAATTTCTGCCTCAGTGAACCTGAGTCATCTTTGGGGGATTGACTGGATAACTTAGCAGGCGGTTTCCTTGTAGAGTGTTTGTGGCAAAAGCATTCAATGCCATTATCTTGTGAAGAGATATTGTCTGTATCCACAAATAGATTTCTTTTAGATGGCTTCAATATTGTAATGCAGTTTGCATTAGAGGAGGGAGAACGCTGATCTTGTTTTTCAAGAAATTCCAAAAGAAGATCCTTGTTAGATACCAATGCATCAAGTGTCTCATTCAACTCTTCTGACATCTGAAGGGATTCATCTGTAGAAAGACGTTTTGCATCCATAAATTTTTGTCTTATGAAATCTAGGTTAGCCTTCTCAGTTGCATCAAATCTGGAAGTTGCATTTCCATTTTTAGCTCGGTATGCCGCCCTTACTCTCATCGCATCCATAACCTCAAAAACATCTTTGACCTCTGGCATCTCATCAGTCCTTCTCCTCTGTGGGAGATATCTATCATTAGAAATACAAGCTGAAGTGTTGTGTGCACGACTTTTGCTATGTCTGTGATGGCTACGGGTCCCAACCGAAGGGAGTGAATCAAGACCCATTAGTCTTCCTACAGCGCCTGGTGACGTATGCCTAGCATTGGCATCTTTTGAGAACTCTTCGTCTATTAGCTTTTTCATCGGTACACAGCTGGTCTGTCTTGGTTTACTTTTCCTGATTTCCTCATCAATCTGAAAAAAAGGACATACCAATATATTAGTTAAGCAATCAAATAACTAGGGCAAAATGAATTGACAGTAGAAGATAACTACTGAAGTATAGTCAATTTCCAAAGATGTTAAACCACATGTTTCCCAGTGATATGCCAGAAGGAACTATAGAAAACTAAGGTTCCACTTCAAGTTATTCCATATCACGTTTTAATATCAAAATAGAAAAGGTGTGAAATATGCAAACAAGATAAGTAATATAGGCAAGTATAGAATAACAGAAGTTGAAATGATCATAAAATGATAAGTATAACTCCACGAGAAAGATGAAGTTTCTCATATATAGATGTTATAAATGGTGTGTTTTGGTCTTCTAGTACAATTGGATTTCAAAGTTCATACTATTTTGTCACGTGTGAACATACATGGAATAGCGGAGGTATCGCTATCCATAAGTTAAGCCAAATGGCTTTGGAGCTTTAGCACTCGTCTCTACTACAGCAGAATGATGTAGCTAGCTATTTTCAATAATTGTATATTCGTGAAGCAAACTTGATACTGCAAAGCACGTATCAAATGTTTATATTAGAAAGAACAACATGTGCTGACCCATTTTAAGCTCCCTAGTTTCATATCAGAGGGTTATAGTTAGTATTTGGAAAGAGGAATCTGCACAATATTAAAGCTTAAATTACAACTGCAAACATATGTAGCATGTGATATAGCTCTTTAGCTAAACTCAGATCACTCACCAGAGTATGAGAGAGTATCCTTGAGTTACTTGCTTGTTTCCTCAATGACCCAGCCACTGTTTTAAAGAGAAAAGGGACAGTAAATATTTTGCATAGTTATACACGACATGAAATTGGCAGAAGAAGCAATATGAAAGCATGGTAAGAAGAAGGAACTTCATGTCGAACTATTTTTTCTGCGAGGAAAAGGAGAAAAAAAAAAAGGCAGGCCATATAGAGAGCAGTCTTCAGCTCCACTTCACTGTTATGCTAGATCCTGTTAAACAGGCATAGTAGAAAGGAAATATACCTAGCACAATAATTACATGTAAATATCAAGCAGAACAACAGTCTTAAGAGAAGACCAGAAAGAGCTGATACAAGGTGTGTTAGCTTCACCATCGTGCCATTTCTTTGAATAAATTCACACGATTTAATTTATAAAAAAAATTGAAGAAAATGCATAATCACAACAACCACCTGGTGAAGAACACCATCATGGGAAGCGTTGAACCCCGAGTGAAAATGTCTATATGTGTGATGAACTGATGATTGGCGAACCGCACTCGGTGTAGAAATATAGCATGGAATATTTTACTTATGTGCTTAGTAAACAAAAGATTGTGCATGGTACTTTGATTCCTGAATGGCAGGCTGAATTTTTACCAACCTTTGCACTTTGTTTATAACCAACGGTCAATTCACTGAGCATGGGTAAACTGATACAGAATAAGTTACGGCTCTTGTACAGACACGGACAAATTCAAACAAAGATTCTCCTGGTGATTAGAATAAGAAGCCCCACTTGGCCATGAACCTTCACGGCACCCAACTGACATGGGGACACAAGAGGAGGCCATAATTTAATGCTTCTAGTTACATCTCCAGCAAAATTACGGGCAAATGAGGTTTCTTTGCGTGATCTGGTGGGAAGTGTCAAGTTGACAACATCACACATTTCCTCTACATGCCTCTAGCTAGAGTCTAGAGTGTACAGTCCCTGTCTGCCCCCCGCGACCCACCTAATAATCTACAGTTCATCGGAAGACTGCAAAACTGGATGCATTTCTTCCACGTCTGGTATAGGGGTTGGCTTTTGTCCTAGAACTTGCACGGCAACCTTAATGTAACTTCAAATTAAAGAGCCGGAGAGAAAAAGACACGTCCGCTATAATCGTTTGAAATTCAAAACAAGAATCTTCTCTCTCCAATAAAGGCTTTGATGAAACCTAAAGTACATGGGAAAGTTATGCCCCCGTCCGTTTGCTTAAAACAACAGGGATGGATGGATAAAATAAGTACACACTGGTGTTAATATATCTAATCTATGAACACAGAAAATTAATGTGAATCTACTCTAATTATAAATTCCGACAATTAGCACAGCCATAAAAGGCTTCATTTTCAGTATGATTAATCACTGAAATCCCTATAAAATTATATAAAAAGAAGTGGTGGTAGAATAGGAAATTTAATTCAGAAATATTAGCAAAACCCTAAAAAAAATCTGAGGATGGCAAATGTGCAAGCAATCCCAAAGCTTCGGATGGAAGCACGAAGGAAATAAAGCAATCCCCCATCTCCCAACGCGACAACAACAGTACAAAGAAAAATCCCAAACCTTCACTATCAAGGAGCAAATAAGGGATTTCCTAAAAAAAAATCAAGTAAGGGATCTCTATCACATGGTCTCTAAAAAAAATCCAAAATTTACGCCACCCAAAAGAAAACAAAAACCGGGATGATTAATCGAAAGGGACTAGAGCAGGCGAGCACGGACCATGGTGATCGACGGCGGGCTCCGCAGGCCGAGCACCGTTCCGGTCGAACGACTCGCCGCCCTCTCCCCTGCGCCTCGATCTGCTCCGCCCGACGCTGGCCATGCCCGGCGGCGGTCCTCCTAGAGCCTGACGGGCGCAGCAGAAGCGGCGGGGCAGCCGCTCATCCACTCCGCGGACGCGAGGGGCGGCGACGGAGCGGCGGAGGACGACGGGCGGAATCGATCTGCGCAGCTGGGCTGTGCGCGTGAGGAGTGGTGGCGTGCGAGGGGGAGGGAGGGGGGGAACGCAACGGGCTTGCCTGTTTTTGTTTTCGCGTCGCCGTTGCTATGCTGGCTAGCTGGAGTGTCTGCCCACGACCTGTTCCGGGGCAGTGGTTTTTGTTTGTATCTTGCGGTTTCCGCTCTACTAGCTCACACTTTTCACTTTTCCCTCTCTCTCTCATCAGGTCCCCATCTTTATCTGTCACTATCTCCCAAAAGAAAATTATTTATCTCCAAATTGAATTTTGCACATTTTCTTATTTTTCTATATACATATATTTGCATACATGTTTAGTTTTATTGGGTGAACCCCTGTTTTCTTCTTTTTCGCGTGTAAACCCAGGTGAGTTAGTAAATTGCAATTTAATATTTTCTTGTTATAAGTTTGGAGGTGATGAACTTCATATTGGAGTGAAATTGGGAGAATTTATTTGTAGTTGCCGACATCCCACGAAATGCATCTGTGAATACTCTTAGATGTTTTCAGATGCGTTACTGAGGATAACGGTAATTCTAGAGTGTGTTATATTACACCTCTTCGGCTTGCCGCCAAATACCGCTAGTGGTCAGAAAACGACATGATTTGAAGTTCCTTTTGTTGGCTAGATATTTAATAATAAGCCTAGGGTTTTGCGGCTACTTCATACTTTGCTCGAGTTTCTTCCTAGGTTTTCCACGATGACGACAAAGTGATTTAATGTGCGACATGGTGACGTTGCCCTAACCTAAATTGTTCTCAGATAGTTATGACTCGAATCATTCCTTTTACGAAAGATGGTTGAAATGACATAAGAAGAAGTTTGCTCGCTACCTGGAGTCTGGCCACGACCTTGTTTGTTGGTTTTATTTGTATCTTTTGGTTTTCCCTCTAGCTCACTCTTTCTCTCTCTCGTCATGTTTGTCTATCTCTATCTTCAAACTAAATTTTGCATATATATTATCTTTTTGTGATATTTTCTCCATATTAATTGGTATATACCTTCTCTCTATTGTGATAGTTTCATATATTCTTTTTTTTTTGAAACTTTAGTTTCATATATTCAGATTTATCGAAGGAACCTTATTCGCATGTAGGCCTCCATAATTTCAAAATATATAGTTTACTATTTTTATATAGAAGTTTAGTGAGGGACTTCATGTTCGAGTGAAACAATAAATGATTTTTTATGATTATTAAATATTTTTAATTATGCTATCATGATAACAATAGTTCTAGAGCGTGTTTCTCTCGCTCGACGTCAAATGCCAATCGGGCTCGGGAAACAAAAATATATGAAAGTTATTTTAATTAACTATATATATAATTCAAATGCTAGGTTATTACTTGATACTTTATCATTCGCTCGATGTTAGTTAGTACGAAGCAACAAAACAAGAATTTGGGGTTGATAAAGTACGTGTTCGAATTAAGTTGGGGGATTTTATTTAAGAATGTCATTGATGAACAATGCATGTATTTTTAAGATTCTTAGAGATTGCTTGTGATGGCCAATGATAGTTCTAGAGTGTTAGAGCAAGTACAATAAGGCTTAGTCAGCAGGCTATAAGGATTTAAATATAATATATGTGCTTAGTTGGAGGAGAGAGAAGAAGAGAGAGAATGTGGGTGGGCTCTAAGACTGCTCATAGTGGGAGTAACATAGCTAGTAACATCACACATCTCAAGGCATTTTGGTGACATGGCATACTAATAAATGAAGAAAGAGAGTGAGGTGGTAACTAGCTATGTTACCATAACATCACATACCTCAAGGCAAGATGAGTCTACAACATAATAAATGATACAATGCATGACACCACATGACACCACATATAAGTTACTACCCACTATGAAGGTAGTAACCTAGACTAGTAACATGGCATATGTTACTAGTCTAAGTTACTCCCCACTATGACCAGCCTAATGCAATAGTCAGCTCTAGCACGTGCTCCTAGGCACTTTGTGAGACTAAATAGTGGGCCATGTAATGATAAAGTAGTGCATTCTTAGAGCCAACTATTATACATGCTAGCTATATATTGGCTATAAATAATGTGGCATATTGCTTATAGCCATTAGCTGGCTATACTATTGAATTTGCTCTTATACGGAGTACTACACATCTTCAGCTCCCTTGAAAAGCCAAATGATCTGTGTTCTAGAGAAGCAACATGATATGAAGTTGCATTAATCGATTAAGCATATAATATCGCTCCTAGGGTTCCACCTTCCACGGACGGTTACTACTTCCGAGTTTCTTCCTAGGTTTTCTTAACGCTGGCAAAAAAATACTTTAATATGCAAGAAGGCGGTGGTTACGAACATAACGGTATTGTTATGTTGAATTTCTTAATTCATAGCCATCATTTTATCTGCGTAAAGTTATGGAAGGATAGAGTAACAAGAAGAAGAAAAGTGGGCAGAACTGATGACGCAAGAATAAAAACGTTTCTTGCATCCTATTTTTCTTGCGTGGTAGTAGTAGTGTATACGAGAGAAAAAAAAATATAAATGTCCAATGGGGCAAGCCGGGTTCACACACAAGTGACACCATCTCACTGCAGTATCTACTCAAAATAGTACTCCCAAAGGAGTTGAGGTTAAGTTGACCATTGAACAGGTGAAAAGAAAAACACAACTAGAAATTAAAAAAAATGCGACGCAGCACTCTCGAGCTGGGACAGTTGGACAGAACAGAAGCCACGACTCCCAAAGAAAAAGGCCCGTCACAAAACCACACGGAAATTTTAAAATAAAAAGATCCTACTTGCAAAAGCAGCCTACAGCTACTACTAAGAAAAAAATCAAGGGAAATGTTCTGCAGATTTTGGCATGGTCTCAGTCCACAGTGGACCAAGCTGACACCAGCGTCGCGCCGAGGTGGTCCCGGGGCGCGCACGTGTACCGCAAGCAGGTCCGTGGTGGGCCCGGTCCATGACCGGATTGAAGCGCAGTCGTGCTCCGGAGGAGACGGGGATTCCCTGTCAGGCGGGCCCCACCTGCCGGTGGGAGAAAACGGCCCGCGCGATACGGGATCCGGCCGAGCCGGACGTGAAAAAAAAAGGACGGGCGTGAGCCTGGGCCCTGGGAGCTGGTACGCTCGATCCGTTCCTTCCGGCCGGCGTGCCCACGAGGAGAGGGATCCGACGTGCGCCGTCAGCGATGGTCAGTGGTAAACGGTCCGGATGTTTTCGTGCATCGTGGCTGATATGCATGCAGGTCATGTAGTTGCGGTATTTATTTGATTTTCCATGGATCTTGCTAAATATGCTGTTGTCGTGATGGGATGTTGCTAAATCTGTTGTTGTTGTTGTGATGGGATATTGCTAAATCAAATTGGTCGATATAGTATCTTTTTTTATAGCGACATTGATATCTTGAGCTTGTTCTGCCTTCTATAAAAATAAGTCATGTGTACTCCCGAAAAGGCATTTTGAGTTGGCGTTAAGAATCATGTACGTGTGACGGAACATGAAATTTATAGAAAAACCCTCCTTCGCTCTCGGGGCTCCTGATGACCCTCGTGAGACCGTGGGGCCACTCTCCCTTCGCACGCCGCTTCTCTGGCGGTAGGGGCGGTAACCCTTGGCATTTCAGTTCAGTGGTAGGGTTAGCTTTCGGTTTAGGTTTTGCTTTTCGATAATTGGTCGCGAGACAATAGTGTCACCGTCGACATGAAAATGGGTCATCTCCACCTTGCCCTCATTCATGTGGTGTCTATTGGCATTGTTTGAGGCGTGTCAAGGTTAGTGTGTTCCAATGGTCCTCTAGATCTAGTTTTTCCTTGTGCATGCTTGTCTCTCGGGCGATGTCATGCATAACGGATGGATTGGATGTGCGTCTTGGATCTCCGACTCTAGTTTGTACTCCGTACTAAGGATTGTTGGCTTATGTTCCCCGTTGCATCTGGCCATGCTTAGGGATTTGTCTAGGCCCTTTGTAGTGTTTTTTACTCCGCTGAAAGTGACTTGTTTCACAGATCACGGCCGTTAGGGTCTTATGGTTTTCATCAACAACTTCCTAGCTGCTAAATCAACATCATCCTAGCTTTGGTGGTCATCCGGAGTTCCAAAGGCAACATCGAGCTCGGCTTGCGGCACTGTGTTGGTGGACGCATGAGGAAGTAGGCATCCCTATACAAACAAGAATTCGGATTTTTCTCTAATTTTTGTAAGGGTGTTTTTTGCAAGAGCTTGTTCTGCTTAATATATATATGGCCTGTGGCCTTTTAGCAAAAAGATAAATAAGATACCACCGAATTGCTTTTCCAACCCAGTGAATCTTGTTCGGCAAAGAAACAGACCATTAACCGCATGTGCACGGCCGGTTGAGAAGGTTTAAACAAAGTATATGCTTGTGTTGTCGATCATAGCACGTGGGTGAAATAGTTTTCTTGTGCTGGTGATGCACATTGCATGACCAAGGAAACATGAAGGTCTGAAACACGTACGTTTGCTTCTAACAAAACCAGCAGCATTGAGTGTTCTGCGAAGGGAACTAGTACTGCGTCTTTTGAGGTACTACGCTGTGTACTTGTGTACCATAAAATTACAGTAGCAGCCGTAACGCAGCGGCGTATGCTCTCGCTGATACAAGCAGCACTAGACATGGCCGCATGGCCGTAGTTGAACAAGATGGGATGAGTTTTAATTAGCAGTGCCACCATGGCGCTTGCCGCGCAGAGGGAACATGCGCCTAGAGGGCAGGCAGGCTACAGAGTCAACGAGATTCTCCTCCAAGAGACCAGACAGTGCTTGCGGCGCTCGTGTTCCGGGTCTCCTGTCGTGCTGCCTCCAAGCAGAGCAGAGCACCGCAGCGCAGCACGTACAGTACAGTAGAGGGCATCTGCCGCGTGCTCGGTCGCCGAGAACATATCTAGTCGTACCAGGTCTGCCGAAAAAAACGTTTTATACGTGTCAAAATTATACGAAAAATTGTGAGTCTAAAGCATCAACATCCCAAAATTTCATATCCAAAAACAACATGGACACTGAGAAATAAAATGAAAATCATTTGTGTTGATTTGTCTGAGTCACTAGGTAGCACTATTCATGCTGATTTTCTCTTTTTTGTTTCTCAGTGTCCATGTCGATTTTGGATATAAAATTTTGGGATGTTGTAGAGGCATGCTTCATGAGTACTCACATTTTTTCGTATAATTTTTTAACGCGTATAAAATACGTTTTTTATACGGTAGCACGGTAGCATGAAAAGAGGTGGTAGCACTAGATATCTTCTCCTCGGTCGCCGCCCGCTCGCCGGCAGCTGCAACTCGCTCCGGCCAGTTTCAATCGCCGCGCGGGATCATTCATTGCGTCGTCAACACTATGGGTCGTGTCTCGTGGCGCAAGGAAGAAGAAGAAGCTCGTGTGCGGGCGTTGCGTTCGTGCCCATCGTGTGTGTCATGTCAGTACTGCAACGCATCGACACGTCCCGTAAGACGACGGGAGCGCCATTCAGAAAAAAAAACAAAGATGTGGTAGGTGAACCAGCGTACTCTTGTGTCAGTAGTCAAGGGCCAAAGTCGAGTGAAATGCATGTGTAGTCCTTAAACTTGTCGGCCATGTCTAAAATGGTCCTTGAACTCAGAAAGTGCATCTATATGGTCCCTAATCTCCTTCTGTAGGTCCAGATACGATCCAAAATACGATTCACCACCGTATTTGCATGACGTGGCACCAGATCAGGTCCACATGAATACATGATCCATCCCTGACTTAAGAGTTCCTATCCAACATATTGTCCTTCAGCGTCAACGAACTGATGGCCGGCGGAGACCTCAATGGTCCCGCAGATGGCGTCTGCCGGCGTGACGCCGCCGCTCTTCTCCCATAGGCCACAGCCGCACAAGGAGCATAACCCAAGGTACTTAGCACGAGCTCTGCGTCGCATGGCTGGTCCTGGCTCAACCCCTCCGCCCTCTTTCGTTGAGTTCCTTCCGCACTAGTTCATGAACGACGTCGTGCACTATGATCTGAAGCTAACCTCCATGCCCGTGCCTTGCGCCGCCTTGTGTCGCCAACATGGACATTGCTGCTATTGTGAGTCCGCGCGCGCCACTGTAGGCGCACATGTCGCGCGGCCGCGAGGAGGCCTTCCCGTGGTTGAGCAACCCCAAACCCCCAGGCCCCAACCCCACCGTTAAGTTCGAGCCAAAGTAGCTCATGAACGCCTCAGTCGCGTTGTGCTCCATTATCCCAAGTTGCAGCGCCCGGTAACCTCCACACTACTGCCATGCGGTCGCGTCAGCCAGCACGGATACTGTCGCTGTTGTGATTCCATGCTCACCAGTTCTGGCACTCATGTCGCGCGCCGCAACGATGATGGCCCGAGGAGAGTAGGGGAGGCGGCGCGCAGCGGCGGGCTCGTCGGCTTCAGCGACGGCCGTGAGCGAACGATCTGATCGACCCTCATGTTATGCTCGACACAATGCACATGAGAGAGCGAGGGGCACGAGAACGGGTGCCGCTGCTCGGCCTGGAGCACAGCGGCTGCGTTCCTTGCTCTTCGATTTCGCGTGCCCGACGTGTCGTTGGGTCGTGGCGGCGGTGAGAAATGGACTACGACCATAACTACACGTGACTTGCTTTTTTTCAGGAGAAGAGGAGACGAGGACGACACGAGTTTGGGCGG
This sequence comes from Lolium multiflorum, assembly GCA_030979885.1. NCBI lineage: Eukaryota > Viridiplantae > Streptophyta > Magnoliopsida > Poales > Poaceae > Lolium > Lolium multiflorum. The sequence goes on from CM061750.1 coordinate 333,272,509, forward strand.
GCTGAGTACAACACGTCAGCAAAATACCAGGTCTATGCAGTTTTGGACCGTATGTGAACATATATAGCAAGATTAGGGACCGTATTAGTGCATTTTCTGAGTTCAGAGACCGTTTTAGACATGGTCGACAAGTTCAGGGATGGTGGATGCATTTGACTCGCCAAAGTCGGATGGGAGGACGGATGGTTTTGGCCGCATCTCCACTCGCGCACGGGACGGGACGGGAGCCGCGCGCGTGCTCATGGCTACGACCGCCATCTCGGGCGCAGGGCAGGTGGTGGATGGAACACTATTCAGTTTGGCTATTTTATCTGGCAAAACTGTTTTCTTTTGCCACGTGTTAGAGCATCTCCACTCGTCTCTCCGACGAGGCCCCCGAGCGACGTTTTTTTCATTTGGACGGCGTAAATCGGTTCAGTCACGCCCCCGATTTCTTGTTTTCGTCCGGATTTGGCCCTTCATCCATCCGGCGAGCCCACGCCATCCCCGGTCCCCGGACTGAGATCCGGTGCCCCGACTGAGGCAGGGCACGGATGAACAGTACCGTGCCCTGCTGCCTTGGCCATTGGATCAAAAATGAATAGACCAGATTTCGCACTGTAGCAGGCACTGTGGATGGCACTGTAGTAGATACTGTGGACGATGCCTGTAGCGAATATACTGTAGCATACGCACTGTAGATGCCCTGTAGCATGCGCCGTTCACGTTCATCCAGCCATCGGTTCTCGATCCAACGGCGGAAAGGCAGCAGGGCATGGTCTGTTCATCCGTGCTGCCTCGCGAACCGGATCTCGTCCCGGGCGCGCTCGGGGACTCCGGATGAAAGATTTTGGCGCGAAACGTCGTGTGGACCAGCGTAGTCGGCGACAGGAAAACCAAATCCTGTCGATTTTCCCTCCAATTTGCTTGCATATCCTCATTCCCTCCAATTTGCTTGCACATCCCCATTCTCTCCCGCCGAATTTGTCCATTCTCCTCGTCTTCTAGTTCCAGTTCCCGGCGGCGTCTTCTCGTCCACCACCGCTCTCCTCCTCGTCTTCTCGTCCACACCGCAAGCGCGCGAAAGCGCGGACGAGGAAGGAGCGGCGCGGCGTTCGATGGCGGCGGCAACATGGAACCGATGGACGAGAGACGAGGTGGTACTGGGCCACCGCGGCGACATCCTCCGAGCCACTCGGCCCTCCTTCGTCATCTCCGCCGGCTCTACCTCGGCTTCCACCGCTACCTCGTCGGCGCGCCGTCCACCGCCGTCGTCGGCGCGGCGGCCGGCCACGGCGTGTGAGGAACGGTCCGTCGGACACCGCCGTGCCGGCCGGGACTGCCGATGAGCCTTTGTGTAATTTCCCTCCGATCGCCGATCGTGGCTGATCCTTTTGCTCCTTTTGCCGATCAACTGGCCGTACTTGTAGCGCGGGACGACGCTTTGTTTGAATTTAAACTATGTCCGGCGAACTCCGGGTGGACGGAAATACGGTACTCCCCACGACTTAATTTCGTCCAATCCGGCGGTTGTTTCGTCCGGATTTCGTCGTGGGGTGCGCCAACGAGTGGAGATGCTCTTACGTGTGGTCATATTTTGGAACCAAATTTCGTATACATTTTTTTTTGATAAAGGATGCTCTATTACTTTGAGAAAGCAATTACATCCAGCCTCTGCACAACCAGGATGCACACAGCCGTTTATGAGTCTTATTTGGTCCATAAAAAGTCTAACTTAAAAAGGAATCTAGGCGAAATATATCGGAACGATGAAGCATATAACGCCTAAGGTGTGGGTGGGGCTTCAATCCGTAGACTATGCTGCCACCCATGTAGGGAAAAAGTATCCCGCCGTAGTCTCCAACCGTGTACAGACCTTCGTAAATAGGTCTCGATTCTCCATGCGCGAAGAGGTAACCACGAACGGAGAATACTGTACATCTGTAGATGACCTGCAACAAAGAGCAATTTTTATCATTAAAAATCTTGTCATTTCTACTTAGCCAAAGCGCCTAGATAACTGCCCCCCCCCTAAGAAGCAACTTAAACCTTGGATCTATACCATGAAGCCAATTGCCAAAGACATTGGCCACACTAGTCGGAGGGCACAAGGTAGACGCTACTTGGATGACAGACCAAATAGACCTCGCAAACTGGCATTGGAAGAAGAGATGTTTGATTGTTTCATCATGTTGACAAAAAACGCATCGCTTACTACCCCGCCAATTCCGCTTAACAAGATTGTCTTTGGTGAGGATGACCCCTCGACGAAGATATCATCCGAATATTTTTATTTTTAATGGTATCTTCATCTTCCAAATTTTCTTATTATTATCCACCGGTATTATCAGAATGGAGTATAGCATTGTACAAAGATTTGACCGAGAACGAGCCGTCTACGTGTAAATTCCACCTAAATTCATCCGGTTCAGATGATAAATTAATATCCTCCAGCCTTTGAATTAAGGTGTTCCACGCTAATAGCCTCTGTCCTAGCAAAACTCGTCTGAACGTCACATTCAGAGTAGAGGTAGCCATTACGGTAGCAATGGTATCCCCTTTACGATGAACGATACTATACAACGCAGGATACTGTTCACATAGGGGTGCATTGTCTAACCAAGCATCTTCCCAGAAACGTATCTGTGCTCCATTCTTAATAGAGAAAGTTCCATGGCGGAAAAAGACATTTTTCGTCGCCATTAGACCAGCCCAGAAGTGTGAATCCCCGGGTTTCCAAACCACTTGGGATAGCGTCTTGGAGCCGATATATTTTCTCCGAAGAATAGTTTGCCAAATCCCATCCTCGGTAAGGAGCCTAAAAAGCCATTTACCAAGCAACGCCGAATTCTTGACCTCTAAGTCATGAACTCCAAGGCCACCTTGATCTTTGGGACTACAAACTATACTCCATTTAACCAGTCGATACTTTCTTTTCTCGTTGTCCCCTTGCCAAAAGAATCTGGATCGATAATAATCGAGTTTATACAGAATTCCTCCCAGGGACAGCAATTTACCTTTCCAACTGCTAAGGCGTTTCTGTAATCTTTCTTCCACTATTTCCCATTCTGTAATTGTAAGTCTCCGATAATGAATCGGAATACCCAAATAGCGAATAGGAAACTAGCCTTACCCACAACCAAACAGCTCCGTATAGAGGGCTGTATCATCTTGGGCATCGCCGAAGCAGAATAATTCACTTTTATGGAAATTTATTTTCAATCCCGACAACTGCTCAAATGCCACCAAAATTAATTTCAGGTTTTGAGCTTTACCGAGATCATGATCCATAAATAGAATTGTATCGTCGGCATATTGAAGGATAGATAAACCACCATCAATCAGATGTGGAATCACTCCTTCAATCTGACCATCTGACTTGGCTCGTTCTATGAGTATTGCCAGCATATCCGCGACAATGTTGAATAACATGGATGATAGCGGATCCCCTTGGCGTAACCCTTTTCGTGTTTGGAAATAATGGCCGGTGTCATTATTAACCCGAATTGCCACACTACCTCCAATCACAAAATCATTTATTAGAGCGCGCCATTCAGGAGAAAAACCTTTCATCCTGAGTATCTGTTGAAGGAAAGACCACTTGACCCTGTCGTAAGCCTTTTCAAAATCTAATTTTAAAATAACCCCATTTAATTTCTTAGAATGCATCTCATGTACCGTCTCATGTAAAACCGCCACTCCATCAAGGATATTTCTCCCTTGCATGAAAGCGGTTTGCGATGGTCTAACGACATGATCCGCAGCCGTATTTAGTCTAATGGTGGCCACTTTCGTGAAAATCTTGAAACTGACGTTGAAGAGGCAAATAGGTCTATATTGTTGTATCATTTCTGCCTCATTAACCTTCGGTAACAAAATTACTTCACCAAAATTTAGACGAAATAGTTCTAGTTGTCCTGTGTGGAGATCACTGAACAAATCTAGAAGGTCCGATTTAATAGTATCCCAAAAGGTTTGATAAAACTCCGCTGGAAAACCATCTGGACCCGGTGCTTTGTTGCATTCCATCTGGAAAATTGCCTTCTGAACCTCATCCTCAGTGTAAGGTGCGGTTACTAAGCCATTTTCCTCAACAGAAACTTGGGGAATGTCGTCTGTTAAGTCCTCGTTTAGAGAAAAAAGGCTTTCATCCGAAGGACCAAACAGACCTTTATAATAATTAGTAATGTAAGATTTGAGTTGCTCATGGCATTCAATCAGTCCTTCATCCTGATGCAGAGAATGAATACGTTTTTTCCGATGTCTCCCATTGGCAATACCATGGAAATATCGCGTATTCAAGTCTCCTTCCAAAATGAATTGGGCTTTGGACCGTTGATACCATTTGAGCTCCTCTTCGCGGAGGAGACTCGCCATCTGCGCATTAGATTGGTTCTTAATTTCAATCACATGCGTAGTCAGCGGTCTTACCTCCGCAAAAGCCTCTAGCTCATCAATCACTTTTGATAAGCGAGCCTTTTCTTTTTTAAGGATACCAGCTGTATGGGCCGCCCAACCAGAGAGATGTTTGCGCATTGCACGCATCTTATTATTCCATCTCAATATTGGTGTGCTGCCACTAACCGGTCTCTCCCAAACCGTCTTAACCATCTCATGGAACCCTTCTCTGTGTAACCAGCCAAGTTCAAACTTAAAAGGCCGTTTACACATAGGACGGGGATTCCCAGTGGTTAGGAGGATCGGTGCATGGTCAGACAATTTTTCAATACGTTCTAGTGCACGGACAGACACCATAGGGTATTTATCTTCCCACTCAGTGTCCATCAACACGCGGTCTAGCTTCTCGTATGTGGGGTCAGGCAAGCTGTTGGCCCAAGTAAATTGTCGACCGGACATAAACACCTCTCTTAAGTCAAGACTGTCAATGACAGCATTGAACAAAAAAGGCCAATGTCCATCGAAAAGACCTTTACTTTTCTCATGAGGAAATCTTAGTAAATTAAAATCCCCTCCGATTAAAATTGGATAGGGATTATCTTTAGTAAGATTTACCAACTCACGCAAAAAGTCAGCCTTAAAAGCATCTTAGGCGGCGCCATACACAGCGACCAGACTCCAAATGAATCCATCCGCTTTATTCTGGATGTCGAGTTTAATGTGATACTCTCCATCAGAACTAGCTAGAACGGTCATTATGTCTATTCGGACGCCAAGTAATATACCCCCAGACCTACCACGAGGCAAGCGAGAAAACCACTAAAAGTTAATCCCGCCTGATAAACGGTCGAGAAAACTGTGTGAGAAATTCCGCCAACCCGTCTCGGATATAGTAATGAAGTCTAAATCATATAATTTCGTATACATGCATGCACAAGGTACAGCATAACTCATGTCAATCGTTTATTTCATAATATTCGCGTTCAACATATTGTGACACACGGCTCACGAAACAGTTTGTATATGTACGGAGGAATGATGAAACCGTGAGGCGGGTGCAATCATCAGCGTGGGCGGCGTACGAGCGAGTGACGGGCAGGGAAGGACCAAGAGCGGGTCTCGTTTTTACCCGAAGAAGAAAGCAATTACGAGCCGCGTAGGGCCACATCCAGTGTCGGACGTACATACTCTACGTGCAGCGGAGGTGACGGGTGATCGTGACGAATCCAAAGTCAGATCGCCCATTCATCTCACCTCACCTCGCGCCCAGCTGCTGCATGCAGTCCGCAGGCAGCAGCAATAAATTCGGAGCGGAGCAGGTGACGGCACGGGCGCTACTACGTAGTACTACACGCATGCGGTTCCAGAACCGCGCGGAGTGCGAGGCGGCGCGTGACGATGCGGAGTGGGGCGAACAGCGCGAGAGGACAAGCAGATTAACACAGAGTTGGGCAAGGTACTAGCCGAAGTCAAATCTCGGCGTGAGATCACCGTCAAACGGTGACATATCAAGTCTCCCGCACCAGGCCACCTCCAGCCACTTGACTCATTCAGGACAGTAATAACCGCATCTGTTTACATTAAAACTAGTTAGGCCCCGTTCGCTACTCGTGTTTTGGCTGGGTTTGGAGTGTATTTCACCGGGTCAACCCAACAATACACCTACAAACTCCGAACATAACGTTCGGCAGGCCGGAATGGAACGAGATTAGCCTAGCAATCTCCGTAGAAACTCGTCGGGTTGGAGTGAATTGAAAACGCGAGGGTGTACTCGCGTTTTGTCTCTTGCTCACGCGTTGGTCGCGCGCCTACTCCGCTTTGGTACTGGCGGCAGTCTACACGAGGGGAGCGTGCATGCATAGCTAGGTGGTCAGACTGTCAGCTGTCAAGGGCATGTACGTGCTGAGCTTTTCGCTTGTTACCGCAGAACACTGGTGACGTAAAAGGTTAGCTATTTCCACCCAATACACGTCTGAGACACTGCCGCACCCTGTGTTACCTAGTGTTTCCACCGAATACACGTCGGATAATACTCACCGAAACACTCCAGCCGAACAAGCCCTTAAGTGTCCGTACCTTGCTACGGGAAAACAAGATATGGAGGAAGGTGATTTAATATTGTTCGAACCTCCAAGCATGACCACTTATAATTTTCCATTTATAGTGTCCAAATACACCCACACAATTACACTATATGTTGGCATATACACAATACTCCACATTATACACTGGTATTCTCTCCTCTTCTGGCCTGTTCTTTCTGTCCCTTTCAAATTTGCATCCCATCATGTGCGCCATTTATCATGCGATCTAGCGACTTCACGCCAGGTTATCCATTCTTGCAAAAGTCAATCTTTAACGCTTCCTTCATGTAAGCACGTCAATAGTAAGAAAGGTTATGTTGGTCCAAAATCAATTGAACACAAAATGCAAAACATCGAGAAATAAATATTGTAGAGTTCACCTCCTTCATACAGTGGCAATAGTTTTTAATAAAATAAGTATATGCGACCCTAGAGCTTAGGCTATAATTTGAGAAAAGAAAAATAAAAGCTCAAAATCCATGGGGATGACATATGAGGGACAATGGTATCAGAGGGTCTTGTGATGAATACAGTAGGCTGGAGAATAGAACAAGAACTTCACGACACAGTCAGGGAAATAATGAATTCAAAATATACCTCTCTGGCTCTGCATTAACCTGGAATCTTGAAGAAACAACAAAACCCCATCAGACCAAAATGATGTCAGGCTTATGTTGTTTGTTAAGAAACAACTGCTTTCAATATCGATAACCTTGATTGCACATATGTTGTAGCTCTTCATAAGGATATGCTATAGTTTCATGTCATTGAACTATATTTAAATGATGCAATACAACAATGCTTCTAATAACACTCAAGCTATAGCCTGAGAAGAAAGGAAAGCTAGGTCCCATGTCAATGACGTTTTGTTTGTGATTATGATACCGACTACACAAGCGTAATTAGTAATTGCGTGGTTAGAACTTAATTTGAATATGTAGCTTAGTTTGAAGGGTGGGCTTCTCGGATTTTGTTGGTGCTCAACTAATTGTAGAGGATTGGAGAACTGGAGTTGTATTTGAACTAATTTACTCCAAGTCCTAAACGGTCAAAAAGAAAGAAACCATGCTACCACTCGGTGGACATCAAATTACTTCGAAACATCATTGAATTATTCCTACCAATGAGAATAGAGTGGGCTTTGGCATCTACAATAAAGAATCTGTACACAGTACACACCTGCAAGTGGCCCACTCATCTGTTCACATTTTATAACTAACCACGCCCAAGTCAATTTAATTTATTTGCCCGACTACAATGAACACTTAACCAAATGGAATAATATAACCCGGGATGGGCTTGCAGACTTCCCGGTCCTCGTGTAGGAGCTGGCGACGCTTCTGGTTTGCTCGTTGGCTTGGAGGTGTTGAGGTACAACATGCTCACCTAATAACCAATTATCTTCTGGTGAAAGATAATATAATTAGCCTGAATTATGGAAGTATGTCAGCAAAATAGCAACATGTCCGGAGAGAACTGAAAAGTAAGCTGCAATACTTCATTTTACCAACAACATCCAAGAAGTAGCCAATAGATGCACTTCTCTGCCAATTGAACAATTAGAACATAAGGAGGGAAACCATTTATCTAAACCTGCAGAAAACTGACAGACTTAATCTGATAAGTACATAAGTGGATATCAACAACTTTGAGCTCCAAAACTCCTAGCATTTCATTAACATTTAGAACCTTTTATGCTCAAGTATCTGAGGCCCACAAACACTAATATTTAATTTTCGGTCATATTTAATTTTCTCAACACCATATGTGTAACATCGATAAGAGTTAAAAAAACAAATAATTTTATTGAAAGGAAATTAAAAGAGTGAAAATAATAGAAGATGTTTCTAATTTAGAGGTGAAGATATAATGATATACGAACCATCTCAAAATAAAAACGGATATCCGACCGCCAGTGATTTTTATAGCAATTACCAACTAAAATCTTATCATACCAATTGGCTACACATACCTGCAGTGTCCTAATAATAGCCTTGAAGGATGAAAGGGTATGAAGGCAAAACGATGCGTAAAATATAGATAGCGAAATCGAATCATTTTATCTGGCACCTAGTGTGAGTTTGCATGTAAGTTCTGAAGATACAGGAATGGTTTTCTATAGTCTCCTCATATTTCATAGTCAAGCTTGATTCCGTCTGCACTGAACTATATAAAAGTTCAATTTCTGCAATGTACATTTAGAATATTGATAACATAAATGCCATCCATATGCAATTTTCCTTAATGCGGCGAATAAAAAGAATACTTGGTAGATGTATAACTTTTGACTTGTAGCATTATCTCATACTAAATCTTCAGTTTACACACCTAATGCTTCTCCCATCCGTAGATATGTTTAAGCAGCGTATGGTGCTAATAAGTATGGTGCAATCACACAGAGGATCTGATGGCCTTATATGAAAGGTCAGCATATCACATTGACTAAAAGGTATTTTGAAACTTAGTGTCATGCACATGGAGATTTTGAGTTGTTTTGGCAACTATATAGTCGTACGGACATATGCATCAACTCAATATACATAACTTCATGTGGACTTCAAATTCAAACGGTTGATACCAAAAAATTATTAAAGTGTCATGTATTTACTTTCTATGACGGAAAGCAGTACGGTATGTTTGCACAGATGCTTCGCAGACTAAAAGGCATATCAATGAAAATTTACTGTAAGTATGCCGTCATGGTTGTCTTGAAGTCGTGATCAATTTCCAAGAGAAGCTGTCAAATTGAGCAGAATCAGGGACGGTGGATAGTTAAAAGACTGCATCCACCTGAACAACATACCGAAGCCCAGAAAATTGCTTAGACATCATCCGTTGCTATCGGGGGTCATACGAAACAAAGCAGATCTCCGCGTGTACACCGTCGGCTCTGCCATCAGCGGCAATCTGCCTACATTTCTCGACGTACCTGCAATCCGGCATACAGGAGGTGATGGAGCACGAGGCCGTCAGGTAGAAGGATAGGTGCTTAGGTGAAGCATGTGCGGGTGTGCGTACGTACCCTTTTCGCCCGGGAGCTAGCTCGCGAGATCGGCAGCGCCAAAAGTGCCCAGTATTGTCCTGGAGCAGAGTCCCGTCTCCGCAGATGTTGACGGAAAATGAGGAGAGGCGGTTACGTAACTGAGCGCGTCTCGGGTGTTGGCGGCAACGCAGAGGCGGGAGCTCCATCTAGCAAGCAGCATGATGGCGGGATTAGGGACGGCGCAACGTAGAAGGGAAGACAGCAGGACGACGTCGAGGACAAGCTCATAGCGAGGAAGAGGCGCGCGATGGCGACAGCCGGCAGCTGGTTGTGGGCGAGATTCAGGAAGCCAGTCTACACGGGCGAGCGGGACATTAGGGCATCTCCAACCGGGCTACCCATCCCGTGCCCGCGCGTCCGGATGGGTCGATCCGGACAAAATCACAACGGGAAGCACATCGGACGGCCGCGCGTCCGAACAGCAAAACCCGGCCCAAATCTTGGCCGGGTTGCATGGGCGTGGCACGCGGCGTCTCGCGTGCATCCGCGTCTGGCTGGTGCCCCCCTCAAATGTGGATCGGGAAGGGGACTGTCCCTATCCGGTCCCCACTTTCCACTCCGGCGCACGCGAGCTCGAAGCTTCCGCGCCGCCATGGCCCCGGCGCGAGTTCTCGCCATCCGCGAACGACCACGAGCCGGCGGCCGGCCGTCGCGTCGGCGCCGGCGCTCGCCATGGGGCCGCCGGCGACGCCCACGCGAGCGGATCGTCCGTACGGTGGCGCGGATGTTCGGGACGTCGGCGTCCCAATGCCGTGGGGGACGTGCACCTCCCCACGGGCGGCACTGAGCCCAGATCGGGTTCCGTGCCGCCCATTTCGGCCCGCCGGCGTCGCGGAGATCGGAGCGCCGCGCGCGGCGCCGGACCTCCAGCAGGACCCCGCGTACGGCGACGTCCCAATGGGACTTGTGGTTCGAGGTGGAGCACGATGCGCGCGGCGCACGTGCTTCACATCCGCGACGGCGCGGCCGCGGTTCGCACCCGCACCGCCGCCGCCCGCCGGCCTCTACATCGCGAGCAGCCCCCGGCCTGGCCCAGCCCCAGGCCCAGGAGAATGACCGGAGCGGGCGGCGCTCGCGGCGTCCGTGAGCAGGCAGGACCTCGACGAGCTGGCCAAATGGCCGCACCTCGCCGAGACGTTGCGCCTCCCAGGAGGCGGCCAGGAAGGCCCGGGAGGACGCCCAGGCGGAGGCGTGGGCCTTTGTAACACCCCAAATTTCAATAAAAGAGAGAAGAAGATTTCAGGGACCAATTTTGAGAACCAACAAAAACTTTTCAAATTTGCATATAGTACCCTGCATAGGACTGGTGCATTTTGAGTGATATGCCATGATGAGTGTTATCTTGTGTATGTGATGAATACCAAAACCCTAGAGTGATCAAGTAATGACCACCAACCAATTAAATCAAAAAGAGAAAGAAATCAAATATTCATAAAATCCTAAAAACCCTAACATATGGTCCATGTCAAATTTGTAAATTTGACCATAGACCCATTTGATCTTCACCAATAATTGTAATATGATATTAAAGAGTAATTACAACTTTGAGAATCAAAGAAACCCCAATTAAATCAAAGCCAAGAATAAAAATATGATCACATGAGATAATGGTCAATTTTGACTTTTATAGTCTGATTACTACTTTGAGCCTCTCTTTTTCAAAATTTCTAAACTAAACAAATCCAAATCTTTGCATGTCATCCAAGTACACAACAAGATGAACAACTTTTGTAAAGAGCATCACCCCAAATTCATCTTGGATCAAGAGATAGGATCAAGCAAAGTAGAGACTTTTTATTAAAAACAAGATCACTCCATTTTCGAATTTGATCAAACCAGACCACTCCTTGACCACCACTTACCCTAGCTTTGACCAGAGGACACCCCTACACCAAGCCCATGCCAAGGAACCACCAGGAGAGGGCTGCCATGGCGTGGACATGGCCATGCCGGCCACGTCACTCCTCGACACCTTCCCCTCTCTTTCCCTCCACGATCGGCCTCGCCACCATGTCCAGTAGCTCGCCAAGGATCCCAGAAGATCGCCAGTACAAGCCCTTGGCCGCGAGGACGCCGACAAGCCCCGGACGACGCGCGCCCAGTACGTTCCAGGTACGCCGCGAGCGGCATGGGCGACGTCACCCTGCACGGCCGCGCGCGACACGGCCACGCGTCGCTCGCAGCACCTCGCCGTACCCAGACCAAACCCGCGCGCCATGGTACCTTCGTCGCCACGCTTAGACTGACCTCAGCCCCAATCCTGATCATGCCAGACATCACCAAACCCTTTGACGTTTACTGCGATGCATCCAAGATTGGTCTTGGATGTGTGCTGATGCAGGAAGGAAAAGTGATATCTTATATGTCCCGGCAACTGAAGCAGCATGAGCAGAACTATCCAACCCATGACCTCGAACTCGCAGCCGTAGTTTTAGCCCTGAAGGTGTGGCGCCATTACCTCATGGGTAATCGCTGCGAGATCTATTCTGATCACAAGAGTCGAAGTATATCTTCACAGAAGGAGCTGAATATGAGGCAACGAAGATGGTTAGAGTTGATCAAGGACTATGATATGGAAATTCACTACCACCCCGGCAAGGCCAATGTGGTAGCCGATGCCCGAGTAGACGCGTGCCGCTGAACTCAATGATAGAGAAGAACAACCTAGCTGCACCAAGAATTTGAACAGTTCGAATGGAACTAGTTAGTGAAGGATTCCTCGCGCATAGAGCTACAACCCATCTTGATTGGTCAGATCAAGGAAGCCCAGAAGGGAAATGCCAACATCAATGGAATCAAGACTCAGATAGCCAGGCACCAGGATTCACCATAGATGAAGAAGGAGTTCTTTGGTACAACGGATGCTGTGTGTACCGTCGGACTCGAGTTGAAGCAAGTTATTGAAGGAAGCCCATGACATACTCTATCCACCGGAGGTACCAAGATGTACCAAGACTTGAAGGAACAATTTTGGTGGCACGGAATGAAGAGGGAGATCGGAAGCTACATCGCCAAGTGTGACATCCGTCGGCGAGTCAAGGCAGAACATCGGCGACCCGGGACTGCTGCAGCCTCTACGAGATCCCGAATGGAAGTGGGACTCCGTAGGAATGGATTTTATCACCGGTTTGCCAAAATCCAGCAAAAGAAATGATTCGATATGGGTAGTTGTTGATAGGTTGACCAAGGTAGCCCACTTCATCGCTGTCAAGACCACCTACCAGGGCCCAAAATTAGCAGAGCTATACATCTCAGAATTGTCGCATGCATGGAACCCCGAAGTCAATAGTGTCCGATAGAGGATCTCAGTTCACATCCAGATTCTGGCAGAAGGTGCATGAAGGACTCGGAACCCGTCTGAATTTCAGCACCGCCTACCACCCTGTTATCACCAGATTTTGGCCAAATCAGGAGATGGGCCGTAAGTGAAGATGGGCTTGAAAGATACGCACGTGGAGCGTCTTTGAAGCGGCCTTGCACGAAGAGTTTGGGCTTAATTGCCCATGTATCTGTAAATATAGTAGATCGCATCTTAGTTTAGAGTTAAAAGATAGAGTTTGACCCGTGCACGGTTAGGTGCACGCCGAATTAGAAAAGTCCCTTGGACTATAAATATGTATCTAGGGTTATCAGAAAAGGAGGACAATCACGTTCACAACAAACACAAATCAGGCGCATCGCCACCCCTTCTTTCGAGGGTTTCTCCCGGGTAAGCATCATGCTGCCTAGATCGCATCTTGCGATCTAGACAACACACGTTTATTCGTTTACCTTGTGCTGCTCGTGCTGAAGCGTTGTTGATGGCGAGTAGCACTACTTATCGTAGATGTTTTGGGGCTTATAGATGCTTTTCTTATGCATATCTGCTTAGCTATGCCGTCCTCGATATCTAGCTGCCCTCACATCCGGTGTAAGGGCGCGTCTTGCTTGTTCGTTGTTTAGTAGATCCGATCCGTTATAGTTGCTCCTTGATTCCTCAAGGATTGGTTTAATATCAGTATGGTTAGGCCTTGCAAACGGGTTGAACGATCCGGTAGCGCGTTAGGTATGGTTTGTTAATCCTAAGAGGGATGTTCCGGGAATTAACTTAATGTTGGTTTTTAGGCCTCTTTTAGGGTTAGTTTTCCATTATCTTTCGTGTCTATTAGGATCAACTACGCGTAGGATGTTCCGATCATACGGTGAAAACCCTAAACTGTCGTAGATTGGTTTAGCTTTATACTGATCAAGCAGGAGCCCGATGTCATCGTTAACCCGACGTGAACCATGGGGCGATCGGCTTTGTGAGCCGATCCACAGGGCAACCGAGAGCCGATCGGGCTCGTATTTAATGTTTACGTGTCGCCATGCAGGAAACTAATCGAGGCAATCCAACACCTTCCTGGCCAGGTATAGGTCGGGTGGCACGCCCTGCAACCGCTAGGACGTGTGCGGAACATTTGCGGGAAGACGTCGAGGGACCAGGGCCCTGCAGTCTTGGAAGCCTCCCGGCTCTTCGTGTTGCTTAACCAGCACTCGGGAGGGTTTTGGCAGGCAACACATTCTCGGACGCCGGTGGGACCATCTTCGCAACAACCACGTCAACATCCGAGATGGCGGAAGAACCGGTCAAGTATGAAGATCTGCCTCCTGAGCATAAGAAGAAATATGATGATCTCAAGGCCATCTTGGAAGCCGATCTCATCGGCGCTTTTGAGAAAACCCGGTCGCACGGCATCAAGTTCAAAGGGTTCCAACCCGAAGGTGCGCTAGAGGGACTGGATCTATCTCTCCCTTCGGACGAGCGTACCAGAGCCCTGCGACAGGAGATTAAGTATGTTGTTGCTCATTCACTACATCGGCATTCGAGAGGTGAACACTCTGGAGCGTGTCGCGCTCAATGTGGTGCAAGAAATCATGAAGCACAAGTACTCTCCGTCAGACCTGCTCTAGGAACTCATGGGAGAGATACCACTCTATACTAGGCCACCACCGCCGTACACGATGACAGCTCCACAGCAACAAGGTTCACCGGCGTACGTTGTCTACAAGGTTGGAGGTGACCCTGGCGATTAACAATTCCTGTATGAGCCGCCCAAGGAGATTCCACATGGATACGTGTGCACATACGTGCCGGACTGCAACAACTGGATGACCCAGGTTACAGACGGGAAGGACGCCACGGCAGGGAGGGATCGCCGAACAGGAGTAGTTGCTGAAGCAGAAGCGATTGGAGCAGATGCTTGAGAAACAGGCGTGGCTAGCTAAATATGCCACCGGTACAAGTCATGAACGCTCAACTTCTGCTCCTACGGTGGATGAGATCACCGCAATCATGAGAGACCAGTTCGGCATCCTGCCGAAGAGAATGATCAGCTATTCCAAGCCGTATCCCAACGATTATGACCTAATCCCACTACCGCCTAAGTATCGGCTCCCTGACTTCACAAAATTCAGTGGATCGAGAAGAACCAGCTCAATTGAGCACGTGAGCCGATATTTGGCACGGTTGGGCGTTGCCTGACGATACCTCGGAGGAGGATCCTCACGAGGGGAGAAGAAGTAGGGGCCATAGGGCGAGTGCACTCGGGACGGTGGTACGCGAGTTACCCGGCTTCGAACACCCGTACGATGACAGGCCTACTGCCGCTTGTCCGGAATTATCCGGCGCTTGCGCGTTGTTACAATGGTTGTGGTTGTCTCGTTTCTAGCTCGAGATCTCCCTAGGGCTCCCGGGATCCGGCTTATAAAGGCGCACGGATCTAGGGTTTACATGAGTCCTACCGGAATACAAGTTGCCTAACTACGGTACAATGTCTTGCCGTGTACGTCAAGGATCCACCTATGCCTAACTTGTCGTCATGGATCCAGCTTCCTTCCTGGGTCTTCACGGATCTGACTCCTGGCATAGACCTCTTCGGATCCGGTACCTCGTAGGGCGGTTCGGATCCGGGCCTACGAGGGCGGTTCGGATCCGGCTACCTTAGGCCGGTTGGGATCCGGATCCTTGTTCTGGGCTGGACATCTTCCATCTTGATCAACGACCAATGGGCCGCCGGTGGGCCATATGCCATCACCACCATCTTTGGGCCACCTTGCCGGAATCGGACCATGTCGATGGTATACCTATGAAGTATCCACAACAGTAGCCCCGGAGTTCTCCAAGATTCACCGTTCTTCCATCCAGCTCAGCTTGCGCATGTATCTTCATCCTTTGGTTGGAACGAATAATAGAGAATCTTGAAGGACTCCAAACTTCATATCTCCAACCAAGTATTGGTCGGAAACTTCATGATCCAATGGTACGATTCTTCGAAGACACCATCCAACGTAATCTTCGGTATGGATCCAACTAGCCAAATGTAGGTTCGGATCTGACTAGTCAAAATATAGGTGTGGATCCGACTACCCAAAATATAGGTGCGGATCCGACTAACAAAAAATTAGGTGCGGATCCGGCTACCAAAAATTGAGGTGCGGATCCGACTACCAAAAAATAGTTGCGGATCCGGCTACCAAATATGTAGGTGCGGATCCGACTAGTTAGCCAGATTTTCGCCATCTTTGAAATTTTTCTTGACATAACCATATGTATGTAGCCCCCGAGCGTTGAGTCGGCTTGCTCCAAGGAGACTCGATGCTCAGAAACTTAGCCCCCAAGTGTCAAGGTGGAAATTTTCGGTTAGTTGCTCCAAAGAGAACTTCATCGATGTAGCCCCCGAGCGCCAAGGTGAATTTACTTGAAAATCCGGCTTGGAGCTCTTAGAGTAGCTTTATCTTTATATGTGACTAAGGAATAGTGTAAATCCCAAGCATCTAGGCGGAAATTTCCAGCACTAATACTCGAAAGGAAACACACTTTTCACTTAAGATCAAAATCGCAGCCCCCGAGGGTTGGTTCCGGCTAAGCATAGCGGAATCAAGACTCAAGTTGCTTTTCCAGCTGTGCATGCTACGGATCCGCCTAACCTTATCTCATATGGATCCGGCTAGCTTCCCCTGGGCTTCTCGCGATTGCTAGGTCTGCTTGAAAACACCTTAGTTCGAGGACTGTTGATGGTCCAAGCATCATGTACCTGATATATAAACACAAAAACACATTTGTATTAAATTGTTTCTTTGATCATGTTCAACGAACAAATGTAAGGCGGAATAAAAACAGCCTTTTTGAACAAATGTTTTAAAGCTGAAACTATGCAGCAGTTGAACAACATAAAACTGTCAAGGCGGAAACAACTCGACTATCTTGAACAGTTAATGCAATTTATATGTTTTAAGCAAGATCTGGTTTATCCGTTCTTCTGGTTTATATGCTTGACTTTTCGCGAGACGGCAAACTTTAAACACAGAACATCATCTGCTGAGGCGATAGCGCTTAATAGCGAAACAATCAAGAACCTCAGAAACAGAGGCCGGTTTTAAGTACCGAAATGTCACTACTAAGGAATCCACATATAAACAACAGAAAACGTGTAGGCCAGAAAACTCAAGCTAACGCCCGAAGGCGGAAATTTTGTAGCGTACTGGAGCCTTAGGCGGCAAAAACAGTACAAAGTTTTTCACGAGCGCGAGGCAAATCGTGGAAAAGATATGACCAACAGTGAAAGCGGTAAAAGACTCAGGATATGAGTGAACCAATCTTAATCTCATGATCATAAAATTTTAAAATATTAAATATAAATAAGGACTTAGCTGTTTGGAGCGGAGTCAACGTCGGTCGTGGCGATTTTTCTTCGGCGTTCCGTCGAGCCGGTGCGAGATTGATTATCGCGGTGGTCCTGTAGGTGCGGATTCGATCACCAAAATATAGGTGCGGATCCGGCTACCAGCAATTAGGTGCGGATCCACCTACCAAAATTTAGGTGTGGATCCGACTTCCAAAAAGGTGCGGATCCACCTTCCAAAATTTTGGTATGGATCCGCTACAGAATATAGGTGCGGATCCGACTACCAAAAATAGTTATGGATCCGGCACCAAAATATAGGTGCGGATCCGACTACCAAAAATAGGTATGGATCCGACTACAAAAACGTAGGCGCGGATCCGGCAACCAAATATAGGATCCGACTACCAAAACCAGGATTTGAATTTTCCGGATCTAAGGAATCTTCCCTAGGAAGATCTGCGACTCAGATCGGATCTTCGCGGCTCGCGTCCGCTCGGCGGCGGTCGCGTCGGCGTTACTTACCAGTGCCGTCGGAATCGACGGTCTCGCCGATGAAGATGTGGATGCCACCAATTGAGACGATGGAGAGCTTGACGGGTTTGACCTAGCCGGAATCCGAGTCGTCCGGAGGCGATCGGAAGGTTAGACACGCCCCAGCGATCGAGTCGTCGTAGCTTCCCATGGCGGAGCCCTCCCGGTTCCGGCCTCCGACGCCTCAGGCCCCACGGTGGGCGCCAACCGTCGTTGCCTAATCGACGATACCTCGGAGGAGGGATCCTCACGAGGGGAGAAGAAGTAGGGGCCATAGGGCGGAGTGCACTCGGGACGGTGGTACGCGAGGTTACCCGCCGGAACACATGCGATGACGGGCCTACCGCTGCTTATGCTGGAATTATCTGGGCGCTTGCGCGTTGTTACAATGGTTGTGGTTGTCTCGTTTCTAGCTCGAGATCTCCCCTAAGGCCTCCCGGGATCCGGCTTATAAAGGCGCACGGATCTAGGGTTTACATGGAGAGTCCTACCGGAATACAAGTTGCCTAACTACGGTACAATGTCTTGCCGTGTACGTCAAGGATCCACCTATGCCTAACTTGTCGTCATGGATCCAGCTTCCTTCAGGGTCTTCACGGATCCGACTCCTGGCATAGACCTCTTCGGATCCGGGTACCTCTGTAGGGCGGTTCGGATCCGGGTACCTCTGTAGGGCGGTTCGGATCCGGCTACCTTCGTAGGCCGGTTGGGATCCGGCTCCTTGTTCCTGGCTGGACATCTTCCATCTTGATCAACGGCAACGGGCCGCCCGGTGGGCCATAAGCCATCACCACCATCTTTGGGCCACCCGGGCTTGCCGGAATCGGACCATGTCGATGGTATACCTATGAAGTATATCCACAACAGTTGCCCATGGTCTCAGTTTCAGACGAGCTGCGTGTGAGGTTCTTCTCACAATCTCTCACGGGTCCGGCCTTTGGATGGTACACCTCGTTGCCACCAGACTCGGTTCGGACGTGGAAGCACTGGAGGAACAATTCCACGTACAATACCATTCGGGAGCTACTGAAGGCATTGCCGATCTGACCCGAGTTCGGCGAGCGAGGAGAGACGGTGTCGAGTACATCCAGAGGTTCGGGACCGTCGGAGACCGATGTTATTCGGTTCGCCTATCTGAGAGGAAGCGGTCGAGCTGGCGATAACAGGATTGTCGGCGCCGCTCAAAGATGTGACCTTCCAAGCTGACTACAATTCATTGGCGCATATGGTTCAGAAATTGACCGTATGAACAGCGCCACCCAAAATTGTACCAGGACAAGTTCAAGCGCGTCGCCCTGATCGAGATGGAAGAAGATGAAGATTCTGTAGGAGATCGAAGTCGCTGAGGCTGAATGGACTCGGGGCAAAGCCCGTGTCTGCAAGTGGGTGAAACAACCGGGGCCTGCAAAAGGGTTTGACTTTGACTTGAGCAAAACGGAGCAAATTTTTGATTTGCTGT
This sequence comes from Lolium multiflorum, assembly GCA_030979885.1. Taxonomy (NCBI): domain Eukaryota; kingdom Viridiplantae; phylum Streptophyta; class Magnoliopsida; order Poales; family Poaceae; genus Lolium; species Lolium multiflorum. Next base: position 333,291,649 of record CM061750.1, read on the forward strand.
TGAAGGAGAAACAGCTGAAGCTATCCGAAGGCCACAAAATCCCCACGTTACAAGAGATGAACGGCAGGCCATATTGCAAATGGCATCACATGTTCACCCATGCCACCAACGACTGCAAAGTCTTGCGCGGACAGGTTCAAATGGCGATAGAACAAGGCCGATTACTCTTCGGTCAGTTTGCCATGAGAGTTGACACGCAGCCGTTTCCGGACGTCAACATGGTGGATCTCAGCCACTGCATAAGACGCGAGCCGGGTTTCTCGTTTGATATCAACATGGCAGGGCTTGCGGATCGCCATAGCAAGGATAAGCCGAGAGAGCAGTCGCTCCCGTGGCAAAGATAAAGAGGCCGATCCACGCCGGCCCCACATGATGACAGACGGTATTTGACGAGGAAGAGGTGATAAGCGTGCGGTATCAACGACCACTCTTCGCATCTCCTTAACAAATATGAGCAGCAATACGACCGACGTCGGGCGCTACGATGTAGACGATGACAGATATCGTCGGTCGATGCAGACAACAGAAATACCGTCGATACGAAGGGTATGAGCGTCACGCCAGGGAGGTCAAGAGAGCAGAGGACATGGATAGGCATTGGAACTGTCCTTTCTTCAAACACTGCTGGGTCGGAATGAGCCGATTGCCTACAATCGAGAACTACCCAGAATGTAGACAGAAGAGGAAGGGAACAAATGAAGTTTCAGTGTTCAAGCGTCTAGAACCTCTCCCACCACGGAACAAACGAGCTGAGTCATCTCAAGATGAAGACTTCGAGGAGTCAGAGGAAGAAGATAGATATCACCGGCCAAGGTGGTGTCCTGATGGACTCAGCCACTCCCAAAAGCGCAGAGTGCAACGGCTACGAAACTTGGAAGAAGCCGAGCACAATACCTATACGTTGAGGAAAGCACGGCCCGATCTGGCGTGAAAATTCAGCAAACAGAGAGCTCGCCCACCAAAGAAAGTGTGGCGACCCAAGCGGACAAAAGCCGATGCAGAGGCATCGGCTGATACAAACATGGTGTTCGTTCTCCCGTCGAGTTTTGTGCTCCAAGAGATGAGGAAGTATCGGTGGCACAGTTGATTGCGGCTCACGACCGATTATCTTTGAGAAGCCACGAGAGAGGAGCTACAGGCATCCGAAGGCCCTATACCTGAAGGGTTATATCAATGGGCAGCCTATTAGCAAGATGCTGGTTGACACGGGAGCAGCAGTCAACATAATGCCGTACTCCATGTTACGACGTTTGGGACGTTCCAATGAAGATTTGATCAAGACCAACGTCACGCTAAGCGATTTCAACGGCCAACCGTCGAAGCCAAGGGTGTTCTGAACGTGGACTTAATGTCAGCCGAAAGACCATCCCTACATCCTTCTTCATCGTCGACAGCAAGAGCACTTACGCTGTCCTGCTAGGAAGGGATTGGATCCACGCTAACTGTTGCATTCCATCCACAATGCATCAGTGTATCATACGATGGGATGGAGATGAAGTGGAGGTTGTTCATGCAGATGATTCGATCGACATCTCTTTGGCTGCCATGAACATCTGGGAGCAAATGACCAAGAGCCGCTCTCTGGAATCAATCTGGACGGCTGTGAGCGCATCGAAGCTACAAAAATGGGGTGAGGCTGGTCTTATCCACTGGCCTGACAGAGTAGCAAGAGCCAAGTCTATGGACGTACGTGGCAAGGCCAATCCCTGCGATCGGCCCCAAAAAATAAGAAACAAGGATCTCACTTCAAGCATGCCACGTCGTTATAGCAGAGAACCAAGAAGTTGTAAACCCTCATTAAACATTGCAATGGAAAAGGAGGCCGATCCCGACAATCGGCCACAAATAGTCTCAACATGCCTTCCTGTGTTCATCATTGATTTAGCGGGCGATGGAAAGCTGAGGTGTGGGTTTACAGCAGCTGATGGACTAGAAGAGATTGACATTGGTCCTGGGGATAAGCCACCAACATTTATCAGCAAATAGTCGGATCGACAACGCAAGGGCCGATTGCAATCGGCTAAAATTATTCTCACCACACGTGTTCACTGTGTGCTATTTAGCATGGTGAATGGTGAGATAAGCTTGAATTGGCTGAAAAGCCGATATCTTCAATCACTTGAAGGATTCGGCTCGGAGGGCATACACACGAGAAAGGTACAAGGCCACGAAGTATGTACCCAGGGGAAGCCGATTCATGAAATCGATCGGCTAATAAAAAATCGAAAATACAAAAATTTTGAGCATAGCTGCGCGGACATCGACTCAAGAATAAAAAGCCGATGCGCTGCCACTTGATCAGGCCTCACTGAAGGAAAATTCTAAGGCACAGAGTACACCAGTACGTACGTGATCCACTTCTGTATCCTTGATCTTAAGACAGGCAACGTCATGACTGGCCAGGGCTTCAACTGCAGCGTCATTGGGACGTGGGGTTGGATTTCTTCAAGGATGTTCTTCACCTCCTCGGAGTTTTCGACCAATATCTCAATGGATGAAGGAAGCAGAGCTTTGGGGCGTTGGAGGTGGCGAGCCGATCTGAGCAGCAAAGCACAAGAATTGAGCCAGGAGGAGTTGGAAAGCCATTACATTCGAAGCTTCTTGGTTCAAGAAAGGGGTTTGCTGGTCCTTCCGAGCCCTCTTGGTGCATCGACTCCTTGTGCGTAAGCTTTCCTGTCCTGTTTTGATAGGAGTTGGACGCTGACCTTTTCTTGGAAGCCGATGGTGGCACATCTGGCTGGTTTTACGTGGTGGTGTCCCCAGAGGTGCCCAAGCTGGAGCGTCGTCGGCTGAATTGCAGGTCCTCGCTGATATTATCTTCGGGAGAGGTCTACAAGAGCAGGATTATTGGGCTTAATAGGCTATTGAAGGCTAGAGGGGTGTTTGCCCTTCAAAGTTGTCCTGGCAGCCACCTTTTTCGCTACTATTCTCGCCCTGACTGAGGCTCGGGGGGCTGCTGGCCCTGAAGATTCTTTGCTCTTGGGAGCCGATTGTGTTGAAATCGGCTGTCTCCGCATCACAACCGTGTTGAAAGGTGGTGAGTTCCTGCAGAAGAAAACCACCAGAGTTGATGGGAGGAGTTTGAAGAGGGAGCCATCATCATTGATAGGCTCTGGGCCAGTGATACGTCCAATTTGCATCACTATTTTGTATCATAATTTGCTGTTATTCATTGATATATTTCATATTGGGACACAATACTTATGTTATTTCATCTATTTTGCATGTTTCATCATCATTGGAGGATCAAGCACCGGGAGGATTCTGCTGGAAAAAGCACCGTCGAACGCAATATTTCGGAAGATCAACTGTGGAAGGGAATTTCACGTAAATTCCTATTTTTCCAGATGACGGATGGAGCCGGAAGGGGAAGAAGAGAGGGGCCACAGTGGGCCCAGACCATAGGGCGGCGCGGCCCATGGCTGGCCGCGCCACCCTATGCTCTCGGGGGCCCACGACCCTTTCGCCTCCTTTCTTCGCGTACTCCTTCGTCCCGAAAACCTAAGCCACGAGAGGACCTCACGGAGGGTTACAGCCGCCTCTGCGGGCGGAGAACACCAGAGAGAAAAGAGCTCTCCGGCGGGCAGGGATCCGCCGGGGAAATTCCCTCCGGGAGGGGAAATCGACGCCATCGCCATCGTCATCGAGCGGGACATCATCTCCATCATCATCATCATCATCTCCACCTTCTACACCGCCATCACCACCGCTGCACCTCGTCATCGCTGTAGCAATTCGGGTTAAATCTTGATTGTTTGATAGGGGAAACTCTCCCGGTGTTATTCTATACTTGTTGTAGATGCTATTGAGTGAAACCATTGAACCAAGGTTTATGTTCAGATTGTTATTCATCATCATATCACCTCTGATTGTATTCCATATGATGTCTCGTGAGTAGTTCGTTTAGTTCTTGAGGACATGGGTGAAGTCTAAATGCTAGTAGTGAATTATGGTTGAGTAATATTCAATGTTATGATATTTAAGTTGTGGTGTCATTCTTCTAGTGGTGTCGTGTGAACGTCGACTACACGACACTTCACCATTTATGGGCCTAGGGAGTGCATCTTGTATTCGGTTGCTAATTGCGGGGTTGCGGAGCGACGAAACCTAAGCCGTTAGTATATCGATGCGGAGGGATCGCAGGATCTCGAGTTTAAGGCTGTGGTTAGATTTATCTTAATTACTTTCTTGTAGTTGCGGATGCTTGCAAGGGTATAATCACAAGTATGTATTAGTCCTAGGAAGGGCGGTGCATTAGCATAGGTTCACCCACACAACACTTATCAAAACAATGAAGATTAATCAGCTGTATGTAGCGAAAGCACTAGACTAAAATCCCCATGTGTCCTCGAGAACGTTTGGTCATTATAAGTAAACAAACCGGCTTGTCCTTTGTGCTAAAAAGGATTGGGCCACTCGCTGCAATTATTTCTCTCGCATTTTATTTACTTGTACTTTATTTATCTGCAATATCAAAACCCCCTGAATACTTGTCTGTGAGCATTTACAGTGAAACCTTCATCGAAACTGCTTGTCAACACCTTCTGCTCCTCGTTGGGTTCGACACTCTTATTTATCGAAAGTACTACGATACACCCCCTATACTTGTGGGTCATCAAGACTATTTTTTTCTGCGCCGTTGCCGGGGAGTGAAGCGCTATTGGTAAGTGGAATTGGTAAGGAAATTTACTGTTTGTGCTGATTTTATTTCTGCCTGCTGCTATAAATCATTATGGAGAGATCCTCTCTTCAATTTCTATTTGGGAAATCTACTACTACTGCAACGGTAGTGGATGAAGCGCCAGTGAGGAAGTAGTACCATATAAAATACCTATGAAAATTATTGAACGTGTTATGGATAACCGCTATGAAGGGGATGGAACTGTCCATCCTGGTGATCATTTACTGTTTTTGCATGAATTATGCGGATTATTCAAATGTGCAGGTATTTCTATGAATGAAGTTAGGAAGAAACTATTCACTATATCGCTGTCTGGTAAAGCGGCGCACTGGTATAAATTGCTGAAGAATGGTGATTCTATTGATTGGGAGGACATTGTGCCTTTATTTTATTCCAAATTTTATCCTCCAAGTGAAATTCACAAAGATCGGAACCGCATATATAATTTCTGGCCTCATGATGGAGAGAGTATCGCCCAAGCTTGGGGGAGATTGAAGTCTTTAATGCTCAAATGCCCCATTCATGAGCTTCCTGGTAATGTCATTATTGATAATTTCTATGCAAGACTTTCTTTTCAAGACAAGACCTTGCTGGATACTTCTTGTTCTGGATCATTTACACGCAAGAATGAAGAGTTTAAAAGGGACCTTCTTGATCGGATCCAAGAAAATACCGAAGGATGGGAGAACGACAAAGATAGAGAATCAGGTATAACTTATGATTATAAATGCATTGAAGCTTTTATGGATACTGATAAATTTCGTAATATGAGTGCTACATATGGTCTTGATTCCCAAGTTGTTGCAAATCTTTATAAAGCTTTTGCCTCTCATTATGAACTGCCTAAGAAGAATTTTGATAAGTATCATGAACCGTATAAAGATAAAATTGATTCATCTGTAAACAAATGTGTAGTAGTTGAAACTGTTGATAATGTTATGAAGCTTACATTGAAAAAACTCCTTTCCCTGCTAAAATGAAGGAGTACTCTGTCATATCTAGTGCAGTTAATAAAAGTGAAAAGAAACCTAAAGAACCTGAAGAACAAATTAAAATTGAACCTGCTTTGTTATAGTTAAAGATCTTGTGACTGAAAATGTGGAGGATGGTCATATTATTTTCGTGAAGATGCTTCTAATATTGTTTCACATCCTAATAAATCCAAACAAGTTAGTGTTCCTATGCTATCTGTTAGAATTGGTGATCATTGCTATTATGGTTTATGTGATATTGGTGCAAGTGTTAGTGCTATTCCTTATGAACTTTACACGGAGATTATGCACGAAATTGGTTCTTGTGAACTTGAAGATATTGATGTGGTTATTCATCTGGCTAATAGAGAAACTATTTCTCCAATTGGTATTGTTCGAGATGTGGAAGTTCTATGTGGTAAGATTAAATATCCTGCTGACTTTTTGGTACTTGGTTCTGCTAGTGATCATTGTCCTATCATTTTTGGTAGACCTTTTCTAAATACTTGTGGAGCTATTATAGATTGTAAGAAAGAGAAAATTTTGACTAGATTTGCTGGTGAACCTTATGAATTTAACTTTTCTAAATTTACCAAAACTCCTTATAAAGCTGACTTGCCTAGTAATGATTTTAAAATGGAGCAGTGTGCATCTATTGTTCTTGTTCCTAATAATCCTTTGCAGCAACATTTGGAGAATAGTGAAAGTGAAGCTTTTAGGAAAGAAAGAGATGAGCTTGAGGAAATTTTTCGTCGCCAACCTATTCTCAAGCATGATTTACCGGTGGAAGATTTGGGTACAACACCGCCACCAAAGGAAGATCTGTTTTTGATTTAAAGCCTTTACCTGATAATCTTAAATATGCTCATATTGATGGTAAGAAAATATATCCTGTTATTATTAGTTCTAAGCTTTCAGAGATTGAGGAAGAAAGGTTATTGGAAATATTGAAGAAACACCGAGGAGCTATTGGCTATACTCTTGATGATTTGAAAGGGATTTCTCCTTCTATTTGCCAACATGCTATTAATATGGAAGATGATGCAAAGCATGTTGTTGAACATCAACGTCGTCTAATTCCGAAGATGAAGGAAGTGGTAAGGAACGAGGTATTAAAACTCCTTGAAGCTGGTATTATATATCCTATTGCTGATAGTAGATGGGTTAGTCCTGTTCATTGTGTTCCTAAGAAAGGAGGAATGACTGTTGTGCCTAATGATAATGATGAGCTTATTCCTCAAAGAATAGTTGTAGGTTATAGAATGTGCATTGATTTTCGTAAAGTTAATAAAGTTACTAAGAAAGATCATTACCCTTTACCCTTTATTGATCAAATGTTAGAAAGGTTGTCTAAAAATACTCATTTTTGCTTTCTTGATGGTTATTCTGGGTTTTCACAAATTGCTGTTAAAGCTAAAGATCAAGAGAAAACCACTTTTACTTGTCCTTATGGAACTTATGCTTATAGGCGTATGCCTTTTGGTTTATGTAATGCTCCTGCTACTTTTCAAAGATGCATGTCTGCTATTTTTCATGGTTTTTGCGAAAGTATTGTAGAGGTGTTCATGGATGATTTTTCTGTCTATGGGAATTCTTTTGATAATTGCTTGCGAAACCTCGATAAAGTTTTGCAGAGATGTGAAGAAACTAACCTTGTTCTTAATTGGGAGAAATGCCACTTTATGGTTAATGAAGGAATTGTATTGGGACATAAAATTTCCGAAAGAGGTATTGAAGTTGATAGAGCTAAAGTTGAAGCAATTGAGAAGATGCCCTATCCGAGGGATGTTAAAGGTATTCGTAGTGTTCTTGGTCATGCTGGGTTTTATAGGAGATTTATTAAAGATTTCTCTAAAATTTCAAAGCCTCTTACTAATCTTCTTCAAAAAGATGTACCTTTTGTTTTTGATGATGATTGTAAGGAAGCTTTTGAAACTCTAAAGAAAGCCTTAACAACTGCTCCTGTAGTTGAACCTCCTGATTGGAATTTGCCTTTTGAAATTATGTGTGATGCTAGTGATTTTGCTGTAGGCGCTGTTCTTGGACGGGTAGATAAAAAATTAAATGTTATTCATTATGCTAGTAAGACTCTTGATGCTGCTCAAAGAAATTATGCTACAACTGAAAAGGAATTGTTAGCTGTAGTCTTTGCTTGTGATAAGTTTAGACCCTATATTGTTGATTCGAAAGTTACAATTCATACTGATCATGCTGCAATTAGATACCTTATGACAAAGAAAGATGCTAAGCCAAGGCTTATTAGATGGGTATTTCTTTGCAAGAATTGATTTACATATTATAGATAGGAAAGGTGCTGATAATCCTTTGCGATAATTTGTCTAGATTGGAAAATATTGCTTATGATCATTCCTGTTAATGATAGTTTTCCAAATGAACAATTGGCTGTAATAAAGGTGAGCTCGCGAGAGAGCCCTTGGTATGCATTATGCTAATTTTATTGTTTCGAAGTATTTGCCTCCAACCTTTTCAGCTCAGCAAAGGAGGAAATTCTTATGACTTGAGGCATTATTTTTGGGATGACCCACACTTATATAAAGAAGGAGTGGATGGTATTATGCGAAGATGTGTTCCTGAATATGAACAACAGGAGATATTGAGTAAATGTCATGGTAGTGTTTATGGAGGACATCAGCGGAGATAGAACCGCGCAAAAGGTTTTACAATCAGGTTTTTATTGGCCAACACTCTTCAAAGATGCAAGGAAATTTATTTTATCTTGTGATGAATGTCAAAGAGTTGGTAATATCTCTAGACGCAATGAAATGCCTATGAATTATACTCTTGTTATTGAACCATTCGATTGTTGGGGATTCGACTTCATGGGTCCTTTTCCTTCTTCAGACGGTAACACTCATATACTTGTCTGTTGATTATGTTACTAAATGGGTAGAAGCTATACCTACAAAAAGTGCTGATGGTGAAACCTCTATAAAAATGCTTGTAGATATTATATTTCCTAGATTTGGAGTACCTAGATATATTATGACTGATGGAGGTTCTCATTTCATTCATGGAGGTTTTAGAAAAACTCTTGCTAAGTATGGTATTAATCATAGAATTGCTTCTGCTTATCACCCTCAAACTAGTGGTCAAGTAGAATTATCAAATAGAGAGATTAAAGCTATCTTGGGTAAGACTGTTAATAAATCTAGAAAGAATTGGCCTAGCAAATTGAAAGAAGCACTATGGGCTTATAGAACTGCTTATAAAAATCCTATGGGAATGTCACCTTATAAAATGGTTTATGGAAAAGCTTGTCATTTACCTTTAGAACTAGAGCACAAAGCTTATTGGGCTGTTAGAGAATTAAATAAAGATCCTAAATTAGCCGGTAATAAGAGGTTGTTGCAATTAAGTTCTCTAGATGAATGGAGAAGTGAAGCTTATGAAAATGCTAAACTCTTTAAAGAAAAGTTAAGAAGTGGCATGATAGAAGGATCATCAAAAGAGAATTTAATGTTGGAGATCAAGTTCTATTGTATCGGTCTCGTCTCAGATTCTTTGCAGGGAAATTACTCTCGAAGTGGGAAGGACCATATGTTGTTGAGGAGGTGTATCGTTCAGGAGCAATTAAAATTAGCTCTCTCCAAGGCAATGCCACACAAGTGGTGAATGGACAAAGACTAAAGCATTATATCTCGGGCGATTCTTATAATGTTGATGTTGATATTATTCAAGTGGAAACACCGGAGGCTTTCATCAAAGGACAAATTGACATCCGCTGAACTGGAGTTTGAATAGGTAACAGTATAGGTAATAAAAAGTCCGCGTTTACCTTTCCGAACATTATTTCCGCTGTTTTTAGAAAATACGAAAAATTACGGAATCGAAACGGAGTGGAAAAGACGCGCGAGGGCGTGCCACCATAGGCCGCGCGGGCCCCACCCTGGCCGCGCCGACCTATGGTCTGGCCCCTCGGCGTCCCGTTTCCACTCGTTTTCGCCTGGAACCTTCCTTTTGTCGTAAAAATATTTGCTATATAATCCCCCGGACCCCTGAGGTCCGTAATATCGTTTTCTCGTCGTGCTGTTTTCTGCCAGGATCTGCTTCGGATCTAGATCCATCATGTCTTCGTCGGGAACTCGGAAGGACAGCTTCTTTGAGGACGTCGTCAACCCGTACATGAACGAGCTGAAGATGCACCCCAAGGAGTTGCGGCTCGTGGATGGAGAGTTGCAGATCAAAGATGTCCAGGGTCCTAAGGGAGAAGGGAGCTTGGAAGACAGGATGGAGAAGCTGGAACAAGAGGTTTTCAACTACAAGAAGATGGCTGAGCGTGAAGTGGATATCTTTCACAAGATTGTGTCTGAACTCATTGATGGACACAAGAAGGAGACTGCAAAGCTGTGGGACGATATCTTCTCACTTCACGACACCACCAACAAACTCCAAGCTCAACTCTATGATGTCCATAATCAGAACTGTGAGTATGAAAACAGGTTTAAGCGCATAAGTCATGCTGCTAGTTTCAGGTTTCCGGAAACCAAGATGTCTTTTGTTGATGGAGGGCCTCTTCCATGGAAGTCTGATGACGACAAAGATTCACCATCATCACCGAAGGAGTAATTCATCATCGGTATTGGCATCCCCTTGGTTTGTTCCAAGCTTGGGGGAGTGCCGCGGTATCATATCACCACCACCTTTATCTTTTACTATCAAGTAGTGTCATATCATGAGTAGGGAAGTTATCATATGGAATAGTATGCAATGTGGAAGTATCTCTCTTAGTTAGTTATCTATGTATCCGTTGGTGTGAGTTATCGTTATGGAATATTAATGAGAAGCCTTATCATTTACTTTTTGCACATCTTATTTTAGTTTGCAATCTCCATTATATGATTACTCTTGACATGAGTATTGATATCACTTTGGGAGCATCAAGTAAATCTATTTGGTTTTGGCAAACTTAGCATTGGTCAATAGCAACAACGTCTTGATGTTTAATAGAAGATAGAAATACACTTAGATATATTACTATTATCTCTATTCTTAGTATTCTGAAGTTAAAGTTGCTTGTGCTTATGAGAAAGATGCATGATTGTTTCTATCATTTGTATATTTGTTTGTCTCCCTCAACCTTTATGCTTGCTATCAAACCTTGCTAGCCAAAGACCTGTATCGAGAGGGAATGCTTCTCATACATCCATAACCTTAGACCAAACCTATGCCATTTGTGTCCACCATATCTACCTACTACATGGTATTTTCTGCCATTCCAAGTAAATACTTCATGTGCTACCTTTAAATTATTCAAACTACTATTCCTTATTTGTGTCAATGTTTTATAGCTCATGAGGAAGTATGTGGTGTTTCATCTTTCAATCTTGTTGGGCGGACTTTCACCAATGGACTAGCGGCACATCCGCTTATCCAATAACTTTGCAATAAGAGCTGGCAACGGGGTTCCCAGCCCCAATTAATAACTTTCATTAATAATTCTCTTCACATGTTTTGCTCTGATTCATCGTAAGCAACTTAATTTTGCAATAGACACTCCTCCATGGTATGTGAATGTTGGAAGGCACCCGAGGATTCGGTTAGCCATGGATTGAGAAAGCCAAGGTTGGGGGGAGTGTCACCCATAATAAAACTAAAATACATGTGTAAACAAAAGAGAAGGGATGATCTACCTTGCTGGTAGAGATGCCGTCCCTCATGGGAGCCGCTCTTTGAAGGTTCGTTTGGCAAGGGGGTTAGAGTGCCCGCTACCATTCGTTGACAACAACAAACACCTCTCAAAATATTACTTTTATTCTCTTTATATGATTTCAAAACTTGAAAAGCTCTAGCACATGATTTAATCCCTGCTTCCCTCTGCGAAGGGCCTGTCTTTTACTTTTATGTTGAGTCAGTAAACCTATTTCCCTCTATCTCAAGCAAGCAATTGAGTTGTTGTGAACCAATCATTTATGCTGTGATCCAGTTAATCATGTCTTTTATACTTTCTTGTTTAGTACCAATTTTATCTGAATGAATATGACTTTGAAGTTATCAATGATTATGAGGAGATTGTTATGTTTAAATATGAAAGCTCAGCTATAAAATCTAATATGAAAGCTTTGCTTAAAGTACAATCCGTTAGTAGTTCTCTGACCAAGAACAAAGTTTGCCATCACCAACTATGATTTCTTATGCACCTTTACTTGTGATTTCTCTTTACCTATTTCGGGATGAGTTATATGAGGAAGTTGTTTACTAGAATGTCTTGTGTGAATGCATATGATGCTTCTTGTCCGTATTTTATTTATCGACTCTTCACTCCATAAACATGTGGTCTTGTTTATCGAGCTCGGTTTCGCTTGGGGACAAGCGAGGTCTAAGCAGGGGGAGTTGATACGTCCAATTGCATCACTATTTTGTATCATAATTTCTTTATTCATTGATATATTTCATATTGGGACACAATACTTATGTTATTTCATCTATTTTGCATGTTTCATCATCATTGGAGGATCAAGCACCGGAGCCAGGATTCTGCTGGAAAAAGCACCGTCGAGGCAAATATTTCGGAAGATCAACTGTGGAAGGGAATTTCACGTAAATTCCTATTTTTCCAGATGACGGATGGAGCCGAGAAGGGGAAGAAGAGAGGGGCACGTGGGCCAGGACCATAGGCGGCGCGGCCCATGGCTTGGCCGCGCCACCCTATGCTCTGGGGGCCCGACCCTCGCCTCCTTTTCTTCGCGTACTCCTTCGTCCCGAAAACCTAAGCCACGAGAGGACCTCACGGAGGGTACCCGCTGCGGGGCGGAGAACACCGAGAGAAAAGAGCTCTCCGGCGGGCAGAATCCGCGGAAATTCCCTCCCGGAGGGGAAATCGACGCCATCGCCATCGTCATCGAGCGGGACATCATCTCCATCATCATCATCATCATCATCTCCACCTTCTACACCGCCATCACCACCGCTGCACCTCGTCATCGCTGTAGCAATTCGGGTTAAATCTTGATTGTTTGATAGGGGAAACTCTCCCGGTGTTATTCTATACTTGTTGTAGATGCTATTGAGTGAAACCATTGAACCAAGGTTTATGTTCAGATTGTTATTCATCATCATATCACCTCTGATTGTATTCCATATGATGTCTCGTGAGTAGTTCGTTTAGTTCTTGAGGACATGGGTGAAGTCTAAATGCTAGTAGTGAATTATGGTTGAGTAATATTCAATGTTATGATATTTAAGTTGTGGTGTCATTCTTCTAGTGGTGTCGTGTGAACGTCGACTACACGACACTTCACCATTTATGGGCCTAGGGGAGTGCATCTTGTATTCGGTTGCTAATTGCGGGGTTGCCGGAAACAGCCTAAGCCCAGTTAGTATATCGATGCAGGAGGGATCGCAGGATCTCAGAGTTAAATTTGTGGTTAGATTTATCTTAATTACTTTCTTGTAGTTGCGGATGCTTGCAAGAGGTATAATCACAAGTATGTATTAGTCCTAGGAAGGGTGCATTAGCATAGGTTCACCCACACAACACTTATCAAAACAATGAAGATTAATAGTGCGAAAAGCACTAGACTAAAATCCCCATGTGTCCTCGAAACGTTTGGTCATTATAAGTAAACAAACCGGCTTGTCCTTTGTGCTAAAAAGGATTGGGCCACTCGCTGCAATTATTTCTCTCGCATTTTATTTACTTGTACTTTATTTATCTGCAATATCAAAACCCCCTGAATACTTGTCTGTGAGCATTTACAGTGAAACCTTCATCGAAACTGCTTGTCAACACCTTCTGCTCCTCGTTGGGTTCGACACTCTTATTTATCGAAAGTACTACGATACACCCTATACTTGTGGGTCATCAGCCAGCTTGTTGCTGCAAAGAAACAGAGCATCACAAGGAAAGTTGTGGGCAAATGGCACCTGTTATGCAGAAGTGTCAGCTTCAACATCAAGGTTTTCAGCAACGGTCCTAGAAGCTTTCCTGGAGGCGTTAATTCAGGAGTTTTGCCGTCAGGTCTAACATCACGTTCGGATGATTTGGAGTCCAAAATCTAGGGGTCCCACGGCTGTGGGCTGGACCTGTTCGATTGGAAATTTGGGGATCTGAATTTGAGCAAGGATTGCAAGTTACCGTCTGAGGGGATAACTGGATTGACCTGTCTTGCAATTTATTGTGAAAAACTGATGCGTTGCCATCGGCTCATTGAGCATCGACCAAGTTGACAATCGGCAAAATCAGTTGAGGGAAAATCGGCTAAATCAATATGAAAGAAATCGGCAAAATCAGGGGAAGTTCTTCATTGATAATAAGATTTTTTACATATAAGAGCTGATTGCCCTCAAAAGGAAGAACTAGGGGGTACATTGCCCCATCTACTACTGTTGATCCTATTCTAGGGATCCTATCTACGGGCCGTCGCCCTCGTCATCGCCGTCGCCGCCGGTCGGCGCTACTCGGCGGGCTCGTCGTCGTGCTGCCGCGGCCGCCGGAGGACCCTCGTTGTCCTCGTCCTCCCGTCGCGTCGTCGTCGTTGGTCCGCGAGGTTGCCGGCCGAACGCAGCGCCGGCTCGTCGGAGGAGGTGTCGTCCTCCTCCTCTTCTTCCTCCTTCCTCCTAGGAGGTGAAATGCCCAGGAGAAGCGATCGTCGTCGCTCTCGTCCTCCGATTCCCCGTCGGCGAGGAAACGGAGGTCGCTCTCCGTCGGTCGAGGACTTGTCGTCCTCAGACCAGACGGAGAAGTCATGGCTAGACTCGTCCCCGTCCTCTATGGCGCGGCGAATGTGGGCCGCGTGGGCCTCCATCGGGTCCCACTCCGGCGTCGGCTCCCGGAGGGAGGAGGATTGGACGGAAAGGCTCGACGAAGAGGAGGAAGAGAGGAAGGAGCATGGTGGCAGAGGAGGGCTTTTGGAGTGCTAATGCGAAGGGGACGAAGAGGGGCACAAGAAGTGGCTAAATAAAAGGGGATATAGCGGAGATTTAATGCTTAAGCAGTTTCGAGGATGTGGTGCCAAAGCTGTCAAATCGTGCAGAGAAGTTGAGAAGGCAAGGCGTCATGATGAAGAATACTGCGACGGTTCTGCTCTGCCACGACATGACCCTTCGAAGGAAAAACAGAGTGGTTTTGAAATTATCATTACCAAAACCGGGGGGCATGTGTTATCACCAGATTTTGGCCAAATCAGGAGATGGGCCATAAGTGAAGATGGGCTTGAAAGATACGCACGTGGAGCGTCTTTGAAGCGGCCTTGCATGAAGAGTTTGGGCTTAATTGCCCATGTATCTGAAAATATAGTAGATCGCATCTTAGTTTAGAGTTAAAAGATAGAGTTTGACCCGTGCACGGTTAGGTGCACGCCCGAATTAGAAAGTCCCTTGGACTATAAATATGTATCTAGGGTTATCGGAAAAGGAGGACAATCACGTTCACAACAAACACAAATCAGGCGCATCGCCACCCCTTCTTTCGAGGGTTTCTCCCGGGTAAGCATCATGTTGCCTAGATCGCATCTTGCGATCTATTTACCTTGTGTTGCTCGTGCTGAAGCGTTGTTGATGGCGAGTAGCACTACTTATCGTAGATGTTTTGGGGCTTGCATAGATGCTTTTCTTATGCATATCGCTTAGCTATGCCGTCCCTCGATATCTAGCTGCCCTACACCTGTCCAGTGTAAGGGCAGCGTCTTGCTTGTTCGTTGTTTAGTAGATCCGATCCGTTATAGTTGCTCCTTGATTTCTCAAGGATTGGTTTAATATCCGTATGGTTAGGCCTTGCAAACGGGTTGAACGATCCGGTAGCGCGTTAGGTATGGTTTGTTAATCCTAAGAGGGATGTTCCGGAATTAACTTAATGTTGGTTTTAGGCCTCTTTTAGGGTTAGTTTTCCATTATCTTTCGTGTCTATTAGGCTCAACTACGCGTAGGATGTTCCGATCATACGATGAAAACCCTAAACTGTCAGGGTGGTTTAGCTTTATACTGATCAAGCAGGAGCCCCATGTCATCGTTAACCCGACGTGAACCATGGGGCGATCAGCTTTGTGAGCCTATCCACAGGGCAACCTGAGAGCCGATCGGAACATGCCCTTGCAACCGCCAGGACGTGTGCCGGAACATTTGCGGGACGACGTCGAGGGACCAAGGCCCCCTGCAGTCTTGAAGCCTCCCGGCTCTTCGTGTTGCTTAACCTTGCCCGCCGGTGGGTTTTGAGAACAACACCCACGAGGACGGACAGAACAGAGTCAGCAGATATTAGAGGACATGCGAGAGCATGTGTCTGGAATATGGATCCAAGTGGGAAGACTGCTGCCATCGAGAATTCTCTTACAACAATAGCTACCAAGCAGTTCCGAGATGGCCCCCTTTGAAGCCACGTACGGAAGAAATGCATGCCCCAATTGGTCGGAAGTCGGAGAAAGCCAAGTCTTCGGACCCGATGTTCTTCGAAGCGAAGAGAAGGTGCACAAGATCCGGGAGTACCTCAAGACCGCTCAGTCCCGACAGAAGAGTTACGCCGACAAGAGACGTCGAGAGATGACCTTTGAGATCGGAGATTTTGTCTATCTCAAAGTGTCACCCCTGAAAGGAATGCAGAGATTCAAGCTGAAAGGGAAGCTTGCACCCCGGTATGTCGGACCCTTTAAAGTTCTCAGCCGCCGAGGTGAAGTTTCCTATCAACTAGAGCTACCGGAAGAAATGGCGGCTGTGCACAACGTGTTCCACATCTCACTCCTCCGGAAGTGCTTAGAAGTCCCAGAGAAGACCGAGGTATTCAAGAACATCGATCACCGTTCGGTAGATATCAATCATGACCTGACATACCGCGAAGTTCCGATACGCATCCTGGAAGAAGCATACCGAACCATCCGCACCCGAAGCATCAAGTTTCTGAAGATACAGTGGAGCAATCATACCGAAGATGAAGCCACTTGGGAGCGGGAGGAAGACATGAAGAAGGAGTACCCAGATCTCTTTAGTACCTAATCTTTCTTTTAGATCTCGGGACGAGATATTTTGTAAGGGGGAAGGGTTTGTAACACCCCAAATTTCAATAAAAGAGAGAAGAAGATTTTCAGGGACCAATTTTGAGAACCAACAAAAACTTTTCAAATTGCATATAGTACCCTGCATAGGACTTGCATTTTGAGTGATATGCCATGATGAGTGTTATCTTGTGTATGTGATGAATTCCAAAACCCTAGAGTGATCAAGTAATGATCACCAACCAATTAAATCAAAAATAGAAAGAAATCAAATATTCATAAAATCCTAAAAACCCTAACATATGGTCCATGTCAAATTTGTAAATTTGACCATAGACCCATTTGATCTTCACCAATAATTGTAATATGATATTAAAGAGTAATTACAACTTTGAGAATCAAAGAAACCCCAATTAAATCAAAGCAAAGAATAAAAATATGATCACATGAGATAATGGTCAATTTTGACTTTTATAGTCTGGTTACTACTTTGAGCCTCTCTTTTTCAAAATTTCTAAAATAAAAAAATCCAAATATTTGCATGTCATCCAAGTACACAACAAGATGAACAACTTTTGTAAAGAGCATCACCCCAAATTCATCTTGGATCAAGAGATAGGATCAAGCAAAGTAGAGACTTTTTATTAAAAACAAGATCACCCTATTTTCGAATTTGATCAAACCAGACCACTCCTTGACCACCACTTGCCCTAGCTTTGACCAGGGGACACCCCTACACCAAGCCCATGCCAAGGAACCACCAGGAGAGGGCAGCCATGGCGTGGACATGGCCATGCCGGCCACGTCGCACCTCGACACCTTCCCCTCTCTTTCCCTCCACGATCGGCCTCGCCACCATGTCCAGTAGCTCGCCAAGGATCCCAGAAGATCGCCAGTACAAGCCCTTGGCCGCGAGGACGACGGAAGCCCCGGACGACGCGCGCCCAGTACGTTCCAGGTACGCCGCGAGCGGCATGGGCGACGTCACCCTGCACGGCCGCGCGCGACACGGCCACGCGTCGCTCGCAGCACCTCGCCGTACCCAGACCAAACCCGCGCGCCATGGTACCTTTGTCGCCACGCGGAGCTCGCCGGACAAGCTGGCGTCACGCCTTGGCGACCATGGTCGCCGGAGAGGACCAGAGCGCCCGCCGCGGCCGCGACAGTACATGCACGGCCCCGACCACCCTACGCGTCCCCTTGCCGCGCCGTTCACGCTCGTAGCTTCGCCGTGACGTCGTGAGCATGACCCCGTCATCGCCTAGCTCCCTAGACCCCCGAAGCGGCCGCGCCCTTGTCGACCTCGCCGCAGCACCCCGGCCACCATCGCGCCTATAAAAGGAGGCCTCGCCTCGACCATCTCTACACACCATCACCCTCCCCTCTCCTTCCTCGACCTCCCCAGCACCTCACCATGCTCGATTAGCCACCAGACGCCCCCAATTGCAAGCTCGCCGCCGCCCACAGTAGTCGACGATCGCCGGAGGAAGCCGCCCACTGGAGCTGCCGGGTACCAGGAGCTTCGCCGTCGTCCACCACTTCACCGAGCACACTGCCCAACCCTAGCTGGAGCCACGGTGAGCCTCCGACCCCCTACCTGCGCCGCCGGTGAGCTTCTCTCTCGCCGTCGACGACGACACACCTGAGCCGTTAGATCACGATCTAATCCAACGCGCCTCGTTGATCCATACCGTTTCGGCGTTAGGCGTCGCTGACGGGTGGAGCCCACTGTCAGGCGGCCCGCGCGTGCACAGAAGCGTGGTGGGCTGGCCTTGGGCCGTTTTCAAACGTTTGAGCCCAGTTAGCTTTCCCGCCGGCCTTTTTAATTCAAATCCAGTTTAATAAATTTAGTTTGAATTCAATACTGGACCCAACTTTGAAAATGCATAGAATCTGTTTGGCTTGGCCAAATTTAACAAACTTTATATATTTGGAAAGCTTAGGATTTTATCTACACAATGCCGCTGGTTTGAACCCTATATCTTTTATATAATTAAAGTGGAAAAATAAACAAGCAGGGACTTTTCTGCCTTAGAATAATTATTAAAAATCAACCAAAATAGATATTTGAATAATTCCAACTCCAATAGTTCACATTTGACTTACACTAATTGTTTCTGCAAGAAAATGGTGTGGTCACTTTGCATGATCATGCCCTAGATTAATTAAATGGACAATATGGCTAGTTTAACTAAGTGATATTGTCCAAAACTATTATATAAATCTTATGAAGTAAATTACTTCATTTAAATCTTGTCCCAAATGAATTCATGAGATGTTTGCACCCCTGGTCCAAACACTCCTATATGAATATTTGGAGATTTAAAACATTTGGGAAATTATAAAATGGTATGAGGTGAGTTACCTCATTTAAATCATTTTCTCAAATAATGATAATGAATGTTTGACTTAGGTCAATATGAATTCATGTATGATTATTTGGGAAGTTAAATCTTAAGAAGATTTCAATGAGAGGAAATTATTTTTCTCAAGAACTAAATGGAAAATTATTAATTACATATGTAATGAGAGGAAATTATTTTTCGTAAATCAAGAAACCAATGCACCAATTACTTTATGTGTGTGCTGAGCATAGTTTGTGTGAAGTAACTATGAGCATAGTATAGCCTTTGAATTTGTTGAGTGATTATACTTCGTATTCAAATTTAGACGCTAGCACCGGAGATTTCCAAGAGGAAGGAGAATTCTACCCAGAAGAGGAAGAAGAAAACCTAGAGAACTACCAAGGCAAGCTAATACTCTTGCAAAGTGCAAAGCCCTCTTTGGGCAAGGCACCATGATCCTTATCTTTCTTATACAAGCTTACCCTAAGTTGCACCATACAAGTGTTACTTGTTGTCTCAAGGACTTGACCTAACTTGGTCTAAATAAGTAAGCATACTAAAGTAGTAAAGTTAGTCTTACAAAAGGCAAAGCAATGTAGCACCCCTCATGATTAGTGCTAATGCTAAAATACTAAAACTTGACTACTTTAGATGGGAAATTATGGTATGTTGAATCTAAAAACTTATAAATACCAAGTCATTCTATTGATTGAAGTTGAAGTTGAGAATGAACAAGAGAAGATAGTGATTTTTGATAAAACCTGATATAGGTTTGAATGCGATACCTTTCCAATTTCAAGTACCCCCACAATACCTGATTATGGGTAGGGCTTAACTAGAAATTTATACACCTTAGTATGGGTTCCCTCTGAACACGCATCATAGGGGTTATGCTGAGGCTGCCTCCGTTGTTGAGAAATGATGTGAATTGAGGTGAATTGTACGGCCAAGCCTGTGCAGTTCCCAGGTTGGGTTTTCACTGGGAGGCCAAGCTCATGGGGAGAGGTGCTCATACTAGGGTTTGTAAGTGAAAGGTTATGGTTGATGATCCGCGTACTGTGTTACGATGATTCGGAGTCATTCCGACGAATGAAATCAAATGTTGTGGCACAAGTGTGCAACCTCTGCAGAGTGTAAATCTATTCGAATAGTCGCGTCCACGGTTACGGACGGTTGGAAAGGCCATACAGTTTCCGGTGTCAGGTTTTGAAAATATTAATGAAATACATGGTGACATGGTGACTTGTTGAATTACAACAAATGTTGTGGGAATGACACTAATGTTCCCACCGGAGTTAGTTAGCACATGCTCAAATACTTATGAACTAAAAATTGGCTTATGCAAGTGAACTAGAATTTTAGCCTCATTACTCAAATGGTTAGCACTTAGTACTTAGTTTGCAAGTACTTAAAGTACTTACGGCTTTGTCCCTGGCTATTCAAATGGCCAGAGTATGAAGATGAACAGAACTATCAAGACGAGGACCAGCAGGACGCCTATGACAACTAAGAGCTTTCTGACGTCAAGCGTTGGCCTGTGGACTACAGAGTCCCTTTATCTTTACGCTTCCGCATTGAACTTGTGTCTGTTCGTTGATCAATAGATCAACTATTCGTGTAATATGGATCATGTGATTCAAGTTGTAAGACAATATGAGTTGTAATAAATGATGACTGTGATACTTAGCTATTATATCTCGCAACAACACTATTCCTGGGATTGCGATGAATGATATAATAGGCATCCGGACTTAGAAATCCGGGTGTTGACAAGTTGGTATCAGAGCCATTGTTTGACCTTAGAAAACCTTAGTTAGAATGGGCGTTCATAAAAACTTAACTTTGAAATCAAAATGAAGCAAATATTTGTGAAAACTTACACATACTCTTGTCTTTGAGGCTCTTTCAAAATTTGGTGAAATCATGCTCTTTCTTATTTAAAGATACTTACAAGTTTGCCACACTTACCCACTCACTAACTTACTCCTCCATTTCACTTTCAGATGGAGCCGAATGAACCCCTCAACACCAAGTTCTACCAGCTTGGGAATGGTGGAGAGTTGATCTTTGAGCACGACCTCAACGCGCTCTCTGACTTCCTTGGACGTCCTCACCCGGAGTTCCACGGGATCCGGTGAACGACCAAGTCGGAGGCGAGTTGCAGTGGATCATCGCCGACCTAAGGGGCAGAGGACCTCCCACCTCGGAGAGGATCCTCTTCTCCTTCCGCGAGAGCAACTGGCTCGATGGTCTTGCACGTGGCCTTCAGGAGGCACGCCTCTGTGGACAGAACGTGGTGCGCATACTTGCGTCCCGCTTCGCACACCTCGTGAGGCGTGATGCTATGGGTGTGCCTATGGAGCTGCAGTCGCACCCACAGCTGAGGCGCCATGCTGAGCATCTGGATTTCATGTTGTACCACACTCAGCAGGAGTTAGACAACTCCCGTGCGTACGCGAACCAGACTCACCTTGCACTGATCACTCATGGCGATGCCATCAAGATGCTGTCCAGGGACCGCAACAAGCTTCGCCTGAAGTGCGCGAAGAAGGATGTCACCATTACACGCCTTCGCGCACAGATAGCATCACTTGAGGCCACCGTCAAGGCTCGGAGGAACAGTGATGGAGATAGAGGAAGACGAGGTCGGTA
Source organism: Lolium multiflorum (assembly GCA_030979885.1). NCBI lineage: Eukaryota > Viridiplantae > Streptophyta > Magnoliopsida > Poales > Poaceae > Lolium > Lolium multiflorum. Next base: position 333,313,241 of record CM061750.1, read on the forward strand.
TCTCTTCGGGCGCCTACCTGAGCGACGATGACGACTTCGAGGAGGACGAGTTCACTGAGGAGGAGGACTACGCGTTCCTGGAGCCAGGACCTGATGATGTCATTCCCATCGACATCGAGGATGAGGGTAGCCGCACTTGATCACGTATGTAGGTGTGAGTTGTATCATGTCCCGTGTATCGTAGCATGAAGGGTTCTTAAAACCCTGGGTATGAGTGTGTTTTCCATCCCTTGTATCGTAGTCTGAGAAATGGTTCTTAAAACCATGGGAAGAATGGTATGTTAGTTTGTAATGTGTTATGTGGAATGAATGAATGAATGTGTGTGTTGTCATAAAAAGCATTCTAGTTTTACAAGTTTTTAAACTCACTCAAAATAAACCATAGAAAATTCCCTCTTATCTTATAATCTTCTGTATACTCAGATGGCCCCTCCCAATCGCAACAACAACGATGCTATGATGCAACTGCTGCAAACCCTGCTTCAAGACAGGGAGACTGAAAGAGCTGAACGTCAAGCCAACATAGCAGCACTGCAAAACCTTGCTCACCAAGGCCATGGGAATCATGATCACCCCGGATCCAAACTCAAGAACTTCCAGAACACCAACCCTCCGGTGTTTAGCAAGACCGAAGAACCCCTCGACGCCGACGACTGGATCCAGACCATGGAGAACAATTTGGAAGTAGCCGGAGTTGAAGCCAATGAGAAGGTCCTGTTTGCAACCCACTACCTTGCCGGACCAGCCCGAGCCTGGTGGACCAGCACCCGTGCTATGAGCGGAGGTCAAGTCATGACTTGGGCAGATTTCAAACTCAAGTTCAGCAAGTACCATGTGCCCCCGGGTCTTATCAAAAAGATGCGGGATGAATTCCGCGAAGCAGGGAAGGATGACGGTGGTAGAATACCGCGACAGATTCCTTACACTGTCAAGGTACGCCCCCGATGAGACGATACTGCGAGAAGAGGCAGGAGAGATTCCTGAACGGGCTGCATGACGAGATGCAGACTGTCCTCGTCAACGTCCCCTTTGCCGACCTTGAAGCCCTTGTTGACTCCACCATTCAGATGGAGGGCAAGTTGAACCAAGCTAACGAGAACCGCAAACGCCGCATGATGCACCAGAGTGGGCCCAGCAATCCTTCCAAGTATCGCCCCAGCTCAAGCGGAGGTTTTGCCCCCAGAAACACTAAACCCCAGATGCAAACTTCACGCCCGGATTCCAGAACCGGAGTGGAGGAAACCCCAGGCCAGGAGGCCACCACAACAACAACCACAACTACCAGAACAACACCAACAACTTCAACCGCGCGCCCATGCGAGCCCCCAACACCAATAACAACAACACCAACACCGCTCCAAGGACTGGGAGCAACGCCATCCCGGTCGCCAACAAGGACAAGTCCACCATCACTTGTTATGAGTGCGGTGTAGTGGGACACTACTCCAACGAGTGCCCCAAGAGGCTCGCCAAGCTCGCCGGCAACACTGCTGCACCTGCCCAACAACAACGCCGTGTCTCCACCGGAAAGAAGTTCGCCCCCAACAACCCCAATAACCGCAACGGTCGCCTCTTCCACATGAACGCTGAAGAAGCCCAGGAAGCGCCAGACGTTGTACTGGGTATGTTTCCTGTCAACTCAGTACCTGCCAGAGTGTTGTTTGATTCCGGAGCATCTCATTCTTTTGTCACTGAAGACTTTGCATCAACAAGTAAAATCCAACCTATCAGTTTGAAACATGTCATGATAGTTCAAATTCCCGGATCAACCACTAAAGCCAGAAAATTTTGCAAAAATGTACCCATCAGAATACACGAAGTAGATTTCTATGCCAACCTGATTATTCTGGGAACCAAAGGGTTGGAAATAGTGCTAGGAATGGATTGGATGGCCAAACATCATGGAATGATTGATTGTGCTAAGAAAGCCATCACCATGACCAGTAGCACCGGTATCATAGTGGAACATGTCTCGGAAAGACTACCGAAAGTTTACCCAACCAGTGTAGCCAAGCCAACTCGGATCAGATCGAGTCGTCTATCGATACTCTGATGTGTTTCCAGACGGTCTACCCGGTATGCCCCTAGATCGGGATATCGAGTTTATCATCGAGTTAATCCCCGGAACTGCACCTATAGCCCAGAGAGCCTATAGTATGAACCCAGCAGAACTAGTAGAACTGAAGAAACAACTGGATGAACTGCTAGCCAAAGGTCTGATTCGACCAAGTGTGTCGCCTTGGAGATCACCAGTTCTGTTTGTGGATAAGAAGGACGGTGCCAGCCGTCTATGTACGGATTATCGCAAGCTGAATGATGTCACCATCAAGAACAAATATCCCTTGCCTAAGATAGAAGATCTGTTTGATCAGCTGACCGGAGCCACCGTATTCTCGAAGATCGACCTCAGGACTGGGTACCACCAGTTGAAGATTCGAGCATCGGATATTCCCAAAACTGCTTTTACCACCAGATATGGATTGTACGAGTACAATGTCATGTCGTTTGGATTGACCAATGCCCCCGCTTATTTCATGAACCTCATGAATAAGATCTTCATGGACTTCCTGGAAAAGTTTGTTGTCGTTTTCATCGATGACATCCTAATCTACTCCAAATCCGAAGAGGAACATGAGCGACATCTAGAAGCTGTCCTGGAGACCCTTAGAAAGCATAAGCTGTATGCTAAGTTCAGCAAATGTGAGTTCTGGCTGAAAGAAGTAGGATTCTTGGGACATATCCTGTCCACCGGAGGAATTGCTGTAGACCCCGCCAAAATCAAGACTGTCGCAAAATGGAAAGCCCCAACCACCCAGACCGAGGTCCGCGCTTTTCTTGGATTAGCCGGATATTACCGCAGATTTGTAGAAGGCTTTTCGAGCATCGCTCGACCAATGACCCAATTGTTGAAGAAGGACAAGAAGTTCGAATGGACGGACAAATGTGAAGAGAGTTTTCAACAACTCAAGCTTAGACTGACCTCAGCCCCAATCCTGATCATGCCGGACATCACCAAACCCTTTGACGTTTACTGCGATGCATCCAAGATTGGTCTTGGATGTGTGCTGATGCAGGAAGGAAAAGTGATATCTTATCTGTCCCGGCAACTGAAGCAGCATGAGCAGAACTATCCAACCCATGACCTCGAACTCGCAGCCGTAGTTTTAGCCCTGAAGGTGTGGCGCCATTACCTCATGGGTAATCGCTGCGAGATCTATTCTGATCACAAGAGTTTGAAGTATATCTTCACAAGAAGGAGCTGAATATGAGGCAGCGAAGATGGTTAGAGTTGATCAAGGACTATGATATGGAAATTCACTACCACCCCGGCAAGGCCAATGTGGTAGCCGATGCCCGAGTAGACGCCGTGCCAGCTGAACTCAATGATAGCAGAAGAACAAGCTAGCCTGCACCAAGAATTTGAACAGTTCGAATGGAACTAGTTAGTGAAGGATTCCTCGCCAGCATAGAGCTACAACCCACCTTGATTGGTCAGATCAAGGAAGCCCAGAAGGGAAATGCCAGCATCAATGGAATCAAGACTCAGATAGCCACAGGAAAAGCACCGGGATTCACCATAGATGAAGAAGGAGTTCTTTGGTACAACGGACGCCTGTGTGTACCGTCAGACTCAGAGTTGAAGCAAGTTATTCTGAAGGAAGCCCATGACACCTTATACTCTATCCACCCCGGAGGTACCAAGATGTACCAAGACTTGAAGGAACAATTTTGGTGGCACGGAATGAAGAGGGAGATCGGAAGCTACATCGCCAAGTGTGACATCTGTCAGCGAGTCAAGGCAGAACATCAGCGACCCGCAGGACTGCTGCAGCCTCTACAGATTCCCGAATGGAAGTGGGACTCCGTAGGAATGGATTTTATCACCGGTTTGCCAAAATCCAGCAAAGGAAATGATTCGATATGGGTAGTTGTTGATAGGTTGACCAAGGTAGCCCACTTCATCGCTGTCAAGACCACCTACCAGGGCCCAAAATTAGCAGAGCTATACATCTCCAGAATTGTCGCCTGCATGGAACCCCGAAGTCAATAGTGTCCGATAGAGGATCTCAGTTCACATCCAGATTCTGGCAGAAGGTGCATGAAGGACTCGGAACCCGTCGAATTTCAGCACCGCCTACCACCCACAGCGACGGACGACGAATGAGTCAACCAGATATTAGAGGACATGCTGAGAGCATGTGTACTGGAATATGGATCCAAGTGGGAAGACTGCTCCATACGCAGAATTCTCTTACAACAATAGCTACCAAGCCAGTTTACAGATGGCCCTTTGAAGCCCTGTACGGAAGGAAATGCCGTACCCCCCTGAATTGGTCAGAAGTCGGAGAAAGCCAAGTCTTCGGACCCGATGTTCTTCGAGAAGCCGAAGAGAAGGTGCACAAGATCCGGGAGTACCTCAAGACCGCTCAGTCCCGACAGAAGAGTTACGCCGACAAGAGACGTCGAGAGATGACCTTTGAGATCGGAGATTTTGTCTATCTCAAAGTGTCACCCCTGAAAGGAATGCAGAGATTCCAACTGAAAGGGAAGCTTGCACCCCGGTATGTCGGACCCTTTAAAGTTCTCAGCCGCCGAGGTGAAGTTTCCTATCAACTAGAGCTACCGGAAGAAATGGCGGCTGTGCACAACGTGTTCCACATCTCACTCCTCCGGAAGTGCTTAGAAGTCCCAGAGAAGACCGAGGTATTCAAGAACATCGATCACCGTTCGGTGGATATCAATCATGACCTGACATACCGCGAAGTTCCGATACGCATCCTGGAAGAAGCATACCGAACCATCCGCACCCGAAGCATCAAGTTTCTGAAGATACAGTGGAGCAATCATACCGAAGATGAAGCCACTTGGGAGCGGGAGGAAGACATGAAGAAGGAGTACCCAGATCTCTTTAGTACCTAATCTTTCTTTTAGATCTCGGGACGAGATCTTTTGTAAGGGGGAAGGGTTTGTAACACCCCAAATTTCAATAAAAGAGAGAAGAAGATTTTCAGAGACCAAATTTGAGAACCAACAAAAACTTTTCAAATTTGCATATAGTACCCTGCATAGGACTGGTGCATTTTGAGTGATATGCCATGATGAGTGTTATCTTGGGTATGTGATGAATTCCAAAACCCTAGAGTGATCAAGTAATGATCACCAACCAATTAAATCAAAAAGAGAAAGAAATCAAATATTCATAAAATCCTAAAAACCCTAACATATGGTCCATGTCAAATTTGTAAATTTGACCATAGACCCATTTGATCTTCACCAATAATTGTAATATGATATTAAAGAGTAATTACAACTTTTAGAATCAAAGAAACCCCAATTAAATCAAAGCAAAGAATAAAAATATGATCACATGAGATAATGGTCAATTTTGACTTTTATAGTCTGGTTACTACTTTGAGCCTCTCTTTTTCAAAATTTCTAAACTAAACAAATCCAAATCTTTGCATGTCATCCAAGTACACAACAAGATGAACAACTTTTGTAAAGAGCATCACCCCAAATTCATCTTGGATCAAGAGATAGGATCAAGCAAAGTAGAGACTTTTTATTAAAAACAAGATCACCCCATTTTCGAATTTGATCAAACCAGACCACTCCTTGACCACCACTTGCCCTAGCTTTGACCAGGGGACACCCCTACACCAAGCCCATGCCAAGGAACCACCAGGAGAGGGCAGCCATGGCGTGGACATGGCCATGCCGGCCACGTCGCACCTCGACACCTTCCCCTCTCTTTCCCTCCACGATCGGCCTCGCCACCATGTCCAGTAGCTCGCCAAGGATCCCAGAAGATCGCCAGTACAAGCCCTTGGCCGCGAGGACGCCGACAAGCCCCGGACGACGCGCGCCCAGGTACGCCCAGGTACGCCGCGAGCGGCATGGGCGACGTCACCGTGCACGGCCGCGCGCGACACGGCCACGCGTCGCTCGCAGCACCTCGCCGTACCCAGACCAAACCCGCGCGCCATGGTACCTTCCTCGCCACGAGGGAGCTCGCCGGACAAGCTGGCGTCACGCCTTGGCGACCACGGTCGCCGGAGAGGACCAGAGTGCCCGCCGCGGCCGCGACAGTACATGCACGGCCCCGACCACCCTACGCGTCCCCTTGCCGCGCCGTTCACACTCGTAGCTTCGCCGTGACTCGTGAGCATGAACCCGTCGTCGCCTAGCTCCCTAGACCCCCGGAGCGGCCGCGCCCTTGCCGACCTCGCCGCAGCACCCCGGCCACCATCGCGTCTATAAAAGGAGGCCTCACCTCGACCATCTCTACACACCATCACCCTCCCCTCTCCTTCCTCGACCTCCCCAGCACCTCACCATGCTCGATTAGCCACCAGACGCCTCCAATTGCAAGCTCGACGCCGCCCACAGTAGCCGACGATCGCCGGAGAAGGAAACCGCCCCTGGAGCTGCCGCCGGTACCAGGAGCTTCGCCGTCGTCCACCACTTCACCGAGCACACTGCCCAACCCTAGCTGGAGCCACGGTGAGCCTCCGACCCCCTACCTGCGCCGCCGGCGAGCTTCTCTCTCGCCGTCGACGACGACACACCTGAGCCGTTAGATCACGATCTAATCCAACGCGCCTCGTTGATCCATACCGTTTCGGCGTTAGGCGTCGCTGACGGGTGGAGCCCACTGTCAGGCCCGCGCGTGCACGAAGCGTGGTGGGCTGGCCTTGGGCCGTTTTCAAACGTTTGAGCCCAGTTAGCTTTCCCGCCGGCCTTTTTAATTCAAATCCAGTTTAATAAATTTAGTTTGAATTCAATACTGGACCCAACTTTGAAAATGCATAGAATCTGTTTGGCTTGGCCAAATTTAACAAACTTTATATATTTGGAAAGCTTAGGATTTTATCTACACAATGCCACTGGTTTGAACCCTATATATTTTATATAATTAAAGTGGCAAAATAAACAAGGCAGGGACTTTTCTGCCTTAGAATAATTATTAAAAATCAACCAAAATAGATATTTGAATAATTCCAACTCCAATAGTTCACATTTGACTTACACTAATTGTTTCCGCAAGAAAATGGTGTGGTCACTTTGCATGATCATGCCCTAGATTAATTAAATGGACAATATGGCTAGTTTAACTAAGTGATATTGTCCAAAACTATTATATAAATTTTATGAAGTAAATTACTTCATTTAAATCTTGTCCCAAATGAATTCATGAGATGTTTGCACCCCTGGTCCAAACACTCCTATATGAATATTTGGAGATTTAAAACATTTGGGAAATTATAAAATGGTATGAGGTGAGTTACCTCATTTAAATCATTTTCTCAAATAATGATAATGAATGTTTGACTTAGGTCAATATGAATTCATGTATGATTATTTGGGAAGTTAAATCTTAAGAAGATTTCAATGAGAGGAAATTATTTTTCTCAAGAACTAAATGGAAAATTATTAATTACATATGTAATGAGAGGAAATTATTTTTCGTAAATCAAGAAACCAATGCACCAAATTACTTTATGTGTGTGCTTAGCATAGTTTGTGTGAAGTAACTATGAGCATAGTATAGCCTTTGAATTTGTTGAGTGATTATACTTCGTATTCAAATTTAGACGCTAGCACCGGAGATTTCCAAGAGGAAGGAGAATTCTACCCAGAAGAGGAAGAAGAAAACCTAGAGAACTACCAAGGCAAGCTAATACTCTTGCAAAGTGCAAAGCCCTCTTTGGGCAAGGCACCATGATCCTTATCTTTCTTATACAAGCTTACCCTAAGTTGCACCATACAAGTGTTACTTGTTGTCTCAAGGACTTGACCTAACTTGGTCTAAATAAGTAAGCATACTAAAGTAGTAAAGTTAGTCTTACAAAAGGCAAAGCAATGTAGCACCCCTCATGATTAGTGCTAATGCTAAAATACTAAAACTTGACTACTTTAGATGGGAAATTATGGTATGTTGAATCTGAAAACTTGTCAATACTAAGTCATTCTATTGATTGAAGTTGAAGTTGAGAATGAACAAGAGAAGATAGTGATTTTTGATAAAACCTGATATTGGTTTGAATGCGATACCTTTCCAATTTCAAGTACCCCCACAATACCTGATTATGGGTAGGGCTTAACTAGAAATTTATACACCTTAGTATGGGTTCCCTCTGAACACACATCATAGGGGTTATGCTGAGGCTGCCTCCGTTGTTGAGAAATGATGTGAATTGAGGTGAATTATACGGCCAAGCCCTGTGCAGTTTCTAGGTTAACAGTTGGTTTTCACTGGGAGGCCAAGCTCATGGGGAGAGGTGCTCATACTAGGGTTTGTAAGTGAAAGGTTATGGTTGATGATCCGCGTACTGTGTTACGATGATTCGGAGTCATTCCGACGGATGAAATCAAATATTGTGGCACAAGTGTGCAACCTCTGCAGAGTGTAAATCTATTCGAATAGCCGCGTCCACGGTTACGGACGGTTGGAAAGGCCATACAGTTTCCGGTGTCAGATTTTGAAAATATTAATGAAATACATGGTGACATGGTGACTTGTTGAATTACAACAAATGTTGTGGGAATGACACTAATGTTCCCACCGGAGTTAGTTAGCACATGCTCAAATACTTATGAACTAAAATTGGCTTATGCAAGTGAACTAGAATTTTAGCCTCATTACTCAAATGGTTAGCACTTAGTACTTAGTTTGCAAGTACTTAAAGTACTTACGGCTTTGTCCCTGGCTATTCAAATGGCCGAGTATGAAGATGAACAGAACTATCAAGACGAGGACCAGCAGACGCCTATGACAACTAAGAGCTTTCTGACGCCAAGCGTTGGCCCGTGGACTACAGAGTCCCTTATCTTTACGCTTCCGCATTGAACTTGTGTCTGTTCGTTGATCAATAGATCAACTATTCGTGTAATATGGATCATGTGATTCAAGTTGTAAGACAATATGAGTTATAATAAATGATGACTGTGATACTTAGCTATTATATCTCGCAACAACACTATTCCTGGGATTGCGATGAATGATATAATAGGCATCCGGACTTAGAAATCCGGGTGTTGACAGCCTTCCTCGAGCTGGCGCGCCGTCAGGAGGAGGCAACGCGTCAGGCGGCGCTCCGGGAGGAGGAGGAGCGCCGGCCGCGCGCCGGCGGAGGAGGAGCGCCTGCCACGGTCCGGCTGCAGCGGAGCTGCAGGCCGCAGCGGAGGAGCAGCTCCGGCAGTCCGCGCGGAGGGCACGACGCGCAGGCCGGCGAGCCCGCCGAACCCGCACTCCGCCTGGGAAAGGGCGCAGTGGGAGCCCTGGCCGGAGTCCCCGGTGCCCTCCGGCGTTTCGAGCCGGAACAGCGCGTCGCCGCCGGGGGCGTCGTCGTCATCGACGCGACGACGACGAGTACTACTGGGGTAGTACTGCCGGCGGCCACCATGCTCGCAAACCCTGTCTAGGGTTTTTTTTTTAGTTTAAAGCCCATATAGGGCTTTCTTTTGTGTAAAAATTGCCCAAAATAGGGCTAAGTTTAACTAACCAGTAGTTTATATTTATTTTGTGTTGTTTTTATTTTTCATTTTCATTTATGTTTTTTTTATTACATATGCGGTGCGTCCGCGCGTTGGGCGCAGCGTGCGACCCAAACAGACACGCGGACGCAGGCCGCTGTCCGGGTGTCCGTTCGGCCACCCAAACGGTCCAAAACGGACGGCCCAGCGCGTCCGTTTGGGTCGTCCGGTTGGAGATGCCCTTAATACTCACGTGAGATGAACACACTGCGAGAAAAAAGTTGGGCGGGGAATTCTCGATTGGTTGTTAATAAGTGAGAGGAAATCACGGCGAGGAAAAACCATTGACCATAAAACAGACGACGGAGGGGGTTGGATGCTCGACGAAACCAACGACGTACCGTCTCGGTGGTTGACGACGGAATACCGAGATTCTTTTTAGGTAGTAGAGATTTGCTGAATCACTACGCACGTCTTTTTTCTCTTTTTTGTCACGGTCAATAACAGTAATGCTACACTTACGGGCTATTTGCTTACAAAAAGGACGTAGGGATGACCTGGGTAACACTGGTGCTTGGTGATTTGCTGAAAGAACAACCGCATCAACTACTTATCCAACCACACAAAGCCACCTTTAGTCCGTAAGCCAATTTCGTAGATGACAATTACCGTCCCGTCTAGGTCTCTCACCAGCGTTTACCAATTCGGCGTGCGTGCGCTGCTGCTTGATTCCCAAGCTCGGGAGTGCCCTCTCCCGCCCTCGCCGCGGTTATAAATGGATGGCGTAGCCACGACCATGAGGCCAAAACCCTAGCTAGCACCCATGGTTGAGCACGAGTGCACCTGGAGGCTGGAGCCGCGTGGCCGACATGGCGTGCGCCCACTACACGGATGATCCGGATGCAGCAGAACTCGCTGCGAGGGCGGCGTTCAAGGCGGAGGAGACGGGCACCTAGGCCCGCCAGGAAGAGGCACATGTGGCACACTCTGGGATCACGATGCCAGCCACCGCCGTCGTGCGCCTCGTGAAACTGTGTCAATTCGCGTTTAGCATATTCCGCAAAAATCTGAGCAAAATCTGGTGGGTTTCTGTCCCGCAAACGAAAAGTGGTGGTATACGGTAAATTTCACCATCAAAGTGGTGGTTTTATGCTATTCACTCAACCTCCAACGAACATGGACGTCGATGTCATTGTCCTCAACGGCCTCAATGACAACAAATACCTCGACAACTTCGGGGACGAGGAGGCCATGGACGTGATGGACGAGCATCAGGCGATGCTCGCGTCGTTCTAGACCGTCCTGCTGGACACTGAGGTGGAGACGCATGGCAGCTACGACCGTAGGGCGGTCATGTGGGCATCCGAGCTGACCCCAACGACGCGCGAGAAGGTGGTGGCGGCAAGGCGGCGGAAGCAGCCGGGAGAATCGGGAGATGGTGAAGGCGGCCTCGATGATGGGTAAGGCCGTGGCCACGCAGGACCAAGCTTATTGTGACGCCGACATGGTGGAGTTCCTACAGACCGATAGATTTCGGTGAGATGCAGACCGGTCGTTTTACGTTAGGCCTCTCAGCTCTCTTCTTACCCATTTCCTGTGCATATGAACCAACACAAACACGCTCGTTCGGTTTATTTATGTTGATCTGCTAGAGATGCCCTCGCCCAGAGTTTTGCTGCATGTTAAGTGGGGGACTCGGCTACTGTCAGTAGTCGACTACTGACTAGTGACAACTTGGGAGGTCTACTGTCATACCCTGCGTGGCCGTACTGCCGTAGCATATAAACACTAGTCAGTGTGGTCACATAGTCAGTAGGGGTAAGACAAAATTTGCAATCCAATGACGCCTTGCTGCAGTTGTTGTTCCGCTCGGTCGTCTTCTCCACGGGCCCGGCTGCTCCAACTGACAAAGGATTAATTTGTCAATGCCTACAGATCGTAGACTAGAGTTTTGTTAGAAGTAGAGGGCAAGTAGATCTCGAAGGTTTCAGCCGAAAAGTACTCGACGATTGTGAAAACTAGGGTTGTGTTGACAGTAGATTCGATTCTATTCTTTGTCCCTCGACTCCCCCTTATAAAGAGGGTGGAGCCGAGGGTTTCGTAATACACAAGTTACAGAGTTCGGGAGGGTTTCGTACCCAACTCGTAAGATTACAAATCTCTATCTTTACTAATACAAACTATCTTTTCTTAACACTAAATGGGCTTCCGAGTCTTCTTATTCTTCGAGTCCTGGGCCTTTAATAAACCCCGGTACCATCTTTGGCAGGCCCATTGGGGATGCCTATGTCAGTAGCCCCGAGATTTTTCTTGAATCGAAGAATCAGGGAAAATCTCCAACTTTACTCATTACATAATCTTTCGATATGCAAATATTATTTTGTACAGGGATAACGGTAGTTGGGGCTAGTTCATCTGACGGATCAGGTACTAGTTAACTGCTCTAGTGGCAATCCGCAAAACCTACTTCAAGATCACGTCCCTGGACATGATCTCGGGATACTGGTGTAAACTTCGACAGGTGCCGCTTAAGGTCTTACCATTCTGTCGAGTCCCAGTCATATTTTATCGGGTACCTAACGCGTCCGTTAGGATTTTTCTTCGTATCTGTTGATACGGAAAAAGTAGCAGTCCGCCGTCAGAGACGGTGCCACGCCGCTCGGAACGGATCTCTTACCTTCGCAAAGTTTTGCGGCATTCAGAGATTTATTCGCGACTTTTAGCGCTCTGAGAATATATTGTCGAGTGCTTTTCGGCTGTTGGAATAACACATTTTATCGAGTCATATTTGATGACTTATTTTGTCTTCCCGATGGGAGTATATGTAGAGTTATCTGTGTAACTCGGAATATACTCACTTCTGTTTCTTTATTTTAATCAAGATTCATCGGGTACGCGAACAGCGTTCCCGATGGGAGTAGCCCCCGAGGCTACAGCCAAGAACTTGTGCTTGGGTGTAGGCTCCACAGATTTATACCCTCTGCTGCTATATTTGTAATCCTTCTCGATATTTTCATATCTATCGGGTGCGTGACCAGCGCTCCCGATGGGAGTAGCCCCCGAGGCTATGAACAAATGCTTGCATTTGGTCATAGGCTCTCACCATTTCTATCTTGTCATACTCGAAATTTTCTATTTTTCCAAAGTAGCCCCCGAGCGTTTGGGCAAAAACTTGTATTTGATCAAAGGCTCTCGAAATAATCTTACGTTGTCGATATTCTCGCCCGGCTTCCTAGTCGAATTTTTCTGTTACCACCATGACGTCATTGCTGATGGTAGCCACGATTTCTATATTGGAAGCATACGAAAACCGCTCCGCTCACTGCCCTGTGGGTCCAAATTCCTCATCTGATTGACACGTCGTGCAAGTGGGGGACACACGTTCTCCACTTTTTCTGGCGCACGTTCCGTAACTTCTCCAGTGTTAAAATACTTTTTTACCCTTGTGTCTACGTGGTTATCATCTACCGCACCTCTTTTCCATCCAACGGTCCAACGCTTCGCCGCACCTCTATATAAGATCTCCTTCTTCTTCCTCGAGCACTTCTGCTCGCGCCGTTCTCCTACTCTCCTCTGCAAAATCTTCTCCTGTGCCCCACAACTCCTTAAGCTCATCTTCTCCAAGCTGTACTCCTGCGCCATTGTTGATGCCACCGCGTCGGTTGATCAAGCACAACACGCCTGAATCATCAATGGCTGCCGCAGATCTGGGGACCGCGGAATGGGAAAGGTCCAAGATTACCAACCAGGACATCAATCTCATGAAGAAGCTGGGGATTAGCAAGAAACCCAAAGCGGTGTGCTTCCCAAGTGAAGAAAGCTACCCAACCCCTCCAATGGGGTATCGGGTAAGTTTCGTCGATCATCTCATCCGCGGTCTTTCCGCCCCCATTCATCCTTTTCTCCGTGGATTGCTTTTTGTTTACGGTCTTCAACTTCACCACCTTACGCCCAACTCAATCCTCCATATCTCCATTTTCATCACCCTCTGTGAGGCCTTCCTTGGTGTCCAGCCTAACTGGGCATTATGGAAGCGCATTTTCTTTTGTCGCCGTAATGGCTCTCCCAATGTCGCCTATAATATAGGCGGCGTTGTTATTTTTGTTCGCCCCACAGTCAATTACTTCGATGTCAAACTTCCTGACTCGGTTCAAGGGTGGCGCAAGAAGTGGTTGTACATTCAGGAGGAGAACCATGGATGTGCTGAAGACAACATCCCTCCTTTTGATGGTGCCGAGAAAATCCTTCGCCGCCGTTCTTGGGATGCAGAGGCTACCGAAGAAGAAAAAACTTCGACAGAGGCCTTGATGACTCGCATCCATGAATTGCAAAATACTCGCGGCAAAGAGTTGTCAGGTATCCAAATTACAGCGTATTTCCTTAGAGCCAGAGTGCAGCCTCTTCAGGCTCGCAAAAACCCTCTCTGGAATTATGCTGGCGACGAGGACACAGATCGGTTGTCGACGAATTTGGAGGTCAAGGACTTGGAAAAGCTTGTCCGAAAAATCTCCTCTCTCAGCAAAAAGGATCCTGTCCCTTCCTCTTGTCGTGTAAAACCATACAGCGCCACCAATGCGCTTCCCAAGGTAAACATTGCCGCTTAATTTGTTATTGCCTTGCTATCTTTTTGTAACTCCTTTATTGACATCTTCCCTTGTTTTTATATAGAACCATCCAAATCTTGTCTCGCTTCCTCCCCTTCCTGAAGGTGGGGAGGTCGAGGAAAGGGCCGTTATCTCCGACGATAACCAAGATGCCCCCTCTTTTGTCAATGAACCCGCAGATTCTCGAAAATCTGCGGGATCTTATGAAAAGGAGGCTGCCTCTGAAGCCACTGCATCGGCACAATCTCCTCCTCCTGCTGTTTCTCCAAAAAACAAAAGGAAAAGGAATGATGTCGAGGATTCCGGCACCTCCAAACCCGAAGAAGCTGTTCCTTCACGTCAGAAGGCAGCTTATGATCCATATCTTGAGACCCTCATCAGTTCGTAAGTCCCCTCTCTTTTTTATTGCACTTGAAGATTTTTGTCTATCTTGCTGTTTATGCTGCCAACATTTAATCGTAGTGATGATGAGGACGAAGTACCAGCTTCTGATGTGGCTGCTTGATGCGCGTAGATGTACACGTCCGTTGGGAACCCCAAGAGGAAGGTATGATGCGCAAGTTCCCTCCCTCAAAAAAACCAAGGTTTAATCGAACCAGAGCCAAGAAGCACGTTGAAGGTTGATGGTCGTGAAATGTGATGCGGCGCAACACCAGGGATTCCGGCGCCAACGCGGAACGCACAACACAACCCAAGTACTTTGCCCCAACGAAACAGTGAGATTGTCAATCTCACCGGCTTGCTGTAACAAAGGATTAAACGTATCGAGTGGAAGATGTTTGCAAAGAAAATAGTAAAACACAATTGCAGTAGATTGTATGCTATGTAAAGAATAGGACCGGGGTCCACAGTTCACTAGAGGTGTCTCTCCCATAAGATAAAGCATGTTGGGTGAACAAATTACAGTCGGGCAATTGACAAATAGAGAAAGGCATAACAATGCATATACATGATATGATAAATATAGTGAGATTTAATCCGGCATTACGACAAAGTACATAGACCGCCATCCAACCGCATCTATGCCTAAAAAGTCCACCTTCAGGTTATCATCCGAACCCCCTCCAGTATTAAGTTGCAAAGCAACAGACAATTGCATTAAGTATGGTGCGTAATGTAATCAACAACTACATCCTTAGACATAGCATCAATGTTTTATCCCTAGTGGCAACAACACATCACAACCTTAGAACCTACTGTCACGATCCCAGATTCAATGAAGGCATGAACCCACTATCGAGCATAAATACCCCCTCTTGGAGTTAAGAGCAAAAACTTGGCCAGAGCCTCTACTAATAACGGAGAGCATGCAAGATCATAAACAACACATAAACAATAGATTGATAATCACCATAATCATAGTACTCTCTATCCATCGGATCCCGACAAACACAACATATAGTATTACGATAGATGATCTTGATCATGTTAGGCAGCTCACAAGATCCAACAATGAAGCACAACAAGGAGAAGACGACCATCTAGCTACTGCTATGGACCCATGGTCCAGGGTGGACTACTCACTCATCACTCCGGAGGCGACCATGGCGGTGTAGAGTCCTCCGGGAGATGAATCCCCTCTCGGCAGGGTGCCGGAGGCGATCTCCTGAATCCCCCGAGATGGGATTCGCGGCGGCGTCTCGCAAGGTTTTCCGTATCGTGGCTCTCTGGGGGTTTCGCGACGGAAGCTTTAAGTAGGCGGAGGGTCAACGCGGGGGCCACACGAGGGGCCCAGGGGGTAGGTCGGCGCGGGCCGGCCGCGCCGGCCTCCCCTCCGGCCGCCGTGGCCCCACTTCGTTATCTCTTCGGTCTTCGGAAGCTTCGTGCAAAAATAGGACCCCGGGCGAAAGTTTCGTCAATTCCGAGAATATTTCTTTACTAGGATTTCTGAAACCAAAAACAGAGAAAACAGCAACTGGCTCTTCGGCATCTTGTTAATAGGTTAGTTCCAGAAAATGCATAAATATGACATATAATGTGCATAAAACATGTAGGTATCATCAATAAAGTAGCATGGAACATAAGAAATTATCGATACATTGGAGACGTATCAGCATCCCCAAGCTTAGTTCTGCTCGTCCCGAGCAGGTAAAACGATAACAAAGATAATTTCTGAAGTGACATGCCATCATAATCTTGATCATACTATTTGTAAACATATGTAATGAATGCAGCGATCAAAACAAAGGTAATGACATGAGTAAACAAGTGAATCATATAGCAAAGACTTTTCATGAATAGTACTTCAAGACAAGCATCAATAAGTCTTGCATAAGAGTTAACTCATAAAGCAATAAATCAAAGTAAAGGTGTTGAAGCAACACAAAGGAAGATTAAGTTTCAGCGTTGCTTTCAACTTATAACATGTATATCTCATGGATATTGTCAACATAAAGTAATATAACAAGTGCAATATGCAAGTATGTAGGAATCAATGCACAGTTCACACAAGTGTTTGCTTCTTAAGGTGGAAGGAGATAGGTAAACTGACTCAACAATAAAAGTAAAAGAAAGGTCCTTCAAAGAGGAAAGCATCGATTGCTGTATTTGTGCTAGAGCTTTTATTTTGAAAACATGAAACAATTTTGTCAACGGTAGTAATAAAGCATATGAGTTATGTAAATTATATCTTACAAGTTGCAAGCCTCATGCATAGTATACTAATAGTGCCCGCACCTCGTCCTACTTAGCTTGGACTACCGGATCTTCGCATGCCATGTTTCAACCAAGTGTCACAAAGGGGTACCTCCATGCCGCCTGTACAAAGGTCTAAGGAGAATGCTCGCATTTTGGATTTCTCGCTTTTGATTATTCTCAACTTAGACATCCATACCGGGACAACATGGACAACAGATAATGGACTCCTCTTAAATGCATAAGCATGTAGCAACAATTATTATTCTCATATGAGATTGAGGATATATGTCCAAAACTGAAACTTCAACCATGATTCATGGCTTTAGTTAGCGGCCCAATGTTCTTCTCTAACAATTTTGCATGCTCCAACCACTAAAATGATAGATCCTTCAGACAAGACGGACATGCATAGCAACTCACATGATATTCAACAATAGTTGATGGCGTTCCCCAGAAGCATGGTTATCGCACAACAAGCAACTTAATAAAATATAAAGTGCATAAGTACATATTCAATACTACGATAGTTTTTAAGGCTACTTTGTCCCATGAGCTATATATTGCAAAGGTGAATGATGGAATTTTAAAGGTAGCACTCAAGCAATTTACTTTGGAATGGCGGAGAAATACCATGTAGTAGGTAGGTGTGGTGGACACAAATGGCATAGTAGTTGGCTCAAGGATTTTGGATGCATGAGAAGTATTCCCTCTCGATACAAGGTTTAGGCTAGCAAGGTTATTTGAAGCAAACTCAAGGATGAACAGGTGCAGCAAAACTCACATAAAAGACATATTGTAAACACTATAAGACTCTACACCATCTTCCTTGTTGTTCAAAACTCAATACTAGATATTATCTAGACCTTAGAGAGACCAAATATGCAAATCAAATTTTAGCAAGCTCTATGTATTTCTTCATTAATGGGTGCAAAGCATATGATGCAAGAGCTTAAACATGAGCACAACAATTGCCAAGTATCACATTATCCAAGACATTTTAGAATTACTACATGTAGCATTTTCCAATTCCAACCATATAACAATTTAACGAAGAAGAAACTTCGCCATGAACATTATGAGTAAAGCCTAAGGACACATGTGTCCATATGCAACAGCAGAGCGTGTCTCTCTCCCACAAAGTGAATGCTAGGATCCATCTTATTCAAACAAAAACAAAAACGAAAACAAACCGACGCTCCAAGCAAAGAACACAAGATGTGAGTGAATAAAAATATAGTTTCAGGGGAGGAACCTGATGATGTTGTCGATGAAGAAGGGGATGCCTTGGGCATCCCCAAGCTTAGACGCTTGAGTCTTCTTAAAATATGCAGGGGTGAACCACGGGGCATCCCCAAGCTTAGAGCTTTCACTCCTCTTGATCATAGTATATCATTCTCCTCTCTTGACCCTTGAAAACTTCCTTCACACCAAACTTCAAGCAAACTCATTAGAGGGTTAGTGCACAATTAATAATTCACTCATTCAGAGGTGACACAATCATTATTTTCACTTCTGGACATTGCATAATGCTACTGGACATTAATGGATCAAAGAAATAAATCCAATATAGCAAAAGAGGCAATGCGAAATAAAAGGCAGAATCTGTCAAAAAGAACAGTCCGTAAAGACGAATTTAAAGCTGGCACTAGACTTGCTCAAATGGAAAAACTCAAAACTAATGAAAGTTGCGTACATATCTGAGGATCACGCTCGTAAATTGGCAGATTTTTCGAATTTTCTACAGAGAACTGTGCCCAGATTCGTGACAGACAGCAATGCTGTTTCTGCGCAGCGATCCCAAATATAACATCAACTTTGACATAGAAACTTTACTTGGCACAAAAACATGATAAGGAGAGGTTGCTACAGTAGTAAACAACTTCCAAGACTCAATAAAACAAAAAATTGCTGTAGGTAAAAACATGGGTTGTCTCCCATAAGCGCTTTTCTTTAACGCCTTTCAGCTAGGCGCAGAAAGTGCAAATCAAGTAACATCAAGAGTAGAAGCATCAACATCATAGCTTGTTCTAATAATAGAATCAAAAGGCAACTTCATTCTCTTTCTAGGGAAGTGTTCCATACCTTTCTTGAGAGGAAATTGATATTTAATATTACCTTCCCTCATATCAATAACAACACCAACAGTTCGAAGAAAAGGTCTTCCCAACACAATTGGACAAGATGCATTGCATTCGATATCCAAGACAACAAAATCAACGGGGACAAGGTTATTGTTAACCGTAATATGCACATTATCAATCTCCCCAAAGGTTTCTTTTTAACATTATCGGCAAGATTAACATCCAAATAACAATTCTTCAATGGTGGCAAGTCAAGCATATCATAAATCTTTTTAGGCATAACAAATACTTGCACCAAGATCACATAAAGCATTACATTCAAAGTCATTGAATTTCATTTTAATGATGGGCTCCCAACCATCTTCTAACTTCCTAGGAATAGAAGTTTCAAGTTTTAGTTTCTCTTCTCTAGCTTTTATGAGAGCATTTGTAATATGTTTTGTAAAGGCTAAATTTATAGCACTAGCATTAGGACTTTTAGCAAGTTTTTGCAAGAACTTTATAACTTCAGAGATGTGGCAATCATCAAAATCTAAATCATTATGAGCTACAGCAATGGGATCATTGTTCCCAAGGTTGGAAAAAATTTCAGCAGTTTTATCACAAGCAGTTTCAGCAGTTTTAGCAATTTCAGGCAGTTTTGTTCGCTTTGCACTAGGAGTAGAAACATTGCCAACACCAATTATTTTACCATTGATAGTAGGAGGTGCAGCAACATGTGAAGAATTAGCATTACTAGTGGTGGTAATAGTCCAAACTTTAGCTACATTATTCTCTTTAGCTAGTTTTTCATTTTCTTCTCTATCCCACCTAGCACGCAGTTCAGCCATTAATCTTATATTCTCATTAATTCTAACTTGGATGGCATTTGCTGTAGTAGTAATCTTATTATCAATATCATTATTAGGCATAACTTTCAATTTTAAAAGATTAACATCAGAGGCAAGTCTATCAACTCTAGAAGCGATAGTATCAATTTTATCAAGCTTTTCCTCAACAGATTTGTTAAAAGCAGTTTGTGTACTAATAAATTCTTTAAGCATAGCTTCAAGACCAGAGGGTACACTCCTATTATTATTGTAAGAATTCCCATAAGAATTACCATAACCATTACCATTAGCAGAAGGATATGGCCTATAGTTATTACTAGAGTTGTTCCTATAAGCATTGTTGTTGAAATTATTATTTTTAATGAAATTCACATCAACATTTTCTTCTTGAGCAACCAATGAAGCTAAAGGAACATTATTTGGATCAACATTAGATCTACCATTAACAAGCATAGACATAATCACATCAATCTTATCACTCAAGGAAGAGGTTTCTTCAACAGAATTTACCTTCTTACCTTGTGGAGCTCTTTCCGTGTGCCATTCAGAGTAATTTATCATCATATCATCAAGAAGTTTTGTAGCCGCCCCAATGTGATGGACATAAAGGTACCTCCAGCAGCTGAATCCAATAAATTCCGCGAAGAAAAATTTAGTCCTGCATAGAAGTAGTCAGTCCATGGGTTGGGCAATTCTTTACCAAAGTTTTCATTCTCTCCCATGCTTGAGCAACATGTTCAGTATCTAATTGTTTAAAATTCATTATGCTACTTCTCAAAGATATAATTTTAGCGGGAGGATAATATCTACCAATAAAAGCATCCTTGCATTTAGTCCATGAATCAATACTATTCTTAGGCAAAGATAGCAACCAATCTTTAGCTCTTCCTCTTAATGAGAAAGGAAACACTTTCAATTTAATAATATCACCATCTACATCTTTATACTTTTGCATTTCACAAAGTTCAACAAAATTATTGAGATGGGCAGCAGCATCATCAGAACTAGCACCAGAAAATTGATCTCTCATAACCAAATTCAGTAAAGCAGGTTTAATTTCAAAGAATTCTGCTGTAGTAGCAGGTGGAGCAATAGGTGTGCATAGCAAATCATTATTATTTGCATTTGTGAAGTCACACAACTTAGTATTTTCAGGGGTATTCATTTTAGCAACAGTAAATAAAACAAACTAGATAAAGTAAATGCAAGTAACTAAATTTTTTGTGTTTTTGATATAGTGAGCAAGACAATAAATAAAGTAAAACTAGCAACTAATTTTTTTGTGTTTTGATTTAGTGCAGCAAACAAAGTAGTAAATAAAATAAAGCAAGACAAAAACAAAGTAAAGAGATTGAGAAGTGGAGACTCCCCTTGCAGCGTGTCTTGATCTCCCGGCAACGGCGCCTTAAAAAGTGCTTGATGCGCGTAGATGTACACGTCCGTTGGGAACCCCAAGAGGAAGGTATGATGCGCACAGTGGCAAGTTTTCCCTCAGAAAGAAACCAAGGTTTAATCGAACCCAAGAAGCACGTTGAAGGTTGATGGTCGCGAAATGTGATGCGGCGCAACACCGGGATTCCGGCGCCAACGCGAAACCTGCACAACACAACCAAGTACTTTGCCCCAACGAAACAGTGAGGTTGTCAATCTCACCGGCTTGCTGTAACAAAGGATTAAACGTATCGAGTGGAAGATGTTTGCAAAGAAAATAGTAAAACACAATTGCAGTAGATTGTATGCTATGTAAAGAATAGGACCGGGGTCCACAGTTCACTAGAGGTGTCTCTCCCATAAGATAAAGCATGTTGGGTGAACAAATTACAGTCGGGCAATTGACAAATAGAGAAAGGCATAACAATGCATATACATGATATGATAAATATAGTGAGATTTAATCCGGGCATTACGACAAAGTACATAGACCGCCATCCAACCGCATCTATGCCTAAAAAGTCCACCTTCAGGTTATCATCCGAACCCCCTCCAGTATTAAGTTTGCAACAGACAATTTGCATTAAGTATGGTGCGTAATGTAATCAACAACTACATCCTTAGACATAGCATCAATGTTTTATCCCTAGTGGCAACAGCACATCACAACCTTAGAACCTCTGTCACGATCCCAGATTCAATGAAGGCATGAACCCACTATCGAGCATAAATACCCCCTCTTGGAGTTAAGAGCAAAAACTTGGCCAGAGCCTCTACTAATAACGGAGAGCATGCAAGATCATAAACAACACATAAACAATAGATTGATAATCACCATAATCATAGTACTCTCTATCCATCGGATCCCGACAAACACAACATATAGTATTACAGATAGATGATCTTGATCATGTTAGGCAGCTCACAAGATCCAACAATGAAGCACAACAAGGAGAAGACGACCATCTAGCTACTGCTATGGACCCATGGTCCAGGGGTGGACTACTCACTCATCACTCCGGAGGCGACCATGGCGGTGTAGAGTCCTCCGGGAGATGAATCCCCTCTCCGGCAGGGTGCCGGAGGCGATCTCCTGAATCCCCCGAGATGGGATTCGCGGCGGCGGCGTCTCTGGAAGGTTTTCCGTATCGTGGCTCTCGGTACCGGGGGTTTCGCGACGGAAGCTTTAAGTAGGCGGAGGGTCAACGCGGGGGCCACACGAGGGGCCCAGGGGGTAGGTCGGCGCGGCGGCCGGGCCGCGCCGGCCTCCTCTGGCCGCCTCGTGGCCCCACTTCGTTATCTCTTCGGTCTTCGGAAGCTTCGTGCAAAATAGGACCCTGGGCGAAAGTTTCGTCCAATTCCGAGAATATTTCTTTACTAGGATTTCTGAAACCAAAAACAGCAGAAAAAAGCAACTGGCTCTTCGTCATCTTGTTAATAGGTTAGTTCCAGAAAATGCATAAATATGACATATAATGTGCATAAAACATGTAGGTATCATCAATAAAGTAGCATGGAACATAAGAAATTATCGATACGTTGGAGACGTATCACTGCTCGAACGAGTACGTCACATACGCTAGTCGCCTCGGAGACACCAGTTGAAGGAGAGGAAACTTCGCCTCCTCAACAAAACGTCGGCGCTGCTACTCCTCCTTCAAGCCCCCTTGTCCCTTCACCAAAAAGGGCAAGGATTGAAACAATCCCGGAGCCTACTCTCCAATTGAGTAGCTCCTCTAACCCTCTCTTGGATGATGTAAGTTCTTAATTTGCTTGTCACTGTCTATATTTCCTCCGTTTGCTTCTGCGTGCCCTCATATTTTCCCATACCGACATTTTCTTTATTTATCTTTCTTTAACAGCCTATGATGAAAGAGCTTTTTTGTATCGGCACCCAATTCATTGGGTACCGTGATTATGCCAGTAAGACCGAAGGTAATGCCTGGCTGCTTCTTTTTGCTCCTGCGTTCTTACTCCTTTGTTGTCGATGTTTTTAACTGATTTCAACTTTCTTGGTAGAAAAACTGGCGGAGGTCAACGAGCGTGCCAATACACTTGCTCAAAAATTAGAGCAAAGTGAAGAGGCTCGTAAGAAGGCCGAGTCAGATGCCGTTCAAGCTAGACGAGAGGCTGACAAAGCCAAGACCGATGCTGCTGGTGTCGAAGATCTTAGGAAGAGACTTCACGATGCCGAGACTTCGCTAAGCGAGCATATAACTGCACAATCTGCTCGTGAAGAGGCGATCCTTAAGCGTCTAAAGTCTCAAAATCGTCGCTTTGTCAGTAAGTATCTGAACCACTTCACATCCTTTGGACTTTCTTTCCTGCACTCGTTTGTTGATCAGTAAGTTTTTATCTTTGACAGGTAAAACCTCTCAAGAATTTGAGCTTGAAGATCCCGACAATGATCCTCTTCTTGACGCCGTTTCGTTCCTTGAATTCCATGGAACAGAAGCACGCGAGGGCATTGATCAAGCTAAAGCAGGGCTGTCGCGACTCTTCCCCTACTTCTTCCCAAGAAAGAGGAACCCGCAACTTTCCTTGCTCTTGCCAAGTGCTTTAATCCACCAGAAGATCTTGGGCTGAAGATGCGCCAAGAAAATATGAAGGTCGCTGTTGAAAGCACTGTTGCCTTGGTCGCTGATAGCCAACGAACTATCGACTGGGCGAAAGTGGGCGACACGGAACAGATAGAGCAGATGAAATGGCGATCGTTGATCAAGGCGGCAAAGCCCAACACGAAGAAAATCCTGTCTTATTTCGGGATCAAGCCATCTTCAACTCCTAGCTCATCAAAGCCGGAGGTCTAGTTGAATGCTCCTTTGCTTTTTCCTTTTTATTTTACCTCCTTCTTTTGGCACTGTCGCCATAGTGTTCTTGGCGATGACTGCTTCAGTAGGTCTCTAGAGGTCCTTCTTTTGTAATAGACATGTATATATTATGAGAATGAATGGAAATCTATCTTTTGCTCAACGATTGATGTCGAAATTTCTTTTTTCAGTTAATTTTTGACAACTATACATCAACTCCTGGTCCTTCCGAAGTTTTTCCTTCGTCTTCTTCGAAGAAAACCCCTGTCGCTGTTAAATTTGTTGAAGATTCTGCGAGTAAGGATTTGGCAGAAGATTTGGAAGAACTTCGACAACAGCTCCAATCCATGAAGAGGCAATCCCTTATGCTTATGGAACAGTCTCGAAAATCTTCTGAGAGGGAAAAAGTTGCGTTCCAACAAGCTCAAGATGCCATAACTGAAAAGGACGCCGCCGTTGCTGAAGCTGCTGCAGCTACATCCCGCGAAAATTTTATGCTTCAACTGCTGACAGATGCTAGCTTGGATATGGCAGGTGTGCCTCATTATCGTTGTCGTGTTTTTTCTTTTCCTTGTTGCTTGTCTCCTCGTTTCTCACTAATTCTTTCAAAAATAGGTTCTTTTTTGGATGCTGCTACTGAAGATGAGCGTGTCGAAGCTCGATCCAATGTACTTCTTCGGCTTGCCAAGGATCATGGTTCAAGTTTTTGGGGCACGCCTGAACGAACTCGCCAAATTGTCAGGTTTCAGGATCGCGCGCTCCAGGTTCGCGATTATCTCGACTTCTGTACAAGGACTCTATCTCTAGTCTATGGCACCATGTTTCCTCGCAACAAGATGTCAGAGATTCTTCCTGCTTTAATGGACAAATTTCGGGATGCTCCTCGAATCCACGGCTTTGTGCGGGCCCAATTGGCTGCTGGCGCGAGATTTGCTATGATCATGATAAAAATCTGTTACCCGAAGTTAGACGTGGGGCAGATTGTTCCAAAGTGCTTGGCTAAGATGTCGAAGAGGAAAAGGAACTTCGGCAAATATGATGATATTGTTACTCCTGTTGCCGAAGATATGATGGATGAACTTCTTCGGATGGACGCTGAATTCTTCGTTAAAGGCAGCTATGCTGAACATAGTACTCGTGCTGTAAATAATGAGCGCTTGACGATAGACAATATATTGGGAAATCCTTGAAAATAAACTTGTTCCAAGAATTGTATTTTGTGTATGTATTTTCGTGCTGTAAAGTCACTATCTTTTTTATTTTCATCGCCAAGCCCCCGGGCGTTTTGTTGGCTGTATTTTTGTTTTATAATGCGAGGTTATCCCAAGGCAAAATAAATACTGTACTATCTTTGTGGGTATGAGTCCCCGAGCTTTATGTTGACCGCTATTTTGTCGATATTTTTATTTTGGCGAGGTACTTTATACCAAGGCGAGATATTTTTTGCGAGTTGTATTTGTCGACACTGTGTATATATATTGTATCGT
This sequence comes from Lolium multiflorum, assembly GCA_030979885.1. Taxonomy (NCBI): domain Eukaryota; kingdom Viridiplantae; phylum Streptophyta; class Magnoliopsida; order Poales; family Poaceae; genus Lolium; species Lolium multiflorum. Next base: position 333,338,598 of record CM061750.1, read on the forward strand.
CTAGGAGGAAGCCCCCGAGCCTGTCGAGAAAAGATATATAATTCCACTATCTTTATTATATTGCAGCACCGCGAGCCCGCCTTAAAAACCTTTTCCGGCCCCACTCGGTGCCCCGAAAAAGGAAAAGAGCGCGTCTGAAAACTCGCTGGCATTTCAGTACATTGTATGTTTACATAGGAGACTATATTTCGGCATCTAAGCGTAAAAACGTCTGAGCTGCGCCACGTTCCAAGGATTTGGCTCGGCAATCCCCGTCTTCTTGTCCTTGATTCTGTATGCTCCTCCTTCGATTACTTCTGTGACGATGTAGGGTCCAAGCCATGGTGACTCGAGTTTTTCATGACTTTTTTGATTGAGTCGCAAAACCAAATCACCAACTTGGAAGGATCTTGGCCGCAATCGTCGACTGTGGTAGTTTTTCAGGTCCTGTTGATATTTGGCGACTCGTGACAGGACTTCGTCTCGAGCTTCATCAAGTGCGTCGACATCATCCTCCAAAGCTTTTCTCGAAGTTTCTTCATCATATTCTGTAACTCTTGGAGAATCATGCTCTATTTCTATCGGCAGGACTGCCTCGGCTCCATGGACCAAAGAGCGGCTCCGTGTCGCGTATTTGGTGTTGTTCGAATAATCCACAACACGCTTGGCAGCTCCTCTGGCCAAGTATGCCGAGCTTTTTCCAATGGTCCTAACAGGCGCTTCTTGATACCATCGCAGATGATGCCATTGGCCTTCTCGACTTGACCGTTGGTCTGTGGATGTGCGACAGACGCAAAACTCAATTTGATGCCCACTTCTGCGCAATATGCCTTGAACTCCTTGGACGTAAAATTACTGCCGTTGTCTGTGACAATGCTATGAGGGACTCCAAATCGAAAGACGATGCTTTTCACGAACTTAATCGCCGACGCACCGTCCGGTGAATTTATCGGCTTTGCTTCTATCCACTTTGTAAATTTATCGAAGCAACAAGCGTATACTCATATCCTCCTGGCGAAGCTTTGTGTAGTTTTCCCACCATGTCGAGACCCCATTGAGCAAAAGGCCACGACAATGGGATTGGCATCAGTTCTGCTGCAGGAGAGTGAGGCTTGGCGGCAAATCTTTGGCACGCGTCGCAAGTTCGCACTATTTCCTTCGCGTCCTCGATTGCTGTTAACCAATAAAATCCTGCTCTGAAAACTTTAGCTGCGATAGCTCGGCTGCTCACGTGGTGCCCGCATATTCCTTCGTGTACATCTTTCAGGATGATTCTTCCTTCTTCAGGTGTGACACATCTCTGTAGCACACCCGAGATACTTCGTTTGTACAACTCCCCTTTTACCACAGTAAAAGCTTTAGATTGCCTGATTATTCGCCTTGCTTCAACTGGATCGTCGGGTATTGTTTTCCTTAGGATGTATGATATGTAAGCCTACATCCACGGAATTTGTACCATCATGACTAGCTCCTGTTCCTCTTCTTCTTCCACTGAGTCTTTGGTGGCACTCGAAGATTTCTCTTCTTTCTCCTTCTTCTTTATTTTCACTGGCTTAGTTGATCTCTCGCTTATTTCTTCCCAAAACACACCTGGAGGGATAGCGAGTCATTGTGACCCGATGTTTGCAACAACATCGGCTTCATCGTTACTCAGCCTGCTGATGTGGTTTATCTCGCATCCATCAAACAATGTTTCCAACTCATTATACACCTCCTTGTATGCTATCATACTTTCGTTGACTGCATCACATTGGTTCATAACTTGCTGTGCCACCAATTGTGAGTCGCCGAAGATTTTCAATCGGGTTGCACCGCAAGCTTTCGCCATCTTCATCCCATGTATGAGGGCTTCATATTCTGCTTCATTGTTAGATGCATTTGGGAACGTCATCCGCAAGACATATTTCAACTTGTCGCCTTCAGGTGATACTAGTATCACACCTGCTCCAGCGCCTTCTAACCTTTTGGACCCGTCAAAGTTCATAGTCCAGGTTCTCGATAAATCTGGAGGCCCCGTGTTTTGTAGCTCCATCCACTCTGCAATGAAATCTGGTAACACCTGCGATTTTATTGCCTTTCTTTTTTCATACGTGATGTCCCGAGGGGAAAGTTCTATTCCCCAAAGGGAGACACGACCCGTAGCTTCTGGGTTGTTCAATATGTTTGACAAAGGAGCTTCATTGACTACTATTATCGGGTGCGCCAAAAAATAGTGTCGCAGTTTTCTTGCTGTCGTGAATACTCCATACGCTAGTTTCTGGTATTGCGGATACCGCTGTTTTGAAGGCGACAGTACTTCGCTGATGAAATATACTGGCCTCTGAACTCCATGGAGCTTTCCTTCTTCTTCTCTTTCAACTACTAGGGCCGTGCTGACCACCTGAGGTGTGGCTGCAATGTATAGGAGGAGAGGTTCTTTCTCTTTAGGCGCCACCAAGATTGGTGGTGTCGAAATTGTGCGTTTGAGATTTTCAAAAGCTCTGTCTGCTTCCTCGTTCCATTGAAATTTCTCCCCCTGTTTGATCAATGCATAGAACGGCAACGCCTTTTCTCCTAGCCTAGCGACGAATCTGCTTAAAGCTGCGACTCGCCCCGTCAGCTGTTGTATTTCTTTCAACTTTGTTGGCTTCCTCATAGTGACGATGGCCTGTATTTTTTCGGGATTAGCTTCAATCCCTCTTGCTGATACTAGGAACCCGAGAAGTTCTCCTGCAGGAACTCCAAAAGAGCACTTTGTCGGGTTCAGCTTTAGGCAAAACTTGTCAAGGTTGTCGAAGGTTTCCTTCAAATCTTCGATCAATGTTGACCCCTTCTTTGATGTTATCACGACATCGTCAATGTAGACTTGCACATTTTTCCAATCTGTGCTGCATATGTTGCTCCCGCGTTTTTCAAACCAAAGGGCATTGTTTTGTAGCAAAACATGCCATAAGGTGTTATGAACGTTGTCTTGGCTTCATCTTCTTCTTTTAATCTGATCTGGTTATAACCAGAGTACGCGTCCAAGAAGGAAAGACGTTCGCATCCTGCCGTGGAGTCGATGATTTGATCGATCCTTGGGAGGGGAAAGTGATCCTTGGGACAATGTTTATTGAGGCACGTAAAGTCGACACACATGCGAAGGACTTTCGCGTGTTTCTTCGGCACCATCACTGGGTTGGCTACCCACGTGGCTTTTGTAGATATTTCTTTGATAAAACCAGCATCTTTGAGTCGATCTATTTCTGATAACATAGCTTTGCGGTTGGGTTCCGAAAAACGCCGCAAAGGTTATTTGATTGGTCTCGCGAGAGGATCCAAATTGAGGTGGTGCTCGGCAAGTTCCCTGGGTACTCCTGGCATGTCAGCTGGACACCATGCGAAGATTTTCCAGTGCTCACGGAGAAACTCGACGAGCGCGCTTTCCTATGTGATATCCATGTTTGTTGCAATGGATGTCGTTTTCTTTGGGTCCGTCGGGTGAATCTGCACCTCTTTCGAATCCTTGGCAGTGTTGGTTGGCTCCCTGAGAGACCTCCCTGCATCTGGTAGCACATCATAATCATGAGCCTTGGCGCCATATATTCTGCTTGCATCCCGAAAGTTTCCGACAGTCGATGAAAATCCTTGTCGCACTTATCGGATAGCGAAACTTCCCTTAATTGTGATAGGTCCCTTGGGCCCGGCAACCTCCACAACAGTACATATAGTGTGGCGCTGCCATAAACCGGCATATGCTTGTCGTCCCAACAGGCGTGATATTGCGACGGGAAATCCACAACTTCGAACTCCAAATTCTCTATCCTGTAGTTTTCTCGGGTTCCAAACTGAACGTCGAGATTGATCTTGCCCAACGGATAACTTGGCTTCTCTGGTGTGATCCCATGGAAACGTGTATCGGTTGGTTTCAGTTTGCCAGGGATATGTTCATCTTCCTCAATGTATCTGCATACATAAGGTTTAAGCTGCTGCCGCCATCTATGAAAACTCTCGACACGTCGAAACCAGCAATTACTGCGGGTAAGATGAGTGCCGATTGTCCTGGTCGAGGAACTTGCTGCGGATGATCCGCGATTGTGAAGCCAATGTCTTGCCCCGACCAATTTAAGTACTCAATCTTGTCGTGAGATTACCTTCTGCGCCCTGTTGGATGGCCTAGCTTTCTGAATCATCGAGACCGCACCGTTGGAATTAGGATCAACATACGGTGGTGGATGTGGTGCTGCCGCTATTCTGAGCTGGTGCCGATTTTCGTCCGTGATTGCGGGAGGAGGTGGAAGGTGGATCTCACTCCTTGGCCCCTGGGGGTTTCTGTTCATTGCTTGGGCATTTGCAATTCCTGCGGCTCGCAACATTGCCTGAAAATTTTGGTAGTCTTTCTGGAGATGTCCTGACTGCCTCTTTCCGTTGTTGTCAAGATAAAAATGCATTTGACACGGACCGTTCATCATCTCCTCGGGGGACACATAAGGTCTTTGAAACCTCGGTCCACTATTTTGTCTGTTGCCGCGAGAATCACCTCTATTGTCGCCTTGTTGCTCGTTACTCTTTTGATAGTCATCTCGACTATTTCCCCCAGGATTTCCCCGAAAACCAGCCGATATATGGCCAGGAGCGTCGTTGTTGTAGAACTGGCGAGAAAATCGCCTTCTATTTTGAAAATTTCGACCGCGATCCTCTTCTGGCGACCTGTGTTGTTTATTATATATTGCGTCTTCTCCATCTGCCCACTTGTTGGCTATCTCCATCGCTGATATTGTTTTAGGGTTAGTTCTCCCTAAGTCCTCGACGAAATCTCCCGCCGAATTCCTGCTACGAACGCGTCTATTGCTCTCTCGTCAGATATATCTTCGAGTTTTTGATGATATTCCACCTCTGTATATATTTTCTCATCGACTCGTCGTGTTTCTGTCGACATGCTCTCAACTCTTCCAATGATGCAGGTTTCTTGCAGGTGGATCGGAAATTTCTCACGAAAATGTCCTCGAAATTATCCCAGTTGTCGATGGAGCCTGGGGGAAGTTTCTTTATCGAAGATCTTGCAGCACCACTCAAGTGAACTTGGATACTTTACATAGCTGTTGCTCTGGTTCCTCCTACCAGTTTCACCATCTCAAGATAATCAACGAGCCAATCCTCTCTCCGTCGAATTTCTTGAAATTCTCGGGTAACTTGAACCCTTTTGGGACTCGAGTCTTTCGAACTCTTCTCGTAAAGCACGGGAGTCCACACATATCTTCGTCGGCAACTTCTGGTGAGTGCTGACGTTCTCTTCTTTCTTGTCGTCCACCCTTACTTGAACTGCTGTGTCTCTTGCTCCACTTGTTCTTGGTGGGTCTTGCACCGTTGTGGTGGGTCGTGGACTATTTTGCCGAGGATTTGCTTCGGGAGGCGTGGCTGCGAACGCTGTTCCCATAACTCCTACTCCAGCCATTGCCATATTAAACAATGGTTCTCTCGGGTCTCCAGGAGGTGGTCTGGACGCGAGGATGTAAGCTTGCGTTGCCATGTAACCTGCTTCTGTTTTCGGGATGATATTTCCCCTTGTATCAATCGACATGAAGGACATATCGAGATTTTGAATTATGTTTCCTCTCTCTTCTTCAGGTATGTTTTGCAACCGAGATCTCATTCTCCTTCGAGCCTCTCTATGGCTATCTGCCAAAGTTTCTGATTGTCGACTGAGCTCTGCTCGGCGCCTGCTGGACGCGGAAGCTGCCACTTTTCTCCTATTCAAGGATGTTGTCTGTTTTTCCAGCTCTCTACTTACCCGAGCAAGTCTATATTGGTATGTTTGTAGTTCTTGTACAGTAGCAGTGGTGGTCATTGGTTCTGAACCATCCATGGCTTTTGCGGCCCTATCCCATGCTGCCTGCGGGAGTTGAACTCTTGCGCGAGTTGAAGACCCACATATTTAGTGCCTAAGCCTTTTCTGAGATCAGCGGGATCGATGTATGGATTTCCCAAATCATCGAAAGCCTCTGACGTTTCTGGTTCTGATCGTGCCTCTTCTATTGCATAGATCTGATGATATTTTGAGCATTGATTTTTATCAGGATAGGTGACACCATCATAAAGATTGGTGAAGACCTTTCCAACAGAACAGACTTGTCGATGAAGTTGTCGAGTGCTGGGAGTCCGCAGACGACTCGAAAGATGTGTCGCGAAGATCTTGACGAGCTTTCCGTTTGCCTTGGTGTCGACGAAGCGTGGCGACGAAACTCCTCGTCACTCGGCGAAAAGTCGAATCGATCGCTGAAAATTCCGACGAGATCGGAACTTCGAGACGGTAAGATCCTTCCTTGTTGACGCCGAATCGGAATTCTCCGAACGTCATGACGATGGGCTCCTCCAGATAGGCACATGCATCCACACGGGAGGGCGGGTGAGGAATAAAATCGACTAGATCAGTTTTTTCCCGTTTACCTCGATCAATTGCATTGCTGGCCACCGACGAAGTCGACGAACTGGACGTGCCATCGAGATCAGCTCCTTGCAACCTCTAATTCCCACAGACGGCGCCAATTGACAAAGGATTAATTTGTCAATGCCTACAGATCGTAGACTAGGGTTTTGTTAGAAGTAGAGGGCAAGTAGATCTCGAAGGTTTCAGCCAAAAAGTACTCGACGATTGTGAAAAACTAGGGTTGTGTTGATAGATTCGATTCTATTCTTTGTCCCTCGACTCCCCCTTATAAAGAGGGTGGAGCCGAGGGTTTCGTAATACACAAGTTACAGAGTTTGGGAGGGTTTCGTACCCAACCCGTAAGATTACAAATCTCTATCTTTCCTAATACAAACTATCCTTCCTTAACACTAAATGGGCTTCCAAGTCTTCTTATTCTTCGAGTCCTGGGCCTTTAATAAACCCCGGGTACCATCTTTGGCAGGCCCATTGGAGATGCCTATGTCACCAACTGCCTCACCAGCAGTACAGTTGACCTCAAAAGGAAAATAAAAACAGTATAGTTGTAGCTGTAGCAGGGGATCGAGTAGCCGGTCGAGTACTCAACGGGTAGCTGGGTATGGCACATGAAAATGCTGCTCGATCCTACAAATTATATCTCCCTTTTGCGATGGCCTTTCTTCACCGGCTGGACTAGAAATGGAGTAAACAAGTCGAACAAGCGACCAGCTGATAATAATAGTCGTGTCGAGTGGAGGGAAAATCGGCTGGCGGGACCTCAGCGCCGGCAAGTGCCGCCCTTTCGAGCATATGCACAGCAATGCAATGATCCTGGACAGCGACCATTCAGCTGCACAGATGCACCCAAGATAGACACCCGAGAGGCAAAGCGCCTTTCCCGCGAGGCAACGCAACAAAAACTACGCTCACTTTACTGTGCTGAGTGTGAGGCCAGTTCTTTTTTGAGTATTTCCCAACAGTGCGCCAACCGCCAAGAAGAAAAGCAGACCATGCCAAGACTGGGCAAAGAACCGACACTTCACTTCACTCTGCCCAGTTCCATCGGCCAAAAGAGATAGGAGTAGAGCTGATGAGAGTGCCATGATCAGCAGCTATCTCAGGCACATGCGCAACTCAATCGCCTGGTGGCCATCAGCTCATCAACCGTTTTGACAACAAGAAAAAAACTGAGACAGAATGCTAATACTAGGACACTAAATAGTATATAAGACTGTACTGTTAAATAGATTTGGTTGGTCAATGAATACCATCCCGAGATGATGGAATAATATACTAACACTGAGAACAGAATCAGCTATATAAATACGAATGGTGAAGCAAAATGGCATCATCTACAGGAGCAGTTAATGGAAGAATCGCATGAATAACCCCCTATCCAATCAACCCTATGGGCAGCACCTCCCCTTTGTATGAATTTTGTACAACCTGTTCCACTTAGATCCTCGAACCCATCTCCCGAGCAATGGAACGGATAAGAAGCACCGCCTTGACTTCTCAGATCGAAATGGTATTACGGCCCAGAGGAGGCGCAAGTCCTGAGCCAAGAAGAAAATCAACATGTACATCAAAGTCAGAACGAGTGTATCTCATGTGAAAGAAGAATCCGCGACAATATTTTGCCTCAAGACTGAAGCATATCAATCTTCATAGTGAAGGCGGAAAATGCACAGGAATGACTGAACTATATACGTTGATTCTCGATACCTTATGGCTAAACTGTTCGCTACATTAAAGTGAAGTACTACATGCGGAACATAGATGGCTATAAGATTTAGCCCCATGTTTTCTGTACCAATGTCTCCATCTAATTCCCAAGCTGAAAGCTATTTTGTAATGCCATAGTTCACGTAGTAAACTAAATGTCTAACATGTGTTAGTCATGCACCGCTACATTAATATTTTGTTTTTCTAATAGTACCAGCAACGTCTCCTATAATCATGTATGCCGTGCTACTATTCATGTAATGAGCATCACGTAGAATATTGAAACAGAGAAAAGTAGGTCACCTCAAGACAATATGACCAGCCCAAGATATATCGACGCGCAGAGGAAAATAAATGAGATGAAGCCCCTGAAAAAGAGAATATCAATTGTTAACAAAAACAAAAGCTTTAAGAGTCTGTATTAACTTCATACAACGTCATCAAAATAAGGAAAAGGCTGAAATGCAGAGCATATACCATATAACACCCCAACCAACGCCATTGCAGGGGCAAGGGCAGATTTCAGCAAATTTCTCAGCATCACTTGAGTTAACTCTTCGGGATATAGTGTCATCATAAATATCTAAATAATTTAACAACATTTAACTTAGAAATACAGTGAGCAACAACTATGATTCTAACATAAAATTACAAGGAAAAAGTTTTTTGCTTACCATAAACTGAAAATAAGCTATTCATAACACCTGTCACATATAAGCAAGCATTAGAATGTATTTACAACAATAATTTTATGTCTGAGAAACTCATGGTGCAAAAGAAACAAGAATAATATAATTAGTGGGGGTCTAAGGTCTCACCTATGAACAGAATCACATACTTCAGAGCATGGACAGTTGTAAACTCTTGTATAACCCAAACAACAGCAATGAATATGATGAAACCTGGAAAGTTAAAATGTAAGTAGTATGCAGGAGAGTAAAGTTCTGAATGAAGTTGGTGTCATATTTGTGCATACCAATGCAAAGCCAGCGTAGAAACCACTGCATAATCATACAAGAGATGGCAATACTTTAGAAAATTATCACAGCTACAGAGTGAAACAAGCAGCAAAAAACAAACGAAGAATCAAAAGTTGCAACAATAAATTAGCAAACTTACATTTTTGGCAACAAAAAGAACAATAACTAATGCAAGTATGAAGCAGCCTGATGCAATTCTTGTAGCAAGGAGATTTGTGGATGAGAGTATGAACACCATTCCCCAAAATGAGGAACCCAGATCTGCAATTGGAAGAAAACAGTGGCATTAACATTATACCAAATTGTAACAACAAACACACGTGGGACATGGCCAACAGATCTTGACACGGAAGTCTAGACCTCAAAAGAAAGATGAATTTGACTATAATAAATTATTAAAGTATTCAAATGGCATAAGAACCTAGATCTTTTTAGTAAAATTGCGCATAAGTTCCACAAGAGAGATTTAATCATTTATGTCCTCTAAAAGGTTCAACAAAATAAGCCTCTTGGATCTCATGTGTCAACCAGGGAGGAGTTGCAGTGACAAAGGATGTGCTTGCCTATGCGGTGGATAGTAATTTGGCTTTTGAAACCAGCGTTTTCTATTTTATCATTTGGCTAACCAGCTTTTCGCTATTTTCCTACAGTATAGTATAAAGTAATTTCAGCAGCAACAAACTAAGCCAAGCAACCCGTAATTTTCTCTTTTTGTTTGTGTTCATGCTGAGACTTGTATAAGGCAGGGGGAGGGGACGGAAAAGTGCATTACATCCGGCAGGCAAGATTATCCAATAAATGCCACCACGAGTTTGTGTAACGCCACCCTCATTAGCATGGACCTGCATACCCTCAACCTGCAAAGCAAATCACATTAAGATATAGTATCAACATGCGAATTTTCCGTTCATGGACAAAATTTTGAGGCAGCATGGCTAAGCAATAAAATATTTCAATCCAAATATAGCAAGAGACTAGGTATTTTTAAAAGGCAGACCTGTTCAAAATTAAAAGACAGACCTATAACGGCTTCAGAAGATGCCTTTTAAATGTTATAAAATCAGTAATCATCATTTGTATCTTAACTATGGGGTTGTCCAAACATAGAATCAACACTTGCAGACAACAAATAAATGTTAGGTCAACCAACTGTTTAGCATGGGAAAAAGAGGAAAGAAACAAAGACAAACAGATACGTGGCACGTTATAAATCATGCAATAATAACCAGAAAAAAAGCCATCATTTGTTCTATCCCAATGGCGATTCAACTCCGATAACCACTGATCAGAACTTACGATTCTGCCCATGCCGGCATCAAAATACACTAAACAGGAGTTTCCACGTGCCCATATTTTACACGTAATCCTGCAGTTATCTCTCAAGCTGCGTGTGCGAAAAGCAGATGCATGTTATACTTCACACCCTGCGACAACAATCCATGGAAAGACGGATTCAACACCAGCTATATACGAGCCGATAATCTGAATGACCAATCCGTTTTAGCAATGTGGCACAAGAAAATGCCCAAGAGACCATACATTCTCTTGAAAAATTACAACCTCCTCACTTGCAAAATGGGTCTTGCGTTCAAAGGGGGAGAGGAAAGGGTCAGCGGCCTTAGGTCTTTGATGAAATGAAGTCCTTTTTTTTTTAGAAAGAATACAAGGATTCATACTTCCATAGTATGTACTACTGTCTGACCAAAGCAAACACTAAAATTCTTAAATTTCAGAAGGAAGACCTAAATGTCAAAACTGAAGGACAGAAAGAAGCTTCTAACTGTTCCAACATCAATGATCATCATTCGTATCATAAATCTGGTGTTTTCCACACATAGAATCAACGCTCTCCAACAACAAAAATCACTTAACCAAGTTAAGTGTTTAACATGGAATGAAGGAGGAAAAAACAAACAGGGACAAATATCTTGCACTGTACAAATTCTGCAATAATAACCATATAAAAATAGACCATTCTTTGTTAACCCAATGGTGATACACCTCTGATGACCACTGATCATAAAATCCAATTTTGCACATGCCAACATTTAGATACAATTAACAGAGATTCTCATGCCCTCATTTTACCCCTAATCATGCAGTTCTCTGCTTAGGTCAAGTAAGTGATTAACATGGGAAAAGGAGGAAAGAAATAAAGACAAACAAATATGTGGCATGTTACAGATCATGTAATAATTCACCGCATTCTATCCCAATGGCGATTCAACTCCGATAACCGCTGACCAGACTTACGATTCTGCCCATGCCGGCATCAAAATACACTAAACAGGAGTTTCCACGCGCCAAAAATTTACACGTAATCCTGCAGTTGTCTCTCAAGATGCGCCTGCGGAAAGCAAATGCATGTGATACTTCACATCCTGCGACAAGAATCCACGGAAAGGCGGATTCAACACCTGCTATATACGAGCCAGTAATCTGAATGACCACTCATTTTAGCAATGTGGCACAAGAAAATGGCCAAGAGAGCATACATTCTCTTGAAAAATTACAACCTTTCACCCGAACCCCTCCTCACTTGCAAAATGGGTCTTGCGGTTCAAAGGAGGGGAGAAAATGGTTAGCGGCCTTAGTTCTTTAAAGAAATGAAGTCCTGTTTTTTCTAGAGAGAATGGAAGGATTCATACTTCCATAGTATGTACTACTATGCGACCAAAGCAAACACCAAAATTCCTAAATTTCAGAAGGAAGACCTAAATTTCAGAACTGAAGGACGGACCTAGATAATGAGTGCCAGAAGGCGCCTTCTGACTGTTTCTAACATCAATGATCATCATTCTTATCATAACTCCGGGGTTGTCCACACAAAAGAATCAACGCTCTCCAGCAATGAAAATCACTTAACTAAGTGAAGTGTTTAACATGGAATAGAGGAGGAAAAAACAAACAGGAGCAAATATCTTGCGCTGCACAAATTCTGCAATAATAACCATAAATATAGACCATTCTTTGTTAACCCAATGGTGATACACCTCTGATGGACATTGATCAGAAAACCGAATTCTGCACATGCTGGCATTTAAATAGAATAAACAGAGACGCTCATGCACCCTCATTTTACCCTTAATCATGTAGTTCCCGCTGTAGATGCAGATGCATGTGATACTTCACATGCTGCGCCAACAATATAAAGAAAAGATGGACTCACACGCCTGCTATCGTTGAGCCACCAAGAGAAATACTTAATTCTTTTAGAGAAGGAAAAAGGGGTAGCTGTCTTAGGTGTTTGATGGAATCCCCTCTTTTAGAAAAGAATGGGATGGGGAATATCCCTACTTCCACGCGATCAAAGCAAACAGTAGAAAGGCGCTATCGTATTATGCTAGACGGAATCCATCCATGATCCCTACCGGTGAGTTGGTTGCCTACTTGCCTTACCTACCTACCTGGCAACTTTTGGCTGAAACTACCGTGAAAGTACAGATTATCAACACGAGATGGTCGGAAAAGTCTGTGCGGCTGTGCCCACTTGAAGAAGCCTAACCGGATTCGCTTCCCAGATTGCAATGCGAGATTAAACCGCCGGTGCCCACTCAAAGCTGAAATAAATCCTAAATCGGCAGCGAGATAGAATTAAACTGGGAAGGGCGTGGGAGGGGGCTTACATCTCCGCATGTGAGCTTGCAGGCGAGCGCGTGGCTGGTCTCGTGGAGGAAGACGGTGATGAGCTTGAAGGGCGTGAGCAGGAACGTCCTCCATAGCTGCGAGGAAGGAGGGCAGGGAAACCCAATCAGGAACTCCCCTCACCACTTGGGTAATCGCATACAGAGACAGGCGGGGGAAGTGGTGGTGGGGGTAGAGGGACTCACAGCGAGGATGACGACGGTGGATACCCCGACGGCGGCGATGAAGACGACCTGGTTGTGGCGGCAGCAGCCCTGCAGCTCCCAGTTGATGTTGAGCACCATGGCAGATCTGCGGTGGCCGACGCCGGAGGGGGGAGGAAGCGAGAAAGGACAGGGGAGCACACGGGGAAAATGGCGAGTGTTCGTTCGAATGGGGTGAATGAAACGTGCGGGCACGGAGACCGAGGGCCGGGTCGGGATGGAAGGCCGCCGCGCCGCGGAGGGGGGAGCGTGTGTTTGCGCGTTTTGGGCCGGAGCGTGTTTTGGTTGGTACAGCTGGGCGTGGTTGCTGGTCTCTGGCGAATGGGGAGCCAGGATTTACCACTGGGTTTTGTACTTTTGTGTGGTGGTCAGGGCAATAATTGTGTGTGGCTAAATAAATTACTCCGGTTAATCCCAAACTCCAGAGCTTGAGCTGGTGGCCGCCGGTGGGTAGGATGGTGACCAAGTGTCCAAGTGCACGAGACGACTCGGGTCTGACTGGGTCGCCGGCCATGACTCAGTAGCAACCGTGCTCCGACCTTTCTTCATGCTTGCGGTTCCTTTCCGCGACATCTCTTCCGAAACTGCAAGTCTGGAAACTGACGAGTAACCGAACTGCTGCAGCCAACCGTGGTCCGTGTGTGACTCAACTGGTTTCTCCTCATGGTGGTCACCGTCCGAGGGGTTCCATGTCAGTATTGACGAATCATGGAATCGGTTAGATCGTCCTATCAAGATTATGGCCCCTCGACTGAATAGGGCAGACACAAGTGACACCATCGAACGGCTTCTCCTCTGCATCCATACGGTGGAGTTGTTCAGTTATCAGTTATACATGGACCATATGTCAGTCCATATTGCGTAGAGAATTGCAGTGCGATGTACCGCTTTTTTTTCGATAAAGGGAATATATTAATATCAAGAAGATAAAATTACACACTGCAACAACGCACCACCCTAATGCACTACGATGCACACAAAAAAAAGGAAAAGAAAACTAAGAAACAAAAGCCCCGCTATCTCGGGCCTAACAACAGCAATACATCCACCGCCAAGACAACACCGAATGACTCCAAAAAACGACGCTCCAAGAAGGAACAGCTCTCAAACACCATCGTCGCCGATCAAAGATCTTAGGTTTTCACCCCAAGATAGTCCCCGCTCTCAAAACAATGCCTCCACTGGCCATTGTCAGACAACCAGCGCCTTGGGTTTTCACCGAAAGGTAAGACTGCGCTTGTTTTGTCGCCCCCACTTTCATACCGTAATCCCGAACACGCCGCCTCTCAACAGTGGAGACTTGAACCTCCCTCAGCTAGTCCTCCCTCCGGCCTTCATGAAATTCTCTTCTTCCGACTTTCATCATGGATCCATAGTCACTTGATGTCAACACGAAAAAGAGCTTCGCGCGCTCCCTCCGAACCAATCGGTCGGAATAAAAACATGGGTGCGCACGACCGAATACCTCCGATCCAACAAACTCCAGGCAGCACTGTTACATGCCTTCCGGAACTCAACCCTCCGGCCAGATCACGAGTCCAGGCCTCCGGTAGGTCCTCCTCTTCACGCAAGAGAGGCCCTAGGACCGCCGCCTTTATTCTGCAAGACATGAGATCCCAAGATCCACCATATCTTGCTGGCCATCTCCGGGAAGGAGGAGGCCGCCGCCAAGGTCGGGGCCGCCGCCCCGATGCCCAAGTGATGCGGGCAGATCCGCAGACCATCGATGCAACCCGCGCCGGAACATGGTACAGGAGTTCGGGGCCCTCCAGACCCATGCGGGACCAGATCGAGCCCAACCATCCCACCGCCATCTGCCCGCCGGCCGCCGCACTCCGCCGTTGCCACGCACCACCACCGCAAGGCCCGAGAGCGAGCGCCGCCGTCGCCGAGCCCTGCCGCGACCAGCAGGAGCCCCGCCGCCGCCACACCGCGCGAGCTTTGCCCGGCAGCGCCTTCGGCGGCGGAGGGAAGGGAGGACGTGGGGAGGGGTACTCGGCACGGCGGTGGAGCCCCTGCGGCGCAGCGCCGCCGCACGGGGGGACGGGGGGAGCGGGTTAGGGTTGTCTCACGACTGCGTCAGCTCCACCCTCTGCGATGTACCGCTTGGGACGTGGTGTTAGAGCAGCTCCACAAGAGATCCCCTTGCATTTCTCGAAGATCCGAGAGATCAACAAGTGGCAGGTGGTGGACGCGGTGAACAGCTCTATCTTTTGCCGTGGTTCGACCAAATCGTGTTGCTTCCGCGCAAAAGCACTGAATGTTGCCACATGCCACATGGGTTTTAGACAGGCAGGACACTCTTCTCCCCAAAAGGGATGCGGCTTGCGAGTACGGGTGTAAACAGGTCGGATCGAATCAAATTTTGCTCATACCAGATATTTTTCTCAGGTTTAGATCAGAGCAGATATTATTCGGTTTCAGATTCGAATACGGATATACCGAACTGCGGATTCGAATCGGAAATGGGGCAAACTCGGACCAGAAACAAATATAGTCGGATATATGCTCTTATCGGTAGATAGTTATAGTTCTTCTGAATCTTGCGAGAGACTTAAACTTTCAGTCTTGTGTAGTTAAGAAAAAAAAACAATGCGCTAAAACTCTTGATAGAAAAATACAGCAGAACATGCTTGCCAAATAAATTTGGTAACTTAATAACCTTGCAAGATTGACCTTGGCTTTTGCCTCAAAAATCGGATTATCTGGTCTAAAACCTTCGGATTATCCTAATTATATTTCGGATAATCATATCCGAATGCTATTTGCTATATCATATCCTATATCATATACCGTATGCAGAGCACCACTTCGAAATCAGATAACCTTATCCACCGGATTCTTTAAAACCGGATATGGATACTTTAAAATGGATTCGACGCGGAAATTATTCTATCCGTTTACACCCCTACTTGCCAGTGCACCTCCTTGCGACCACACCTTCCTTGCGACCATCGGCACGACATGCACATATCTGACTCTTACACCCAAGCCTTAGCCTCCACTAGTGTTTCTTTCTTCAAACAAAAAAACGTTGACCAACGGGGGAATGATCCCTCCCTTGGCTATACGTTGTTAGGTAGGATGAGACTTTCCCGGTTTATTCGCCCCTGCTGCGAAATTACCGCGCATGGGGATTCGAAACCGGGTGGGCTGGCTACGCACTCGCTTGCCTTGCCACTGAGAGCTCAGTTCTCAAACAGCTCCCTCCATGTAATGCAGCTCCCTCCATGTAATGCAGTCCATGTACAACAGTTCAAACATTCATCAAACATACATATAACAAAAAATGGTTATCCATCACAATACCACATAGCCAAGCAAATATCTAAGGTCTCTCTGCTTTGCAAGATTTTGAAGACACGGGAATATGAAAATTCAAAATTACAATACCATGCATACTCAAGCTTTATAGTTTTGGGGTTTTCCTATTCCATCATAGGAAAAAGTCTTTCCAAAGAGATCTGACAGTTTCTACAGGATTTAAACATATGGATCACACAAGCGACATAGGAAAAAAAAGTCTTAAAGCTTTCAATCAAACATAATGGAATGAATGTTACCCACTCCAAAATCAAGCATAGAACCAGGCCCTGCAAGTCCATGGAGAAATGAGAAATCGGATTGGTCCAGGGTTAGCTATTGCAGGAGGAAGGAGTTCAGAGATGACCATGGCTGAGACATCTGAAGCTGTGAGCATTTAGCAAGCTGCATCCAACAGACTTGCTTTTTTACTATGCTAAACAAAGGTTGAGACTTGTCAAGCATGGAGTTAACGTCACCGTCATACTTGCTAGTAAATATTTTTGTTGAATGCAGCACATCATGCTCCCCTGCCTACCAGGGAAGATCAGTAGACCACACGCCCAGCCCACGGAGACCTGTAGACTGCGTGTCCCCGCGTTGGACCGGTACAATCGCATAGCCAGCCAGTCAATGGCGCCTTGGACGAGTCAGACCACCAGCCCACCTCCAAAAATCCACAGACTCCAGTCTAGCCATATCTCCGGCGATCACGTCTGCCCCGTCGCCGGTCAGGTGCGATGACCGTGTCATATTGTTTCTTCTCTGCAATCTCGTCTCCAGTTTCTTGCTGCCTTTTTTTTTTGAAATAGTTTCTTGCTACCTTTCTCCTCATGCTAACTGATTCTTCTTGTTTAATTGCAGGTTCCGTTGAAGCAAGTACCATGGGCACTGCCCTTATCTTCTTCCTCTTGCTTGCGGTAGCAGCACCGGTGCTCTTGGCCGCGCAGAACAAAACCTCGACGGTTTGGATCAACAATGACGTTTTCTTCGACAGCCCCGTCAACATGCGCTACGTCGTCAGCAGTTCAGGACAGCCAAAAACTTCCTTTGCCGCAGGGTTCTTTTGTGTCTCCCCCACCTCCCTGTCCACGTGCAGCAACGACGAGTTCCTCTTTTCGGTATCCATTACTGGTACTAGAGATGGCGAACTCGGGGTGGTCGACAATCAGCCACCAGCGGTTTGGTCTGCCAACCGAGATCGCCCTGTTAGAGAGAATGCCACCCTTGAGCTTACCACAGATGGAAACTTGGTCCTCCGTGATTCCGATGGTGGCCACGTCTGGTCAAGCAACAGCTCAGGACGATCTGTACATGGCATGAAGATCACCGAGATCGGCAATCTGGTGTTGTTTGATCACAGGAATGCAACTGTGTGGCAGTCATTTTATCATCCTACTGACACAATGGTCCCCGGGCAGTCACTTGTGGAAGGTATGAATCTCACAACAACTACTTCTGCAACAAATACTGGGAATCAATTCTATATCACTGTACGACCGGATGGATTATATGCGTCCGTTGAATCACAACTCTACTTTTCATATGCTACGAGCCAAAAAAAGACAGGAAATGCTCCAACAAGGGTCACATTGATGAATGGAGAACTCACAATCTCTGGGAGGGATGACTATATCCCACTGCCAGAGTCTAACTCCAGTCAGTACATGAGATTAGAGTCAGATGGACATCTAAGGCTGTATGAGTATGCTTTGTCTGGTGCCCATTGGATTATGGCGTATGATGTAATGCAACTTGGTGATTGTGATTACCCGACAGTTTGTGGAGAGTACGGTGTATGCACCGCGGGGCAGTGCACATGTCCGCTTGAGGATAATTCAAGTTCAAGCTACTTCAAACCGGTGGACCGACGGAAACCAAATCTTGGCTGCACACCGTTAACTCCAATCTCTTGTCAAGAAATACAACATCATCAGCTGTTGACCATTCCCAGCCTTTCCTACTTTGACTACAGCCACACGGTTGTGAATGCAACAGGCATCGATGAATGCAAGCAAGCCTGCTTGAACAACTGCTACTGCATGGCTGTTTTGTTCAGATATGGAGAGAGCCATTCCCATGGAGAATGTGTGTGGCTGACCGAGGTCTTATCTTTGAAGGCAATACCACCTGGAACTAGTGGCTACTACTCCTCGATTTACCTCAAGGTGCAACTTAGCCCCTCTAATGAAAACAAAAAGAAGTTGATGTTAGGTGCTACACTTGGAACTATTACTACCCTTGTATTGATTGTCATTGTTGTCACTCTTTTTCTACGAAGGAGGATAAAGTATGAAGAGAAAGATGAAGAATTTGATTTTGATCAATTAGCTAGAATGCCGACGAGGTATTCTTTCCAGAAGTTGAGCAAATGCACTGAAGGGTTCAGTAGGAAGCTCGGAGAAGGTGGGTTTGGGTCAGTTTTTAAAGGGAAATTAGGTGAAAACAGAGTTGCAGTGAAACGTCTGGAAGGTGCTAGACAAGGAAAGAAAGAATTCTTGGCAGAAGTCCAGACAATTGGCAGCATTGAACACATCAATCTTGTTGGGCTGATTGGCTTTTGTGTAGAGAAGTCCGAGAGGCTTCTTGTATATGAATATATGTCAGGAGGGTCGCTTGATAGGTGGATCTATTATCGCCATAACAATGCCCCCCTCGATTGGTGCACCCGATGTAGGATCATTATGGATATTGCCAAGGGCCTATGCTATCTTCACGAGGAGTGCAAGCGAAAAATTGCTCATTTGGACATCAAGCCACAAAATATTCTCTTGGACAATAAATTTAATGCCAAAGTGGCAGATTTTGGGCTATGTAAGTTAATAAATAGGGATCAAAGCAAGGTAGTGACTATGATGAGAGGAACACCTGGATATCTGGCACCTGAATGGTTGACGTCTGCGATCACTGAAAAAGTGGATGTCTACAGCTTTGGAGTTGTTATAATGGAAATAATAAGTGGAAGAAAAAACATTGACAGCTCGCAGCCCGAGGAGGGTGTTCATCTCATAAATATGTTACGAGAAAAAGAGCAAACCAATCAGTTGATTGATCTGATCGACAAGCATAGCGACGATATGCTCTCACGCCAGGAGGAAGTAATTCGAATGATGAAGCTTGCAGTGTGGTGCCTGCAAAATGATTGCACTCGAAGGCCCTCCATGTCAACAGTGATCAAGGTATTGGAAGGTGCAACACACATAGAAACTTTTGATGCAAATTCAATCATGTTTGTTCAAGAGAGCCCATCCACATACTCAGATCCGTCTCATGCATCCATCTTGTCTGGCCCAAGGTGAAGGCTAATGTGCATAAGAAATTTACCATGTACATTTTTGCTTTTGTATCCTATCATATTTGTGCATTGGGAGTGTGTTTGGAATGGCACCAAAGAATAATATCCAGCAAATATATATGTCTGATTGTTGGTGGAGTAGTATTCCGTACCTTTAAATCTGAAAAGCCAGTACTGTCATCCGCATATTCAGATCCATTTCAAGCACCCATCTTATATGGCCCAAGATGAAGGCTAATGAGCAGAAGAAATTTAACTTCTGCATCCTCTCCTATTTGTGCATTTTCTGCTTAGTGTGTTTGGCATGGCATGAAGAGAATAATTTCCAGCAAATATTATTTCGGATTGTTGGTGGATTAGTATTTCCTACCTTAATAAAGCAGAAATGCCAGAACTCCCATGTGGTGTATGCTAGAAGATGCTAAGCGATGGTTTTCTTGATGCCGTCTGTAAGTTGCAGCTCGCAATGTGTTAATATTCAGTTAAGGCATATCTAGTTGTTTAAGTAGTTGTCCGGCACGAAGCTTCAATGTTTAACTTCCATCTAGTGGTGGAAATAGAACATTAGGATTGATTTACAGGAGAGCAGGTCAACACTGCCCAGAAACTAAACTACTATATGAAGTTGATTTGCAGGAGTTGCAGGTAGGTATGTTTGATTGATGGAGTAAAATATTTCATACCTTTGAGGTTGAAAGGCCACCAGTTCCATGCGTTGTATTTTCTTGATGCCCTCTGTAAGCTGCAACTCGCAATTGTTTTCCAAGGTAGTGAGCATGGAAAAAAATAGCGCGCTATTTCAACGCTAATAGCACGCTATAGCATATCTGGTAGTGAGAATACAACCCTGTGTGGCTCCCATCCGTTGAATCTGATGCCTTCACTGTGAGTCCAATTCTACAACTCCGTGGATTCTGAATCTGAATTCCAACCCTTTACAATCCCAAAAAGTCTCCTGTTTGGATGTCTTTCGAAAATGGGATGTAAAACAGAACTCTAATTAAGAATGCGAAATCCTGAACCGAGCTCCAGAGAGTACCGCTGAGGCAGAGGTGGCTTTGGGGGAGGCAGAACTTGGAGAATCAAAGGTTCCGTGGAGTAGAAGAGGAGGTCTGTGTCCTGGAGGCGGCTAACGCTGCACGCTGCTAGCCGCCGGAGGGGCGCGCCCGTGTAGAACCGCTGCGATAGGAGGTCGAACCACGAGGAAACTATGTCGGCCCCCCCCAGTACCAGCAGGAAGTCAGCTTGTATATGCTCTAATCGCTATAGACATTCAGTATTTAGGCCCAAACTCACTGCTAATCTACATTGAAAACGCATCAAAGCCCAGCAAACAGAAAAGGAGCCCATCTGGCATGCTTACCATCGAGGCATCAAGCCTAGACCGTCTGTTCATTCGCCACACGTCAGATAGATTAGAGCATCTCCAACATGCACTCTATCTCGCGCTGTATCCAAAAAAGCGGCTAGTTTAGTACGCGGGCGCAAAATTATGCTCCAGCAAGTGCTCTATCCCGCGCTGTAAAATACAGTTTGGGGCAAAAGCGCTATGTCATGAACTATATCTACAGCGCCGGAAAGAACGCGCTGTATCCGTCGCGCGCAGAAACAAGTACAGATTTTTACAGCTCCAAGGTTTAGAGCTTCTGTTGGAGGTGAATATGCCCTCGTGCACAAAACATGGATAGAGCGCGCTCTAAAGTGATTTTTACAGCGCCAAGTTTAGAGCACGTGTTGGAGATGCTCTTAGCTAGCAGATACCTGAAAAAACATTTGCCTAGGGCTCGCGGCAGCCGCCGCAACCTCGCCGATCCAGCTCGCAAGCTGCAGCCCTGGCGCTACAAGACCACCCAGATAAGCGCGCCATCCAGAGGATCCTTCTACCGTCCTAGCCGCGCGCTCTGTTGATCCTGTATGCCCAGTTGCCCACGGAGCTGCGCCATCCAGTTTATCGATGATATCCGTAGCTGACGAAACAGTAAGCACTCAATTTTAAAGGTACACCAATTTGAAATTCTGCCACTAGTTTTTCTCAATGGATTACGGCCATGTAGTCCCCTTAGTCAGTACACACCTTGTAAGATACTAATGGATCTTCAGTGTGTAATATTTCACCATTTAATCACTTTGTTAACTTAGTATAAGATTTGACACATAATTGTTAAATGCTTGTATCAAATAAAGCAACTAATTTATAATTTCTTTTAACACTATAATTTACAGAAAGAGTCTTGAACTTGTATATAATTTCCTTATACATGTCCCACATGAGCCTACCTGAAAAAATCAAGTACGATCATCTATTATATGTCAAAACTCAAAAGGCTTTGCAAAAAAATTATATTTTCAGCTCGCCCCCCTTATGTCCGAATCCTGGCTCCGCCTGCCGTTCCACCATCCCGTCGCTCCGGCGTCCACATTGGGTTCAGAGAACAAAGATGTGAATTGAAGCCTCGACCTGGTCACCTGGATGACTCTGTTCCTCCCCCTGCCGCTAGGAGGACCTCGTCGCTTACCTCGCCTCCGCGGCTCCGCGTGCAAACCAAGGAGAGCTGGAGACAAGCAGCCCCTTGCATCATATGGTTGGAAACTTTTTTTTTTTTGCACAAAGGTGGGGTCAAACGACCCCGGTGGAGCTCTTATATTGAACCAAGTGGCAGGTACATCTTACAGAAAAGCCCCTTAGCATCTATTGCCCTGTAAAACCTAAGATTTGAAGAAGAGGCCTTCCTCTTTGCACAAAGCACCCTGACTAAAAATGAGAAAAAGCAATCAGGTCCAGGCGCTCCTCTGCCACGCTCCGCCGGCGGACTCCAGGCGTCGCCACCGAGTCCAGAGCACAGAAAGCTCGAATGCTCAAGTCCAGCGTGAAGATCTAGCCCCTGGCTACCTCCAGAGAGTCGGGGACGCACCACTTGACTCCCCGTCGGCGTCGAGCTCCAGCAGCCGATCGAGAGGGCCTCCGCCATGGAGGTTGAAGAAATCGGGCCACCATTTTGGCCGAAGATCACGGTGACAAGCATGGTCACCGTGTGATTCGCTCGAAGATGAACAGCTCTAGATAAGGAACCAGCAGATCCGTCAACCGCGCCTTCGTCGGAGGTTCCCTCCCAGTCTCCACCGCCACGGTGACCAGAGAGAGGGAAAACCAGGACGAACTCACCCGGATCTGGTGGATCGAAGATGAGCTTTATTGAAGAGGAGGACGCCGCTCTGCCACCGCTCGTCTCTGGCTCCGACCACCGGAGCGCCACGAGCAGCTGCAGCACCATCGCCAGCAGCAGGGAGTAGCCCAGCCTCCACCGCCACCACCTCAGAACCGGCATGAAGCCAAAATCCACAAGGGTAAACTAAGAAACTAGAGGGGAGGACACCTAATCTAGACCTAAACTACTCCGGCGCACCACCTCCACCGTCTCCGGCCAGCTATTCCGGCGGAGAGGCTTCGGATCGGCCCGGCCGAGGAGGAGGAGAGACCAGAAACTGTAGAGCGGAGAGAGTTAGAGAGGGGGGAAAATATATGGTTGGAAACTTGGAATCAGCATTTCTGCAATGCTTATATTATGCTTTCCCGCAGGCCGCAGCCGCTTCTCTATTATGATCCAGCAGCCGGACTTGAAACTCCAAGTTCTTCAGATCTATACAACAATCCAATAGAACTCAAGAAGTTGAACGCCAATACGCCATTCTTCAGAGGTCGAACCCAGTCAACAGCCAAGGCAACAAGCTGCTATGTTGGCACTACACCAAGATTGTCAACAGAACCTGCTTTCCATTCACCAGGAAAATGCGAGCGCACGCCGACTTATGAATGTTGCACTGGTGGAATCGGCCAAACAGAATGGTACTAACTTTATCAAAATTTAGAAAAATGTAGTATTTGCAATTGATTCTGCTTAATGAAACTAATTGACCAAATATCAAGTTTGCAACTCATTCATTTTTCTCGAAAAAAACAACCGATCTTTTAATATCATCCATAGGATAGTACAAAGAACATAAAAGTAATAAGAATTGAAAATAGTGTCTCCGATCCATATTAAGTCTCGCTGATTTAGTACAAAGTAGGTATTTAGACCCCGGCGACGACTACAAACGCTAACATGAGCCAAAGACGCGTCGCCGTCCTTGTCTCTCCATCATCGGAAAGTCCAACGGTTTAAAGTTGCTTCTTATTCCTTCTTTTCCTTTTCTTGGCTCTCAGTGCCTTCCTAGGGTCTTGCAGATCTCTTCATACATAAGCACACCTAGGATATTTGCAAGTGTTACTAAACCAACTGATTCTTCGCTCTGAAAAGGTCTAACCGGAGTTATAGATGAGTTCTTAAGCTAGGCCTCTTTTAAAATAGGGATGTTAGGATTACTAGGTTTTGGGAAAATATTTGGCTAGGAGAGATGTCGCTTGCTCACCAACATCAATTATTATTGAATATAGTTCAATGGAAAGATGTTTCTGTCCATGTTGTACTGTCTCAATCTCCTATAAACATTGGTTTTAGAAGAACTTTGACTTGAAATAAATGGTTAGTGTGGCTGCACCTATATCAATGTTTAATGACGATTCAACTATCTAATAAGCCCGATATTTTTGTTTGGAAGCTAACACCCTCTAGGATTTTTTCAGTGAAAACTATATCTATGAGAACCTTATGAGCGGTCGCACTAGATTTCTCTGCAAATACTTATGGAAATTGAATGTACTATTAAAGATATATTTTATGTGGTTTCTAAATCGAAAGGTTTTGCGAACAAGAGATGATTTATCAAAAAGATATTGGCATGGATGTAAGAAATGGTGCTTCGCTGATTCTGATGGGACCATTGAACATTTCTTTCTTTCTTCCCCCTTTGCTTGTATTGTATGGCATATTGTGTATGACTTGCAATATTCCTCTATCTATATGTTCGGCAATTGGCTAAATAGGATTGACAAAAGACCAAGGCTAGGATTTGCACAGGAGTGTCAGCCTTATGTTGGTCTATATGGAGGTGCAGGAATAACATTGTTTTCAACAAAGCGGGTATGTTCAATTTCTTGTGAATTATTCATATGGCTTTTCACTGGATACATCTTTGGTCCTTTATTCTCTCGCAGGATCAGCTTAAAATTATGGCTACTTAATGCAAATGTCCTTCTTTCTCTCCTATATTCAGCTTGAAGGGTGGATATATTTTCTTGCTTATGGTTTTTTGTTAGTTGATTCATGTATCGACTTTGTTTGATCCTTGCTGTTGTCACCGCTGCCGTCGACGACCAGAGTTTGGTGCGCCACTTACCTGCTCTGGGACCAAAGATGGAGCTTCAAAATAGGGGGGAATGGAGGATTTGAACTCGGGCGGTGAGAGTGGACGGTAGAAATATGGGATGGTATTTGGCGGGAGAGTGATAATCCTTCCCGCCCCCATTTTCGTATTTGTCCCAGCACGCATTTGCTATCGGCATCTCCAACCTTGAGCACGCTTGTGCAGGTAAATATGCCTGTTTTGCATTGGAGCATCTGCTCTCGACATCTCGCTTGAGCCAATGGTGCCCGGAGCAGTTGTCTCTGACGACAACTGTTCCGGGCAACGTTGGCTCAAGCGAGATGCCGCCAACGGTGCCTGGAGCAGTTGTCGTCAAAGAGGTTTGTGATTTCCTCGCTACCCTGGCTGCTATCTATGGATCCCCAGTTGATTGATAGGTGCCCTTTGATGTCATGGCATATCTTTGTTGGCATGGTGTTGGAGTTTCGTTTGTCTTGCCCTGTGGTCCGTTGCGTTGGCTAGAACGGGCGTGGATCGCTTGGATGTGAGTGAGTGTACGGTTTGTGTGGGCTTAAACTTGTTATGTTATTGTAGGTTTTTGCTTGATTTTCTACTAGAAACTAAACACTCTCTTTTTAATTAATTGATGAGACAAATCTCTTACCTCCGTTTTTTTAAGAAAATTTGCTCCCGTGAAGGTGAAGCGACCCACACAAAAAGCGCCCAATATGAAGGGAGCCAGGCGAGACCGCTGCTCGGGCCTCCAGGCACGGACGAGACAACGCTGGCTATCGCGGTAGTGATCCCTACCGTCTTTCCGAGCCCTTCAGCACCCGCGACGACGACAGCTGCTTTTCCCCGACGTGTGCCCGCGCGTCGCGAAGCTGCTGCCTCTACCTGTGAGCATGCATCCAAGTCATGTCAAGGAGTGAGGGGTCCTTGTCCCGTGCAGAATCCCATCACCGATTCCACGGCACTGCACACACATAAACAAACTTTCCTTGTTTGGGTCGTTCCATGCCGGCTCCCACCAGCCCAAGACAGACAGTCTTATCTCGTCACGGAGCACGTTGGTGTACAGTACGCATGTACTTCTCGTCGAGCATTTCCTGCAATACTACCGTGATCATGTCACCCTGTGTTTCTGGTTTGTGCACTAGAGTGGTTTTTCTTCAAGTTGGTTTCCGAGGGGAGGAAATGGGAACTCAGTTACAGGAGCAGAACATTTGGTGTGTTCATAGTCTGCTGCTTGCACGATTTAGGCGCATAGTGGCGTAGTAGTTTGGTCTCTTCGAGGAATCTGAATCCCGATTGAGAGACTATCTGAGATGGATTTGTACATATCAATCTGAAGAATAAGCGCCATGGTATAAGATGGCCTAATTCCTGCCATCCTGACTCTGTACATGCACCACCACCATACATAGATCAGAATCAGCTGACCTCTCCATTCCTTAACTATTATTTCTTCCAAGTGCAGAAACTCTAAAATCTAATTAAGCAGAAGAGCAACGCGCATCTCCTGTAGTGCTAACTAGCTAGGAGCTGCTGTTGCTGCTGCCTCGGCCGTCCCTCTCCGCTCGCAGCTGCTTGTACCTGTCGAAGAAGTCCTTGTTCTCCTTCTCCAGCTCCTTCCACACCGTGGAGGTGACGACGGGCTGCACGTCGGCGCGCTTGGCCAGCGCCTCCATGCACTCCTCCATGCTCATCCCGAACGTCATGCACTTCTCGATCAGGTGGTGCACCTGCAGCATAATATACACACAGATTAAACAACGTTGATGAAATACTAGCCATTCCGGCAATTCATTCTTTCGTCGCTGTCCTCGGCGTGGGTGCCAGAGAAATCGATGTTTCATGTTCGTGCCGGTGATCTTATCGTATATCGGCAGCCAGCCGCCAGGGCTCCTAGCAAGGAATAGGATGAGATCGATGGAGGTTGGAGGGAGTGGGGGATCAAGATCAGATAGCTGCAGCACATACCATGCGGATGTAGGAGGCGGGTGAGTCGTCTCCCAGCGCCATGGATCGAGAAACGGCTCAATTTGAGCTCTTTTTCCCTTAGAGGCTTGGACCCTAATCGCAAAGCTGACTGTGCGTGTGTGTGTGTATGGGTTTGTGTGATGATAAGGCGTGCAGAGTCGACGGAGGAGGATCCTATTTATACATGCACCATGGATGAGGACGCCGCGAGCTTCCTGATGCTCCGTGGAACAGGTGCATGGACCGCACGCAGTCTCGCGGCGGCGCGTCGCGAGGTGGGTGCATGGGCGCGGTGCGTGGAGGCGGGAAGAGTAAAGGCGGGCGCGGGCGTTCACGTGGGCGCGGGCATGCGATTGGAGGAGAGGCGATTCGCCGATGGAGATGTCCGTCGTGGAGATGATGCAGGTGGCAAATATCTAATCTCTATCCCAAAGAACAATCCCAATATAGGAAGCGTCCAGGTGGACACGCACCTCGTGCCTTCACGTGCCACCTGGCCCCGCCAGCCCACGTCGCGACGGCCAACCTAGGGATTTCACCACTTTTCTATTCTTCTCCCCTCGCTGGCGCGCAGTTTGCACGGCCACGCTTCCTCCCTGCCCGTGCCCCGTGGGTCTTGTTGGCTTCCTTGATCATTCTCAGGTGCATCGAAGCTGACAATGTAATAGTGCTTTGGTGCTGTAGATGCCTCGTTTGGCTGTTTGAGACGGCCGGGTTTGGTGCAAGATCAATTCAATGTGATGCGACGATGACGACGAGGAGAGGAGAGGAGATGAGTGGGCGCCAAAGGCTTACACACGAGTCCTGTCAATTGCGAGCTTCAATTCAGGCGAGAGAGCAGACGGTGCCTCCTGCCCTTTCCTTCGCGAGTGTACAACACGGGGACGGAGCCAGGACCACGAGGACAGCCGGACCCGGTGGCTGGACAAGACGCCTGCGTGGTGCCAGGGCCGGAGCTCGGGGATTCCATGGCGGGGCAGCTGTCAAGCATGCACGGCGGCCCAGCGCCTTCCGGCTTGACATGGCGGCGTTGTTGTCACGCATGCACGGCGGCACTGTTAAGATTCATCACCCAAACCAAAAACTGAAGATGGAAAAAATACACTTCACAACACCAGCTCGCGTGTGAAGAGAAAAAGTCAACACGCTGAAAAGAAGAAAGCACCGAAGCATCAACGGTGGCTAAAGAGGGGCAACAGAATTTTGCGCAATGCGGCGGCGGGATTGAGACTGATACCATGTTAAGATTCACGACTAGCAACTAACCAAAAGTTCAATGATGGAAAGGCAAGAATCTACTTATACACTTCACAACAGGCACACCGCCTTCCGGCTTGACATGGCGGGGTAGTTGTCACGCATGCACGGCGCCACGCCGCCTTGCTCGGCTGCGCCGGTCCGCCGGTCCCGAAATTTCGCCTTCAAATCAATTGGTCCCGAACTCAGAACGGCTGCCGCTGCTGTCGCGCTCGCAGTCCTGCTCGCGTGCGGAAAGAGACGAAATACCGGCTGTCGTACGTCCGACACTCATACAGCCTATACATGCGCTTATAAGAATGAAATTAGTGCCAAAAATGCAGGAGCTGAAGAAAACGTTTAAGCAACAAGGGACGAACGTGAATGGATGCGACAGATGGTGGTCACGTTCTAATGATAAGGGCATCTCCAATACAACCATTCATTTAGACCGCGCATATCTGCTGAGAATCCTCCGGAGGTTGCAAATCTCACTGGCTCCGAATTTTCTACCGTCGGATCGAATCGTTCTCAACCGTTAGATGGACTTTAATGTTAAGGTTTGCTCAACTCCCAGTTTTGCTTCATTAAAGCAAATAATCCCCCGCTTTTGCTCACTGACGCAAAAAACGATTCACCGGAAAACAAAAAAGGAGAAAACCCCATCGGACGGAGCTCGCTGGAGTCTAGCCGGATACCTCGCCGTAGACCTTGTAGCAATAATCTATACCTAATAATAAAAGTAAAAGAGCTTCTTGTTGGTCTGTTTTTTATTGCCCCTATGTTTCAATCAGAATTACACCCATTGCCACCGACAAGTAAAATAACGATTCGTTTTTCTCCCGATCGAAAAAAATCATAGGCTGCCCAACGCCCACCTTGGACCTACCCCTGCCACTCCGGAGCCCTGACCCGGGATGAATCATCCACGCTAACTGAGCCCAGCCTTCAGATCCTTATGCTTTCGAGCGCCGAAGCCATTACTTTCGGCCTCGCGCGAGAGCTCCAAGCGAGTTCCCTTGCACCACGCGACATGGCGGCGCTCGAGTCAGTGCCTCTTGCGGCCCAATGGCTAGCGCTCCTAATCGCGCATCCGGCAAACGGCCGTGCCCACGAAGAGGCCGCCTAGAGCGAGGCCAGTGAGGGCTCTGGTGGAGGTCGGCGGATTTGTCCGCCTGCTCTCTCACCTCTACCAATTCGATCCCCAATAAAGTCCTTGATTTTTTTGATCCCCAATTCATGTGCGGAGGCCAATACGAATTCACACTGTCGGTGCTGATGGTCGCCGCTAGCAGCTATTCTTTGCTGTTAATCTCGTGCTCGCGGACCTTTTTTGCCACAGGCTCCCATCCTAACCACGGACTGGTTGAATTTAATTTGGGTGCCCGTCAGTGTCTTCATCATCTCTATTTTTCCCCTTTTTTTTTCTTTCGTCTGGAGCTGCCTGTTTCTTCATTTGATTCGTGGGTTGTGGACTTGTGGTGACCATGGACGCTCGAAATTTGTGGACTTGTGGAGTATTTGTGTATCTGCGTGAATTTGTATTTTAAGTAATGGCTGGCGGCTCGAATAGAAATATTATTTCAATGTGTGTTTGTTGACAAAATAGATAGCACATGTGTGGTTTGATAGGTGAACTGCTGTTAGTCTTTTACGGCCTGTCTATCTGTATCTACTATCAGACTTACTACACTGTTTTTTTTATAGCTCTAGCTTTCTTGATGACTCTAGGTATTTTGGTGGTTTTCGTTAAACAATTGAACTTAGCAGCATGGGAACCTCACCTCTAAATAATAAATAAGTGTACGGAATTTAGCTTTAAAATTTGTTCACAATAGAGTGTACTTCTCACTTCTCAATCTATATCTATACCTAATAATAAAGGAAAACATGCTTCCATCATTTAGTTTGGTTTGGTACGTCATAAAAAATACCCCTAAAGTTGACACAAAATTACCCACCACGCCACTGGTACGTTGTACCGTGGGGATTTTTTTCGAGCGAATAAATTGTGTTTGCCGGTAGCTCTCCAACCAGTCTTCGCGAGGGATTCGATCAGGTCTCCGGGCTCGTTCGGAAAAAATTCCGGTGTCACGTGCCTACATGTTCCACATGTATACAGATCTCTTTCTTTACTATTAAATTGCAATAGATGTCTGCCTGGTGTCACAAACGGGCCAAAGTTTTTCCTCTAGGCCCAACATCTCCCGAAAATCCTAGACCCAATATCTCTAAATATGGATCTATTCCCGTCGCACCTTATACCTATGTAATCTGACTCTTCCTAATATAGTCTTATTACGCCCGGCTTTATTTTGGCATGTGCTGGCTCTAATCTGTGTACAACTCCACCACGCAACACGCTTGATCCTACTCAATACACGCAGCCCTATATGTCGCGAGCACACGAGCCGTCAAATCCAGCCGGCCACGAGAAAAAAAAAAGTACAAATCGATCTGTTTCAAGCCCCGCTCTGTGGCCTCGGTTGCTGGTCCGACGAGCCGGAGGTGCTACGGTTGTGGAGGAGCTTGCGTAGGCTCCACAATAGTCAGCGCTGGCCGTACAAAACCCGTCAACCGTTCTTCGCTGTGGGTCATCCATCTGCCAAGAGTAATTTTATCACCAGAAGAACATGACGGACATGATTGGGCAGAAAACGAAGAAAAACTGAACCTCGAATCAACATATCTGAGGCATGAAGGTCTATTTCAGCGTGGTAAGAATCAACCTGTGTAGATCGCTCCCTCGCGAAACCACCTCCTCCCCCACCCCGCCGCCCAACCTCCTCTCCGCACCGTCCCCCCTTTCCCTCGCCGCCGCCGCCGGAGTCGCTCGCCACGGAAGCTCTAAAACGAGCTTTCCATCAGCAACGGAAGTGTCCATCGACGGATCTCCAAGAAGCTAGGCAGATAAACAGCAGCACGGGCTAGCCTCATAGGTTCCACAGCCTTGACCGTGCCTCCCTCAGCTCGCGGACGGGGACGGTTGCGGCCGCCGTCAGAGGCCATTCAAATTCAGTCGGAGGTTGTTGGCTATTGCTCTACGTTTTGCCGGCCGGACGGAACACCGAAAGAGTGACGCGTGCGGGCGCTGGCAAACTGGGCAAATAGTGTGGAGGCTATTTTTTCCGGGAGGATTAATGGATTGGTTTTGTAGTCTGATCCTTCATCCTTGTGTACGTGCGATGGATTAGAAAAACCCAGGTAAAAGCTGTGTTGTTGCTAGCGTTGGAGCTGAAAAAAAATCAAGCCAAAAAGCAATAAACATGTCTGATGATTAAGTTAGATCCTAACCCAAGAAGCTAGACGGAACAATGTGAACAGTGTTTCATATGATTAAGCTTGTACCATAATATGGCAAAGAGACAAATCAACTTGCTGAACTATGCGATTAACACATGTTTCCGCTTTAACAGAATAAACAGCTACTGCGAGAAGACACGCGGTGTGCTATCTTTGTCATTGATTTATTATATGTTTTATGAAGTTACATAATTTCAATTCTAGAATTATGTTTTTGTACATAAACTCCGGTAGCTACAACTGCAGTGCGAAGGCTTTTTTCTTCTATGTCCAATTGAAAATACTGCAGGGTTGAGCATGATAAAAATAACAAATGCGGCTAGAACACTTGAAAATGAGGACAATGTGGGAAAGCTAGGGTACGTACATGGCTTGCTCGGTTGATCTTGGACTCTGAAGCATCGGAGCAGAGGAGAAAAGACAAATCGTGTACTTGTCACGTGAAAAATCAGGCTGGGTTGAGAATTTTAGCGCCGTGAACTAGGATGGTAACCTCATAAAGAATTTGTTTTCTGTAGCTTAAAAAAAGATTTTAGAATATCTGCATAATTTGTCTAAATTTTTTAGGCCGTAGCAACGCACGGGCAATTGTGCTAGTTTTGTACTAAAGTATCAAAACCGTAAACCATTTGTAGAATTTTTTTTCACTATTGTAGCATCATCAACTACTCCTTGCTGACGCATCGCCAGAAGCATCCTAACTCCGACTAGTAGCAATGTCACTTGCTTCTTGCAGCACCACCACTAATTGTTTGTACCACCACCGTTGACCTTTCACAGTACCTCCGATGAAATTTTGCAGCACGGTCGTTGAAGGTTAGCAGCGCTGCCCCTAACAGTTTGTAGCAACGCTCGAGACTACCGGAAGAACTGCCAAAGCCGCCTGTGGCAGCTCGACACTATTTATAGCATCAGGATGAGGACTTTGCAACTCAGCTTGCCTCTCTGACACATTGTATTTGCAGCATCAATTATATGCATTTGTAGCTCCGCAGATGGTAATTTGCATCCCTCGAGGATACGGTTTGCAGCTCTGCCACTCGGAGCAACATCCCTGAAAATGGTGTTGGAGCGCCGACAGACAGAGGGCCGGTGAGTGGAGGACGCTGCAGGTTGCTAGGCACTGGCTTGCAGCGGCGGTGGACGATTTCCTCTGCGTCGTCTTCCTCACCGATGACGCGGGCGACGCTGGTGATGTGGGCAGTGAAGAGGTCGGCAGCTCGGAGCGCCTAGATGACCGAATAACGGCGAAGGGTGGCGGAGCTGACGACCGTCGAGGGCCTCTGTGCACGACGCAGGGCCGGCTATGCTGCCGTGGCGTTCGTGGCCAAGCTTCGACGACATCTGTGGGGATAACGCTGATGCGAGTAGATGTACACGTCCGTTGGGAACCCCAAGAGGAAGGTATGATGCGCACAGCGGCAAGTTTTCCCTCAGAAAGAAACCAAGGTTATCGAACCAGTAGGAGCCAAGAAGCACGTGAAGGTTGTTGGTGGAGGAATGTAGTGCGGCGCAACACCAGTGAAACCGGCGCCAACGTGGAACCTGCACAACACAATCAAAGTACTTTGCCCCAACGTAACAGTGAGGTTGTCAATCTCACCGGCTTGCTGAAAACAAAGGATTAAGCGTATCGATTGGAAAAATGGTGTTTGTTTACAAAGAACAGTAAAAGCAGTAGAATGTATTCAGATGTAAAAGAATGGACCGGTGTCCACAGTTCACTAGAGGTGTCCCTCCAATAAGATAACTAACATGCTGGGTGAATAAATTACAGGCAGCAATTGACAAATAAAGATTCAATACATATCAACGATGATTACTATGTGATTTAATCAGGGCATTACGACAAAGTACATCGACCGCTATCCAGCATGCATCTATGCCTAAATAATCCACCTTCAGTTATCATCCGAACCCCTTCCAGTATTAAGTTGTAAACAACAGATAATTGCATTAAGTATGGCGCGTAATGTAATCAACACAAATATCAAATATCCTTAGACAAAGCATCAATGTTTTATCCCTAGTAGCAACAGCACATCCACAACCTTAGAACTTTCTGTCACTATCCCAGATTTAATGGAGGCATGAACCCACTATCGAGCATAATTACTCCCTCTTGGAGTTACAAGTATCAACTTGGCCAGAGCCTCTACTAGCAACGGAGAGCATGCAAGAACATAAACAACACATATATGATAGATTGATAATCAACTTAACATAATATTCTATATTCATCGGATCTCGCCAAACACAACATGTAGCATTACAAATAGATGATCTTGATCATGTTAGGCAGCTCACAAGATCTAATACAATGAAAGCACAAGCGGAGAAGACAACCATCTAGCTACTGCTATGGACCCATAGTCCAAGGATGAACTACTCACGCATCAATCCGGAGGCGGGCATGATGATGTAGAGCCCCTCCCTACAAGAAAAGTTGCCATGGCCGACGAAGTTGAAGTCGCGCCGTGGTTGCTGGTGTACCATGGCCGACGATTTTTGGTCCCTCCGTGGTGCATGTCAAAACTTTTTTTTTCTCGTTTTTGAGGCCACCTAGCCCGACGAAAGCGGCCAAAACGTCGCGTATGGTGGCCCGGGACGTGGTGCATCTCGAAATCTCGGGTTCGCCGGCCGAGTCAACGCAAATCCGCACCGCCGAGGGATGTAGGTCCCAGATGGCAGCCTCTCTGGCATTGTTTTTTTCTAGATCGCGCCATCTCGTTCAACGTTCTCCGATCGAGCCGTTTACGATGCAGGATCATGAGTCCCGCATGTCATCCTCTATGAACCAAAATTCTTTCTATTCTTGGATTTTTTGACCCCCTGATTTCTGGCTACTTCCTTTTTCTTTTGATCCCTTGCCGCCTTGGAAACGTTGAGACCACTGCTGCTAAATGGGACCCGCATGTCATCCTCTATGTGCAATCAACTTTCTTTTCTTGGAGTTTTTTTGGCACCTCAAATTTGGTCACTTGCCTTTTTCTTTCGATCCCGCCGCCTCTCAAACGGTGATACCGCTGCTGCTAACTGGGACCCGCATGTCATCCTCTATGTACTATAAAACTTTCTTTTCTTGAATTATTTTTGGCACCACATATTTGGTCACTTACCTTTTTCTTTCGATCCCCGCCTCTCAAACGGTGATACCGCTGCTGCTAAATGGGACCCGCATGTCATCCTCTATGTAATATAAAACTTTCTTTTCTTGGATTTTTTTGGCACCTCATATTTGGTCACTTGACTTTTTCTTTCGATCCCCTGCCGCCTCTCAAACGGTGATACCGCTGCTGCTAAATGGGACCCGCATGTCATCCTCTATGTACTATAAAACTTTCTTTTCTTGGATTTTTTTGGCACCTCATATTTGGTAACTTGACTTTTTCTTTCGATCCCCTGCCTCTCAAACGGTGATACCGCTGCTGCTAAATGGGACCCGCATGTCATCCTCTATGTACTATAAAACTTTCTTTTTTGGATTATTTTTGGCACCTCATATTTGGTCACTTGACTTTTTCTTTCGATCCCCTGCCGCCTCTCAAACGGTGAGACCGCTGCTGCTAAATGGGACCCGCATGTCATCCTCTATGAGCAATCAACTTTCTTTTCTTGGAGTTTTTTTTGGCACCTCATATTTGGTCACTTGCCTTTTTCTTTTGATCTCATGCCACGTTTGAAACGTTGAGGTACCTGCTGGCTCATGGGACCCGCATGGCATCATCTGTGTGCTATAAAAGTTTCCTTTGTTGGATTTTTTTTCACCCTCTGATTTTTGGCTTGCCTTTTTCTTTTGATCCCCTGCCCCTTTGAAACGTTGAGTTGTTGGTTCAAGGGACCCGCATGTCATCCTCTATGCCCATCAACTTTCTTTTCTTGGAGTTTTTTTTTGGCACCCCATATTTGGTCACTTGCCTTTTTCTTTCGATCCCCTGCCGCCTCTCAAACGGTGATACCGCTGCTGCTAAATGGGACCCGCATGTCATCCTCTATGTACTATAAAACTTTCTTTTCTGGATTATTTTTGGCACCTCATATTTGGTCACTTGACTTTTTCTTTCGATCCCCTGCCGCCTCTCAAACGGTGATACCGCTGCTGCTAAATAGGACCCGCATGTCATCCTCTATGTACTATAAAACTTTCTTTTCTTGGATTTTTTGGCACCTCATATTTGGTCACTTGACTTTTTCTTTCGATCCCCTGCTGCCTCTCAAACGGTGATACCGCTGCTGCTAAATGGGACCCGCATGTCATCCTCTATGTACTATAAAACTTTCTTTTCTTGGATTTTTTTGGCACCTCATATTTGGTCACTTGACTTTTTCTTTCGATCCCCTGCCGCCTCTCAAACGGTGATACCGCTGCTGCTAAATGGGACCCGCATGTCATCCTCTATGTAAATCATGTTTCTTTTCTTGAATTATTTTTGGCTCCGATATTTGGTCACTTGCCTTTTTCTTTCGATCTCATGCCACGTTTGAAACGTTGAGGAACCTGCCGGCTCATGGGACCCGCATGTCATCCTCTATGTGCTATAAAAGTTTCCTTTGTTGGATTTTTTTCACCCTCTGATTTTTGGCTTGCCTTTTTCTTTTGATCCCCGCCCCCTTTGAAACGTTGAGTAAGCTGGCTCAAGGGACCCGCATGTCATCCTCTATGTCCATCAACTTTCTTTTCTTGGATTTTTTTGACCCCCTAATTACTAGGTACTTTCTTTTTCTTTTGATCTCAAGCCGCATTTCAAACATTGAGACCGCTGCTGCAAAATGGGACCCACATGTCATCCTCTATGTACAATAAATCTTGGATTATTTTTGGCTCCCGATATTTGGTCACTTGCCTTTTCTTTCGATCTCATGCCACGTTTGAAACGTTGAGGAACCTGCTGGCTCATGGGACCCGCATGTCATCCTCTATGTGCTATAAAACTTTCCTTTGTTGGATTTTTTTTCACCCTCTGATTTTTGGCTTGCCTTTTTCTTTTGATCCCCTGCCCTTTGAAACGTTGAGTAAGCTGGCTCAAGGGACCCGCATGTCATCCTCTATGTACATCAGCTTTCTTTTCTTGGATTTTTTTACCCCCTAATTACTAGCTACTTTCTTTTTCTTTCGATCTCAAGCCGCATTTCAAACATTGAGACCGCTGCTGCAAAATGGGACCCACATGTCATCCTCTATGTACACTAAATCTTGGATTATTTTTGGCTCCTGATATTTTGTCACTTGCCTTTTTCTTTCGATCTCATGTTGCCTTTGAAACGTTGAGTAAGCTGGCTCATGGGTCCCGCATGTCATCCTCTACGACCAATAAAAGTTTCCTTTCTTGGATTTATTTTTGACCCCTAATTTCTGGCTATTTGCCTTTTTCTTTTCATCCCCTGCCCCTTTGAAACGATGAGGACGTTGTTGGCAGGTCGGTCCCACATGTCATCCTCTATGAACAATAAAAGTTTCCTTTGGTGGATTTATTTTTGACCCCTAATTAATTTCTGGCTATTTCCTTTTTTTCTTTTGATCCCCGGCCTTGGAATCGTTGAGGATGCTGCTGCCTCATGGGTCCCGCATGTCATCCTCTCAGAAAGGTTAATGTTTCTTTTCTTGGATTTTGTTTACCAACTGATTTTTGGCTTTTTTTTCTTCTTTCGATCTCCTGCCGCCTTTAAAACGTTGACGACGCTGCTGGCTCACGGGTCCCACATGTCAGCCTCTATAAACAATAAACGTTGAGGATGCTGCTGCCTCATGGGTCCCGCAGTCATCCTCTCAGAATGATAAATGTTTTCTTTTCTTGGATTTTTTTACCAACTTATTTTTGGTTTTTTTATTTTCGATCCCCTGCCGCCTTTGAAACGTTGACGACGCCGCTGGCTCATGGGTCCCCGATGTCAGCCTCCCCGTACAAGAAACATGTGATATCTTATTTTGCAGACAATAAACATTGTATTTCGCTCTGAGCTATTGCAAACTGATAAATTAAATCTTTATATTTACATAAACAAACTTATATGTTGAATCTCCTTGTTTTTTGTTTTTGCGAAGCATAGGACTTTCCTATTTTTTTTAGAAAAATCCGAACTTTCCTGTTTTGGAGTGGGCTGAAATTGTACGATTCAAAAGGCCCAGAAAGATAGTTCGAAGGCCAGATGTCCAGATGCAGCCCAATTGAAATCTTTCTTTTCTTGGATTTTTTCAACCCCTGATTTCTGGCTACTTCATTTTTCTTTTGGTCCTATGCCGCCTTGGAAGCGTTGAGACCACTGCTACAAAATGGGACCCGCATGTCATCCACTATGTACTATAAAACTTTCTTTTCTTGGATTTTTTTGGCACCTCATATTTGGTCACTTGCCTTTTTCTTTCGATCGCCTGCCGCCTCTCAAACGTTGATACAGCTGCTGCTAAATGGGACCCGCATGTCATCCTCTATGTACATTCAAGTTTCTTTTCTTGGATTATTTTTGGCTCTTGATATTTGGTCACTTGCCTTTTTCTTTCGATCTCATGCCACGTTTGAAACGTTGAGGAACCTGCTGCTAAATGGGACCCTCATGTCATCCTCTATGTCCATCAACTTTCTTTTCTTGGATTTTTTTGAGCCCCTAATTTCTAGCTACTTTCTTTTTCTTTTGATCTCAAGACGCATTTGAAACATTGAGACCGCTGCTGCAAAATGGGACCCGCATGTCATCCTCTATGTACAATAAATCTTGGATTATTTTTGGCTCCTGATATTTGGTCACTTGCCTTTTCTTTTGATCACCTGCCGCCTTTGAAACGTTGAGGATTCGCTGGCTCATGGGTCCCACATGTCAGCCTCTATGAACAATAAAGTTTCTTTTCTTGGATTATCTTTGGCTCCTGATATTTTGTCACTTGCCTTTTTCTTTCGATCTCATGCCGCCTCTGAAACGTGAGTAACCTGCTGGCTCATGGGTCCCGCATGTCATCCTCTACGAACAATAAAAGTTTCCTTTCTTGGAGTTATTTTTTACCCCTAATTTCTGGATATTTGCCTTTTTCTTTTGATCCCCGCCCCCTTTGAAACGATGAGGACGCTGCAGGTCGGTCCCACATGTCATCCTCTATGAACAATAAAAGTTTCCTTTGGTGGATTTATTTTTGACCCCTAATTAATTTCTGGTTATTTCCTTTTTTCTTTTGATCCCCTGCCGCTTCTCAAACGGTGATACCGCTGATGCTAAATGGGACCCGCATGTCATCCTCTATGTACTATAAAACTTTCTTTTCTTGGATTTTTTTGGCACCTCATATTTGGTCACTTGCCTTTTTCTTTCGATCGCCTGCCGCCTCTCAAACGTTGATACAGCTGCTGCTAAATGGGACCCGCATGTCATCCTCTATGTACAATAAAGTTTCTTTTCTTGGATTATCTTTGGCTCCTGATATTTGGTCACTTGCCTTTTTCTTTCGATCTCATGCCGACTTTGAAACGTTGAGGCTGCTGGCTCATGGGTGCCGCATGTCATCCTCTATGAACAATAAAAGTTGGGGATGTCTATTTGTCAGCTGACTGATTTTCAATTCAGCGTAAGTCAGTTTTTCTTCAAATTATAAGACGGCACATGGCATAGGCAAAAATCAGTCAAGCCCATAAAAAAAGAATTTTACCAAGCCTTGTATGTGGGCTAAATCCCTATAA
The DNA here is from genome assembly GCA_030979885.1 of Lolium multiflorum. Taxonomy (NCBI): domain Eukaryota; kingdom Viridiplantae; phylum Streptophyta; class Magnoliopsida; order Poales; family Poaceae; genus Lolium; species Lolium multiflorum. The sequence continues at coordinate 333,377,543 of CM061750.1, forward strand.
TTAGCAACAGACAAACAAGTTGCAAACAGAAAAAAAATCCATAATACATGATTTAAAGACCTTAAAACGTTGTTTGGCGAAAATTACATGTTTTGTATTATGTAAACATAGTTGTAATGGACTGTAAACTGTGAGATGGGGAAACTGAAAGAAAATCGTCTACATGATTTGAAAGTAAAATTACAGACTTGTTTGCCTAATTTTACATGTTCCAAATCATGTAAATACCAGTGTAATGGACTGTAATTCGTCATATACAAATTTACACAAAAAGTTCAGTAAATATCTATCCGCTGACTTAGTCATGCACGCGTTTTACATCCAAAACCTCCCCACACAAACGTGTGCAGCTATAGCAGATGGCTAAGTACGGTACACAGTGGCTCAGAGAAACACGTGCAAGTCCACAATCGCGATGCCTAATTGGTTGGACAGAAATTCGACTGATGGCCAAAAAAGAATAAGTCGACTGTTTCTTAGCAAATCCTAAAAGTTTCCTTTGTTGGATTTATTTTTTACCCTCTGATTTTCGGCTATTTCCTTTTTCTTTTGATCCCCTGCCGCCTTAGAATAGTTGAGGATGCTGCTGCCTCATGGGTCCCGCATGTCATCCCCTCAGAAAGGTAATTGTTTCTTTTCTTGGTTTTGTTTACCAACTGATTTTTGGCTTATTTTTTCTTTCGATCTCCTGCCGCCTTGAAAACGTTGACGACGCTGCTGGCTCATGGGTCCCCAATGTCAGCCTCCCCGTACTGCAAATCCTCTTTATGCAAAGGTTGAGGATGCTGCTGCCTCAAGGGTCCCGCATGTCATCCTCTTAGAACGATAAATGTTTATTTTCTTGGATTTTTACCAACTGATTTTTGGTTTATTTTTTCTTTCGATCCCCTGCCGCCTTTAAAACGTTGACGACGCTGCTGGCTCATGGGTCCCCGATGTCAGCCTCCCCGTACAAGAAACATGTGATATCTTGATTATTTTGCAGACAATAAACAGTGTATTTCGCTCTGAGCTATTGCAAAGGGATAAATTATATCTTTGTTTTTACATAAACAAACTTATATGTTGAATCTCCTTGTTTTTTGTTTTTGCCAAGCATAGGACTTTCCTGTTTTGGAGTGGGCTTAAATTGTACGAGTCAAAAGGCTTCCAGCACGATAGTTCGAAGGCCCAGATGTCCAGATGCAGCCCAATTGAAATCTTTCTTTTCATGGATTTTTTGACACCCTGATTTCTGGCTACTTCCTTTTTCTTTTGATCCTGTGCCGCCTGGAAACTATGAGACCGCTATTGCAAAATGGGACCCACATGTCATCCTCTATGTACAATAAAAGTTTCTTTTCGTGGATTATTTTTGGCTCCTGATATTTGGTCACTTGCCTTTTTTCTTTCGATCCCGTGCAAAATGGGACCCGCATGTCGTCCTCTATTTACAAAAGAAGTTTCCTTTCTTGGAGTTATTTTTTACCCTAATTTGTGGCTACTTCATTTTTTTTGATTCCCTGCCGCCTTTGAAACGTTGAGGACTCTGCTGGCTCATGGGCCCCACATGTCAGCCTCTGTGAACAATAAACCTTTCCTCTGTGAACACTAGCATTGACGAACTGAATGTGAACATGCGTTACAGGCTTTTTTTAGTAAATTTTGTCAACCAATTGCTAGCTTCTGTAAATATCACTAGTAGTACATACATCGCGAAAGCATTAGAATATTAGACCATGTTCACAAGAATAACATCAAGTCTGAACTACATTAACAGAGTGATAAAATATATTGTTCAGACCAGTACAAAATATAGGGAGTTAAACTAACACTATGCAGAAATTGGCCCTTCTCTTGCATATATCCCTCTAGCAAAGGGATCAGCCACTGACAAGTCATGTACCAACCAGCTAAGAACACCGTCCGAGCTGAACTTATCTAAGGATGGTAAATATCCAAACTGAAAATCAACATCTCTATAAGCGGTGTTCTTCAGGTCTAGCTGCTTGAACTGGGTATCCCACCAGATCTTCTTGTGATGATATCTTACACCAAAATTCATTACTTTGAGCATTCTAGTGTTCTGTATAAAGAACCTGGAGACAATAACATCATTTCTCCTTCCTCGGTAGTCAGAAATCGAAATTTCTTTGAGGTGGAGATCAAGGCATTCAATGGGACAGGCTGGCTCATTATGCAGCACATGAACCTTATTGCCGGTTCTATAAAACTGCAAAGAAGTCAAATTAAGTAGTCAGTACAATAACAAAGTACTTCATAGCTATCAACTAATGAATATCTCAGGTGAGTTGAATCATGTGTTAATTGAGGACCGTGGAACAACATAATCCCCTGACACGTTCCAATTTGATAGATGCACTTTTTTACATCTGTTATTGTCATTGTAAAGTTGGGGAAAGGTTACCAACATGGGAAACTCCAATCCGCAACTAGTTGCGGGTGCACCCCATTTTTCTTTTGACACTTCCAAGTTTCCAAAAAAAATGTAAACTAAAAGTCTGGACATACATTGTGTTCTATCATGTGCTTCTGTGAAGTTTCATCCAAAAATATGATAATATGTGATCTACACAAAAAAAGAACAAATGATGTGTAAATAGTAAGTCACACTATTTACATATGTCTTCTCTTTTTTACACAGATCACATATTATCATGTGTTTATATGAAACTTCACAGATGCACAAGATACAACACATTGTATGACAAGAAGTTTAGTTTTGAACCAACATAATATAACTCCATTGTGGATGTTCTTCTAGTACAATTGTTCAACTGATCTAGGCTAATAAGTAATAACAGGTTAACTCCATGTAACTCTACAGTTTTTGCTCATAGTGGTAAACAGTTAACAACAACGAATTTACCTGGATATATAGCTTCTCCGTGCAGGGAAAGCATCTAAGAAATGCAAGTAGTTGATCCAGACGAGGGCCGTCAGATTTTAGAACCAAGTTCTTCACTGTGCACAGAGAATTTTCCAAGCTTATGGGCATCATCCTCTACAGGACAATGGTACATATGTCAAAAAAAATAACAAAAATGTGAGTTAATTCAACAAGAAGAAGGCTGTTCTACCAAAAAGTTTATGCGTCCAATAACAAGTTGGCAGCCAGGGTACGACGCAAAGCCCAACACCATCAACTTTGGTGCGTTGGCGACCTGGATTAGTAGTGGAACATCATCAACGCATATGACCAATCTCTCGAGGCAAGATGCATCCATAATTTGCACCGTGTCTAACTGAATAAGTTCGGTGGTGTTGCGTTTCCAATAGCTAGCCACACTAATTGTACGAAGATTTGGCATTTGAATGTTGAGTTGGGTGAACCCGTGGACCCCCTCAAGGTGAAGTGCCTCGAGCACAATACAGCGGGTGAACAGGCGGTCGATGTTCGTCGCCTTACAGATGTAGACGTCATAGAGCAAGAGCCTTTTGAGTTGGGGGAAAAGAAGCATGGAGTTGGCATGAATCTCGGGCAAATAGCAAGTAGAAATGCTGACAATGCGCAGCGTGGGCGCGCAGCGGAACGCGGACAGCGGGAAGGAGCGCATCACAGTTCCAGCATCGAATCTGAGGTTCTCGACGCAAGATAGGGTGCTGGACCGGAACCAGCTGTCGAGCGTGGTGTCGACCTTGCAAGTGGTTCTGAAGGGGTCGATTGACACGCTTCTGGCGGGGCCAGGGTGAGCGGCGAGGATACTGGAGACCGCGGCGATGCGTTTGTGGTTTTGCTTGGCGAGTTCGTCGTCGATCTCGAGGTTAAGTGGGACGGAGTGCCAGAGGTGGCGCCACCGTTTGGAGACCAAGGTTGTGCTTACAGCGGATACAGTGGGCAGGTGGGAGATGATGATGTGGAGAATCTGGTCCGGTAGGCGGCTGATGAGGTCGTTGTCGCCGACGAGGAGGTTAAGTGGGACGGAGCGCCAGAGGTGGCGCCACCGTTTGGAGAGCAATGTTGTCCTTACAGCGGATATCATGGGCAGGAGGGAGATGATGATGTGCAGCATCTCGTCGGGGAGGCGGCTGATGAGGTCGAGGCTCGACGGAGGCTCTTCCCGATCTGGCTCGACCCGCCTTCGGGAGTTGAGCGGCTCCGCCTCCATCTGACACGGCGGCGACACACGCAACGCCGCAGTCGTCTGCTGGACAGGGGAATAGGCGCAGCGGCGGTGGTGAGGACAGAAAGGTACTCGGCGGTGGATTTAGGTGGATGGCGGATGCAAGTGCGCTGGGGGTTTTTGGAGGAGACGGCAAGCGCTATGCAAGGAACTATTGCGGCGGGCGGCCAGCCGGGGTGCCTGAGGAGAGAAAGGTATACTACTGTACTACTAATGATGCGGTGCGGCGTTTGCGTCTCCCTTCCCCACGCGTGCAGCCTTCACATTTCACAAGACGTGCGAGTTTTTCAACAGAGATTATCAAGTGGAGAGACTTTCCCAATGCAATTGTCTCTCCACTTGATAATCACTCTTGAAAACACCGAGAAGATGGCGGTGAAGAAGACGGAGAGGCAAGGAAAAAAACAATATGAATTGAAATCAAATATAATACGGGCGTTCCTTCTCTCTCTGGTCTCTGCTGCACTTACTGCACCTGTGGTGCAGGCGTGTGACCCGAGAAGAAGCTAATGTACTGTATAGCCGTCCCTTGCACGCCGTGTAGCTGTATTTTGTCTCGTCAAATCAGCTCGGGACAGTTTCAGCAGAGAAAACATCATTTTTTCTTGCCATCATCATAATAGGCGAACATTACCACGGGCACACGGTAGTGCACATCCAACTTGTACTACTCAATCCTCCATATGCTGCACAAACCACCACTTTAACTTTTTCTTCGCAGTTTTCATGATTTTTAGCAGTTTCCACCATGTGGTGGTCTAATCTGTTGCAATTTTTACCACTTGGTCATCTGATCAGTTATTTTGTCATGTCGATAGCAAAATCAACAAGTGGATGCCAACTTTTTTGAAGGGCTACTCTCTAAAACACAGTTTGCATTATGGCATGTTTGGTATTTTCCCTAGGTAGTACATCCAAAAAAAATTGACTACATGCTTTTATTTGCCTATTTTAAGCACCTTTTACCATGATTTCAAATTTAGGTCAAACTCACGGGGGCCATAGGATGCACGGCATTTATTTGGCAATTGTTTCAGTATGGCCAACTAGTTAGGCCTCCTTTGGTTCATAGGAAATGGAAAGTATAGGAAAAGGAAAATCATAGAATTGGGATGTCATGTCTACTTCAATCCTATGGGAATCGTGCTCCTTTGATTCATATGATTGTCATAGGAATTATGTTGGATTCGGTTCTTATGGGAAAAATTCCTATACAAGTCATTTGATTCATAGGAACTATTCATATAGGAATCTTGTAGTGCAAATCTTATAGGAAAAAACCATTAGCTAATACCTCATGGAAAAGTTCCTTTGCCACAATCAAAGACACATCATGTTCCTATAGGATTCAACTTGGCATAACATTCCAATCATGCACCTTTCATATTCCTACGCCCTCCATATTCCTTTGAATAAAAGGAGCCCGAAGTTTATTTGATTGTAGCAAAGGAATTTTCCATGTATCGACAGTTTGACATGGTATTTTAATAACCAATCAAGAAGGCATGCAAACGTACTTAAAAACACACATGGTGCCAAAATCGGTGAAAGGGAATATTCTCAAGAACATAGGTAGGTCATGTTTGGCATTGTTCCTAGGTATTTCATCACAAATGATGAATCCATGATAAATTACTAACATTCGGAAGTTTGCCATGGTTCTAGCATTAACCAACTCACCTCTCACTTCGGAAGAGAGCCATGCGAACTCCAAGATGGATTCTGTCAAAAAAAAAACTCCAACATGCATGGTGCCAAAATCTGGTAAGTTCTTCTAAAAAATATTTTGGTGTGCCATGTTTGGTATTTTGATATATATGTAGATTACTTACATCACAAACAACTACTCAATGCTTTCGTTTGCCATATGGGTGTTACGTACTTGGATGCAACGCATATGTTTGGTCATTTTTTGGGGGGTACCACACATTTAGTGCACATCACGTATATATAGTTTCCCCTTTTTTAATTGTACTTCGTGTACTTCGCGTTGAAATTTCAAATTAAATGGAAATGAGCCCAGAACTAATTTAATATATGGTCACAAACCGAAATAATTCGTGAAATTTTGGAAATGTCCATCCTACCATATCAACCACATGAAAAAATTGCATTGGCGGCAATCTGCCACTACAAATTTTAACCATTTCACGCAAAACACTCATGTAGTAATTTGTTCCCTTCTAGCACTTCATAAATCTCCCCGGTCTTGTTTGAAAAGGAGCCCCCGTCCGAAGAGTCCCTGTTTATAACTAAAACTAATTATTTCAGTACCGCATAAATCGCAATTACCATTAGATAAACAAGATTAAGATAGAGCATGTACCACCTGTCAATTACCGGTTCGCAATCTCCATATGCTCGCAATGATCGGTTCCACATTATACTTGGTCGAATTCAATTAAACATACAAGTACATCATGCCGAAGTTTTGTTCTAGGACATGGACACGTTCAAACTAATCACGGTAATAGATGATACAACATCGCACACATAAATAGACGACATGTCTAAAATCATACATTTTTTGAACACAGAAATGTCCCGAAGGACCTCGCGACACTGCTTTTATATTATGATGACGGTGGGATTACAGACTGCAAGCTAGGAGGACCCTCCAAGTAAAAGGAAACTACAGACAAGACATCCAAAAGTACAAAAAGAACTCTAGTTCTAGAAAAGGAAACTCCATCCGGTCCTTCTCCACCGAGCTCAGATTAGCCTCAAAGCGCGATCATCTTCTCCATCGAGACCGGCAAGATCAACCACCTACCGTCTCGTTGGCGCATGCGGGCACGTCGCCTCATGTTGAAAGTATTCGAGCAAGTCGCCGCTCATGTCGCAACCATCGTTGCTGCAATCCACCTTAAACAAGGAGGCAAATCTACTTAAATCCTCATCCTCTTCGTAGATGCCGTCGCAGTTCGGGCACACGAGACTGGGCAGGTTTCTTAAGCAGCTTCCGCATGCAATGTGATGTCCCTCCCCCATGCGAATGCACTGCTTAATACAAGGAAATTTACATGACTGTTGGCCCAAAGAAAAATACAGTTGGGTGGAACCTAGTGAAGAAAGTACTAACCCGTTATAGTGGACGTCGTGCGATTTGAGAGCACAAACCGCAGATGAACGTTCTTCTCACCACATTCTTTTCCATAACACATTCACGGGAAAAGTACATGCTTTCAGATGGAGGACTTTCACCTTGGAAGACGCCCTGGCATCCCGGGCACGCGCCACCGGGCAGGTTCCTAGCGCAGCTGTCGCATGCAACCTTCTTGCACGAACAGCACTGCTTAATACAAGGAAATTAACACGACTGTTAGCCCAAATTAAAATACATCTTGATGAACCTAGTGAAGAAAGTACTAACCCGCCAAAATGGAGGTTGTGCGGATTGAGAGCACAAACCGTAGGTGAGCAGTCTTCTCAAATTAGCATCGTCGACAAAAGCTCTAAAGCTACCAGGGGGAACCTCCATGCCCAACGATTCTAAATGGGAATATGAATTTAGAGGATGTGAAGGAGATAGGGATAGAGGGTCGTAGTCTTCGACTTGTATAGTATATATAGGGGAGGGAATTGCAGATTCCACCAAGGAACGAGATCCAGTGACTTCACTGGCGACTTGTACGTGAGTCATTCGATCAAGATCCAACGCACATGGTTGATCCAAATTTTAAACTTAAAATTAAACTCAATTTTCAAATGAAGTAAAACTTTACCAGAATACTTAAGAAAGATATATATCTTACTGTAATGTTTTCGATTTTTTTCGAGCAACTTAAAATGTGACTACAAATTCTGGATCAACTGTGTCCGTTGGATCTTGATCCGATGGCTCATGTACGTAAAGTTGCATTTTGGAGTAAGTAAAGTCACTGGCCTCAAGTTCCACCACCTCATACTTCGTATGTTGCACAAAAACACCATTTGGAAGGATATTTTGCGGTTTCCACCATGTACTGCTCCAATCTGTTGTGATTTCACCACTTAATCTTCTAATCAACCAATTATACTGGTAAATATTCTCTTACTTTGCATCTCAAACATTTCCCTGACTTTGAGTCCCTGCGCGCTAGTACACTCAATAAAGACAGAGAGAGAGGAGAGACGCTGAGGAGGACTTTGAGTTCTAGTACCTCACCTGCCCGGAATAAGTACGCTGGCAGCCTGACCTGCCCTAAGTACGTCCGGTCAAATCGATGCCTTGCCTTGCACGCCGTCTGCGCGCATCCATGTCTTCCCGATGAAATTGTCAGTCCAAAAAAATCGGAAATTTAATTCGGCTATTGGGCGGATATGCTACCTCGACCCAAAAAAACATATTTTTAATTTTCAAAAAATTCTAACAAAAAAATCCGCATGTACTTCTCGATAATCTATGTGTGTTCGTGTAGTTTCGTGAAAAGCCGATATTTTTTGTGGTTGATGTAAGAAGACAAAAGCAAGTACTCCGTATTACAAACAGCTTTATTTTTAGCAATAAATTTTATCTTTTTTACATAGCCCAAACGACAATTTAGTTTTTTATGGAAAGACTTTATGCGCTCTTAGCATGTGAAGATGAAAAGATTAATTTTTTGTTTGGATTTTTTTTACATTTCAAAATATATAGATGTTGCAGTTCAAACTAAAGGGAGCATACGCAACCAGGAGCCAAAACATCCTCCCCCAAAAAATATGATTTGTTTTCTATTTGCGACGCTTCCGCGATGCCTATCACATGTCTGTATAGCCGCAGCTAGCACCATCGAGCACGCCCCAATGCTCTGTGTATTGTCTTGTCAATTCAATGGTCAAGGTAATCTGACCAAAAGATACGTCTTGGAGTACGCGTGCGCCTTATTCCTTGAAATGGAGGTAGTACTTTATATTTGGCCCAAATGCGAAAAGTGTTACTCCTCCTATTCTAGTATACCATACTACGTATTACTCAAAACAAGTTAGAAGTTATGTCAAGTATGACTAGTGCAAATAAACCCTCTGGCATTAAGAGTATGAGAAGTTCGGATCATGATGAACAAGTTAATCTTCAAAACGTACAGCTATGTCAAGTATGACTAGTGCAAATAAACCCTCTGGCATTAAGAGAAACATCAAATAGTACAAAACACCTGAACAAAAACGAAATTACAACAAAATCCTTGAGATGCCCTTCGTCTTCAACCTCCAGACCGTGTCGACAGCACCATGGCCGACACTAATCCAACCCAGGAAGCCAGAATCCTAGGATAAGCAAGCTCGGAAGGTAGGTGGCCACGGAAGCTCTAGCACGTACCAATTCAGCACGCGCGAGGGCCCGCCCAGCATCTCAATCGGCACGGTGTGAAGCCAGTCCTCGTCTCGAGCTCTCTCGAAGCGTGAGAGCTCGCCGGATTCTCTGTCGAGAGCAAGAATGAAGTTTCCGAGCCCACCGAACACGTACCACTGGAAGAAACGGGCGTTGCACCCCACAAAGAGGATATCCGACCGGCCTGTGTGCGTGGCGTGGAGAGGCACGATGGCGCCGGAGGAGGTCCAAGCGTGGCCACCAGGGCCAGGCGAGAACACGCAGGTCTTGCAGATGCCGTCATGATAGATCAGGCACGTCACCCTGTAATTTGACAGACTGATGCGCGCCGCAGCGTCCTCGCCATGGAGGGCGGCGCCCAGGAACAAGCTTACGAATGTTGTGTGCGAAACAGCAGGGGGTGGAGGGACCGTCACGTACTGACCTGCCAGGGGATCGCAGACGACGAGACGTGAAGGCTGCTCGAAAGGCTTTCCGTGTTCGGTGTGGTCGAAGTCCGCAAGGAGTAGGAGGCCGCCCCGAGAGTCGGCGAGCTCCAAACTGAGGTCGCCGTTTGGCGCCCGTGGGAGGAAGTCGAGCGCGAGATTATTTGCGGCGACCCCGGCCCAACATGACGAGGAAGAGGGAACGAAGTGGGGCAGCAAGCCAGACGGCCGATAGTGACAATGGGAGAAGCTGATGTGGTAGTGGCCGGCGACTATGGAGGATGGCGCGCCGTGGCGAGCGGAGAGGACACGGAAGTCCTCCGCCGCGATGACCTTGCGCCAGCTCCTGCAGGCGAACGCGGCGCGGACGAGATCCAGAGGCGAGGTGAGGCGCAGGAACACCAGCCCGAGAAGTTCATCCGGGATGGCGTCACCCTTGTCCTCCTGCCCGGACTTCCTCTGAGCATTCTTCCAGCGGGGGCGGCTGTGCCCCATCTCCGGCTGGACCTAGCTCGCGTACGGGGGCGAGGTGTGCTGTAGGGAGGAAGCTAGGGAAGTAGCGAGGCGGCCGGCTTGGTAGAGACTAGAGGAGTTAAGGAGGAGACTTATGTACTGAAAAAGTTCCGTGGAATCAAATTCCTATATTGGTTAATTACATGCAAGGATGAGCAGAGTAGTTGGTTGTGTAATTGAAACGAGATTACGAGCTTGATCCCCACACACGAACCACATCGTAAAGCTTCATGAAAGAAAAATAGGAAAACAACAAAATTGTGTGGCACAACAGTTGCTTTCTCCAAGTTCCTATAGAGGGAGTACTATGTACATATTCAAACTAGACAAATCATGTATCTACCCCCTAACCCCTAAAACTCAGTCTTATGAAATCTAGCATAAAGAGATCGAAGTCGTTTTGGGTTTCAAACATGGAAATTTCAAGAACATCCCAAAAGCTTCATTTTAGAGTGACTAAGAAGGATCCATGCTTACCTTTTCATTTTCATATTTTAAACTTGTTTAAATCATGGTCAAACCTAGGATTTGACCAAGATTCAAATGGGCCTAAAAAATCAGAAAAAATCAAAAGAATGAAAAACCAAAGCACATATATAGCATTCTTATGTCATATATATAGTAAGCATTCAAGTTGATAAACAAGGTCTAGATATATATATTCAAACCAGAAAAATCATGTATATATCTACCCCTAAAACCCTAAACTCTGTCTTATGAAGTCAATCATGAAGAGAAGTGGTTTTGGGTTTCAAACATGGAAATTTCAAGAACCTCCCAAAAGCTTCATTTTAGAGTGACTAAGAAGGATCCAGGCTTATCTTTTCATTTCATGTTTTAAACTTGTTTAAATCCTGGTCAAACCTAGGATTTGATGAAGATACAAATGGGTGGGCACGTACAATATTCAAAAAAATCAGAAAAATGAAAAACCAAATCACAATGTCTTCTTATGTCATATCGTAAGCATTCAAGTTGATAAACAAGGTCTAGATATATCCAAACCAGACAAATCATGTATCTACCCCCTGTCGATCTTATGAAGTCTAGCATGAAGGGAAGTCGTTTTCGGTTTCAAACATGGAAATTTCAAGAACATCCCAAAAGCTTCCATTTTAGAGTGACTAAGAAGGATACAGACTTCCTTTTTTATTTTCATGTTTTAAACTTGTTTAAATCTTGGTCAAACCAAGGATTTGACCAAGATTCAAATGGGCCTAAAAATTTAGAAAAAAATCAAAAGAGAATGAAAAACCAAAGCACATAGCATTCTTATGTCATATGTATAGTAAGCATTCAAGTTGATAAACAAGGGCTAGACATATTCAAACCAGAAAAATCATGTATATATCTACCCCTAAAACCCTAAACTCTGTCTTATGAAGTCAATCATGAAGAGAAGTGGTTTTGGGTTTGAAACATGGAAATTTCAAGAACCTCCCAAAAGATTTATTTTAGAGTGACTAATAAGGATCCATGCTTACCTTCATTTTCATAATTTAAACTTGTTTAAATCTTGGTCAAACCTAGGATTTGACCAAGATTCAAATGGGCATAAAATTAAAATAAAACAGAAAAATGAAAAACCAATGCACATAGTCTTCTTATGTCATATACTAAGCATTAAAGTTGAGAAACAAGGTCTCTAGCTAGACATATTCAAACTATGCAAATCATGTATCTATGTACCCCCTAACCCCTAAACTCTGTCTTATGAAGTCAAGCACGAAGAGATGTGGTTTTGGGTTTCAAACATGGAAATTTCAAAAACCTCCCAAAAGATTCATTTTAGAGTGACTAAGAAGGATACATGCTTCCCTTCTCATTTTCATGTTTTAAACTTGTTTAAATCTTGGTCAAACCTAGGATTTGACCAAGATTCAAATGGGCATAAAAATTCAGAAAAAATCAAAAGAATGAAAAACCAAAGCACATAGCATTCTTATGTCATATATAGTAAGCATTCAAGTTGATAAACAAGGTCTAGACATATTCAAACCAGAAAATCATGTATATATCTACCCCTAACCCTAAACTCTGTCTTATGAAGTCAAGCATGAAGAGAAGTGGTTTTGGGTTTCAAACATGGAAATTTCAAAAAAAAACCAAAAGCTTCATTTTAGGGATACTAAGAAGGATCCATGCTTACCATTTTATTTTCATGTCTTAAACTTGTTTAAATCTTGGTCAAACCTAGGATTTGACCAAGATTCAAATTGGCAGAAAATTTAAAAAATCAAAAAAATGAAAAACCAAAGTACATAGTCTTCTTATGGCATATAGTAAGCATTCAAGTTGTTAAACAAGGTCTAGACATATTCAAACCAAACAAATCATGTATCTATACCCCTAACCCCTAATTAAACTCTATATATCTTATGAAGTCAAGCATGAAGAGACGTGGTTTTAGGTTTCAAACATGGAAATTTCAAAAACCACCCAAAAGCTTCATTTTAATTAGAGTGACAAAGAAGGATACAGGCTTCCCTTCTCATTTTCATGTTTTAAACTTGTTTAAATCTTGGTCAAACCTAGGATTCGACCAAGATTCAAATGGGCATAAAAATTCAGAAAAAATCAAAAGAATGAAAAACCAAAGCACATAGCATTCTTATGTCATATAGTAAGCATTCAAGTTGATAAACAGGGTCTAGACATATTCAAACCAGAAAAATCATGTATATATATATCTACCCCTAACCCTAAACTCTGTCTTATGAAGTCAAGCATGAAGAGAAGTGGTTTTGGGTTTCAAACATGGAAATTTCAAAAAAAAACCAAAAGCTTCATTTTAGGGAGACTAAGAAGGATCCATGCTTACCATTTTATTTTCACGTCTTAAACTTGTTTAAATCTTGGTCAAACCTAGGATTTGACCAAGATACAAATTGGCAGAAAATTTTAAAAAATCAAAAAAATTAAAAACCAAAGTACATAGTCTTCTTATGGCATATAGTAAGCATTCAAGTTGTTAAACAAGGTCTAGACATATTCAAACCAAACAAATCATGTATCTATACCCCTAACCCCTAATTAAACTCTATATATCTTATGAAGTCAAGCATGAAGAGACGTGGTTTTTGGTTTCAAACATGGAAATTTCAAAAACCTCCCAAAATCTTCATTTTAATTAGAGTGACTAAGAAGGATACATGCTTCCCTTCTCATTTTCATGTTTTAAACTTGTTTAAATCTTGGTCAAACCTAGGATTCGACCAAGATTCAAATGGGCATAAAAATTCAGAAAAAATCAAAAGAATGAAAAACCAAAGCACATAGCATTCTTATGTCATATATAGTAAGCTAGCATTCAAGTTGATAAACAAGGTCTAGACATATTCAAACCAGAAAAATCATGTATATATCTACCCCTAACCCTAAACTCTGTCTTATGAATTCAAGCATGAAGAGAAGTGGTTTTGGGTTTCAAACATGGAAATTTCAAAAAAAAAACCAAAAGCTTCATTTTCGGGAGACTAAGAAGGATCCATGCTTACCATTTTATTTTCATGTTTTAAACTTGTTTAAATCTTGGTCAAACCTAGGATTTGACCAAGATTCAAATGGGCAAAAATTAAAAAAAGTGTGTTTGCCCGTCGAGTGAAACTCGGAGGAAGAGGGATCACTCGGAAGGAGAGAAGAAGGGAGAGAATTATGGTGTCTCCCCTTTTTCGGGTGATGATGTTGACTTTTGTGCAGGGTTTGTCAGTGAGCAGGAGGTGCGAGCGAGCGAGCGAGTCGAGCGAGGCCGAGAATGAGAGAGATTTGTTTTTTGTGTGAGAGGGACAACCGAAGGATCCAGAAGGACCCACAGACTTCCAAAACGCATCCTGATGCGTCTTCTCTTGAAAAGAAGATGGCTTGGAGTTTGCGTACCTACTGCACTTGACTTGTGCTCGCTGAAGTGTGGGACCTCACGCATGGGCACCACACGTAAGGTAGGAAATCCAAGTTAACTCATTTACATGACATTATTTTTCTTATGTCATATAGTAAGCATTAAAGTTGATAAACAATGTCTAGACATATTCAAACCAGACAAATCATGTATCTATACCCCTAACCCCTAAACTCTGTCTTATGAAGTCAAGCATGTGAAGAGATGTGGTTTTGGGTTTCAAACATGGAAATTTCAAAAACCTCCCAAAAGCTTCATTTTAGAGTGCCTAAGAAGGATACATGCTTCCCTTTTCATTTTCATGTTTTATAAAACTTGTTTTAATTATCTTGGTCAAACCTAGGATTTGACGAAGATACAAATGGGTGGGCAAAAAATTAAAAAAATCAGAAAAATGGAAAACCAAATCACATAGTCTTCTTATGTCATATCGTAAGCAATCAAGTTGATAAACAAGGTCTAGATATATCCAAACCAGACAAATCATGTATCTACCCCCTGTCGATCTTATGAAGTCTAGCATGAAGGGAAGTCGTTTTGGGTTTCAAACATTGAAATTTCAAGAACATCCCAAAAGCTTCATTTTAGAGTGACTAAGAAGGATACAGACTTCCCTTTTCATTTTCATGTTTTAAACTTGTTTAAATCTTGGTCAAACCAAGGATTTGACCAAGATTCAAATGGCCCTAAAAATTCAGAAAAAAATCAAAAGAATGAAAAACCAAAGCACATAGCATTCTTATGTCATATGTATAGTAAGCATTCAAGTTGATAAACAAGGTCTAGACATATATATTCAAACCAGAAAAATCATGTATATATCTACCCCTAAACCCCTAATTAAACTCAGTCAATCATGAAGAGAAGTGGTTTTGGGTTTCAAACATGGAAATTTCAAGAACCTCCCAAAAGCTTCATTTTAGAGTGACTAAGAAGGATCCAGGCTTACTTATTCGTTTTCACGTGTTAAACTTGTCTAAATCTTGGTCAAACCTAGGATTTGACCAAGATATGATTCAAATGCGCAGAAAATTAAAAAAATCAGAAAAATGAAAAACCAAAGTACATAGTCTTCTTATGTCATATAGTAAGCATATTCAAGTTGATAAACAAGGTTTGGACATATTCAAACCATACAAATCATGTATCTATACCCCCTAACCCTAAACTTTGTCTTATGAAGTCAAGCATGAAGAAAAGTGGTTTTGGGTTTCAAACATGGAAAATTCAAAAACCTCCCAAAAACTTCATTTTAGAGTGACTGAGAAGGTTACATGCTTCCCTTTTCATTTTCATGTTTTAAACTTGTTTAAATTAGCTTGGTCAAACCTAGGATTTCATGAAGATACAAATGGGTGGGCACAATATTCAAAAAAATCAGAAAAATGGAAAACCAAATCACATTGTCTTCTTATGTCATATCGTAAGCATTCAAGTTGATAAACAAGGTCTAGATATATCCAAACCAGACAAATCATGTATCTACCCCCTGTCGATCTTATGAAGTCTAGCATGAAGGGAAGTCGTTTTGGGTTTCAAACATGGAAATTTCAAGAACATCCCAAAAGCTTCATTTTAGAGTAACTAAGAAGGATACAGACTTCCCTTTTCATTTTCATGTTTTAAACTTGTTTAAATCTTGGTCAAACCAAGGATTTGACCAAGATTCAAATGGCCCTAAAAATTCAGAAAAAAATCAAAAGAATGAAAAACCAAAGCACATAGCATTCTTATGTCATATGTATAGTAAGCATTCAAGTTGATAAACCAGGTCTAGACATATTCAAACCAGAAAAATCATGTATATATCTACCCCTAAAACCCTAAACTCTGTCTTATGAAGTCAATCATGAAGAGAAGTGGTTTTGGGTTTCAAACATGGAAATTTCAAGAACCTCCCAAAAGATTTATTTTAGAGTGACTAATAAGGATCCATGCTTACCTTTTCATTTTCACAATTTAAACTTGTTTAAATCTTTGTCAAACCTATGATTTGACCAAGATTCAAATATATGGGCATAAAATTCAAAAAAATCAGAAAAATGAAAAACAAAAGCATATAGTCTTCTTATGTCATATAGTAAGCATTCAAGTTGATAAATTAACAAGGTTTGGACATATTCAAACCATACAAATCATGTATCTACCCCTAACCCTAAACTCGGTCGATCTTATGAAGTGTAGCATGAAGAGAGGTCGTTTTGGGTTTCAAACATGGAAATTTCAAGAACATCCCAAAATGCTTCATTTTAGAGTGACTAAGAAGGATCCAGGCTTACTTATTCGTTTTCACGTGTTAAACTTGTCTAATCTTGGTCAAACCTAGGATTTGACCAAGATTCAAATGCGCAGAAAATTAAAAAAATCAGAAAAATGAAAACCAAAGTACATAGTCTTCTTATGTCATATAGTAAGCATATTCAAGTTGATAAACAAGGTTTGAACCTTGATCTGTAGTACTGGGCAAAACCCTAGTTTAACCTATTTAATTATAGATTCGTAGGTTGATTTTTCTACCTTTTTATTATTACTAACCTATTTAATTATAGATTCGTAGGTTGATTTTTCTACCTTTTTATTATTACTATGCAGCACAAGTGTGTTTGCCCGTCGAGTGAAACTCGGAGGAAGAGGGATCACTCGGAAGGAGAGAAGAAGGGAGAGAATTATGGTGTCTCCCCTTTTTCGGGTGATGATGTTGACTTTTGTGCAGGGTTTGTCAGTGAGCAGGAGGTGCGAGCGAGCGAGTCGAGCGAGGCCGAGAATGAGAGAGATTTGTTTTTTTTGTGAGAGGGACAACCGAAGGATCCAGAAGGACCCACAGACTTCCAATACGCATCCTGATGCGTCTTCTCTTGACAAAGAAGATGGCTGGGAGTTTGCGTACCTATTGCACGTGACTTGTGCTCACTGAAGTGTGGGACCTCACGCGTGGGCACCACACGTAAGTGACAGACCTGTTGGTGTAAAAACTCGGTTGATTATTATAGTGCATTAGAACAAAGTTTCCTATGGATTCAAGGGTAGGAAATCCAAGTTAACTCATTTACATGACATTATTTTTCTTATGTCATATAGTAAGCATTAAAGTTGATAAACAATGTCTAGACATATTCAAACCAGACAAATCATGTATCTATACCCCTAACCCCTAAACTCTGTCTTATGAAGTCAAGCATGTGAAGAGATGTGGTTTTGGGTTTCAAACATGGAAATTTCAAAAACCTCCCAAAAGCTTCATTTTAGAGTGCCTAAGAAGGATACATGCTTCCCTTTTCATTTTCATGTTTTATAAAACTTGTTTTAATTATCTTGGTCAAACCTAGGATTTGACGAAGATACAAATGGGTGGGCAAAAAATTAAAAAAATCAGAAAAATGGAAAACCAAATCACATAGTCTTCTTATGTCATATCGTAAGCAATCAAGTTGATAAACAAGGTCTAGATATATCCAAACCAGACAAATCATGTATCTACCCCCTGTCGATCTTATGAAGTCTAGCATGAAGGGAAGTCGTTTTGGGTTTCAAACATTGAAATTTCAAGAACATCCCAAAAGCTTCATTTTAGAGTGACTAAGAAGGATACAGACTTCCCTTTTCATTTTCATGTTTTAAACTTGTTTAAATCTTGGTCAAACCAAGGATTTGACCAAGATTCAAATGGCCCTAAAAATTCAGAAAAAATCAAAAGAATGAAAAACCAAAGCACATAGCATTCTTATGTCATATGTATAGTAAGCATTCAAGTTGATAAACAAGGTCTAGACATATATATTCAAACCAGAAAAATCATGTATATATCTACCCCTAAACCCCTAATTAAACTCAGTCAATCATGAAGAGAAGTGGTTTTGGGTTTCAAACATGGAAATTTCAAGAACCTCCCAAAAGCTTCATTTTAGAGTGACTAAGAAGGATCCATGCTTACTTATTCGTTTTCACGTGTTAAACTTGTCTAAATCTTGGTCAAACCTAGGATTTGACCAAGATATGATTCAAATGCGCAGAAAATTAAAAAAATCAGAAAAATGAAAAACCAAAGTACATAGTCTTCTTATGTCATATAGTAAGCATATTCAAGTTGATAAACAAGGTTTGGACATATTCAAACCATACAAATCATGTATCTATACCCCTAACCCTAAACTTTGTCTTATGAAGTCAAGCATGAAGAAAAGTGGTTTTGGGTTTCAAACATGGAAATTTCAAAAACCTCCCAAAAACTTCATTTTAGAGTGACTGAGAAGGTTACATGCTTCCCTTTTCATTTTCATGTTTTAAACTTGTTTAAATTAGCTTGGTCAAACCTAGGATTTCATGAAGATACAAATGGGTGGGCACAATATTCAAAAAAATCAGAAAAATGAAAAACCAAATCACATTGTCTTCTTATGTCATATCGTAAGCATTCAAGTTGATAAACAAGGTCTAGATATATCCAAACCAGACAAATCATGTATCTACCCCCTGTCGATCTTATGAAGTCTAGCATGAAGGGAAGTCGTTTTCGGTTTCAAACATGGAAATTTCAAGAACATCCCAAAAGCTTCCATTTTAGAGTGACTAAGAAGGATATACAGACTTCCCTTTTTCATTTTCATGTTTTAAACTTGTTTAAATCCTTGTCAAACCAAAGATTTTGACCAAGATTCAAATGGGCCTAAAAATTTAGAAAAAAAATCAAAAGAGAATGAAAAACCAAAGCACATAGCATTCTTATGTCATATGTATAGTAAGCATTCAAGTTGATAAACCAGGTCTAGACATATTCAAACCAGAAAAATCATGTATATATCTACCCCTAAAACCCTAATTAAACTCTGTCTTATGAAGTCAATCATGAAGAGAAGTGGTTTTGGGTTTCAAACATGGAAATTTCAAGAACCTCCCAAAAGATTTATTTTAGAGTGACTAATAAGGATCCATGCTTACCTTTTCATTTTCACAATTTAAACTTGTTTAAATCTTTGTCAAACCTATGATTTGACCAAGATTCAAATATATGGGCATAAAATTCAAAAAAAATCAGAAAAATGAAAAACAAAAGCATATAGTCTTCTTATGTCATATAGTAAGCATTCAAGTTGATAAATTAACAAGGTTTGGACATATTCAAACCATACAAATCATGTATCTACCCCTAACCCTAAACTCGGTCGATCTTATGAAGTGTAGCATGAAGAGAGGTCGTTTTGGGTTTCAAACATGGAAATTTCAAGAACATCCCAAAATGCTTCATTTTAGAGTGACTAAGAAGGATCCAGGCTTACTTATTCGTTTTCACGTGTTAAACTTGTCTAATCTTGGTCAAACCTAGGATTTGACCAAGATTCAAATGCGCAGAAAATTAAAAAAATCAGAAAAATGAAAACCAAAGTACATAGTCTTCTTATGTCATATAGTAAGCATATTCAAGTTGATAAACAAGGTTTGAACCTTGATCTGTAGTACTGGGCAAAACCCTAGTTTAACCTATTTAATTATAGATTCGTAGGTTGATTTTTCTACCTTTTTATTATTACTAACCTATTTAATTATAGATTCGTAGGTTGATTTTTCTACCTTTTTATTATTACTATGCAGCACAAGTGTGTTTGCCCGTCGAGTGAAACTCGGAGGAAGAGGGATCACTCGGAAGGAGAGAAGAAGGGAGAGAATTATGGTGTCTCCCCTTTTTCGGGTGATGATGTTGACTTTTGTGCAGGGTTTGTCAGTGAGCAGGAGGTGCGAGCGAGCGAGCGAGTCGAGCGAGGCCGAGAATGAGAGAGATTTGTTTTTTTTGTGAGAGGGACAACCGAAGGATCCAGAAGGACCCACAGACTTCCAATACGCATCCTGATGCGTCTTCTCTTGACAAAGAAGATGGCTGGGAGTTTGCGTACCTATTGCACGTGACTTGTGCTCACTGAAGTGTGGGACCTCACGCGTGGGCACCACACGTAAGTGACAGACCTGTTGGTGTAAAAACTCGGTTGATTATTATAGTGCATTAGAACAAAGTTTCCTATGGATTCAAGGGTAGGAAATCCAAGTTAACTCATTTACATGACATTATTTTTCTTATGTCATATAGTAAGCATTAAAGTTGATAAACAATGTCTAGACATATTCAAACCAGACAAATCATGTATCTATACCCCTAACCCCTAAACTCTGTCTTATGAAGTCAAGCATGTGAAGAGATGTGGTTTTGGGTTTCAAACATGGAAATTTCAAAAACCTCCCAAAAGCTTCATTTTAGAGTGCCTAAGAAGGATACATGCTTCCCTTTTCATTTTCATGTTTTATAAAACTTGTTTTAATTATCTTGGTCAAACCTAGGATTTGACGAAGATACAAATGGGTGGGCAAAAAATTAAAAAAATCAGAAAAATGGAAAACCAAATCACATAGTCTTCTTATGTCATATCGTAAGCAATCAAGTTGATAAACAAGGTCTAGATATATCCAAACCAGACAAATCATGTATCTACCCCCTGTCGATCTTATGAAGTCTAGCATGAAGGGAAGTCGTTTTGGGTTTCAAACATTGAAATTTCAAGAACATCCCAAAAGCTTCATTTTAGAGTGACTAAGAAGGATACAGACTTCCCTTTTCATTTTCATGTTTTAAACTTGTTTAAATCTTGGTCAAACCAAGGATTTGACCAAGATTCAAATGGCCCTAAAAATTCAGAAAAAAATCAAAAGAATGAAAAACCAAAGCACATAGCATTCTTATGTCATATGTATAGTAAGCATTCAAGTTGATAAACAAGGTCTAGACATATATATTCAAACCAGAAAAATCATGTATATATCTACCCCTAAACCCCTAATTAAACTCAGTCAATCATGAAGAGAAGTGGTTTTGGGTTTCAAACATGGAAATTTCAAGAACCTCCCAAAAGCTTCATTTTAGAGTGACTAAGAAGGATCCATGCTTACTTATTCGTTTTCACGTGTTAAACTTGTCTAAATCTTGGTCAAACCTAGGATTTGACCAAGATATGATTCAAATGCGCAGAAAATTAAAAAAATCAGAAAAATGAAAAACCAAAGTACATAGTCTTCTTATGTCATATAGTAAGCATATTCAAGTTGATAAACAAGGTTTGGACATATTCAAACCATACAAATCATGTATCTATACCCCCTAACCCTAAACTTTGTCTTATGAAGTCAAGCATGAAGAAAAGTGGTTTTGGGTTTCAAACATGGAAATTTCAAAAACCTCCCAAAAACTTCATTTTAGAGTGACTGAGAAGGTTACATGCTTCCCTTTTCATTTTCATGTTTTAAACTTGTTTAAATTAGCTTGGTCAAACCTAGGATTTCATGAAGATACAAATGGGTGGGCACAATATTCAAAAAAATCAGAAAAATGAAAAACCAAATCACATTGTCTTCTTATGTCATATCGTAAGCATTCAAGTTGATAAACAAGGTCTAGATATATCCAAACCAGACAAATCATGTATCTACCCCCTGTCGATCTTATGAAGTCTAGCATGAAGGGAAGTCGTTTTCGGTTTCAAACATGGAAATTTCAAGAACATCCCAAAAGCTTCCATTTTAGAGTGACTAAGAAGGATATACAGACTTCCCTTTTTCATTTTCATGTTTTAAACTTGTTTAAATCCTTGTCAAACCAAAGATTTTGACCAAGATTCAAATGGGCCTAAAAATTTAGAAAAAAAATCAAAAGAGAATGAAAAACCAAAGCACATAGCATTCTTATGTCATATGTATAGTAAGCATTCAAGTTGATAAACCAGGTCTAGACATATTCAAACCAGAAAAATCATGTATATATCTACCCCTAAAACCCTAAACTCTGTCTTATGAAGTCAATCATGAAGAGAAGTGGTTTTGGGTTTCAAACATGGAAATTTCAAGAACCTCCCAAAAGATTTATTTTAGAGTGACTAATAAGGATCCATGCTTACCTTTTCATTTTCACAATTTAAACTTGTTTAAATCTTTGTCAAACCTATGATTTGACCAAGATTCAAATATATGGGCATAAAATTCAAAAAAAATCAGAAAAATGAAAAACAAAAGCATATAGTCTTCTTATGTCATATAGTAAGCATTCAAGTTGATAAATTAACAAGGTTTGGACATATTCAAACCATACAAATCATGTATCTACCCCTAACCCTAAACTCGGTCGATCTTATGAAGTGTAGCATGAAGAGAGGTCGTTTTGGGTTTCAAACATGGAAATTTCAAGAACATCCCAAAATGCTTCATTTTAGAGTGACTAAGAAGGATCCAGGCTTACTTATTCGTTTTCACGTGTTAAACTTGTCTAATCTTGGTCAAACCTAGGATTTGACCAAGATTCAAATGCGCAGAAAATTAAAAAAATCAGAAAAATGAAAACCAAAGTACATAGTCTTCTTATGTCATATAGTAAGCATATTCAAGTTGATAAACAAGGTTTGAACCTTGATCTGTAGTACTGGGCAAAACCCTAGTTTAACCTATTTAATTATAGATTCGTAGGTTGATTTTTCTACCTTTTTATTATTACTAACCTATTTAATTATAGATTCGTAGGTTGATTTTTCTACCTTTTTATTATTACTATGCAGCACAAGTGTGTTTGCCCGTCGAGTGAAACTCGGAGGAAGAGGGATCACTCGGAAGGAGAGAAGAAGGGAGAGAATTATGGTGTCTCCCCTTTTTCGGGTGATGATGTTGACTTTTGTGCAGGGTTTGTCAGTGAGCAGGAGGTGCGAGCGAGCGAGCGAGTCGAGCGAGGCCGAGAATGAGAGAGATTTGTTTTTTTTGTGAGAGGGACAACCGAAGGATCCAGAAGGACCCACAGACTTCCAATACGCATCTGATGCGTCTTCTCTTGACAAAGAAGATGGCTGGGAGTTTGCGTACCTATTGCACGTGACTTGTGCTCACTGAAGTGTGGGACCTCACGCGTGGGCACCACACGTAAGTGACAGACCTGTTGGTGTAAAAACTCGGTTGATTATTATAGTGCATTAGAACAAAGTTTCCTATGGATTCAAGGGTAGGAAATCCAAGTTAACTCATTTACATGACATTATTTTTCTTATGTCATATAGTAAGCATTAAAGTTGATAAACAATGTCTAGACATATTCAAACCAGACAAATCATGTATCTATACCCCTAACCCCTAAACTCTGTCTTATGAAGTCAAGCATGTGAAGAGATGTGGTTTTGGGTTTCAAACATGGAAATTTCAAAAACCTCCCAAAAGCTTCATTTTAGAGTGCCTAAGAAGGATACATGCTTCCCTTTTCATTTTCATGTTTTATAAAACTTGTTTTAATTATCTTGGTCAAACCTAGGATTTGACGAAGATACAAATGGGTGGGCAAAAAATTAAAAAAATCAGAAAAATGAAAAACCAAATCACATTGTCTTCTTATGTCATATCGTAAGCAATCAAGTTGATAAACAAGGTCTAGATATATCCAAACCAGACAAATCATGTATCTACCCCCTGTCGATCTTATGAAGTCTAGCATGAAGGGAAGTCGTTTTCGGTTTCAAACATGGAAATTTCAAGAACATCCCAAAAGCTTCCATTTTAGAGTGACTAAGAAGGATACAGACTTCCTTTTTATTTTCATGTTTTAAACTTGTTTAAATCTTGGTCAAACCAAGGATTTGACCAAGATTCAAATGGGCCTAAAAATTTAGAAAAAAATCAAAAGAGAATGAAAAACCAAATCACATTGTCTTCTTATGTCATATCGTAAGCATTCATGTTGATAAACAAGGTCTAGACATATATATATTCAAACCAGAAAAGCATGTATATATCTACCCCTAAAACCCAAATTAAACTCAGTCAATCATGAAGAGAAGTGGTTTTGGGTTTCAAACATGGAAATTTCAAGAACCTCCCAAAAGCTTCATTTTAGAGTGACTAAGAAGGATCCATGCTTACTTATTCGTTTTCACGTGTTAAACTTGTCTAAATCTTGGTCAAACCTAGGATTTGACCAAGATATGATTCAAATGCGCAGAAAATTAAAAAAATCAGAAAAATGAAAAACCAAAGTACATAGTCTTCTTATGTCATATAGTAAGCATATTCAAGTTGATAAACAAGGTTTGGACATATTCAAACCATACAAATCATGTATCTATACCCCCTAACCCTAAACTTTGTCTTATGAAGTCAAGCATGAAGAGAAGTGGTTTTGGGTTTCAAACATGGAAATTTCAAAAACCTCCAAAAACTTCATTTTAGAGTGACTGAGAAGGTTACATGCTTCCCTTTTCATTTTCATGTTTTAAACTTGTTTAAATTAGCTTGGTCAAACCTAGGATTTCATGAAGATACAAATGGGTGGGCACAATATTCAAAAAAATCAGAAAAATGAAAAACCAAATCACATTGTCTTCTTATGTCATATCGTAAGCATTCAAGTTGATAAACAAGGTCTAGATATATCCAAACCAGACAAATCATGTATCTACCCCCTGTCGATCTTATGAAGTCTAGCATGAAGGGAAGTCGTTTTCGGTTTCAAACATGGAAATTTCAAGAACATCCCAAAAGCTTCCATTTTAGAGTGACTAAGAAGGATATACAGACTTCCCTTTTTCATTTTCATGTTTTAAACTTGTTTAAATCCTTGTCAAACCAAAGATTTTGACCAAGATTCAAATGGGCCTAAAAATTTAGAAAAAAAATCAAAAGAGAATGAAAAACCAAAGCACATAGCATTCTTATGTCATATGTATAGTAAGCATTCAAGTTGATAAACCAGGTCTAGACATATTCAAACCAGAAAAATCATGTATATATCTACCCCTAAAACCCTAAAAACTCTGTCTTATGAAGTCAATCATGAAGAGAAGTGGTTTTGGGTTTCAAACATGGAAATTTCAAGAACCTCCCAAAAGATTTATTTTAGAGTGACTAATAAGGATCCATGCTTACCTTTTCATTTTCACAATTTAAACTTGTTTAAATCTTTGTCAAACCTATGATTTGACCAAGATTCAAATATATGGGCATAAAATTCAAAAAAAATCAGAAAAATGAAAAACAAAAGCATATAGTCTTCTTATGTCATATAGTAAGCATTCAAGTTGATAAATTAACAAGGTTTGGACATATTCAAACCATACAAATCATGTATCTACCCCTAACCCTAAACTCGGTCGATCTTATGAAGTGTAGCATGAAGAGAGGTCGTTTTGGGTTTCAAACATGGAAATTTCAAGAACATCCCAAAATGCTTCATTTTAGAGTGACTAAGAAGGATCCAGGCTTACTTATTCGTTTTCACGTGTTAAACTTGTCTAATCTTGGTCAAACCTAGGATTTGACCAAGATTCAAATGCGCAGAAAATTAAAAAAATCAGAAAAATGAAAACCAAAGTACATAGTCTTCTTATGTCATATAGTAAGCATATTCAAGTTGATAAACAAGGTTTGAACCTTGATCTGTAGTACTGGGCAAAACCCTAGTTTAACCTATTTAATTATAGATTCGTAGGTTGATTTTTCTACCTTTTTATTATTACTAACCTATTTAATTATAGATTCGTAGGTCGATTTTTCTACCTTTTTATTATTACTATGCAGCACATGTGTGTTTGCCCGTCGAGTGAAACTCGGAGGAAGAGGGATCACTCGGAAGGAGAGAAGAAGGGAGAGCATTATGGTGTCTCCCCTTTTTCGGGTGATGATGTTGACTTTTGTGCAGGGTTTGTCAGTGAGCAGGAGGTGCGAGCGAGCGAGCGAGCGAGTCGAGCGAGGCCGAGAATGAGAGAGATTTGTTTTTTTTTGTGAGAGGGACAACCGAAGGATCCAGAAGGACCCACAGACTTCCAATACGCATCCTGATGCGTCTTCTCTTGACAAAGAAGATGGCTGGGAGTTTGCGTACCTATTGCACGTGACTTGTGCTCACTGAAGTGTGGGACCTCACGCGTGGGCACCACACGTAAGTGACAGACCTGTTGGTGTAAAAACTCGGTTGATTATTATAGTGCATTAGAACAAAGTTTCCTATGGATTCAAGGGTAGGAAATCCAAGTTAACTCATTTACATGACATTATTTTTCTTATGTCATATAGTAAGCATTAAAGTTGATAAACAATGTCTAGACATATTCAAACCAGACAAATCATGTATCTATACCCCTAACCCCTAAACTCTGTCTTATGAAGTCAAGCATGTGAAGAGATGTGGTTTTGGGTTTCAAACATGGAAATTTCAAAAACCTCCCAAAAGCTTCATTTTAGAGTGCCTAAGAAGGATACATGCTTCCCTTTTCATTTTCATGTTTTATAAAACTTGTTTTAATTATCTTGGTCAAACCTAGGATTTGACGAAGATACAAATGGGTGGGCAAAAAATTAAAAAAATCAGAAAAATGAAAAACCAAATCACATTGTCTTCTTATCACTACAAGAAAAGTTGCCATGGCCGACGAAGTTGAAGTCGCGCCGTGGTTGCTGGTGTACCATGGCCGACGATTTTGGTCCCTCCGTGGTGCATGTCAAAACTTTTTTTTCTCGTTTTTGAGGCCACCTAGCCCGACGAAAGCGGCCAAAACGTGGCGTATGGTGGCCCGGGACGTGGTGCATCTCGAAATCTCGGGTTCGCCGGCCGAGTCAACGCAAATCCGCACCGCCGAGGGATGTAGGGCCCAGATGGCAGCCTCTCTGGCATTGTTTTTTTTCTACATCGCGCCATCTCGTTCAACGAGCCGTTTACGATGCAGGATCATGGGTCCCGCATGTCATCCTCTATGAACCAAAATTCTTTCTATTCTTGGATTTTTTTGACCCCCTGATTTCTGGCTACTTCCTTTTTCTTTTGATCCCTTGCCGCCTTGGAAACGTTGAGACCGCTGCTGCTAAATGGGACCCGCATGTCATCCTCTATGTGCAATCAACTTTCTTTTCTTGGAGTTTTTTTGGCACCTCAAATTTGGTCACTTGCCTTTTTCTTTCGATCCCCTGCCGCCTCTCAAACGGTGATACCGCTGCTGCTAACTGGGACCCGCATGTCATCCTCTATGTACTATAAAACTTTCTTTTCATGGATTATTTTTGGCACCTCAAATTTGGTCACTTGCCTTTTTCTTTCGATCCCCTGCCGCCTCTCAAACGGTGATACCGCTGCTGCTAACTGGGACCCGCATGTCATCCTCTATGTACTATAAAACTTTCTTTTCCTGGATTATTTTTGGCACCTCAAATTTGGTCACTTGCCTTTTTCTTTCGATCCCCGCCGCCTCTCAAACGGTGATACCGCTGCTGCTAATGGGACCCGCATGTCATCCTCTATGTACTATAAAACTTTCTTTTCCTGGATTATTTTTGGCACCTCAAATTTGGTCACTTGCCTTTTTCTTTCGATCCCCTGCCGCCTCTCAAACGGTGATACCGCTGCTGCTAACTGGACCCGCATGTCATCCTCTATGTACTATAAAACTTTCTTTTCTTGAATTATTTTTGGCACCTCATATTTGGTCACTTACCTTTTTCTTTCGATCCCCTGCCGCCTCTCAAACGGTGATACCGCTGCTGCTAAATGGGACCCGCATGTCATCCTCTATGTACTATAAAACTTTCTTTTCTTGGATTTTTTTGGCACCTCATATTTCGTCACTTGACTTTTTCTTTCGATCCCCTGCTGCCTCTCAAACAGTGATACCGCTGCTGCTAAATGGGACCCGCATGTCATCCTCTATGTACTATAAAACTTTCTTTTTTTTTTTTGGCTCCTCATATTTGGGCACTTGCCTTTTTCTTTCGATCCCCTGCCGCCTCTCAAACGGTGATACCGCTGCTGCTAAATGGGACCCGCATGTCATCCTCTATGTACTATAAAACTTTCTTTTCTTGAATTATTTTTGGCTCCTCATATTTGGGCACTTGCCTTTTTCTTTCGATCTCATGCCACGTTTGAAACGTTGAGGAACCTGCTGGCTCATGGGACCCGCATGTCATCCTCTATGTGCTATAAAAGTTTCCTTTGTTGGATTTTTTTTCACCCTCTGATTTTTGGCTTGCCTTTTTCTTTTGATCCCCTGCCCCCTTTGAAACGTTGAGTAAGCTGTTGGCTCAAGGGACCCGCATGTCATCCTCTATGTCCATCAACTTTCTTTTCTTAGATTTTTTTTCACCCCCTAATTACTAGCTACTTTCTTTTTCTTTTGATCTCAAGCCGCATTACAAACATTGAGACCGCTGCTGCAAAATGGGACCCACATGTCATCCTCTATGTACAATAAATCTTGGATTATTTTTGGCTCCTGATATTTGGTCACTTGCCTTTTTCTTTCGATCTCATGCCGCCTTTGAAACGTTGAGTAAGCTGCTGGCTCATGGGTCCCGCATGTCATCCTCTACGAACAATAAAAGTTTCCTTTCTTGGAGTTATTTTTTACCCCTAATTTCTGGCTATTTGCCTTTTTCTTTTGATCCCCTGCCCCCGTTGAAACGATGAGGACGCTGTTGGCAGGTCGGTCCCACATGTCATCCTCTATGAACAATAAAAGTTTCCTTTGGTGGATTTATTTTTGACCCCTAATTAATTTCTGGCTATTTCCTTTATTTTTCTTTTGATCCCCTGCCGCCTTGGAATTGTTGAGAATGCTGCTGCCTCATTTTTCTTTTGGTCCTGTGCCGCCTTGGAAACGTTGAGACCGCTGCTACAAAATGGGACCCGCATGTCATCCTCTATGTACAATAAAGTTTCTTTTCTTGGATTATTTTTGGCTCCTGATATTATGTCACTTGCCTTTTTCTTTCGATCTCATGCCGACTTTGAAACGTTGAGGATGCTGCTGCCTCATGGGTCCCGCATGTCATCCTCTCAGAACGATAAATGTTTTGTTTTCTTGTATTTTTTTACCAACTGATTTTTGGCTTTTTTTATTTTCGATCCCCTGCCGCCTTTGAAACGTTGACTCCGCTGCTGGCTCATGGGTCCCCGATGTCAGCCTCCCCGTACAAGAAACATGTGATATTTTATTTTGCAGACAATAAACGTTGTATTTCGCTCTGAGCTATTGCAAACGGATAAATTAAATCTTTATATCTACATAAACAAACTTATATGTTGAATCTCCTTGTTTTTTGTTTTTGCGAAGCATAGGACTTTCCTGTTTTTTTTTTGAGAAAAATCCGACCTTTCCTGTTTTGGAGTGGGCTGAAATTGTACGAGTCAAAAGGCCCAGCAGTATAGTTCGAAGGCCCAGATGTCCAGATACAGCCCAATTAAAATCTTTCTTTTCTTGGATTTTTTTCACACCCTGATTTCTGGCTACTTCATTTTTCTTTCGGTCCTGTGCCGCCTTGGAAGCGTTGAGACCGCTGCTACAAAATGGGACCCGCATGTCATCCTCTATGTACAATAAAGTTTCTTTTCTTGGATTATTTTTGGCTCCTGATATTATGTCACTTGACTTTTTCTTTCAATCTCATGCCGACTTTGAAACGTTGAGGAAGCTGCTGGCTCATGGGTCCCGCATGTCATCCTCTATGAACAATAAAAGTTTTCTTTGTTGGATTTATTTTTTTCCCCTAATTTCTGGCTATTTGTCTTTTTCTTTTGATCCCCTGCCCCCTTTGAAACGATGACGACGCAGCTGGCAAGTCGGTCCCACATGTCATCCTCTATGAACAATAAAAGTTTCCTTTGATGGATTTATTTTTTACCCTAATTAATTTCTGGCTATTTCCTTTTTTATTTTGATCCCCTGCCGCCTTGAAATAGTTGAGGATGCTGCTGCCTCATGGGTCCCGCATGTCATACTCTCAGAAAGGTAAATGTTTCTTTTCTTGAATTTGTTTACCAACTGATTTTTGGCTTATTTTTTCTTTCGATCTCCTGCCACCTTTAAAACGTTGACGACGCTGCTGGCTCATGGGTCCCCAATGTCAGCCTCCCCATACTGCAAATCCTCTTTCTGCAAAGGTTGTATTTCTAGATAGATAAGGTGGATTCGAATCTGCCATGGTTCAGGCAGCTCAGGTAAGCCTTCTTGCACTAATTAATGGAAGTAGTGTATCGCAAGGTCAAGACATGTGGCTCGGTGTAATGAATCTATATGAATCATGTTGTGGGTTCAATCTGATAGTTCTCTAACAGGTCAGCCAAAATAGAAATTAAGTTTTTTTCTAAAAGGGAAATGCAAATTAAGATGAACACAAACATTAGTTATCATAATAGCTGATCATACATACATACTTGCTAAGAGCAAAAGCTTGCCAGAGTTTTACCACCCATACAATTAATTAGCAGTTCAGATAAGATAACCTTATATAAGTATAACTACAAATGCATTTGCTAAGGGCTCATGGGACAACAGAACTAGACAACCGCGAACTTTATGACCAGCATGTCACAGCGGCATCGAAAGATCTTGACCTTCAACTTTGATCCAATGCGAAGTTTGGCACCGTCAATGAACTTTTTCCACCTGGAAGTAACAGCCAAGCGGCCATCTGTGGGACTGACAGAGTACCGTCCCTCCACGGTGAGACCTTCACTCTCCATGACGAGGGATATCTTGCCCCTTCGGCCAGCATTGAGATCCTTGGAGATACTTTTAGGCAATTTCTGATTCAAAGCAAGAGATACCACCAAAAATTAGTCAATGGCACCAATGCACTGAACCATGTGAGACTTTGAGCAGAGAAGACATCAAGATAAGAGCAGTTATGCTGTCATATACTCACGAACATAGCCTTCAGATGCGTCCTGGTCACCACACGGGTGGCCACAGCAATGAGCTGAGACCTCGGTGATCTGGCTGGGGCAGGTGCATGAGCCTGGGCTGGTACACGAGCTGGTGCTGATGCAGGAGACTGCTGGGCAGGTGCAGTAAACGGTGCCTCTAGAGGAACCGGTGCTGATGCAGGAGACTGTTGGGCAGGTGCAGTAAACGGTGCAGCTAGAGGAACCAGTGCTGATGCAGGAGCCTGCTGGGCATGTGTAGTATATGGGGCCTCTACAGGAACCAATGCTGATGTAGGGGACTGCTGGGTAGATGCAGTAAACGGAGCTGGTACAGGAACCGGTGCTGATGCAGGAGAGTGGGAAGCCGGTGCCGGTGCTGGTGTGGTTGCCCTTTGTGACATCCGCTCCTGTTCCGTCAGGGGATCTGCAGCTTTGATCATGTTAAACCCAGCAAGCTAGAACAGAGGGAATGGTTTAGAACAACTGCTCAGAATGCAGTTATCAAAAGATATGAGTAGAAAAAAGTTACATATTATATATTTGGAAGTGTCTCCAACTCTGTAAGCAGTTACGTATATCTGCCCGTTTGAGTTTCTGATCCTCAGCTCGTCGCCCTTCTTCAGACCGTAGTCAAAAGCAAACTTTCTCCAATCATGTCCATACAAATATGTGATGGCCTGCGTCTTGTAGACATACACCTCATAGACCGTGTAGGTGTTCATCAATTTGCCATTGCCATGCATAGTGAAAGATCCTTCATGCGGACACATCTGGTTAATCATTGGACGAAGTTCACAAGGTACAGTCTGCATGTGAAAATTGATACAAATGTAAGAAGCAGGAAGACTAAAAACAAGACTTTACTATATGCCAATTCATGCTAAACCACTGAGAATACATACCTGTAACTCTGTGAAGGAGCTACTAGAAAGGTAGATAGAGCCATAGGAGGTGTTATATGCGGGGTATGTACATGGGCCCGCCATATTCCCGCAAGCTCGGCATCGGGATGGTGAAGGAAACATGGGAGGTACTACTGGTGCGTAGCGCTGAACGTAAGTGGAAGAATTAGGTTGTGTAAAGTGCATAGTTCAGAGCAATGCAAATGTTGACAAGCAAGTGCATAACACTATGTTACAAACTGAACAGTGAAAAATTAGTGTATGATGAATATAAGCATGCTAATTTGGTGTTTCCGAATTCCAAAAAGCATTAGACAGAGCCAGTGATAATATCAGACATAAATCATGGCATGTATATGTGGCTTAAGAAAATATACCCGAACCCTTGGATGGTTACGGCCCGGCTGATCCTTGGACTTGAGCTTATATAAGCATCCAGAAGGTGGGGCTGACAGTAACTTGGTGGCAGCCTCTGCAGATGCCTCATCAGCAGCAGTTGCAATCCTTTTGACCAATGAAGGCTTAGCAGTTTCAGTCTGCATATAAAAATTGAAGAGCAACAGACATCAGCAGTGATATATAAAATGAATCTATGAGACACTGATGCATATAGTGCTGGATGTAAGTGGAAGAATAGGTGTGTGTGTTTCTGAACTATTGGTAAGCATTAGACAAAGCCGGCAATAAACAGACAAAAATCAAATCATGTATGAGGATTAAGAAAATATACCTGCTTACTGAAAAGGGTACCACCCAGCTGGCCCGTGGCCTTGTGCTTGAGGAGGTTTTCAGAAGATGGTGGCAGCACCATCGTCTTCACAGCAGCCTCATCAGGATCATTTTTTATCCATTTGAGTAGAGGAACAGAAGTTTCATCCTGCATATGAATAGCAACAGAACTCATCATTGATATTTAATAAATCTATGAGATAGACTGATGCAAATAGTGCGGGGTGTAAGTGGAAGAATAGGGTTGTGCATAGAGAACAGTTGACAACAATGCAAATGATTACAAAAGAAGCCAATGGAAATCAACAGTTTATATACTGGATGAGACAGACTGAAAAGTGAAAAATTAGTGTATGATGATTGTAAGCAAACGCAGTGTTTCTGAACTTTTGGTAAGCATTAGACAAAGCCAACAGTAATTAAACAGATAATAATGAAATCATGTATGTGGATTAAGAAAATATACCAGATTCATTAAAAGGTCACCACCCAGCTGGCCCATGGCCTCGTGCTTGTAGAGGTTTTCGGAAGATGGTGCCGGCACCATCGTCCTCACAGCAGCCTCATTAGCCCCATTTTGCATCCACTTGAGTAAAGGCGCAGCAGTTTCAGCCTGCATAAGAATGGGAACAGATCTCAGCAGTGATATTGAATGACTCTGAGACAGACTGATGCATATAGTGCTAGATGTAAGTGGAAGGGTATGGCCGTGTATGGACAACAGTTCACAACAATGCAAGGGTGTGTTCGGTTCTGAAACAGCGTGGAATGGAATGGAATGGTTCCATTTCAGAGGAATGGAATGGTTACATTTTTGTTCGGTTGGGAAAAATGGAGAGCAGAAGAGATCGAGGTTAAACTAACCAATTGTCTCAAAATTGTAATTAACAATTGCAAATGACATTTTAATCTCAAAGTCGTAATTAACAGCGCCTAATGGTGCTCTTTTAATCTAAAAATCGAAATTAACATCATTTTATGTTGGGTTAGGGGAACTGGAGTAGATGAACATTACTGTATGATGATTGTAAGCAAACGAATTTGGTGTTTCTAAACTTTTGGCTTCGAGATCTTATGGGTTTCAACTCTAGCCTACCCCAACTTGTTTGGGACTGAAAGGCTTGGTTGTTGTTGTTGTTGTTGTAAACTTTTGGCAAGCATAGAAAAAACCGACAATAAACAGAGAAAAATCAAGGCATGTTTTGTGGATTAAGAAAATATACCATATTCATTAAAAGATCACCACCCAGCTGGTGCGTGGCCTTGTGCTTGTAGAGGCATTTAGAAGATGGGGGCGGCATCAACATACTGGCAGCCTGATCAGCCGCAGTTTTGATCTTCCTTTTGAGTAAAGGCCCTAAAGTTTCAGTCTGCATATGAATAGCAAAACAAAAGGCAGACCTCAGCAGTGATATTGAATTACTGTATGAGATAGACTGATGCATATAGTGGATGCTCTTAGCCTTTTGCAGCGTGAACACTAGCTATGGACAGACAAAAAAACTAGTTAACTCAGCTTTGTCTAGATATGAATGTACTACCACCATCCAAAAGCTTAAGCCTTATTTATTTTTGAGAAATCAAAACAAGCAAAGTTTGACCAAAATTTTAGAACATTCTATCAACAAATATAATACTGTGTAGATACCGTAGGAAAATATATTTTATTATCTATTTAATGATATTAATTTTGTATTTTGCATGTTACTGATTTTTGGTAAAAGCTTAGTCAAACATGGTATAGTTTGACTTTCTAAAAATAATATAAGCCCAAAGCTTTGGGATGGAGGCAGTAGTATCTAGAGCTAAAACACATCTAGATACATCCGTATCTACAGATAGTTGAGTCAATTAATTTGGATCTGAGGGAGTATCAGATTCAGACTACATCATGGTAAGTTGGTTAAAAAAATTACCCCTGGGCGGTCCCTGCCCAGCTCGGCAGTGGCATTTCGCTTCTTGTGCTGCAGATCGGGCCATGCTCCTGCAGCAGGTGGGGCGCTATTCTCGTTCCCCATAGCCTCAGCACGGAACCTGGAGGTACCAACCTGATACAGAGAATATAGAGCATGGTGTCACAGAGGCTTTACGCACAAACAGCTGAAGACATGTGCTACTTTAAGCATATTCCAGAACAGGAACAGATTGAGGATGCAGAGACCAGAGAGACACTTAAAAGGTAAAGAGTGGATAAGCAAACGGAGTACCTGCTTCGCGGGGCTGGGGACGCAGCTCAGGCTCAGCCAACTGCCCACATGCGTGGTGGCCTTACGCTCCATTGCCCCCACCGCCGAGGTCTTGCCTTTCCTGTACAAGCTGACAAAAGATACAGTGAGGATCAGCAGAAACTACAAAGGTTGCAAATGTCGACAAATAAAGGAAGAACACCCCAATCCAAGCAAAGGTAGCCCCCGCCCCCCACCCCCATCAATCACTCCCAGCTCGAGGGTGACCAGAAAGACACCCCTTTGCCCAGAATAGGAAAGAGATGCGCAAGATATCGAGGAGAGGAAAAAAGAACCGATCTCGAGAAAGGAGAGAACATTACTAGTCCTACCTAATCCGCTTGGGCTAGATGCAGCTTGCCCCTCCAAGCTGGATGCCTGGACGGTGGAGGCGAAAGGAGGGGATCGAGCTAGCGGCTTGCATCCGTCGGCAATCGGCACTCGATCGGGAGAGAAGGGGTGCTACATAAAGGGGAGGGGTAACATATTTTATTACACAGTGAACTTACTGATGTGACTAGTCATTAC
This sequence comes from Lolium multiflorum, assembly GCA_030979885.1. Lineage (NCBI taxonomy): Eukaryota > Viridiplantae > Streptophyta > Magnoliopsida > Poales > Poaceae > Lolium > Lolium multiflorum. Next base: position 333,412,873 of record CM061750.1, read on the forward strand.
ATGTCTCACTGAAACTAGGGCCCATAGTGTGGCACCCCAAATTTACTTGAAGCTGCCCGGCGGGACGCATTGGCGCGTCAAGAAACCCCCGAATTGTAGCGGGGAAATGAAACATTTCACAAAAATTCGAAATTCAAGCACACCGCCACGCGCCAAGCACGCGGCTGTTCCTTCCTCTTCCTCGGTTCCTCCTCCCCTATCCGAAAAAACCCCAAATCCCAAGCTCAAACCAAAAAAAAAACAAAAAACAAATCCCCTGGCCGCCATGCATGTCCTCGTTAACCCGCTGGAGATCGTTCCCGGACGATGCGGACCACCCGCCCTGAGATCCAGAATTCCGTCCACCTCGAGGCACTGCGTGCTGTCTCGCAGCAGCGGCTTGAGGGCGCTGAAGAGGAAGTTCCGCCGGAAAGTGCTCATGGCAACCGTGCAAGCTCACCGGCGTGCTGTATCCCGAGAGGAACTGGTCAAAGCTTTGCTATTCGCCACACACAAAAAAATTGCGGGCCAAGATCTGGTCAAAGCTTCGTCGATGGCTTGCCGCGAGAGGCTTGGAGTCCAGAGTCAATAAACTAGCTGCTCGAGGACTTGGGCGGTTTACACGGATTCATATTAACTGACTCAAGTTTGTTAGTCTAGTTAACAAATGCATCTAGATACATCCATATCTAGACAGAATTGAGTCCATTAATATGAATCAGAGGGGAGTACCTGAAAGTGTTTCATGCTACCAACTAATGCGCTGGCAGGAATCGCTGTAGAAGTAATTGTGCTACTACTTGTACGATGAACTGATTGTGTGGGTGTCGAATTTTGCAACGCGATCATCCACTGAATGCTTAATCTAGCGCCAAAGGCGTACAAATCATAACATACTACAGCACCAGAACATAAGAGTACGAATCATAAAGTAGCTCAACATTTTGCATCAGGGCTGGGTGGTCCTGAGACTACCGGGACGCCCCTGATGATCTCCGGGTGTGCATCCTCTTCAACGCAAAGCTGTGTACTCGGTCCACGGCCTCCTTCTGTAGGCTGGATAATCTCAGGTGCAGGACCTTCGTCTATGAGAGGCTCGTCATCAGTACCATCCACAGGTGCATCAGGGCTGGGTGGTCTTGAGACTACCCGGACGCCCGTGATGATCTCCGGGCGTGCATCCACTTCAACGCAAAGCTGTGTACTCGGTCCACGGCCTCCTTCTGTAGGCTGGATAATCTCAGGTGCAGGACCTTCGTCTATGAAAGGCTCGTCATCAGTACCATCCACAGGTGCATCAAACTGAGATTCATCTTCAAATCTCCCATCAAACTGAGAGACCTCTTTAACTCTATGCTTCTGCAATTAGTACATCAACCGATTAGACAAACATCTAAGGGATGCAACCTGAACAAATGCCGTTTTACATATTTACCTTCTCATCTGGCACAGCACATGTCCCAGAGCTGAAACCCGTTTCCTGAAGCAAGCGCTTTTTCTCTCCTTCCCGTCCATCCATCTGCAACAAGTTAAATTTGAGTACAGAACCTTGCACAGCAATGCAAACTATTGATTGAAACAGCGGCAGCATCAATATAAATAATTAACTACATATGCCAGCACACATACAGTGTGAGCAAGATCTGCTTCTCCTGCTAAAGGATCATTATATGGTTCACCATGCTAAACCCGCCTAACATATGTGCGGTCCATCCCAAAAATGTGTAAATGATCTGCCACTACAGGGTGAGGCCTCTTCTCACCATTCATACATGTGCAGCGCGGGCAATACACGTCCAGGTTGTGACCATCATGAGCTCTAATAAACCCCATAAAGGGTTGAACACCATTTATATATGAAGGGGAACATAAGTGTCCATGCAGTTTCCAAGTTCTGTCCATCTGTTTAATTATGAGATACAGTGGTTGGTGATTAATTTAAGGCGAAGTAGGAAATGTATATCCATCGAGTACAAAACTATACTACATGATTATGCATTTCAGCAATCATGTCGAGTACAAAACAAAAAATGCCCATCGACATTTTAGCAAACAGATCGTGTACAAAACTCTGCCATGGCATTTCAGCAAATTAACGGATCGAGTGCAGAACTGACTCTATATGCCCACGCAAATGAACAAATTGATCGATGACAAATCGAGCGGAAAACTATAAAGTGCCAATTAGTTCGAGCATACTGACGAATTTTTTTAGCAGCATCAAGAAAATATAAATCGTTAGGCTGTCTTGCCCGATACATGATTGAGCTAGAGATAGCAGCCCTACCGTGGATCAACTTGACCGCCGGTGCGTCTCGAGAAGAACGACGGGGAGGGGAAGCTTCTTCTTCGCACGGACGGGACGGGGAGGGGAAGCTCTTCGCACGGACGGGGATAAGTTGTGTACGGGTGGGTGGGGGGTCATGCGGCCGGGCCGCCGGGGTGATAATTAAGGTTGGTAGGTGGCGTTTAATGGAGTTGCGTGTGTAATTTGCCGTGCACAAGGTTGAGGAATAGGCGGTTCCCTTTGCCGCGCGCACAATTCAAACTATCCCGCCCATGTAGTTTAAATTCGCCATATTTTCGTTAAATCGACATAAAGTCATGTGAGTGGGGGAAAATTAGCAAAGTTGCTTGAAAAATAGTAAAACTCTGGAATTATCCTTTAAATATGCTCTACTTCGTGTGAAAATCGGGGTGTGGAAGCATGTTGAGCTGTTTTATTTGTACTTTCTTCATTAAAACTCCCATTTTATGCACTTTGGATGGAAAGAAATCATTTGTACATAAATTTTGACAACGCCATTTGCAAACACTAATTGTTTACATGCCAAGATGCACCCATCCACCAAATATATATGTGGCAAAAGTTTATCACAATCTAGCAGATATGCATAATTAGTGAGGGACCCCTTTTGATTTTGTGCAATTTCCACTAATTAGGTAGAGATCGAGAAGGGTTAATTAATTAGGCCATGTTAGGGGTTATGTGTTTTAATAGGTTGTGTGGATTCAAATACAACTTCTTTATTTGTGTGCTATGATTAATCAAAACTAGATCGATCGACTGCGCACACATTATTAGAGGCGCATGCCTTTGCGCACAAAGTGCATGTGTGTGTTGTTGGCCACCAACGAGAGAGAGAGAGAGAGAGAGAGAGAGAGAGAGAGAGAGAGAGAGAGAGAGAGAGCTAGAGGTAGAGAGAGCTACATACGAGAGAGCGATTGAAATCCCCAAATTAAACACATATATATGCATGGCACATTTAATTTAATTAGAGGACCGCGAGGCACCCCTGGCCTGCTTGATGCATAATTAAGTGTCATTGGCCTATATATATAGGGTTTAATTAGGGTTTAGGGTTTAGGGTTAGGAGGTTAGGGTTTAGGGTTTAATGTTTATGGTGTTTAGGGTTTAGGGATTAGGGATTAGGGTTTATTTAGGGTTTAAGGTTTAGGGATCATCGATCGAGTGCGCACACACACATTATTAGAGGCACACGCGCCTTTGCGCATAAAGTGCATGCGTATATGTGTGTGTTTTTTGGCCACCAACGACATATAGATGATCGAGAGAGAGAGATTGAAATCCCCCAAGAATATGTTCAAATATATATTAAAATATATGCACGAATTAATGCATGCATGGTAGGCCATGCATGCACACTAATTATATATATATTATGAGGAAACTTAATCAAATGTGTTTTCATTCGAGAGAACTTGTCAAAATTCAAGTTAATTAATTTATCATCGATAATTATATAATTAATTAATGAATCTCAGGGAGATGTTATACAACATATGATCGATATATAGGCCATGTATATATTAATTGGTTTTAATCTACCGTTTTTGCTAGCTAGCTGCATGCTATATATAGAGCATGTTTTTATTAGATCGGGTTATAGCTAGTATAGTTTAGGGTTATGTGTTTTAATTAACTAGGGTTTGATTAGCTAGGGGTTAGTTATATATATATGGTTTAGGGTTAATGCATGTCACATTTAATTTAACTAGAGGACCGCGAGGCACCCCTAGCCTGCTTGATGCACAATTAAGTGTCGTTGGCCTATATATATAGGGTTTAATTAGGGTTTAGGGTTAGCTAGCTGGGTTTAGGGTTTAGTGTTTTGGGTGTTTAGCTAGGGTCTAGGGTTTAGTGTTTAGTGTTTACTGTGTTTAGAGGGTCTAGGGTTTAGTGTTTAGGGTGTTTAGGGTCTAGGGTTTAGGGTCTAGTGTTTAGGGTCTATGGTTTAGGGTTTAATTAGTGTTTAGGGTGTTTAGGGTTTAGGGTTTAGTGTTTACGGTGTTTAGGGTCTAGGGTTTAGGGTTTAGTGTTTAGGGTCTAGGGTTTAGGGTTTAATTAGTGTTTAGGGTGTTTATAGGGTTTAGGGTTTAGGGTTTAGGGTTTTAGGGTTTAGGGTTTAGGGTTTAGGGTTTATGGTTTAGGGTTTACGGTGTTTAGGGTCTAGGGTTTAGGGTTTAGTACATGTTTAGGGTGTTTAGGGTCTAGGGTTTAGTGTGTTTAGGGTGTTTAGGGTTTAGGGGATTAGGGATTAGGGTTTTAGGGTTGTTTAAGGTTTAGGGATCATCGATCGAGTGCGCACACACACATTATTAGAGGCACACGCGCCTTTGCGCATAAAGTGCATGCGTATATGTGTGTGTTTTTTGGCCACCAACGACATATAGATGATCGAGAGAGAGAGATTGAAATCCCCCAAGAATATGTTCAAATATATATTAAAATATATGCACGAATTAATGCATGCATATGGTAGGCCATGCATGCACACTAATTATATATATATTATGAGGAAACTTAATCAAATGTGTTTTCATTCGAGAGAACTTGTCAAAATTCAAGTTAATTAATTTATCATCGATAATTATATAATTAATTAATGAATCTCAGGGAGATGTTATACAACATATGATCGATATATAGGCCATGTATATATTAATTGGTTTTAATCTACCGTTTTTGCTAGCTAGCTGCATGCTATATATATAGAGCATGTTTTTATTAGATCGGGTTATAGCTAGTATAGTTTAGGGTTATGTGTTTTAATTAACTAGGGTTTGATTAGCTAGGGGTTAGTTATATATATATGGTTTAGGGTTAATGCATGTCACATTTAATTTAACTAGAGGACCGCGAGGCACCCCTGGCCTGCTTGATGCACAATTAAGTGTCGTTGGCCTATATATATAGGGTTTAATTAGGGTTTAGGGTTAGCTAGCTGGGTTTAGGGTTTAGTGTTTTGGGTGTTTAGCTAGGGTCTAGGGTTTAGGGTTTAGTGTTTACTGTGTTTAGAGGGTCTAGGGTTTAGTGTTTAGGGTGTTTAGGGTCTAGGGTTTAGGGTCTAGTGTTTAGGGTCTATGGTTTAGGGTTTAATTAGTGTTTAGGGTTTAGTGTTTACGGTGTTTAGGGTCTAGGGTTTAGGGTTTAGTGTTTAGGGTCTAGGGTTTAGGTTTTAATTAGTGTTTAGGGTGTTTATAGGGTTTAGGGTTTAGTGTTTAGGGTTTAGGGTTTTAGGGTTTAGGGTTTAGGGTTTAGGGTTTAGGGTTTATGGTTTAGGGTTTACGGTGTTTAGGGTCTAGGGTTTAGGGTTTAGTGTTTAGGGTGTTTAGGGTCTAGGGTTTAGTGTGTTTAGGGTGTTTAGGGTTTAGGGGATTAGGGATTAGGGTTTTAGGGTTGTTTAAGGTTTAGGGATCATCGATCGAGTGCGCACACACATTATTAGAGGCACCCGCGCCTTTACGCATCAAGTGCATGCGTATATATGTGTGTTTTTTGGGCCACCAACGATATATAGATGATCGAGAGAGAGAGAGAGATCGATTGAAATCCCCAAGAATATGTTCAAATATACATTAAAATATATGCACGAATGCATTGTAGGCCATGCATGCACACTAATTATATATATATTATGAGGCAACTTAATCAAATGTGTTTTCATTCGAGAGAACTTGTCAAAGTTCAAGTTAATTAATTTATCACGATAATTATATAATTAATTAATGATTCTCAGGGATATGTTATACAACATGATCGATATAGGCCATGTATATTTTAATTGGTGTTAATCTACGGTTTGCTAGCTAGCTAGCTGCTATATATAGAGCATGTTTTTATTAGATCGGGTTATAGCTAGCTAGTATAGTTTAGGGTTATGTGTGTTAATTAAGTAGGGTTGATTAGCTAGGGTTAGTTACATATATATGGTTTATGGTTAATGCATGGCACATTTAATTTTATTAGAGGATCACGAGGCACCCATGACCCACTCGATCGATGCACAATTAAGTGTCGTTGGCCTATACATAGGGTTTAATTGGGGTTTAGGATTAGCTAGGGTTTAGGGTTAGGGTTAGGGTACGTTTAGGGTCTAGGGTTTAGGGTTTAGTGTTTAGGGTTTAGGGATTAGGGATTTAAGGTTTTAGGGTTGTTTAAGGTTTAGGGATCATCGATCGAGTGCGCACACACATTATTAGAGGCACCCGCGCCGTTACGCATAAATTGCATGCATATATATGTGTGTTTTTTGGGCCACCAACGATATATAGATGATCGAGAGAGAGAGATCGATTGAAATCCCCAAGAATATGTTCAAATATACATTAAAATATATGCACGAATGCATTGTAGGCCATGCATGCACACTAATTATATATATATTACGAGGCAACTTAATCAAATGTGTTTTCATTCGAGAGAACTTGTCAAAGTTCAAGTTAATTAATTTATGACGATAATTATATAATTAATTAATGAATCTCAGGGATATGTTATGCAACATGATCGATATAGGCCATGTATATTTTAATTGGTGTTAATCTACGGTTTGCTAGCTAGCTGCTATATATAGAGCATGTTTTTATTAGATCGGGTTATAGCAGCTAGCTAGTATATATAGTTTAGGGTTATGTGTTTTAATTAAGTAGGGTTGATTAGCTAGGGTTAGTTACATATATATGGTTTAGGGTTAATGCACGACACATTTAATTTTATTAGAGGATCACGAGGCACCCATGACCCGCTCGATCGATGCACAATTAAGTGTCGTTGGCCTATACAGAGGGTTTAATTGGGGTTTAGGATTAGCTAGGGTTTAGGGTTAGGGTTAGGGTTAGGGTTAGGGTATGTTTAGGGTCTAGGGTTTAGGGTTTAGTGTTTAGGGTGTTTAGGGTTTAGGGATTAGGGATTTTAAGGTTTTAGGGTTGTTTAAGGTTTAGGGATCATCGATCGAGTGCGCACACACATTATATTATTAGAGGCACCCGCGCCTTTACGCATAAATTGCATGCATATATATGTGTGTTTTTTGGGCCACCAACGATATATAGATGATCGAGAGAGAGAGAGATTGAAATCCCCAAGAATATGTTCAAATATACATTAAAATATATGCACGAATGCATTGTAGGCCATGCATGCACACTAATTATATATATATATATTATGAGGCAACTTAATCAAATGTGTTTTCATTCGAGAGAACTTGTCAAAGTTCAAGTTAATTAATTTATCACGATAATTATATAATTAATTAATGAATCTCAGGGATATGTTATACAACATGATCGATATAGGCCATGTATATTTTAATTGGTGTTAATCTACGGTTTGCTAGCTAGCTGCTATATATAGAGCATGTTTTTATTAGATCGGGTTATATCTAGTATAGTTTAGGGTTATGTGTTTTAATTAAGTAGGGTTGATTAGCTAGGGTTAGTTACATATATATGGTTTATGGTTAATGCATGGCACATTTAATTTTATTAGAGGATCGCGAGGCACCCATGACCCGCTCGATCGATGCACAATTAAGTGTCGTTGGCATATACATAGGGTTTAATTGGGGTTTAGGATTAGCTAGGGTTTAGGGTTAGGGTTAGGGTTAGGGTACGTTTAGGGTCTAGGGTTTAGGGTTTAGTGTTTAGGGTGTTTAGGGTTTAGGGATTAGGGATTTAGGGGTTTTAGGGTTGTTTAAGGTTTAGGGATCATCGATCGAGTGCGCACACACATTATTAGAGGCACCCGCGCCTTTACGCATAAATTGCATGCATATATATATATGTGTGTTTTTTGGCCACCAACGATATATAGATGATCGAGAGAGAGAGATTGAAATCCCCAAGAATATGTTCAAATATACATTAAAATATATGCACGAATGCATGGTAGGCCATGCATGCACACTAATTATATATATATATATATTATGAGGCAACTTAATCAAATGTGTTTTCATTCGAGAGAACTTGTCAAAATTAAAGTTAATTAATTTATCACGATAATTATATAATTAATTAATGAATCTCAGGGATATGTTATACAACATGATCGATATAGGCCATGTATATATTAATTGGTGTTAATCTACGGTTTGCTAGCTAGCTGCTATATATAGAGCATGTTTTTATTAGATCGGGTTATAGCAGCTAGCTAGTATAGTTTAGGGTTATGTGTTTTCATTAAGTAGGGTTGATTAGCTATGGTTAGTTACATATATATGGTTTAGGGTTAATGCATGGCACATTTAATTTAATTAGAGGACCGCGAGGCACCCCTGGCCTGCTTGATGCACAATTAAGTGTCGTTGGCCTATATATAGGGTTTAATTAGGGTTTAGGGTTAGGGTTAGGGTTTAGGGTCTAGGGTTTAGTGTTTAGGGTTTAGGGATTAGGGATTAGGGTTTCAGGGTTGTATAAGGTTTAGGGATCATCGATCGAGTGCGCACACACATTATTAGAGGCACCCGCGCCTTTGCGCATAAAGTGCATGCGTATAGTTTAGGGTTATTTGTTTTAATTAAGTAGGGTTTGATCAGCTAGGGTTAGTTACATATATATGGTTTAGGGTTAATGCATGGCACATTACATATAGTTTAAATCTCAAGAATGTTTATACATGATAGGCCATATGTGCAAAGGAATTTTTTTCCTCGTGAACTTGTCAAAATTCAAGTTTATCAGTGCCAATGGAAACTAGTCCAAAAAATTACATAGAGGACCAAAAGTACTAGACAATAACTAATAGAACCTGCAACTTTACAAAAAGGACCCCAAAACATATAGAAGAAAATCAATCGAGTCCTTCTGGACCGCACATCAGATCTCTGCTCCGCATCCTTTCCAGCAACTCCGTCGCCGGGGACGCACCACTTGGGACGGTGTCGCCGGTAGTCGCCAGGACGAAGGAGAAGAAGGGCCTCAGCAACGGCATATTGGCTCTGAGAAGGGTCGCTGAAAGTCCAAGATGTGCACGGGCAAGACGGATGACGCCGTCGTATGCCCCGAGCTTGTGAACTTTAGCAGCTTGACTTCCCCATTGGCCAGATCTGAAGCACTGACCAAAGCAAGCCTCACCGTTAGCGCCATCACATTGATGGCACCAGATCGGGGTTTGGCCGGCAAGATCCGCCAGATTCACCATAGGCCAGATCTGAAGCCGATGACGAGATCCCCGACTCCATTGCGCCATTCTGCTCATGGGAAACACTGGATCTAAGCTTACAACAACACTAACTCCCTCGGATCCAAATTAGCTGACTCAACTTTGCTTATCTAAATATGGATGTATCCACACATGTTTTTACTCTAGATACATACACGTCTAAGGAAAGTTGAATCAATTAATTTAGTTCGGAGGGTGTACAATATACAGAGAGAAGTCGGCCTCGTCTCCGGCCGGCGAGGCCGCCGGAGAGAAGGGGGAGAGGAGCCGGGGGAGTGGGAGAGACTCGAGAGAGAAAGAGAAGAGGAAGAAATGAGAGCTCCCTGGGGAAGAACATTATTTTTGTCGTTCTGCTCGTAGCTTGAAACTGAAAATTTCGGCCACGCGCCAAATCATCCCGCCGCATCCATTCGAAAATCCCGTGACCAGTTTTACCCTTTTAACCCTGGTCCGGAAGCTACAACCCACCGACCATGGAGGGCTCATTCGGTAACAATGAAATATCTTGCCTAGATCCCGAACCCTCCCCACAGGCCCACACCCACCCACCAACCATTCGCCCCATTAGCTCAAAAATACTCTCACAAGCCAAAGCTCTGACTCTCTACAGTACTAGATCTGCTTCGCCGCCGGCATACTCCTCCACAGCGTAGCCTTGATCGTGTTGGCTGTCCACCCACCTGATCCGCTCCCCCGCCGCCCTCGTCACCGACGGATCTGCTTCACCGCCGACCTCGCCACCGACGGATCTGCTTCACCGCCGACCTCGCCACCGACGGATCTGCTTCACCGCCGACCTCGCCACCGACTACCTCGCCGCAGCGGCTGTATCAACTTCACCGAATACCTTGCCAGCCAACCAGATCTGCTTCACTAACGCCCGCTTCTACTGAAACATGGTCGATTCATCGTCTCCCGCGTTCGCCGCCGCTGGAATGCAAGTTGCCGCCCCCGTCCACCCCGCCGCAGCTTGGTTAGTACGCTGGCCCGTTAGATCGCGGTGTTTCTTTAGCCATGTTTTGTGTAGTTATTTGCAGATCTCATATGCCGTTAACTTTCTTGATGTGTTGCTTCGCATGAAGTTTGTTTAAATGTTGTACAGTACAAAAGCATTATCCGGTCGCTACCATCCTGTTCATTCTACTGACACCTGTGTGCATCCACATATTTATAGCCTTGTACCCATTCATTTGCTGCCAACTGTTTTTGTACTGCATGCTATTGTCGCACTGCTTTTATAGTCGTGCTATGGGCATTTCCAATCTGCTTGTTCTTATACCACGTCATTAGCTCACCGCTAGCTGTTTTCTCGTGTCTGCTATTCTCACACTGCTTTTATAATCATGCTATGTGCATTTCCAATCTGCTTGCTCTTATACCTCGTCTTTAGCTTATATAGTTATTGCTGCGTGCATGTCTGGTCTTTGTATTATCGTAGACTGACTTGTCAATGTTATTTTTCCTTGGGATTGATCATGCGAACCACTTATTAGAACATCCAACATTAACAGCGGGGACGCTAGGTAAGGTTGGAATCTGAGTTCGTGGTTGGTAATTTTGGCAGTTTACTTCCGTTATTATCTATAACCTATATGCATTGTTCCTTATGCAAGAGATTAACACTTGGAACCCTGCCATAGCAATGCCATTCATGCTTTACTATGTTTCTGCCTATTTGATATGCTTGTCTTGGAGAAACTTCGAGGGTGATTTGAACCTGACATTTGGTCATTCTTAATGCCAGTTTACTTTATGTGTAAAACCTTGGCATTACCCTACTCTAAATCTGAATGTCTGAAATTCGTATCTCATGCAAAGCAACATCTAGTTGGTTTTAATTTGATATCTGGTAACTATTGGCTTATTCATTTGGCAGCTCAAGTTTTTTGTTATTTGAAACCAGCTGACTTGGTCTTAAATGTGATATCTAAACACAGATTAAGGACAATGGAGCAGGAGGATTAGCATTTCACTTGATGGCTGAACCTAAAATGATAGGCATGTTGACCACGACTAGTGCACGCAAGAGAAGGACCTGCAGTGAGCCAGTATGTGCTTAGTACATGCATCTTATCTTATCTTGTGCTTATTTCTGCTACATGCTGTTATCTGATCTCTACATTGCGTAATACATGTTTGAATAGTTAATTGTTGTAACTATGTTTACAATGTTACCAGAATGCTGTTTTAATGAAGCAGTCATCATTAGAAGATAGTCGCCAAAAAAGGATCTGTAGCGACCCTGTGCAACATTATGATGTAAGTTTGTGCTTAGTACAAGTTCCATACATGTCTTATTTATGCAACTTGTTATTATCTTATATCTACATTGCATAATAAATGTTTGCATAGTTCATCGTTTAACTCTTTTTGCATTATTATCAGAATGCAGTTGTGATGAAGCAATCTTCATTAACTGTGAGGCCCACAAAAAGTTCTGATCTTTCTTCTGATGCATCTTCTCATAGCCGTCAACCTAGACCATTTCTTTCATCAGACAGTAAATATCTCAAGGCTGTACTTTATAAAAGACATGGTATTGCTGCTTTAAGATCTGTAGCTGATATGTTGACAAAGAGTACACAAGATTCAATCAAGGCGATTGCCAAATGTCAACCTGTTATTGATGATGCTAATAGAAGTCCTCAATGATTCTATGTAATTTTTTTATTTGGGCACATTAATTGCCTTGTAATTTTCCTATTTGTTTTATTTGTGTATGTAATTGTGTGTATCATTGAAATCAGATTTTAGGCTCATGAAATTTAATGCAAGTTGACTAGTCAAACAAGTAGGGCCCTACAACAGATTGGGCCGGCCCACTTACAGTAGTGTGGGACCCACTTTCATTTTGGGCCGGCCCACTTCTTTAGTAGGCCGGCCCGGTTACACGATAGTGGGCTCCACATGCTTATTGGGCCGGCCCACTTGCTCTATGGTGGTCCCACATGGTAAATGGGCCGGCCCTTTAATAGGAAGGTGGGACCCACCTGTGTTTTGACCCGGCCCACTATCTTGTTGGGCCGGCCCACTTTCTAGATGGTGGACCCCACATACCAAATGGGCCGCCCACTTTCTATATGGTGGACCCCACACACCAAATGGGCGGCCCTTTAACAGGATGGTGGGACCCACTGTGTTTTGGCCCGCCCACTATCTCGTTGGGCCGGCCCACTTTCTACATGGTGGACCCCACATACCAAATGGGCCGGCCCATTAACAGGAATGTGGGACCCACATGTGTTTTTGGCCCGCCCATCTTGGTGGGCCAGCCCACTTGCTATATTGTGGACCCCACATACTAAATGGGCCGGCCCTTTAACAGGAAGATGGGTCCCACCTGTGTTTTTGGCCCGGCCCACTATCTTGTTGGGCCGGCCACTTGATATATGGTGGACCCCACACACTAAATGGGCCGGCCCTTTAACGGAAAGTGGGACCCACCTGTTTTTGGCCCGGCCCACTAGCTTGTTGGGCCGGCCCACTTGCTATACGGTGGACCCCACACACTAAATGGGCCGGCCTTTTAACAGTGGGACCCACTGTGTTTTTGGCCCCCACTTGCTTCTTGGGCGCCTCTGTAAGGTGGACCCCACATGTTAAATGGGCCGCCCATTTAACTTTTGACCAGTCAACATTAGAGGTTAGGCCCGGCCCACGTAACTAATGGACCGGCCCAGCTATATAGTTGACCGGTCAAACTATGTCATCTGGCCCGGCCCGCTTAAGACGTGGCAGGCCTCGTGTGGGCCTACCATCTACCACGGGGTTTCAGCCGGTTAACGCCGTTAACTGGCAGTTAACGGCGTCTGCCACGTGTCAGTTTGCATGACGTCAGCAGTCAACGGGCTCCCGAAAACACTTCCGCAACGGTCCGATTTTCCGTGGCGGAAGGGCGCCCAAGCGCGACGGACCGAAAAAATCGTCGTTGGACTTTGCCTGACGCAGTTTCCACAACGGAACCCATATCGTCGGGTTAGGCCCATAGGCGACGAAAAATACCCCTTAGCGGACGATTTTGAGACGTTGTCTATCAGAACTTTTCTTGTAGTGTATGTCATATCGTAAGCAATCAAGTTGATAAACAAGGTCTAGATATATCCAAACCAGACAAATCATGTATCTACCCCCTGTCGATCTTATGAAGTCTAGCATGAAGGGAAGTCGTTTTCGGTTTCAAACATGGAAATTTCAAGAACATCCCAAAAGCTTCCATTTTAGAGTGACTAAGAAGGATACAGACTTCCTTTTTTATTTTCATGTTTTAAACTTGTTTAAATCTTGGTCAAACCAAGGATTTGACCAAGATTCAAATGGGCCTAAAAATTTAGAAAAAAATCAAAAGAGAATGAAAAACCAAATCACATTGTCTTCTTATGTCATATCGTAAGCATTCATGTTGATAAACAAGGTCTAGACATATATATATTCAAACCAGAAAAGCATGTATATATCTACCCCTAAAACCCAAATTAAACTCAGTCAATCATGAAGAGAAGTGGTTTTGGGTTTCAAACATGGAAATTTCAAGAACCTCCCAAAAGCTTCATTTTAGAGTGACTAAGAAGGATCCAGGCTTACTTATTCGTTTTCACGTGTTAAACTTGTCTAAATCTTGGTCAAACCTAGGATTTGACCAAGATATGATTCAAATGCGCAGAAAATTAAAAAAATCAGAAAAATAAAAAACAAAGTACATAGTCTTCTTATGTCATATATATAGTAAGCGCATTAAAGTTGATAAACAAGGTCTGGACATATTCAAACCATACAAATCATGTATCTATACCCCTAACCCTAAACTTTGTCTTATGAAGTCAAGCATGAAGAGAAGTGGTTTTGGGTTTCAAACATGGAAATTTCAAAAACCTCCCACAAACTTCATTTTAAAGTGACTGAGAAGGTTACATGCTTCCCTTTTCATTTTAATGTTTTAAACTTGTTTAAATTATCTTGGTCAAACCTAGGATTTCATGAAGATACAAATGGGTGGGCACAATATTCAAAAAAATCAGAAAAATGAAAAACCAAATCACATTGTCTTCTTATGTCATATCGTAAGCAATCAAGTTGATAAACAAGGTCTAGATATATCCAAACCAGACAAATCATGTATCTACCCCCTGTCGATCTTATGAAGTCTAGCATGAAGGGAAGTCATTTTCGGTTTCAAACATGGAAATTTCAAGAACATCCCAAAAGCTTCCATTTTAGAGTGACTAAGAAGGATACAGACTTCCTTTTTTATTTTCATGTTTTAAACTTGTTTAAATCTTGGTCAAACCAAGGATTTGACCAAGATTCAAATGGGCCTAAAAATTTAGAAAAAAATCAAAAGAGAATGAAAAACCAAAGCACATAGCATTCTTATGTCATATGTATAGTAAGCATTCAAGTTGATAAACAAGGTCTAGACATATATATTCAAACCAGAAAAATCATGTATATATCTACCCCTAAACCCCTAATTAAACTCAGTCAATCATGAAGAGAAGTGGTTTTGGGTTTCAAACATGGAAATTTCAAGAACCTCCCAAAAGCTTCATTTTAGAGTGACTAAGAAGGATCCAGGCTTACTTATTCGTTTTCACGTGTTAAACTTGTCTAAATCTTGGTCAAACCTAGGATTTGACCAAGATATGATTCAAATGCGCAGAAAATAAAAAAAATCAGAAAAATGAAAAACCAAAGTACATAGTCTTCTTATGTCATATAGTAAGCATATTCAAGTTGATAAACAAGGTTTGGACATATTCAAACCATACAAATCATGTATCTATACCCCCTAACCCTAAACTTTGTCTTATGAAGTCAAGCATGAAGAAAAGTGGTTTTGGGTTTCAAACATGGAAATTTCAAAAACCTCCCAAAAACTTCATTTTAGAGTGACTGAGAAGGTTACATGCTTCCCTTTTCATTTTCATGTTTTAAACTTGTTTAAATTAGCTTGGTCAAACCTAGGATTTCATGAAGATACAAATGGGTGGGCACAATATTCAAAAAAATCAGAAAAATGGAAAACCAAATCACATTGTCTTCTTATGTCATATCGTAAGCATTCAAGTTGATAAACAAGGTCTAGATATATCCAAACCAGACAAATCATGTATCTACCCCCTGTCGATCTTATGAAGTCTAGCATGAAGGGAAGTCGTTTTCGGTTTCAAACATGGAAATTTCAAGAACATCCCAAAAGCTTCATTTTAGAGTAACTAAGAAGGATACAGACTTCCCTTTTCATTTTCATGTTTTAAACTTGTTTAAATCTTGGTCAAACCAAGGATTTGACCAAGATTCAAATGGCCCTAAAAATTCAGAAAAAAATCAAAAGAATGAAAAACCAAAGCACATAGCATTCTTATGTCATATGTATAGTAAGCATTCAAGTTGATAAACCAGGTCTAGACATATTCAAACCAGAAAAATCATGTATATATCTACCCCTAAAACCCTAAACTCTGTCTTATGAAGTCAATCATGAAGAGAAGTGGTTTTGGGTTTCAAACATGGAAATTTCAAGAACCTCCCAAAAGATTTATTTTAGAGTGACTAATAAGGATCCATGCTTACCTTTTCATTTTCACAATTTAAACTTGTTTAAATCTTTGTCAAACCTATGATTTGACCAAGATTCAAATATATGGGCATAAAATTCAAAAAAAATCAGAAAAATGAAAAACAAAAGCATATAGTCTTCTTATGTCATATAGTAAGCATTCAAGTTGATAAATTAACAAGGTTTGGACATATTCAAACCATACAAATCATGTATCTACCCCTAACCCTAAACTCGGTCGATCTTATGAAGTGTAGCATGAAGAGAGGTCGTTTTGGGTTTCAAACATGGAAATTTCAAGAACATCCCAAAATGCTTCATTTTAGAGTGACTAAGAAGGATCCAGGCTTACTTATTCGTTTTCACGTGTTAAACTTGTCTAATCTTGGTCAAACCTAGGATTTGACCAAGATTCAAATGCGCAGAAAATTAAAAAAATCAGAAAAATGAAAACCAAAGTACATAGTCTTCTTATGTCATATAGTAAGCATATTCAAGTTGATAAACAAGGTTTGAACCTTGATCTGTAGTACTGGGCAAAACCCTAGTTTAACCTATTTAATTATAGATTCGTAGGTTGATTTTTCTACCTTTTTATTATTACTAACCTATTTAATTATAGATTCGTAGGTTGATTTTTCTACCTTTTTATTATTACTATGCAGCACAAGTGTGTTTGCCCGTCGAGTGAAACTCGGAGGAAGAGGGATCACTCGGAAGGAGAGAAGAAGGGAGAGAATTATGGTGTCTCCCCTTTTTCGGGTGATGATGTTGACTTTTGTGCAGGGTTTGTCAGTGAGCAGGAGGTGCGAGCGAGCGAGCGAGCGAGTCGAGCGAGGCCGAGAATGAGAGAGATTTGTTTTTTTGTGAGAGGGACAACCGAAGGATCCAGAAGGACCCACAGACTTCCAATACGCATCCTGATGCGTCTTCTCTTGACAAAGAAGATGGCTGGGAGTTTGCGTACCTATTGCACGTGACTTGTGCTCACTGAAGTGTGGGACCTCACGCGTGGGCACCACACGTAAGTGACAGACCTGTTGGTGTAAAAACTCGGTTGATTATTATAGTGCATTAGAACAAAGTTTCCTATGGATTCAAGGGTAGGAAATCCAAGTTAACTCATTTACATGACATTATTTTTCTTATGTCATATAGTAAGCATTAAAGTTGATAAACAATGTCTAGACATATTCAAACCAGACAAATCATGTATCTATACCCCTAACCCCTAAACTCTGTCTTATGAAGTCAAGCATGTGAAGAGATGTGGTTTTGGGTTTCAAACATGGAAATTTCAAAAACCTCCCAAAAGCTTCATTTTAGAGTGCCTAAGAAGGATACATGCTTCCCTTTTCATTTTCATGTTTTATAAAACTTGTTTTAATTATCTTGGTCAAACCTAGGATTTGACGAAGATACAAATGGGTGGGCAAAAAATTAAAAAAATCAGAAAAATGAAAAACCAAATCACATTGTCTTCTTATGTCATATCGTAAGCAATCAAGTTGATAAACAAGGTCTAGATATATCCAAACCAGACAAATCATGTATCTACCCCCTGTCGATCTTATGAAGTCTAGCATGAAGGGAAGTCGTTTTCGGTTTCAAACATGGAAATTTCAAGAACATCCCAAAAGCTTCCATTTTAGAGTGACTAAGAAGGATACAGACTTCCTTTTTCATGTTTTAAACTTGTTTAAATCTTGGTCAAACCAAGGATTTGACCAAGATTCAAATGGGCCTAAAAATTTAGAAAAAAATCAAAAGAGAATGAAAAACCAAATCACATTGTCTTCTTATGTCATATCGTAAGCATTCATGTTGATAAACAAGGTCTAGACATATATATATTCAAACCAGAAAAGCATGTATATATCTACCCCTAAAACCCAAATTAAACTCATCAAATCATGAAGAGAAGTGGTTTTGGGTTTCAAACATGGAAATTTCAAGAACCTCCCAAAAGCTTCATTTTAGAGTGACTAAGAAGGATCCAGGCTTACTTATTCGTTTTCACGTGTTAAACTTGTCTAAATCTTGGTCAAACCTAGGATTTGACCAAGATATGATTCAAATGCGCAGAAAATTAAAAAAATCAGAAAAATGAAAAACCAAAGTACATAGTCTTCTTATGTCATATAGTAAGCATATTCAAGTTGATAAACAAGGTTTGGACATATTCAAACCATACAAATCATGTATCTATACCCCTAACCCTAAACTTTGTCTTATGAAGTCAAGCATGAAGAGAAGTGGTTTTGGGTTTCAAACATGGAAATTTCAAAAACCTCCAAAAAACTTCATTTTAGAGTGACTGAGAAGGTTACATGCTTCCCTTTTCATTTTCATGTTTTAAACTTGTTTAAATTAGCTTGGTCAAACCTAGGATTTCATGAAGATACAAATGGGTGGGCACAATATTCAAAAAAATCAGAAAAATGAAAAACCAAATCACATTGTCTTCTTATGTCATATCGTAAGCATTCAAGTTGATAAACAAGGTCTAGATATATCCAAACCAGACAAATCATGTATCTACCCCCTGTCGATCTTATGAAGTCTAGCATGAAGGGAAGTCGTTTTCGGTTTCAAACATGGAAATTTCAAGAACATCCCAAAAGCTTCCATTTTAGAGTGACTAAGAAGGATATACAGACTTCCCTTTTTCATTTTCATGTTTTAAACTTGTTTAAATCCTTGTCAAACCAAAGATTTTGACCAAGATTCAAATGGGCCTAAAAATTTAGAAAAAAAATCAAAAGAGAATGAAAAACCAAAGCACATAGCATTCTTATGTCATATGTATAGTAAGCATTCAAGTTGATAAACCAGGTCTAGACATATTCAAACCAGAAAAATCATGTATATATCTACCCCTAAAACCCTAAACTCTGTCTTATGAAGTCAATCATGAAGAGAAGTGGTTTTGGGTTTCAAACATGGAAATTTCAAGAACCTCCCAAAAGATTTATTTTAGAGTGACTAATAAGGATCCATGCTTACCTTTTCATTTTCACAATTTAAACTTGTTTAAATCTTTGTCAAACCTATGATTTGACCAAGATTCAAATATATGGGCATAAAATTCAAAAAAAAATCAGAAAAATGAAAAACAAAAGCATATAGTCTTCTTATGTCATATAGTAAGCATTCAAGTTGATAAATTAACAAGGTTTGGACATATTCAAACCATACAAATCATGTATCTACCCCTAACCCTAAACTCGGTCGATCTTATGAAGTGTAGCATGAAGAGAGGTCGTTTTGGGTTTCAAACATGGAAATTTCAAGAACATCCCAAAATGCTTCATTTTAGAGTGACTAAGAAGGATCCAGGCTTACTTATTCGTTTTCACGTGTTAAACTTGTCTAATCTTGGTCAAACCTAGGATTTGACCAAGATTCAAATGCGCAGAAAATTAAAAAAATCAGAAAAATGAAAACCAAAGTACATAGTCTTCTTATGTCATATAGTAAGCATATTCAAGTTGATAAACAAGGTTTGAACCTTGATCTGTAGTACTGGGCAAAACCCTAGTTTAACCTATTTAATTATAGATTCGTAGGTTGATTTTTCTACCTTTTTATTATTACTAACCTATTTAATTATAGATTCGTAGGTCGATTTTTCTACCTTTTTATTATTACTATGCAGCACATGTGTGTTTGCCCGTCGAGTGAAACTCGGAGGAAGAGGGATTACTCGGAAGGAGAGAAGAAGGGAGAGCATTATGGTGTCTCCCCTTTTTTGGGTGATGATGTTGACTTTTGTGCAGGGTTTGTCAGTGAGCAGGAGGTGCGAGCGAGCGAGCGAGCGAGTCGAGCGAGGCCGAGAATGAGAGAGATTTGTTTTTTTGTGAGAGGGACAACCGAAGGATCCAGAAGGACCCACAGACTTCCAATACGCATCCTGATGCGTCTTCTCTTGACAAAGAAGATGGCTGGGAGTTTGCGTACCTATTGCACGTGACTTGTGCTCACTGAAGTGTGGGACCTCACGCGTGGGCACCACACGTAAGTGACAGACCTGTTGGTGTAAAAACTCGGTTGATTATTATAGTGCATTAGAACAAAGTTTCCTATGGATTCAAGGGTAGGAAATCCAAGTTAACTCATTTACATGACATTATTTTTCTTATGTCATATAGTAAGCATTAAAGTTGATAAACAATGTCTAGACATATTCAAACCAGACAAATCATGTATCTATACCCCTAACCCCTAAACTCTGTCTTATGAAGTCAAGCATGTGAAGAGATGTGGTTTTGGGTTTCAAACATGGAAATTTCAAAAACCTCCCAAAAGCTTCATTTTAGAGTGCCTAAGAAGGATACATGCTTCCCTTTTCATTTTCATGTTTTATAAAACTTGTTTTAATTATCTTGGTCAAACCTAGGATTTGACGAAGATACAAATGGGTGGGCAAAAAATTAAAAAAATCAGAAAAATGAAAAACCAAATCACATTGTCTTCTTATGTCATATCGTAAGCAATCAAGTTGATAAACAAGGTCTAGATATATCCAAACCAGACAAATCATGTATCTACCCCCTGTCGATCTTATGAAGTCTAGCATGAAGGGAAGTCGTTTTCGGTTTCAAACATGGAAATTTCAAGAACATCCCAAAAGCTTCCATTTTAGAGTGACTAAGAAGGATACAGACTTCCTTTTTTATTTTCATGTTTTAAACTTGTTTAAATCTTGGTCAAACCAAGGATTTGACCAAGATTCAAATGGGCCTAAAAATTTAGAAAAAAATCAAAAGAGAATGAAAAACCAAATCACATTGTCTTCTTATGTCATATCGTAAGCATTCATGTTGATAAACAAGGTCTAGACATATATATATTCAAACCAGAAAAGCATGTATATATCTACCCCTAAAACCCAAATTAAACTCAGTCAATCATGAAGAGAAGTGGTTTTGGGTTTCAAACATGGAAATTTCAAGAACCTCCCAAAAGCTTCATTTTAGAGTGACTAAGAAGGATATATCCAGGCTTACTAATTCGTTTTCACGTGTTAAACTTGTCTAAATCTTGGTCAAACATAGGATTTGACCAAGATATGATTCAAATGCGCAGAAAATTAAAAAAATCAGAAAAATAAAAAACAAAGTACATAGTCTTCTTATGTCATATATATAGTAAGCGCATTAAAGTTGATAAACAAGGTCTGGACATATTCAAACCATACAAATCATGTATCTATACCCCTAACCCTAAACTTTGTCTTATGAAGTCAAGCATGAAGAGAAGTGGTTTTGGGTTTCAAACATGGAAATTTCAAAAACCTCCCACAAACTTCATTTTAAAGTGACTGAGAAGGTTACATGCTTCCCTTTTCATTTTAATGTTTTAAACTTGTTTAAATTATCTTGGTCAAACCTAGGATTTCATGAAGATACAAATGGGTGGGCACAATATTCAAAAAAATCAGAAAAATGAAAAACCAAATCACATTGTCTTCTTATGTCATATCGTAAGCAATCAAGTTGATAAACAAGGTCTAGATATATCCAAACCAGACAAATCATGTATCTACCCCCTGTCGATCTTATGAAGTCTAGCATGAAGGGAAGTCATTTTCGGTTTCAAACATGGAAATTTCAAGAACATCCCAAAAGCTTCCATTTTAGAGTGACTAAGAAGGATACAGACTTCCTTTTTTATTTTCATGTTTTAAACTTGTTTAAATCTTGGTCAAACCAAGGATTTGACCAAGATTCAAATGGGCCTAAAAATTTAGAAAAAAATCAAAAGAGAATGAAAAACCAAAGCACATAGCATTCTTATGTCATATGTATAGTAAGCATTCAAGTTGATAAACAAAGTCTAGACATATATATTCAAACCAGAAAAATCATGTATATATCTACCCCTAAACCCCTAATTAAACTCAGTCAATCATGAAGAGAAGTGGTTTTGGGTTTCAAACATGGAAATTTCAAGAACCTCCCAAAAGCTTCATTTTAGAGTGACTAAGAAGGATCCAGGCTTACTTATTCGTTTTCACGTGTTAAACTTGTCTAAATCTTGGTCAAACCTAGGATTTGACCAAGATATGATTCAAATGCGCAGAAAATTAAAAAAATCAGAAAAATGAAAAACCAAAGTACATAGTCTTCTTATGTCATATAGTAAGCATATTCAAGTTGATAAACAAGGTTTGGACATATTCAAACCATACAAATCATGTATCTATACCCCTAACCCTAAACTTTGTCTTATGAAGTCAAGCATGAAGAAAAGTGGTTTTGGGTTTCAAACATGGAAATTTCAAAAACCTCCCAAAAACTTCATTTTAGAGTGACTGAGAAGGTTACATGCTTCCCTTTTCATTTTTATGTTTTAAACTTGTTTAAATTAGCTTGGTCAAACCTAGGATTTCATGAAGATACAAATGGGTGGGCACAATATTCAAAAAAATCAGAAAAATGGAAAACCAAATCACATTGTCTTCTTATGTCATATCGTAAGCATTCAAGTTGATAAACAAGGTCTAGATATATCCAAACCAGACAAATCATGTATCTACCCCCTGTCGATCTTATGAAGTCTAGCATGAAGGGAAGTCGTTTTTTTCAAACATGGAAATTTCAAGAACATCCCAAAAGCTTCATTTTAGAGTAACTAAGAAGGATACAGACTTCCCTTTTCATTTTCATGTTTTAAACTTGTTTAAATCTTGGTCAAACCAAGGATTTGACCAAGATTCAAATGGCCCTAAAAATTCAGAAAAAAATCAAAAGAATGAAAAACCAAAGCACATAGCATTCTTATGTCATATGTATAGTAAGCATTCAAGTTGATAAACCAGGTCTAGACATATTCAAACCAGAAAAATCATGTATATATCTACCCCTAAAACCCTAAACTCTGTCTTATGAAGTCAATCATGAAGAGAAGTGGTTTTGGGTTTCAAACATGGAAATTTCAAGAACCTCCCAAAAGATTTATTTTAGAGTGACTAATAAGGATCCATGCTTACCTTTTCATTTTCACAATTTAAACTTGTTTAAATCTTTGTCAAACCTATGATTTGACCAAGATTCAAATATATGGGCATAAAATTCAAAAAAATCAGAAAAATGAAAAACAAAAGCATATAGTCTTCTTATGTCATATAGTAAGCATTCAAGTTGATAAATTAACAAGGTTTGGACATATTCAAACCATACAAATCATGTATCTACCCCTAACCCTAAACTCGGTCGATCTTATGAAGTGTAGCATGAAGAGAGGTCGTTTTGGGTTTCAAACATGGAAATTTCAAGAACATCCCAAAATGCTTCATTTTAGAGTGACTAAGAAGGATCCAGGCTTACTTATTCGTTTTCACGTGTTAAACTTGTCTAATCTTGGTCAAACCTAGGATTTGACCAAGATTCAAATGCGCAGAAAATTAAAAAAATCAGAAAAATGAAAACCGAAGTACATAGTCTTCTTATGTCATATAGTAAGCATATTCAAGTTGATAAACAAGGTTTGAACCTTGATCTGTAGTACTGGGCAAAACCCTAGTTTAACCTATTTAATTATAGATTCGTAGGTTGATTTTTCTACCTTTTTATTATTACTAACCTATTTAATTATAGATTCGTAGGTTGATTTTTCTACTTTTTATTATTACTATGCAACACATGTGTGTTTGCCCGTCGAGTGAAACTCGGAGGAAGAGGGATCACTCGGAAGGAGAGAAGAAGGGAGAGAATTATGGTGTCTCCCCTTTTTCGGGTGATGATGTTGACTTTTGTGCAGGGTTTGTCAGTGAGCAGGAGGTGCGAGCGAGCGAGCGAGTCGAGCGAGGCCGAGAATGAGAGAGATTTGTTTTTTTTTGTGAGAGGGACAACCGAAGGATCCAGAAGGACCCACAGACTTCCAATACGCATCCTGATGCGTCTTCTCTTGACAAAGAAGATGGCTGGGAGTTTGCGTACCTATTGCACGTGACTTGTGCTCACTGAAGTGTGGGACCTCACGCGTGGGCACCACACGTAAGTGACAGACCTGTTGGTGTAAAAACTCGGTTGATTATTATAGTGCATTAGAACAAAGTTTCCTATGGATTCAAGGGTAGGAAATCCAAGTTAACTCATTTACATGACATTATTTTTCTTATGTCATATAGTAAGCATTAAAGTTGATAAACAATGTCTAGACATATTCAAACCAGACAAATCATGTATCTATACCCCTAACCCCTAAACTCTGTCTTATGAAGTCAAGCATGTGAAGAGATGTGGTTTTGGGTTTCAAACATGGAAATTTCAAAAACCTCCCAAAAGCTTCATTTTAGAGTGCCTAAGAAGGATACATGCTTCCCTTTTCATTTTCATGTTTTATAAAACTTGTTTTAATTATCTTGGTCAAACCTAGGATTTGACGAAGATACAAATGGGTGGGCAAAAAATTAAAAAAATCAGAAAAATGAAAAACCAAATCACATTGTCTTCTTATGTCATATCGTAAGCAATCAAGTTGATAAACAAGGTCTAGATATATCCAAACCAGACAAATCATGTATCTACCCCCTGTCGATCTTATGAAGTCTAGCATGAAGGGAAGTCGTTTTCGGTTTCAAACATGGAAATTTCAAGAACATCCCAAAAGCTTCCATTTTAGAGTGACTAAGAAGGATATACAGACTTCCCTTTTTCATTTTCATGTTTTAAACTTGTTTAAATCCTTGTCAAACCAAAGATTTTGACCAAGATTCAAATGGGCCTAAAAATTTAGAAAAAAAATCAAAAGAGAATGAAAAACCAAAGCACATAGCATTCTTATGTCATATGTATAGTAAGCATTCAAGTTGATAAACCAGGTCTAGACATATTCAAACCAGAAAAATCATGTATATATCTACCCCTAAAACCCTAATTACTCTGTCTTATGAAGTCAATCATGAAGAGAAGTGGTTTTGGGTTTCAAACATGGAAATTTCAAGAACCTCCCAAAAGATTTATTTTAGAGTGACTAATAAGGATCCATGCTTACCTTTTCATTTTCACAATTTAAACTTGTTTAAATCTTTGTCAAACCTATGATTTGACCAAGATTCAAATATATGGGCATAAAATTCAAAAAAATCAGAAAAATGAAAAACAAAAGCATATAGTCTTCTTATGTCATATAGTAAGCATTCAAGTTGATAAATTAACAAGGTTTGGACATATTCAAACCATACAAATCATGTATCTACCCCTAACCCTAAACTCGGTCGATCTTATGAAGTGTAGCATGAAGAGAGGTCGTTTTGGGTTTCAAACATGGAAATTTCAAGAACATCCCAAAATGCTTCATTTTAGAGTGACTAAGAAGGATCCAGGCTTACTTATTCGTTTTCACGTGTTAAACTTGTCTAATCTTGGTCAAACCTAGGATTTGACCAAGATTCAAATGCGCAGAAAATTAAAAAAATCAGAAAAATGAAAACCGAAGTACATAGTCTTCTTATGTCATATAGTAAGCATATTCAAGTTGATAAACAAGGTTTGAACCTTGATCTGTAGTACTGGGCAAAACCCTAGTTTAACCTATTTAATTATAGATTCGTAGGTTGATTTTTCTACCTTTTTATTATTACTAACCTATTTAATTATAGATTCGTAGGTCGATTTTTCTACCTTTTTATTATTACTATGCAGCACATGTGTGTTTGCCCGTCGAGTGAAACTCGGAGGAAGAGGGATTACTCGGAAGGAGAGAAGAAGGGAGAGCATTATGGTGTCTCCCCTTTTTCGGGTGATGATGTTGACTTTTGTGCAGGGTTTGTCAGTGAGCAAACCCTAGGATTTGACAAGATTCAAATGGGCATCAAAATTCAAAAAAAATCAGAAAAACCAAGCAATGGGTTTCTTATGTCATATAGTAAGCATTAAAGTTGATAAACAAGGTCTAGACATATTCAAACCAGACAAATCAGTATATATCTACCCCTAACCCTAAACTCTGTCTTATGAAGTCAAGCATGAAGAGAAGTGGTTTTGGGTTTCAAACATGGAAATTTCAAGAACCTCCCAAAAGCTTCATTTTAGAGTGACTAAGAAAGGATCCAGGCTTCCCTTTTCATTTTCATGTTTTAAACTTGTTTAAATTATCTTGGTCAAACCTAGGATTTCATGAAGATACAAATGGGTGGGCACAATATTCAAAAAAATCAGAAAAATGAAAAACCAAAGCACATAGTCTTCTTATGTCATATAGTTAGCATTAAAGTTGTTAAACAAGGTCTAGACATATTCAAACTAGACAAACCAAATGTATCTACACCCCCTGACCCCTAAACTCTATCTTATGAAGTCAGGCATGAAGAGAAGTGGTTTTGGGTTTCAAACATGGAATTTTCAAAAACCTCCCAAAAACTTCATTTTAGAGTGACTAAGAAGTATACATGCTTCCCTTTTCATATTCATGTTTTAAACTTGTTTAAATTATCTTGGTCAAACGACCTAGGATTTGACAAGATTCAAATGGGCATCAAAATTCAAAAAAAATCAGAAAAATGAAAAACAAAAGCAAATAGTTTTCTTATGTCATATAGTAAGCATTCAAGTTGATAAACAAGGTCTAGACATATTCAAACCAGAAAAATCATGTATATATCTACCCCTAACCCTAAACTAATCTGTCGATCTTATGAAGTCAATCATGAAGAGAAGTGGTTTTGGGTTTCAAACATGGAAATTTCAAGAACCTCCCAAAAGCTTCATTTTAGAGTGACTAAGAAGGATCTAGGCTTACTTATTCGTTTTCACGTGTTAAACTTGTCTAAATCTTGGTCAAATTTAGGATTTGACCAAGATTCAAATGCGCAGAAAATTAAAAAAATCAGAAAAATGAAAAACCAAAGTACATAGTCTTCTTATGTCATATAGTAAGCATATTCAAGTTGATAAACAAGGTCTAGACATATTCAAAGTTTCAAACTAGACAAACCATGTATCTACCCCCTAACCCCTAAACTCTGTCTTATGAAGTCAAGCATGAAGAGAAGTGGTTTTGGGTTTCAAACATGGAAATTTCAAAAACCTCCCAAAAACTTCATTTTAGAGTGACTAAGAAGGATACATGCTTCCCTTTTCATTTCCATGTTTTAAACTTGTTTAAATTATCTTGGTCAAACCTAGGATTTGACAAGATTCAAATGGGCATCAAAATTCAAAAAAATCAGAAAAATGAAAAACCAAAGCAAATAGTTTTCTTATGTCATATAGTAAGAATTAAAGTTGATAAACAAGGTCTAGACATATTCAAACCAAACAAATCATGTATATATCTACCCCTAACCCTAAACTCTGTCTTATGAAGTCAAGCATGGAAATTTCAAGAACATCCCAAAAGCTTCATTTTAGAGTGACTAAGAAGGATCCATGCTTACCTTTTCATATATTTTAAACTTGTTTAAATCTTTGTCAAACCTAGGATTTGACCAAAAGATTCAAATGGGCATAAAATTCAAAAAAATCAGAAAAATGAAAAACACTACGAACAGTGAACAATACTGTTTCGCGTCCCTACAGTACACCATGTACAGTGTTGCGAGTGACCTGTGTCCTTCACGGATAGAGATCAGGTGACATGCACCTTTCGCATGTCACCTGGTGACATGCGGCTTAAATCTAAATTTAAATATTGCGTAAAAATCATGTCCCAACCTATAGCCCTCTCGATTTATAGGCCCCTGCCGCCTCTCCCCATTCACTTCACTTCTCGCTACCTCACTCCTCTCGATTTATAGGCCCCTGCCGCCTCTCCCCATTCATCTTCAAAATCCTATAGCCCCAACCTGTACAGTGCTCGTCGGCGGCTGTACCATCCACAACCTCTGTATTAGCGCCTCCCTGCACCCCCATCTTCCGGCGATGAATCCCACGAGTGGACAAGGGGGCCTGTTAGGTGTGCGGCCCACCGTCGTAATCCCCCAGCAGCAACTACAGGACCTCGCCGCCAACTCGCACGCCCCCCTACAGCTGCTGCAGCAGGCGCATGGCGGCCTCGCCGTTGAGTCTGATGTGCCCACCAAGCGGCAGCGGATCAACGACCTCTCCGTGGGCTCAGACGTGACAGTCCTGCTGCAGCTGCAAGACAACCTCGCCGTCGCCGGGGAGTCGGTCCTCTCCAAGGAGGAGAGCTTCGAGGTCAGTGGTTAATGTAGTTTAATCATTGGTTTAAAACTAGTTAGCCCCCTACTGAGTATTATTCGGAGGGGATTTGATGCAAAATACTTCATTCACCATGTTTTGGCGTGAGTATTTGCGGCAGATCAGGACAACCTGAGAGATAGCCTGTCCTGGGGCATTATTAGTTTTTTTTTTGAGGGGTTCCTCGGGCCTTATTAGTGAAGCGTCCAATTTCTATTCACGTAATCCATGCCAGCAGGCCTCAGGACTTGTAATTTTGCATTGGAATCAATCCCTCAGCCTGATCCATGCTGGAACGGGGTGGATGCCTGGAAGGAGAAGCAGCAATCGGAGCACGTATGTGGAACGACCAGAAACGCGAGAGCATAGAGGTGTTGCGGTTCCACGTCCACCCGACGTGCGCGGAAGTGTTTCCTGAGGATCCCCGCGACTCTGATCCTGTCCAATACTCTTCTGCCAAACAGATAAAATGTGTTCTTATTAAGAAAGACCCAGATATTACTCACTGAACCATGTGAAAACACGTCAACCAAACAAGGCACAAGGGATTTCTACTGCACTAATACTAGCTGCATTACCACTTTCGAACTTCAATGCAAACTTGAAACTTCACTGCAGTCTTTTTCCCCCTTTCGAACTTGAGATCCAGCCTCTCCATCGATTGATGCATAGGGCAAACTTTATTAGTTCATGTTTCGTTCTTAGTTTGAAACTTTATTACTCCAAGCTCCGGAGTACTCATATTACTACAGTATTGCAATTGAAATTTATACATATTACAATTACTATTGAAGTTAGTCTTGTACATATTACTATGAGTATTGAAGTTTAAGTCCTGCAAACTTTCGGAGTACTATATTTTTACTATTGAAGTTACACTCTTGCACTTTATTAGTATAATATCATGTGTCACACAGGGTCGCTCTGTGAATCTACCATCTAATGAAGGACGACAACATGAAGCGTCTCTGCAAGTAATCCGGCGGTCGCTCCTGGATGAGTCGCGCGAGTTGATTGACCATGCGTCCAAGCTCCGAGATGTGAACGCACATCTGGTAAACCGTGCTATGAAGCTATGGAATGAGTATGCCGTACTCTTGAATGAGCACTCATCTCTATCAAAGGAGAACTCATCTCTATCGAAGGAGAACCTCTCCATGGTAAATCAGAACGGGTCTCTAACGAAGGAGAACATCTCCATCCTAAAAGAGAACTCATCTCTGAAAAAGGAGAACATCTCCATCCTAAAAGAGAATTCATCTCTGAAAAAGGAGCACACCTACTACAAGTGGCGGAGCATGACAGGAAACAAGTAATCTTCTTCGGGTGTGAAGAAGTTGTACCCATATGTGCATGTAGAGAGGTGGAGACGGTTGCCGATGAGACAAGTGAGTAGATTGAGGAGGGCAGCCACAACCCACAACGTTTGTAGTTACAAATCTTCTATCGTAAAAGTAGTAGTATCGAAATTAATATGTATCCCTTAATATATGTGGTGTTTGGCAATATATAGTTTAACATGCAAGGACTCTGCAATGTAATTTGTATCAGTTTGATTGGCTTTCTACCCAAGTGAGCATGTGTCATATTTGTCCAAGGTTTGATTTTTGCATCTTATCATATTTTGTTGAATACCATACTAAAAAATTCCATGTGCATCATTTTGATGCAGAGGCTGGGGGTCTCAACTTCCATTACGAAAAGGATTTGTCAAGACATGAAACATTGGATAAAATCCTTGACTGTACCCTGCAAGTGTGGCACCTAGAAACAATGATTAAAATTCAAAGCTGCATCTCCTACCAATACAAATGGTATATCAGACAATTTTGAAACAAATTGAATCCAACCCGAAATAAATTAAATTATATTTGGAAGAAGATATGTAGAAATACCCCTGTACAGTAGGACGCTATGTGCAATGCACGACATATTGGCAAAAAATTACCCGCATGTACCAAAGGCATGGGCACCAAGATCTGATGCAAATTTGAATTCGGCCAAAGGAGGGTACTAGCAAAGATTTCGATCGTGTCAGCGATCCAGACATTCTTATGAAGTAAAGGGAATTTGATCATCTTGGTCTTGCAAGTAATGAAATGTGGGGACTCCTAAGATCGACGCCTTCAACACTGATGTTTCTTTTTCATCAGAAGCTAGTGGCTGACAACTTTGATTCCTATTCGGCTGATGCAGATATCCATGAGATCATCAAGAGGATCTTGGAACATGTTGAAGCACGTGTCGACATTCTGCTCTCGTGCTTGAAGGCAGATGATTTTGATAGGGTGATGCAAAAGCCGCCATATGGTCAATAGATTGTTATTATATACAAGGATGTTTCTTGGGTCATCATCTAGATCTTTTGTTTTCTTATGTGTTAGCAGTACTTTATGGAAACTATGTTAGTATTGTCTTATACTGAATTGTTGCTATATCTGGACACCGGATGCTTATGTTCTATGACATTATGGAATGTATGGAAAAAAGATGACACCTTTTTAGCTATTCAGAAAAGGCAAAAAAACAACAACAATTTGTTTCCCACAATAAAATGAAATCTTATTGCACCTTTCCCCAAAATGGTAATGCACATTTTACCTTGGGCATTTTCGTTAAGACCCATGGTTTTTTATATAAAATGGTAGGCCATATTTTGAAGCTAGTTTTTTTTAAAAAAAACATATCAAAATTCAAGCTTATCATTTTATAGCCACAAGTTCACTTTTTTTTCTTCATTTTTTCTGAAACAGGGTGGGAATCGACTGCATGCCATTCCTTGCAAACATTGGCGAATGTCGGAAATAATCTTAGATAGGGCGAACTCTAAAAGAAGAGGTAAATACCGAAATAGTCCCGAGACATTGTGATGCATGTAATTCTAACGCAATCCCAATAAACCAAAACATATTTTATTATAAGTAGAACCTATATACATACCAATTATGTGATCAATGGCAAAACTTTAGTTCTTTTGAAAATCATTTTGTAATTGGATCGATCAAGAATTTTTTCAATATCTTTTGCTCGATGCACAACTCGGAATTTATGATCTTTGTTGTCGAGCCATTTCAGGAGTCCTTTAAGTCATAGGATAGGAAAAACGTATGTACATCTTGTCTATTTGAATCCTATGGGAATATGAGTTTCTTTGATTGTACCAAAGGGATTTTTCCATGAGGGATGACCTAATGTTTTGTTCATATAGGATTTGTAGTACAAGATTCATATGGGATATGTTCCCTATGAATATAACCAATAGTGTAGAATAATTCCCGTAGGATCTAAATCCTATAAATCAAAGGAGCCTCAGTTGTTTTCGTCACCACATATAAAATCAGCGCCAACTCAATGAGATGATAAATGTTGTCGGATGAAACATGGCGTTTCTTTCAAATATAAAGAAATATCTGAAGTCTTCAATTCTACGCGTATGATAATGAATAGCTCAAGGTTATTTTACATATACTAAGATCCATGATACATCAATCTTTTTAATGCGGAGAACGAGTCTATATATGTTTTTTGGTACCTAGTCCATGTTTTGTTTTCGAAATCGGCTCCACGCAGTGTTCACTAAAATAGGCGCAACTTTGTCATATGAAGTCCGTTTTAAGTACTCAAATGTTCAGAAAAAAACACATATATATGAATGGATATTCACTAAAAATCAAGGTAGGATGGCTGCCGTACCGCCCATGCTTACAAATGAGACCTTGATGGGGTCGGACCGCGTCCATTTTTTTTTTCGCGCATCCACCAAACCATTTCAACGAAGCGCCAAAACAGCGGCGAAAATAGCTCGGGTTGCCGCCTCCAATTTTCAAATGTTCGAATTTCCGATCTTATCCTTTCATCAAAAACGTCCCCAGCGGTTCTTCTCTTGGCCAAGGCCAATCTCACCCCAGCCATTAAAACATACCACCGGCACAGGCGCCGAATCCCACATCTCTCACGCGTCACACACCGAATCGGAGCATCTCGCCCGACGACGGCAGTGCACCACCGTCCCACCTCGCCACCACAGCCTCCTGACCAGACGCTGTAGTGTCCGAGAAGACGTTGTCAAGCAAGCCGGAGCCGCTTCCCCGACGAAGGCGCACACCGCACCATTTGTGCTCCACCGTAGCCGACGCCCACCGCGCCGGATCCTGCTCAGGGACGCCGTCCACCTCCGCCGCTGCGTCGGATCTGCTTCCCGACTCCCTGGTCTACCGCACGGTGAAATGGGTAGACCCCGCGCCCAACCGGTCCACCGCGCGAAACCAAAGCGTAAAGCCGTCCACTCCCCATGCGAAGGTTGGTGTTTAGCCGCTTCCGTTATGCATTTCATTTCCGAACATCAGTTTCGTGCGATCTGTTTTAGGGCTTGTTTGGTACTAGAGTTTTACTGGGATTAGCAGGGATAATCCGCTCCAAACTTTAAATCCCCACTTATCCCCAATGCATGTTTGGTGCTAGAGTATGAGCGAGTTTAATCCCCACTTATCCCTACTTTTCCGCAAAATTTAGTGTATTTTTTCAATCCCCAATACTCTACCCCTACCTAGTGGATTGGGGATGGGGTTTTGTGGGTATTGGGTGAATTCTGCTGTCACCCAATACTCTAGAGTATTATCCCCACTAATCCCCACTAAAACACTAGTACCAAACAAGGCCTTAGGGGTTTCAAGTTTACTTTTCCTACAATCTGTTTGGTGCTATCTGGTATGACTGTAGTAGAAGTCAAGCCTGCAGAGTGATTAGTCGACATTATTAAACTGCATGTTTATAAATCTTGTAATCATCAATTGGCATGCACAGGGAAATCATTTATTTTTGATCTACGCTTTATTCCTTTTTGAGCTATCATCTACTTGCTACTACTAATTTGCCCTTCTACTGCTCTACTCAAAGTTCCATGATAAATCTCGTTAGCATTTTTTTCTAATGCATGCTAAAGATACTGTAGTAGAGTACAAAGAGGGCCGGAGAGAAAATATAGGCATCACCAGTGAACAATCAAACACCTCTCCTGTCTCCATCGATAACAATCAATTTTCTTATTCAGAACTTGATCCTACTGAACAAGAGTCTGAGGGAGACCTGAGTAAAGAGGATGCCCTTGTCAAGCACCCTACTCCACCCCCCAAGGTGATTGCTCGCTCTTTTCATTGGCATTATTGTTGCATCTTCAATAACTGTGATGTATCTGTCCAACCCAGCCCAAGTTATAGCATTATCATCTGCTCAGTTAACACATAATAATAACATATGTTTCATCATGTCTTGGCTTGCTGTTCTTATGTTCCATAATCGTATCAAGCATGTATATGATTTTGTTGATTGAAGTACCGTTTATCTCTGGCAGGCATCAGGGACTTCACGTAAGGACGTTTCAAATACCAACAAGGTGAAGAACATAGTTCAACAGGAAGATCAATATCTGACAGCTCACCTAAAAATAAAAAGGGTTCAAGCTGGTCATGTCAGATCACAAACAAATGCAGTGAACAGAGTAAAAACAAGGTCTCAGACTCAGAGTCACTCTAATCTAGTTGAAAATGATGACCAGGCAAAAAAATATTGTAATGCGAAACACCAACATAAAAAGCTTCGACCTAACCCCACATCGGTTGGTCTAAAAGCTGTAGACGGAGCAAATACCAAACCACATGTTCCCCAGCCACCTGTTGCCAATCCAGTTACCCAAGAACAATTCACAGCAGACCCAGTTTCAACAGCAGGTTCTCAACACCTAACTAATCACGATCGCCCGCTGACATTTAGTCCTGCCAGAGACAACTTCTTCCTTAAAGATGATGGTGGGGCCGAATTAGGTACGTGTTCCCTTACATGCTCCGTTACATAAATACCTTGATAGCTTGATGTAATGCTTAAATTTGCAGTTCCACCACGACCAAGAAAACGAAGGGGGCCAACGACTTTGAAATCACTTAAAAATAAGATTGCCCGAATGGGAACAAGATTTCCCATCACATCAGTTATAGCAGGTATCAGAAGGCCACTGGATCCACAAGAATCATCTAATATAGCATCGATCACAGGCGTTTTTGTCAGGACTCAAATTCCTATCTTTCCATCATGGAAACAACACGTAAACACCCCTTCTCATTTTGAAGGTTTACTGCACATGTTACATGTAAGTCATTTTCGTAAACAATACCATGTTGCTCGTTCACATTCCCTCTAGCTTTCTGTTGGCTAGCTATCTAACACATGAACGGTTCCCATTGTTGTAAACAGACATGTCTTGAGTTTGATGATGACATGAAGAATGTAATCACTGTTATCAGGAGCATATTCTCTTCAGCGTTGCGCCAGGAGCGCCATAGGCTAAAGATGAGATACTTTGCTGGGAGGACTCCTAGCGATATTCCAACAACCTCTCCTATACTACAGATGACTGATGATCAATGGTGTGATCTTGTTGAGTATTGGTCTGCTCAAAAGAATTTGGTATGTTCTGTGAAGACAGTGAGACAAGATCACATTACTGATTCCTTTTTAAGCATGTGTCTCACAAGTCTTCATTTGTAGTTCATCGCTCGAAGTAACATGCGTGCTCGTAATAATGTACGTTTACAACAGCGTACAGGATCTCGTAGCTTGATTGGACACCTCTACTGTATGGTAAGGAATGTTATCTGTACAACTATATTTAAATTAGTAAATCATTTAGAATTTATAGATGCACAATATACATCGTAAATTGATGTCTCTGTTTTATTTATATTTTTTTTGAAAACTTTCAATTGTCGCATGTCGGCATGTGACGTGGTTGTGAAACTAATTTATATTTTCTCTTGCGAAAATATCAGAAGGCAAGGCAAGCATACTGTGAGAGTACAGACAGAGAGATGAGTCTACTTGAGCAATTCAAGGTGTGCCAGACGAGCAGAAATGGTTTGACTGGACATTTTGCACAGAGTGTTATTGTAAGTATTCTCTACTAATGTCAGTTATGGTTTTCAATTGTATGCAGAAATATCTTGTCATATTTGTCAAGCTTCATGCACTAGCCAACACAACCAAATGTCTGAACTGGTGGAAAGGGCTAGTACAATTCACTTATATACTTCTCAGCAATATCATGCACATTACGAATTCTACACATGGATCCATGCATATTTTTATAGTCCTGCTATTACGTGTTAGCAATAGAAGACATGTCAATATGATGTAACATGCTCTTACTAAAATGTATATGCGGTAATCAGCCATGCCAGTTTGTAGGATTATTAGAGGTAGTTCATACACATGTCTTCACATTATAATCTCTTCTCTTACACATGTGTAACAACTGAAAACTCCTCAGTCTGACATGAAAGTGGAGCTGGCAAAACCAAAGAAAGATGGTATAGAAAAAACCCAGGAAGAATGTCTGAATTCATTTTCCAAGGTACTACAATGTCATGGTATAGCCAACAACACATTCCTGCGTAATGCTGGGTTCACAACTAATTTGTCGAGGTCCAAGTCCAAGTCAAAGCCCAAGCGCAGGTTGAGGTCCAAGTCATTGTCTTTTTATGTTCTCGAGGAACTACTCAAAGAGGAACGAGCAATAGTGGCTGCACAAAGAGTAGTCATCCACCGTATAACTGCAGGATTAGAAGCAAGTCAAGCCCACCTGGGCAACATCCTGAGAAAGTGTGGGAGATGCTGAATACCACAGTGAACACTGACAGTCAAAGGTGTCCCTTGGTTGTGTGAAAGGGTTTGTGATGCTGAACTATTTTGTTGGTGCTTCTATCTGCACTTGTTATGTACCTGGTGGTTGTTTCCTTGGTGATGTGGATTAAATGAAAACTGAATGGATTGGATGCACCAATATTTAATCAAGGTTTAATCTGATTTGTAGTATTTTTTATATTGCGCTGCATGGGAAAAGTATAACTATTAGTTGGCCCATTGGTGACCATTTTCATACATTATTTTAGTTGATGGGTCCTTGTCCTTGTATCCCTGAAAGGAGGCAGTACTACAGTAAGCTACCAATTTTTCTAGTACAGTATTTTTTTAGCGCCAGCTAAATTGAAAATATCTGTCAAGCGCTACAATCTCCCGCCAATAAAATCCAAAATATTTGTACATGGGAACTGATTTTGGTTGTGATTATGACTTGATGTGACCGTATAGTAGTGTCATGCG
The DNA here is from genome assembly GCA_030979885.1 of Lolium multiflorum. Taxonomy (NCBI): domain Eukaryota; kingdom Viridiplantae; phylum Streptophyta; class Magnoliopsida; order Poales; family Poaceae; genus Lolium; species Lolium multiflorum. The sequence goes on from CM061750.1 coordinate 333,449,174, forward strand.
CATGCGGGAGTGGTGTTTTGAAACATAGGAGCATATGCTCCCTCCATTTTGAAATGCATCTTACACATATTTTGAATTTCAAAAAAATGAAACAAAAAATTCGCATGTACATCTTCTCGTGCTACGCCCTTAAAAAGTTGCGACTTGTCGTGTGACGTGTGTAAAAAGATAAAACACAGTACTAAAAATAATGCTTTTCACAAGATAAGTTTTCTCTTTTTTACATAGACCACAAAAAATATTGGTTTTTCGTGAAACTTGACGAACGAACATATATTATGAATATGTACATGTAAATTTTTTGCTAATTTTTTTCGACATTTTAAAATATGATTTTTTGGTAGAGGGAGCATATGCACCCGGGAGCCAAATTGAATTTCCGCATGCATATGACACTACTCTATGTTACTACCTTCATAATGCATAGTAACTTAGATGTAGTACTATCATGCATGATTGTTTTAGTTAGTATGTAGACTCATTCTATCTTGAAAAGTGTTATGGTAACATAGCTAGTTACCACAACCAGCTCTATGTTAATACTCCTTAGTTACTCCCACTATGAGTAGTCTAAGTAGCATGGTCTACCCCGGAAGTAGATCCTCTAACGTGCAATAGACAAGTCGGGTAAGCTACACCTCTCTAATTTTCCTTCTCCACATCTACATGATTAAGTCTAATTTGATCTAAATTAACTTCCATAATATATGTAAGCCATATGCATTTACGATAATTAGTAACAATCAAAATTATGACTATCTTTTTTAAATATTTATACGATTTTTTATACAGTAAAAATATACAGTGATTGCTACAGTAAATACGTACAGTATTTGTTACATTTTCCTGATTTTTCTTCTACGTTTTGCACTACTTAAGCACTGTGCTTACCTGACTTGTCATCTCTACGTTAGAGGATATGGTTCCGGTCTACCCCTGGCCTTATATTACAATCACGAGTATATATTACTTGGACCATCTGTACAACATACTTTTGTTGCTCCTTGCAAAAAAAACATACTTTTGTTGCGACTGGATTATTAATAAAAGCCGTGTGCATCACCACGATGCAGAGGCTGGGGTCATATCCCCTTTTCGAAGAAAAAAAATTACTTAGACCATAGCCTTATTCAAAATCAATTCTTAGTCAAGCTGCAAAATCTCCTAGTACCAATCCCGAAATATTTCAGAAGGGCTTTTCAAAATTGATTTTCAAGATATATCATGATTATGCTCGTGGTAACCGATTTTCAACGTGATGATGACTTGATGTGATATTTGGCCGTACTAGTACGGTCTCATATTTTTGTATTACTTGGACTATAGCCAAATTCGAAATCTCATTCCAGCGGCAAAACTTCCCGCCCGAAAAATACAAATATTTCACACGCCTCTAACTTCCCATTCTACCCTCGTAAAGATGACAACAATGTCCATGCATAAGTCGGTTGGTGGGGGGTCTACCCGTCATTTTTTTCGATCACCACCTCCCTAGCTCCGAAACTCCCCGAAAAAAAATTCATTTCCCTCACTCTCTCCTCTGAGACCACCCACCGGAACTTCCCAAGTCCCTCTCTCTCCCACCTCCACGACCACCGCACCGGAACATCCCCGCCGGACTTCCCTGGCCTACCCGAGGCCTCGCGATCCTCGTCATCCGGCTGCCTGCCGGAGCCGCTTCATCGACGCCGTCATCAACCGGACCGGATCATCCCCGCCGAACCTCGAAACCATATACTCATCCAGCAGTCTACCGCAGTCGCTTCAGCTGCGGTATCGTCCACCCCACCGGAGCCGCTTCGCCGGATCCGTCGTCCACCGCATCGGATCTTGCTCACCGACACCGCTGTGCATGAACCGGATCTGCTTCACCGGCGCCGTGCATGATCTAAACTCTTCTACTGTCGCTTTTCTATTGCTTGCCTGCAAGTTCTTGTTTAATCTTGGGGGAACCTGTTTGTGCTAATGACGCGCCGTTACGTTTTTGCAGATGAGATGAGTAACCATGAAGTGTAATGGCCGTCTCTCCAACCCCAAGTAGCACATGTAGCGTACTTCATCACCGGATCTATCAACCCCATGAAGATCTGCTGTGACTCCCACAGAGTGCTTCTCCTAATGTAAGTCCCTTGTTTTAGCGCCATGTTCTGGGTTCAGATGCTTGTTTGTCTGAAGCTCTTTTAGTTCATTCCTAGCTATGACCGTAACACGTTGCTATTTTCTACTTCATTGCTAACTTTAAGCGATTGAACATTTTGGTTTGCATTCCCTGCTCTGTAGATGTAGCCATCATAACTTCTATCTTGCTCAGTCGTTGTTACAAAAATTATAGGTATTATAGTAACATCCTGCTATTATTTAGTTCATGGCCAATTTTAAGTAATTGCACATGTTGGTTCGCATTCCCTGCTCTATAGCTTTTGGCATCGTAACTTCTATATTTGGTTTACATTCCCTGCTCTGTAGATCTAGCCATCATAACTTTATCTTGCTCAGTCGTTGTTACAAAAATTATGGCCTGCTACTATGTTGTTTGTGCCAATTTTTTACTCCATGAACATGTTGGCTTGCATTCCCTGTACTACAGGTGATGCCATTGTTTTGTATCTAGTTCATTGTAAGCTAACAAAGTAAGGACTTAGTTTGGCATGCTATCACTCTGCTATCTAGCCTGTAGTACAAATAAACTTGTCATACTACTAGATAATAATTTTGCGTGCCATCTTGTTCTTCAAAAGCTGCATTATTGACTTGTTTCTCTGACTTGGCATGACGCTCACATATGGAAAGCTGAACATATTGGTTTGCATTCCCTCTTATACAAGTTCACAGGTGATCCCACTATATTCTGTATCTGGTCCATCCTAAGCTCCAGCATTAACTATCCTCTATGTGTTGCTCATTACAAGTTTATATCCCGAAACATCTTGATTTGCATCCCCTTCACTATAAGTTCAGGAGTATTATTTAGTTCACGGCCAAAATGAAGTAATTGCACTTGGCACATTTTTAAGTCCAGATGCCTATTATGCCATTCCTCGCAATCCCAGGAATATTGTTTTTGCGAGACATAATAGATTGATATCACAACACATCATTCATTACAACACATAATTGTCTTACATAGAGGGATCACATGATCCAGTCTTAATACATCATAGTGGATCTAGAGATCCTATTACAAAACACATAGCGGAAGCGAAGTAGTAGCGGTCGTGGTCCATCTGTTCCACAGGCAACTGTTGACGTCAGGAGTGATCCTAGTTGTCGTAGACGTCCTGCTGTCCATCTTCCTCGTACTGCTGTTCTCCTTCATAGTCTGGCCATTTGAATAGCCAGGGACAAAGCCATGAGTACTTTAAAGTACTCGCAAACTAATACTAATGTAAGCACTATCAACTATAGTAAGGGGGATGCTAAGCTCTAGGTTTATTTGCATAAAGCCAAGTTTATTTCATAAACATTTAGTAAAGATGCTTGAATCGCTAGACTAACTCAAGTGGGAACATTAGTGTCATTCCCACAACTCTGTTGTGATTCAAGTCAAAGTCACCAATTCAAGTTCAAATCACAAGTCACCCTTCACATGTCACATTTTTGAAAATGGTCTGATGACGGAACAGTATGGCCTTTCCAACCGTCCATAACCGTGGACGCGGCTATTCGAATAGTTCTACACTCTGCAGAGGTCGTACACTTGTGCCACAACATTTGCAATAATCCGTCAGGGTTAACTGGCCCTGATTTATCACACTCCGTGTGCGGACTACCAACCATAACCTTTCACTTACATACCCTAGTATAGGCACCTCTCCCCATGAGCTTGGCCTCCCGGTGAAAACCAACTGTTAACCCGGGAACTGCACAGGGCTTGGGCCGGACAATTCACCTCATTCACGTCATATCACATCATTTCTTTTGTAGAGGCAGCCCTCGGCATAACCCCGATGACGCTTGTTTAGAGGGAACCCATACTAAAGCACATAAATTTCTAGTTAAGCCCTTACCCATATCGGGTATTGTGGGGGTACTTTCAAAATTGGAATGGTATCGCATCCGAACCCAACCATCAGTTTTTGTAAAATTCACCAAGTCATTCACAAGTCCCATTCACCTTCAAAATCTTTCAATAGAATGACTCATCATTCCAAGGTTTTCAAAGTCATTTCATTTCACAAGTTCCCATCTAGAGTAGTCAATTTTATATATTAGCACTAGCAACTAGTCATGAGGGGTGCTAACTAGCTTTGATTGTTCTAGGCTAACTTTGATACTCTTGTAGTATTCTATCTCTAGACCAAAGTTAACTATAAAAGCAAGTTATAATAATCAAAGTAAAAGCTTGTAAGAATAAAACTTGGGATGGGATCATGAAGCATAAAGTAAATTGGTGAGTGTGCCTTGCTCTAGTAGAGCTTTGCACTTTGCAAGAATATTAGCTTGCAAGGGTATAGCTTGCATCGGAGTTAGCTTGTATTAATAATAGCTTGCCTTGGTTGGAGTAGTGATCAAAGTTCTCTTCCTCTTCAAAGTAGTCCTCCTCCTCCTCGGTGTACTCCTCGGTACTAGCGTCTAAATACGAGTACAATACACACAATTACCACACAAAGCCTAAGTACTAAACTAAGCACACACATAAATCACTCCTACTAAGCTATCAATCAACATGCTTATTAGGTGAGTGGATTTCATGTTATTCTTAAGAAAAATAATTTCCTCTCATTATAAATATTAATTAGAGTTTCTATTTATTTCTTGAGGAAAATAATTTCCTCTCATTGAATATTATTAAGATTTAATTTCCTCCATTAATGTCATATGACCTAGGTTGACCCAAGTCAACCTCTTCATAAGTATCAATTGGGGAGTGATTTAAATGAGGCACACCACCTCATGCCTTTTTAATACTCATGATTAATGATTTAATATCATCAACTAATTTAATATGAGTTTAAAATTGACCATAGTCTATACCCCATATTAACTTAGTTGAGACAAGATTTAAATGAGACCACTACATCTCATAAGATTTAATAAGTAGCCTTGAATAATTTAAATACTACTATGAAAATGATTGAATATTTTTAAATAAGAACCTATGGATTATTACTACATGTGTCATTAATTCTCATTGAATCCCTTGGAGTAAGTATTTAAATGAGAGGCTACACCTCACATAGTTTAATACCACATACTAATGATTTAAATGAGGTGTAGCACCTCATACCATTTAATTTTTAACATGGTAAGGATCTAATATTATCCACAATTCATATGAGACCTAAATGACCAGAGTCTCTAGCTTATTTTGAATTGTTCATGACAAGATTTAAATGAGAGAAATATTCCCCTAAGCTTGATTAATAGTTTTGGACAATATCTTTGACTAGAAATAGCCATAAAGTCTTTTAATTAAACTAGGCCATGATCATTCAAGGTAAGCATGGCATATTTTTGCAGAAACAATTAATGTAAGTGAAATGTGAATTATAGGAGTTGGAATCAACTCAAAAGCATTTTTGGTTGATTTTTAAGAATTAATCTAAGGCAGAAAAGTCCCTGCCTTGTTATTTTTATCATTTAAATTATATAATAAATCTAAGGTTGAGGCCAGTGTAGTCTTATAGATAATTTAACAAGGTTTCCAAATATATAAAATTTGTTCAATTTGGTTTAGTAGATTTTCCCCTATTTAATTTTGAAAACAGCATCTGAGAAGAAACAATCAATTTCGAAATTCTTTTATTTGAAATGGTGGGCTTGGCGGGAAAATTAAACGGGCCGGCCCAGTGACGCTCTAGCGCGCAGCAGGCCGACTGACAGAGGGCCCCGCCTGTCAGCCTGTTTACACGCCGAAGCGGTGCGGCGAGCTGCGGGCCGTTGGATAAAAGGGAGATCTACGGCTGGGGTTCGTCCTCGTCGGCGGCGAGCTCCGGCGAGGTCTAAACCTTGCCGGCGGCCATGGGGGTCCAGGGAGAGGTCTTACCGGCGTCCAGAGGGGTCGGCGAGGCGGGCGATCGACGTGGAAGACGACGGCGAGGCGAACGAGGGTCGTGGGAGCTCCGGGGGTGCTCGGAAACGTCGCTTCGTCGAGCTGCTGCGGCGCCGGGCTCCGAGCTCGCAATTGGAGGTCTCCGGCGGCTAATCGAGCAGGGGTGGTGGTCGAGGCGGGTCTGTGGGAGGAGGGAAGGTGAGTGGAGTGCTCAATTTGAGAGGGCGGGGGCTCCTTTTATAGCGGCTCCGAGCAAGGGCGGAGGGTCATGGTGACGGTGGCTCTGGCGCTCTCCCGTCGATCAACGGCGTGGGCGAGGGTACGGCCTGGCTCGAAGTGCTCAGGGAACGTCCTGGTGAGCGCGGAACAGCGTTCGGTGGTCAAGCATAGTGGCGATGGTCACGCGTCGACGCGGTACTGTGGCGGACGTCGTCGTCCTCCTTGACGGCGACAGGGCACGGGAGAGCTCGTGGCAGCGTCTGGCGGGGTCCTGGTGCTGAGGTGAGTCATCCTGCAGGAGCTGGTGTCGAGGGACAGGCTGAGGCGACGACGCGCGCGCTCTGGCGCGTCGGCGCGCGCCGTGCGCGCACTGGCGTGCATGGGCATGCCTGGGCGCGTCTGGGCGTGTTGATTTTTCTATGCTGCGATGTGATTTTTCGACGTGGCAAGGTCTGGTCGTGCTCAACTGAGTGAGAGGGAGAGAAGGGACATGGCTGTGCAGGTTGGAGTGGAGAGGTGAGTGAGATGGCACCAGTTGGTCATGCCATGCCACGGCATGGCATGTTCTGGTCAAGGTGGTCAAGCACTGGTGCTGGCAAGTGGAGGCACTGGTCTGGGGAAGTGAGAGGGGGCTCCAGGGGTGCAGAGAGGGGCCAGGCTTGGACCAAGTCCTCTCCAAAATCCAGCATGGGCAACATTGGATACACTGCCAGCAAGGTGTTTGATGAAATGCCCGAAAGAAAAAGATTTTCAAATTTTGGAAAGATTTTTGGTGGGTTGCATTCATATAATATTTGAAGTAAATTGGTGGTGGTGGTGCTCATTTTGGTGTTGATTTGCAAAGTTTCAAAAAGTTAGTCATCTTCACATAGTTTCAAAGTCCTCACTTGTCTCCTCTATTCTGGTCAACCTAGTCAACATGAGGTATGGTGGTCAACATGAAAGTTGTTCAACTTGACATGGTCTTGGATGACATGGCTTTGGTTTACCAAGTTTAGTTTGAAGAAAAATAAAAACCAGGGGTTAAAGTGGGGAACATTTTATAATGTGGCCAAATGACCATTAGTGCATGTGAGCTCCTATTTCATTCAAATTTGATTTGATTTGAGTTTGTTTGATTCCAAAGGTGTTTATATGTGTTTAGTAACCAAACACAACCAATGGTGCAAGCCATAAAGGTCTATGTTCAAGATTTGTAAAAATGGCCATCACCACATATGTGTATTGGAAAATCTTCTTATTTTCTATTTGATTAGGTTTTTCTTGATCTCCTTGATGTGGTTGAGGTTTAATATGATATAAGAAAACAAACCAAGCAATGGAAACAAGCTTGATGGTCTTTGGCTCAAATTTATATTTTTGGCCATATGCACATATGTGCATTTCATCTTTTTATTTTATTTTCTTTATCTATGATCAAATGTCATGGTTTATGGTTGCCTTAGTGTTAGTTTGGGTTTAGTAAGGTTTTCAAACCATTTAGTCAAGGTATAGGTGCTTAGGTCAAGTTTTGGAATAAATGGCTATGTGCCTCATATGCCTCTATGCATAAGTTGCATTTGATTTTTAATTTGATTTGGCTTGACCCAATTGATGTTGTTGAGTGTTGAAATGGCATATGGAAGTGATCCAATCATCCACAACAAGTCCTAAGGTCAAACTTCTAAAATTCACAAATTTGCATGTTACTCTCATATGCCTCTATGGCATTTTTAGTTTCTTTTTATTTTCTTTGGAAACCACTTGGATTTGGTTTGATAAGTACTAGGTAAGGTGTGTGAAGGTTTTCCAAACCTCTAAGCAAAGTAGAAAAGCTTAGGGTAAAGTTTTATAAAAATAGCCATAGGCACATATGCCTTTTTCTTTCTTATTTAAATTCCTTTTCTTTTAATTTAACTAGGGTGGTGAAAAGAGGGGTGAAGTTTAGGGTTTTGTGGGGTTCACAAAGGTTCACCACCATTTAGCATAAAGAAAATAAAGGTAGGGTTCAAGATTTACCTATTAGAGCTATATGCCCCCATATATCTTTATTTGATTTTGGGTTTCTCAAAATAGATCCAAATGATTTTTGGAGAAGATTAGGGTTTAAGGTTTTTCTTATTTGACTTCTTTCTCTTTTATTTTATTGGGTTGGTGACCTTCACTTGATCACTTTAGGGTTTTAGGGTTTAGCACATAAGCATAAAAACACTCATCATGGCAAAACACAAGATTTAAACCAGATCTATATGTATCAATCTTATTTTAATAAAAGTTTTTGTTGGTTCCAAAATTTGGAACTAGGGAAATTCATTTTGTTTGTTTTTGAAATTTTTGGGTTGTTACAAACCCTTCCCCCTTAAACAAATCTCGTCCCGAGATTTTAAGAAAAGTTAGGTTCCTAAGAGAGATTGAGCATTTTATTAACAGGAGGACATACTTGGCATGGTCTGGGGTGCTTCCTGAGCTTCAGTGGCAGTCATGTGGTAGAGACGGCCGTTGTTGTTGTTCTGATTCCTTCTTCCGGCAAAGCGGCGCTGTTGCTGAGCAGGTGCTGCGGTATTGGCGGCAATCCTGGCAAGCTTCTTGGGGCACTCATTGGAGAAGTGACCCACAACTCCACATTCGTAGCAGTTGACTGTGGACTTGTCTTTGGGGTTGACGGGGACAGCGTTACTTCCAGTCCTTGGGGCAGTATTGGTGTTGTTGTTGTTTCCCTTGTTGTTACTGTTGTTGTTGTGGTGGTTGTTGTTGTTGTTGTTGCCTCCGGGCTTCGGGGGTCCTCCGTTGTTGTTGGTGTAGTTGGGGCGATAATTCTGAGCAGGGGGTTTATTGTATCTTGGGGTGAATCCTCCAGTTGAGTTGTTGCGGTGCTTCTGGGTATGGTGGGGTCCACTCTGGTTCATCATCTTGCGCTTGCGGTTCTCATTGGCCTGATGCAGCTTTCCTTCCATCTGTATGGCTGAGTCCACTAGGGCTTCGAGGTCAGCGAACGGAATGTTCACTAACACAGTTTGCATCTCGTCATGCAGTCCGTTCAGAAATCTTTCCTTCCTCTTCTCATTGGTGTCTGTCTCATCCGGGGCGTACCTTGACAGTGTAAGAAACTTGTCGCGGTATTCCACCACGGACATCCTTCCTTGTTTGAGTTCACGGAACTCGTCTCTCATTTTCTTGATTAGTCCTTGGGGCACATGGTATTTACTAAACTTCAGCTTGAAGTCTTCCCAGTTCATCATTTGTCCAGCATTCATTGCGCGGGCACTTGTCCACCAGGCTCTTGCAGGTCCTGACAGATAGTGGGTGGCAAACAGTACTTTCTCTGCGGCTTCTACTCCCGCAACTTCTAGGTTGTTCTCCATTGTCTGGAGCCAGTCATCTGCGTCAAGTGGCTCTTCAGTCTTGCTAAACATCGGAGGGTTGGTGTTCTGAAAGTTCTTGAGCTTTGATCCTGGGTGATCATGGTTTCCATGGCCTTGATTGTTCTGAGCTATCTGTTGCAGTGCAGCTAAGTTGGCTTGTCGTTCAGCTCTCGTGGCTTCGCGATCTTCCATCATCATCTGGAGCATCTGCATCATTGCGTCTTGGTTGCGGTTTGGTGGGGCCATCTGATCATTTGGAGTAGATGATAAGATAAGAGGGAAATTTCTATGGTTTGTTTGAGTTAAATTCAAAAAGTTCAAAACTTGAGTAGTGTTGAGGGGGTAGAAACCAACAACACTTTTTCATTCATACCAAGCATCACACATTACAAAGCTAACACACCGTTGGTTTTAAGAACCATTCATTCGCTCTACGATACAAGGGGGATCCTGATACAACTCACACCTACTTAAGTGCTGGGGTGATACTACTCTTCAGGGTGGATTCTTCTTCTTCACGGGTGAGATGCTTGGCGAGAGGCGAGGGCGTTATCCAAATCCCTGCGGGTTTTGTACTGCCTGAAATCCTGAGGTGCTTCATAGGGGTTCATCTCTGGTTGTGGTGGGGGCATGGTCATCGGTCTTCCCATGGAGTCATGTCTTGGGTAGTAGAGGAAACGAGTGTTCTTGATCTTGTCCTCATTTTGTCCACACAGACGGGAAATTGCTTCTTGCATAGCTTTGTCTAGTCCTTCCTTCCAGGTGTTTCCCGTTACAGAAAACCATATGGTTTCCCATACCGGGGCTTCAAGCTTTCTTCCTAGATCAGCGGAAACTTCCCACCGGGGTGATCCTCCCAACTGATTATTGAAGGATGTTCCGAAGAATTCGGGGTACGGGTGTCCTAGATATTCCACTAGTTGCTTCAATTCCTTTTCGAACCTCAGTTCTCCTCCGTGACCAAGCTGATAGCATTCCCATTGGTATTCCATCTGTGAGCAATTTAGGATAAGTAAGTTAGAGAAGTGATCAAGTGTGCAAATTTTTATGTAGTATTATAAAAGAAATAGGGCATAAATTTCTCTTTTTGAAAAAGATTTCAAGGATAAGAGTGAGAATAATTTTTCATAAATATTCATTTCATTTGTTATTGAAACTAAATTTTTCAGGACGTCCATTCTAACTAGGGTCTCCTAAGGTCAACGATGGCTCTGATACCAACTTGTCAACACCCGGATTTTTAAGTCCAGATGCCTATTATGCCATTCCTCGCAATCCCAGGAATATTGTTTTTGCGAGACATAATAGATTGATATCACAACACATCATTCATTACAACACATAATTGTCTTACATAGAGGGATCACATGATCCAGTCTTAATACATCATAGTGGATCTAGAGATCCTATTACAAAACACATAGCGGAAGCGAAGTAGTAGCGGTCGTGGTCCATCTGTTCCACAGGCAACTGTTGACGTCAGGAGTGATCCTAGTTGTCGTAGACGTCCTGCTGTCCATCTTCCTCGTACTGCTGTTCTCCTTCATAGTCTGGCCATTTGAATAGCCAGGGACAAAGCCATGAGTACTTTAAAGTACTCGCAAACTAATACTAATGTAAGCACTATCAACTATAGTAAGGGGGATGCTAAGCTCTAGGTTTATTTGCATAAAGCCAAGTTTATTTCATAAACATTTAGTAAAGATGCTTGAATCGCTAGACTAACTCAAGTGGGAACATTAGTGTCATTCCCACAACTCTGTTGTGATTCAAGTCAAAGTCACCAATTCAAGTTCAAATCACAAGTCACCCTTCACATGTCACATTTTTGAAAATGGTCTGATGACGGAACAGTATGGCCTTTCCAACCGTCCATAACCGTGGACGCGGCTATTCGAATAGTTCTACACTCTGCAGAGGTCGTACACTTGTGCCACAACATTTGCAATAATCCGTCAGGGTTAACTGGCCCTGATTTATCACACTCCGTGTGCGGACTACCAACCATAACCTTTCACTTACATACCCTAGTATAGGCACCTCTCCCCATGAGCTTGGCCTCCCGGTGAAAACCAACCTGTTAACCCGGGAACTGCACAGGGCTTGGGCCGGACAATTCACCTCATTCACGTCATATCACATCATTTCTTTTGTAGAGGCAGCCCTCGGCATAACCCCGATGACGCTTGTTTAGAGGGAACCCATACTAAAGCACATAAATTTCTAGTTAAGCCCTTACCCATATCGGGTATTGTGGGGGTACTTTCAAAATTGGAATGGTATCGCATCCGAACCCAACCATCAGTTTTTGTAAAATTCACCAAGTCATTCACAAGTCCCATTCACCTTCAAAATCTTTCAATAGAATGACTCATCATTCCAAGGTTTTCAAAGTCATTTCATTTCACAAGTTCCCATCTAGAGTAGTCAATTTTATATATTAGCACTAGCAACTAGTCATGAGGGGTGCTAACTAGCTTTGATAGTTCTAGGCTAACTTTGATACTCTTGTAGTATTCTATCTCTAGACCAAAGTTAACTATAAAAGCAAGCTATAATAATCAAAGTAAAAGCTTGTAAGAATAAAACTTGGGATGGGATCATGAAGCATAAAGTAAATTGGTGAGTGTGCCTTGCTCTAGTAGAGCTTTGCACTTTGCAAGAATATTAGCTTGCAAGGGTATAGCTTGCATCGGAGTTAGCTTGTATTAATAATAGCTTGCCTTGGTTGGAGTAGTGATCAAAGTTCTCTTCCTCTTCAAAGTAGTCCTCCTCCTCCTCGGTGTACTCCTCGGTACTAGCGTCTAAATACGAGTACAATACACACAATTACCACACAAAGCCTAAGTACTAAACTAAGCACACACATAAATCACTCCTACTAAGCTATCAATCAACATGCTTATTAGGTGAGTGGATTTCATGTTATTCTTAAGAAAAATAATTTCCTCTCATTATAAATATTAATTAGAGTTTCTATTTATTTCTTGAGGAAAATAATTTCCTCTCATTGAATATTATTAAGATTTAATTTCCTCCATTAATGTCATATGACCTAGGTTGACCCAGGTCAACCTCTTCATAAGTATCAATTGGGGAGTGATTTAAATGAGGCACACCACCTCATGCCTTTTTAATACTCATGATTAATGATTTAATATCATCAACTAATTTAATATGAGTTTAAAATTGACCATAGTCTATACCCCATATTAACTTAGTTGAGACAAGATTTAAATGAGACCACTACATCTCATAAGATTTAATAAGTAGCCTTGAATAATTTAAATACTACTATGAAAATGATTGAATATTTTTAAATAAGAACCTATGGATTATTACTACATGTGTCATTAATTCTCATTGAATCCCTTGGAGTAAGTATTTAAATGAGAGGCTACACCTCACATAGTTTAATACCACATACTAATGATTTAAATGAGGTGTAGCACCTCATACCATTTAATTTTTAACATGGTAAGGATCTAATATTATCCACAATTCATATGAGACCTAAATGACCAGAGTCTCTAGCTTATTTTGAATTGTTCATGACAAGATTTAAATGAGAGAAATATTCCCCTAAGCTTGATTAATAGTTTTGGACAATATCTTTGACTAGAAATAGCCATAAAGTCTTTTAATTAAACTAGGCCATGATCATTCAAGGTAAGCATGGCATATTTTTGCAGAAACAATTAATGTAAGTGAAATGTGAATTATAGGAGTTGGAATCAACTCAAAAGCATTTTTGGTTGATTTTTAAGAATTAATCTAAGGCAGAAAAGTCCCTGCCTTGTTATTTTTATCATTTAAATTATATAATAAATCTAAGGTTGAGGCCAGGTAGTCTTATAGATAATTTAACAAGGTTTCCAAATATATAAAATTTGTTCAATTTGGTTTAGTAGATTTTCCCCTATTTAATTTTGAAAACAGCATCTGAGAAGAAACAATCAATTTCGAAATTCTTTTATTTGAAATGGTGGGCTTGGCGGGAAAATTAAACGGGCCGGCCCAGTGACGCTCTAGCGCGCAGCAGGCCGACTGACGAGGGCCCCGCCTGTCAGCCTGTTTACACGCCGAAGCGGTGCGGCGAGCTGCGGGCCGTTGGATAAAAGGGAGATCTACGGCTGGGGTTCGTCCTCGTCGGCGGCGAGCTCCGGCGAGGTCTAAACCTTGCCGGCGGCCATGGGGGTCCAGGGAGAGGTCTTACCGGCGTCCAGAGGGGTCGGCGAGGCGGGCGATCGACGTGGAAGACGACGGCGAGGCGAACGAGGGTCGTGGGAGCTCCGGGGTGCTCGGAAACGTCGCTTCGTCGAGCTGCTGCGGCGCCGGCTCCGAGCTCGCAATTGGAGGTCTCCGGCGGCTAATCGAGCAGGGGTGGTGGTCGAGGCGGTCTGTGGGAGGAGGGAAGGTGAGTGGAGTGCTCAATTTGAGAGGGCGGGGGCTCCTTTTATAGCGGCTCCGAGCAAGGGCGGAGGGTCATGGTGACGGTGGCTCTGGCGCTCTCCCGTCGATCAACGGCGTGGGCGAGGGTACGGCCTGGCTCGAAGTGCTCAGGGAACGTCCTGGTGAGCGCGAACAGCGTTCGGTGGTCAAGCATAGTGGCGATGGTCACGCGTCGACGCGGTACTGTGGCGGACGTCGTCGTCCTCCTTGACGGCGACAGGGCACGGGAGAGCTCGTGGCAGCGTCTGGCGGGTCCTGGTGCTGAGGTGAGTCATCCTGCAGGAGCTGGTGTCGAGGGATAGGCTGAGGCGGCGACGCGAAGCGCGCTCGCGCGTCCAGGGCGCTCGTGCGCGCACTAGCGCGTGCATGGGCATGCCTGGGCGCGTCTGGGCGTGTTGATTTTTCTATGCTGCGATGTGATTTTTCGACGTGGCAAGGTCTGGTCGTGCTCAACTGAGTGAGAGGGAGAGAAGGGACATGGCTGTGCAGGTTGGAGTGGAGAGGTGAGTGAGATGGCACCAGTTGGTCATGCCATGCCACGGCATGGCATGTTCTGGTCAAGGTGGTCAAGCACTGGTGCTGGCAAGTGGAGGCACTGGTCTGGGGAAGTGAGAGGGGGCTCCAGGGGTGCAGAGAGGGGCCAGGCTTGGACCAAGTCCTCTCCAAAATCCAGCATGGGCAACATTGGATACACTGCCAGCAAGGTGTTTGATGAAATGCCCGAAAGAAAAAGATTTTCAAATTTTGGAAAGATTTTTGGTGGGTTGCATTCATATAATATTTGAAGTAAATTGGTGGTGGTGGTGCTCATTTTGGTGTTGATTTGCAAAGTTTCAAAAAGTTAGTCATCTTCACATAGTTTCAAAGTCCTCACTTGTCTCCTCTATTCTGGTCAACCTAGTCAACATGAGGTATGGTGGTCAACATGAAAGTTGTTCAACTTGACATGGTCTTGGATGACATGGCTTTGGTTTACCAAGTTTAGTTTGAAGAAAAATAAAAACCAGGGGTTAAAGTGGGGAACATTTTATAATGTGGCCAAATGACCATTAGTGCATGTGAGCTCCTATTTCATTCAAATTTGATTTGATTTGAGTTTGTTTGATTCCAAAGGTGTTTATATGTGTTTAGTAACCAAACACAACCAATGGTGCAAGCCATAAAGGTCTATGTTCAAGATTTGTAAAAATGGCCATCACCACATATGTGTATTGGAAAATCTTCTTATTTTCTATTTGATTAGGTTTTTCTTGATCTCCTTGATGTGGTTGAGGTTTAATATGATATAAGGAAACAAACCAAGCAATGGAAACAAGCTTGATGGTCTTTGGCTCAAATTTATATTTTTGGCCATATGCACATATGTGCATTTCATCTTTTTATTTTATTTTCTTTATCTATGATCAAATGTCATGGTTTATGGTTGCCTTAGTGTTAGTTTGGGTTTAGTAAGGTTTTCAAACCATTTAGTCAAGGTATAGGTGCTTAGGTCAAGTTTTGGAATAAATGGCTATGTGCCTCATATGCCTCTATGCATAAGTTGCATTTGATTTTTAATTTGATTTGGCTTGACCCAATTGATGTTGTTGAGTGTTGAAATGGCATATGGAAGTGATCCAATCATCCACAACAAGTCCTAAGGTCAAACTTCTAAAATTCACAAATTTGCATGTTACTCTCATATGCCTCTATGGCATTTTTAGTTTCTTTTTATTTTCTTTGGAAACCACTTGGATTTGGTTTGATAAGTACTAGGTAAGGTGTGTGAAGGTTTTCCAAACCTCTAAGCAAAGTAGAAAAGCTTAGGGTAAAGTTTTATAAAAATAGCCATAGGCACATATGCCTTTTTCTTATTTAAATTCCTTTTCTTTTAATTTAACTAGGGTGGTGAAAAGAGGGGTGAAGTTTAGGGTTTTGGTGGGGTTCACAAAGGTTCACCACCATTTAGCATAAAGAAAATAAAGGTAGGGTTCAAGATTTACCTATTAGAGCTATATGCCCCCATATATCTTTATTTGATTTTGGGTTTCTCAAAATAGATCCAAATGATTTTTGGAGAAGATTAGGGTTTAAGGTTTTTCTTATTTGACTTCTTTCTCTTTTATTTTATTGGGTTGGTGACCTTCACTTGATCACTTTAGGGTTTTAGGGTTTAGCACATAAGCATAAAAACACTCATCATGGCAAAACACAAGATTTAAACCAGATCTATAGGTATCAATCTTATTTTAATAAAAGTTTTTGTTGGTTCCAAAATTTGGAACTAGGGAAATTCATTTTGTTTGTTTTGAAATTTTTGGGTTGTTACACAACTTTTTAGTTACATTCCCTCCTCTTTAGCTTTTGCCACATTCCCTGGACTTCAGATAGCCTCGATACGTCTCCAACGTATCGATAATTTCTTATGTTCCATGCTACTTTATTGATGATACCTACATGTTTTATGCACATTATATGTCATATTTATGCATTTTCTGGAACTAACCTATTAACAAGATGCCGAAGAGCCAGTTGCTGTTTTCTGATGTTTTTGGTTTCAGAAATCCTAGTAAGGAAATATTCTCGGAATATGACGAAACTTTCGCCCAGGGTCCTATTTTTGCACGAAGCTTCCAGAAGACCGAAGAGATAACGAAGTGGGGCCACGAGGCAGCCAGGGCATAGGGCGGCGCGGCCTGGCCCTTGGCCGCGCCCTACCCCCGGGCACCTCGTGTGGCCCCCGCGTTGACCTTCCGCCTACTTAAAGTCTCTCGTCGCGAAACCCCGATCGAGAGCCACGATACGGAAAACCTTCCGAGACGCCGCCGCGAATCCCATCTCGGGGATTCAGGAGATCGCCTCCGCACCCTGCCGGAGAGGGGATTCATCTCCGGAGGACTCTACACCGCCATGGTCGCCTCCGGAGTGATGAGTGAGTAGTTCACCCCGGACCATGGGTCCATAGCAGTAGCTAGATGGTCGTCTTCTCCTTGTTGTGCTTCATTGTTGGATCTTGTGAGCTGCCTAACATGATCAAGATCATCTATCTGTAATACTATATGTTGTGTTTGTCGGGATCCGATGGATAGAGAGTACTATGATTATGGTGATTATCAATCTATTGTTTATGTGTTGTTTATGATCTTGCATGCTCTCCGTTATTAGTAGAGGCTCTGGCCAAGTTTGTACTCTTAACTCCAAGAGGGAGTATTTATGCTCGATAGTGGGTTCATGCCTTCATTGACACCGGGACAGTGACAGAAAGTTCTAAGGTTGTGATGTGCTGTTGCCACTAGGGATAAAACATTGATTCTATGTCTAAGGATGTAGTTGTCGATTACATTACGCACCATACTTAATGCAATTGTCTGTTGCTTAGCAACTTAATACTGAATGGGGTTCGGATGATAACCTGAAGGTGGACTTTTTAGGCATAGATGCAGTTGGATGGCGGTCTATGTACTTTGTCGTAATGCCCAATTAAATCTCACTATATTTATCATATCATGTATATGCATTGTTATGCCTTTCTCTATTTGTCAATTGCCCGACTGTAATTTGTTCACCCAACATGCTTTTATCTTATGGGAGAGACACCTCTAGTGAACTGTGGACCCCGGTCCTATTCTTTACATAGCATACAATCTCTGCAATTGTGTTTTACTGTTTTCTTTGCAAACATCTTTCACTCGATACGCTTAATCCTTTGTTACAAGCCGTGAGATTGACAACCTCACTGTTTCGTTGGGGCAAAGTACTTGGGTTGTGTTGTGCAGGTTCCGCGTTGGCGCCGGAATCCCTGGTGTTGCGCCGCATCACATTTCGCGACCATCAACCTTCAACGTGCTTCTTGGCTCCTCCTGGTTCAATCAACCTTGGTTTCTTTCTGAGGGAAAATTGCCACTGTGCGCATCATACCTTCCTCTTGGGGTTCCCAACGGACGTGTACATCTACGCGCATCACCATCATAACTTCATCTTGCTCAGTCGTTGTTACAAAATTTATAGCCTGCTACTATGTTGTTCATGCCAATTTTGTACTCCCTGAACATGTTGGTTTGCATGGGACTCGACAGTAGTAAGTCTGCTGTTTCATTCTAACATGCTCTGTTATATTGGCTGTTGGTATGCGACATGCACTCTTTGTTTGCTTATTGTGCGCATTACAATGATCTTGTTATAACGACGAAATGATGAGTTCCAAATTCTTTGGCAAACAATATTGTAGTGTCTTTGCCTTTCCATTGTTGTTGTCTTAACTTGTAATGTCTTTGTTTCAGATATAGGTGCTGCATGGACAACTTAAAAGATTGCCGGATCGCTTCATTGTATTGCTAGGTTTAATTACCATTCAATTTCTCTGGGTTCTGTAATATTTTTTCAATGCCTTGCAGCTGATGTAATATTTAGTTAGTTTTTATAGTTCTTTCGCGCATTTTTTCTTTGGTGCTTGTGGTAAGTGAGGCTATCCGACAGAAATCAATGCTGCGTAAATATTCTCAGTATCTAAATCACGAATTCCCATCCCTTAAACAGCCCAATTAAGCGAAATCACATATGTGCCTGCCCGCAAATTCCTAAAGCGCCTATTATGC
This sequence comes from Lolium multiflorum, assembly GCA_030979885.1. Classification (NCBI taxonomy): domain Eukaryota; kingdom Viridiplantae; phylum Streptophyta; class Magnoliopsida; order Poales; family Poaceae; genus Lolium; species Lolium multiflorum. Next base: position 333,467,752 of record CM061750.1, read on the forward strand.
CGGCATATAAACAGCAACTAAACGGGCTGGCCCACTTACTTATTGGGCCAGCCCATTTGATTTACGGTGGACCCCACACTCTAATTGGGCTGGCCCACTTGCTTTAAGGTGGACCCCACCCACTACTTAGTTGGGCCAGCCCAATTGCTTTTGTGGTGGACCCCACACACTAAATGGGCCGGCTTTAAGAGGAAAGTGGGACCCATGTTTTTGGTCGGCCCACTATCCTTTTGGGCCGCCCTTTAAGAGGAAAGTGGGACCCACATGTGATTTTTGGCCCGCCCACTATCTTGTTGGGCCGCCCACTTGCTACGTGGTGGACCCCACATACTAATTGGGCACTAACGGAAAGTGGGGCCCACTGTGCTTTGGCCGCCCACTATCTTGTTGGGCCACCCACTTGCTATATGGTGGTCCCACATGGTAAATGGGCCGCCTTTTAACGGAAGGTGGGACCCACTGTGTTTTTGGCCCGGCCCACTATCTTGTTGGGCCGCCACTTGCTATATGGTGGACCCTACGTACCAAATGGCCCCCATTAACGGAATGTGGGACCCACTGTGTTTTTGGCCCGACCCACTATCTTGGTGGGCCGCCACTTATATGGTGGCCCCACATACTAAAAGGGCGGCCCTTTAACAGAAAGTGGGACCCACTGTGTTTTTGGCACGCCCACTATCTTGTTGGGCCCCACTTATATTGTGGACCCCACATACTAAATGGGCCGACCCTTTAACGGAAAGTGGGACCCACGTGTTTTTGGCCCGGCCACTTGCTATAAGGTGGACCCCACACACTAAATGGGCCGCCCTTTAAGAGGAAAGTGGGACCCACTGTGTTTTTGGCCCGCCCACTTGCTTCTTGGGCGGCCGTAAGGTGGACCCCACATGTTAAATGGGCGGCCCATTTAAGTTTTGACCATCAACCTTAGAGGTTAGGCCCGCCCACGTAACTAATGGACCAGCCAAGCTATATAGTTGACCGGTCAAACTATGTCATCTGGCCCGCCCGCTTAAGACGTGGCATGCCTCGTGTGGGCCTACCATCTACCACGGGTTTCGCGGTTAACGCCGTTAACGCCTAACTCGCCACGTGTCGGTTGCATGACGTCGCAGTCAACGGGCTCCCGAAAACACATGCGCAACGGTCCGATTTTCCGTGGCGGAAGGGCGCCCAAACGCGACGGACCGAAAAAATCGTCGTTGGACTTTGCCTGACGCAGTTTCGACAACAGAACCCATATCGTCGGGTTAGGCCCATAGGCGACGAAAAATGCCCCTTAGTTGACGATTTTGGGACGTTGTCTATCGAACTTTTCTTGTAGTGTCCTGATGATTCCCTCTCCGGCAGGGTGCCGAGGCGATCTCCTGAATCCCCGAGATGGGATGGCGGCGGCGGCTCTCGCAATGTTTTCCGTATCGTGGCTCTCACAGGGGTTTCGCGACGGAGGCTTTAAGTAGGCGGAAGGGTAGGTCAAGGGCGACACGAGGCGCCGACACAACAGGCCGCGGCGGGGCTGGCCGCGCCGCCCGGTGTCCGGCCGCCTCGTGGCCCCACCTCGTCTCCCTTTCGGTCTTCTGAAGCTTCGTGCAAAAATAGGACCCTGGGCGTTGATTTCGTCCAATTCCGAGAATATTTCCTTACTAGGATTTCTCAAACCAAAAACAGAAAAAGAACGGCACTTCGGCATCTTGTTAATAGGTTAGTGCCGGAAAATGTAAAATAACGCTGTAAAGTATGTATAAAACATTCAAGTATTGTAATAAAAGTAGCATGGAACATAAAAAATTATAGATACGTTTGAGACGTATCAAGCATCCCCAAGCTTAGTTCCTACTCGTCCTCGAGTAGGTAAACGATAACACAAATAATTTCTGAAGTGACATGCTACCAACATAATCTTGATCAACATTATTGTAGAGCATATGAGATGAATGGAGTGATCTGAACAAAAGATTGCTAACAAAGATAATGACTAAACAAATGAATCATATAGCAAAACTTTTCATGAATAATACTTTCAAGACAAGTATCAATAAGACTTGCATAAGAGATAACTCATAAGCAATAAATTCTAAGTAGAATGCATTGAAGCAACACAAAGGATGATTAAGTTTCAGCAATTGCTTTCAACTTGTAACATGTATATCTCATGGATATTTGTCAACATAGAGTAATATAACAGGTGCAATAAGTAAACATGTAAGAATCAATGCACACAGTTAACACAAGTGTTTGTTTCTAAGATAGAAAGAAGTGGGTAAACTGACTCAACAATAAAGTAAAAGATTGACCCTTCGCAGAGGGAAGCATTGATTACTATTTTTGTGCTAGAGCTTTGTTTTGAAAACATAGAAACAATTTTGTCAACGGTAGTAATAATTCATATGTGCTATGCATAATACTTCCTACAAGTTGCATGCCTCATGCATAGAGTACCAATAGTGCTCGCACCTTGTCCTACTATCTCGGAAACACGGATTCTCATCGCATAACATATGCTTCAACCAAGTGTCACAAAGGGGTACCTCTATGCCGCCTGTACAAGTGTCTAAGGAGAAAGCACACATTGGATTTCTCGCTTTTGATTATTCTCAACTTAGACATCCATACCGGGACAACATAGACAACAGATAATGGACTCCTCTTTTTCATGCTTAAGCATTCAACAATAGTTAATATTCTCATAAGAGATTGAGGTTGTATGTCCAAACTGAAACTTCCACCATGATACATGGCTTTAGTTAGCGGCCCAATGTTCTTCTCTAACATATGCATACTCAAACCATTTGATCGCGAAGTCCACTACTTCAGACAAGACGAACATGCATAGCATCTCACATGATATCCAACAAAGATAAAGTTGATGGCGTCCCCAGAAAACATGGTTACCGCTCAACAAGCAACTTATAAGAATTAAGACACATAACTACATATTCATTACCACAATAGTTTTTAAGCTATTTGTCCCATGAGCTATATATTGTAAAGGTAGAGGAATGAAATTTAAAGGTAGCACTCAAGTAATTTACTTTGGAATGGCATAAAAATACCACATAGTAGGTAGATATGGTGGACACAAATGGCATGGAGTTTGGCTCAAGGTGTTTGGATGCACGAGAAGCATTTCCTCTCAGTACAAGGTTTGGGCTAGCAAGGTTGTTTGAAGCAAACACAAGTATGAACAGGTACAAAAACTCACACAAGAACATATTGCAAGTATTATAAGGCTCTACACTGTCTTCCTTGTTGTTCAAACATTTTACCCGAAAATATCTAGACTTAGAGAGATCAATCATGCAAACCAAATTAAACAAGCTCTACAGTAGTTCTTCATTAATAGATTAAACTACATGATGCAAGAGCTTAAACATGATCTATGAGAGCTCAAACAATTGCCAAATTTACCAAACCATATGCAGCATTTTCCAATTCCAACCAAATAGCAATCTAACGAAGCAATAAGCTTTCGCCATGAACATTAAAGCACAATTAAGAACACAAGTGTTCCATAAGAAAAAGCGGAGCGTAATATCTCCAATAAGAATGGCGGGATCCAACTTTATTCAAAACAAAACAAAAATAAAAACAAACCAACGCTCCAAGTAAAGAACATAAGAATGTGACGGAATAAAAATATAGTTTCACTAGAAGTGACCTGATAATGTTGTCGATGAAGAAGGGGATGCCCAAGGCATCCCCAAGCTTAGATGCTTGAGTCTTCTTAAAATATGCAGGGATGAACCACCGGGGCATCCCCAAGCTTAGACCTTTCACTCTTCTTGATCATAGTATATCACCCTCTTCTTTTGACCCTTGAAAACTTCCTTCACACAAACTTCAAGCAAACTCATGAGAGGGTTAGTGCATAACCACAAATTCATATATTCAGAGGTGACACAATCATTCTTAACACTTCTGGACATTACACATAGCTTCTGAAAGTTAATGGAACAAAGAAACTCATTTAACATAGCAAAAGCGGCAATGCAAAATAAAAGACAGAATCTGTCAAAAACAGATCAGTCCGTAAAGATGCATCTGGACTGGGCACTTAACTTGCTCAAATGGAAAAACTCAAAACTAATGAAAGTTGCGTACATATCTGAGGATCACGCTCGTAATTTTGCAGATTTTTTCGAATTTTTACAGAGACTTATGCCAGAATTCGTGACAGCAATGCTGTTTCTGCGCAGCGATCCCAAATATAACATCAACTTTAGCATAGAAACTTTACTTGGCACAAAAACGTGATAAGGAGAGGTTGCTACAGTAGTAAACAACTTCCAAGACTCAACAAAACAAAAATTGCTGTAGTAAAATAAACACATGGGTTATCTCCCAAGAAGTGCTTTTCTTTAACGCCTTTCTAGGCGCAGAAAGTGCAAATCAAGTAACATCAAGAGACGAAGCATCAACATCATTATTTTTCTTGCAAACACAACTTGTTGCAGAGGGTACCTTAGATTCTCCATTATCTAAATTTTCTATGGTGGTGCTAGGGGTTTTAGCGATTTTAGGCTTATAATAATAATCTTTTGTTTAGGCACTTTAGAGGCATACATGAATTTTTGCTCTTTACCCACATAAGCTTTCTCCTTATACTTGAGAGAAGAAAAAGTTGAACCCAAGGTTCCCATAGCTTTTTCAAGTTCATCAATCCTATTGATTTGATTATCATGGACAACACAAGTTCCTAGGACACTAATTCTTTCATCAATTCCTCCTAGGGATTTATCAAGTTCATCAGTTTTATCAAATAACATTTCCAATTTAGTTTCAATACTTGGAAATTTTTTCTCTATGGTTTCCAATTTTTTCATAACATCTTCAAGAGAGATTTCAATTTTAACTTCATTAACAGGTGGTATTCCAACTAGACTCTCAATGATGCAACTAGCTTCTAAAGCGGGAGTGCCTAGGAAATTACCTCCCGAAAGAGTATCAAGAACATACCTATTCCAACTAGATAAGCCAACATAAAAGTTCCTAAGAAGGATAGTAGTGGAGTGTTTCTTAATGCACCTATGATGAGCATTACTAATTCTGTACCAAGCATCTTTAAAACTTTCTCCACCTTGTTGCTTAAAAGAACGAACTTCAACTTCAGGATTACTCATTATAACAGTAGTAAAATAAACTAGGCAAATAAAGTAAAGACAAGTAACTAATTTTTTTGTGTTTTTGATATAGAGAACAAGACAGTAAATAAAGTAAAGCTAGCAACTATTTTTGTGTTTTGTTTAAGTGCAGCAAACAAAGTAGTAAATAAAATAAAGCAAGACAAAAACAAAGTAAAGAGATTGGAAGTGGAGACTCCCCTTGCAGCGTGTCTTGATCTCCCCGGCAACGGCGCCAGAAAAAGTGCTTGATGCGCGTAGATGTACACGTCCGTTGGGAACCCCAAGAGGAAGGTATGATGCGCACACGCAAGTTTTCCCTCGAAAGAAACCAAGGTTATCGAACCAGAGGAGCCAAGAAGCACGTGAAGGTTGTTGGTGGAGAAATGTAGTGCGGCGCAACACCAGTGAAACCGGCGCCAACGTGGAACCCGCACAACACAATCAAAGTACTTTGCCCCAACGTAACTTGAGGTTGTCAATCTCACCGCTTGCTGAAAACAAAGGATTAAGCGTATCGAGTGGAAAAATGGTGTTTGTTTGCAAAGAACAGTAAAAGCGTAGAATGTATTCAGATGTAAAAGAATGGACCGGGGTCCACAGTTCACTAGAGGTGTCTCTCCAATAAGATAACTAACATGCTGGGTGAACAAATTACAGGCGAGCAATTGACAAATAAAGATTCAATACATATCAACGATGATTACTATGTGATTTATTCAGGGCATTACGACAAAGTACATAGACCGCTATCCAGCATGCATCTATGCCTAAATAATCCACCTTCAGGTTATCATCCGAACCCCTTCCGGTATTAAGTTGTAAACAACAGATAATTGCATTAAGTATGGCGCGTAATGTAATCAACACAAATATCCTTAGACAAAGCATCAATGTTTTATCCCTAGTAGCAACAGCACATCCACAACCTTAGAACTTTCTGTCACTGTCCCAGATTTAATGGAGGCATGAACCCACTATCGAGCATAATTACTCCCTCTTGGAGTTACAAGTATCAACTTGGCCAGAGCCTCTACTAGCAACGGAGAGCATGCAAGAACATAAACAACACATATATGATAGATTGATAATCAACTTAACATAATATTCTATTCATCGGATCTCGCCAAACACAACATGTAGCATTACAAATAGATGATCTTGATCATGTTAGGCAGCTCACAAGATCTAATACAATGAAAGCACAAGCGGAGAAGACAACCATCTAGCTACTGCTATGGACCCATAGTCCAAGGATGAACTACTCATGCATCAATCCGGAGGCGGGCATGATGATGTAGAGCCCCTCCGGTGATGATTCCCCTCTCCGGCAGGGTGCCGGAGGCGATCTCCTGAATCCCCCGAGATGGGATTGGCGGCGGCGGCCTCTCAATAATGTTTTCCGTATCGTGGCTCTCGGCAGGGGGTTCGCGACGGAGGCTTTAAGTAGGCGGAAGGGTAGGTCAAAGGGCGACACGAGGCGCCGACACAACAGGGCCGCGCGGCCAGGGCCTGGGCCGCGCCGCCTGATACGTCTCCAACGTATCGATAATTTCTTATGTTCCATGCTACTTTATTGATGATACCTACATGTTTTATGCACATTATATGTCATATTTATGCATTTTCTGGAACTAACCTATTAACAAGATGCCGAAGAGCCAGTTTTTCTGCTGCTTTTGGTTTCAGAAATCCTAGTAAAGAAATATTCTCGGAATTGGACGAAACTTTCGCCCAGGGTCCTATTTTTGCTCGAAGCTTCCAAGACCGAAGACCTAACGAAGTGGGGCCACGAGGAGGCCAGGTGGCGGCGCCCGGCCCGGCCGCGCCGACCTATCCCCTGGGCCCCTCGTGTGGCCCCCGCGTTGACCCTCCGCCTACTTAAAGCTTTCGTCGAAACCCCACCGAGAGCCACGATACGGAAAACCTTCCGAGACACCGCCGAATCCCATCTCGGGGGATTCTGAGATCGCCTCCGCACGGGAGAGGGGATTCATCTCCCGGAGGACTCTACACCGCCATGGTCGCCTCCGGAGTGATGAGTGAGTAGTTCACCCCTGGACCATGGGTCCATAGCAGCTAGATGGTCGTCTTCTCCTTGTTGTGCTTCATTGTTGGATCTTGTGAGCTGCCTAACATGATCAAGATCATCTATATGTAATTCTATATGTTGTGTTTGGCGGGATCCGATGGATAGAGAGTACTATGATTATGGTGATTATCAATCTATTGTTCATGTGTTGTTTATGATCTTGCATGCTCTCCGTTATTAGTAGAGGCTCTGGCCAAGTTTTTACTCTTAACTCCAAGAGGGAGTATTTATGCTCGATAGTGGGTTCATGCCTCCATTTAATCTGGGACAGTGACAGAAAGTTCTAAGGTTGTGGATGTGCTGTTGCCACTAGGGATAAAACATTGATGCTATGTCTAAGGATGTAGTTGTTGATTACATTACGCACCATACTTAATGCAATTGTCTGTTGCTTTGCAACTTAATACTGGAGGGGGTTCGGATGATAACCTGAAGGTGGACTTTTTAGGCATAGATGCGGTTGGATGGCGGTCTATGTACTTTGTCGTAATGCCCAATTAAATCTCACTATATTTACCATGTCATGTATATGCATTGTTATGCCTTTCTCTATTTGTCAATTGCCCGACCGTAATTTGTTCACCCAACATGCTTTTATCTTATGGGAGAGACACCTCTAGTGAACTGTGGACCCCGGTCCTATTCTTTACATAGCATACAATCTACTGCAATTGTGTTTTACTGTTTTCTTTGCAAACATCTTCCACTCGATACGTTTAATCCTTTGTTACAAGCCGGTGAGATTGACAACCTCACTGCTTCGTTGGGGCAAAGTACTTTGGTTGTGTTGTGCAGGTTCCGTTGGCGCCGGAATCCCTGGTGTTGCGCCGCATCACATTTCGCGACCATCAACCTTCAACGTGCTTCTTCTCCTGGTTCGATTAAACCTTGGTTTCTTTCGAGGGAAAACTTGCTACTGTGCGCATCATACCTTCCTCTTGGGGTTCCCAACGAACGTGTGAGTTACACGCCATCAAGCTCTTTTCTGGCGCCGTTGCCGGGGAACGAAAGAAAATTTACACCACAGAATTGCCTCCCACGGCAACACTCTTTTTCTCGCGTTGTTGGGGAGATCAAGACACGCTGCAAGGGGAGTCTCCACTTCTCAATCTCTTTACTTTGTTTTTGTCTTGCTTTATTTTATTTACTACTTTGTTTGCTGCACTAAATCAAAACACAAAAAAATTAGTTGCTAGTTTTACTTTATTTACTGTCTTGCTCTCTATATCAAAAACACAAAAAAAATTAGTTACTCGTCTTTACTTTATTTGCCTAGTTTACTTTTTGCTTATTGCATCATGTTTCCTTTTAATTTCACCACAAAAGACATACCGGTAGGACGTGGGTCCATAGTTGGGAGAAATAATATAGAAGAATTTTTCAATCATGTTAGTATTACTGAAAATTTTGAAGATAAACACTTGGTAGAACTTGCACCTACCTATGAAATTGCTGCTGCTGCTTTAGTTCGCATGTTGGAAACTAAATTTGTTAATCTCAATCCTATAATCCAACACATGTTTCTTACACTTGGTGATATGGAAGAAGGGGAAAAGAAAGATTTTGTTTTAGAAACCCTTCTTAGAGAATTTGGTGGTCTAGCAAGAGAGGCTAGAAAGGTTTTTGCTAAATTTAATATGCTAGGTTCTCATACCAATTTTATTGGTCTCCTTGAAAAAATGGACATAGATAGAATAATGTACACTAATAACATTAATGATGGTGGGGAAATCAAAGCACCAATACCATGTAAACTCCTAGCTATGAATGATGCACTAGAAAATAACTATGCTTGGCTTGTTCCTGAAAATTTGTTCGATGAGAGTAGCAAGCCCAAGACTAATGAAAAGGGAGACGCTAAAACTTACATATCAAACATACTATGCTTGGTTGAGAAAACTCCCAACACCCCTGATAATAATGTTGATGCTTCTACTCTCGATGTTACTTGATTTGCACTTTCGCGCCTAGCTGAAAGGCGTTAAAGAAAAGCGCTTATGGGAGACAACCCATGTTTTTACCTACAGCAATTTTTTGTTTTGTTGAGTCTTGGAAGTTGTTTACTACTGTAGCAACCTCTCCTTATCATGTTTTTGTGCCAAGTAAAGTTTCTATGTCAAAGTTGATGTTATATTTGGGATTGCTGCGCAGAAACAGCATTGCTGTCTGTCACGAATCTGGGCACAGTTCCCTGTAGAAAATTCCAAAAAATCTGCCAATTTACGAGCGTGATCCTCAGATATGTACGCAACTTTCATTAGTTTTGAGTTTTTCCATTTGAGCAAGTCTGGTGCCATTTCTAAATTCGTCTTTACGGACTGTTCTGTTTTTGACAGATTCTGCCTTTTATTTCGCATTGCCTCTTTTGCTATGTTGGATTTATTTCTTTGATCCATTAATGTCCAGTAGCATTATGCAATGTCCAGAAGTGAAAATAATGATTGTGTCACCTCTGAATGTGTGAATTATTAATTGTGCACTAACCCTCTAATGAGTTTGCTTGAAGTTTGGTGTGAAGGAAGTTTTCAAGGGTCAAGAGAGGAGAATGATATACTATGATCAAGAGGAGTGAAAGCTCTAAGCTTGGGGATGCCCCGTGGTTCACCCCTGCATATTTTAAGAAGACTCAAGCGTCTAAGCTTGGGGATGCCCAAGGCATCCCCTTCTTCATCGACAACATCATCAGGTTCCTCCCCTGAAACTATATTTTTATTCAATCACATCTTGTATTCTTTGCTTGGAGCGTCGGTTTGTTTTTGTTTTTGTTTGAATAAGATGGATCCTAGCATTCACTTTGTGGGAGAGAGACACGCTCCGCTGTTGCATATGGACACATGTGTCCTTAGGCTTTACTCATAATGTTCAAGGCGAAGTTTCTTCTTCGTTAAATTGTTATATGGTTGGAATTGGAAAATGCTACATGTAGTAATTCTAAAATGTCTTGGATAATGTGATACTTGGTAATTGTTGTGCTCATGTTTAAGCTCTTGCATCATATGCTTTGCACCCATTAATGAAGAAATACATAGAGCTTGCTAAAATTTGATTTGCATATTTGGTTTCTCTAAGGTCTAGATAATATCTAGTATTGAGTTTTGAACAACAAGGAAGACAGTGTAGAGTCTTATAATGTTTACAATATGTCTTTTATGTGAGTTTTGCTGCACTTGTTCATCCTTGAGTTTGCTTCAAATAACCTTGCTAGCCTAAACCTTGTATCGAGAGGGAATACTTCTCATGCATCCAAAATCCTTGAGCCAACTACTATGCCATTTGTGTCCACCATACCTACCTACTACATGGTATTTCTCCGCCATTCCAAAGTAAATTGCTTGAGTGCTACCTTTAAAATTCCATCATTCACCTTTGCAATATATAGCTCATGGGACAAAATAGCCTTAAAAACTATCGTAGTATTGAATATGTACTTATGCACTTTATATTTTATTAAGTTGCTTGTTGTGCGATAACCATGCTTCTGGGGAACGCCATCAACTATTGTTGAATATCATGTGAGTTGCTATGCATGTCCGTCTTGTCTGAAGGTCTATCATTTTAGTGGTTGGAGCATGCAAAATTGTTAGAGAAGAACATTGGGCCGCTAACTAAAGCCATGAACCATGGTTGAAGTTTCAGTTTTGGACATATATCCTCAATCTCATATGAGAATAATAACTTTGCTACATGCTTATGCATTTAAGAGGAGTCCATTATCTGTTGTCCATGTTGTCCCGGTATGGATGTCTAAGTTGAGAATAATCAAAAGCGAGAAATCCAAAATGCGAGCTTTCTCCTTAGACCTTTGTACAGGCGGCATGGAGGTACCCCTTTGTGACACTTGGTTGAAACATGGCATGCGAAGACCCGGTAGTCCAAGTTAAGTAGGACGAGGTGCGGGCACTATTAGTATACTATGCGTGAGGCTTGCAACTTGTAAGATATAATTTACATAACTCATATGCTTTATTACTACCGTTGACAAAATTGTTTCATGTTTTCAAAATAAAAGCTCTAGCACAAATACAACAATCGATGCTTTCCTCTTTGAAGGACCATTCTTTTACTTTTATTGTTGAGTCAGTTTACCTATCTCTTTCCACCTTAAGAAGCAAACACTTGTGTGAACTGTGCATTGATTCCTACATACTTGCATATTGCACTTGTTATATTACTTTATGTTGACAATATCCATGAGATATACATGTTATAAGTTGAAAGCAACCGTTGAAACTTCATCTTCCTTTGTGTTGCTTCAACACCTTTACTTTGATTTATTGCTTTATGAGTTAACTCTTATGCAAGACTTATTGATGCTTGTCTTGAAGTACTATTCATGAAAAGTCTTTGCTTTATGATTCAGTTGTTTACTCATGTCATTACCTTTGCTTTGATCGCTGCATTCATTACATATGTTTACAAATAGTATGATCAAGATTATGATGGCATGTCACTTCAGAAATTATCTTTGTTATCGTTTTACCTGCTCGGGACGAGCAGAACTAAGCTTGGGGATGCTGATACGTCTCCAACGTATCGATAATTTCTTATGTTCCATGCTACTTTATTGATGATACCTACATGTTTTATGCACATTATATGTCATATTTATGCATTTTCTGGAACTAACCTATTAACAAGATGCCGAAGAGCCATTGCTGTTGCTGTTTTTGGTTTCAGAAATCCTAGTAAAGAAATATTCTCGGAATTGGACGAAACTTTCGCCCGGGTCCTATTTTTGCACGAAGCTTCCAAGACCGAAGACCTAACGAAGTGGGGCCACGAGGAGGCCGGGGGTGGCGGCGCGGCCCAGCCCAGGCCGCCCTATCCCCCGGGCCCCTCGTGTGGCCCCCGCGTTGACCCTCCGCCTACTTAAAGCTTCCGTCGCGAAACCCCCGCACCGAGAGCCACGATACGGAAAACCTTCCAGAGACGCGCCGCCGCGAATCCCATCTCGGGGATTGAGATCGCCTCGGCACCCGAGAGGGATTCATCTCCCGAGGACTCTACACCGCCATGGTCGCCTCCGAGTGATGAGTGAGTAGTTCACCCCTGGACCATGGGTCCATAGCAGTAGCTAGATGGTCGTCTTCTCCTTGTTGTGCTTCATTGTTGGATCTTGTGAGCTGCCTAACATGATCAAGATCATCTATATGTAATTCTATATGTTGTGTTTGTCGGGATCCGATGGATAGAGAGTACTATGATTATGGTGATTATCAATCTATTGTTCATGTGTTGTTTATGATCTTGCATGCTCTCCGTTATTAGTAGAGGCTCTGGCCAAGTTTTTACTCTTAACTCCAAGAGGGAGTATTTATGCTCGATAGTGGGTTCATGCCTCCATTTAATCTGGGACAGTGACAGAAAGTTCTAAGGTTGTGGATGTGCTGTTGCCACTAGGGATAAAACATTGATGCTATGTCTAAGGATGTAGTTGTTGATTACATTACGCACCATACTTAATGCAATTGTCTGTTGCTTTGCAACTTAATACTGGAGGGGTTCGGATGATAACCTGAAGGTGGACTTTTTAGGCATAGATGCAGTTGGATGGCGGTCTATGTACTTTGTCGTAATGCCCAATTAAATCTCACTATATTTACCATGTCATGTATATGCATTGTTATGCCTTTCTCTATTTGTCAATTGCCCGACTGTAATTTGTTCACCCAACATGCTTTTATCTTATGGGAGAGACACCTCTAGTGAACTGTGGACCCCGGTCCTATTCTTTACATAGCATACAATCTACTGCAATTGTGTTTTACTGTTTTCTTTGCAAACATCTTCCACTCGATACGTTTAATCCTTTGTTACAGCAAGCCGGTGAGATTGACAACCTCACTGCTTCGTTGGGGCAAAGTAATTTGGTTGTGTTGTGTTCCGCGTTGGCGCCGGAATCCCCGGTGTTGCGCCGCATCACATTTCGCGACCATCAACCTTCAACGTGCTTCTTGGCTCCTCCTGGTTCGATTAAACCTTGGTTTCTTTCGAGGGAAAACTTGCTACCGTGCGCATCATACCTTCCTCTTGGGGTTCCCAACGAACGTGTGAGTTACACGCCATCACCGCCTCGGTGGCCGCCTCGTGGCCCCACCTCGTCTCCCTTTCGGTCTTGGAAGCTTCGTGCAAAAATAGGACCCCGGGCGTTGATTTCGTCCAATTCCGAGAATATTTCCTTACTACGATTTCTGAAACCAAAAACAGCAGAAAACAGGAACTGGCACTTCGGCATCTTGTTAATAGGTTAGTGCCGGAAAATGTAAAATAACGCTGTAAAGTATGTATAAAACATTCAAGTATTGAAATAAAAGTAGCATGGAACATAAGAAATTATAGATACGTTTGAGACGTATCAGACACCAACATCGACCTGCGAGATGGCTCCACCTGCGGGACGACTCCGACGGCGACCTGCGGGGCGACTGCTCCAACTGCGGCCTGTAGGATGAGCTACGCCGACAATATGCTGAACAAGTGGGGTAGCTCGGATGGGGAAAGCCATGGCAGAGCTCGCTCGATTTTTCGCTACCAGAGCTCCCAGCCCTCTACCTGAAACCAATCCAATGCGGACCAACGCGAGTAGGTCTTTTGATGGCCTGCCACTCGCCTTCCCTCATCCGGTGGCCGTTCCCGTCCATCATGACCTACTGGCAGGAGAGGTCTCTCAGCCAACCCTCTATGGCCACATTTACCTCCTTGAGGGAGCGGGCACGTGTCGCTTCCTCCTAGGACAGGCCGCTCGATGCTCATCGGCAGGTGGTCGAACTCCTCCTTTTCGCTGAATTCTTCGTCCTCGTCATCCATGTCTACCTCTTGGATAAACTACTCCATCTCCTGCTTTGCTGGACAAGTGTGTGCTTGGTCCACGTGGTCTGCAGCTGGCGAGGCATGGTGGGAAGGCGAGAGTGCGCCGGAGGAGGCGATAATGCACTGGAGGAGGCAAGAGGGCACCATAGAAGTAGGAGAGAGACGGGTGCATCTACTTGGGGTTAGAGAGTGGGGGCGGCGCGCGACACGACCTTTTACTAGTCGGAGGACGTGCCATGAAACCCTTTTTTTTAACATGGAAATATATTAACATTAAAGCTCATAGTACAACATATCTAGGAGACGAGGCGTCGAATAGGGATCAAAGGTGATAAAGTTGCCTAAACGCACAATATGAAAGAACAATGTTCTAAACACCTGCAGCTGGTACCGAGGATTGCATATGAAGCGAAGCTGCGATCTGTCGATAACACATACTCGGTATTGCTGCATCTGCAATCTTTAAGGGCCTTCATCATGCTCCATACCAGTTGATGCCCCGCGGGTGGCTCTCCCGACGGTCTATCCGGCGTATGACCTCGAGGCTGAGAAGGACTGAGCTGAAGATTTTGAGAAACCATCACCGAGCTCAATCTCACGTGGCCCTTGCCGCTGGGGATCAACGCCAGAGGTGTTGTCGTCCATCTCTGGTGACACGGCCCGAACGGCGGAAGGACGACATCTTCTACAAGGTGATCATGTAGCAAGTAGAACATTGTGCGAGTTGAAATCATGAAAAACCTATACTGCACCCTAATAGCATCGCCACTTTTGATAGTCTTGCAAGTATAGAGGCAACTCCAAGATTTTTGCTGTCCATAAATCTCATATGTTGTGTGTGAGCATAACTGATGTTTTAAAGCTGTAGCTATTATATTGACCTATTTCCATGAGCTTACACTGACAATTTTCCATGCGTGACAAGCCCTTGAGCATCAAAAGCCATAGGCAAAGACTCAAAAGGACCATAGGTCAAGTTTAGAATGATGGAAATTACACCATTCTAATTGAGCTTCACCTCACAGACATACATTGCGGTCTTCTGATAAAATTCCAAGCTTGCCTTAATTACCCCAAACTGAATCTTGCATACCTCATCACTAGGATTTCCAACCAGCACCATAGTGGCAAAGAAACGCCGGTGAATCCACAAATATATGACCAAACAACATAAATAGGTTTAAGTTGCTATGGCTATGTAGAAATGACAAGATTTTTAACGATAAAAACTATTCTTTGTTGCAGGTCATCTACAGATGTACATGTATTCTCCGTTCGTGGTTACCTCTTCAGCGGGCGGAGAACCGAGACCTATTTACGGAGGTCTGTACACGGTTGGAGGCTACGGCGAGGGATACTTTTTCCCGACATGGGTGGCAGCATAGTCTAAGGATTGAAGCTCCACACTCGTCTTAGGCGTTATATAGTTTATCGTCTCGATATGTATTTCGCCTTTTTACTTTTATTGCTCGTTCTGGACATTTGAAACAGCTGTGTGCATCCTGGTTATGCAGAGGCTGGATGTAATTGCTTGCCAAAGTAATAAAACATCCTTTGTCGAAAAAAAAATTCTCGTCACATTGGTAGACGTTGAGATGATGCAGCTAGCAGTAAATTCAGATTCTAGGAGAAAAAAGGCAAATAACATTGCCAAAACCTGGAGGCCTCAATTGCAACCGCATGAAGATGGAAGACCAAGAAAAAGCCATCCCAATAGAATCGTTCACCTTGTCGTGAGCATGAGCAGTCACCCAACAAATTCCACTGCAAAGATGTGCACACAGTTGATCATCTATTTGGCCAATAGAAAAATGAAGACCTGACTTGAGCTTCCTTGTGACAGCCATCTCCAAATATTCACGGGAAGCACATGGATGTATCAACAAGTGCGTCCACCGTTGTCCGTTGGAGTCCATAACAAGCGCCGTTCATCCACGAAGATCTTCCGAGGCATTAGCTTAGGAGCTCCGCCTCTCCCCCAGCCGATGCAGAGGGGAAAGATACAGACACCGACGAGCTGATGAATGTGTGCGCCACTGAAGACCGATGAGCCGATGCGCTTGATAGCAAGGGCTTTGCCTAGCAGGGAGTTGACGTCGTACAAGTCCGAGCGGGGGGCCTGAAGATCAACGTCCACATATGGGGAAACATGAGATCCCGACGAGGGACACCTAACCGGAGATCCTCGCCGCCTCCAAACACAGCCACCCATCCACCTTAGTCAGGGTAGGAAGAGAACGGAGAAAGCAGGACGGCACCTCCGGCCATAAAAAGATCCAAAGATTTGTCCAAATTTAGATGTATTTATATATCAAAAAGTGTCTAGATACATTTAAATTAAAAAAAACTTTCAACATCTATTTATGGTCAAGGTAGTAGAAGAAAGAGGAAAACCCTAACTAAAAGGACCCGTACCTCCCTCCCCCACCGTGGCCGCCAGCGATGCGTGGCGAGGTGGCCGGAGCTGAGGGAGATCTGAGGCGAGCAAGAAGAGTACGGCACCAAGGCCAGAGATCACAGGGGCAAAACTCCACAAGAAATAATTGGCTCTGCTTCACAAACCTGTTTTTAACGTGCCATGAAACCTTGTTGGTACGTTTTCGCGCACACAGGGAACTCTCGCGCGCGAGGGAGCGCATCGGCCAGGCTGTTGTGGCAGCGCCGTTCTAGGAAAGACGATTGTACATAAAAAGTTGTCCCGTACGGATCAAGTTTTTTTTTTTTGAGGAAATCCGTACGGATCAAGTAGGTCGTCACGATGGGAGCAACTACCAACTCAAGAAAAACATGGGCCTCAAAGCTGTCCGTCACCCGAATGGACGGAATGGAAGCAACACACACTCGCTACATCCATGTATTAAATCGCCAACGCCGTTCTCTCAAATCCATGCATGTCATCTCAAGTATCCGGTTAGGTATGCACGCTGTATTCAAACCTGGATTTCATTTTCTTTTGGTTGGTGCTTTTAGTTTTGTTTTGGCAATTTCATAAATATTTGTCATAAGGTTTCTTAAATCTAGATATCTTTTAGTTAACATTTTAGTTAAATCTATGACAAGTATTTATGCCGGAGAGAATAATATTTTTTTGTCTGTTTTACTAGAGAGCGAGCGATGGAGCTCAAAAAAGAAAAGAGCGAGCGATGCCCGATTACCAGTAATGCTAGACTTACGGGGAGTTTTCTTACGGGCAAATGCTACGGGCTGAGGTGGAGAAACAGGGTTGGTCCAAAACAAATCATGTGCCGTGATTTTCGGATCTTGAGCACCCAGCTTAAGCCCACGTAATCCCGTAAGGCTGATCCCGTAGATGAATCCCGTAGGTGTAGCAAAACTCCCCGATTACACTAGCCACTAGGACTAGGTGAGGAGTGGAGTTTTTTTTTTCTGAGCATAGGAGCGGGTTTAAATGGGCCTCTAGTTGGTGGGGCATGAGGTCTAAAGAAAGCTTCTTACATAGGCCATGAGAAAACATAGGCCCATCTCATGCACAATGCGAGCATGCGCTTGCGCCATTTTGTTACATTTCCCTTATCGCTAGTTCAATATCCTTCTCCCTAAAAAAAGAACTGTCCTCTTCGATTCTGAAAGGGGATTGTATGTTACTTACACTGAAACAGTTGGCTTACAATGACCCAAGGTTTATCTCAGTGCGCAGGACGGAAGAACACCTTGTAACACACGTGAACACAACTCCCTACGTCAAAATTGACAAATGTCACTTCCTACTGCTATAGGTCAAGATCGCTTGGTTTCTTTCATGTTGGGCTAGTCTCCGCAAATACTTAGCAAAACGACCCACTTCGGATCTGTAAGCGTCTCGTGACTGAAAGCCTTAACGACTGATGTACATTCTAACTTAAGTAAGAGTTTTCCCGCCTCCTTCCCCACTAAATAAAATGAATCAGAAATGGCGGTGGTGCTGGTGGACAGAAAGAAACAAACCAAACATGGGAGAGGGATGCTTGAATGTTCATGAATTCCAATTTCACATCGGTAGACACTATGTTGAATGGGATGAAGTTTTTGACCGGAGCTCGAGAGGAGGAGGTTAGGGTGCAATTGGTAGCGACCATAATGGACATCTAGTTTTTGTTGCAGAAAGTGATATCCATGGAGCAAAGCCAATTAGCACTACACATGGAGAAGGATGCCCTAATCCAGTCCATCAAGATTGCGGACAACATGGGGATTGGAAAACTAATGTTCTTCCCCTACTTTATGGCTCCATTATTACAGTAAACTACAAGTAAACTTATCACCTTTCACCATTGGGACCTCTCTTCTAGGACGCAAAGACTCAAATGGGCATGTCGTTTATTGATTTATGTATTTTGCATAAGCCGCGTGAACATAACGAGCCAACACATGCAAGGTTTGATCCGACAGGTATTCAGTGCTTCTACCAAGTGTATTTAGATGAGGGGTTCCCGTTAAGTATGGATGAAAAAAGAGCAAAAACGGAGTGGTGCAACATTTATTTTCATATTTTTTTGGGAACGCTGCAACAGAAATAAAAACTTTGAAAAGAAACACGAAAACATATATTGTCGAAAGCAGGTGCATACCGAATATGGGGTAGGCACATAGCGATTGCCGGAAGCAAGAGACCGCTTGAATCATGAAGAAAAAAATAATCAAGCAACACAGAAAAATGACAAACCTTATCCCTGATCGTAAGGTGAAAGCTCAATATGCAGGGAATAGGGGAAGTGTCCAACAATGGAAGCTTATTTCAACTAAGGAAGGGATTACGTTCTCGTCTATTTTGGGATGAGCCGCATCGACGGTTCAGCCGACAAGGTCACATACTGGGCCTACTAGATTGGGTTATGTAGACCAAACTCTAAAACTGAAAATTTTGTATTAAATGAAAACCGATTTTTTTTGTTTCCACGTCTAGAAACGCCATTTTGATTCCGTTTACGCTAAAGAATTCCGTTTTAGTTTTCGTCCCGTAAAATTTCATTTCAATTACCATAATCGTATTTCCGCAAAAAAGATGGAAAATTTCCGCTCCATTTTTATCTCTATTGTCATACTTACACAGTACTATGTCCAGCGATTGGTGCCGAGTCAAGTTAACAGAGTGTCCGTTCCATTAAAGAAAACCTTCCCCTGCGGGACCCCCTCCTCCTCTTTCGCTCTCTCAAGAAAAAACAAGTTCATCATGTAATTAAATGCTAAGAGTCTACTAATAAGACCATGTTTATTTAGACTAGCTTGCCAAATGGCAACAGATAAAACTTGCCAATGGCAGCTCTAGCTTCAAAAGCAGACATCCGAGATTGAAAAATCGCGTCCATGCGAAACACATGGCTAGACCAGAGACGGGTTCCAAGCATTGGTACTCGTAACACACGCTTCCAGAAGCACGGTCCAAGACTGAAACCCGAATCTAGAAAGGAACCACTCCACCAAACGATGGAATCATTAGCCTCCAAATCGCGCTTTGCCAGACTTGTCAATGACCGTTGCTACCTGGCACTAGCTACTTGCTGCAGTCAACAGAGAGCTAAGACAAGGTGGACGGCCAATAATACTAGGGCTACGCCAGCCAGTTAACTATTATCCCACCTTGTGTTGTCCGACTAGCCTCTACAAACAGTTCCAGCACTAGATTGTGCTTAGCTTGCATATTATTGATCGATTAGCTGATAATATTATACTTTTGCTAGTTTTAGTTGATCGAGATCTAAGTTAGTTCTAAGTAGATTTACCTCTTGATTCGTGCACATGTACATTACACATAGGGGCGCAACTACAAATGTGTGTACGATTGTACACTTTTTCTTAGTTGCACATGAAATTGGATGATCTTATCTAATGATAGTTAACTTAGTTCCAAGTGGGCTGAGAAGCCTCATCCATAATATTAGGACAATGTTAGCTTAATTCTCCACATATTATCATGAACAGAATCTCCTTGCAAAAAAAAAAAGACCGAGAACCAACTTCGTATAAAAGTTTTAATGCACACACTATATAAAACAAGAATTCCATTACTAAATTGCAGATATACAACATGGAATGCCAAGGAACTCTACAAATAGTATGTATACTCATAAAATTCGTAATACGATAAGTGGTTATGTAAAATGGTTGGTCATTTAGTATACTCACAAAATTCCTACTAGTAGTATGCTGTTATGTAAAATGGTCGGTCATAATATTGCGACTTGGAGGAACTACTCACAGTAATAAGGTATACTAGCACATTGCGGTGTAGTAATCCTTGTAATAAATAAGCAACATGCCTCAGTTGGCCAGGAGTTAATTAATTATGTCATCGATTTATATAAATTGTGAAAGGTTTAATGTACTGTAGCAATTTATCTGTCTCGCTGTTATCATAGCTTGAAAAAGATACTAAAAATAGAATGGATGTTAACGTTGGGTCAAAGAATTTTTGGGTGTTGACTAAGAATTAAGATACCAAGGGAATATTTTTTTTGTGTTGAATAACGACAATCATTTCTTTCAAATAGTCAGGAAAACGGTCACACTATATTAGAGGCTTAGAGCATCCCCACCGGAAGCCCCAAAGCCCCCCCCCGGCCTTTGCCCCCCCCCCCCCCCTCACCCTCCCGCCGCCCAAAACTTGCCGCCACAGACATCGACCTGCAAGAAATCTCAGCACCCCTGTGCCCGCCCCGTGGTTTGGGGGTCTAACGGGAGGGAGGGAGGGATCCGGCAACGCAGAGAAAAATGTGTGGGCCCATCGTGGAAGGCACACAACGTGAAGCCTCAACCGACACCAAGGGAATCTGTGCCCCGCTCTCCTCATGTCGCCTCCAAATCGTCGTCGCCACCGTCGCCGAATCGACGCGCCGTTTGCTCAGCGGCTAGCAGACCATCGTCGGCAGTGCCCGCTGCAGCAACCTTTCCACCACCAAACGAAGCGATCGCCGCCGCCCAAAGGACATGCCGAGCCGGAACGACGACGATACCTCCATTGAGTCGTTGCTTAGCGACGATATTTGAAGGACATGCTGAGCTGGAACGGCGACGATACTTGCAGCGAGTTTTTGCTTAGCGACGTGAGTATTCCTTCCCCTCACCCCTCCCCTTCTCCGGCTATGCGTCGCAGGCTTCGATTTAGGGTTAGTGTTTCGGCCTCAATTCAGTAATTGTGCTGATTCTCGGCGATGTGTAGTACCCCGACATGGACCGGCCTTGCTGATCCTGAGTTGGGCCCCCTGTTGTCGTATGCACACCCTACTACCCGAGAAGGTTGTCGCCTTCGAAGGACCGAGCACATGATGTCGGTTCTATGTGTGTTCAAAGTTGATCCATATTGTTTTAAATGCACATACACTTTTTCTTTGCAGGGAATGCGCATAAACATCAGTAGAAACATTGTCCCATCCTTCCACATCACACACGGCGGTACAAGAAATTTATTACGAAAAGGTAGTACATCGAGGGCAGCAGTGCTATCAGTCAGTCAATCACAATGTGGAATGAACCAAATCTCTGCGCAGCCAACTTGCAAACGGGGTGGCCCTAGCAAAAGCCAGCAAAGCTAAACAACACAGCTCATACCGGCAGTCCCACTTGGGCCCACATTCTTCGATGCCCACGAGACCTTTCCGCACCAATCCCGCCCGCCCGCCTAATTTTAACCCGCCGAAGAAAATTCCACCCACTTTCCCCCACTGCCACTTCCGCGCCGGCCCCACCGCGCCGTTCCGGGGACCACCACGCGGGCCCCGGCCGTCCTCGCCGCCAGCAGAGCTTTTGCTTTGCACCAACCCCGGCAAGAAGGACGCCGACACGTGGGGCCCTCAGCCCCATCACACCACAATCAGTCAAGCCTCAAGCCGCACACGCCTCCTACCCCGCACTCCGCGCACCAGACCAAAATCCCACCCAGCCCACCACCGCCGACGACGAGCTTGCCGCTCGCCGGAGCAGAGACGAGCTCCGCCGCCGCGTCGTGCTGCGCGCTCCGGCGTGGGGGTCGCGGCCCGAATTCCTCTGACCGGGTCTCTCCTCTCCTCGGCGCCACCGTTGCCGTGTGCCAGCGAGCAGATTTTAAAAGCCCCTCTACCCCCTTGTCCTCTACCGGTCTTCCAGAAGCTAATCCAACCGGACTGCCCGGACTCCGTCGCCGCCGCCCGCCGCTCCCCCCTCGCCGCGCTAATGACCCCGCCCCAACCCTAGGGCTTCTGACTTCCTCCATCCGACCAACCTCTCCAGGGCCTCCCTCCCACCCTCCTCCCGCGATGGTCCCGAGCGGCCTCTTCGGGTGGGCCTCCCCGCACGTGCAGCCGCTCACACCCGTCTCGGAGGTCTCGGAGCCGCCGGAGTCGCCGTCGCCGTACGGGGACGGGCCGTCGGGGGAGGGCCCCGCCGGCGAGGGCCCCGCGGGCGGCGAGGACGACGACGCGGAGGAGGACGAGGCCGAGCCCCCGCCCGCGGCCGTCTCCTTCTGGCGCCTCTTCGACTTCGCGGACGGGCTCGACTGGGCGCTCATGGCCGCGGGCGCGCTCGCGGCCGCCGCGCACGGGGCCGCGCTCGTCGTCTACCTCCACTTCTTCGGGAGGGCGCTCAACCTGCTCGACTCCGAGCGGGTTCAGTCCGCGCTCCACGGGGATAGCAAGGAGCTGCTCGACCTGTTTATGCAGGTGCGACTAACCTCCTCCTGCTTCCGATGATGCTTTGCCTATTAATAACTGCATGCGCGCGTGTAAGGATCTGTGTGACGTGCTGGTATTTATTGCTTGAGCCGGATTAGTTATTCTTTAGTTTTGCTATTGTTAGCACTGGCAAGGTTTTATCTAGTAAGTTACTTGGGCTCGCTATACTTTTGGTAGTATATGTTCTACATCGTTTACTTATTTCCATATGCTATTCTCAAAACTTGCAAACCCTAAAGCAACTTCTGCTTATGTTAAAGCGCCTTTAGGTTACCCTTGACATATTGATAACTAGGGCTGGAAGATTTACCAGCTCACAATTGTTCCTTGCACTGCAAAACTCCTTGTGAATCAATTACATTTATGACTTAGGTTGCATATCATCTAAGATCACTGCATCTGGAAATTCTCCGATGCAAATTTCGCCATGAAATTATGCACATTCCAGATTGGTATGTTTGCGTGATGATGTGCTATGTCTGCTCCTTTGCTTCCAGTTGTGAGTAACTAGATGATTGGTCCTGGGGGGCAGGTTCAGCTGTTGTGCAATTTTGTCTATGGTATTAAGTATTGTATCAGCGCTTGGGCACGGGTTATGTGTTGAAGGTATATCGTGGAATCTGGGAGTTGCAATTTGTTTATAAGGTTGCAGTATGGCAGGGCCTGAAGTTGCATATTGGCTTGAGCTGCACTGTTTAGCCTCCCTAACAAGTTACGGAAGCACAAAACTGAATGCACCGTGGTTGGTCATGTTAGGTCTCATGTTGGTGACTCTGCTAATGGTGCAAATGGAATGTTTGGATCTTAATTTTTGCTAATTAGTCCGTGACTTATATAGTGGGTGCATCTGAAGAAGCGGTCAGTCATGACAACAGCAGAAAAAGATGACATGAAGTCCCTGGGGTTGCTACAAGATCCTCAAGTCCTAGATCCCTAGTGGAGCGTCAGGGATTACTGTTCTAACTTTTAAATAGATGTTAGCCGTTAGCAGGTGACCAGTCTATCTTTAAGCACCTATATGGCTTAGAGGGTTAGTGACCTTGATATGAAAGTGACTGGGTTACTTTCAACCTTAAATGGACACATATGTGACCGTAGTTGTATCTCTGGAACCTTGTGTACTTGTGCAGGTTCCCTATAATAATTTCTTCAGTTAAGTCTGTAACTGATGGATCGATGGGAATTTGGCTAATTGCTGTTTTATGTATGATGATGCTTTTATGGATGGTCGATAGCATAGTGTCCAATGCTCAAATTTTATCTATGGTCGTTGATTAGATTACGGTAAATCTTTAATATAGTTGGTTCGTGACATACAGTTACAGGTTTTTACTAGGTCAAACTAGTAACATATCTTTTTCCTCCAAAAGAGTGCTAATAAATGTGCATGTCTTACCATTTCTTTTCAATGCATTCTACTGTCCAATTCATAACTTGTTCTCTTACAATCTTTTCATCTATGTTCTTTGCAGCATACTCTGTATATCATCTACATAGCTGGTGGTGTTTTTGTTGCAGGATGGATAGGTAAGTTAATAATTTTTTGCTTTGAAGTGCATTTCTTGTTTAGCATGAGTGTATGTACCTAATATTTTGATTCTCCAGAGGTGTCATGCTGGATTCTCACTGGGGAACGACAGACTGCTGTCATAAGATCAAAATATGTCCAGGTCTTGCTAAATCAAGACATGAGCTTCTTTGATACATATGGAAACAATGGTGATATAGTTAGTCAAGTTCTGAGCGATGTGTTGCTCATTCAGTCAGCTATTAGTGAGAAAGTAAGTTCAGAGTGAATTATGCTTTAATTGCTCTATAAGTACATTCTCAGCATGAACTTCGACCATGTTGATCTGTTCTAACCACTGAGTGCTTTTATAGGTAGGCAACTACGTACACAATATGGCCACATTTGTTGGCGGTCTCATTGTTGGCCTGATCAACTGTTGGCAAATAGCACTTCTAACTCTTGCCACTGGACCCTTGATTGTTGCTGCTGGAGGAATATCTAATATATTTCTCCACAGACTGGCTGAAAACATTCAAGATGCATATGCCGAAGCGGCTAGTATTGCTGAACAGGTTTTGCCTTATGAATTCTGCCAAGCTGTTCATTTCTTGCATGTTTAGTTACCTATCTATTATTGAGAACACTGGCGGAGAGCAGCTATTTCTCGACTCTCTGTATTGTGCATTTGCACAATATTCATGTACCTTGTGCAAAATAAAATCATGTCCAGATATGACTGGTGCCATATTTTACTTGACAAAAAACATGTGGATGTGCAGGCCACCTCATACATCAGGACGCTCTATGCTTTTACAAATGAAACTCTTGCAAAGTACTCCTATGCTACCTCACTTCAAGCAACCCTGCGATATGGAATTTTGATTAGCCTTGTCCAAGGAATTGGCCTGGGATTTACATATGGATTGGCAATTTGTTCATGTGCTTTGCAACTCTGGGTTGGAAGACACCTAATTTCTCGTGGGAAAGCTGACGGTGGTCAAGTTGTGGTAGCTTTATTCTCCGTAATTCTGAGTGGCCTGTAAGCAACCTAATCCTATATAATCCCCTCTTTTTCCTCATAAATGTCTTTACCTAATATACTATACCCGATTTGTAGTGGTCTGAACCAGGCAGCTACAAACTTCTATTCATTTGAACAAGGGCGGATTGCTGCTTATAGACTATATGAGATGATAAGCCGTTCAACTGCAAGCACCAATCTTGAAGGGACCACCATACCCCAAGTGCAGGGGAACATCGAATTCAGAAATGTGTACTTCAGTTATCTCTCGCGTCCTGAAATTCCAATTTTAAGTGGTTTCTTTCTCAGCGTACCAGCTAGAAAAACTGTTGCACTTGTTGGTAGAAATGGCTCAGGGAAAAGCAGCATAATTCCTCTAATGGAGAGATTCTACGATCCAACGTTAGGTAACATCATTAAGAAACATATTCAGTTTTCCTATCCAGTTTCCCCATTTGCTAAGTTCACTCTTCTATTGTTTTCAGGGGAAGTCCTTCTGGATGGGGAAAATATTAAGAATTTGAAAGTAGAATGGTTAAGAAGCCAAATTGGTCTGGTTACACAAGAACCTGCACTACTGAGTCTGAGCATTCGCGAAAACATTGCTTATGGAAGAATTGCTACTTTTGATCAAATAGAAGAGGCAGCCAAGACAGCGCATGCCCATGGGTTCATTAGTTCACTTGAAAAGGGATATGAAACACAGGTAATGGCACTGCCAAATTATTAGGCATGGATGCTCCAGTCCATTTTTTCTTACCATTCTGTTTTTTTTTTTATCTAACTAGGTTGGTCGAGCTGGTAAGTCACTGACTGATGAGCAGAAGATCAAAATCTCTATAGCTCGTGCTGTGCTTTCGAGTCCATCAATTCTCTTGCTTGACGAAGTCACAGGAGGACTTGATTTTGAAGCTGAAAAGACTGTGCAAGATGCCTTAGATGTTCTTATGTTGGGAAGATCGACCATTATAATAGCTAGGCGTCTTAGCCTCATTAAACATGCTGATTACATAGCTGTAATGGAGGAGGGACATCTTGTTGAAATGGGGACACATGATGAATTGCTAAACTTGGATGGCCTTTATGCTGAGCTTTTAAGATGTGAGGAAGCAACAAAACTTCCTAAGAGGTAAAGCTGTTTCTCTGGACAATATTCTGGCATGAGTACAAGTTTGTATTATTTACATCTAGCACCACGTCGTTTTCAGTATAGACTAGCCAAGGGTTCTGAGTTTTGATACCTAGTTGGCGCAGTTTTAAGAAATGAAAGTGTGTCCAGTTCTAGCCCGTATTGAGTCCACGCCATTTTCCTGATACATTTTATACTTGACTGATGGGGCGTGATTATGGGTATTTTTCACCTTTCCTCTATAGCTTAAGCTTTTGCGTGAATTGGTTGATGGCTTGATGCATGGAACTCGGTCTGCTAACATGAGTTCTAAGCGTATCTGAATTTGATACTAGTGTGCTTTACATATACCTTGAATGTTGAGAGCATCCAGCTACTGCGCTGAAGAAATATTCACTAACCTTGTGGTTCTTACTTTGTTTCAGCTGTGTTAGATTTGCACGATTTAATCGTAGCTAATCTTTTTTATATTATCTCAATCTTCCTCAGGATGCCGACCAAGAATAGTAGGGACCGCAAGTCACTCCAATTTGAGGATCCACCAGTCAGCCAAAGCTTTCAAGAAACGTCCTCTCCTAAGATGGCGAAATCACCTTCTCTTCAAAGAACACATGGCATGCTTCAGTTTTGGCGATCAGACACCAACAGAAACTCCCATGATTCACCAAAAGATCAAAGCCCACCTTCAGAACAAACTATAGATAATGGAATACCTTTGGTTCCAACTGAAAGAGCACCATCCATTAAGAGTCTGGACAGTTTTGAAATGGAAATGCCAGATCTTCCAAAAGTTGGCATCCATCCTATACAACGGCAATCTTCGAAGAATTCAGGACCCGACTCACCTATATCTCCTCTTTTGACTTCTGATCCAAAGAACGAGCGTTCCCATTCACAAACTTTTAGTAGACCACAGAGTGAACGGGATGATACAAGTTCTGAACAGAGTGAACCAGATGAATTGCAAGATCACAAGCCACCATCATTTTGGAGACTTGCAGCACTTAGTGTTGCTGAATGGCCTTATGCTCTCTTAGGCACAATTGGTGCTGCTATATTTGGCTCATTTAATCCACTGCTCGCTTACACAATAGCACTCACAGTGTCAGCATATTATAAAATAGAAGTTAGTGACATGCACCATGAAGTGAACAGGTGGTGTTTATTCATAGTAGGCATGGGTGTCATTACAGTGCTGGTCAACTGGTTGCAGCATTTTTATTTTGGAATAATGGGGGAGAAGATGACTGAACGTATAAGAAGAATGATGTTCTCTGGTATGCTATCTGCGCCTTAATACATATTAGTTGCTTTCTTTTTTTAGTCTGCTACAAGCGTGAAATTAGATTAGATCTTCTACAATTCCACACTAATTTGGAAGCTCTTTCACAGCAATGCTGCGCAATGAAGCTGGATGGTTTGACAAAGAGGAGAACAGTGCTGATGCACTGTCCATGCGCCTGGCAAATGATGCAACATTTGTCCGTGCTGCATTTAGTAACCGTCTTTCCATATTCATACAAGACACTGCCGCGGTTTCTGTAGCTCTTCTTATTGGAATGCTCTTGGGATGGAAGGTGGCGCTTGTTGCACTTGCAACTTTACCTGTTCTTGTTGTCTCTGCCATTGCACAGGTAATACAGTCTGAAGGTTTATTGGTCTATTATCACCTCAAAGCACTGATGGCATATTTTGACATGTTAACAGAAGTTGTGGTGTCTGTTGTTTGCACATTTTATGCTGAGAGTTTGAGATTAGAAAACCCTTAAATAGAAGCAAGGATACGCTAATATATATATCACACAGGGCCTTCTCAAAAATAAAATACCGGTGTTGAACTGTTGATCCAAGCCTTACCTAGGTTTATTTTTAGATTACCCCTGATCTTTTAAAATGAACAGTTTAAGAAAGTGAACTTGCTGGTCCTGGAGGCTTCGGAAATTGTCACTTGACACATGTCTCTAGTATCTAGCATGTACCTCACTTTTCATGTATAATCTTACTAATGTGTAAGGATCAGCACACATATTGAACACTAGAAATATTTTATACCCTGTTACAAATGGGCCTTTTCTGACAATAATGAACATGATTTGTGCTCTCCTTTTATAACCACATGTTTGGCTTTCCCTGATAATACAGTGCCCATCTAATACTGTTAATTGCATCTGTTGCACTGAATTTGCACACTAATCTTGAAATGCATGGAAATCTCACTCAATTTGGTATTCAGTAACTTTATACTGGGTATTTTATGTTGGGACCGGTGTAAATAGGCATGCTCCAAAATCTGATAATAAACCATGTTACAGAAATTATGGCTTGCCGGCTTCTCAAAAGGAATCCAGGAGATGCATAGAAAGGCTTCATTAGTACTTGAAGATGCAGTCCGCAATATTTACACCGTTGTAGCGTTTTGTGCTGGAGACAAGATAATGGAACTCTACAAATTACATCTTATTAAGATACTGAAGCAAAGTCTTGTGCAAGGATTGGCTATAGGCTTCGGTTTTGGCCTCTCGCAGTTTCTTCTTTTTGCCTGCAACGCCCTTCTTCTGTGGTACATTTCCACCTCAGTGGAACAACAACGGCTGACAATAGCCACAGGACTGAAACAGTACATTCTATTCTCGTTTGCATCATTTGCATTGGTGGAGCCCTTTGGACTCGCCCCCTACATACTTAAACGGCGGAAGTCTCTCACTTCAGTGTTTGAAATTATTGACCGAGAGCCAAAGATTGATCCTGATGACAACACTGGCCTGAAACCGCCCAATGTCTATGGGAGCATTGAATTCAAGAATGTTGATTTCTCCTATCCAGTTCGTCCAGAAGTCCTTGTGCTGAGCAATTTTAATCTTAAGGTGAGCGGCGGACAAACAGTTGCAGTGGTAGGAGTTTCAGGATCTGGGAAGAGCACTATCATTTCCTTAATTGAGAGATTTTATGACCCAGTATCTGGCCAAGTTCTGCTGGATGGCAGAGATCTGAAAGCGTTCAACCTGAGATGGCTGCGAAGCCACATGGGCCTAATTCAGCAAGAGCCTGTCATTTTCTCGACAACAATAAGGGAGAACATTATCTATGCAAGGCACAATGCAACCGAGGCTGAGATGAAGGAAGCTGCAAGGATAGCAAACGCTCACCATTTCATCAGTAGCTTGCCACATGGCTACGACACTCACGTGGGAATGCGAGGGGTTGATCTCACTCCTGGGCAGAGGCAACGGATTGCCATTGCTAGGGTGGTTTTAAAGAATGCGCCGATATTGCTGTTGGATGAGGCCAGCTCTGCAATTGAATCTGAATCGAGTAGAGTGGTTCAGGAAGCTCTTGACACATTGGTCATGGGGAACAAGACGACGATCCTCATCGCGCACAGAGCGGCGATGATGAAGCATGTGGATAACATTGTCGTCCTAAATGGTGGTAGGATAGTCGAGCAGGGCGCGCATGACTCTCTGATGGACCTTAACGGTCTGTATGTTAGACTGATGCAACCCCATTTTGGCAAGGGCCTCCGCCAACATCGGCTAATGTAGTTAACATTGAGTTTGTTAGGTGTAAATTATCTAGGACATGATCAAGTTCCCTTGTCGCTCTTCATCCAGACACGAAACCTCCACCGTCTGGAGTTGCTGGTGAGCGGAACGGTGACTGGGTCTTGACAAAATTTTCGACTGGAGATTCATTCAGATTACTAGCTGTGGTGAAACTGTAGTGAATTTGTTCCTGGAAATAGATAGCAAGTTTGGAGTCCATTGTAATTGCTGTAATATATGAGTTGCAAACATTCTTTCTGGGGCTTGTGCACTCGATTCCTTTCAACTTTGTAATGCACAGATTTGATGATTCGCGTGTGTGTAAAGAAACATTGTTCTTTTCTTTTCCTTTTTTCTTTTTGACGTGAGAAACGCTGTTCTTCATACTAGTTAAATTTTTGGTGCCGTGATTATGCCTGTTTGGCCGCTGTCATGCTTGTCGTTTGTCCATTCAACAGACTTTGGCCCATGGTATTTTACGAAAACAGATTGGTGTACGAATGGTAGTATTATACATACATTTTCTACCACTATATCCGTGCAAGTATGAATAGCCCGGTTTGGCTCCTCTCTTTTTAGACCAACGGCGATTGCCTTGCACTGGCAGTCTGGCACCGGCAGGTCGAATGGTGTCACGACACAGCACACATGATCATGCCTTCAACTCTGAGATTTTGAAGGAGTCCGCGACGACTTTGAGCTTGTTACGCAGCCTGCTCCACCGCCGCTCGTTCGCTGTCACGATCAGAGTGTAGTACCTCCCTGCCAAGTGCCAACAACAACTCAGCTTTGTTAACTAAAGAGTCGAGAGGGTAAGTGATGAACAGAACCAACTGATTATACGCATACCGTTCCCGATGGCGACCGTTGCAAACGCCGACACGCCGTAGCCCGGTGCCTCCAGATCGTACTCGAATGTCCAGTAGTTCCTGCCGTCCACCGTACGCTGCCAATCGTAGCAGACATATAGCTAATTTTGCAGTCTAGTTTTCGGAATCGCTGAGTTATGCAACAGGTTGCAAATTCTAACGATTGCAGGCATTGGATAAGATGTCAAACCTCTTGCATGTCATAGATCGCCGGTACTTGATTCGGGGCAGCATAGACATTGTTTACAAGGTTGAAGATCGCCTGACGGAATTATAATGGTCAGAATAAAGGCAAAACAAGATAAGATTGACACTACCGCCTAGCGTTTGGAGAGACAAGAAATCTGAGGTGACCAGATCAAAAGGACTACCTCGTCCATTGGACCTAGGTCACGAACGTCTGTTTTCGTGGTAGGAATGAAGGCCACACGGACAGACTGCAGCTGCACATTACGATCTTTGAACGCCGAATCATGGCCCAAGAAGTCGAAATCCTGACATGACGCGAGCAACAAAAGTGCTAACAGTGAGCCAATAGGTTATTTGACATCTTATTATAGAAATCTTATTTGACATCTGAATTGTTGTTCGTGCAGACTAGTAATGCAGTAAATATGGCAAATTACCCTCCAATCAGATGGGTAGAGGTATGAATATCCGTCGTTTGCATCGACGTAAGAGCGGTAGTTCTTCGGTACCTCTGCAATCTAGGAACAACTCCAGTTAGTGTAGGCTCACAGAATCCTATAGGCTGTCTGAGAGACGGGAACTTGCACTGGAAACGAAACCGAAAAACGGTTGAATGATCATACCTTCAGCGTATGCGGATCTATTCAGTAGGACAGTGGATAATGCTCCAGCACCAAGCAATGCTAATCTCCTTTTTGTGACCTCTGTAAGGTGAAGAAAGAGATATTCTGTTAAGATTTTCCTTTTCTAATGACGCAAAACACATTGGGATAACACAGCAGACAGGAATTACTCTTCTCATCGGAGGATGCTTCGCTTGAGCTTGCATGCACAACCGATGGAGGAGCCCCATTCAGCCTGGCGGTAACTGTACAATTTGGCGCAACCAACTGAAAACAACACCAGGTTCAAGTCGTCAGGAAATCAAATTAAGACAAGGATGACAGCATGGTTCAAGCACAAACCTGTTTGGAAATCAAACTCTGCAAGCTTGCCATTTCACCTTCGGTGGAGCTCTGATCCTAGCCCACCCCAAGTTGGTTGGCTATCTGTTGCTGCTGGACTGTGGTCCCCTAAGCTCTTCCAAGTGTTGTGTGTGAGTGGAAGCCAATGCAGCCAGGTCAGCATTTTCATTATCCTTGTGAAAAAAATCTTTTATTTGTTTGTGTAGTACTTACCACTGTCTGACAAAACGGGACCATTCATTCCCTTCTGATGGATAGCTCGAAACTTGGTCAGGTTTGGTTTGTTTTCCTGTGGTGATTGTGTGGAGTTATATCAGGCCTAACTGTTCCCTTTCACCCTCTGAATTTCTCTCCTGGACTTATTAGCTTGTTTTTCGTTTCCTGCAGCTCTAAATTATACACTACTGGATGTAGGAGTTGCAGCATTGCGAGAGCCATCTCGCCACACCGTAGCTTAGGATTTGCATCAATCAAATTCCTACAAAAAACAGTGCTATACACGGGGAAACTAGCATGAGCTCAACCACATTTTATTTTTCATTTGAGATGTTCAATGCATCCTCCTATCAATATACAATATACAGTCCTCTAGAACTCTTATAAAATTTGTAGCATTGGAAAATGCATCTTGCCACAAAGAGGTATTTTATGATAGCTTCCGTTAAATCCATTCAAAATTGTAGAAAATTCGTAGGAGTTTTGGAGTATTTGTTTCCTACTTGTTCCCTAGAAGCTCATAGATTGAATAGTCAAATTCCTATAGAAAGCACTCATACACCACAATTTGTAGGAAAACCAACATGAGCTGAAACCTCATTTAATTTTCCCTTTGAAAGACCAATGGATCTTCCCTCTTTTTATCTTTACTTTATCTCTCGACATTCTTAAGTTATCATCTTATTTTCTGTGAACCATACATATGCCCCATTTCTAAATGTTATACTTTTATCATGCAGTACACAATTTCACTTCCTTTTCCATATTCCTTCATTTTTTATTCATGTGTTCCAAAAATACTCAAAGTTCTAAATCTGAACAAAGCATTATTACGTGGAAAATGCTAACTGCTCTTAAGATGGGATCTTTGGATACACAAGCAAAAGCATGATGTCCAGATAGAAGCCCCAGCCTGAGAACAAGTATAAACGATTGCTTTAATTAAGGCCAAGAGAAATTTGTGGACAATGCCATCAGCCACAAACTGCATATAAACAGATTTTCCCACAATCTGATGAAGCAAAAAACGTGGTTTACTTGCATCATACAAATCTGAACATATATCCAGACTAAACACCTCACAAATATATCAAAAACCTTGAAGCAAAATTTCCAGGTTGGCATATATTCTTGACACAATTGTAAGTCACAACATTATACAACAGCAGGTAAATAATTGAAGGCTAAGCCTTAGGAGCAGGCCTCACTAATCCTAGCCCAGAACCACTCCCTAAATGCTTGAAATTCTTTGCCTCTAAGCGGTCGTCATGTGCAGCGAACCCCGTTCCTCCTTTCTCCAAAGGAATCAAATTCCTCTCTTTGCATGGTTTGCTGCACATCAAGCAGACCTTATCAGTTGCCAGGAACTTGTCAGAGCACTTCTTGCAGAAGACATGGCCGCAGGTGCTGATCGCCACTAGGGACATGGTGTTTGTGAGAGTGGACTTGCAGCTGGGGCACATGTAGCTCTTCTCGGCCGACTTCTTGCTCTTCTGGTCAGCATTCTCCTCGGTGAAAGAAATTGGGAAGAGCGCTTTCATCCTGAGCTTCTCCTGCCCCTCAGGGCAGACTGTGTCAGTGGAGGGGGCATCAACCTTGATAGTAGATTCGGGCGTAGCAGAGGGAAGCCAGAACGCCTTCATGGTGCGGAGGGCTTCCTCTTCAAAGGAGGTAGTCTTCACACTGTTGGCTCCATGGAAACCATTCTTGTCCTGGGAACCGCTGCGATCAAGGTATTGGGGGACTGCTCCGTGGTTCTGCTGGTCAAAAGCGTCCAACTCCTTGGATTTTTGCAGCATCAGCTTCTCCTCCTCCTCTTCCTTCTCTTGCTTTTTCTGGGAATCATGGGCTATAAGCTTGCTGGAAGAAGGATAAACTCTTAGAAATCCATCTGATTTATCCCGTTGAACAAGCATAGAATTTAAGGGCAAGCACAGAAATTCTGCATGTGCATTAAGAATGGGAACATTAAATCTAACAAGTAAACTACTTCAATGACCAATTTTTATAAGGTTGGTGGCAAATAGCATGGGGAAGTACCAGTCTTGTGAATACTGAAACTGTACAAACAGACTAATTCATAGTAAGAAAAAACTAGAAATCCAAACTATTTTATCATAAGATTCATGGATGAGATCACACATAGTACTATAAACGTCACCCTGAGAATGGGGCGAAAACCACGCCAAATCCGCACCAGACCACCACGAAAATCTTCTCACCCCGCACCAAGCCAAACCACTAACTACTCACTAGCCTCCAACCTGCACCAGCCCACGAGTAATTGGCCCCAAACCGCCCCGCCCCGCACAGATTGATGCGGTTTAAAACCAATTAACAGCCAAAGAAGAAACCGTGGGTTGTGTGACAAGTGGGCCATCCCTGTAAGTTTTGTCTTCAACCTTAAGGACATGCGTATAGAGCTCTAGTTCATCGATGGCCACGCCACCAAACGAGGGGACATCCTAGAGCTATTGCGCTGCCGACGTGACTCCTCCACCCTCTCCAACCTCTGTCGATCTCCCCTCCCTATGGCAGTCTTTCTGCGCGCGCCCGTACCCGCCGCTGACGAGCGTCGTCGCGCCGTCGCCTTGCTCCTCCCCACGCCAGTCTGAGCCCACCATCGTCGCTGCCGGATCCGTCTCTCCCTACCAGCCCGAGGAATCGACACGAGCTCCTCGTAATCAACGGCTCCGGCCTCATCGCCTCCGGCTATGGGAAAGGACTTTCGTTGGCGACGCTGTGCGGGTTGAAGCGCTCTGTTCGTGCGGGTTCAGCCCACGGTATGGAACCGTTTCTACCCGCTGTGGTTTGGAACCTCACCGCACCGCACCAAACCGTAAAATCAATTGACCCGCACCGCTCCAACCCAAACATCAATTGAACCCATTTTAACCCACCCAAATGACATCCAAGCAAAAAACCACCCCGTTACACCCGGCCGAACCCGCACCATTCTCAGGGCTATATACAAGTTGTAGAAACTACTTATCACCACCAATCCAAACACTATACACAAACGCCTATTCCAGGAAGGAATTGGCACCTCAAATTCTTTTATCACGAGATATCTAAGTGCCCCGCAACTAAAACACCGAGCTAAACGAGAAGTTCTCATGGCAACGAAAATAGACCCCAACAACCATATCCATGAGGAAACAAACAGTCCTAGGAGCAGAGCACTGCATCTGAGCACGACCATACCAACTTACGAGCATTCCTAACAAACCACAAACTATTGGGGCGCAATTAACTATATACAACTCTATCTAAAACGCCCTAAAATCAAGAGCGCGTACTCCTCTTACCGCTTGATGTCCTTCTTCTGCGCGAGTAGGCACTCGAGGATGCACTCCTTGCAGAAGGTGTGGCCCTTGGGGCAGGCGAGCGGGTCGATGAGCGGCTTGAGGCAGAGGCAGCATGCGTCGAAGGGCTTGATGGAGTCCTTGCCGAGCCGCTCCCGCTGCGTGCCGTACCCGAGCTTCCGCTTCTCCTCGTAGGTGAAGTAGGCGAGGTCGTTGTTGTTCTTCGAGTGCCGCTGCGGCATCTTCGAATCGGCGACCCTTTTCCTCCTCCTCTTCCGGCCGGCGGGGACTCGGCGCGGGCGCGGGCGCGGCGAGGAAGGCGGCGGGATCCGGCTGTGAGGTCGAGGTCGGTCGTCGGAGTGTAGTAACCCTAGCTAGATTTGACGGGGAAGAGAGCTGGAGGAGGCGATGGATGGTCTGATCGGAAGGTGAGAGGGAGGAGGGCGGAGTTGGGCTCGGTTCCGTTACGTTCCTGGGCCGGGCTGCGATTTCGTGAACGGGTCTCCCAGGGTGCATAGGCCGGCCCCTGTCATCTGTCTTTTGGGGTACAAATTTCTTCATAAAAAAATATGCACTCCTTCCCTCTCCCTACATAAATATTTAGACCAACCTAATAAATTCTTTTATGGACATAGGTACAGTAAGTAAAATTTCTTGATTAAGATGACTTGTTGATTGTGTGTG
The DNA here is from genome assembly GCA_030979885.1 of Lolium multiflorum. Lineage (NCBI taxonomy): Eukaryota > Viridiplantae > Streptophyta > Magnoliopsida > Poales > Poaceae > Lolium > Lolium multiflorum. The sequence continues at coordinate 333,503,846 of CM061750.1, forward strand.
AAGCAATAACACTGGTGGCTGCGCCGGCCTAGGCTGTGGTGGCGGCGGACTCGGTGCTAAAGGTGTCAGGGAGCTGGAACGCGGCAACAGATCGCTGGTGGCAGCGCGACTGTCTTTTGCATGTGGAGGTTGGGGCGGCGATCCCGTCCATGCGGCGATGGCCCCTCCTTAGGCCCGACATCGGTGTGAGGTAGAGCTCCTACCCATGGTGATGGGGCGATGCCCTGGTCCTGGCGGCGAGGGTTTCCATTGGATACCCAGATATGGGATCATGCGGCGGCTGTAGGTATAGCCTACCGCCTAGATCCATCTTTGGTGTGGTCATCGGTCGCCCGAAGATGCGTGGGGAGATGGCGCGCTGCACATGGTCAGACTCGTTGTGTTGTCGTGTTGGGCATCTTGCTCGGGGCGGAGACTAGTGGAATGGTGTGTGCGTGTGGTTCATGTGTTGGCTTGTCTCCTCTTTCGCCGGAGGGGGTCGACCGGCGAGAGGCAGCATGGGGGCCGCTGGTTCGCCTGATTAAAGGCGGCGGTCCTAGGATCCCTCTCACGCCATGACGAAGAACTTCTTGTTGCCTGCCTTCATTAATTCGGCCGGAGTGTCGAGTTTCGGAAGGATCCGCAGGCGAACTCCAAATGGGCGACATGCCTAGAGATTGCAGGATCGAATGGTATTCGGTCGTGCGCAACCATATTTTTTCTGACCGTTTGGTACCATAGGAAGCGAGGCGAAGTTCTGCAGGATGTTGCCATCATGGGACATGTCTTTAGTTCCATGGTGAAGTCAGTTGCGAAGAATGGCATGTAAGCTAAGTTATGAGGACTAGTAATGGCGGTTCAAGTACTGGTGGTGACGAGGAATTGGCTTTGGTGATCTGTGACTTGGAGCATCATCAACGACAAGTTGGGGGCGAACACACAGGAGAAGTTCAGAGTCTAAACTTGCAGGGTGAAAATCTAAGGTCTGGCCTTAATTTGTTGTGCGTGGCAATTGTCTTGTTGAAGGCATTGTTTTGTGAGCGCATACTTTCTCTAGGGTGAAAACCTATGATCTATGACTAGGATGATGATGACGTTTGTGCACTGTTTCCGTCCTAGAGGCGTCACTTTTGGGGAAGATGAATTTCTGGTGCTATATTGGTAGGGTTTGGTTCACTGCGACGAGGAATAGATCTCTGTAGCGGGACTTTTCTTTTATGTAATTCTTCTTTCTTTTTTGGTTGTGCGCATCCGTATTGCAACTAGGGCGCTACGTTGTTGCAAAGGCTGGGTGTAATTGGTATCTTCTTGATATTAATATATACTCTTTATCAAAAAAATGGAGGATAAGAAGGCTCCAGAAGAAATGAAGTGGACAATGAAGGAGAAGAAGAAAGGGAGGAATAAAGAAAAGTGGCCGAAGAAGAACCAAAGTTTGAACGGTAGACGAATAAGAAGATAGAGGAAAATAACAAAGTGGTCAAAAGGCTCCATCGACCTATTAAAAAAATATAGAAGGGAGATCCCAATGTAGGGTTCGTAGCATAGAAAACTAAAACATTCTACCGCAAGAACGAATAAAACCAAGATCCAATCTAGGAAAAAGCCAAGATCTAGATCTATGCAACGAGATGGATGAGAACTGTTATCTTTGGAGTTCCAAAGTGGTAACGAGATCAGATCTCGTGGATTATGTAGTTGTACTCTTGTCGAACTCAAGTTCACGGTGAAGTCCTTTTGGTGCTGCAAGCGGTCAGCACTTCCGTACTCGGTCACACGTACGGTGTCGATGTTGATGTCCTCTCTCCATTCCGGCGGGCAGCAGATGTAGTAGATCCTTCTCGGAATACCAACAACACAACAGCGTGGTGGTGGTGGTGGCGAAGAAATCCTGCAGGGCTTCGCCAAGCCTGCGTAGGAGTGAGAAGGGCGAGAGGGGCAGCTAGGGTTTGGGAGGATGTTGTGCTGCGCCCCAGCCCTCTACTCCCTCTTATATAGGCGTGGGGGGCTGCCTTGGCCCCTCTTCCAAGCCCTAGGGTCGGCCAAAAGGGGGGCTTCCTCCCCCCAAATTAACTCCCTATTTTCAAGGGATTTAATCCTATCCACTTGATCCAGCCGCATGGGCCTTGGGGGGGCTGGTGTGCCTGGACCATGTGGGCCTATGCGACCCCCTCCGGTCCATGTTGATCGTCCGGGACAGCTGGGCCCCACTATGGTATCTTCTAGAACCTTCTAGAACTTCCGGTACAATACTAAAAAATCCTGAACTTTTCCGGTAACCCTGAAAATGACTTGCCAGATATGAATCGTATTCTCTAGACTATTCCGAACCTCCTCATGATGTACTGGATCCAATCCGAGACTCTGAACAACATTCGGTCTCCATCTTATATTCCTTAGCTACTTAAACAACATCGAACCTTAAGTGTGTCACCCTACGATTCACAAATGATACAAACATGATTGTGACGCCTCTCCGACCAATAACCAATAGCGGGACCTAGAGATCCACACTGGCTCCTAAACATTCAACGATGACCTTGTGACCAAAATAACCATAAGCATTTGTTACCGATTCCCTTTATGGCGCGATACTTTACATATCCAGTATCCGATCATCGGTATCTCCATGCCTAGTTCAATCTCGTTACTGGTAAGTACTCTGTACTCATTCCGTGATAGGACATTCCTTGTGACCTAGTCACATGCTTGCAAGCTAATTGGATTCCATCTCACCGAGAGGGCCCAAAGTATATCTCTGCATTATTTGGATGGACAAATCTCACTCTTTATCCATGAGTTTCAACTCTCACTTTCAGAGTACCCAATGCCACCTTCATAACCACCCAGTTATGAATTGGTGTTTGATGTCATCAAAGTATTCCTCCAGTGTTAGTGATTAACATGATCTCATGGTCGAAGGATTAGGTTAATATGCATTTGAGAGCTATAGCAAAACGAACATATATAATGACTTGATCTTGTTGCTATGCTTACTGTTAGTGCGTGTCCATCATATCATTCCCCTAATGGTACGATCTTTTTTACTAACAACATCCAATATTAATGACCAGGAAACCTTGATCATCAACAAATCAACCAGCTAGTTAAATGAGAGCCTTACTAGGGACCCCGGTTTGTTTACAAAACACACATGTATCAATGTTTCAAGTTAATACAATTATAGCATGGGATGTAAACATCTATCGTAAACAAAAAGATATAATAATAACTACTTTATTATTGCCTCTCGGGCATATCTCCAACACCCAACCCTAGTGATGATCGACCTAAGAAAATGAAGAACCCGTGTCACCGTCATTGTCCTCATCGTTCAAAAGCCATATCGGCCCTGAGTACTTTGCATTATTTCGACTACCTTGAAACCTCATTGATTTCATTGTTTGATATCTTCGAGTTACAACTAAGTCACTAGGGAGATGGTCTTCGAATCTACGAGATTTGATGAGAGCAAAACACAAGGGTTTCATATTGTCTATCTAGATTCGGATAGTGAAATAAAGAGGCTACATGCATCTATTTGATGCAGAGGTCGGGGCACGCCCCAATTTAAAAAAAATCTGAACCTAGATAGGTATCAGGTACTTATATGCTACCACACGAAGGGATAGCTTAGGGATAAGGCCAAGGGTCATGGCCCCTTCTATTACACATATGTAGGGCGCCGGTCAGTCGATGGCTCATTAGCTATCTTCAAGGTGCATCGCAGGTGCCGGACAATCTAGCGGGCTTAGGTTGAACCGTACGATAATCTAGAAAAAGAGAACCCAGACACAAACCACATAATGTTTTATGACGGACATGTTGGTAAACTTGGTCTAGAGGACCAACATGGACGAAAAACACGGTATGCTAACATCTTGTTTTGCCCACGTGCCAAGTTTTGGAGAGAGAGAAGGAATAGACGAAAGAGTGAGCGGGGACAATGTTTCTTGCCCATAGGGCATCCTAGACCACAAGCTCTCTTCTCTCTCCATCTGTTTTATAATAAGTATCGCAACTTTATCTAGACATGGATGCATCTATAACTATAATACATCTAGATAAATCCATTTTAAAACACGGAGGTACTCGTTGATAGCTCCAAAAGGACATCACATATTCAGATGGTAGAAAAGTAAGTGCTGACGTACCGACGTATTGTGGACCATCTTACTCTATACCAAGTATGCTTGCTCAGTGGAAGAGACGGATAACTAGATATGATGACAAGGTAAATGTCATATACCACGAAATTTGTGTGTGAAATTTTTACCGGTTATGTGGTGGTTGAACTGGTCTGAGAAGACCATTCGTTTCGTCTGCGTGGTGAGTTTGACTCTTGTCACTAATTTGGATTCTATTAATATGTGATGAACTACGATTACCACGATCAACTTTTGTGTATCGGAACCTAAACTATATACCGTATTGATTGAATATGAACCTAAATTGTATAGTTGTATAAATACGAGTATCAAACAAAAAAAAAAATTTCGATCCACTACCGGTGGTGCATGCACCTAGCCGTGGCGCATCTAAATCGGGTAGGGTTTTCTGCAGTAGTGCAAGATTAATCCTGTCGTAGTGTCGTACGAAGATTTGCACCCATCGCCGGCCGCCGGTGCCCTTTTTCTCTCCCCCTTCCCCCGTCGCCCGTCGCCGTCGCGGTGGATTTTTCAGCACCCGAGCTTGCAGGATAAGAACAAGCAAACAGCCGACCCGACCGGCAATCACACTCACGCCACCAACTATCTAGCTCCAACCGCACATACGTGCTACGTGTTCATCGCCATGAGGGCCGCCGACGCCGCCTACGACCGCGCGGCCGAGCTTCGAGCGCTGGACGCCACTTTCTCCGGCGTCCGCGGCCTCGTCACCTCCGGCATCACGCACGTCCCGCGGATCTTCCGCGTTCCTGACGACGTCCATTGCCATGAACCACCCAACGAGCCCACCGTCCCTGCCGGCGTCCAACAACAACCTACCGCCGCCATCCCGGTGATCGACATCGGGTCCGCTGACCGCGCGGCCGTGGTGGGTGCCGTGGGCCGCGCTGCGGCAGAGTGGGGGTTCTTCCAGGTGACGGGGCACGGCGTGCCTCCCGAGTCCATAGCCGCGGCGGTGGACGCGGTCCGGGCGTTCCATGAGGCCCCCGGAGGCGAGGGCACCGACAAGGCGCAGCTCTACACGCGGGACCCGGCCAGGCCCATCAAGTACAACTGCAACTTCGACCTCCACCAGTCCAAGGTCGCCAACTGGCGCGACACCCTCTACCTCCGCGTTGAGCCCAGCCCTCCCACCGCCGGCGAGCTGCCGGACTCCTGCCGCAGGTACATAACTCAGCCTCCATGGCTCATTCCATTATTCGTTACCTAGCTCGACGAAGCCCACGTGTACACACTACACAGTCTAGGTAGCTATTTTCTTTTTCATAGGAGAAAATTAGTATATCCGTTGTCCATGTCATCATTGACGAATAAACGTATGCAGTGACGTGTTGTTTGACTATGCGAAACACGTGCGGAAACTGTGGGACACACTCTTCGGCCTACTATCAGAGGCTCTCGGCCTCGACCCCACCCACCTCACTGACATGGGATGCAACCAAGGGCAGATGATGTTGTGCCACTACTATCCGCCTTGCCCCGAACCCGAGCACGCCATCGGCACCACCCACCATACCGACGCTGGCTTCCTCACCGTGCTCCTCCAGGATGGCGTCGGCGGGCTCCAAGTTCTCCACGAAAGTCGGTGGGTCGATGTGGAGCCAATTCCTGGCGCGCTCATCGTAAATATCAGCGATCTCTTACAGGTATGCTCCTCCAAAGTAATTGCCACCATATTGTTAGGAACACGAGGTTGATGTTTAGTCTTTTTCAAAATAATGACATGTGGAACATGCCCAGATTATCTCGAATGACAGGTTTAGGAGTGTGGAGCACAGAGTTGTTGCGAAGAATGCTCAGTCTAGAGTCTCAATCGCATGTTTTCCAAGTAATCCAAGCTCCACGAAAGTGTATGGTCCGATCAAGAAGCTGTTATCAGAGGATAACCCGCCATTGTATAGAGAGACGCTTGCTAAGGATTATTCCTTGCATCACCACTCCGTCGGATTGGGCCCCAAGAAGAAAGCCATCAATGATTTCCGCATATGAATTAGTCGAGGAAATCTTTATAATTTCAGCAACATTTTAATGCAACAAGAGCTTTCAAACTTGTGTGCGTACTGTTGGCTATGGTCTACTTGAGGGAGGCTTTGCGTATTCTATAGTGTGTTTCCTCGTCTTATACTCTCTGTAATTCATGTATGTTAAAGCAATTAGCAAACCCAGTATATTAACTTGATGAAACTGAATTTATTAGTGATCGATAGGTTTGCTCAAAGAGTGAACTCGCACGAACAATACTACCTACAGTGCACACACTTTCACCGTGCGCCACAAATAGCCATCATTAAACAACATTGAGTCGAAACAGTGTGTGATTATAGTAAGGAAAACAAAGGAAACGCAGAGCATGGCCGCAGTGCTACATCAGTATCAGATCAAATGCATAGCCCGGTGGTTGAAATGGATTGATGCATCCCCACCCGCCTAGGTTTGAGTCTCCGCACTTGCACCTAGTGTCATACACACTCATTGGTATTGATATTATAACGCTTGGGTTTCTTCCCCTTAAAGCAAAACATTTGTAGTGGTGACCTCCCTACACATTAAGAATACTATCATGCGCCTGAGGAAGCGGGTGGTATTGGTCTGGAATTCATGCCATTATTTTTGGAACTGAGGATATAAGGATAAGATCGCCACAGATCAACAATGGCACATTGCATGTCACACGCTCGGAGCTCAAGTATGAGAGGAATTCAACTTTGTCGTCTTTGAGCAGGGATGCTAGACACCCATAGTCCACCAATAACGTGGTATTATAGCGAGAAACAACTTAACACGCCAAGCTAGAAGAATAATGCCCCTAGTGTCCACCCTAGCGGCCAAAGTCATATGCTGATCTTCATTAATTTGTGCTCTACCGGAAGAAAATTTTCAGCTTCTTAGTGGGGTGCAATTTGAGGCGATATAATGCTATGTCTACAGATGAGTTGTTACCTAACTTTGCTTGTGGAGGTAGGTGGCATGATGGTCTTTTGGTCGTGGCCTTAATTAGTGGAGCAAATGTTTGAACCTGAACCAATTGAGTGAGGCCGCGACTTGTCCGTAGAATTTGTCGTGACCGGGTCAGGTGGATAAGATACCAACGAGAACTCTGAAATCCAATTTTGATTTAGGATGCATATGCTTCTACTATTGGAAAATATATTTTAAAACATTAAAAAAATTCTGAACAAGAATTCCACGTGTACATGTCAACATTCTATATGCGCACGCCAAGTTTTACAGAAAAAGTCGACATTTTCGGTGTCCTGTGTAAAACAGATAAGAATACATTCTTATGAAGAGCTTTTTTAAAGCACAATTTTGTTTTTTTTACACATGACACAAAAAATATCGATTGTTTGTGAAACAACTTTGCGAGCACATAGAACATTGAGATGTATATGCGACATCTTTTTGTCGGATTTTTTACTAATTTGAAATATGTTCAAAAGCCATTTCTAATCCCCCGGGTGGACAACCCTTGGATTAGCTCGATTGGACCGTCTAGATCATGACATGTGTCACAGTATACCTCAGTCCCACTTTTGCTACCATAATGTACCAAAGTAGCAAAAAACAGTTCGTATGTAGCAAAATCAACACAATTGTAGCAAAAAACGGTTCACCCAAAATACACACAGATCTCGTCGGAGACTCGCCGGAGACCTCGCCGGAGACGATGTAGCAAACATGTTGTACTATTGTAGCAAAACAATTCTGGTATTGTAGCAAAACCAATCTTATCGGAGACCTCGCAAAGAAACTCGCCGGAGATGTCACCCGGGAACTCGCCGGAGGCATCGCCGGAAACCTCACCGGAGACATGGTAGCAAAAAAAAATGCTAAAGTAGCAAAAAAACACAAAAATTGTAGCAGCGCCGGCTGCAGGATGTAGCACATGCAACGGTCGGAAGTAGCAGCGGCGGAGGTAGAATGTAGCAACGGCAACAGCCTCTTGTAGCAGTGGAGGCGGCAAGACGTAGCACCGGCGACAGCCTATTGTAGCATCGATGCCATCGACGGAGGACCCCCTAGCAGCAACCCGGCGCTCCCTTGAAGAATCCATGGTGGAGCCTGTAGCGGGTGTGGCGCGGTTCGCACCACTTGGTGGTTGCCGACGACGGGTGCCGGCCGGCAAGCTCCCCTGGGTCTCACATCCGGTTATGGCAGCCGGAGTGAATCGTGGCGGGGCGGCGCGGAGCAGGCAGTAGGGATGGTAGCCATGGCGGGGGTAGGCGAGGTGGTGGTGCAGCAGCGTGGGGGCGCGCGGGTGCTCCATCTCTAGCCATCGACGCGGGCTCGTGGTTGCCGGCGACGGTGCCGGCCGGCGACCTCCCCTGGGGCGACGCGGTTGGTCGCGGCGGCGCGGAGAGACGGCCATGAGCATACGTAGGCGGCGGCGCGGAAAACCAGCCACGATTCCGGCCGCGCCTCCATGGATGCGCGGGGAAAAGCGACGGCGTTCGTGGAGGAGGATCCGCTCGGGTAGCTAGGCGGGGCACCGGAGCAGGGCAGAGGCGGAGGCGGCGACGGCGGCGCCTGCTGCGGCGTTGACCCACGGCGGCGCGTGCAGATGCGCATGGAGGCAGCTTGGCCTGCTCGGGAGAAGACGATGGGGATTTTTCTGCCTTGGTTCGGTGGGACCCACCCATGTGTGTGCGTGGACCACGACAAAGGAAGGCAGCGCGTGAGTGGCTGGAACCGGACGATTTGATCGCTAATCGTCCGGGTGATCGCCAGCGTTTCCCTTTTAAAGATCAGGAGCATATGCTCATGGGAGCCAAAACACCGCGTCCAAACGAAACCCTTTAATTTTTTCCAAGAAAAGAACATAGTATTATTTTCAATATTCATAGATAACACGTAAGTCACACATGAGGTTAATATGGCACCTCAAAGTATGTTATCGTGAAAAACGAACCGGACGTTCGCCTAAGCATCGTCACCACGCTTCTTGCCCGCGGAGCTAACCACGTCGCCGAGGCTACACCCGCCTCCGCCGCAGCATTCCTCTTTCTCGTCCACCGAACCTCCAACCTCGGTCGATTCAGAATCCGCAACAGTCTCCTCAGCCGACGTCCCTGCGTCGTCGTCGTCATGTGCCGGAGCTTCGGCCACCTCCTCTTTCTTCCGCGAGAGACGAAGTATCTGCTCAGCGACGAGACCGAGCTCACTCCTAGAGCTCTTTCCCTTCCCTGCCATGCCAGGCGCGTCGCTCCCCGTGGCCGGGGCCTTGGCCGGAGCGACAGAGTCTCCCTCCGCCGCGTCCACCAGGAACGTGTTGGGATCGAAGGAATCCTGGCCCGACGTGCGTGACGACGACGACGCGTTGCAGTAGCTGCCCCCTGCCGCCCGGGCGTAGCACTGCTCCTGCGTCGTCGTCGTCGTCCGGCCGAACGGGGCCGGGAACACGACGGCCCGGTTGCCGTAGCAGCCGCTGGGAGAGAAGGCGGCTGCGGGTGGTCCGGACGCGAGCGCCGCCATCATCGCCTGGGCGTTCCTTCTCGCCTGGATCTCCGCCATCAGCGCGTTCAGCTTCACGTACGCCTCGTCCCTCTCCTGCTTCACCCTACGCGCGACCGCGGCGAGCCTGCAGATTGTCTCGTCGGCGTCGGCGGACACGGCCAGCGTCCTCTGCAGCTCCAGCCTGGTGCGGTAGAGTTTCTCCTGTAAAACGCTGGGATCCTGCAGACAGTATATAAGTTTGTCAAGTTTGCGACAACCTGTAACAATCAATCTCTTCACATGGTACAAAGAAAATGTACTGTTTGTCCCTGAGTTAAAAAGAATGTAAATTCGTCGATAGTGAAACATAAGAAACACTCAGTGAGCTGAGTATTAGCAAAACTCGGTGCAAAAATTGTACTCCCTCCGTTTCAAAATAAGTTGTTCAACCTTTTCTAGTTATAGATGTCTCTACACACTAAAAACATGTTTAGATACAACCATATCTAGATGAACTTTAGCAGTTTCTTGTTTTGGAACAGAGAAAGTAACTACTTAACGCAAACGTGTCTAATGATCAGCAAACGACCGCAGAGACTGCATTCAGCAGTTCATCGTAGAGATGCAAGCGGGATCTCGTGAAAAACCCACTTATAGTTTAATTTATGATTACTAGTACTCCATACGATCCATAATAGTGTCGCGTTTTGAGGGAGTTCAAAAATCGGCTCCAAATATTGAATAGAACTTGGCGGGCTACCGCCAAAACGCACAAATTGAACTAGAACTCGAGATGCACAGAGCGATGTGTATGTGCACTACTAATCTGCCTGCCAAAACTTGTAGCCGACACAAACAGGCGACGGAGAGGTTTCTCGCCATAGTCGGGAAGGGAAAAACGCCGTGGCAAAACGGAGGAACACGCATGAACTTGCTAGGTACTGACCTCTTCTTCGTCGTCGTCGGGCGGCGCGGTTTTACCTTTCTCCGCCCTGCTGCTCCCCATGCCGCGACAGATGCTACCCCTCCTCTCTGTTTTCCTCGGACGATCTTCTATACCTGTCTCCTCAGATGGCACCAGCGAAACGATCTCCTCCTTCCTTTTTACCGGTGGAAGAATATGGGATTTGGGTTGACATACGAGAAGGAAATGCATATATATGGAAACCGCGATTTGCACAAACAATGCGTATATCATCGGCCTTGATTTGTGTAGGCTCCTTCCATACTTGCAACTCTTTCCTTGGGTCGGTGCTCCTGTCGACGTGGCGGATACTCATTCTCCATCTGGGTGTGCTCCTCGCCTTTATCGTTTGGCCTCATCTCCAGACGGGGTCGTCTCGTCTCCGCCTCGATCAGGTCAGGTGGCCGTCGGAAATGTTCTGTCCCCAGTGGATGATAGACTGCACCCGGAAATATATGACAGCTTTTTAGGCTTTTATCACATCGGAATTTCGAAGTTACCGTCTAGCAATAGACTTGGAAACAAATTTGACCGACTAGAAGGCTTGGGAAGCCAAATACTACCAGGATCGATTGATCTCTACGCACACACAATCACCATAACGATTGCCCTCCACATTTCTGGTCTTGGCTGCCCTACGATCAGAAACATTTGCAAGCACCTGCAACATCTCGCTGGTGCACGCTAATCTAGCAACAATGCGGTAAGTCGGCAAGGGATCTTGCCATCTTCACAACATCTGGGCCATGTTACAGTTCGCTACTCTACCCTACTGTCTTTCACTGATCTTAGTGATTGACTGGCATCAGAGGACTTCTTGGAGCACTACGTGTCCTTTGATCCGAGTATTGCTTGCCCTTGTCCGGTTCGCTCAGCTTGTTCTCTGCTTTGAATTTCGCCACTAGGTCTGGCACCGAGGGTCTCAGCTCCTCGATTGATTTGAAGCTGTATGCACCGGTTGGTGGCTCCCGATGATGAACTGGACTATTAACCTGTTATACAAGGAGATTGGAAGTGTTAAGCATGTCCCTGAGGTACATTCGGAGCAAGAATATGTGGTTCACTTTAAAATTACATCATCAACGGTAGTCTTTATACCAATTTACTGCAATGAACTCAACAAAGTTCAACTATCTAGCTAAACTTGACCAACAAATAACCATTTTGTGTATTCAAAGGTTACTTGTTTCTCGATTCTAGTTTAAATTAAAGCAATGTGGGTAGGAACATAAGAGCTTACCGAGTAATCCTTTTCAATACAGTCACTTGTAATGCTTCTTATAGATTCTGTGCCTTGAGTGTGTTCTTCATTCAGCAATCCCAAATGATTCGAGAGAGAGGTGGTTACAGTTTCCATTGTCTTTCTAGTTTCATGATCCAGTAAGTGGGAATCTGGCAATGGTAATGGACAATGTAAGGAAAGCACAACCTTTAGAGGAAAAAATATGTAATAATCCAAGCAAATCTGGCAATGGTAGTAGATATGTTACTCTTTGAAGCGCCTAAAATATCAGATGTCATGGCATGAAACCCTGCATCGTTCTGTGCAGAAAGAAGCAGAATCTCCTGGATAATACTGTCATTTTCGCTTCTTCTCTCTCTGCATGCAAAAAAATCATAAGAAAAACTGGAAAGACGCTACACTGCAAGGTTTATAACAATGTAGCCCAGAATGGCCGCTTTTGTGAAAATGAATACAACTTACCCTATAAAATCATGAGCCTCCAAAACCGAGCTCTTATTTAGATGTTCTAAAGATGACTGTGTATGTGACCGGTAAGAAACAGAATGGCTGCTTCTCTCCAAGCTGCAATCAGCAAAGTTTGTTCAGCATAAACAAATCCTGCAATCCAAAAGACTTGAAGGGAGAACAAGTAATTCATATTGCACATAATTTTAGTTAGGCAAGTGAGGTCGGTACCATAGCTGCAAGACATCTCCCATTTGATCTTTGGTGTTGGCATGTGATGACTTAACCTCTTGGAACTGTTTCTCTATCTTTCCAGCACAGGATGTAGCTTCCTTTATGCCATTACCTGAAACTTGTTGTAGGTTGGACATTTCCAATATCATGTGTTTCTGCTCTTCGCTATATTTCTCATTCAGTTGCCCGACATATTCTGAAACCTGCCAAAAGAGAGACCAGTTATTGCCCAAGTCATACAAAGAGGCTTGTCTTTTTTTCAATTAAACAATAGCTAAGCTGACCATTGTCGTTTTTCTGGCTGTCAAGCCAGCTAAAATTCCAGCGATCTTGTTAAGAGCAGCTTGCTCTTCTTGAATAGCAAGTTCCTATTTAAAAGAAGGATGTTACCAATGAGTATGTCAGTATATGAACTGTACATGTACCAAAACCGACCAACCTTAAAACCCTTCTCAAATTCAACAAGCTGAGAGGAGCTTCCTCTTTGACTTTGCTCCATAAGTTCCATGATCCTAGATGCCTGTGTGCTGATATCGTTAAAGAAATCAATTGATGTCTTCGACATGGCTTGTGCTGAGGTAAGACTCTTTTGCAACCCCTACCAAAACAATTTAAGAATGAGTTGCGGCACGTGACATAGTGTATGCTACAGAGGCAGATGTTAACAGAAGCGAGGGTCGATTAGACATACTACTTCTTGCTGTTTAGCAGAAAAGGCTAGTAGTTCCTTGAGTTCAGAAATGGATTTTAGAACTTCAGTCTGTACTTGTTCAGCCTCCGAAACCATCACTGCTAGAAACTGTTAATAAATAGGCATTGATTAGATTTTGTAATGTTTTTTCGATAAAGGGAATATATTAATATCAAGAAGATACCAATTACACCCAGCCTCTGCAACAACGCACCACCCTAATGGCACTACGGATGCACACAGCCAAAAAAAAAAAAGGAAAAGAAAACTAAGAAACAAAAGTCCCGCTACAGTATCTCGGGCCTAACAACAGCAATACATCCTCCAAAAAACGACGCCTCCAAGAAGGGAACAGTGCTCAAACACCGTCGTCGCCCGATCAAAGATCTTAGGTTTTCACCCTGAAGATAGTCCCCGCTCTCAAAACAATGCCTCCACCAAGGCCATTGCCAGGCACAACCAGTTAAGGCTAGACCTTGGGTTTTCACCCCGAAAGGTAGGACTCTGCGCTGTGTTGTCGCCCCACTTTCATACCGCTGCTGTGAAGCCCGAACACCAAGCAAGTCTCAACGCGAGACTTGAACATCCCTTAGCTAGTCCTCCTCCGGCCTTCATGAAACTTCCGACTTTCATCATGGATCCATAGTCACTTGATGTCAACACAAAAGAGCTTCGCGTCGCTCCTCCAACCAATCGGTCGGAATAAAAGCATGGGTGCGCACGACCGAATACCTCCGATCCAGCAAACTCCGTGCAAAGCACTCACATTCGCCCGAGCCTTTGAACTCAACCCTCCGGCCAGATCACGAGTCCAGGCCTCCGGTAGGTCCTCTTCTTCACGCAAGAGAGGCCCTAGGACCGCCGCCTTTATACAGGTCGGACCCCGACCATCCTGGGCTGGTCCAACCCTCCACCGGCGACACCATCGTCGGCTTCCATGCTCCTCCATCTCGCCGCCGGATCGCGGTGATAGATCAAAAGATCCACCACCACCAACCGCAGGCCGACCCTCTCCGGCGCAGAAGAGAGCCACCTCCTCCGGACCCAAGGCTGCTGCCCCGGGCGCCCTCGTGACGCGAAAGAAGCCCGAGATCGCCTCCATGCACCGACTAGAGGCGGGGGGGGGGAGGGCCTGGCCGCCGCCCACCACCAGCCCCTGCCGGTGTGCTGCGGGTGGAAGCCTACGGGAGGGGAGGGGGACCAGCGCAAGAGCCGCCGCCCCATCACCATCCGCGCCGGCCGCCGCCGCGAGCGTCGAGGAAGGGAGAGCCCTTCCGCCGTCCCCCACGCCGGCGAGGAAAGGCCCCCGCCGCCGCCACGCCCCGTGGGTTTTTGCCCCGGCGGCGCTACCGGCGGCGGCGGTTAGGGTTGGGGAGGGGTTGGCTCATTAATTTTAATCAGATAAATTAAAAGTGATAGTTTTATTCTTACATTGCCAACAGCTATTGCATGTGAAGATATATTCAGCTCCATTTGCTCAGAGTCTGTGATGGATCGCAGCTTCAGAGTTTTGGCAAGCTCGTTCATGCATTGCAAACCAGAGGCATGCATATCTTTTGCATTTGCGATTCTTCTCTCCATATGGTTCGCTAACTGGAAGAAGTGACATAATGCAGTTAAATTAGTGTATGGGGATAATCATGTTGATCTTGAACTGTATATAAATATAAGTAATTTAGTAATAGTACCTCAGATTTAGCTGAAAAGTATGAATTCATTTGTTCATTCATAAACTCCAAAAATTGGCGTTGCTCACAAATAGATCCAACAACTGTGTTATGAAGAAGTCCAAGACTCTGATCCATTTGAGACCGAAAATTGAATAATAACCCTCTATTTTCAGATTCAGTTTTCGATCGCCTTTCTATATGTCAAAACACCAAGGATAGTCAGTGCAAAAAAGCAGCAATCTGGATTAAACTGAGGGTGAAGAACTAGCTCTTTACCTAGTTTATTCTGAAGATCAGCGATATCTCCACATGCACTCTCGAAGGAGCCGCACATACCCTTTGCACGTTCAAGAATTTGGTGCTCTATACAATATCATGAAAAAGTACCAAACATCAGAAGGTGATCCAAGATTTATGCTTCCTACATCTATTAAGCTTTTTAAGCTAGAAATTTGCATATTTACTTAAGGTTTAAAACAATTACCGGCACGTAGTAAATTTGAGATTATGTATTCCTTTTCCTTTATAGACATTTCAGCTCTAGAATGAGCTTCCTGAAGATCCAGAAATTCCTCCTTGCCACTTTCAGTCTTCATCTAAATAGTCAGATGTAGAAAATATGAAGATCTAAAAGCCTAACAAATTAGAAGGAGGTTTTTGCATAGTAA
The DNA here is from genome assembly GCA_030979885.1 of Lolium multiflorum. Classification (NCBI taxonomy): domain Eukaryota; kingdom Viridiplantae; phylum Streptophyta; class Magnoliopsida; order Poales; family Poaceae; genus Lolium; species Lolium multiflorum. The sequence goes on from CM061750.1 coordinate 333,519,344, forward strand.
AAACAATGCCAGCCAAACTGTGGTACCTTTAACTCTGTATTCTGAATTTCCAAATTCATCCTGCACTCCTGTTCTGCTAGGTACAGTCTTTTGTATTTTTCGAGCTCCTGCCAGACCACCAAAGGTGTTCAGTCCTGAACTAGAAAACCAATTAATACATGAAAACTCGAATTAGGTAAAATTATACTTTGTTCTGCTTATCCAGAGGCTGATGACGAGGGAGGGAAGGCTGGTGTATGTCCAGGCCGTCATGACGGCCTCGGTTGTCTACCACCTTCTCGCCCTCGACGTCGATCCGTGGTTCATCAAGGCTGTGGACAAGCTCAGGCGCGGGTTCTTCTGGGCCGGTAAGGATGATGCTAGGGGAGGGTGCTGCATGGTGGCGTGGCACTCCGTATGTCAACCTAAAAGCCTCGGTGGCCTGGGTCTCCACAACCTCCACTGGCTAAATGTGGCTCTCCGCACACGGTGGCTTTGGATGCAGCGGTCTGACGGCCCCAGGCCGTGGGCAGGGCTGGACGTGAAGGTCAGTGGAGAAGCTCGTGCTCTGTTTGATGCCTCGGTCTCCATTGAGATCGGGAATGGAGCTTCCGTTCGCTTTTGGGAAGACGCTTGGATCGGCGGTCTCACTGCGGCAACCATCGCCCCGGATCTCGTTGAACTGGTGCGGGAGCCCGTGCGCCGCCGCAGATCGGTGCGTGACGGGATGGAGGGGAATGCGTGGGCTGCTGACATCTCCGGCGAGCTCTCGGTGCCGGCGATTGTTCAATACCTTCGCCTTTGGGAGGCGGTTGCGCACGTGCCCTGGGCGGGGGTTGGAGAGGACCGGTTTACTTGGAAGTGGAGTGGTGACGGACGTTTCTCCTCTAAGTCTGCTTACCGTGTGCTCTGGCATGGTACGTGCGGGCTGCCTGGGGCGACACTGGTTTGGGACTCCTTCGCGCCGTTGCAGTACAAGCTTCATGCTTGGCTGGCTCTGAGGCGTCGGTGTTGGACGGCAGATCGGAGGCTGCGCCGCGGATTGCCCACTCACACCGTGTGCCCCCTGTGTAACGTTGCTGATGAGACGCTCGACCACCTCTCGCTCCATTGTGTGTTCTCTCAGGCGGTTTGGTCCGGCCTGGTGGTCCGGTTGGGCCTTCCCGACATCGTACCAATGGGAGACGACGGCATCAATGAGTGGTGGCTGCAGGCGGCTCTTCGATTCCCGCCGACGGATAGGAAGAAGGCCAACTCGCTGATCATGCTCACTGTGCGCATGCTATGGCTCGAACGCAACGCTAGGGTCTTCGATGGCAAGTTCTCGCCGGTGAATGTTACCTTAGGGTTAGTTCTCGAGGAATGGCGAGTTTGGTGTGAGTGTAGAGGTAGGCGGCTTAGAGATGTTCATTAGTTTCTGGCCTCCTTAGGCAGGCCGGTTTTGCTTGGTGGCTGCTTCGTTTGTACGGGACATCTTGGTCCGCTTCTTATGCTTAATACAATGACACGCAGATCTCCTGCGGGTTCTCAAAAAAAAAAAAAAAAAAAAAAAAAAAAGACTAAGCTCCAAACAGTCCACTTTTTCCCTCATTGCCTGCAACACATGTTAAAAATAGTAAGATAACATTCGATATCTTGCACAGAGGTTCTACAAAACTATATTTAATATAATCTGAAGTCTTGTATGTGTTAACAGTATTAGTCATATGTATACTTTTTTTTTGAGGGAAAGTCATATGCATACTTGTACATCTAGAGTTTAGTCCATAACATAGTAAAGCCCATGAGACCCATATAACCTAGCACATATCTCTCTCTAAGTGCCGTAGGGAAAATTGATTGGGTTATTTTGGAAACAGTATATACCTTTTTCTCTGCCTCCTCTAGAACAAACCTTTCATGAGGGATATAAATTCCATTCTTTTCCCTTGCGGCTTTCACATCTGAAAATTTACTTGTGACTTGTGAACCATATAATAATGTTAGGAATAAAATAGAGGATTGAAAAGAACCTTGTTTCATTTTTTCCATTTCTTGATAAAGATCTTTGAGCATAACAGACTTGCAGATTTTTTGGTTTACCTACAGCATTAGTTAAGTTTGAGACAAGGATATCAACTAAGCCAGAAGACCAGGAATGAATAGAAGTAGGAAACTAGTACCTCTGGTTTGTTTCTTATACTTTTAGCACGATAAGCATAATCAAGTGTAACTAGAGTTTCTTCCAGGCAATGGACAGCTGGAGTTACTGTTGCTATGATGCAAGTTTTGGCTTTTCCACCCAAGGATTCTCTTAGCAGTCTCGTGAGCTTACTGTCCCTGGTAAAGTTGAAAATAAATAACAATGAATAAGTTATGTGTCAGCTTTCTGATGTATTATGAAGAAATGCCTGGTACCTGTATGGTACATGAACTGAATGCTCCACAAGTGCAGTGATGACACGACCCAGTGTCAATAAGCTCTTATTCAGCTCTCCAGCTTCTCTCGCTCTAACCTATCAGCATGCTATAAATCATGACTTCGAAATATATTGGCATGTAAAAAGAACTGACATTATAAAGTAGCGCCATCCTAAGATCAAATGTACTACCTAATAACAATCAGTTAGGACAACATACGACACAATCAAAACTTCCATTGTAACTTTCCAAGAACTAGTGTTTTCTTTTTGCTGCGAAGATAATACTTCAGAGGACAGGATGATTATCTCTAGGACCTGCAATATTCCTAAACTGCATTCGATTTAACTATTTAAATGTGGCAGAAAAATATAAAATTTTATCATCTTCCAGCATGTACTTTACAAGTTAGACCAATAGAAAATATGGACAGATCGACTAAACCCAAGGAGACCAAAATGATGGAGTATGGCAAACAGATACTGTAATCACTTGTCAGCTTGCAAGAGAACCAAGTACCTCTTTTGCACCTGATCGAGCTATACTCTCTGATCCTGCCAAGTCTACAAGGTTCAACCTCCCACACTTCATGAGTTCCTGATTCCCTATTGTTGTTGCATTGACATGGATGTATATTGAAAAGACAGAATGTGATCGGCTGCAAGTACATGATGCAGAATGCTCAGTATCCAACACGCCCCTTTTTGGCACCCATAAAAAAGAATAGAAATGGTCATTGACCTGCTTTGCTTATTCAGCGCAGTGCCGGCAGTGCGTCTCCTAGCTGATCCTTGTTCCAAAAGGCTATATATCTCACCGGGACTGTAGACATCAATCTCTTCAAGGCCTCTTATGACCGCCCCGCCCTTGCCATCTTCCATAAGAGATACAGTAGACCTTTTTTGTCTATCTTCAGGGAACCTGCTTTGGTCCTCTGAAGCCAACAGATCTGTTAATTCTTCGTTATAGAGCTCCAGGAAGGTTACCTTCACGCTATAGTCAGTCTTGCGTGCTTCCAATATATCGAAGATATGACGCACTGCTCTTGGCATGACACCAGCAGTAGCTGGCAGCTCACCCACCTAAAAAGCATACAAGGTTAATTATTCAGTTGCTGCATGTAACTTTTTAAGCAACTTTATTTTTTCGTACCTGCTGCATTATCTCCCCCTCCATGGTATAAGTTTTTCCGGTTCCAGTTTGCCCAAAGGCAAAGACAGTACAGTTATAGCCTTCAAGGACATCGTCGACGATAGGTGCAACAGCATGATCGTATATGGCTCTCTGCTGGGATTTTGGGCCAAACACCTGGCATCAAACAATAACCATATGTTAATGAAAATTCATGCGAGTCAAGTTTAACCATGAATTTGGCATTTATGCAATGATCATATTACAGATATTCTGATCCTTTAGAGTTAACCTTAGCCAAATGATCGCAGCTGTTTGACGGTACAAGCATGCAAAAAAACCCGATACATCATAAGCAGAAAGCGCAGAGATGGCTAGTGGCTTTACCTTGTCAAAGGTGAATGTTTTGTCGGCTTGCTTGAATAGGCTGTTGAGAACTGTGACCTCCCTCTTCATGTCGTTGCAAGAGACGGCGCTCTGTACATTCGCTCTCTGCTCCTCCTCGTTTAGCGGCCTAAACCGTGCGCCGGTCACAAAAACGCATCAGCATGAAGCATCTCTTAGTCTTTGGAAACATGAAGTAGCACCGGCAGCAATTTGCTCTAAGGTTTAGTAGTCAGTAATAACAGTTGGCAATCCCAGATAAAAAGCTACAGTTGTATTTCCACTGACTGATTAACCTACTATCTACCTTACTCCTACAGTGTAGTTGGCAAATCAACGCGTGGCTTACAAACTCGGTGGGGCCAAAGCGTAAGCGCCTCACCTGCACCGGAGCACGACCTGCACGTTCGCCTCGCGGTCTCTGTCGCTCCCTCCGTTGACGCCGACGGCGCCTACCCCGCTGCGGCGCACGGAGCTGTGCGAGCCCGCTTCCGCCCACCGCAGCTCCCGGCGCTCGGGGCGTGGCGTGAGGAAGGGGGTCGGCGCCGGGCCCACCCAGGACCTCCGGCTGGGGTTCGGAGTCTGCGCCATGCCGCCGGCGCCGCCTAGAACTACCCCGGCGCTCGGATTTGGGGGAATCGCGTGGTTTCTGCAGGATTTGGCTCGGCGATTTGGGAGAATGGCCGGAGGGGCAGAGGGAGAAATTTGAAATGCTGAGTGAACTCGGCGTGGCGTGGGGAGGTCCTATGGGGCCGACCTGGTCGATGTGTAGGACCCACCGCACACCCCAGCTCGACATGTTGGGCCGGCCCAGTTTCATTTTTCTGTTTTTTCGTTTTTTATTTTTTTTTATTTTTTTGACAAACAATACCACATATATTCATAGTATAGTGATAAATAATACATGGTACAGACGTGAGATGACTCCAGCGATCAGAAAATAAAATCTAAAAGATACTAACAAATTTTGGAGGTCTTCAAATTATTTCTTCTTCCGGGAGTCCAGGACACAATCTTATACTCTTCTGAAGACAGCTAAAGATAGATAACGCCATATACCTATAAATATTGATGAAGGTTCTCCCATAATTTTAATTTGAGCAGCAATGCCAAGGCTGCGTGCACACGCGCAACCATTAAAGTAGTCAATCAATATCGGCAAGAGTACCAACACCAGTATCTCAGAGAATAACAACCGACCAGAGTTATCAACGTCGCTGGAAAGCAAAGAGTACGAGTCACCGTTGTCGAGGACGTAGTAGCCAGGACAAAAACTGTGAGGATAATCCTCCTTGCGACAACCATGAGAAAATATCCAAAATCGATCTGACGAAACAAGATCTGAAGGCCCATACCTAGAGAATTGTAATCTTCATTTGCAAAAATAAAGAGAATTGTAATCGAGAACATATCTAGTGATACCACTCCTCACATGATACCATGATACCACTCTTTAAAATTTAAATTATAAGTGTCAAAAAATCCGGAACAGAATTTTTGGGTGTTCACAAGATGTGTGTTTACATACCCTGTAACTTTCATAACCAAATTCGAAATATCCTTAGAGAAACAAAAAAAAAAGAAATTCAGCATGAATAGTGTCACATAAAGACAAACACAAAATGACACTATTCACACAATATTTGTCTTTTTTGTTTCTCTTTATGTATTTTAAATTTGGATTTGGAAATTCTAGACAATGTAAACACACATCTTGTGAACAGCCACAAATTTATTTTAAATTTTTTTGTCACTTATAAATTTGAATTTTGTGAAGTGGTATCATGGTATCATGTGAGGAGTGGTATCACTAGATATTTTCCCAATTGTAATCCTCCAACACCACCATTGACGCTGGAAAGGAGATCATATCGTCAAACGAAAAGTCGAAGATCACTAATTGCAGACAATATCATCTCCATCGAGAGGAAACCAACAAGAACACGACTACCAAAAACCTAACATAAAATACCGAAAATACTACTTTTATTGAAAATTCCATGCATAGATCGGGTTCCTCTCTCTCCTCCAGACGCCGGCGAAGCCAGACGAAGGAGAGGGAACCGATCTATGGAGGAGGTTGAAGTGGAGGCGGCTAGGGTTTTGATCAGAGGCGGCGGCTGTCTTAAAAAGAAATTGAACATTTTTCAAAATTTGATTTTTTTATAGATTCAACATTTCCGAAGATTGAACAAATTTTCATAATGAACATTTTTCAAAATTCTGTTTGAACATTTTTTGATATTGATCATTTTTAAAACATTTGAACATCTTTTGATATAGAACAATTTTATTTAAATAAAACAATTTAAATAATTTTCAAATTTGAACATTTTTTAAAATTTGAAAGTTTTTTAAGACCGCGATCAATTGCGACAGGGCGGCGGCAGAGCCCATGACGAGCGCGGCAACGAGGATGAGACGAGCGCCGGTTCAGAGCGGCCTCGATGGCGTTGTGCATCCACCATGACTTGGGAGCAAGGCGTACCGGGGAGCCAATGGCGACGACGAGGGAATAACAAGAGCGAATTGGAGCACTGTTTCATCTCCTACTCGTTTGACTGGGCTTTGGGCCGTCTCCCGTTGCAGCACGTCAAGCGGTTTGAGCTCATGCCATGAAATGCACGATGAGCAGACCAGAAGCATCAACTTCAATCTGTAGTTTTTGTCTCTACGTCAAAACAACATATTCCCAAATATTTCTCTCCAACTATCTTCTTCCCTAACCTCCTCCCGTGGCCATCCCTGCCCGCCGTCACCCTGCCGCCGACCTCGGCCCCTCGCTGTGCCGCGCTCCTCCGTGCCTGCGATGCCGCGCTAGGGCCTAGGAGTCAATCAACTTTTTTCGATAAAAGATGCTTTATTACTTTAAAAAGCAATAACACCCGGTCTCTGCATAACCAGGATGCACACAACCGTTTATATGTTTCAAGTCAAAGGTCGATGAAACAAAACTAGGCGAAATACATATTGAAGCGATGAAACATAAGACGACTAAGATGTGGGTGGGGCTTCAATCCGTAGACTATGTTACCACCCATATAGGGAAAAAAATATCCCTCATCGTAGTCTCCAACCGTGTACAGACCTCCGTAAATAGGTCTCAGTTCTCCACTCGTTGAAGAGGTAACCACAAACGGAGAATACCTATACATCTGTAGATAACCTGCAAAATGGAGCAATTTTTATCGTTAAAAATCTTGTCATTTCTACTTAGCCAAAGCGCCAGATAGCTGCTAGAGCCCCCACCCTAAGAAGCAACTTAAACCTTGAATCGATACCATGAAGCCAATTGCTAAAGACATTGGCCACACTAGTCAGAGGATACATGCTAGATGCTACATGGATGACTGGCCATATGGATCTCGCAAATTGGCACTGGAAGAAATGGTGTTTAATAATTTCGTCATGTTGACAGAAAACACACCGGGTACTTCCATGCCAGTTTCGCTTAACAAGATTGTCTTTGGTGTGGATAACTCCTTGACGAAGATACCATCCATTTTTTTATTTTTAATGGTATTTTCATCCTCCAACCTTTCTTATTATTATCAACTGGTATGTCAGAATGAAGGATCGCATTGTACAGTGATTTTACCGAGAAAGTGTCATCTACATAAAGATTCCACCTAAATTCGTCTGGTTCGGTCGATAGTTGTATATCTCCTAGCCGGTGGATTAGGGAATTTCATCCAACAGCATTTGCCCAAGCAAGACCCGTCTGAACGTCACATTCGGAGGCAAGGTAGCCATTACCGTGGCAATGGTATCACTTTTGCGACGAACAACACTATACAAGGCAGGATACTGTTCACTTAAGGGTGCATTGCCTAACCAAATGTCTTCCCAGAACCGTATATGTGCTCCATTCTTGATCGAAAAAGTACCATGGCGGAAAAAGACATTCTTAATTTGCCGCCATGAGACCAGCCCAGAAGTGCGAATCCTCTGGTTTCCAAACCACTTGGGATAACGTCTTCGAGCCTATATACTTTCTCCTAATAATAGTTTGCCAAATCCCATCCTCGGTAAGAAGCTTAAACAACCATTTACCTAGCATGCTGAATTCTTGACTTCCAGGTCATGAACTCCAAGCCCTCCTTGATCTTTGTGACTACAAACTATGCTCCATTTAACCAGTCGATATTTCTTTTTCTCGCTGTCCTCTTGCCAAAAGAATCTGGATCGATAGTAATTGAGTTTATACATAATTCCTTTTGGTACTAGGAAGAAGGATAACATGTCGAGTACCATATTTGTCAGTATCGAACTAATGAGTACCAATCTTCCTCTCAGGGACAACCGTTTATCCTTCCAACTACACCTGGGCATTCCTCGGGCCGGGCCGGGCCCGAAAAAGCCCGAACTGAAATTCCCAGGCCCGAGCCCGGCCTGACCTTCGGGCTTAAAAATTAGGCCTGAACCCAGCCCGAACTACGAAAAGCCCGGCTCGGCCCAACAAGCCCGGACCAAACTAGGCTTAAACTGTGTTTTATGCAAGCCCGAGCCCGGCCCGGCCCGACGTTCGGGCTCCAAAATCAGGCTCGAACCCGGCCGATGTGCAAGCCCGACCCAGGATTTTCGGGCCGGGTCGGGCCGGGCTGCCCATGCCCAGCTGTACTTCCAACTACTAAGGCGTTTTTGTAATCTTTTTTGAACTATTTTCCATTCAACGATTGTGAGTCTCCGATAATGAATCAGAATACTCAAATAGCGAATAGGAAACTGGCCTTGCCCACAACCAAACAACTCTGCATATAGAGTCGTATCATTTTGGCATCACCGAAGTAAAACAATTCACTTTTATGGAAATTGATTTTTGATCCCGACAACTGCTCGAATGCCGCCAAAATTAATTTCAGATTGCAAGCTTTTTCGAGATCGTGATCCATAAATAGAATTGTACATCGGCATATTGGAGGATAGATAAACCACCATCGACCAGATGTGGGATCACACCTTCAGACTTGGCCCGCTCTATCAGGATAGCCAGCATATCGAAGCGATGAAACATAAGACGCCTAAGATGTGGGTGGGGCTTCAATCCGTAGACTATGCTGCCACCCATGTAGGGAAAAAGTATCTCTCATCGTACTTTACAACCGTGTACAGACCTCCGTAAATAGGTCTCAGTTCTCCACTCGCTGAAGAGGTAACCACAAACGGAGAATACCTGTACATCTGTAGATAACCTGCAAAATGGAGCAATTTTTATCGTTAAAAATCTTGTTATTTCTACTTAGCCAAAGCGCCAGATAGCTGCTAGAGCCCCCACCCTAAGAAGCAACTTAAACCTTGATTCGATACCATGAAGCTAATTGCCAAAGACATTGGCCACACTAGTCAGAGGATACATGCTAGACGCTACATGGATGACTGACCATATAGATCTCGCAAATTGGCACTGGAAGAAATGGTATTTAATAATTTCGTCATGTTGACAGAAAACACACCGGGTACTTCCATGCCAGTTTCGCTTAACAAGATTGTCTTTGGTGAGGAGAACTCCTCGACGAAGATACCATCCAATTTTTTATTTTTAATGGTATTTTCATCCTCCAACTTTTCTTATTATTATCAACTGGTATGTCAGAATGAAGGATCGCATTGTACAGTGATTTTACCGAGAAAGTGCCATCTACATAAAGATTCCACCTAAATTCGTCTGGTGCGGTCGATAGTTGTATATCTCCTAGCCGGTGGATAGGGAATTTCATGCCAATAGCCTTTGCCCAAGCAAGACCTGTCTGAACGTCACATTCGGAGGCAATGTAGCCATTACCGTGGCAATGGTATCACTTTTGCGATGAACAACACTATACAAGGCAGGATACTGTTCACTTAAGGGTGCATTGCCTAACCAAATGTCTTCCCAGAACCGTATCTGTGCTCCATTCTTGATCGAAAAAGTACCATGGCGGAAAAATACATTCTTTGCCGCCATGAGACCAACCCAGAAGTGCGAATCCTCTGGTTTCCAAACCACTTGGGATAACGTATTCGAGTCGATATATTTTCTCCTGAGAATAGTTTGCCAAATCTCATCCTCGGTAAGAAGCTTAAACACCCATCTACCTAGCAGGGCTGAATTCTTGACTTCCAAGTCATGAATTCCAAGCCCTCCTTGATCTTTGGGACTACAAACTATGCTCCATTTAACCAGTCGATATTTCTTTTTCTCGCTGTCCCCTTGCCAAAAGAATCTGGATCGATAGTAATCGAGTTTATACAGAATTCCTTTTGGTACTAGGAAGAAGGATAACATGTACAGTACCATATTTGTCAGTGCCGAATTAATGAGTATCAGTCTTCCTCTCAGGGACAACAATTTACCCTTCCAACTAGTAAGGCGTTTTTGTAATCTTTCTTGTACTATTTTCCATTCAGCGATTGTGAGTCTCCAATAATGAATCAGAATACCCAAATAGCGAATAGGAAACTGGCCTTGCCCGCAACCAAACAACTCTGCATATAGAGTCGTATCATTTTGGCATCACCGAAATAAAACAATTCACTTTTATGGATATTGATTTTTGATCCCGACAACTACTCGAATGCCGCCAAAACTAATTTCAGATTGCGAGCTTTTTCGAGATCGTGATCCATAAATAGAATTGTATCAAGGGCATATTGGAGGATAGATAAACCACCATCGACCAGATGTGGGATCACACCTTCAATCTGACCTTCAGACTTGGCCCGCTCTATCAGGATAGCCAGCATATCCGCAACAATGTTAAACAATATGGTGACAACGGATCCCCTTGGCGTAACCCTTTTCGTGTCTGGAAATAGTGTCTGGTATCATCATTAACCTGGATTGCCTTCCTCCATACACAAAATCATTGATCAGAGCACACCACTCAGCAGAAAAATCTTTCTTCCTGAGAGTCTGCTGTAGGAAAGACCACTTGACCTTATCATACGCCTTTTCAAAATCTAATTTTAAAATAACTCCTTGTAATTTCTTAGTATGCATCTCATGTACCGTCTCATGCAAAACCGCCACTCCATCCAGGATATTTCTTCCTTGCATGAAAGCGGTCTGTGATGGATGAACAACATGATCCACAACCGTATTAAGTCTAATGATGGCCACTTTCGTGAAAATCTTGAAAGTTACGTTTAAAAGGCAAATAGGTCTATATTGTTGAATCTTTTCTGCCTCATTAACTTTCGGTAACAAAATTAATTCACCATAATTTAGATGAAATAATTCTAGTTGTCCCATGTGCAGAGCACTGAACAAATCTAGAAGGTCCGATTTAATAGTATCCCAAAAGGTTAGATAGAACTTAGCTAGAAAACCATCTAGACCCGGTGCTTTGTTACATTCCATTTGGAAAATTGTCTTCTGAACCTCTTCCTCTGAATAAGGTGCAGTCAGAAGGCCATTTTCTTCCATAGATACTTGGGGTATGTCATCTGTTAAGTCCTTGTTTAAAGAAAATGCACTTTCCTCCGGAGGACCAAACAGACCTTTATAATAATTCGTAATGTAGGATTTGAGTTGCTCATGGCCTTCAATCAGCCCTTCATCTTGTATCAGAGAGTGAATACATTTTTTTCCGATGTCTCCCATTGGCCAAGCCATGGAAATATTGCGTATTTGAGTCTCCTTTCAATATGAATTGGGCTTTGGAACGCTGATACCATTTAAGTTTATCTTCGCGAAGAAGACTCGCTATCTGCGCATTAGACTGATTCTTGTGATCAATCACATCTGATAAGCGAGCCTTCTCTTTTTTAATAATACCAGCCATATGGGCAGCCCAACCAGAGAGATGTTTACGCATTGTTCGTATTTTATTATTCCATCTCAAAATTGGAGTGCTACCTGAAACCAGTCTCTCCCAAACCGTCCTAACCATTTCTTGGAACCCCTCTCGATGTAGCTAGAGGAGTCAATCAGCTAATCAGCAGATAGCTAACCTGCGCAAGGAATCAATTAGCTCCTAGCTTGCCTCTGCATGGAATAAATCAGCTGCTAGCTAGCATGCGCAAGGAAATCGGGGCCAGAGAGGGCTGGCTCCGCCTGTGGCCTCGTGCGCTCGCCCGCCGTCAGCCGCCGCTCATCCGATTGATAGAGATTGGACAAGAATTAGAGCAACTCCGGCGAAACTTCAGCCGGACTTCAAAGAGTACGTGTTGGCGCGAGAGGTGAAATTGCTCCAACAGCGAGCGTTGACAGGCATGCCTTCAAGCTCCAACTATATAGATGACGGGCTTGTGTATACAGGTTGGCCTAAAAAAAGATTATGGGTTTAACCATTTTGAGGTGTCTAATTTGGATAAAAAGTACGCTAAACCCTCAAATTGGCCTGCAAATTTACGGGTTAATTTGACCAATTTGCGTTGTGTGCTAGAGTTGCTCTTACCGGTTTTCTTTTCTAGTTTCTTCTAAACAAAATTGAAATCTAAACTTTTTAACCGAATAAGTTTAAAATCTGAACACTTTTTGAAACCAATAAATTAGAAATTTGAACATCTTTAAAATCTGAATAAATTTGGAAATTAAACAAAATAAAATTTGAACAAATTTCAAATTTGAACAATTATAAATATGCCGAAATCTATCTTTTTAAAACCAACAAATTCCAAATTAGAACAAATTTTAAATTTAAACAAATTTGAAATTGAAACAAATTCAAAATCTGAAACAAAATAAATTTTTAACAAATTCAAAATTTGAAATCTGAACAATTTTTTCTTGAAACAAATTCTAAATTTGAACAATTTCGAGGAAACCAGCCTAAACCAGAGAAACCCAGATTTTTGTTTGTTGAGACATCGACTAACCTAAGAGAACCGGTGAAAACACACATCGCGCTAAAATGGGCCGGCCGGATGAATCCCGCCATGTGGGGCGCACACATAGGGGCCGCATTGGCGGTGAATAGGAACCAGCCTAGGCGTGGGGACTCGGGGAGTGGATGTGGGCTTCTCGCTAAACGCATGCCGTGTTTAGACACGTGGTCTGATGTGAATGGATGTCTTGGATGGTTGGCCTTAAACACATGGGACAAGGCCTAGTGCGTAGAGCCATAGCCAGGGCCACACAATGCTAACTTTTGTTACAATAAAAGATATATTTTTTTAAAAATTAACATCCTACAAAAGGAACTTGGTTTGAATTAGAACTATATAAATAACAGAAACTAATATATCATACATTCATCCTATTTTTATGGTATTAAGAAGATCATTGACTCATTGTCATTGTCAATGTTACAGTGCTTTGGTTATGTATGATTAAACAAGACATGGCATCTATATCTCCAAATTTAAACTTGATATATATTGTAATTTTCCCAAAAAATTCCCCAAACACCTCCAACTAGATTCATTATGTATAGTAGAGATGTCATTGTAGGATGCATCCATGCACAATTTCTACTAGAGAGAATTTCACTTTACACCCTTGAAGATCACGTTTGTGACAATGTATCTCACTTACTCAGTTACTCCCGGACCAACACGAAGGGAACACCCATCGGGCTGAAGAGGCACGCCCCATAGCCACATACTTGTGGAATATGCTATCTATCTTACAAAGGGGTTAGTATCTAGACAATTTATATCTGATTTAGCCAAATATATCAAAGTTGGTTGCTTGGTTCAACACAAGGCAACGTGGCGAGCTCTGCAGGTCTTTAGAGGTACAAGCTGAGGCTGGACAAAACGGGTTCCTACGTCTAAGTTGCTGTAGGTGATTCCCAGAGAAGCGATATCCCGGTACGAAGCTATCACATCCTCTCTTTCTTCCATTGTAAAATTCCTCTTTGTAGTAGATTTAGGCGAAGTTGTGAGGATGTTTCACCACCAATATTAGGTTTTTCTCATCAATCACGTAAAAAATCAAGGTGATCTTTTATATTTTTGTTCAGACTTGATACTTGAATGGCTGTGTGCATCTTAGTTATGCAGATGCTAAGTATAATGCTTGAATTTTTGAGTAATGAAGCACCCTTTATCGAGAAAAAAAGATTGTCGTGGATGCTCTAGGAATTTCTCCCACCAGCATCCTCTCACAGTAGACTGGCACAGGCACATAGCTGGTTCAACTAAACCAAAGATAAATTACCAAACGGTGGCAGTTTGCCAACTAGGAATCATATTTCACGAATATGTGACCATGTGCGAATGCTTTGTCATTCCGATGGTTGGCCCCTTTTGTCAGTTCGGGGGCTTATTTCCTAAATCGATTACAAAGCGTCAACAAGCTCGCTAAATGGAACACATTGTGTCAATGATTTTTGCTAAAAAGGGTACACCCGTGTCAAGTTCTAAATGGTGTAGTCATTGTCATGATTTTTAGGGGCGCAAAAGTGAATTTGACATTTATTCTTACTGCTGCCACCAGTGTTTATAAAACAGAGGGCAAACTATTTAAACCTGAGAGTGAAAAAGGATATGGCATGCAAGGACAACTGAATCTAAGCGATTCTGCTTGTGTTTAAAGTTGACACTCTATTGACTTTGTCGAGTATGTTTAAAAATGGTATTGACTTCGCACATGATGGATGATTTGTTGACTTCGCACATGACAACTGAATCTGAAATTAACAATCTATTGACTTTGTGGAGTATGCTAATGGAAGCTTCACCGTGGAGTTGATTCAGTTGCACTGTATATAGATCTGTGGCAGTTACGCGGGTCAGCTAGGCAGAGTGAACATACTATAATCAAGGAGTATTGTTGACTTGGCAAGCAGGAGTTGTCCACAAAGCTATATTAGTTGACTTCACTTAGGCTTTGGGTTCGAAATGTCAATAGGCATATACTACTCGTTCTGCATCATACAAAATATGCTACTCAAAACTCGAAAGTCAGAATGCGAGGATATTCTCAGACTGATTCCATTGCTTGATTCAGATTGACACTGAATATAAATAGCTTGTTAGCTGGATCGTAATCATCTCCGGAACGCCGCATACTCTATGAGCATGTTTGAATACTATGCGAGTATAGCCGGGGACAAAGCTACATAGATAGTATTTAAGAAACCAAATATAGCTTTGCGCCGCCCACAGGTGTTAAACCTCCATTATTTGACATGCATGTTAAATCCAGGTCAAAAAACATGCATGTTAAATCTGTGGTGTATGTAGATCACAGGAGAAACTAAGGCTCCCCCTTCTGCCCAATTACCTTCAACAATTGTACGAATTAACACTACTTTCTTCGATGTACTAAATCAGTGATACTTATTATGGATTGGGGGGTGAATAACCTAGAAAAAACTGCAATTCTAGTTCTCTTAATCTTTTCTTCGCAAAATGATTGACTGAAGTCATGCAAAATATTCAATGTATCATTGATACAGAAAAACAGATGACTGGTGCAAACTCCTTAAGCAATAAACTAAAAAGCAGACGCATATCCAAATGTGCAAATGCGCAAATGTGCAAATGCTGATTCTGAATTTCTGATACATGGTCGTATGCTGGATTCATGTGAGATTGCAGTCAGATATATAGTTATCTGCAGCAGTGCAGGGACTTGTCCTGCTGAATGTTGTCGTACAGAGGGAAAAACGTCAGTTATCTTCTATTGCAGATGTCAGCCCAGCAGCATCCTGCCCAAAGTTTCAATCGATCCATGCTTATCTGTTCACTAACAATGACTTCTAATTTTCCCACTATTTCAGAGTACAGAAGCGATCTCTCTAATAGCCGTACTGTGAAAGCGTTAGACTTGTAAAGCATTAGCCATTTTACTTGGTGTCACCCTCACTGCCAAGCAGGGGCTAAAAGGTCGATGCTCTTTTGGCTACTGCAAAGGGCAACGCTTACAACTTATTCTTATTTTTCTTTCAAAAATTAATAGGATTCGTGTCAACCCAATCTTATCCCGCTGATAAGTGCACGAGGTAATCCTATAATCCGACCTGCTTTGAATAGGTTAATCTACCCTACCGACCAGAGAAAGTCTCAGATGGAGTTCTGTAGAGAGAGTAGCGCGTATGGCAGCATGACAGCCGCAACACCCTTGACTAAAGGGGCATTTTTTTGGCTTCTCCGATAGCTTCTCTCAAAAGCTATCTTCGCTCAGCTTTTCCAAGACGCCCGTCATCCAAATTTGTTTAAAAAGCTTCTAAATTAGTATTGGAAAGACTAATTTAATTGAACTTCTAAATTAAATTAGTACTGAAAAACTAATTAGAACTTTAAACAAGTTTGAGAGACAGGTTTCTGGAAGAAGCTGAGAGAGGATAGATTCGCAAAGAAGCCCTTCTAGAAGCTGAAAAGAAATTGACCTGAACGTCGGATTAGTGTATCAGCCCGTAACACGCGGAACAATCTGCTAAGAAAGCGTGGCATATCATAGGAACAATGGTATATACAGTAGCTAAACACGGCTACCACAAACGGCGATAATGTTCGACAAGATGTGAGCACACAATCTGCTAAAATGTCACTATAAACAGTAAATTACAATGATCAGTGTGTGCCATTGTTCGTGGGTTCAGTTGGCCAATACTGTAGCAAAAATGTGTGGAGACGAACTTGGTTGCATAACTTACAAAATGGATGCGACGGGAGCTTGACATTAGAGGAGTAGGACGAACGCTCAGCTGAGGGGCTGAGCTATCCCCCGATCCATCCTAATTTCTAAGGCTGGTGCCAATGCACCGCCCGACTCCCGCCCTGCCACGTCAGCTTTTCTCTCACTCTCACCCCACTCTCACCCTACCTTGCCAATGCATGGGCTATAGTCCCCACTCTCACTTCTCTCTCCTCCACATCACCATTTCCTTTTCACATTAAGTTATTTCACTCGATTTATTTTAGACATTCAAAATAATGCAAGAAAATTATTTTATTCAACTTAAAATGTTACCGATTACATAATAATTAATAAAATTGCATAATAAAAATTAAAAATTACATAATAAATAAAAATTCTACTCTTCTTCCTCTTGTTCCAGCTCCTCCTCCTCGTTGTCATCTTCCAGACCAAGCTCTGTTTCCACCATCTTGATGGCCTTCGCATGTTTGCGCTTTTCTGCTTCGTTCATGTCGGCGGTTGGTCGGTCTTTCATTTTGTTCCATTGCTTGAATAGCTTAGCCTTCACTAAACCCTGCATCATGTTACTCATCGCGAAGGATTTACTTCCTACCTCACTGCTTGATGAGGTTTCCTTCCCCTTCCTCCTGCCCTTACGTGCCGCGGTCTTGGCCCTATCGCGGCCCATTGGACGCTCTTCCTCCGTGTCGCCTGTTGCGTCGCTAGAGCTGTACTCACCAGAAGGTCCTAGACGGCTTCTCTTGGAAGTGGAGTCGGTTCCACTACCAGGACCATGTTGTCCTTTCCACTTCGCTTCATTTTTTACAGCATCCCACCAGTGGTGCTTTCTGAATGGCTGAGTCACTCTTTTGTCATTCGCGTACCTCTCCATTGCCGCCTTCATGACCATAGCATCGTCTGCTCCACTCTGACGCATATTTGTTTCTTGGATGTGGTATGCATTGAACAGGGACACCTCCTTGTTGTAGACGTTCCAATGATCCTTCAGCTGCTTCGAGGTCCGATGACGGGAAGGATCCGAGGTAGAGTTGAAGGTTTCAGCTATCTGACCCCAAAAAGTAGTGCCGGTCTTGCAATTACCGGCAACAGAGTCCTTGGAGTGAAAAAGCCAAGCATTAACCTACCCCGAAATAGATATTGTTAGTGAAAAATCCTACCAAGAACCAACCCGAAATAAATATGTGATGGGTTAGTAAAGTACCAGTTTTTCCTCTTCCGGAACAGTCCAGTCAAGCCTCTTTGCACGCGGTGGTACGATTGTTTCCGCGGCATTGGACTCGGAGCTTGGAGCGGGAGCTTCAGAAGGTGCAGGGGGGTACGGACCATATGGCGCGTATGGATACGGAGGTGGAGGGTATGCACCGTACGAAGGTGGTGGGTAAGGAGGTACAGTTGCACTACCGCTACCTGTAGGTGGAGCATTTGGAGGTGGTTGGGGGTATGGATACGGAGGGTATGAACCATATGGCCCCGTAGGTGGAGCATATGGCCCCGGAGGAGGAGGGTATGAACCATATGGCCCCGGAGGTGTGCCGGAGGGGTATAAAACTCGGGGAAGCGGCGAAGAACCGGCATTGGTGCGACGATGTGTCGGAGAGAGACCATCTAGGTCTATTGGTGACCCGTCGTGAAGCAGATCGGTGAACGTGGTCAAATCTGGTGGAGTCCAACCGGACATGGTGGAGAAGATTTGAGAGAGGGAAGATGATGAATGGAGATGAAATGGGTGTGGAGTGAGTGAAACATATGGGGGGTATTTATAGGGGTTTTTGAACCAGCAACGGCTAGCTGACGTGGACCAATCAGGTCGCGCCACGTCAGCTAGCCGTTACTCGCTACCGCCCCTCTCCCGCCCCACTCCCGCCCGCTACCGCCCCACTCCCGCCCCACTCCCGCCCGCCTACCGCCCACTCCCGCCCGCCCAATCGCCCGGCCCCATCCCGCCCCGGCCCGCCAACGCGCCGCCCCGCCTCCCGCCCCGCTCCCGCCTCACTCCCGCCGCCAACGCGGGCGGGGCGGTAGCGGGCCACCGCCGGGCGAGCCAGCCCGCCGCCTCTTCCCGCCCGCCGCGGGCGGTAGCGCCCCGCCTCCAGCCCGCGTTGGCACCGGCCTAAGCCATCTCCAATGCGGCGATCTATTCCGCGCCCGCGCGTTCGGATGGGTTGAACCGAACAAAAACCCGGCCCAGCGCGCGGATCCATCTCTAAACGCTGGCATCCGGGACGACCCAAAGCCGGCCCAAATTTGGGTCGCGTTTGCGTGGCCACGGACGCCGATCGCTGGCCGCTCGCGTCCTCCTCTGGCCCGTCATAGGGACATAATTTCATTTTTAATTAAAATAAACATATTACAATTTTCCTAATAGTTTCTACTACTAGTCTAGCTACGTAGGGGGCCGGTGGCCTCGCCGGCGACTCGCCGCCGATTGCCGCGGGGTTTCACTCGACGCGACGGCCTGTGCGTGAGGATTCCACTCCAACTTACCAGCTGGGTGGCTCGGTTTGGCCTTCTTGCGGCGTTTGACGAGGGTGCTCCTCAACCTCCTCCGATTGGGGCTTAGGGTTGAGGAATCGTGGGCGAGACATCGCCACAAGCGGAAGAGCAATTTACCTGGTTCAGGGCCCTCGATGAGGTAACACCCCTACGTCCTGCCTGTCTGATCTTGATTATGAAAATATCGGGTTACAATGGGGTGCCGAAGGTTTCGGCTATGTTCTCGTCGAGAGGCTAAGTGCTACGGTGACCTAGCTCTGGACTTGCGATGGCTAAAGTTGCTAAGATTGATTGTGTCCCTCGGCAGCCCCTCTCCTGGTCCTTATAACGGGGGCCAGGTCCCGAGAGATCTGCACGAGTACGACTAGGTTTACAAGAGACCTAGTTCTAAACTTTCCTTGTTTGATTGATCTTCATCTTGGTCTTCAAGGAATCTTCGTCGGCACCGACCTAGTGGCCCATCTTGCCATCGGTTGTCTTCATGGGCCTCCAGTTGGGCCATACGAGATAGGACAATACTAGTTACCCGAAGGGTAATGCCCACGTCAGTAGTCCCCGAGTGTCTAGCCGAAGATATTTCGGGTAGAGACTAAAGCATGCCTCCATTGAATGTTCTTCTCTTGATAGCTCTTGTCCATCTTGTACTGGCTTCGCCTTCTTTTATCGGGTGCGCGTCCTACGCTCCCGATGGGAGTAGCCCCCGAGTCTAGATACAGATGCTTGCAATCCGTGTGTAGACTCAAGTTGTACTACTCGAATGTTTTCTTCTGCCGAATTTTCTTGCAATCCTTCATAAACCATCCGATAAGTTCATATTGAGGTTTGTACTTTCTCAATAAGATTTAACACGTAAAGGATATTGAGTAACGTGTCCAGCTTTGCTGGTTAACTTTCGTTGAGAAAACAACGTTACCCTACACAGAATCAAGTCCCCGGCATGATCCTGGTGCAAAGTTTTATCGGGTGCGCGTTTGCTTCCCGATGATAGTAGCCCCCGAGTCTGGGCACGGGCGCTTGTGACTGGGTGCAGACTCGAGCTGAACATACTGTTCTTTTCTTCAAATACTTCTTCATGCCCTTCTTTATGAAAAAATCTTCGAGTTTACGTTTATCGGGTGCGCGTCCTGCGCTCCCGATGGGAGTAGCCCCCGAGTCTAGGTGCGGATGCTTGCAATCCGCGCGTAGACTCAAGTTGACCACTCGACGGTTTTGTTTCTTCGACTCCTCAGTCGAGCTTTTATGACGTCAGTGATGACTTCACCACTGTCGCAGTCCTGACATGACAAGAAACGACCTGTTGGGCCCGGCCTACTCCTGTGTGGTCCTGTTTTTAAGAAATGGCCGCTTCTCGCGTGCGGTTACCAAAGCGTCTCCTCGATTCCCGTGATTTGTTGATGAAAAAGAGACTCTTTCAGTAAATTGGGGACACGGGCCCGTTCGATCCTTGGCTTTGCATCTTATAATCTCTTGTGGCGAATCTTCTTTTCTTCACGCTTCATCATTGCATCCTTTTCTTCCTCATTCGTCTTCTGCACTCAAAACTACTGCGCCGCCGCCGCGGAACCCAGATCTCTCGTGAATCTGTAAGATGGGGAAGAAGAGGATCTCCACCCTTGCTACTAGTGCTGCGATCAGCGGCGCCGCCGCCAGATCTTCTCCAAACCCTCCAAAAAGGAGCGCCTCCCATGCTCCTCCTCTAGCTCCGGCGCCGCCAGCGCCATCGAGTTCTGCCGCTGGTCTATCCCCGGCGATTGGCTGCTTCCCCACCACGAAGCGTGATGAGAAGAAGGCTAAAAGCCTCGGGTATATGCCTTCTGAAGAGGGGAATGTCATTCTCCCAGGTGTGATTTCGTGGCCCAATCCCCCTGCTGGTTTTACCGTGATGTTCTTATCTTTTTTGCATCGAGGTCTTTCGCTTCCTGCCCATAAATTTCTTTGCCATCTCCTTCAAGTTTATGAGATCCAGTTGTGGCAGTTAACTCCCAACTCTATCCTCCATCTTGCTATCTTTATAACTCTCTGCAAATCGTTCCTGGGCATCGAACCACAATTTGGCCTATGGAAGAAAATCTTCTTCGTGAAAAGGTACAACAGCAGTGGCGGATCCTTCGTCATCGGCGGAGTTGGTTTCGTTGCTCGCAAGGAAGTAATTACTTCAATTTCCCGATGAGGGAGTCTGTACAAGGATGGAGACTGAAGTGGTTCTATATTAGAGACTCTCCAACAGCCGAACTCCAACTTCCTCGCTTTTCCGATGTTCTTGAAGCCAAGCCTAAACAGTCTTGGAAAAATAGCCTTTCTCCCGACGGAAAACCAGAAGTCGATAGATTATTTGCCAAATTCCTTCGGATCAAGGAAGCCGATGGCCAAACCATGATAGGCACAGAGGTAGTTACTGTGTTTTTGAAGCGTCGGATTCAGCCGATCATGGCCAGAGCTCACCCGATGTGGTTGTATTCGGGTCCTAAGGACGAGACTAGGATAAATGCTGTCGAACTATGTGAAAAAGAGCTACTTAACGAAGTTCGTCGTCTTACTCACTTCAGCCAGGAAGATTCGATTCCTCTCACATCTTCCCATGTACCTTTTGATGCTGATCACCCGTCAACCGAGGTAATTTCTTGCTTTCACATTCTCATTGTACTGTTTTTCTTGGTTAACACGACTGCCGTTGTACTCACTTGTTTTACCTTTGACAGAATCCCATAGATCCTGATTACTTGCAAGACTTGCCGAATGATTCTTCCGAGAGAGCAGATTCCTCAGTCCCCGTGGGGTCTCACACTGAGGGAAATGCAAGTTCGGAAGCCGAACATGCTGACCCAATAAACCCTGAAGCCATCCTTATTGATCCCAAATCCGCAGCCAATGATATTAGCGACACAGCGGGATCAATGCCCGATGACGACGCTGATCACGCTGCCTTTGTTGATGCAGCTGCGGAGGAGGCCAAAGCACTGCCTTCTAAGAGGCCATCCGGCGGTTTTGCCGATGAAGATGATCTTTGGGATCTGTAAGTCCTTGCTTTTCCTTCATTTTTGCCTTTGCTATCCTCTGTTTTGACTCTGCCAACCATTTACTTCCATAGTGATGAAGACTTCATCGAGCCTCCGCCCAAGAAGTCTAAAACCAGCGCTGTCCCATCGGATCTTGCAGCTTCCGAGGCTTCGGCCCCTGCTACAGTCCCCGCAGCCCAAATATCGACTGCTTCTTCCCTTTCCAAGGGGAAGAATATTCCTTCGGCTGACGCTGCTGCAGCTCCTCCTTCAGGAAAGCCTGTAAGTCTTTTCTCCGTCTGAATCCAACAGCTCTCAAATAGGCCTTGCATACTTCATTCGATAAAACTTTTCCTTCATCTTCAAGGACCTGCGAGCCGTGATATCCTCCTTGGAATCTTTCGCCTCCCACTACGCTTCCTTGGAGGTCGACAAGGCTCAACTGCAGAAGGAGGTTGAGTCCTCCTCCTCGAAATTGGAAGGTGCAATTAAGATTGGTGCCGAAGCTCGCACAGAAATTGACACTTTGAAGGAGGAGCTCAAGGAGCTGAAGAGGAAGCTGAAGGATGAAGAGGCAACCAAGCTCACTGCCGAGGCTTGGGCGTTGGAGAAGGATGATCTTCTTCGCCAGTCCTCCTTGGCTTTGCTCAGTAATACTCCTTTTACGCCTTTGTTGATTATTGCTTTTGCAAGCATTGGTTCTTGTGTTAATGTCTTCTTCATGCTTTATTCTTCTCAGGGGCTGCTGATATCCCTGTCGAGGCTCTGGACGAGGTCCCGATCAATTCTCCTTCAAATGCTCTGTCAATGACGCTTGCGTCTCATCAACTTGCTCAAGATCTTCTTCAGAAAGACAAGGGAGCCATGGCGCGGATCCACTCGATGATTTTTCCCAAGATCAGTCAGGACAAGACTCTGGGACAACCGATCGACGCTTTTGCCGTCAACACAAGGGAGGTTATCGAGGCATTCAAAGTACTTCGCGTACCTATGGCTCCCTCCTAGCCTTCCAACTTATGATGGGTCACGGCTTCAAGGCGAATATTGAAGAGATGTCCAAAGAGCTACCAAAGGGACCCGATGGAAAATTCGTTGATCTGGGTGCTTTCAAAGCCTCGGCCCTTACGTGCGCTCGCCAGCTCCTTGAGTTGGTCGAGACAAAAAAGTCATCGGCTGGTCCTAGTTTATCAAACCAGACCCAAGCCCCCTGAACCTTGTAATTTTGCTTGATCAAACAATGTCTTGTCATAAAACTCATGCAGTTGTAATGAATTTCATGTTGGCAATGTTGCCACCATATCTTTTGCTATAACATTTGTATTCGCATACTCCTGATGGGAGTAATTTTCCAATGCTGACTCTATGTAATCCATCGCACCTTTGAACAATTTTTTGAAGGTTTATCCTGTGCCTTCCTTTGTCGATGATTCTTCGGGTGCCCTTCCTGAAAGTGATCGACTCCAGCGCATGAGGGATCGGGTCGCGCAGATGTAAAAGGACATGCGCAATACTTATGCCTTAGCTGCCATTGTCAATAAGAAGAATGAGCTTGCGGCTGACACTGAGCGCTACGCGCTGACTGAATTGCACAAGACCACCGAAAGTTTAAACTGTAAGTGCCCCGGCCCTCTTGCTCTTTGCTATTCTAGGAAATGCACTTTCTCATCTTCTGCTGGTTCTTTTGCTAGTCATAGCTCTGAACAAGGCTGAAGAAAACAAGCGCATACACGAACATGTACATGCATTGACGCAACTATCATCAGCAGATGAAGTGTTCTGGAGGGAACAAGCAAAGGCTTCGACTGTCGCCAAGTTCCAGGACCGGGTTCAGCAAGTACACCGTTTCTTCGATAAGGTTTACAAAGCACTGAGAGTAATATGGAAGACGATGTTTCCTTTGAATGCGGTCCCTCCCACACTGCTAACTTTGATGTTAGAATTTAGCAATGCCAAAAAGATCCGAGACTTGGTTCGAGCTCAAGTGTTTGCAGGAGCTAGATTTACACTTGCCCTTGTCCTTGCGCGTTATCCTTCAGCAAACCTGCTGTCAATTGCCAAAGCGGTGGGTGATTTGGAGCTTCTGTACCCGAAGGTAATGCTGCCCGCTAACATGATTGTCAACAAACTTGAAAAGGACTCGAAGGCACCTGAAGAAAAAGAAACTCCGCAAGAGTAATTCAGGGTCATGCTCCTACTGTAAATAGGAAACTTTAATTACTTGCGACATCCGAATATTTAGGTTGTTATGTTTTAGACTGCATGTTCATGCATTTTTATCATGTTAATGTCGTTGGCAAATTTTGAAGGAGCAAATCTTAATTACTCGTTAAAGCATATGTATATTCGTTGGTCAGCAAATTGTTTGAGTGATCAGCTCATGTTGCGGCTCTTGCTAAACCCGTTGCGTGTGCAACTTTGCTTTCAACCGATGTATGTCTTGACAGCAGCTCCCGAGTATATCGGGAGCACCAGTTCTGCCGATGACTCCGTCACTCTTTGGCACTTCCATAAGTAAAGTGTCGAGCGTGGGTCGTTAAGTTATTTGTTCCACGTTCCCTGCTATTTACGGCACTCGTTGAGGCATCTATAGCGGAAGGGTATGAACCTCGTCAGTTTTGCCTCATAGCACTCATAATTTCAGAGGATTTTCTTAGAGTGCAATCTCTAGACGTGTTTTTTCATCGCACCTCCGTTCACCACAATATGTAAAACTAGGTTCAAGATGATGTGGTTCGGGTGACCCGAATTACTGCAATGCTTCAGAAAAACCAAACTCAAGTTTTTATTAATAACATAAGCAAATAAGTAAGGGGTGAGAAAACACCCTGATACGTCTCCAACGTATCTATAATTTCTTATGTTCCATGCTAGTTTTATGACAATACCTACATGTTTTGTTCACACTTTATGATGTTTTGATGCATTTTCCGGAACTAATCTATTAACAAGATGCCGAAGTGCCGGTTCCTCTGTTTTTGGTTTCAGAAATCCTACAAAGGAAATATTCTCGGAATTGGATGAAATCAACGCCCGATCTTATTTTTCCCGGAAGCTCCAGCACCGAAGAGAGGCCGAGGGGAGCTGTGGGGCCCCACCCCACAAGGCGGCGCGGCCAAGGGGCGCCTCATGGTGTGGCCCCACCGGGCTCCCCGAGGCTGCCCTTCCGCCTATATAAAGCCTCCGCCTCGAAAACCCTAAGAGATAAGCCACGATACGAGAAAAGTTCCGAGCCGCCGCCATCGCGAAGCCAAGATTCTGGGGACAGGTCTGTTCCGACACGCCGCGGACGGGGAATTGTCCCCGGAAGGCATCTCCATCGACATCACCGCCATCTTCATCGCCTGCTGTCTCCCATGATGAGGAGGGAGTAGTTCTCCCTCGAGGCTAAGGGCTCTACCGGTAGCTATGTGGTTAATCTCTCTCATGTACCTCAATACAATGATCTCATGAATTGCCTTGCATGATTGAGATCCATATGATGAGCTTTGTAATCTAGATGTAGTTATGTTATTCAAGTGGATTTTACTTATGTGATCTCCGGAGACTCCTTGTCCCACGTGTGTAAAGGTGACAGTGTGTGCACCGTGTGGGTCTCTTAGGCTATATTTCACAGAATACTTGTTCACTGGGTTATGATTTGAGTTGGATGTCTCTATGAAATTGTGGTGTGTTAGTACCTCCTATGAATGCTCAAAGTGACAGCGTGGGGTGTTTATTAGTACTTGGGAATGCATCTTTAAGGTTTGCTTTTGCATCCCTACATGGTGAATTAGTGTTCGTTATCCAGCCAGAGAGTAATTCAGAATAGCATAGTGAAGTGCTTATATTTATATTCAATTATGATTGCATTGTTGAGAGTGTTCACTAGTGAAAGTATGATCCCTAGGCCTTGTTTCTAAGCATTGAAACACCGTTTCCAACAAGTTCTGCTACATGTTCGCTTGCTGCAATATTTATTTCAGATCGCAATTACTGTTTACCACCATCTATACCACCGGTGTTTTACTATCTCTTCGCCGAACTAGTGCATCTATACATCTGACAAGTGTATTAGGTGTGTTGGGGACACAAGAGACTTCTTGTATCTTAATTGCAGGGTTGCTTGAGAGGACTATCTTTGACCTCTACCTCCCTGAGTTCGATAAACCTTGGTTATTCACTTAAGGGAAACTTGCTGCTGTTCTAAAAACCTCTGCTCTTGGAGGCCCAACACTGTCTACAAGAATAGAAGCACACGTAGACATCAAGCTATTTTCTGGCGCTGTCGGGAGGTAAGGTAAAAGGTATTCACATCTTCCGACTACTAAGCTATTTCCTAGCACCGTTGCCGATGTGTGAGTGCTCGAAGGTATCTCCTTTAGATTCTGCAATTATATCTTTTTGTTTCTTGTTTTTTTTCACTAGTTAGGCTTAATGGAAAACAACAAAAAAATTAGAGATCTTTATGAACTTTATCTTGAATTAGGACATGATGTGTTTGAAGAGAAAATTAAAAAACCCATGGAACTTTGTTTGCAAAATAGTTGTAGCAATGTTATTAGCATGAACTCTTTGAACACTATTATTGCTAATGCTATGGAAGAATTTATGCTTGGAGAAGCTGGTTGTGATATTTTTAGTCCCCCAAGCATGGAGGAGAAAAATTACTTTGATGATACTTTACCTCCTATATATGATGTTTACAATGATGAAGATGATATTTTCAGTCCACCTACTATTGACGAGAAGATTAATTATGATTACAATATGCCTCCTATATATGATGATTATGGTAATGAGAAGAATAATGATAGCTATTTTATTGAATTTTCTCCCACTACAATTAATAGTAATGATTATGCTTATGTGGAGAGTAATAATTTTATGCATGTGGCTCATGACAAGAATGTTGTATGTGATAGTTATATTATTGAGTTTGTTCATGATGCTACTGAAAGTTATTATGAGAGAGGGAAACATGGTTATATACATCTTAATAATATTAAATTTCCCCTCTTTATGTTGAGAATCTTGAAGTTACTCGTGTTTTATCTTCCTATGCTTGTCATTTTGTTCTTCATGAATTTATTTGTGTACAAGATTCCTTTTCATAGGAAGCGGGTTAGACTTAAAAGTGTTTCTAATTTGCTTCTTGATGCTCTCTTTTGCTTCAACTCTTATTTCTTGCGAGAGTATCATTGAAATTACTGAGCCCATCTTAATAGCTATAAAGAAAGCACTTCTTGGGAGATAACCCATGTGTTTATTTTGCTACTGTTTTGTTGTGTCTTGGAAGTTGTTACTACTGTAGCAACCTCTCCTTATCTTTATTTTCTTGTATTGTTGTGCCAAGTAAAGTCTCTATAGTAAGGTTGATACTAGATTTGGATTACTGCGCAGAAACAGATTTGCTGTCTGTCACGAATTTGCGTAGATCTCTCCGTAGAAGAGTCAAAAAAATCTGCCAATTTACGTGCGTGATCCTCGATATGTACGCAACTTTCATTAGTTTTTAGTTTTTCCGTTTGAGCAAGTTAAGTGCCTCTGGAAAATTCGTCTTTACGGACTGTTCTGTTTTGACAGATTCTGCCTTTTATTTCGCATTGCCTATTTTGCTATGTTGAATGGATTTCTTTGTTCTATTAACTTTCAGTAGCTTTGTGCAATGTCCAGAAGTGCTAAGAATGATTATGTCACCTCTGAATGTATGAATTTTTGATTATGCACTAACCCTCTAATGAGTTTGCTTTAAGTTTGGTGTGGAGGAAGTTTTCAAGGGTCAAGAGAAGAGGATGATACAATATGATCAAGAAGAGTAAAAAGTCTAAGCTTGGGGATGCCCCCGTGGTTCATCCCTGCATATTTCAATGACCCTCGCAAATGCGAGGGCACCAACTTTAATGTATCAAAAAAAAAATTCTTATGCAGAAATTCTTCTTTATTTATCTCTTTTATTAAGAAAATACATGATATTTATGCATGTATAGATTTCTACATATCCAACTTTGATTTTATAGTCTATAAACTTACCATTAGGTTGCAAACAAATAAAAATAATAAAAATTACTTTATGAGAAAAATATTCTGATGTGGATCCATTTTTTCTCATTGACGGTTTTAGGAAGTAAGCTTTGGACTTATGAGAATGTAAACTAAACTAAACTAATCATTGTGGAAACCTCTCCTAGATCGATGGTAGCATGCTCGCTAGGGTAGTTTCACAACTCTACACCACTCAATAATTTTGTGCATAGCTATACTTGAAAAACAAAGTAAGCTTTTGCTCAAGTTGTTGCCAGCATAAACAATAAGATTCATATTTTATATGAAAAATAAATTTACAAAACAATGACCATCACATCCTCAAGACTTTGGTTGTAGTCATAAACGCTCATATATGTACTCCTAAATCAACACTTCTCTTCGCATAGTCACTCATGTGCTCGTTCTTAGGATCACAGTCATGTATATAGGGACACCCTGCATGTATATATCCATCGCATGATTAGTATTAATTACTGTGTTCGGTGAGAAATAACATGTCAAAAGTAATGGTAAATATACTTGTCATTTAGATCAATCTAATAATCAACATGTACACTTACATTTATTTCACTCTGAGATTTATCTAAGTGAACTACAGTGAGAAATATCATAACAAATATTGGAGTTTATCTTAATCGTCATATAGGTAATTTGATTTCAGAATGCCACACTTAAGTTGAGTCATTAGTTGATACAAAACAATCAAGAAAATGAATCAGACTTTTACGTTAATTAGTCATATACTATTGATTAATCCTTAAATGTTATGTATGCAGATTTTATTTTTACAAATAGCCCGCGAAATATTTGTATCTGAGATTGTATGAATTTTAACAGCCCCATAGTCAAACTGTCGATTGTTGATAGCACACTTCATCTTAAGAAAATAATATTGGCTAGGAAAGAGTGGGGACATCTAAAGTATCGGTTCAGCCATAGACTACATTGGCTTTCCGGTGGAAAGCACACTCGATAGCCGATGGATGGAGATTTTAGGCTTTCCAAGATGGGAGTGTGGCATCTTTGGGCAAGATTACTTAAGAGATTAAGGGTGATGCATGTTTTTACCAGACTATAGAGATCAAGCTGAGCACAATCCATTTCATCAATGTGATATTCAATAAATGATTCAAATTGCTAGCTAGGTTCTTTTACAATTATCTAGATGATAATTACGGGATTGGGCCGCTGAGTTGCTGGACGAAATTTTGTTGCGAACATGATCTGAAGTTGAATTGGGGCACTGATGACCCACAAGTATAGGGGGTGTATCGTAGTATCTTCGATAAGTAAGAATGTCGATCCCAACGAGGAGCAGAAGGTGTTGGCAGCAGTTTCGATGAAGGATTCACTGTAAATGCTCACAAACAAGTATTCAAGGAGTTTTGATGTAACAGATGAATAAAGTACGAGTAAGTAAAATGCGAGAGAAATAATTGCAGCGAGTGGCCCAATCCTTTTTAGCACAAAGGACAAGCCGGTTTGTTTACTTATAATGACCAAACGTTCTTGAGGACACACGGGGATTTTAGTCTAGCGCCTTCGCTTCATGTGGCTAAATAATCTTCATTGTTTTGATAAGTGTTGTGTGGGTGAACCTATGCTAATGCACCGCCCTTCCTAGGACTAATACATACTTGTGATTATACCCCTTGCAAGCATCCGCAACTACAAGAAAGTAATTAAGATAAATCTAACCACAGCCTTAAACTCTGAGATCCTGCGATCCCTCTTGCATCGATATACTAACGGGGCTCAGGTTTCTGTCACTCCGGCAACTCCGCAATTAGCAACCGAATACAAGATGCACTCCCCTAGGCCCATAAATGGTGAAGTGTCGTGTAGTCGACGTTCACACGACACCACTAGAAGAATAACACCACAACTTAAATATCATAACATTGAATATTACTCAACCATAATTCACTACTAGCATTTAGACTTCACCCATGTCCTCAAGAACTAAACGAACT
The DNA here is from genome assembly GCA_030979885.1 of Lolium multiflorum. Lineage (NCBI taxonomy): Eukaryota > Viridiplantae > Streptophyta > Magnoliopsida > Poales > Poaceae > Lolium > Lolium multiflorum. Next base: position 333,549,256 of record CM061750.1, read on the forward strand.
ACTCACGAGACATCATATGGAATACAATCAGAGGTGATATGATGATGAATAACAATCTGAACATAAACTTTGGTTCAATGGTTTCACTCAATAGCATCAATAACAAGTAGAGAATAATGCCGGGAGAGTTTCCCCTATCAAACAATCAAGATCCAACCCAAATTGTTACAGCGATGACGAGGTGCAGCGGTGGTGGCGGTGTAGATGGTGGAGATGATGATGATGATGATGGAGATGATGTCCAGCTCGATGACGATGGCGATGGCGTCGATTTCCCCCTCCGGGAGGGAATTTCCCCGGCGGATTCCTGCCCGCCGGAGAGCTCTTTTCTCTGGTGTTCTCCGCCCCGCAGAGGCGGCTGTAACCCTTCGTGAGGTTCTCCCCGTGGCTTAGGTTTTCGGGACGAAGGAGTACGCGAAGAAAAGGAGGCGAAAGGGTGGGGCCCCACACCACAGGTGGCGCGGCGGCCATGGGCCGCGCCGGCCTGTGGTCTGGGCCCACCTTGGCCCCTCTTCTCCCCTTCCGCTCCCTCCGTCATCTGGAAAAATAGGAATTTACGTGTAATTTCCTTCCACAGTTGATCTTCCGAAATATTGCGTTCGGACGGTGCTTTTTCCAGCAGAATCCTGGCTCCGGTGCTTGATCCTCCAATAATGATGAAACATGCAAAATAGATGAAATAACATAAGTATTGTGTCCCAATATGAAATATATCAATGAATAACAGCAAATTATGATACAAAATAGTGATGCAAATTGGACGTATCAACTCCCCCCAAGCTTAGACCTCGCTTGTCCCCAAGCGAAACTGAGCTCGATAAACAAGACCACATGTTTATGGAGTGAAGAGTCGATAAATAAAATACGGACAAGAAGCATCATATTCATTCACACAAGACATTCTAGTAAACAACTTCCTCATATAACTCATCTTGAAATAAGTAAAGAGAAATCACAAGTAAAGGTGCATGAGAAATCATAGTTGGTGATGGCAAACTTTGTTCTTGGTCAGAGAACTACTAACGGATTGTACTTCTAAGCAAAGCTTTCATATAAGAATTTTATAGCTGGGCTTTCATATTCAAGCATAACAATCTCCTCATAATCATTGATAACTTCAAAGTCATATTCATTCAGATAAAATTGGTACTAAACAAGAAAGTATAAAAGACATGATTAACTGAATCATAGCATAAATGATTGGTTCACAACAACTCAATTGCTTGCTTGAGATAGAGAGAAATAGGTTTACTGACTCAACATAAAAGTAAAAGATAGGCCCTTCGCAGAGGGAAGCAGGGATTAAATCATGTGCTAGAGCTTTTCAAGTTTTGAAATCATATAAAGAGCATAAAAGTAAGATTTTGAGCGGTGTTTGTTGTTGTCAACGAATGGTAGCGGGCACTCTAACCCCCTTGCCAAACGAACCTTCAAAGAGCGGCTCCCATGAGGGACGGCATCTCTACCAGCAAGGTAGATCATCCCCCTTCTCTTTTTGTTTACATGTATTTTAGTTTTATTAAGGATGACACTCCCCCAACCTTGGCTTTCTCAATCCATGGCTAACCGAATCCTCGGGTGCCTTCCAACATTCACATACCATGGAGGAGTGTCTATTGCAAAATTAAGTTGCTTACTGATAAATCAGGGCAAAACATGTGAAGAGAATTATTAATGAAAGTTATTAATTGGGGCTGGGAACCCCGTTGCCAGCTCTTATTGCAAAGTTATTGGATAAGCGGATGTGCCGCTAGTCCATTGGTGAAAGTCCGCCCAACAAGATTGAAAGATAAAACACCACATACTTCCTCATGAGCTATAGAACATTGACACAAATAAGGAGTAGTAGTTTGAATAATTAAAGGTAGCACATGAAGTATTTACTTGGAATGGCAGAAAATACCATGTAGTAGGTAGGTATGGTGGACACAAATGGCATAGGTTTGGTCTAAGGTTATGGATGTATGAGAAGCATCTCCTCTCGATACAGGTCTTTGGCTAGCAAGGTTTGATAGCAAGCATAAAGGTTGAGGGAAACAAACAAATATACATATGATAGAAACAATCATGCATCTTTCTCATAAGCACAAGCAATTTTAACTTCAGAATACTAAACTCATTATCATAGAGATAATAGAGTAATATATCTAAGTGTATTTCTCTCTTTTAAAACATCAGGGTGTTGTTGCTATTGACCAATGCTAAGTTTGCCAAAACCAAATAGATTTACTTGATGCTCCCAAAGTGATATCAATACTTATGTCAAGAGTAATCATATAATGGAGATTGCAAACTAAAATAAGGTGTGCAAAAAGTAAATGATAAGACTTCTCATTAATATTCCATAACGATAACTCACACCAACGGATACATAGATAACCAACTAAGAGAGATACTTCCACATTGCATACTATTCCATATGATAACTTCCCTACTCATGATATGACACTACTTGATAGTAAAAGATAAAGGTAGTGATAATGTGATACCGCGGCACTCCCCCAAGCTTGGAACAAACCAAGGGGATGCCAATACCGATGATGAATTACTCCTTCGGTGATGATGGTGAATCTTTGCCGTCATCAGACTTCCATGGAAGAGGCCCTCCATCAACAAAAGACATCTTGGTCTCCGGAAACCTGAAACTAGCAGCATGACTTATGCGCTTAAACCTGTTTTCATACTCACAGTTTTGATTATGAACATCATAGAGTTGAGCTTGGAGTTTGTTGGTGGTGTCGTGAAGTGAGAATATATCGTCCCACAACTTTGCAGTCTCCTTCTTGTGTCCATCAATGAGTTCAGACACAATCTTGTGAAAGATGTCCACTTCACGCTCAGCCATCTTCTTGTAGTTGAAAACCTCTTGTTCCAGTTTCTCCATCCTGTCTTCCAAACTCCCTTCTCCCTTAGGACCCTGGACATCTTTGATCTGCAACTCTCCATCCACGAGCAGCAACTCTTTGGGGTGCATCTTCAGCTCGTTCATGTATGGGTTGACGACGTCATCAAAGAAGCTGTCCTTCTGAGTTCCCGACGAGGACATGGTGGATCTAGATCCGAAGCAGATCCTGGCAGAAAACAGCTCGAAACAAAACACGACGAGAAAACGATATACGGACCTCCAGGGGTCCGGGGGATTATATAGCAAATATTTTTACGACAAAAGGAAGGTTCCAGGCCGAAAACGAGTAGAAAAGGGGCGACGAGGGGCTGTCCCCATAGGTCGGCGCAGCCAGGGTGGGGCCCGCGCCGGCCTATGGTGACGGGCCCTCGCGCGTCTTTTCCACTCCGTTTCGATTCCGTAATTTTTCATATTTTCCAAAAACAGCAAAAATATTGTTCGGAAAGGTAAACGCGGACTTTTTATTACTTGTACTGTTACCTATTCAAAGTCGAGTTCTGGCGGACTGTCAATTTGTCCTTTGATGAAAGCCTCCGGTGTTTCCACTTGAATAATATCAACATCAACATTATAAGAATCACCCGAGATATAATGCTTGAGTCTTTGTCCATTCACCACTTGTGTGGCATTGCCTTGGAGAGAGCTAATTTTAATTGCTCCTGAACGATACACCTCCTCAACAACATATGGTCCTTCCCACTTCGAGAGTAATTTCCCTGCAAAGAATCTGAGACGAGACCGATACAATAGGACTTTATCCCCAATATTAAACTCTCTTTTGATAATCCTTCTATCATGCCATTTCTTAACTTTTTCTTTAAAGAGTTTAGCATTTTCATAAGCTTCACTTCTCCATTCATCTAGGGAACTTAATTGCAGCAACCTCTTATTACCGGCTAGTTTCGGATCTTTATTTAGTTCTCTAACAGCCCAATAAGCTTTGTGCTCTAGTTCTAGAGGTAAATGACAAGCTTTTCCATAAACCATTTTATAAGGTGACATTCCCATAGGATTTTTATAAGCAGTTCTATAAGCCCATAGTGCTTCTTTCAATTTGCTAGCCCAATTCTTTCTAGATTTATTAACAGTCTTTCCTAAGATAGCTTTAATCTCTCTATTTGATAATTCTACTTGACCACTAGTTTGAGGGTGATAAGCGGAAGCAATTCTATGATTAATACCATACTTAGCAAGAGTTTTTCTAAAACCTCCATGAATAAAATGAGAACCTCCATCAGTCATAATATATCTAGGTATTCCAAATCTAGGAAATATAACATCTACAAGCATTTTTATAGAGGTCTCACCATCAGCACTCTTTGTAGGTATAGCTTCTACCCATTTAGTAACATAATCAACAGCGACAAGTATATGAGTGTTACCTTCTGAAGAAGGGAAAGGACCCATGAAGTCGAATCCCCAACAATCGAACGGTTCAATAACAAGAGTATAATTCATAGGCATTTCATTGCGTCTAGAGATATTACCAACTCTTTGACATTCATCACAGGATAAGATAAACTTCCTTGCATCTTTGAAAAGTGTTGGCCAATAAAAACCTGATTGTAGAACCTTTTGCGCGGTTCTATCTCCAGCGTGATGTCCTCCATAAACACTACCATGACATTTACTCAATATCTCCTGTTGTTCATATTCAGGAACACATCTTCGCATAATACCATCTACTCCTTCTTTATATAAGTGTGGGTCATCCCAAAAATAATGCCTCAAGTCATAAAAGAATTTCCTCCTTTGCTGAGCTGAAAAGGTTGGAGGCAAATACTTCGAAACAATAAAGTTAGCATAATCTGCATACCAAGGGCTCTCTCGCGAGCTCACTATCATTAACAGGAACAGGATCATAAGCAATATTTTCCAATATAGACAAATTATCAGCAACAGGATTATCAGCACCTTTCCTATCTATAATATGTAAATCAAATTCTTGCAACAGAAGTACCCATCTAATAAGCCTTGGCTTAGCATCTTTCTTTGTCATAAGGTATCTAATTGCAGCATGATCAGTATGAATCGTAACTTTTGAATCAACAATATAGGGTCTAAACTTGTCACAAGCAAAGACTACAGCTAATAATTCCTTTTCAGTTGTAGCATAATTTCTTTGAGCAGCATCAAGAGTCTTACTAGCATAATGAATAACATTTAATTTTTTATCTACCCGCTGTCCAAGAACAGCGCCTACAGCAAAATCACTAGCATCACACATAATTTCAAAAGGCAAATTCCAATCAGGAGGTTCAACTACAGGAGTTGTTAAGGCTTTCTTTAGAGTTTCAAAAGCTTCCTTACAATCATCATCAAAAACGAAAGGTACATCTTTTTGAAGAAGATTAGTAAGAGGCTTTGAAATTTTAGAGAAATCTTTAATAAATCTCCTATAAAACCCAGCATGACCAAGAACACTACGAATACCTTTAACATCCCTCGGATAGGGCATCTTCTCAATTGCTTCAACTTTAGCTCTATCAACTTCAATACCTCTCTCGGAAATTTTATGTCCCAATACAATTCCTTCATTAACCATAAAGTGGCATTTCTCCCAATTAAGAACAAGGTTAGTTTCTTCACATCTCTGCAAAACTTTATCGAGGTTTCGCAAGCAATTATCAAAAGAATTCCCATAGACAGAAAAATCATCCATGAACACCTCTACAATACTTTCGCAAAAACCATGAAAAATAGCAGACATGCATCTTTGAAAAGTAGCAGGAGCATTACATAAACCAAAAGGCATACGCCTATAAGCATAAGTTCCATAAGGACACGTAAACGTGGTTTTCTCTTGATCTTTAGCTTTAACAACAATTTGTGAAAACCCAGAATAACCATCAAGAAAGCAAAAATGAGTATTTTTAGATAACCTTTCTAGCATTTGATCAATAAAGGGTAAAGGGTAATGATCTTTCTTAGTAACTTTATTAACTTTTCGAAAATCAATGCACATTCTATACCCTACAACTATTCTTTGAGGAATAAGCTCATCATTATCATTAGGCACAACAGTCATTCCTCCTTTCTTAGGGACACAATGCACAGGACTAACCCATCTACTATCAGCAATAGGATATATAATACCAGCTTCAAGAAGTTTTAATACCTCGTTCCTTACCACCTCTTTCACTTTCGGAATTAGACGACGTTGATGTTCAACAACAGGCTTTGCATCATCTTCCATATTGATAGCATGTTGGCAAATAGAAGGAGAAATCCCTTTCAAATCATCAAGAGTATAGCCAATAGCTCCTCGGTGTTTCTTCAATATTTCCAATAACCTTTCTTCCTCAATCTCTGAAAGCTTAGAACTAATAATAACATGATATATTTTCTTATCATCAATATGAGCATATTTAAGATTATCAGGTAAAGGCTTTAAATCGAAAACAAGATCTTCCTTTGGTGGCGGTGTTGTACCCAAATCTTCCACCGGTAAATCATGCTTGAGAATAGGTTGGCGAAGAAAAATTTCCTCAAGCTCATCTCTTTCTTTCCTAAAAGCTTCACCAGCTCGGCTCGACTCGCTAAAGCTCGGTCAACAATCGAGTTAGCTCGACTCGACTCATTTAACAATCGAGTCTGGATTTGAAACTTGGCTCGACTCGCAAAGCTCGCGAGTAACTCACGAGTAGCTCGTTTAAAACTGTTAAATAGAACATGTAAAATGTATAATACATTTTCATAATATTTGGGCATGAATGATGAACAACAAGCATTATGACTATGATACTAGAACAATATAAACCACCCAATGATCAATATATCATGAATATAAGATTGCAAAGTTGAGAAACCACAAATATAATTGCCCATTTTGGTGGGCTTGGGCCGACTCCATTTTTACCGAGCTAAACGAGCTACTCACGAGTTCGATGAGCTCGGCTCGTTTAGCTTGAACTTGTTTAACGACAAAATATGAAACTCGGCTTGACTCGTTATACACCGAGTTCGAGTCGAGGCGAGTCGAGTCGCGAGTTACTCGTTTAGCTCGCGAGTTTCGAGTTTTAATTCCAGGCCTACTTTCTTTCCTAAAAGCTTCACTTTCACTATTCTCCAAATGTTGCTGCAAAGGATTATTAGGAACAAGAACAATAGATGCACACTGCTCCATTTTAAAATCATTACTAGGCAAGTCAACTTTATAAGGAGTTTTGGTAAATTTAGAAAAGTTAAATTCATAAGGTTCACCAGCAAATCTAGTCAAAATTTTCTCTTTCTTACAATCTATAATAGCTCCACAAGTATTTAGAAAAGGTCTACCAAAAATGATAGGACAATGATCACTAGCAGCAGAACCAAGTACCAAAAAGTCAGCAGGATATTTAATCTTACCACATAGAACTTCCACATCTCGAACAATACCAATTGGAGAAATAGTTTCTCTATTAGCCAGATGAATAACCACATCAATATCTTCAAGTTCACAAGAATCAATTTCGTGCATAATCTCCGTGTAAAGCTCATAAGGAATAGCACTAACACTTGCACCAATATCACATAAACCATAATAGCAATGATCACCAATTCTAACAGATAGCATAGGAACACTAACTTGTTTGGGTTTATTAGGATGTGAAACAATATTAGAAGCATCTTCACAGAAAATAATATGACCATCCTCCACATTTTCAGTCACAAGATCTTTAACTATTGCAACAGCAGGTTCAATTTTAATTTGTTCTTCAGGTTCTTTAGGTTTCTTTTCACTTTTATTAACAGCACTAGATATGACAGAGTACTCCTTCATTTTAGCAGGGAAAGGAGTTTTTTCAATATAAGCTTCAGGAATAACATTATCAACAGTTTCAATCACTACACATTTGTTTACAGATGAATCAACTTTATCTTTATACGGTTCATGATACTTATCAAAATACTTCTTAGGCAATTCATAATGAGAGGCAAAAGCTTTATAAAGATTTGCAACAACTTGGGAATCAAGACCATATGTAGCACTCATATTACGAAATTTATCAGTATCCATAAAAGCTTCAATGCATTTATAATCATAAATTATACCCGATTCTCTATCTTTGTCGTTCTCCCATCCTTCAGTATTTTCTTGGATCCGATCAAGAAGGTCCCTTTTAAACTCTTCTTTGTTGCGTGTAAATGATCCAGAACAAGAAGTATCCAGCAAGGTCTTGTCTTGAAAAGAAAGTCTTGCATAGAAATTATCAATAATAACATTACCAGGAAGCTCATGAATGGGGCATTTGAGCATTAAAGACTTCAATCTCCCCCAAGCTTGGGCAATACTTTCTCCATCATGAGGCCAGAAATTATATATGCGGTTCCGATCTTTGTGAATTTCACTTGGAGGATAAAATTTGGAATAAAATAAAGGCACAATGTCCTCCCAATCAATAGAATCACCATTCTTCAGCAATTTATACCAGTGCGCCGCTTTACCAGACAGCGATATAGTGAATAGTTTCTTTCTAACTTCATTCATAGAAATACCTGCACATTTGAATAACCCGCATAATTCATGCAAAAACAATAAATGATCACCAGGATGGACAGTTCCATCCCCTTCATAGCGGTTATCCATAACACGTTCAATAATTTTCATAGGTATTTTATATGGTACTACTTCCTCACCTGGCGCTTCATCCACTACCGTTGCAGTAGTAGTAGATTTCCCAAATAGAAATTGAAGAGAAGATCTCTCCATAATGACTTATAGCAGCAGGCAGAAATAAAATCAGCACAAACAGTAAAGGTTTTCCTTACCAATAGCGCTTCACTCCCCGGCAACGGCGCCAAAAATATTCTTGATGACCCACAAGTATAGGGGGTGTATCGTAGTATCTTCGATAAGTAAGAATGTCGATCCCAACGAGGAGCAGAAGGTGTTGGCAGTTTCGATGAAGGATTCACTGTAAATGCTCACAAACAAGTATTCAAGGAGTTTTGATGTAACAGATGAATAAAGTACGAGTAAGTAAAATGCGAGAGAAATAATTGCAGCGAGTGGCCCAATCCTTTTAGCACAAAGGACAAGCCGGTTTGTTTACTTATAATGACCAAACGTTCTTGAGGACACACGGGGATTTTAGTCTAGTGCTTTCGCTTCATGTGGCTAAATAATCTTCATTGTTTTGATAAGTGTTGTGTGGGTGAACCTATGCTAATGCACCGCCCTTCCTAGGACTAATACATACTTGTGATTATACCCCTTGCAAGCATCCGCAACTACAAGAAAGTAATTAAGATAAATCTAACCACAGCCTTAAACTCTGAGATCCTGCGATCCCTCTTGCATCGATATACTTCTGTCACTCCGGCAACTCCGCAATTAGCAACCGAATACAAGATGCACTCCCCTAGGCCCATAAATGGTGAAGTGTCGTGTAGTCGACGTTCACACGACACCACTAGAAGAATAACACCACAACTTAAATATCATAACATTGAATATTACTCAACCATAATTCACTACTAGCATTTAGACTTCACCCATGTCCTCAAGAACTAAACGAACTACTCACGAGACATCATATGGAATACAATCAGAGGTGATATGATGATGAATAACAATCTGAACATAAACTTTGGTTCAATGGTTTCACTCAATAGCATCAATAACAAGTAGAGAATAATGCCGGGAGAGTTTCCCCTATCAAACAATCAAGATCCAACCCAAATTATTACAGCGATGACGAGGTGCAGCGGTGATGATGGCGGTGTAGATGGTGGAGATGATGATGATGATGATGATGGAGATGATGTCCAGCTCGATGACGATGGCGATGGCGTCGATTTCCCCCTCCGGGAGGGAATTTCCCCGGCGGATTCCTGCCCGCCGGAGAGCTCTTTTCTCTCTGGTGTTCTCCGCCCCGCAGAGGCGGCTGTAACCCTCGTGAGGTTCTCCCCGTGGCTTAGGTTTTCGGGACGAAGGAGTACGCGAAGAAAAGGAGGCGAAAGGGTGTGGCCCCCACACCACTGGCGCGGCCGGCCATGGGCCCGCCTGTGGTCTGGGCCCACCTTGGCTCTCTTCTCCCTTCTGGCTCCTCCGTCATCTGGAAAAATAGGAATTTACGTGTAATTTCCTTCCACAGTTGATCTTCCGAAATATTGCGTTTGACGGTGCTTTTTCCAGCAGAATCCTGGCTCCGGTGCTTGATCCTCCAATAATGATGAAACATGCAAAATAGATGAAATAACATAAGTATTGTGCCCCAATATAAAATATATCAATGAATAACAGCAAATTATGATACAAAATAGTGATGCAAATTGGACGTATCAGGCACATAGGGTAGCTCGTGGTCACCTCAGAGACGGCGATAGGTTGAACGATCTCATTACGGATAAACAATAAGGAAGTGCATGTATATTTTTGTGCTTCCGTAGTTAATTAACAATGAATTTGTGGCTGATTTGGGGCATTGCAAGTATTGTAGACTATTGGTATAATTTATTTCCATGAACGATCTTGTGTTGCTAAACATTTATTCCTCTTTCCCAAATTAATTAACTCAGTTTTGTCTAAATATGTATTTATCTAGAGACTAAATATATCTAGATGCCTATATTGATTTTGGACATATGAAGTAGATGGGTAGCGGGTAACAGCATTACCTGCAGTTGCTTGATGTAGCCTTCCACGTCAATGGTACTGGAAATGCCATCCATGGTTCTGCAGCTCATGAGGTTCTGCCAGCCGAGCCTAACACATCACAATTAATATATACAGATCCATGATTAGCAGCTTCATAATATCATTATATTATCATGCAACAACAAAACATATGCGCGTACAGACAATATACCTTCCAGGTGAGGGAAATCTGATTCAGGCCCCATTCCATGACCTTGAGCCCCGCTACAAGACTTCCGTCAATTCACGGCACCTCCCAATCCTCTATGTATAATACTACTGCACCTCGCTGGTAACGCACTTCGCGTTTGGCCAGACCCCCGTTAAATTCACCTGGCCGGTACATCTTTTCTCTTATCAATTTATCAATTTCAGTTTTCAGATTTCAGATTTCAGACTTTTGTTTTGAGATGCAAGCCAATCAGCCATAAATAATTAACTAAGCAAGAAGCAAAACGGAAGGAACTAAAATAATTTGTGTGCATGCATGTAGTTGATTGACAAATCAAAGCCTAATCAATTAGCAAACATCAGAGAGCACGTACCTAGATAGATCGTGGCCGCCGCAGGTCTAGCCCAAGCGACGTGGATATGGTGATCACACATTCACACCAACGCGCCTTGGTGTTTTCTTTTCCCTACATGGTGAGGCTGATATGCTCTACGCCTGTACATGGATATCGGCCGGTGGCAGCATCGGGATCCTAGAGCGATCTAGTTGATTCCACATCTGTGCAAGAAAGTTAGACGTAGTTATTCTATTTTCACGGGAAGAGGAAACGAAAGGTTTTTTTAACATAATGGCAAAGGTGGGTAATTTATTTTAACCTAAGATTGATTGGCTATGGTTTGTTGATGTACAAAATTGACGGACAGATGAGTCTGATTTTTGTGGGGTAGTAGGCTAGTTGAATGTATATAGGAGTATGCAAACTAAGATGTGCAATGTCGTTAGATGAGTAGAGCTAAGAGGTGCAACCTCAACAGCATACAACATATATATGAATCACACAATGGATCGTACTTACTGCAGGTGGTGGTTGCTGGACCTGGATGGAGCCGATGATCGACGATGCCTGCTAGTTGGACAGTCGCCGAATTAATCTGTGTCGAAGGCCGGCACGTACGCATGCAAAATTGCAAACTGAAGCTGATATCCACGAAACGCTTGGCTTTTCTTTCTGCTTCTCTTGCAAAAAATGTTTCAGTTGATTAGTTCATGTGGAAACAAATCAAAATGGAAAAGATAAGAGACGCGGGTCTCAAAAGCTGCAGTACAAAGTCACTACAGGGATCTCGGGTAGATCATTAAGAGAGACGCCATGCACTGATCGATCATCAGTCGGGCTGTAATAGTTGAAAGATTCCATAAAAGTTAAACCTGAGTATTGGGCTGATGTAGTCCTATAAAGCTAGAAAACATGACTCAGGGTGATCAAAACCTGGAGGTTGGTGGAATTGTCTGGTACGTGGTAAGCGCCTTTTGTTCCGACAAAGTTCTAGAGACAAATGACTAAAATATATGCATGTTTTTCAAGTGCATGCAAACTCCCGCATGTTGTTCCATTAAGATTAGAAAGGATTATGCACCAGAACAGTGTTACAAGGTCTGGTTAACAGCCAGCGGGTCGAAAAAACAGCCAACCAAGACAATTTCCCATAATATCGATCCTACCTGAAAGTTTGCTGCTTCTACAAAGCAAATTCCTCTTCTATTATCCTATAATGATGCTACAGTCACAGGGTTATATGATTGCGCTCGAAGGTTCTAATTGTTCAGTCGTCCCATAGGCCATAGCCTTGGAGGAATAGTGGTGAAGACTATACCACCTGTTCTGAAAGCTTCTAACAGGTCATGGAGAGATAAAATTGCATCCTTTTGAGCTACACCACCTGTTCCGAAGGCTTCTATCAGATTATGGAGAGAAAAAGTTGAATCCTTTTGAGCTAATAATCTGAAACCAAATTGATCCAGAAGATTTGTGTTGTATTCAGATGAAATAGGTGCAGTAGTAAAAGAAAATCTCACTTTGGGCTGTCAGACTGAGTGCATGATGCGCGCAACTATGCAAGCCAAGTATCATTGATTGATCCACGTTAGCGTGGCTGCAAAATCGCATCTGGTGTATGCATGTATAGGACAAAGATTCAAACCTGCGTTGATGTTTAGGAGGAGAGTCAACCGGCTGAAAGTACCAACGCCAATACGACGGCATCGGCATCATGCTTGATACATGCGAGGAGATCGGAATACGGCAGCAGCGGCAGCGACGGTAGCGTGCATAAATACATGAATACACATCTATCGGACTGGAGAAAAATAGCTTATTCCTTTTGAGCTAATAATAATGTTAATATGAAACCAAATTAATCTGGGAAATTTGTGTTGTATTCTAAAGAAATAGATGGAACAGTAGACGAAAAAGGTATACACTACGGGAGAATTGCCGTACGCCGACGGCCAGGCGATGTGCCGACGGCCAAATGTCGGGGCCGTCGGCACAGTAGCCTCCGGAGCGCGGCGACGAGGATGACCGTCGGCGTTAATTTGGCCGTCGGTACAGGCTGGAGGTGCCGACGGTCACCGTCGGCACAGTTCTGGCTGTCGGCACAGGACCAGTCTGGCCGTCGGCACAACATTTTTTTCCTTTTTTTTTCCACTATAGAACTGTGCCGACGGTTAAACCGTCGGCATAGCTTTTTCCTATTTCTCAACGGCAGTCTTCAAAAAAGCATAACTAAATCATTCTAACTGAGAAAAATAAGTATAATATATCAAATTTTGCAGAAAAACAAGATCTATCATAGAAAAATATAAAAAATAGAATATTTCAAATACCTAAATAAAATTTCTTATAAATGAGCTATAATGTTCGAGGTTTCATGGCTTTCACACACGCCAAAAATGAAAAAATGGTCGCTCCTGGGTCGGATTAGAAATCCGCGTCCGGGGTATTGCTTACCATCTTAGGACCCACACACGTGCCAAATATGACCTCGTTTCGGCAAATTATGCCATGTCGAGGCCGTTTCCCACCTCATTTCCCCTGAAATCCATAGAACTCCGGACTAGATAGGTCTTTTCTTGAAGAGTTTTCCAAAATAATTGTCACATCCCAGTTTTGACAAACGGAATAGTTACTATGACATATAAAATGACGCCACGCAGCTCCGTGAGATTTTTTGACTTCGTTCAAATTGCCATCTGGCCAAAACAGCCCCCAGGACATGCGGTATCGTCGTACCGGGCGTGCGGGTGCACCCATTCGCGAACAAACTAAACGGACAAAAAATAGCACATATAATGATGCGTCGTAGAACTAAAAACATTTTTTCCGGAATTTCTGGAGCGACGGATAGTTGAGCCCTAGTTCAAATCCGGTCAGTTTCCAGCGGATTCGGCGGGACACCGCCGGAAGCCGCATGGATTCTCAAATAGCTAACGCGTGTACATGCCATGTGATAGGTGGTGCGTAGGTGGTCTACTATCATCGCACGGAGGTTTCACGTCATACTAAAATGCGCCCCATGTAGCTGCTTCACAAATAAAAACCGTTTGGGCACGCTAAAAATGAAAAGATGGTCGCCCGTGGGTCGGATTAGAAATCCGCACCCGGGGTCTCGCTTTCCATCCTAGGGCCCACACACGTGCCAAATATGACCTTGTTTCGGGAAACTATGCCATGCCGAGGCCGTTTCCCACCTCATTTCCCCTGAAATCCATAGAACTCCGGACGTGATAGCCCTTTTCGTGAAGGGTTTTTCAAAATAATTGTCGTATCCCAGTTTTGACAAACGGAATAGTTACCATGACATATAAAATGACACCACGCGGATCCGTGAGATTTTTTGACTTCGTTCAAATTGCCATCTGGCCAAAACAGGACCCCCGGGACATGCGGTATCGCCGTACCGGGCGTGCGGGTGCACCCATTCGCGAACAAACTAAACGGACAAAAATTAGCACATATAATGATGCGTCGTAGAACTAAAAACATTTTTTCCGGAATTTCTGGAGTGACGGATAGTTGAGCCCTAGTTCAAATCCGGTCAGTTTCCAGCGGAATCGGCGGGACACCGCCGGAAGCCGCATGGATTCTCAAATAGCTAACGCGTGTACATGCCATGTGATAGATGGTGCGTAGGTGGTCTACTATCATCGCACGGAGGTTTCACGTCATACTAAAATACGCCCCATGTAGCTGCTTCACAAATAAAAACCGTTTGGGCACGCTAAAAATGAAAATATGGTCGCCCATGGGTCGGATTAGAAATCCGCGTCCGGGGTCTTGCTTCCCATCCTAGGACCCACACACGTGCCAAATATGACCTCATTTCGGCAAACTATGCCATGCCGAGGCCGTTTCCCACCTCATTTTCGATAAAGTCAACCAGATTTAAACTAGAGGTACTTGATCTATTGCTCATGATTTTTGGGTAAATTAAATTGTAGGTTCAAAATATGATATGGATGTCATATTTGTATTCCTCTCATTTTTCTGATCAATTTAGACATATTATTTGCCAAATTCATATTTACTGATATTAATTATTCCATATTAAATAAAAAGACAAAAATTAAATCATTTAATTCTTTTTCAAATTCTATATTATTATTATTTATATATATTTATTTTTGTTTACTTAAGTAATTGTTTAGAATTAAAAAATATAGAGATGTGGCAGCACGGTCAAAGGGTTAATACGATTGATATGTTAGTATTAACAACAAGGGCGTCATTTCTTTCATGGAAGCTCATCCAAAGAGAACCAAGAAGTTAAGCGTGCTGGGGTAGTATTAACAACAGCCTGTGCCGACGGCCTTCCTTGCTGTGCCGACGGCTGGCGGCCGTCGGCAGACTGGAGCTCTCCCGTAGTGATACGTACCTTGCTTTGGGCTGCCAATCGACTTCATGCATGAGGCACGTGAAATTTCATCGATCTGTAACATGGCTGCACGGCTGCATGGCAAATTCCATTGATTAGTAAGAGACCAAGATTGAAAACGATGTCGATGACTTGATGTGCATTAGGAGAGTTGATAGGCTGAACGCGCCCATGTGAATTCGAGGCGAGGAGGTCAGAATTCCCGCGGCAGCAGCCAGCGTGAGGCCAACTGATCTAAATACGGCGGCGGCAGGCGTACGTGATCTTACGATTGAAAACGACGACGGCCCTGGCCATGTTAGGTTTTTCTATCCGCTCAATTATAATTGTAACTCATGATAAAACTTTAAGGGCAATGGTGGGTAATTATTGTAAACTTTGTTGTCAATTAACTATTTTAATATCCATCGGCAGTAATTGGATAATTAGTAAAATTAATGGCTAGATGTTTCTGATTTTTGTGGGATTTTCTAGCTAATTCTCTAATTTTTAGTTAGCCCGTAATGCACTTTTAATATATAATAGAATAGATGTTCAATGGCGAAAGTTGATCGCTTCACTGATTGCTATTTGGTTGGAATCGAAAATGCTTCATATGGTTTTTAATAATTTGATACTTGGCAATTGTTTTGAGCTCGCATAGATCATGTTTAAGCTCTTGCATCATGTAGTTAAATCTATTAGTGGAGAACTACCGAGAGCTTGTTGAAATTTGGTTTGCATGATTGGTCTCTCTAAGGTCTAGATATTTTCTCAAAGTGTTTGAACAACAAGGAAGACAGTGTAGAGTCTTATAATGCTTGCAATATGTTCTTGTGTAAGTTTTGCTGTACCTGTTCATACTTGTGTTTGCTTCAAACAACCTTGCTAGCCCAAAGCCTTATACTGAGAGGAAATGCTTCTCGTGCATCCAAACACCTTGAGCCAAAACCCATGCCATTTGTGTCCACCATATCTACCTACTATGTGGTATTTTTCTGCCATTCCAAAGTAAATTACTTGAGTGCTACCTTTAAAATTTCATTCCTTTATCTTTGCAATATATAGCTCATGGGAAAATAGCTTAAAAACTATTGTGGTGATGAAAATGTAGTTATGTGTCTTAGTTCTTATAAGTTGCTTGTTGAGCGGTAACCATGTTTCGGGGACGCCATCAACTTTTTACCTTTGTTGGATATCATGTGAGATGCTATGCATGTTCGTCTTGTCTGAAGTAAGGGTGATTTATCATGATCAAATGGTTTGAGTATGCATATGTTAGAGAAGAACATTGGGCCGCTAACCAAAGCCATGTATCATGGTGGAAGTTTTCAGTTTGGACATTCATCCTCAATCTCTTATGAGAATATTATTTGTTGTTGAATGCTTATGCATTAAAGAGGAGTCCATTATCGGTTTTCTATGTTGTCCCGGTATGGACGTCCTAAGTTGAGATCTATTAAAAACGAGAATCAAATGCGATTGATCTCCTTGGACCTTTGTACATGCGGCATAGAGGTACCCCTTTGTGACACTTGGTTGAAACATATGTTATGCATTGATAATCCATGTAAATCCAAACTAATTAGGACAAGGTGCGGGCACTATTGGTATTCTATGCATGAGGCTTGCAACTTGTAGGAAGTATTATGCATAGCACATATGAATTATTACTACCATTGACAAAATTGTTTCTATTTTTTCAAAATAAAAGCTCTAGCACAAAAATAGTAATCCATGCTTCCCTCTGCGAAGGACCATTCTTTTACTTTATGTTGAGTCAGTTTACCTACTTCTTTCTATCTTAGAAGCAAACACTTGTGTTAACTGTGTGCATTGATTCTTACATGATTACTTATTGCACTTGTTATATTACTCTATGTTGACAATTATCCATGAGATATACATGTTACAAGTTGAATGTGTTTGATGCGCGTAAATGTACACGTCCGTTGGGAACCCCAAGAGGAAGGTATGATGCGCACAGTGGCAAGTTTTCCCTCAGAAAGAAACCAAGGTTGATCGAACCAGGAGGAGCCAAGAAGCACGTTGAAGGTTGATGGTCGCGAAATGTGATGCGGCGCAACACCAGGGATTCCGGCGCCAACGCTGAACCTGCACAACACAACCCAAGTACTTTGCCCCAACGAAACGTGAGGTTGTCAATCTCACCGGCTTGCCGTAACAAAGGATTAAACGTATCGAGTGGAAGATGTTTGCAAAGAAAACAAAAAACAACAATTGATTGTATGCTATGTAAAGAATAGGACCGGGGTCCACAGTTCACTAGAGGTGTCTCTCCCATAAGATAAAAGCATGTTGGGTGAACAAATTACAGTCGGGTAATTGACAAATAGAGAAAGGCATAACAATGCATATACATGATATGATAAATATAGTGAGATTTAATTGGGCATTACGACAAAGTACATAGACCGCCATCCAACTGCATCTATGCCTAAAAAGTCCACCTTCAGGTTATCATCCGAACCCCATTCAGTATTAAGTTGCTAAGCAACAGACAATTGCATTAAGTATGGTGCGTAATGTAATCGACAACTACATCCTTAGACATAGAATCAATGTTTTATCCCTAGTGGCAACATCACATCCTTAGAACTTTCTGTCACTGTCCCAGGTGTCAATGAAGGCATGAACCCACTATCGAGCATAAATACTCCCTCTTGGAGTTAAGAGTAAAAACTTGGCCAGAGCCTCTACTAATAACGGAGAGCATGCAAGATCATAAACAACACATAAACAATAGATTGATAATCACCATAACATAGTATTCTCTATCCATCGGATCCCGACAAACACAACATATAGTATTACAGATAGATGATCTTGATCATGTTAGGCAGCTCACAAGATCCAACAATGAAGCACAATTAGGAGAAGACGACCATCTAGCTACTGCTATGGACCCATGGTCCAGGGGTGAACTACTCACTCATCACTCCGGAGGCGATCATGGCGATGAAGAGTCCTCCGGAGATGAATCCCCTCTCCGGCAGGGTGCCGGAGGCGATCTCCGAATCCCCGAGATGGGATCGCGGCGGCGGCGTCTCTGGAAGGTTTTCCGTATCGTGGCTCTCGACTGGGGTTTCGCGACGGAGACTTTAAGTAGGCGGAAGGTCAACGCGGGGCCACACGAGGTGCCCAGGGGGTAGGGCCGCGCAGCCAGCTTGGGCCGCGCCGCCCTGTCCCCTGGCTGCCTCGTGGCCCCACTTCGTTATCTCTTCGGTCTTCGGAAGCTTCGTGCAAAAATAGGACCCTGGGCGAAAGTTTCATCCAATTCCGAGAATATTTCCTTACTAGGATTTCTGAAACCAAAAACAGCAGAAACAGCAATGGCTCTTCGGCATCTTGTTAATAGGTTAGTTCCAGAAAATGCATAAATATGACATATAATGTGCATAAAACATGTAGGTATCATCAATAAAGTAGCATGGAACATAAGAAATTATCGATACGTTGGAGACGTATCAGCATCCCCAAGCTTAGTTCTGCTCGTCCCGAGCAGGTAAAACGATAACAAAGATAATTTCTGAAGTGACATGCTATCATAATCTTGATCATACTATTTGTAAACATATGTAATGAATGCAGCGATCAAAACAAAGGTAATGACATGAGTAAACAAGTGAATCATATAGCAAAGACTTTTCATGAATAGTACTTCAAGACAAGCATCAATAAGTCTTGCATAAGAGTTAACTCATAAAGCAATAAATCAAAGTAAAGGTGTTGAAGCAACACATAGGAAGATTAAGTTTCAGCGGTTGCTTTCAACTTATAACATGTATATCTCATGGATATTGTCAACATAAAGTAATATAACAAGTGCAATATGCAAGTATGTAGGAATCAATGCACAGTTCACACAAGTGTTTGCTTCTTAAGGTGGAGAGAGATAGGTAAACTGACTCAATAATAAAAGTAAAAGAAAGGTCCTTCAAAGAGGAAAGCATCGATTGCTGTATTTGTGCTAGAGCTTTTATTTTGAAAACATGAAACAATTTTGTCAACGGTAGTAATAAAGCATATGAGTTATGTAAATTATATCTTACAAGTTGCAAGCCTCATGCATAGTATACTAATAGTGCCCGCACCTCGTCCTACTTAGCTTGGACTACCGGATCTTTGCATGCCATGTTTCAACCAAGTGTCACAAAGGGGTACCTCCATGCCGCCTGTACAAAGGTCTAAGGAGAAAGCTCGCATTTTGGATTTCTCGCTTTTGATTATTCTCAACTTAGACATCCATACCGGGACAACATGGACAACAGATAATGGACTCCTCTTAAATGCATAAGCATGTAGCAACAATTATTATTCTCATATGAGATTGAGGATATATGTCCAAAACTGAAACTTCAACCATGATTCATGGCTTTAGTTAGCGGCCCAATGTTCTTCTCTAACAATTTTGCATGCTCCAACCACTAAAATGATAGATCCTTCAGACAAGACGGACATGCATAGCAACTCACATGATATTCAACAATAGTTGATGGCGTTCCCCAGAAGCATGGTTATCGCACAACAAGCAACTTAATAAGATAAAGTGCATAAGTACATATTCAATAGTACGATAGTTTTTAAGGCTATTTTGTCCCATGAGCTATATATTGCAAAGGTGAATGATGGAATTTTAAAGGTAGCACTCAAGCAATTTACTTTGGAATGGCGGAGAAATACCATGTAGTAGGTAGGTATGGTGGACACAAATGGCATAGTAATTGGCTCAAGGATTTTGGATGCATGAGAAGTATTCCCTCTCGATACAAGGTTTAGGCTAGCAAGGTTATTTGAAGCAAACTCAAGGATGAACAAGTGCAGCAAAACTCACATAAAAGACATATTGTAAACATTATAAGACTCTACACCGTCTTCCTTGTTGTTCAAAACTCAATACTAGATATTATCTAGACCTTAGAGAGACCAAATATGCAAATCAAATTCTAGCAAGCTCTATGTATTTCTTCATTAATGGGTGCAAAGCATATGATGCAAGAGCTTAAACATGAGCACAACAATTGCCAAGTATCACATTATCCAAGACATTTTAGAATTACTACATGTAGCATTTTCCAATTCCAACCATATAACAATTTAACGAAGAAGAAACTTCGCCTTGAACATTATGAGTAAAGCCTAAGGACCCATGTGTCCATATACAACAGCGGAGCATGTCTCTCTCCCACAAAGTGAATGCTAGGATCTATTTTATTCAAACAAAAACAAAAACAAAAACAAAAACAAAAACAAACCGACGCTCCAAGTAAAGAACACAAGATGTGATTGAATAAAAATATAGTTTCAGGGGAGGAACCTGATGATGTTGTCGATGAAGAAGGGGATGCCTTGGGCATCCCCAAGCTTAGACGCTTGAGTCTTCTTAAAATATGCAGGGGTGAACCACGGGGCATCCCCAAGCTTAGAGCTTTCACTCCTCTTGATCATAGTATATCATACTCCTCTCTTGACCCTTGAAAACTTCCTTCACACCAAACTTCAAGCAAACTCATTAGAGGGTTAGTGCGCAATTAATAATTCACTTATTCAGAGGTGACAAAATCATTATTTTCACTTCTGGACATTGCATAAAGCTACTGGACATTAATGGATCAAAGAAATAAATCCAACATAGCAAAAGGGCAATGCGAAATAAAAGGCAGAATCTGTCAAAAACAGAACAGAAGACGAATTTAAAGCTGCACCAGACTTGCTCAAATGGAAAAACTCAAAACTAATGAAAGTTGCGTACATATCTGAGGTCACGCTCGTAAATTGGCAGATTTTTTCGAATTTTCTACAGAGGACTGTGCCCAGATTCGTGACAGACAGCAATGCTGTTTCTGCGCAGCGATCCAAAATATAACATCAACTTTGACATAGAAACTTTACTTGGCACAAAAACATGATAAGGAGAGGTTGCTACAGTAGTAAACAACTTCCAAGACTCAACAAAACAAAAAATTGCTGTAGGTAAAAACATGGGTTGTCTCCCATAAGCGCTTTTTAACGCCTTTCAGCTAGGCGCAGAAAGTGCAAATCAAGTATTATCGAGAGTAGAAGCATCAACATCATAGCTTGTTCTAATAATAGAATCAAAAGGCAACTTCATTCTCTTTCTAGGGAAGTGTTCCATACCTTTCTTGAGAGGAAATTGATATTTAATATTACCTTCCCTCATATCAATAACAGCACCAACGGTTCGAAGAAAAGGTCTTCCCAACACAATAGGACAAGATGCATTGCATTCGATATCCAAAACAACAAAATCAACGGGGACAAGGTTATTGTTAACCGTAATATGCACATTATCAATCCTCCCCAAAGGTTTCTTTTTAACATTATCGGCAAGATTAACATCCAAATAACAATTCTTCAATGGTGGCAAGTCAAGCATATCATAAATCTTTTTAGGCATAACAGAAATACTTGCACCAAGATCACATAAAGCATTACATTCAAAGTCATTGAATTTCATTTTAATGATGGGCTCCCAACCATCTTCTAACTTTCTAGGAATAGAAGTTTCAAGTTTTAGTTTCTCTTCTCTAGCTTTTATGAGAGCATTTGTAATATGTTTTGTAAAGGCTAAATTTATAGCACTAGCATTAGGACTTTTAACAAGTTTTTGTAAGAACTTTATAACTTCAGAGATGTGGCAATCATCAAAGTATAAATCATTATGAGCTACAACAATGGGATCATTGTTCCCAAGGTTGGAAAAAATTTCAGCAGTTTTATCACAAGCAGTTTCAGCAGTTTTAGCAATTTCAGGCAGTTTTGTTCGCTTTGCACTAGGAGTAGAAACATTGCCAACACCAATTATATTTCCATTGATAGTAGGAGGTGCAGCAACATGTGAAGAATTAGCATTACTAGTGGTGGTAATAGTCCAAACTTTAGCTACATTATTCTCTTTAGCTAGTTTTTCATTTTCTTCTCTATCCCACCTAGCACGCAGTTCAGCCATTAATCTTATATTCTCATTAATTCTAACTTGGATGGCATTTGCTGTAGTAGTAATCTTATTATCAATATCATTATTAGGCATAACTTTCAATTTTAAAAGATTAACATCAGAGGCAAGTCTATCAACTCTAGAAGCAATAGTATCAATTTTATCAAGCTTTTCCTCAACAGATTTGTTAAAAGCAGTTTGTGTACTAATAAATTCTTTAAGCATAGCTTCAAGACCAGAGGGTACACTCCTATTATTGTTGTAAGAATTCCCATAAGAATTACCATAACCATTACCATTAGCAGAAGGATATGGCCTATAGTTATTACCAGAGTTGTTCCTATAAGCATTGTTGTTGAAATTATTATTTTTAATGAAATTCACATCAACATTTTCTTCTTGAGCAACCAATGAAGCTAAAGGAACATTATTTGGATCAACATTAGATCTACCATTCACAAGCATAGACATAATCACATCAATCTTATCACTCAAGGAAGAGGTTTCTTCAACAGAATTTACCTTCTTACCTTGTGGAGCTCTTTCCGTGTGCCATTCAGAGTAATTTATCATCATATCATCAAGAAGTTTTGTAGCCGCCCCCAATGTGATGGACATAAAGGTACCTCCAGCAGCTGAATCCAATAAATTCCGCGAAGAAAAATTTAGTCCTGCATAGAAGGTTTGGATGATCATCCAAGTAGTCAGTCCATGGGTTGGGCAATTCTTTACCAAAGTTTTCATTCTCTCCCATGCTTGAGCAACATGTTCAGTATCTAATTGTTTAAAATTCATTATGCTACTTCTCAAAGATATAATTTTAGCGGGAGGATAATATCTACCAATAAAAGCATCCTTGCATTTAGTCCATGAATCAATACTATTCTTAGGCAAAGATAGCAACCAATCTTTAGCTCTTCCTCTTAATGAGAAAGGAAACACTTTCAATTTAATAATATCACCATCTACATCTTTATACTTTTGCATTTCACAAAGTTCAACAAAATTATTGAGATGGGCAGCAGCATCATCAGAACTAACACCAGAAAATTGATCTCTCATGACAAGATTTAGTAAAGCAGGTTTAATTTCAAAGAATTCTGCTGTAGTAGCAGGTGGAGCAATAGGTGTGCATAGGAAATCATTATTATTTGCATTTGTGAAGTCACACAACTTAGTATTTTCAGGAGTATTCATTTTAGCAACAGTAAATAAAACAAACTAGATAAAGTAAATGCAAGTAACTAATTTTTTGTGTGTTTTTGATATAGAGAGCAAGACAGTAAATAAAGTAAAACTAGCAACTAATTTTTTTGTGTGTTTTGTTTAGGTGCAGCAAACAAAGTAGTAAATAAAATAAAGCAAGACAAAAACAAAGTAAAGAGATTGAGAAGTGGAGACTCCCCCAGCGTGTCTTGATCTCCCGAACGGCGCCAGAAAATAGGCTTGATGCGCGTAAATGTACACGTCCGTTGGGAACCCCAAGAGGAAGGTATGATGCGCACTGGCAAGTTTTCCCTCAGAAAGAAACCAAGGTTGATCGAACCAGGAGGAGCCAAGAAGCACGTTGAAGGTTGATGGTCGCGAAATGTGATGCGGCGCAACACCAGGGATTCGGCGCCAACGCGGAACCCGCACAACACAACCCAAGTACTTTGCCCCAACGAAACAGTGAGGTTGTCAATCTCACCGGCTTGCTGTAACAAAGGATTAAACATATCGAGTGGAAGATGTTTGCAAAGAAAACAGTAAAACAACAGTTGCAGTAGATTGTATGCTATGTAAAGAATAGGACCGGGGTCCACAGCTCACTAGAGGTGTCTCTCCCATAAGATAAAAGCATGTTGGGTGAACAAATTACAGTCGGGCAATTGACAAATAGAGAAAGGCATAACAATGCATATACATGATATGATAAATATAGTGAGATTTAATTGGGCATTACGACAAAGTACATAGACCGCCATCCAACTGCATCTATGCCTAAAAAGTCCACCTTCAGGTTATCATCCGAACCCCATTCAGTATTAAGTTGCTAAGCAACAGACAATTGCATTAAGTATGGTGCGTAATGTAATCGACAACTACATCCTTAGACATAGAATCAATGTTTTATCCCTAGTGGCAACAAGCACATCACAACCTTAGAACTTTCTGTCACTGTCCCAGGTGTCAATGAAGGCATGAACCCACTATCGAGCATAAATACTCCCTCTTGGAGTTAAGAGTAAAAACTTGGCCAGAGCCTCTACTAATAACGGAGAGCATGCAAGATCATAAACAACACATAAACAATAGATTGATAATCACCATAACATAGTATTCTCTATCCATCGGATCCCGACAAACACAACATATAGTATTACAGATAGATGATCTTGATCATGTTAGGCAGCTCACAAGATCCAACAATGAAGCACAATTAGGAGAAGACGACCATCTAGCTACGCTATGGACCCATGGTCCAGGGGTGAACTACTCACTCATCACTCCGGAGGCGATCATGGCGATGAAGAGTCCTCCGAGATGAATCCCCTCTCCCAGGTGCCGGAGGCGATCTCCTGAATCCCCGAGATGGGATTCGCGGCGGCGTCTCTGGTTTTCCGTATCGTGGCTCTCGTGACTGGGGTTTCGCGACGAGACTTTAAGTAGGCGGAAGGTCAACGCGGGGGCCACACGAGGTGCCCGGGGGTAGGGCCGCGCGCCAGGGCTTGGGCCGCGCCGCCCGTCCCCCCGGCTGCCTCGTGGCCCCACTTCGTATATCTCGGTCTTCTGGAAGCTTCGTGCAAAAATAGGACCCGGGCGAAAGTTTCGTCCAATTCCGAGAATATTTCCTTACTAGGATTTCTGAAACCAAAAACAGCAACTGGCTCTTCGGCATCTTGTTAATAGGTTAGTTCCGAAAATGCATAAATATGACATATAATGTGCATAAAACATTTAGGTATCATCAATAAAGTAGCATGGAACATAAGAAATTATCGATACGTTGGAGACGTATCAGTTATGCCTGCCAAAACCCACCGGCGGGCAGCGGCGAGCAACACGGAGAGCCGGGAGGCTCCCAGGACTGCTGGTGGGCCCTGGTCCCTCGGCGACGGCCCGCAATGCTCTGGCACACGTCCTGACGGTCGCAAGGGCGTGCCACCTGACCTATACCTGATCAGGAAGGTATTGGATTGCTTCAATTAGTTTCATGCATGGTAGACACGTAAACATTAAACGAGCCTCGATCGGCTCTCAGGTTACCCTGTGAATCGGCTCAAAGAGCCGATTAACCCATGGTTCATAATGGATATGCAATAACATGGGGTTTCTGCTTTATCAATGCTAAGCTAAATCGATCTACGACAGTTTAGGGTTTTCACCGCATAACCGGAACATCCTACACGTAGTTGAGCCTGGCAGATACGAAAGATAAAAGCAAACTAACCCAAAACGAGGCCTAAAAACCAACACGGAGTCGATTCCCGGAACATCCCTTCTTGGATCGGCAAACCATACCTTACGCACTACTGGATCGTTCAACCCGTTTGCAAGGCCTAACCATGCAGATATCAAACTAATCCTCGAAGAACAAGGAACAACTATAACAGATCGAATATACTAAACAAAGATAAAGCATGATGCTGCCCTTACGCCTAAAATAGGTGTAAGGACAGCTAGATATCTAAGGGCAGCACAGCTACGTAAATATATCAGAAAAGCATCGATGCAAGCCCTAAAACATCTACGATAAACAGTGTTACTCGCCATCAAAAAGGCTTCAGTACGAGCAACACCAAACAACGAATAAACAGATACTGCCTAGATCGCAAGAGGCAGCATGACGCTTACCCGGAAGAAACCCTCGAAACAAGGGGTGGCGATGCGCCTAGATTGTGTTTGTTGTGAACGTGATCGTCCTCCTTTCTCAATAACCCTAGGTACATATTTATAGTCCGTGGACTTTCTATCTTTGGAAATACACCTAACCGTGTACGAGCTAAACTCTATCTCTTAATTCTAAACTAAGATGCAATCTACTATAATATACATATACACGGGCAATCTAGCCCAAATTCTCGCACGAGGCCGATTCAGAGATACTCCACGTGTATATCCTCCAAGCCCATCTCAATTACGGCCCATCTCTTGATCTGGCCAAAATCTGGTGATAACACATGCCCCCCTGGTTTTGGCAATAATAATTCCAAAACCACTATGTTTTTCTTCACCATGATTTGACATAACAGAGCAAAACTGCGTTGAACCGCTACAGTGCCCTTTCATCATGATGCCTTGCCTTCTCAACTTCTCCGTACTGCACGATTTGACAGTTTTGGCAACGCATCCTCGAAACTGCCACAACATTGAACCATCTTTTATTATATCCCCTTTATTTAAACTGGTCCAGGCAGTTTGCTTCTTCATTCCCCTGTTCCGCACTAGCCATCGGCAAAAAACCCTTCTCAGCCGCCATGGATTCCTCTTCCTCCTCTGTCTCCTCAGGCCTGTCCTTCCAGTCCTCCTCTTCCAGTGAGCTAGAGCCGGAGGTCAATCTGATGGCCATATACGAGGCCCGCGCCCCGAGTATTGGGACGCGAGGGACTAGGATTCCTCCATCGAGTCGGAGGGCGACGAGCCCTCACCGACGGGGAGGAAGACCTCCGGTTCGTCGACGGGGAGCTGGAGGCGGCGAGCGACGAGGACCTCTTCTCGTGGGAGGCGGACCTCTCCTCCAACGAGGAGGAAGAGGAGGCGGAGGAGGACTCCTCCTCCGAGGAGTACCCACCGGCCAAGCGCTTCCGCGCCGGGTCGGATGACGACGACGACGACGACGATGAGGAAGATGAAGCCCCTGCCGGCGGCTTCATCAGCAGCGACGAGGACCTCGCCAGAAGCAGCGCCGACGGTAGCTACGATGGCGACGACGAGGGCAGCAATGGCCCTTAGATTAGGGACTAGAATAGGGCTAGTAGTAGTGCATTAGGCACTAGATGATCCTTTTGAGAGCAATCAGCTCTTCCTTGTAAAATCCCTCTTTGAATCAATGAAAATGTTCTTCCAATTTGATTTTCCAATTGTCGATTTCAAATCTTCCGATTGTCAAAGTAGGTCAACACCCCAAGAACCGGTAGCAGCGTATCGGTCTTTCACCATCAAACACCCATAAGGCCAACCCGATAATCAAATTAGACATGTTCAAGCAAACATTCCCAAAATTCAGATGATAACTTGATACCTGCTCAAAATATTTTGTAACTCTAGAGTCGATGGCTGCGCATCGGCTGTTTTATTCTGAAGTCGATGTCTGTGCATCGACTGTGCTTAGCATCCTGTTGCTTTGCATATATCTTTTTCTTACTGGCCGATCTCATGCATCGGCCCCCATATTTCACTGTGTAATTTTTTTTTGTACTGGCCGATTTCATGCATCGGCCTCCATGTTTTACTGCCCATCATCCCACATACTTGGGAAATACTTCTTGAGATGCTGGCCATTGACAGCCACTGGGAATTTCACACCGTCCAGCTGCTCGAGCATGTATGCATTACCCTTTAAAACTTGGTCGACTCTGTACGGCCCGTGCCAATTTGGAGACCATTTACCATATACTGCATCCTTAGTTCCCAATGGCAATACAGCTTCCCATACCAGGTCACCAACATGGAACTCCTTCGGTCTCACCTTCTTATTATATGCACGAGCTACCTTAGCTTTGTTCTCCTTAATCTTCTCAAGCGACCACAGCCTGAGCTCTGTCACATCCTCAATGCTATCGCTCATCAGGGCTGCATATTCTTCAGTTGTTAAATCATTCTGAAACGCAACACGTCTCGACCCAGCCGTGATTTCCCAGGGTAGTACAGCTTCTTGTCCATAGACCAGATGATATGGCGAGGTTTTGATCGCTCCATGACACGACATGCGGTAAGCCCACAAAGCCTCTGACAATACCTCGTGCCAACGTCTAGGGTATTCGTCAATTTTCCTCTTGATCAGCTTGATAAGGCTCTTGTTGGACGCTTCAGCCTGCCCATTCGCTTGAGCATAATATGGAGACGATCGGATCAGCTTAATTCCCATGTCCTCGCAGAATTTCTAAACTCCTGGGAAACGAAAACCGAACCTCCATCGGTCGTGATAGTCTGGGGAATCCCGAATCTGTGAATGACATGTTCCTTCACAAAACTGATAACATCTTTTGATGCCACGGACCTCATAGGGACGGCCTCCACCCATTTAGTGAAGTAATCTGTAATGGCCAACACCCACGCATGGCCTTTGCTCGAAGGAGGATGTATTTTGCCGATCATATCCATGCCCCACCCTCGAAACGGCCACGGCTTGATGATGGGGTTCATTGCTGATGCAGGTACCATCTGAATGCTTCCAAACTTCTGACATGCTTGACACCCCTTATAATAATTAAAACAGTCCTCAAGCATGGTGGGCCAATAAAACCCTGATCGCCTGATCAGCCATTTCATCTTATGAGCCGATTGGTGAGTTCCACAAGCACCTTCATGCACCTCATGTAAGAGCCGATTCGACTCGGCTGGTCCCAAACATTTGAGAAGTAAACCTTCCAAAGTCCTGTAGAACATGTCATCTCCAATAAGGACATACTTCATGGCCTTGTATCTTATCCGTTTAGGTGCCCCCCGAGCCGAATCTTTCAAGTAATTGAAGATATCGGCTCTCCAATCATCCGGCTCCATGAACTGAACCTGAACATCGGCTCCATCTGCTACGTCCTTGTAGCCTGACGCCATCTGTGCGAGATCGTTGGCCTCGGCATTCTGCGACCTTGGGATCCAATTGAAGTTTATATACTTAAATTGTGCCATCAGCTCACGGCATTGCATCCATAATGGGAAGAGCGACTCGCTCTCACATTTGTATTCTTCCGTGAGTTGAGAAATCACCAATTTGGAGTCTCCAAAAAGTTCCACTGCCTCTGCCCCGGCTTCTAATAGCAACTCCATTCCCTTGCATATGGCTTCATACTCAGCAACATTATTGGTGCAAGGGGTAGGTAACCTGATGGAGAAGGAATACGTTGCCCCCCGGGGCGACACGATTAGAATGCCGATGCCGCAACCACCATCACAAACCGATCCATCGAAAAACATGGCCCATGCACGTACAGACAGTGCAGCTATATCAGTGTTGATTCGTTCAGCAATAAGATCGGCCAACGCTTGTCCCTTGACTGCTTTCGCAGGCTGATACCGGATATCAAATTCCGATAATGCAAACATCCATTTACCGAGTCGGCCTTTCAACACAGGAGCCGACAACATATGTTTGATGACATCTGATTTGCAGATGACGACAATCTCCGCAGTCCACAAGATGTGGTGAAGCTTGGTGCAGGTAAAAAATAGGCAGAGGCACAACTTCTCAATCTCAGGGTACCTCGTTTCTGCATCCAACATCCTTCTGCTGAGGTAGAAAACGACTCTCTCCAGGCCATCATAAACTTGCACTACCACTGAAGCAATGGAAGTGTCAGCTACTGACAAGTAAACATAGAATGGCCTGTCTTGCTGGGGTGGCACCAACACAGGTGGCTTCGTCAGATATTCTTTAATCTCGTCAAACGCTCGCTGTTGTTCTGCCTTGATGCGCCCAGTGTACACGTCCGTTGGGAACCCCAAGAGGAAGGTGTGATGCGCACAGCAAGTTTTCCCTCAGAAAGAAACCAAGGTTATCGAACCAGTAGGAGCCAAGAAGCACGTGAAGGTTGTTGGTGGAGGAATGTAGTGCGGCGCAACACCAGTGAAACCGGCGCCAACGTGGAACCGCACAACACAATCAAAGTACTTTGCCCCAACGTAACAGTGAGGTTGTCAATCTCACCGGCTTGCTGAAAACAAAGGATTAAACGTATCGAGTGGAAGATGGTGTTTGTTTGCAAAGAACAATAAAAGTAGAATGTATTCAGATGTAAAAGAATGGACCGGGGTCCACAGTTCACTAGAGGTGTCTCTCCAATAAGATAACTAACATGCTGGGTGAACAAATTACAGGCGAGCAATTGACAAATAAAGATTCAATACATATCAACGATGATTACTATGTGATTTAATCAGGGCATTACGACAAAGTACATAGACCGCTATCCAGCATGCATCTATGCCTAAATAATCCACCTTCAGGTTATCATCCGAACCCCTTCCGGTATTAAGTTGTAAACAACAGATAATTGCATTAAGTATGGTGCGTAATGTAATCAACACAAATATCCTTAGACAAAGCATCAATGTTTTATCCCTAGTAGCAACAACACATCCACAACCTTAGAACTTTCTGTCACTGTCCCAGATTAAATGGAGGCATGAACCCACTATCGAGCATAATTACTCCCTCTTGGAGTTACAAGTATCAACTTGGCCAGAGCCTCTACTACGGAGAGCATGCAAGAACATAAACAACACATATATGATAGATTGATAATCAACTTAACATAATATTCTATATTCATCGGATCCCGCCAAACACAACATGTAGCATTACAAATAGATGATCTTGATCATGTTAGGCAGCTCACAAGATCTAAACAATGATAGCACAAGCGGAGAAGACAACCATCTAGCTACTGCTATGGACCCATAGTCCAAGGATGAACTACTCACGCATCAATCCGGAGGCAGGCATGATGATGTAGAGCCCCTCCGGTGATGATTCCCCTCTCCGGCAGGGTGCCGGAGGCGATCTCCTGAATCCCCCGAGATGGGATTCGCGACGGCAGCGTCTCTGGAAGGTTTTCCGTATCGTGGCTCTCGGTACAGGGGGTTTTGCGACGAAGGCTATATGTAGGCGGAAGGGTAGGTCAAGTGGCGGCACGAGGGCCCCACACACCAGGCCGGCGTGGCCAGGGCTTGGGCCGCGCCGCCTGTTGTGTGGCCCCTCGTGGCCCCACTTCGTACCTCCCTGGAAGCTTCGTGTAAAAATAGGCCCCTGGGCGTTGATTTCGTCCAATTCCGAGAATATTTCCTTACTAGGATTTCTGAAACCAAAAACAGCAACGGGCACTTCGGCATCTTGTTAATAGGTTAGTGCCGGAAAATGTATAATAATGCTGTAAAGTATGTATAAAACATTCAAGTATTGTAATAAAAGTAGCATGGAACATAAGAAATTATAGATACGTTTGAGACGTATCAAGCATCCCCAAGCTTAGTTCCTACTCGTCCTCGAGTAGGTAAACGATAACACAAATAATTTCTGAAGTGACATGCTACCAACATAATCTTGATCAACATTATTGTAAAGCATATGAGATGAATGGAGTGATCTGAACAAAAGATTGCTAACAAAGATAATGACTAAACAAATGAATCATATAGCAAAACTTTTCATGAATAGTACTTTCAAGACAAGTATCAATAAGAGTTGCATAAGAGCTAACTCATAAGCAATAAATTCTAAGTAGAATGAATTGAAGCAACACAAAGGATGATTAAGTTTCAGCAATTGCTTTCAACTTGTAACATGTATATCTCATGGATATTTGTCAACATAGAGTAATATAACAAGTGCAATAAGTAAACATGTAAGAATCAATGCACACAGTTAACACAAGTGTTTGCTTCTAAGATAGAAAGGAATGGGTAAACTGACTCAACATAAAGTAAAAGATTGGCCCTTCGCAGAGGGAAGCATTGATTACTATTTTTGTGCTAGAGCTTTTGTTTTGAAAACATAGAAACAATTTTGTCAACGGTAGTAATAATTCATATGTGCTATGCATAATACTTCCTACAAGTTGCATGTCTCATGCATAGAGTACTAATAGTGCTCGCACCTTGTCCTACTTAGCTCGGAAGACACGGATTATCATCACATGACATATGTTTCAACCAAGTGTCACAAAGGGGTACCTCTATGCCGCCTGTACAAGTGTCTAAGGAGAAAGCACGCATTGGATTTCTCGCTTTTGATTATTCTCAACTTAGACATCCATACCGGGACAACATAGACAACAGATAATGGACTCCTCTTTTAATGCTTAAGCATTCAACAAAAGATAATATTCTCATAAGAGATTGAGGTTGTATGTCCAAACTGAAACTTCCACCATGATACATGGCTTTAGTTAGCGGCCCAATGTTCTTCTCTAACATATGCATACTCAAACCATTTGATCATGAAATCGCACTTACTTCAGACAAGATGAACATGCATAGCATCTCACATGATATCCAACAAAGATAAAGTTGATGGCGTCCCCAGAAACATGGTTACCGCTCAACAAGCAACTTATAAGAATTAAGACACATAACTACATATTCATCACCACAATAGTTTTTAAGCTATTTGTCCCATGAGCTATATATTGTAGAGGTAAAGGAATGAAATTTTAAAGGTAGCACTCAAGTAATTTACTTTGGAATGGTAGAAAAATACCACATAGTAGGTAGATATGGTGGACACAAATGGCATGGGATTTGGCTCAAGGTGTTTGGATGCACGAGAAGCATTTCCTCTCAGTACAAGGTTTGGGCTAGCAAGGTTGTTTGAAGCAAACACAAGTATGAACAGGTACAGCAAAACTCACACAAGAACATATTGCAAGCATTATAAGGCTCTACACTGTCTTCCTTGTTGTTCAAACACTTTACCCGAAAATATCTAGACTTAGAGAGAACAATCATGCAAACCAAATTAAACAAGCTCTACGGTAGTTCTTCATTAATAGATTAAACTACATGATGCAAGAGCTTAAACATGATCTATGAGAGCTCAAACAATTGCCAAATTTACCAAACCATATGCAGCATTTTCCGATTCCAACCAAATAGCAATTTAACGAAGCAATTTAGACTTCGCCATGAACATTAAAGCACAACTAAGAACACAAGTGTTCCATATGAAAAAGCGGAGCGTAATATCTCCAATATAAGGATGATGGGATCCAACTTTATTCAAACCAAAACAAAAATAAAAGCAAACCGACGCTCCAAGTAAAGAACATAGGATGTGATGGAATAAAAATATAGTTTCACTAGAAGTGACCTGATAATGTTGTCGATGAAGAAGGGGATGCCTTGGGCATCCCCAAGCTTAGATGCTTGAGTCTTCTTAAAATATGCAGGGATGAACCACCGGGGCATCCCCAAGCTTAGACCTTTCACTCTTCTTGATCATAGTATATCATCCTCTTCTCTTGACCCTTGAAAACTTCCTTCACACAAACTTCAAGCAAACTCATTAGAGGGTTAGTGCATAACCAAAATTCACATATTCAGAGGTGACACAATCATTCTAAACACTTCTGGACATTGCACAAAGCTTCTGAAAGTTAATGGAACAAATAAACTCATTCAACATAGCAAAAGCGGCAATGCGAAATAAAAGACAGAATCTGTCAAAAACAGAACAGTCCGTAAAGATGCATCTGGAAGGGGCACTTAACTTGCTCAAATGGAAAAACTCAAAACTAATAAAAGTTGCGTACATATATGAGGATCATGCTCGTAAATTTGCAGATTTTTTCGATTATTTACAGAGACTTCTGCGAGAATTCGTGACAGACAGCAATGCTGTTTCTGCGCAGCGATCCAAATCTATCATCAACTTTAACATAAAAACTTTACTTGGCACAAAACATGATAAGGAGAGGTTGCTACAGTAGTAAACAACTTCCAAGACTCAACAATACAGTAAATAAAATAAAACATGGGTTATCTCCCAAGAAGTGCTTTTCTTTAACGCCTTTCAGCTAGGCGCAGAAAGTGCAAATCAAGTAACATCAAGAGAAGAAGCATCAACATCATAGCTTGTTCTAATAATAGAATCAAAAGGCAACTTCATTCTCTTTCTAGGGAAGTGTTCCATACCTTTCTTGAGAGGGAATTGATATTTAATATTACCTTCCTTCATATCAATAACAGCACCAACGGTTCGAAGAAAAGGTCTTCCCAACACAATAGGACAAGATGCATTGCATTCGATATCCAAGACAACAAAATCAACGGGGACAAGGTTATTGTTAACCGTAATGCGCACATTATCAATCCTCCCCAAAGGTTTCTTTTTAACATTATCGGCAAGATTAACATCCAAATAACAATTCTTCAATGGTGGCAAGTCAAGCATATCATAAATCTTTTTAGGCATAACAGAAATACTTGCACCAAGATCACATAAAGCATTACATTCAAAATCATTGAATTTCATTTTAATGATGGGCTCCCAACCATCTTCTAACTTCCTAGGGATAGAAGCTTCAAGTTTTAATTTCTCTTCCCTAGCTTTAATGAGAGCATTTGTAATATGTTTTGTAAAGGCTAAATTTATAGCACTAGCATTGGGACTTCTAGCAAGTTTTTGTAAGAACTTTATAACTTCAGTAATATGACAATCATCAAAATCTAAACCATTATGTTCTACAGCAATGGAATCATTGTCACCAATATTTTGAAAAATTTCAGCAGTTTTATCACAAACAGCAGTTTCAGGCAATTTTGTACGCTTTGCACTAGGAGTAGAAACATTGCCAACACCAATTATTTTACCATTGATAGTAGGAGGTGCAGAAACATGTGAAGAATCAACATTACTAGTGGTGGTAATAGTCCATACTTTAGCTACATTATTCTCTTTAGCAAGTTTTTCTTTTTCTTCTCTATCCCACCTAGCATGCAATTCAGCCAACAATCTAATATTATCATTAATTCTAACTTGGATGGCATTTGTTTTAGCAAACCTAGCATCTTCAACTTTCTCAGGCATAACTTTTAATTTTAAAAGATCAACATCAAGAGCAAGACTATCAACCTTAGAAGCAAGAACATCAATTTTACCAAGCTTTTCTTCAACAGTTTTATTGAAAGCAGTTTGTGTACTAATAAATTCTTTAAGCATGACTTCAAGACCAGAGGGTACACTCTTATTATTGTTGTAAGAATTACCATAAGAATTACCATAACCATTACCATTATTAGAAGGATATGGCCTATAGTTGTTGTTACCATAATTATTCCTATAAGCATTGTTGTTGAAATTATTGTTTTTAATGAAATTCACATCAACATTTTCTTCTTGAGCAACCAATGAAGCTAAAGGAACATTATTAGGATCAATATGAGATCTACCATTTGCAAGCATAGACATAATAGCATCAATCTTATCACCCAAAGAAGAGGTTTCTTCAACAGAATTTACCTTCTTACCTTGAGGAGTTCTTTCAGTGTGCCATTCAGAGTAATTGATCATCATATCATCAAGTAATTTAGTTGCGGCGCCCAGGGTGATGGACATAAAAGTACCTCCAGCAGCTGAATCCAATAGGTTCCTTGAGGAAAAATTCAATCCTGCATAAAAGGTTTGGATGATCATCCAAGTAGTCAGTCCATGGGTTGGGCAATTCTTTACCAAAGATTTCATTCTCTCCCATGCTTGAGCAACATGTTCATTATCAAATTGTTTAAAGTTCATTATGCTACTTCTCAAAGATATAATCTTAGCAGGAGGATAATATTTACTAATAAAAGCATCTTTGCATTTAGTCCATGAATCAATACTATTCTTAGGCAAAGAAATCAACCAATCTTTACACTACAAGAAAAGTTGCCATGGCCGACGAAGTTGAAGTCGCGCCGTGGTTGCTGGTGTACCATGGCCGACGATTTTGGTCCCTCCGTGGTGCATGTCAAAACTTTTTTTTCTCGTTTTTGAGGCCACCTAGCCCGACGAAAGCGGCCAAAACGTGGCGTATGGTGGCCCGGGACGTGGTGCATCTCGAAATCTCGGGTTCGCCGGCCGAGTCAACGCAAATCCGCACCGCCGAGGGATGTAGGGCCCAGATGGCAGCCTCTCTGGCATTGTTTTTTTCTACATCGCGCCATCTCGTTCAACGAGCCGTTTACGATGCAGGATCATGGGTCCCGCATGTCATCCTCTATGAACCAAAATTCTTTCTATTCTTGGATTTTTTTGACCCCCTGATTTCTGGCTACTTCCTTTTTCTTTTGATCCCTTGCCGCCTTGGAAACGTTGAGACCGCTGCTGCTAAATGGGACCCGCATGTCATCCTCTATGTGCAATCAACTTTCTTTTCTTGGAGTTTTTTTTGCACCTCAAATTTGGTCACTTGCCTTTTTCTTTCGATCCCCTGCCGCCTCTCAAACGGTGATACCGCTGCTGCTAATGGGACCCGCATGTCATCCTCTATGTACTATAAAACTTTCTTTTCCTGGATTATTTTTGGCACCTCAAATTTGGTCACTTGCCTTTTCTTTCGATCCCCCGCCTCTCAAACGGTGATACCGCTGCTGCTAATCGGGACCATGTCATCCTCTATGTACTATAAAACTTTCTTTTCTGGATTATTTTTGGCTCCTGATATTTTTTCACTTGCCTTTTCTTTCGATCCCCGCCTCTCAAACGGTGATACCGCTGCTGCTAAATGGGACCCGCATGTCATCCTCTATGTACTATAAAACTTTCTTTTCTTGAATTATTTTTGGCACCTCATATTTGGTCACTTGCCTTTTTCTTTCGATCACCTGCCGCCTCTCAAACGTGATACCGCTGCTGCTAAATGGGACCCGCATGTCATCCTCTATGTACTATAAAACTTTCTTTTCTTGGATTTTTTGGCACCTCATATTTGGTCACTTGACTTTTTCTTTCGATCCCCTGCCTCTCAAACGGTGATACCGCTGCTGCTAAATGGGACCCGCATGTCATCCTCTATGTACTATAAAACTTTCTTTTCTTGGATTTTTTTGGCACCTCATATTTGGTCACTTGCCTTTTTCTTTCGATCCTCGCCGCCTCTCAAACGGTGATACCGCTGCTGCTAAATGGGACCCGCATGTCATCCTCTATGTACTATAAAACTTTCTTTTCTTGATTTTTGGCTCCTGATATTTTTTCACTTGCCTTTTTCTTTCGATCTCATGCCACGTTTGAAACGTTGAGGAACCTGCTCATGGGACCCGCATGTCATCCTCTATGTACTATAAAAGTTCTTTTTCTTGGTTTTTTTTCACCATCTGATTTTTGGCAATTTCTTTTTTTCTTTTGATCCCCTGCCACCTCTCAAACGCTGATACCGCTGCTGCTAAATGGGACCCGCATGTCATCCTCTATGTACTATAAAACTTTCTTTTCTTGAATTATTTTTGGCTCCTCATATTTGGGCACTTGCCTTTTTCTTTCGATCTCATGCCACGTTTGAAACGTTGAGGAACCTGCTGGCTCATGGGACCCGCATGTCATCCTCTATGTGCTATAAAAGTTTCCTTTGTTGGATTTTTTCACCCTCTGATTTTTGGCTTGCCTTTTTCTTTTGATCCCCTGCCCCCTTTGAAACGTTGAGTAAGCTGTTGGCTCAAGGGACCCGCATGTCATCCTCTATGTCCATCAACTTTCCTTTCTTGGATTTTTTTTCACCCCCTAATTACTAGCTACTTTCTTTTTCTTTTGATCTCAAGCCGCATTACAAACATTGAGACCGCTGCTGCAAAATGGGACCCACATGTCATCCTCTATGTACAATAAAGTTTCTTTTCTTGGATTATCTTTTGTTCCTGATATTTTGTCACTTGCCTTTTTCTTTCGATCTCATGCCGCCTTTGAAACGTTGAGTAAGCTGCTGGCTCATGGGTCCCGCATGTCATCCTCTACGAACAATAAAAGTTTCCTTTCTTGGAGTTATTTTTGACCCCTAATTTCTGGCTATTTGCCTTTTTCTTTGGATCTCCTGCCCCTTTGAAACGATGAGGACGTTGTTGGTAGGTCCCACAAGTCATCCTCTATGAACAATAAAAGTTTCCTTTGATGGATTTTTTTGAACCCCTAATTAATTTCTGGATATTTCCTTTTTTTTCTTTGATCCCCTGCCGCCTTGGAATCGTTGAGGATGCTGCTGCCTCATGGGTCCCGCATGTCATCCTCTCAGAACGGTAAATGTTTCTTTTCTTGGATATTGTTTACCAAATGATTTTTGGCTTATTTTTTCTTTCGATATCCTGCCGCCTTTAAAACGTTGAGGACGCTGCTGGCTCACGGGTCCCACATGTCAGCCTCTATGAACAATAAGCGCTGAGGACGCTGCTGCCTCATGGGTCCCGCATGTCATCCTCTCAGAACGAAAATGTTTCTTTTCTTGGATTTTTTACCAACAGATTTTTGGTTTATTTTTTCTTTCCATCCCCTGCCGCCTTTAAAACGACGCTGCTGGCTCATGGGTCCACGATGTCAGCCTCCCCGTACAAGAAACATGTGATATCTTGATTATTTTGCAGACAATAAACAGTGTATTGCGCTCTGAGCTATTGCAAACGGATAAATTAAATCTTTATTTTTACAACATATATCTTGAATCTCCTTGTTTTTTGTTTTGGCGAAGCATAGGACTTTCCTGTTTTTTTTTTTTGAGAAAAATCCGAACTATCATGTTCTGGAGTGGGCTGAAATTGTACGTGTCAAAAGGCCCAGAAGGATAGTTCGAAGGCCCAGATGTCTAGATGCAGCCCAATTGAAATCTTTCTTTTCTTGGATTTTTTTCACCCCCTGATTTCTGGCTACTTCATTTTTCTTTTGGTCCTGTGCCGCCTTTTGGAAACGTTCAGACCGCTGCTGCAAAATGGGACCCGCATGTCATCCTCTATGTACAATAAAGTTTCTTTTCTTGGATTATTTTTGGCTCCTGATATTTGGTCACTTGCCTTTTCTTTCGATCTCATGCCACGTTTGAAACGTTGAGGAATCTGCTGGCTCATGGGACCCGCATGTCATCCTCTATGTACAATAAAATTTTCTTTTCTTGGATTTTTTTCACCCTCTGATTTTTGGCTATTTCCTTTTTCTTTTGATCCCCTGCCGCCTTTGAAACGTTGAGTAAGCTGCTGGCTCATAGGTCCCACATGTCAGCCTGTATGAACGATAAAGCTTTCCTTTCTTGGAGTTTTTTTGACCCCCTAATTTCTGGCTACTTTCTTTTTCTTTTGATCTCAAGCCGCAATTGAAACGTTGGGACCGCTGCTGCAAAATGGGACCCGCACGTCATCCTCTATGTACAATCAAGTTTCTTTTCTTGGATTATTTTTGGC
Organism: Lolium multiflorum; assembly: GCA_030979885.1. Taxonomy (NCBI): domain Eukaryota; kingdom Viridiplantae; phylum Streptophyta; class Magnoliopsida; order Poales; family Poaceae; genus Lolium; species Lolium multiflorum. The sequence goes on from CM061750.1 coordinate 333,588,682, forward strand.
TCCTGATATTTGGTCACTTGCCTTTTTCTTTCGATCCCATGCCACGTTTGAAACGTTGAGGAACCTGCTGGCATGTCATCCTCTATGTACTACAAAAGTTTATTTTCTAGGGTTTTTTTTCACTCTCTGATTTTTGGCTATTTCCTTTTTCTTTTGATCCCCTGCCGGCTTGGAAACGTTGAGTAAGCTGCTAACTCGTGGGTCCCGCATGTCATCCTCTATGTACAATCAACTTTCTTTTCTTCGAGTTTTTTTTATCCCCTAATTTCTGGCTACTTTCTTTTTCTTTTGATCTCAAGCCGCATTTGAAAAGTTGGGACCTCTGCTGCAAAATGGGACAGCATGTCATCCTCTATGTACAATAAAAGTTTCTTTTCTTCGATTATTTTTCACCCTCTGATTTTTGGTCACTTGCCTTTTTCTTTCGATCTCATGCCGCCTTTGAAAATGTTGCGGAACCTGCTGGCTCATGGGACCCGCATGTCATCCTCTATGTACTATAAAAGTTTCTTTTCTTGGATTTTTTTCACCCTCTGATCTTTAGCTATTTCCATTTTCTTTTGATCCCCTGCCGCCTTGGAAACGTTGAGTAAGCTGCTGACTGATGGGACCCGCATGTCATCCTCTATGTACAATCAAGTCTCTTTTCTTGGATTTTTTTCCCTCTTATTTTTGGTCACTTGCCTTTTTCTTTCGATCTCATGCAGCCTCTGAAACGTTGAGGAAGCTGCTGGCTCATGGGACCCACATGTCATCCTCTATACTATAAAAGTTTCTTTTCTTGGATTTTTTTCACCCTCTTATTTTTGGCTATTTCCTTTTTTCTTTTGATCCCCTGCCGCCTTGGAAACATTGATTAAGCTGCTGACACATGGGGCCCGCATGTCATCCTCTATGTACAATCAACTTGCAAGATCTTGGAGCGAAAGAGCTTGTATAAGTGGGACCCATATGTCATCCTCTATGTACAATAAAAGTTACTTTTCTTGGATTATTTTTTGCTCCTGATATTTGGTCAGTTTCCTTTTTCTTTTGATCTCATGCCGCCTCTGAAACGTTGAGTAAGGTGCTGGCTCATGGGACCCGCATGTCATCCTCTATGTACAATAAAGTTTCTTTTCTTAGATTTTTTTACCCCCTGATTTTTGCTAACTTGCCTTTTTCTTTTCGATCATATGCCGCCTTTGAAATTGAGGTCGCCGCTGGCTCATGGGTCCCACATGTCAGCCTCTATGGACAACAAACCTTTCCTTTGTTGGATTTATTTTTTACCCCTAATTTCTGGCTATTTGCCTTTTTTTTACACACTGGGACTGTACAATAAAGTTTCATTTCTTAGATTTTTTTTACCCACTGATTTTTGCTAACTTGCCTTTTTCTTTTCGATCATATGCCGCCTTTGAAATTGAGGTCGCCGCTGGCTCATGGGTCCCACATGTCAGCCTCTATGAACAATAAACCTTTCCTTTGTTGGATTTATTTTTTACCCCTAATTTCTGGCTATTTGCCTTTTTCTTTTGATCCCCTGCGGCCTTTGAAACGATGAGGACGCTGCTGGCAGGTCGGTCCCACATGTCATCCTCTATTAAGAATAAAAGTTTCCTTTTTGGATTTATTTTTTACCCCTAATTTCTGGCTATTTGCCTTTTTCTTCTGATCCCTGCCGACTTCGAAATGATGAGGATGCAGCTGGCAGATCGGTCCCACATGTCAGCCTCTATGAACTATAAATGTTTCCTTTGTAGGATTTATTTTTTACCCCTATTTTCGGGCTACTTGCCTTTTTCTTTGAAACGTTGAGGACGCTACTGTCTCATGGGTCCCACATGGCATCCTCTCTGAACGATAAACCTTCATTTCTTGTTAACGACAGGTTTATCAGTATTATTTTCGCAGACTAATACAAGCTCTTTCGCTCCAAGATCTTGCAAGTTAATAGAATAAATCATGGAATTATTAGGATATGTTTTAAATTTCAAATCCACTTTATGAATTTTTGAAAATACCGTGATCTATGTGGGTATGGAGCGATCAAGGATTTTCATATTGGCCATGAGCAGTTTCAAAAATTGCAACCCAATAATTCAAAATAAATACAAACAACTTTTATGTAGAATCTCCGTGTTTTTGTTTTTTGCCAATCATAGGATCTGTGGTTCTTTAGAAAAGGGCCAACATTGCATGAGCAGAAAGGCCCATTTGTAGTTATTGGGCTTCGACAGCCGGAGCAAGTAGGCCTATAGCAAATACCTTGTAGATGGCCGTTGGAACCCAAAAGTATTTGTTGCCTAGACTTAGATGCCAAACTCAGCCTTATTGACATGAACCTTGCTATGCACACGACAATTTCAGTCCGATCCGTGTACGAAACACAAGATCCAACCCTTCGTGTGAGGAAGCAGGTGGCAGCACACCTCCAGATGCTCAATCGTACATACGCATATCATATAGGAGTTGTCGTATGTACATCAGTTCCGTATTGACATGTTTTTTTCTTTGGTTCACATGTGGGGTCCGCACAGTCACCTAGGTCGCACATCTACTTCCTTGCTCGTAGTTGATGCATGTTCGGTTTGGGGATGGGGTGGAACCCAACACACCCCCGTGCCAGTGGATGTACTTTACCCTTTAGCGGCGAAAAAAATAGGAATGGTCCTCTCATGACTATGATCAACAAGAGGTGGCTATATTATAAAGGACGTACACACATTGTAATTATAGTGCTGAACGGCGAGGGATACTTTTTCCCTACATGGGTGGCAGCATAGTCTACGGATTGCAGCACCACCCACACCATAGGCGATTTATGATTCATCGTTCCGATATGTATTTCGCCTAGTTTTTTTTCTTTACATTGTTGGTTACAGACTCTTTGAACAGCTGTGTGCATCCTGGTTATGCAGAGGCTGGATGTAATTGCTTTCCAAAAGTAATAAAGCATCCTTTATCGAAAAAATTATAGTGCTGAAATAAAGTCAATCCTAAAACAGCCATGCATGGGTTATAATATGAAGGCAACACGAAATACAAAAGCAGGGCAGTGTTCAAATAAACTGATTCAAACTAGTACATACTAAAAACAGTGTACTACTTCTCAACACTTCAAGCATAATAAAAAAGTGTCACTGTTTTTTTAAAGGTAACACCGAACGGGCAATGTTTAAAGCAGGCTTAAACCACATAGCCGCTTGTCGGACACTATCCCAACCATCCTTGGGAAGGCTGATAACTCCCACAGTCTCACCTTCATCTGGCTGGAGGTTGCAGCGCAAAATTTTAGGGTATTGATTATAACGAATATTCCGGTATGCTGTGTAGACGCAGTTTTTCCTCATGAATGGAACCAATGTGCCATCAGGAGCTTTGGATTCACGCTTCTTCAGGTTGGCAATGATTGGGTAATTGAGTCCGAGGAACAGAGAGTGGTCGCTGAGGCTGTTAACCTGCCTCCAAAGAAAGTCCCCTGCACGTGCAGTAGATAAGGGATCCAGCTCAAAGACGTAGGTGGCAACAGGAGGATACTGCCGTAGCTGAAGCCCATTAGCAGCATAGGGAATGTCAGGAGGTACTTCAGCATTGGCAATCCCAATCTTGTTTACTGTAAGGATGATCATCAATCGCTTGCCATCAGCAGATGGAGCGAGGAACCATGCGTACTGCTGATCATCCACCACCGGTGGCGGGATTACAAACGGGAGCATCAGGTTTTCTGCAATATTAGAAATGGAGACGAATAGGGTGTTACTGGCAACCATATTCAAACAGCAGCATTGTTCATCGTTCATGCTCACAGTATAAATACGACTATGTAAGCTAAGGACATTGGTCATTCATGTGTTCAAATCAAGTGTCCAATATATCAGTTATACTGCATCCATCCCACGAAACTAGTCTAAACTTCGCCAAAACTAGACACTAGTTAGTGTATACACAGTTATATACTACCTCTGTCCCACCGAAAGTGTCTGAGATTTGTCCAAATTCAGATGTATCTAGACAGTGAAAGCATATAGATACATTCAAATTTTGACAAATATATATCATCTTAAGTTTAAGTCCTGTGCTGTAGTTAATTCCCTTTGTCTTAAGTGATCTATTAGAGAGCTTCCCTGTGACCACCCGAAGGGTAAGAAATGTTTAACTGTATAAGTGGATTGCCTAGACCTTTCCATCAGTTCGGACTTTTGGTTGCGTTGGCTAGTCCATGAAGCTTGACATGGTGTCAGAGCCAGGGTCTCGAGTTCGAGTCCTGGCTTTCGCAATTTATCCTAAAATTGTTGTTGCCCCCTCGGAGTCCACTTATATGCCTCTTGAGCTATACCTCTGAGTCTTTCCACATGTTGACTTGTCTCCCATCACATGTGACGGGGGGTGTTGAATTGTATAAGTGGATTGCCGCCCTTGCGATCAGTTCGGACTTTTGGTTGTGTTGGTAGTGCATGAAGCTTGACAAGAAAGAAATGCTCTTTATAGCTAACCCCAAGTCTGGTAACATTTGCAAAATAGGTATCAGATGCAGCTATCCATTCAGTAGAAGAATTTGCATTTTAGAGTTGAAGGTTCATAATCTCTTCTCTACTATTGATAGTAAAGGGTACACATGGTATTTGTTTACCTCATTTTCGCGTTCTAAAAAAGGTACGCTATATGGTTGTGCTAAGTTAAACTGATTTAAGTCTGTTCAAGTTTATCGAAAATTATACTACCAACATCTAAAACATCAATATAGGTTCATATATTACAAAAGATATTTAGATTTTCTTTTCTCGAACACATGCCTAGTCGTGCATCATTATATATTAGAGCATACAGGGTTGTAGCAAGGCTACGAAAAACTGAGAAAGCAAAAAGAAAGAACTATACAGGGGACTAGAGGCAGCTAACTTTGTTAGGCCTGCAGGTGCTAAATCTTATATATATATGAGGTTGTAGATATTAATCGTAAACTTACTCAAACTTAAATATCACTGAATTAGGAAAAAGATAACCTGAGTTATTTTGAATGAGGGGACGTCACAATCACTAATGAAAGATAATTGTGGGAAACTGAAATCTATTCAAGAAAATGGGAGAAAAAATGTATCAAAAACAAAATTAATTATACCATTCTGCAGATTGTTCACCGATATAAACAAAGAACTGTTTGATCTGCATGTAGGTACATCCAATCAAGGCTTTTTCCCCGATCTCTAGAAAATATAAGCTACGCATGTAATTACAAACGATTTTCTTCTATTTTTCTGTTTCTACGTTAACATTTGAGATACTTGTTAATTACATCCATATTCTGCAGTTGCATAGAGTTACTAATTCAGGAATGCATTCACATACGGAGTATACTATGTTTGCTGATGACTGACTAGTACTAATTCATTGCAAGCAACGGTTCATTCATATTCAGATAAAGGATGTGATCGTTAAGTCATATACTTATGAAAGTCCTTATGCATCTCTCTGATGCAGATGGCGGGGGTCTCCCGTCCTCCTTTTGGAGGCAAAATCAATTAGTTATATATGAAACAATGGGTGTAAAAGGTTATCAAAAAGGGTGCCTTCATAGTGCCACGTTATCTTTTGAGATACTGGTTAATTACACCCATATTCTGCAGTGGCGTAGAGTTACTAATTCAGGAATGCAATCACATACTGAGCATACTATGTTTGTTGGTGACTAATTAGTACTACTAATTCATTGCAAGCAACGGTTCATTCATATTCAGCAAAAGGGGGTGTGATCATTAAGTCATATAAGAAAGGTAAAATATAAACAAGGTAGTTCATGAATAACTTCATTGGTTAAGGCAGTGTATCATGCAATGCAACATAAGGACTGAAAAAATACCATTTGCGGTGTCCCAGAAGTACGTGGAGCCGTCAGTTTCGTCCACCGCAAAAACGTGGCCACGGAGTTCAATGGCATCACAGTAATTTGGATAATCAGGTGCAGGTGTAAGGGCCTCCAGCATTCTCCAGTCGCCACCCCCTTCAAGGTAGAAAATCGTTTTGTCGAACAAGGCGATGAGCTTGTAATCTGCGTACCTCCCACCTTTTGTGGGCACTTGGCAGATTACAATCTTCAACAAATCAATTGCTGGACCCCAGTTAAAAGAGTATGCAGGTTGATATGAAAAACTACTATGATCGATCTTCGAATCAGGTAGGGATGGAAGGGGGATATGTCGCTCGGTGTAGACGTTCACGAGGCACCACTCATGATGATCGGCGGCGGCGATCCAGTCACCGTTCGCGCCAAGCCATTTTCTGTCGTGCATGAACGGCAGGGCGACAGAACGGCGAGGATGGTCGAGGGGCACCAGGTCGTACACGGTATCATGCAGACGAGATGTTCTCGCCACGTCCCAGTGTTCATCGAACCAATAAGCAGGCGGAGGCATCAGCAGGCAGGGTTCATCCCAATGGTGCATCTTACCTTCATCCTTGCTGATCATGTCGTAGAGCTCCCTGGAACATGCGGCAAGTCGGACGGTGTAGGTAACGTCCAGATGCGCAGCGATGAGGTTGATGTTGTCGCCGGTGAGAGCCTCCAAGTGGCCGTCCCCGCCGCCCCGGCAAAGCCTAGAATAATCCATCACGTGAAGATGGATTTAGGTGGATGGCGGATGCAACTGCGCTTGGGGTTTTCGGAGGAGAGGGCGAGCGCTATGGAAGGAACGATGCGGCGCGCGGCCGGCCGGGGTAAGGAGAGAAAGGTATACGGAGTAGTACTAGTGATGCGGCGTGGTGGGGATCGAGATCCTGCGCGTGCGCGTGATTCTGGGAGGGTGAAGAAGAGTTTTTTTTTTGTAACGGGGTGAAGAAGAAGATGATAGACATGCAAGGGGCAAAAACTAGGTAGTACTCTAGGCTGCTGCTGCGACTGGGCGCCGATTTGACTGTTGGTAGACTAGCACGCCACCCATCTATAAATTTGCGACGACGTTTGGTGCAGTGATGTCTCGTCACATCAGGTTGACCAGAGAGGGCTTTTTTTTACAGTTTCCATTTCGATATATTTTTCGCCAATAATCGTAGTTCTCTACATGCCAGAGACACGTACCTTAACACGTGGGCAGCATGCAACCGCGCGAGCACCAAAATGGAATGAGAAATGTTTTAGAGCAGAACTTCATTTTCAATGCCTTTCCTAGCTTGGTTTGGAAACCGGACAGAGCTTCAGTGACTTGATGCTTCCAAGATACATTGTGACTGTGTCCCACCATCTACCATCCATTTGAGATCCAACGTTCCAAACTATCTCTTATTTCGAAGCTAAAAAAGAAAAACTATTCAGAAAATTTTGAAAAAAAATCCAGTAATATGTAGATTCCTTGTTTTAAAATCTATGAATATTTCATCCCATTCGGATGACTAGCTTGTGATTAAATAGATTCTTACGTACTCGAGCACTAGTTTAAACTAAATATATATTTGCTCACAAACCTATGATTCAAATCGAATGAAACTTCACCAAAATATAAATCGAAATATGCATGATTTACTGGAAGTTTTTCAAAATTTTCATGGTCCATGGGGTCCTCCAAAGTGCAAGCTTTTTTTTTCTTGGTTGGTACTTCAAAACCGAGTTTGGATGGTGGCAAGACTTGCACAAAGAGGATGTCAAAATTTTGGCCTTTGTGAACTTTGCAATCAACATCAAGTGTCGGACTCTCGAGAAAAAAATATGAGTTGGCGCCCACCTTTCTTTCAACCGTTGGTTCTCAATCCGAGGGTGGTCCAACTAGCTAACAAAATTGGCTTGGTATTCATGGTCTTGAACCAACGATTTGGAATGGCTTTCAATCGGTATGAGAGGTGATGTATGGAGGAGATTCATACGAGAGGGCAATAAAGAAATGTTTTGTCATCCTCGCAAAGCTAGTCTATTTGGAAAGAAATGAATAATTGGTTTTTCGCAACATTGCATGATACTAATTCATGATACTATGCATTGAAGGTGTTGTATCATAGACTAGTATACTTCCCATTGTGACTAGTCTAAGTGCTTTTGCACCATGAACACTAGCTATGCACAGACCTCAAAAAACACTTCTCCATCATTCTACTATTCACACTTTCTTTTTCTAATAGAACTATGTACCATTGTTTTTAATATAATCTTGTGTCGAGAGTATATATTTCTAAAATAGTCATTTATGTTTCGCATAAGCTCAAAGAGGGGTACTTACTTATGAGAGATATCTTTCAACTAATACGTTGTAGGAGTACTTTAATTATGTGAGCTATAGTGTGAAATGCTTACTAGAACGAGTACAAAAGGTGTTTGATAACATTACAGGCCACACGCCCAGTGTAGCGTGCATTGTAGGAGCATTACATCAATTTAACAACTACGGAGGAGTAGCCTAGGTAGAGATAACATGCAAAGGAAATAGTTCAACAGATAGTACAACACAACTACGGAAAGGGAGTAGCCTAGGTAGAGATAAACATGCAAATGAAATAGTTCAACAGATACAAATCTTGCATTACAACACGAGTATTACATAAAGTACATCAGCCCTTCTTTCTGGACCTGTGACGCGAAGGCAGGTTCCATTGCCGGGCGTTGGCGAAGCTTGGGATGAGCCACAACGGAACCTGCCGCCATGTCCATCTAATGTTGGTTTGGAAACCAACAGTACAGTCTTCAGAATTCAAACTGAAGCGGCAAATTTCTGGAGAAGGAGGATATGCAAGGCCTACTGCATGGTGCGATGTGTAAACAGAGTTGCTTCTCGCCATATTTGGACGGTCATGTTCTGCCCCGTCTTCTACTGGAATGATAATCGGATAGTTCACTCCAAGGAAGAGAGAATATGATCCAAGGGAAATAATCCTCCTCCATGGCCTCGGTGGCATCAACTGACTGGTGTCCATGCTGTACACCTCGCAGCCAAGTAAACCCTTACCATACCCGCGAATAGTGCGACCATGACGACCCTCAGAGGTAGCAGCAGCAGGTAAAATCCGAACCAGTCCAGTATAATCCCGCCCGTCAGTAACGCCCCAGGTATGGACCAGAAAAAGTCTAGAACCATCAGGAGATCGTGCTAACCACCAGGAGCCAAGATTGTACCGACCTTGTTCATCAAGTTCTGGCGGAATAGGTGCCGTGCTGATCAACAAAGGACCTTGCAAAGGAAAGCACAGCTTGAAGTCAGTTCAGCAAAACTTGATTAGTTCATTACATACATGAATAATGATGTAGCTAAAATACTGCCTCCGATCCAAATTAATTGACTCAACTGGATGTGTCTAGCTAGATATGCACAAATTAATTGACTCAAGTTTGTCTAGCTAGATGCACTGGCTAGACAAAGCTGAGTCAATTTGATTTGGATCGGAGGGAGTACTTTATTTTGACTCAAAGGCATATCGCTGCTGATTTTGATTGAATATAGAGGGGGAAAGGTACAGGCATGACACGAAAACTGCACAACAAAAAGAAAAAGGCTAAAGCTAAATCTGAAACTAGCAGGTAATAGCGAAAACACATCATATGAGATGAGAAAAATTACCCCAAGAAAGTTGATTCCATGCATAAACTTCGCCTGTCTGAGTTACAGCAAATACAATACCCTTGTGGATGATTGCATCGGAGTAGCCGTACGCTAAGAACTGGTTGTCAAGAACTGTCCATCTGCTAGAAGCACAGTGAAGGACTGCAATTGCCGCGTTGAAGATGGCAAGAACAGAGAAACTAGTATAATTTGAAGCAGCTGTTGGAACTCGGCAAATAGCTATCTTCAGCAGTTGAAGATGTTGATCATTAGACTCGAACACAAGTTTATCCGGGGTGGATTTAAACTCACTTATTGGTGGTAGAGGAATCCGGCGACCAGTGTACACATTGACAAGCTCCCAATTCCAGGGGAAGCCAAGAAGGGCGATCCAATCTCCATTCGCGCCTGCCCACATGCCCGTACCACCATCTGGAATCACGGCATCGGAAGAGATCCTGTCCAGCGGCGTCAGTTGGCACAAGGTACCCTTGCGATCTTTTGCATCATGCTGCTTGTCCTTCTGCGCACCCTCCTGCTTGAACTTGTGGACGCGGTAGAAGGGATTGTGCGCGGGCGGTACCTCAGTTTGGTGAGTATGAAGAACACAGGGCATGCCAAACGGCTGAGATGCAGGCAGAGCTACACTTTGTGTTGCTGAATCATGATAAAACTTGCATGAACCGACGAGGCTCGCGGCGGTGATGACATCGCATCGGGATGCGATTTCTTCAAGGGGGCCATCAGGAAACACCCAAGAACTGCCACTCTCATTGATCGATCTCGCCATTGGAAGGATGCGGTCAAGTGGGTGTGGGGGTGTGGGAGTGGGACGCTGGCGTTTGGGTATGAGGTATTGGAGGACAGTGCGAGCGGCAGCTGGTAGAGCGATATGGATAAAAGTCAACAACTCCTACTAGTACCATCAAACAGGTGGCTCGAGATGATCCGAAAAAGGCATGGCGGCGGTGGTGCAGGGGCTGCTGGTGTAGGCGGGGTCGCCAGAGAAGATGGAGATGAAGAAGACGGAGAAGCAGGCAAAAAAAACAATTTGAATTGAAATCAATAATACGAGTACTACGGGCGTGCCTTCTCTCTCTGGTCTCTGCTGCACTACTGCACCTGGCGTGAAGGCGTGTGACCCGAGAAGAAGCTAATGTACTGTATACTGTCCTTGCACGCCGTGGAGCTGTATTTTGTCTCATCAAATCAGCTCTGGACAGTTTCAGCAGAGAAAAGATCCTTTGCCATCATCATGATATATTACCACGGGCCCACGGCAGTGCACATTCATCTTGGAGGCCTCTTCATCTTGTACTACCATATACTCTACTGCTCTATATGTTGCACAAACCACCACTTGGACATTTTTTTTGCAGTTTCCACCATGTGGTGGTCTAATATGTTGCAAATTTCACCACTTGGTTATCTAATCAGCTAGTTAGTCATGTTGATAGCAAAATCGACAAGTGGGTTCAACATGTCAATGCTCCAATTAATGTTTTAGAAAAAATAAATTTTTCAAAATTCGTACTTCTTTTATTTAGCTATTTAAAAATGCTTATTCATTTATTTCAACAAATATTGTGCGGTCTTGAATTTTTTTCAAACAAATATTATGGCATCGGGTTCGGGACTCCTGAAAAGGACTGGCCGTGGTACGGGAACCCGAAATGATGCCCACAACATGGTCGAAAGTGGCAAGGAACCCATCGAGGTGGATGAACTCGGGAAACCTTGGTAGAGGTAGGGATCTTGAGGAGGCCATTAGGGTTAGCCTACCCCCCAATAAGCGTATGAACGAAAAAAATTCACATAAGTAGTAGCTATTATTAAAATTTCACAAATATTACGCGCTTTTGAATATTTCAAAAGTATTGTGGCGTCACGCTGGCCTTGCCCGAATTTTACCTTTCAGGCTGGATGTCACGAGCATGATCACTCAACCAACCGGGTCCAAACATATATATACAATTGGCCTCCTCGAGCCTACACCGACCAGATTGTCGCTGAAACTGGATCATATAGTTTCTATTGGATTGATGTCCTAAGGAAATATTCCAACAACGGAAGTTGTTTGATTCGTTGTATTATATTCCTTTGGAATCTTGTTGGGCTTGTTTGGTTCGAAGAAAATTCATAGAAATTTTGTGGGATTCAAATCTCAGTGGCTCCTTTGATTCTTGAATACATGATAATTCATACTAATTCACGTGTTTTTTGTGTAGCACTACAACCAAAGAACATGCAATTCAAATTTGTGTGATTTCTCTCATATAGGATTAATTCAACATGCAATCATATTCAATTCCTACATTATTTCTATTTTAACATTATGTACACATCATGCATGCGACCCAAACAATGCGTACATGGTGGGGGGGTTGTTTCGTTGCAAAAGCAGTTGGTCACACCACAAACAAACATGCAACAATTAATCTAAATTCACGCGGTTTCCCCGCGATGCAACCAAACAATATTCGATGAAACTAAGCATGGCATAAACATATACAATACACACCATAGATTTTGGCTGCTTTGATTATTCGCAAGATTTTCAAAGTGCGGGAATATGAAAATTGTATGATTAGAGAGTGATGATCATCTCCAAATATATAGGATTGAGAAACAACGGTATTTGGATCCAATAACATTTGATTGCGTGTGAAAACCAAAAGAAATACTAGTAGTAACATACGGTTACACAATGAAGGATTTTTTGTTTTTGTATAAAAATGTATTGTCAATGAATTCTGAAAATTGCAATCCTATGAATTAAACAATCAGAAATCGTGTCAGACTAATTCCTACGTTTCGAGATTCTAGTACGGAGTATGATTTCTTTGAAGGGGCGCAGAGGGACGTGGGTAGCAATGTCTAGTCCCTGTCTTGTCTGTATACACTGTACTTACGTCAGACTAGTGTTGCTCATGAAGTCTTAATCTGACGTACTCTGAAGCTAGATGCATCACCGTTTCCAGTCTCTGTCCTCGTTTTTTCGGCAAAATAGACAGAAATAACCCAAAGTCGAAAAGATTGGGAAAAACAAACTTTCGACATACTAGCAAGATTGGGTTATTTTTGTCCAAATTCTCGTTTTTTTCTCTTGGCTTCCCTACCCTTGAATCCATGTCACTTACGTGTGTTGCCCATGCATGCGTCATGTCCCACACTTCAGTGAGCACAAGTGACGTGATGTACGTACGCAAACTCCCAGCAATCTTCTTTGTCAAGAGAAGACGCATCAAGATTCAAGACCCGATCGCATTTCTTGCTTTCAGCCTGGGGTCCTCCATGTAAAAGTTAGGGATTTAGATGTAATTTCATGTTTATTTTGTGTGCTGTTGTAAACTGTTGATTTTTTATGTCCATTTGAATCTTGGTCAAATCCTAGGTTTGACCTAGATTTAAACAAGTTTAAAATATGAAAATGAAAAAGTAAGCCTGGATCCTCCTTAGTCAATCCAAAATGAAGCTTTTGGGAGGTTTTTGAAATTTCCATGTTTGAAACCCAAAACCACTTCTTTTCATGCTAGACTTCATAAGACATAGTTTAGGGATAGGGGTAGATACATGATTTGTCTGGTTTCAGTATGTCTAGAGCTTGTTTATCCACTTGAATGCTTACTATATGACATAAGAAGACTATGTGCTATGGTTTTTCATTTATCTATTTTTTTGAATTTTATGCCCATTTGAATCTTGGTCAAATCCCAGGTTTGACGAGGTTTTAAACAAGTTTAAAACTTGAAAATGAAAAGGTGTAAGCATGGATCCTTCGTAGTCACTCTAAAATGAAGCTTTATTTTGGGAGGTTCTCGAAATTTCCATGCATGCTTGAAACTCAAAACCACTTTTCTTCAAGCTTGACTTCATAAGACAAAGTTTAATTAGGGTTAGGGGTAGATACACGATTTTTCTGGTTTGAATATGTCTAGACCTTGTTTATCAACTTGAATGTTTACTATATGACATAATTAAGAAGGCTATGTACGTGCTTTGGTTTTTCATTCTTTAATTAGATTTTTGTCTGAATTTTTATGCCCATTTGAATCTTGGTCAAATCCTAGGTTTGACCAAGATTTAAATAAGTTTAAAACATGAAAATGAAAAGATAAGCATCGATCCTTCTTACTCGCTCTAAAATGAAGCTTTTGGTTTTTTGAAATTTCCATGTTTGAAACCCAAAACCACTTCTCTTCATGCTTGACTTCATAAGACGAAGTTTAGGGTCGATAGGGGGTAGATACATGATTTGTCTGGTTTGAATATGTCTAGACCTTGTTTATGAACTTGAATGCTTACTATATGACATAAGAAGACTATGTGCTTTGGTTTTTTTTATTTTTTTATTTTATGCCCATTTTAATATTGGTCAAATCCTAGGTTTGACCAAGATTTAAACAAGTTTAAAACATGAAAATGAAAAGGTAAGCCTGGATCCTTCTTAGTCACTCTAAAATGAAGCTTTTGGGAGGTTTTTGAAATTTCCATGTTTGAAACCAAAAACCACTTCTCTTCATGCTTGACTTCATAAGACAGAGTTTAGGGTTAGGGGTAGATACATGATTTGTCTTATTTGAATATGTATAGACCTTGTTTGTCAACTTTTGAATGCTCTTACTATATATATATGTGACATAAGAAGACTATGTGCTTTTGTTTTTCATTTTTCTGATTTTTTAAATTTTATGCCCATTTAAATCTTGGTCAAATCCTGGTTTGACAATGATTTTAACAAGTTTAAAATATGAAAATGAAAAGGTAAGCATTGATCATTCTTAGTCACTCTAAAATGAAGCTTTTGGTAGGTTTTTGAAATTTCCATATTTGAAACCCAAAACCACTTCTCTTCATGCTTGACTACATAAGACAAAGTTTAGGGTTAGGGAGTAGATACATGATTTTTCTTGTTTGAATATGTCTAGACCTTGTTTATCAACTTTAATGCTACTATATGACATAAGAAAACTATGTGCTTTGGTTTTTCATTTTTCTGATATTTTTTGGAATTTTGATGCACATTTGAATCTTGGTCAAATCCTAGCTAGGTTTGACCAAGATTTAAACAAGTATATATAGAACATGAAAATGAAAAGGGAAGCATGTATCCTTCTTAATTAGTCACCCCATGCATGTTTGAAACCTAAAACCACTTATCTTCATGCTTGACTTCGTCATAAGACAGAGTTTAGGGGTTTTAGGGGGTAGATACATGATTTGTCTAGCTAGTTTGAATATGTCTAGACCTTGATTATCAACTTTAATGCTTACTATATGACATATAAGAAGACTATGTGCGCTTTGGTTTTTCATTTTTCGGTTTTTTTATTTTATGCCCATTTGAATCTTGGTCAAATCCTAGATTTGACCAAGATTTAAACAAGTTTAAAACATGGAAATGAAAAGGTAAGCATCGATCCTTCTTAGTCGCTCTAAAATGAAGCTGAATTTTGGGAGGTTTTTGAAATTTCCATGTTTTTGAAACCCAAAACCACTTCTCTTCATGCTTGACTTCATAAGACGAAGTTTAGGGTCGATAGGGGGTAGATACATGATTTGTCTTGTTTGAATATGTCTAGACCTTGTTTATCAACTTGAATGCTTACTAGCTATATGACATAAGAGGACTATGTGCATTGGTATTTCATTTTTTGATTTTTATGCCCATTTGAGAATCTTGGTAAAATCCTAGGTTTGTTGAGCAAGATTTAAACAAGTTTAACATGTGAAAATGATAAGGTAATTAAGTCTGGATCTTTTTTGAAACCCAAAACCACTTCTCTTCATGCTTGACTTCATAAGACGAAGTTTAGGGTCGATAGGGGGTAGATACATGATTTGTCTTGTTTGAATATGTCTAGACCATGTTTATCAACTTGAATGCTTACTATATGACATAAGAAGGCTATGTGCTTTGGTCTTTCATTCTTTCGATTTTTTTCTGAATTTTTATGCCCATTTGAATCTTGGTCAAATCCTAGGTTCGACCAAGATTTAAACAAGTTTAAAACATGACAATGAAAAGGTAATTAATCATGGATCCTTCTTAATTAACCAGCCAGTCTAATTAAAATGAAGCTTTTTGGGAGGTTTTTGAAATTTCCATGTTTGAAACCCAAAACCACACTTCTCTGCTTCATGCTTGACTTCATATATAATTAAGACAAAGTTTAGGGTTAGGGGTACATGATTTGTCTGGTTTGAATATGTCTAGACCTTGTTTATGAACTTTTGAATGCTTACTATATATATGTATGTGACATAAGAAAACTATGTGCTTTGGTTTTTCATTTTTCTGATTTTTTTTGGAATTTTGATGCACATTTGAATCTTGGTCAAATCCTAGGTTTGACCAAGATTTAAACAAGTATAGAACATGGAAATGAAAATGGAAGCCTGTATCCTTCTTAGTCACCCTAAAATGAAGTTTTTGGGAGGTTTTTGAAATTTCCATGTTTGAAACCCAAAACCACTTATCTTCATGCTTGACTTCGTCATAAGACAGAGTTTAGGGGTTAGGGGGTAGATACATGATTTGTCTAGCTAGTTTGAATATGTCCAGACCTTGTTTATCAACTTTAATGCTTACTATATGACATATAAGAAGACTATGTGCGCTTTGGTTTTTCATTTTTATGTTTTTTTATTTTATGCCCATTTGAATCTTGGTCAAATCCTAGAGATTGACTTCATAATACAGAGTTTAGGGTTAGGGGTAGATATACACATGATTTTTCTGGTTTGAATATGTCTAGACCTTATTTATCAACTTGAGTGTTTACTATATGACATAATTAAGAAGGCTATGTGCTTTGGTTTTTCATTCTTTAGATTTTTTGTCTGAATTTTTATGCCCATTTGAATCTTGGTCAAATCCTAGGTTTGACCAAGATTTAAATAAGTTTAAAACATGGAAATGAAAAGGTAAAAGCATCGATCCTTCTTAGTCGCTCTAAAATGAAGCTGAATTTTGGGAGGTTTTTGAAATTTCCATGTTTGAAACCCAAAACCACTTCTCTTCATGCTTGACTTCATAAGACGAAGTAGGGACGATAGGGGGTAGATACATGATTTGTCTGGTTAATTTGGATATATCTAGACCTTGTTTATCAACTTGAATGCTTATGATATGACATAAGAACACTATGTGCTTTTTTTTTTTTTTTTGCCCATTTGAATCTTGGTCAAATCCTAGGTTTGACCAAGATTTAGACAAGTTTTACACGTGAAAACGAATAAGTAAGCCTGGATCCTTCTTAGTCACTCCAAAATGTACCAATTGATAGGTGCGTTAACTTTGCTTCATGGAAAAAATAATGTCATGTAAATGAGTTAACTTGGATTTCCTACCCTTGAATCCATAGGAAACTTTGTTCTAATGCACTATAATAATCAACCGAGTTTTTACACCAACAGGTCTGTCACTTACGTGTGGTGCCCATGCGTGAGGTCCCACACTTCAGTGAGCACAAGTCACGTGCAATAGGTACGCAAACTCCCAGCCATTTTCTTTGTCAAGAGAAGACGCATCAGGATGCGTATTGGAAGTCTGTGGGTCCTTCTGGATCCTTCGGTCGTCCCTCTCACAAAAAAAACAAATCTCTCTCATTCTCGGCCTCGCTCTCTCGCTCGCTCGCTCGCACCTGCTCACTGACAAACCCTGCACAAAAGTCAACATCATCACCCGAAAAAGGGGAGACACCATAATTCTCTCCCTTCTTCTCTCCTTCCGAGTGATCCCTCTTCCTCCGAGTTTCACTCGACGGGCAAACACACATGTGCTGCATAGTAATAATAAAAAGGTAGAAAAATCGACCTACGAATCTATAATTAAATAGGTTAAACTAGGGTTTTGCCCAGTACTACAGATCAAGGTTCAAAAAATCCAACTACGGGGTTCGAACAACCCCATTTCTAATCCAAGATTTTTTCGACCTCATCCAATGGCCTCAAACTATAGGCCGGGTTAGCATCTAGTGCAGTATGTGTGAGAATGTATGCACTATGTGTGCTATAACTTGTGTGTCTTTCAAATTTGAATAAGTTTGAAATATTTGAAATGGGGCTTTTGGCTTAAACGTTTGAAACCCAAAACGACTTCTCCTCATGCTAGACTTCATAAGACCGAGTTTAGGGTTAGGGGTAGATACATGATTTGTCTGGTTTGAATATGTCTAAACCTTGTTTATCAACTTGAATGCTTACTATATGACATAAGAAGACCATGTGCTTTTGTTTTTCATTTTTCTATTTTTTAAGAATTTTATGCACATTTGATTCTGGTCAAATCCTAGGTTCAACCAAGATTTAAACAAGTTTCAAGCATGAAAATGAAAACGTAATCCAAGATCCTTCTTAATTAGTCACTCTAAAATATATGAAGCTTTTGGGACGTACTTGAAATTTCCATGTTTGAAACCCAAAACCAATTCTCTTCATGATTGACTTCATAAGACAGAGTTTAGGGGTAGGGGTAGATATACACATGATTTTTCTGGTTTGAATATGTCTAGACCTTGTTTATCAACTTGAGTGTTTACTATATGACATAATTAAGAAGGCTATGTGCTTTGGTTTTTCATTCTTTAGATTTTTTGTCTGAATAATTTTTATGCCCATTTGAATCTTGGTCAAATCCTAGGTTTGACCAAGATTTAAATAAGTTTAAAACATGGAAATGAAAAGGTAAAAGCATCGATCCTTCTTAGTCGCTCTAAAATGAAGCTGAATTTTGGGAGGTTTTTGAAATTTCCATGTTTGAAACCTAAAACCACTTATCTTCATGCTTGACTTCGTCATAAGACAGAGTTTAGGGGTTTTAATTAGGGGGTAGATACATGATTTGTCTAGCTAGTTTGAATATGTCTAGACCTTGTTTATCAACTTGAATGCTTACTAGCTATATGACATAAGAGGACTATGTGCATTGGTATTTCATTTTTTGATTTTTATGCCCATTTGAGAATCTTGGTAAAATCCTAGGTTTGTTGAGCAAGATTTAAACAAGTTTAACATGTGAAAATGATAAGGTAATTAAGTCTGGATCTTTCTCTTAGTAAAAAATGAAGCTTTTGGGAGGTTCTTGAATTTACCAAAACCCAAAACCACCGTACTTCTTCATGCTTGACTTCATAAGACAGAGTTTAGGGTTAGGGGTAGATACATGATTTTTCTGGTTTGAATATGTCTAGACCATGTTTATCAACTTGAATGCTTACTATATGACATAAGAAGGCTATGTGCTTTGGTTTTTCATTCTTTCGATTTTTTTCTGAATTTTTATGCCCATTTGAATCTTGGTCAAATCCTAGGTTCGACCAAGATTTAAACAAGTTTAAAACATGACAATGAAAAGGTAATTAATCATGGATCCTTCTTAATTAACCAGCCAGTCTAATTAAAATGAAGCTTTTTGGGAGGTTTTTGAAATTTCCATGTTTGAAACCCAAAACCACACTTCTCTGCTTCATGCTTGACTTCATATATAATTAAGACAAAGTTTAGGGTTAGGGGGTACATGATTTGTCTGGTTTGAATATGTCTAGACCTTGTTTATCAACTTTTGAATGCTTACTATATATATGTATGTGACATAAGAAAACTATGTGCTTTGGTTTTTCATTTTTCTGATTTTTTTGGAATTTTGATGCACATTTGAATCTTGGTCAAATCCTAGGTTTGACCAAGATTTAAACAAGTATAGAACATGGAAATGAAAATGGAAGCCTGTATCCTTCTTAGTCACCCTAAAATGAAGTTTTTGGGAGGTTTTTGAAATTTCCATGTTTGAAACCCAAAACCACTTATCTTCATGCTTGACTTCGTCATAAGACAGAGTTTAGGGGTTAGGGGGTAGATACATGATTTGTCTAGCTAGTTTGAATATGTCCAGACCTTGTTTATCAACTTTAATGCTTACTATATGACATATAAGAAGACTATGTGCGCTTTGGTTTTTCATTTTTATGTTTTTTTTATTTTATGCCCATTTGAATCTTGGTCAAATCCTAGAGATTGACTTCATAATACAGAGTTTAGGGTTAGGGGTAGATATACACATGATTTTTCTGGTTTGAATATGTCTAGACCTTATTTATCAACTTGAGTGTTTACTATATGACATAATTAAGAAGGCTATGTGCTTTGGTTTTTCATTCTTTAGATTTTTTGTCTGAATTTTTATGCCCATTTGAATCTTGGTCAAATCCTAGGTTTGACCAAGATTTAAATAAGTTTAAAACATGGAAATGAAAAGGTAAAAGCATCGATCCTTCTTAGTCGCTCTAAAATGAAGCTGAATTTTGGGAGGTTTTTGAAATTTCCATGTTTGAAACCCAAAACCACTTCTCTTCATGCTTGACTTCATAAGACGAAGTAGGGACGATAGGGGGTAGATACATGATTTGTCTGGTTAATTTGGATATATCTAGACCTTGTTTATCAACTTGAATGCTTATGATATGACATAAGAACACTATGTGCTTTTTTTTATTTTTTTGTGCCCATTTGAATCTTGGTCAAATCCTAGGTTTGACCAAGATTTAAACAAGTATAGAACATGAAAATGAAAAGGGAAGCCTGTATCCTTCTTACTCACCCTAAAATGAAGTTTTGGGAGGTTTTTGAAATGTCCATGTTTGAAACCCAAAACCACTTCTCTTCATTCTTGACTTCTTAAGACATAGTTTAGGGGTTAGCGGGTAGATACATGATTAGTATGGTTTGAATATGTCTAGACCTTGTTTATCAACTTTAATGCTTACTACATGACATAAGAAGACTATGTGCTTTGGTTTTTCATTTTTCTGTTTTTTTTTTGAATTTTCTGCCAATTTTGTTTGACCAAGATTTAGACAAGTTTTACACGTGAAAACGAATAAGTAAGCCTGGATCCTTCTTAGTCACTCCAAAATGTACCAATTGATAGGTGCGTTAACTTTGCTTCATGGAAAAAATAATGTCATGTAAATGAGTTAACTTGGATTTCCTACCCTTGAATCCATAGGAAACTTTGTTCTAATGCACTATAATAATCAACCGAGTTTTTACACCAACAGGTCTGTCACTTACGTGTGGTGCCCATGCGTGAGGTCCCACACTTCAGTGAGCACAAGTCACGTGCAATAGGTACGCAAACTCCCAGCCATTTTCTTTGTCAAGAGAAGACGCATCAGGATGCGTATTGGAAGTCTGTGGGTCCTTCTGGATCCTTCGGTCGTCCCTCTAAAAAAAAAAAATCTCTCTCATTCTCGGCCTCGCTCGACTCGCTCGCTCGCTCGCTCGCACCTCCTGCTCACTGACAAACCCTGCACAAAAGTCAACATCATCACCCGAAAAAGGGGAGACACCATAATTCTCTCCCTTCTTCTCTCCTTCCGAGTGATCCCTCTTCCTCCGAGTTTCACTCGACGGGCAAACACACATGTGCTGCATAGTAATAATAAAAAGGTAGAAAAATCGACCTACGAATCTATAATTAAATAGGTTAAACTAGGGTTTTGCCCAGTACTACAGATCAAGGTTCAAAAAATCCAACTACGGGGTTCGAACAACCCCATTTCTAATCCAAGATTTTTTTCGACCTCATCCAATGGCCTCAAACTATAGGCCGGGTTAGCATCTAGTGCAGTATGTGTGAGAATGTATGCACTATGTGTGCTATAACTTGTGTGTCTTTCAAATTTGAATAAGTTTGAAATATTTGAAATGGGGCTTTTGGCTTAAACGTTTGAAACCCAAAACGACTTCTCCTCATGCT
The DNA here is from genome assembly GCA_030979885.1 of Lolium multiflorum. Classification (NCBI taxonomy): domain Eukaryota; kingdom Viridiplantae; phylum Streptophyta; class Magnoliopsida; order Poales; family Poaceae; genus Lolium; species Lolium multiflorum. The sequence continues at coordinate 333,609,943 of CM061750.1, forward strand.
AGACTTCATAAGACCGAGTTTAGGGTTAGGGGGTAGATACATGATTTGTCTGGTTTGAATATGTCTAAACCTTGTTTATCAACTTGAATGCTTACTATATGACATAAGAAGACCATGTGCTTTTGTTTTTCATTTTTCTATTTTTTTAAGAATTTTATGCACATTTGATTCTGGTCAAATCCTAGGTTCAACCAAGATTTAAACAAGTTTCAAGCATGAAAATGAAAACGTAATCCAAGATCCTTCTTAATTAGTCACTCTAAAATATATGAAGCTTTTGGGACGTACTTGAAATTTCCATGTTTGAAACCCAAAACCAATTCTCTTCATGATTGACTTCATAAGACAGAGTTTAGGGGTAGGGGTAGATATACACATGATTTTTCTGGTTTGAATATGTCTAGACCTTGTTTATCAACTTGAGTGTTTACTATATGACATAATTAAGAAGGCTATGTGCTTTGGTTTTTCATTCTTTAGATTTTTTGTCTGAATAATTTTTATGCCCATTTGAATCTTGGTCAAATCCTAGGTTTGACCAAGATTTAAATAAGTTTAAAACATGGAAATGAAAAGGTAAAAGCATCGATCCTTCTTAGTCGCTCTAAAATGAAGCTGAATTTTGGGAGGTTTTTGAAATTTCCATGTTTGAAACCTAAAACCACTTATCTTCATGCTTGACTTCGTCATAAGACAGAGTTTAGGGGTTTTAATTAGGGGGTAGATACATGATTTGTCTAGCTAGTTTGAATATGTCTAGACCTTGTTTATCAACTTGAATGCTTACTAGCTATATGACATAAGAGGACTATGTGCATTGGTATTTCATTTTTTGATTTTTATGCCCATTTGAGAATCTTGGTAAAATCCTAGGTTTGTTGAGCAAGATTTAAACAAGTTTAACATGTGAAAATGATAAGGTAATTAAGTCTGGATCTTTCTCTTAGTAACTCTAAAATGAAGCTTTTGGGAGGTTCTTGAATTTACCATGTTTGAAACCCAAAACCACCGTACTTCTTTTCATGCTTGACTTCATAAGACAGAGTTTAGGGTTAGGGGTAGATACATGATTTTTCTGGTTTGAATATGTCTAGACCATGTTTATCAACTTGAATGCTTACTATATGACATAAGAAGGCTATGTGCTTTGGTTTTTCATTCTTTCGATTTTTTTCTGAATTTTTATGCCCATTTGAATCTTGGTCAAATCCTAGGTTCGACCAAGATTTAAACAAGTTTAAAACATGACAATGAAAAGGTAATTAATCATGGATCCTTCTTAATTAACCAGCCAGTCTAATTAAAATGAAGCTTTTTGGGAGGTTTTTGAAATTTCCATGTTTGAAACCCAAAACCACACTTCTCTGCTTCATGCTTGACTTCATATATAATTAAGACAAAGTTTAGGGTTAGGGGGTACATGATTTGTCTGGTTTGAATATGTCTAGACCTTGTTTATCAACTTTTGAATGCTTACTATATATATGTATGTGACATAAGAAAACTATGTGCTTTGGTTTTTCATTTTTCTGATTTTTTTGGAATTTTGATGCACATTTGAATCTTGGTCAAATCCTAGGTTTGACCAAGATTTAAACAAGTATAGAACATGGAAATGAAAATGGAAGCCTGTATCCTTCTTAGTCACCCTAAAATGAAGTTTTTGGGAGGTTTTTGAAATTTCCATGTTTGAAACCCAAAACCACTTATCTTCATGCTTGACTTCATAAGACAGAGTTTAGGGGTTAGGGGGTAGATACATGATTTGTCTAGCTAGTTTGAATATGTCCAGACCTTGTTTATCAACTTTAATGCTTACTATATGACATATAAGAAGACTATGTGCGCTTTGGTTTTTCATTTTTATGTTTTTTTATTTTATGCCCATTTGAATCTTGGTCAAATCCTAGAGATTGACTTCATAATACAGAGTTTAGGGTTAGGGGTAGATATACACATGATTTTTCTGGTTTGAATATGTCTAGACCTTATTTATCAACTTGAGTGTTTACTATATGACATAATTAAGAAGGCTATGTGCTTTGGTTTTTCATTCTTTAGATTTTTTGTCTGAATTTTTATGCCCATTTGAATCTTGGTCAAATCCTAGGTTTGACCAAGATTTAAATAAGTTTAAAACATGGAAATGAAAAGGTAAAAGCATCGATCCTTCTTAGTCGCTCTAAAATGAAGCTGAATTTTGGGAGGTTTTTGAAATTTCCATGTTTGAAACCCAAAACCACTTCTCTTCATGCTTGACTTCATAAGACGAAGTAGGGACGATAGGGGGTAGATACATGATTTGTCTGGTTAATTTGGATATATCTAGACCTTGTTTATCAACTTGAATGCTTATGATATGACATAAGAACACTATGTGCTTTTTTTTATTTTTTTTGTGCCCATTTGAATCTTGGTCAAATCCTAGGTTTGACCAAGATTTAAACAAGTATAGAACATGAAAATGAAAAGGGAAGCCTGTATCCTTCTTACTCACCCTAAAATGAAGTTTTGGGAGGTTTTTGAAATGTCCATGTTTGAAACCCAAAACCACTTCTCTTCATTCTTGACTTCTTAAGACATAGTTTAGGGGTTAGCGGGTAGATACATGATTAGTATGGTTTGAATATGTCTAGACCTTGTTTATCAACTTTAATGCTTACTACATGACATAAGAAGACTATGTGCTTTGGTTTTTCATTTTTCTGTTTTTTTTTGAATTTTCTGCCAATTTTGTTTGACCAAGATTTAGACAAGTTTTACACGTGAAAACGAATAAGTAAGCCTGGATCCTTCTTAGTCACTCCAAAATGTACCAATTGATAGGTGCGTTAACTTTGCTTCATGGAAAAAATAATGTCATGTAAATGAGTTAACTTGGATTTCCTACCCTTGAATCCATAGGAAACTTTGTTCTAATGCACTATAATAATCAACCGAGTTTTTACACCAACAGGTCTGTCACTTACGTGTGGTGCCCATGCGTGAGGTCCCACACTTCAGTGAGCACAAGTCACGTGCAATAGGTACGCAAACTCCCAGCCATTTTCTTTGTCAAGAGAAAGACGCATCAGGATGCGTATTGGAAGTCTGTGGGTCCTTCTGGATCCTTCGGTCGTCCCTCTAAAAAAAAAAAATCTCTCTCATTCTCGGCCTCGCTCGCTCGCTCGCTCGCTCGCACCTCCTGCTCACTGACAAACCCTGCACAAAAGTCAACATCATCACCCGAAAAAGGGGAGACACCATAATTCTCTCCCTTCTTCTCTCCTTCCGAGTGATCCCTCTTCCTCCGAGTTTCACTCGACGGGCAAACACACATGTGCTGCATAGTAATAATAAAAAGGTAGAAAAATCGACCTACGAATCTATAATTAAATAGGTTAAACTAGGGTTTTGCCCAGTACTACAGATCAAGGTTCAAAAAATCCAACTACGGGGTTCGAACAACCCCATTTCTAATCCAAGATTTTTTCGACCTCATCCAATGGCCTCAAACTATAGGCCGGGTTAGCATCTAGTGCAGTATGTGTGAGAATGTATGCACTATGTGTGCTATAACTTGTGTGTCTTTCAAATTTGAATAAGTTTGAAATATTTGAAATGGGGCTTTTGGCTTAAACGTTTGAAACCCAAAACGACTTCTCCTCATGCTAGACTTCATAAGACCGAGTTTAGGGTTAGGGGGTAGATACATGATTTGTCTGGTTTGAATATGTCTAAACCTTGTTTATCAACTTGAATGCTTACTATATGACATAAGAAGACCATGTGCTTTTGTTTTTCATTTTTCTATTTTTTTAAGAATTTTATGCACATTTGATTCTGGTCAAATCCTAGGTTCAACCAAGATTTAAACAAGTTTCAAGCATGAAAATGAAAACGTAATCCAAGATCCTTCTTAATTAGTCACTCTAAAATATATGAAGCTTTTGGGACGTACTTGAAATTTCCATGTTTGAAACCCAAAACCAATTCTCTTCATGATTGACTTCATAAGACAGAGTTTAGGGGTAGGGGTAGATATACACATGATTTTTCTGGTTTGAATATGTCTAGACCTTGTTTATCAACTTGAGTGTTTACTATATGACATAATTAAGAAGGCTATGTGCTTTGGTTTTTCATTCTTTAGATTTTTTGTCTGAATAATTTTTATGCCCATTTGAATCTTGGTCAAATCCTAGGTTTGACCAAGATTTAAATAAGTTTAAAACATGGAAATGAAAAGGTAAAAGCATCGATCCTTCTTAGTCGCTCTAAAATGAAGCTGAATTTTGGGAGGTTTTTGAAATTTCCATGTTTGAAACCTAAAACCACTTATCTTCATGCTTGACTTCGTCATAAGACAGAGTTTAGGGGTTTTAATTAGGGGGTAGATACATGATTTGTCTAGCTAGTTTGAATATGTCTAGACCTTGTTTATCAACTTGAATGCTTACTAGCTATATGACATAAGAGGACTATGTGCATTGGTATTTCATTTTTTGATTTTTATGCCCATTTGAGAATCTTGGTAAAATCCTAGGTTTGTTGAGCAAGATTTAAACAAGTTTAACATGTGAAAATGATAAGGTAATTAAGTCTGGATCTTTCTCTTAGTAACTCTAAAATGAAGCTTTTGGGAGGTTCTTGAATTTACCATGTTTGAAACCCAAAACCACCGTACTGCTTGACTTCATAAGACAGAGTTTAGGGTTAGGGGTAGATACATGATTTTTCTGGTTTGAATATGTCTAGACCATGTTTATCAACTTGAATGCTTACTATATGACATAAGAAGGCTATGTGCTTTGGTTTTTCATTCTTTCGATTTTTTTCTGAATTTTTATGCCCATTTGAATCTTGGTCAAATCCTAGGTTCGACCAAGATTTAAACAAGTTTAAAACATGACAATGAAAAGGTAATTAATCATGGATCCTTCTTAATTAACCAGCCAGTCTAATTAAAATGAAGCTTTTTGGGAGGTTTTTGAAATTTCCATGTTTGAAACCCAAAACCACACTTCTCTGCTTCATGCTTGACTTCATATATAATTAAGACAAAGTTTAGGGTTAGGGGGTACATGATTTGTCTGGTTTGAATATGTCTAGACCTTGTTTATCAACTTTTGAATGCTTACTATATATATGTATGTGACATAAGAAAACTATGTGCTTTGGTTTTTCATTTTTCTGATTTTTTTGGAATTTTGATGCACATTTGAATCTTGGTCAAATCCTAGGTTTGACCAAGATTTAAACAAGTATAGAACATGGAAATGAAAATGGAAGCCTGTATCCTTCTTAGTCACCCTAAAATGAAGTTTTTGGGAGGTTTTTGAAATTTCCATGTTTGAAACCCAAAACCACTTATCTTCATGCTTGACTTCGTCATAAGACAGAGTTTAGGGGTTAGGGGGTAGATACATGATTTGTCTAGCTAGTTTGAATATGTCCAGACCTTGTTTATCAACTTTAATGCTTACTATATGACATATAAGAAGACTATGTGCGCTTTGGTTTTTCATTTTTATGTTTTTTTTATTTTATGCCCATTTGAATCTTGGTCAAATCCTAGAGATTGACTTCATAATACAGAGTTTAGGGTTAGGGGTAGATATACACATGATTTTTCTGGTTTGAATATGTCTAGACCTTATTTATCAACTTGAGTGTTTACTATATGACATAATTAAGAAGGCTATGTGCTTTGGTTTTTCATTCTTTAGATTTTTTGTCTGAATTTTTATGCCCATTTGAATCTTGGTCAAATCCTAGGTTTGACCAAGATTTAAATAAGTTTAAAACATGGAAATGAAAAGGTAAAAGCATCGATCCTTCTTAGTCGCTCTAAAATGAAGCTGAATTTTGGGAGGTTTTTGAAATTTCCATGTTTGAAACCCAAAACCACTTCTCTTCATGCTTGACTTCATAAGACGAAGTAGGGACGATAGGGGGTAGATACATGATTTGTCTGGTTAATTTGGATATATCTAGACCTTGTTTATCAACTTGAATGCTTATGATATGACATAAGAACACTATGTGCTTTTTTTTATTTTTTTGTGCCCATTTGAATCTTGGTCAAATCCTAGGTTTGACCAAGATTTAAACAAGTATAGAACATGAAAATGAAAAGGGAAGCCTGTATCCTTCTTACTCACCCTAAAATGAAGTTTTGGGAGGTTTTTGAAATGTCCATGTTTGAAACCCAAAACCACTTCTCTTCATTCTTGACTTCTTAAGACATAGTTTAGGGGTTAGCGGGTAGATACATGATTAGTATGGTTTGAATATGTCTAGACCTTGTTTATCAACTTTAATGCTTACTACATGACATAAGAAGACTATGTGCTTTGGTTTTTCATTTTTCTGTTTTTTTTTTTGAATTTTCTGCCAATTTTGTTTGACCAAGATTTAGACAAGTTTTACACGTGAAAACGAATAAGTAAGCCTGGATCCTTCTTAGTCACTCCAAAATGTACCAATTGATAGGTGCGTTAACTTTGCTTCATGGAAAAAATAATGTCATGTAAATGAGTTAACTTGGATTTCCTACCCTTGAATCCATAGGAAACTTTGTTCTAATGCACTATAATAATCAACCGAGTTTTTACACCAACAGGTCTGTCACTTACGTGTGGTGCCCATGCGTGAGGTCCCACACTTCAGTGAGCACAAGTCACGTGCAATAGGTACGCAAACTCCCAGCCATTTTCTTTGTCAAGAGAAAGACGCATCAGGATGCGTATTGGAAGTCTGTGGGTCCTTCTGGATCCTTCGGTCGTCCCTCTAAAAAAAAAAAATCTCTCTCATTCTCTCGGCCTCGCTCGCTCGCTCGCTCGCTCGCTCGCACCTCCTGCTCACTGACAAACCCTGCACAAAAGTCAACATCATCACCCGAAAAAGGGGAGACACCATAATTCTCTCCCTTCTTCTCTCCTTCCGAGTGATCCCTCTTCCTCCGAGTTTCACTCGACGGGCAAACACACATGTGCTGCATAGTAATAATAAAAAGGTAGAAAAATCGACCTACGAATCTATAATTAAATAGGTTAAACTAGGGTTTTGCCCAGTACTACAGATCAAGGTTCAAAAAATCCAACTACGGGGTTCGAACAACCCCATTTCTAATCCAAGATTTTTTCGACCTCATCCAATGGCCTCAAACTATAGGCCGGGTTAGCATCTAGTGCAGTATGTGTGAGAATGTATGCACTATGTGTGCTATAACTTGTGTGTCTTTCAAATTTGAATAAGTTTGAAATATTTGAAATGGGGCTTTTGGCTTAAACGTTTGAAACCCAAAACGACTTCTCCTCATGCTAGACTTCATAAGACCGAGTTTAGGGTTAGGGGGTAGATACATGATTTGTCTGGTTTGAATATGTCTAAACCTTGTTTATCAACTTGAATGCTTACTATATGACATAAGAAGACCATGTGCTTTTGTTTTTCATTTTTCTATTTTTTTAAGAATTTTATGCACATTTGATTCTGGTCAAATCCTAGGTTCAACCAAGATTTAAACAAGTTTCAAGCATGAAAATGAAAACGTAATCCAAGATCCTTCTTAATTAGTCACTCTAAAATATATGAAGCTTTTGGGACGTACTTGAAATTTCCATGTTTGAAACCCAAAACCAATTCTCTTCATGATTGACTTCATAAGACAGAGTTTAGGGGTAGGGGTAGATATACACATGATTTTTCTGGTTTGAATATGTCTAGACCTTGTTTATCAACTTGAGTGTTTACTATATGACATAATTAAGAAGGCTATGTGCTTTGGTTTTTCATTCTTTAGATTTTTTGTCTGAATAATTTTTATGCCCATTTGAATCTTGGTCAAATCCTAGGTTTGACCAAGATTTAAATAAGTTTAAAACATGGAAATGAAAAGGTAAAAGCATCGATCCTTCTTAGTCGCTCTAAAATGAAGCTGAATTTTGGGAGGTTTTTGAAATTTCCATGTTTGAAACCTAAAACCACTTATCTTCATGCTTGACTTCGTCATAAGACAGAGTTTAGGGGTTTTAATTAGGGGGTAGATACATGATTTGTCTAGCTAGTTTGAATATGTCTAGACCTTGTTTATCAACTTGAATGCTTACTAGCTATATGACATAAGAGGACTATGTGCATTGGTATTTCATTTTTTGATTTTTATGCCCATTTGAGAATCTTGGTAAAATCCTAGGTTTGTTGAGCAAGATTTAAACAAGTTTAACATGTGAAAATGATAAGGTAATTAAGTCTGGATCTTTCTCTTAGTAACTCTAAAATGAAGCTTTTGGGAGGTTCTTGAATTTACCATGTTTGAAACCCAAAACCACCGTACTTCTTTTCATGCTTGACTTCATAAGACAGAGTTTAGGGTTAGGGGTAGATACATGATTTTTCTGGTTTGAATATGTCTAGACCATGTTTATCAACTTGAATGCTTACTATATGACATAAGAAGGCTATGTGCTTTGGTTTTTCATTCTTTCGATTTTTTCTGAATTTTTATGCCCATTTGAATCTTGGTCAAATCCTAGGTTCGACCAAGATTTAAACAAGTTTAAAACATGACAATGAAAAGGTAATTAATCATGGATCCTTCTTAATTAACCAGCCAGTCTAATTAAAATGAAGCTTTTTGGGAGGTTTTTGAAATTTCCATGTTTGAAACCCAAAACCACACTTCTCTGCTTCATGCTTGACTTCATATATAATTAAGACAAAGTTTAGGGTTAGGGGGTACATGATTTGTCTGGTTTGAATATGTCTAGACCTTGTTTATCAACTTTTGAATGCTTACTATATATATGTATGTGACATAAGAAAACTATGTGCTTTGGTTTTTCATTTTTCTGATTTTTTTGGAATTTTGATGCACATTTGAATCTTGGTCAAATCCTAGGTTTGACCAAGATTTAAACAAGTATAGAACATGGAAATGAAAATGGAAGCCTGTATCCTTCTTAGTCACCCTAAAATGAAGTTTTTGGGAGGTTTTTGAAATTTCCATGTTTGAAACCCAAAACCACTTATCTTCATGCTTGACTTCGTCATAAGACAGAGTTTAGGGGTTAGGGGGTAGATACATGATTTGTCTAGCTAGTTTGAATATGTCCAGACCTTGTTTATCAACTTTAATGCTTACTATATGACATATAAGAAGACTATGTGCGCTTTGGTTTTTCATTTTTATGTTTTTTTTTATTTTATGCCCATTTGAATCTTGGTCAAATCCTAGAGATTGACTTCATAATACAGAGTTTAGGGTTAGGGGTAGATATACACATGATTTTTCTGGTTTGAATATGTCTAGACCTTATTTATCAACTTGAGTGTTTACTATATGACATAATTAAGAAGGCTATGTGCTTTGGTTTTTCATTCTTTAGATTTTTTGTCTGAATTTTTATGCCCATTTGAATCTTGGTCAAATCCTAGGTTTGACCAAGATTTAAATAAGTTTAAAACATGGAAATGAAAAGGTAAAAGCATCGATCCTTCTTAGTCGCTCTAAAATGAAGCTGAATTTTGGGAGGTTTTTGAAATTTCCATGTTTGAAACCCAAAACCACTTCTCTTCATGCTTGACTTCATAAGACGAAGTAGGGACGATAGGGGGTAGATACATGATTTGTCTGGTTAATTTGGATATATCTAGACCTTGTTTATCAACTTGAATGCTTATGATATGACATAAGAACACTATGTGCTTTTTTTTATTTTTTTTGTGCCCATTTGAATCTTGGTCAAATCCTAGGTTTGACCAAGATTTAAACAAGTATAGAACATGAAAATGAAAAGGGAAGCCTGTATCCTTCTTACTCACCCTAAAATGAAGTTTTGGGAGGTTTTTGAAATGTCCATGTTTGAAACCCAAAACCACTTCTCTTCATTCTTGACTTCTTAAGACATAGTTTAGGGGTTAGCGGGTAGATACATGATTAGTATGGTTTGAATATGTCTAGACCTTGTTTATCAACTTTAATGCTTACTACATGACATAAGAAGACTATGTGCTTTGGTTTTTCATTTTTCTGTTTTTTTTTTGAATTTTCTGCCAATTTTGTTTGACCAAGATTTAGACAAGTTTTACACGTGAAAACGAATAAGTAAGCCTGGATCCTTCTTAGTCACTCCAAAATGTACCAATTGATAGGTGCGTTAACTTTGCTTCATGGAAAAAATAATGTCATGTAAATGAGTTAACTTGGATTTCCTACCCTTGAATCCATAGGAAACTTTGTTCTAATGCACTATAATAATCAACCGAGTTTTTACACCAACAGGTCTGTCACTTACGTGTGGTGCCCATGCGTGAGGTCCCACACTTCAGTGAGCACAAGTCACGTGCAATAGGTACGCAAACTCCCAGCCATTTTCTTTGTCAAGAGAAAGACGCATCAGGATGCGTATTGGAAGTCTGTGGGTCCTTCTGGATCCTTCGGTCGTCCCTCTAAAAAAAAAAAATCTCTCTCATTCTCGGCCTCGCTCGACTCGCTCGCTCGCTCGCTCGCTCGCACCTCCTGCTCACTGACAAACCCTGCACAAAAGTCAACATCATCACCCGAAAAAGGGGAGACACCATAATTCTCTCCCTTCTTCTCTCCTTCCGAGTGATCCCTCTTCCTCCGAGTTTCACTCGACGGGCAAACACACATGTGCTGCATAGTAATAATAAAAAGGTAGAAAAATCGACCTACGAATCTATAATTAAATAGGTTAAACTAGGGTTTTGCCCAGTACTACAGATCAAGGTTCAAAAAATCCAACTACGGGGTTCGAACAACCCCATTTCTAATCCAAGATTTTTTCGACCTCATCCAATGGCCTCAAACTATAGGCCGGGTTAGCATCTAGTGCAGTATGTGTGAGAATGTATGCACTATGTGTGCTATAACTTGTGTGTCTTTCAAATTTGAACCAAATTTGAATAAGTTTGAAATATTTGAAATGGGGCTTTTGGCTTAAACGTTTGAAACCCAAAACGACTTCTCCTCATGCTAGACTTCATAAGACCGAGTTTAGGGTCGATAGGGGGTAGATACATGATTTGTCTGGTTTGAATATGTATAAACCTTGTTTATCAACTTGAATGCTTACTATATGACATAAGAAAACTATGTGCTTTGGTTTTTCATTTTTCTGATTTTTTTATTTTGATGCCCATTTGAATCTTGTCAAATCCTAGATTTGACCAAGATAATGTAAACAAGTTTAAAACATGAAAATGAAAAGGGAAGCATGTATCGTTCTTAGTCACTCTAAAATGAAGTTTTTGGGAGGTTTTTGAAATTTCCATGTAGGAAACCCAAAACCACTTCTCTTCATGATTGACTTCATAAGACAGAGTTTAGGGTTAGGGGTAGATATATTTATGATTTTCCTAGGTTTGACCAAGATTTAAACAAGTTTAAAACATGAATATGAAAAGTAAGCATGTATCCTTCTTAGTCACTCCAAAATGAAGCTCTTAATTAGGAGGGTTTTTGAAATTTCCATGTTTGAAACCAAAAACCACTTATCTTCACCATGCATGCTTGACTTTATAAGACAGAGTTTAGGGTTAGGGGTAGATACATGATTTTCAGGTTTAATATGTCTATACCTTGTTTATCAACTTAATTGATTGCGCGCATACTATATGACATAAGAAGATCTTGGTATTCATTTTTTTTGAATTTTTATGCCCATTTGAATCTTGGTCAAATCCTAGGTTTGACCAAGATTTGAACAAGTTTAAAACATGAATATGAAAAGGTAAGCATGTATGCTTCTTAGTCACTCCAAAATGAAGCTCTTGGAAGGGTATTTGAAATTTCCATGTTTGAAACCAAAAACCACATCTCTTCATGCTTGACTTCATAAGACAAAGTTTAGGGTTAGGGGTAGATACATGATTTGTATGGTTTGAATATGTCTAGACCTTGTGTTTATCAACTTTAATGCTTACTATATGACATAAGAAGATTATGTGCTTTGGTTTTTCATTTTTCTATTTTTAATGCCCATTTGAATCTTGGTCAAATCATAGGTTTGACCAAGATTTGAACAAGTTTAAATCATGAATATGCAAAATTAAGCATCTATATATCCTTCTTAGTCACTCCAAAATGTAGCTCTTGGGATGGTTTTTGAAATTTCCATGTTTGAAACCTAAAACCACTTCTCTTCATGCATGCTTGACTTCATAAAGATAGAGTTTAGGGTTAGGGGTAGATATATACATGATTTTCTGGTTTGAATATGTCTAGACCTTGTTTATCAACTTGAATGCTTACTATATGACATGCAAAGACTTGCTTTGGTTTTTGATTTTGTTTTTGAATTTTTATGCCCATTTAAATCTTGGTCAAATCCTAGGTTTGACCACGACTTAAACAAGTTTAAAACATGAATATGTAAAAGTAAGCATGTATCCTTCTTAGTCACTCCAAAATGAAGCTCTTAATTAGGAGGGTTTTTGAAATTTCCATGTTTGAAACCAAAAACCACTTATCTTCACCATGCATGCTTGACTTTATAAGACAGAGTTTAGGGTTAGGGGTAGATACATGCATGATTTTTTAGGTTTAATATGTCTAGACCTTGTTTATCAACTTAAGTGAATGCGCACATACTATATGACATAAGAAGACCTTGGTATTCATTTTATTTGAATTTTTATGCCCATTTGAATCTTTGTCAAATCCTAGGTTTGACCAAGATTTGAACAAGTTTAAAACATGAATATATATGAAAAGGTAAGCATGTATGCTTCTTAGTCACTCCAAAATGAAGCTCTTGGAAGGGGTTTTTGAAATTTCCATGTTTGAAACCAAAAACCACATCTCTTCATGCTTGACTTCATAAGACAGAGTTTAGGGTTAGGGGTAGCCACATACATGTTTTTTTTGGTTTGAATATGTCTAGACCTTGTTTATCAACTTAATTGTATGCTTATTATATGACATAAGAAGACTATGTGCATTGGGTTTTCATTTTTTTATCCCCATTTGTTGAATCTTGGTCAAATCCTAGGTTGGACCAAGATTTAAACAAGTTTAAAACATGAATAATATGAAACGTAACCTGCATCGATCCTTCTTAGTCACTCCAAAATGAAGCTCGTGGGAGGTTTTTGAAATTTCCATGATTTTTCTGGTTTGAATATGTCTAGACCTTGTTTATCAACTTGAATGCTTACTATATGACATACACAGACTATGTGCTTTGTTTTTTTTTGAATTCTTATGCCCATTTGAATCTTGGTCAAATCCTAGGTTTGACCAAGATTTGAACAAGTTTAAAACATGAATATAAAAAAGTAAGCATGTATGCTTCTTAGTCACTCCAAAATGAAGCTCTTGGGAGGGTTTTCGAAATTTCCATGTTTGAAACCAAAAACCACATCTCTTCATGCTTGACTTCATAAGACAGAGTTTAGGGTTAGGGGGTAGATACATGATTTTTCTGGTTCGAATATGTCTAGACCTTGTTTATCAACTTAATTGAATGCTTACTATATGACATAGGAAGACTATGTGCCTTGGTTTTTCATTTATTTTGATTTATTTTGAATTTTATGCCTATTTTTATGCCCATTTAAACAAGTTTAAATCATGAATATGAAAAATTAGTCACTCCAAAATGTAGCTCTTGAGAGGGTTTTTGAAATTTCCATGTTTGAAACCAAAAACCACTTCTCTTCATGCATGCTTGACTTCATAAAGACAGAGTTTAGGGTTTGGGGTAGACAGCACGCGCCGACGCGTGGACGAAATTTATTCTCTGTCCCCCTGACATGCACTTGCCAGTGTCTTCAACAGTCTGACACGAACAGTGAAGCTTTTATGGAGCCCAGCGGAGAGGGGCTCCATTTCTCGAGCGGTAGCGAGGTGACATGCGGCCTAAATCCAAATTTAAACATTGCGAAAAAAATCTGAAACAAATCATGCACGTTCACAGCTCATATTAAGATAACCCCTAAAAATTTCAGATCAAAATTCGAAACATACATCGAGAAACAAAAAAGAGAAACTCAGATGGGAATAGTCTACAGAGAAACTCAGATTTGAATTCGGGAACTATTCATGACAGATTTCTCTTTTTTGTTTCTCGATGTATGTTAGTGGCAGTTAATATGGACCGGAGGAAGTACTAATAATATGAGGCATATTTTTGAGCTGGCCCTGTTTAGTAGAGTTTACATTTGAGAGTTACATCTTTCTACCACCATTATTTTTGATTTAGCTTGTCTTTTTTTGCCCACCATTTTATCGAGCAGGGTTAATGCAAGATCCATAGCAAACTAGCTTGTCATGACATTTTGTTGGCGGAGTGCATCTTCTCATGGCGAGCTAGCGACTTTGCCTACTAGAGTTTTTTTTGTTGAACTACATTTTTTGGATTTTCCCATTTTATTTGTGCACAAGCTATGAGCCGCCCGCAATTCAGCACCATATATTGGCGGGATTTTCTAGTTCAGCACCATAAATTAGCAGGATGCTATCTTCCTACCTCGCTTTCATTTCCCCTATATCCAGCCCCACCCACGGACAAGCAAGGGCCTCTCTCCCTACCTCGCACCTAGTCCGTCTCGCTCCCTCTCAGTCCTCCATCCGTAGCCGACATCCACCGCACCGGAGCCAGCTCAGCGACGCCGTCAACCACACTCCGTCCGCTTCGTCGGATCTGCTTCCCCGACTCACTGGTTCATCTTACCGGCCGGCGAGATCGGTACACAAAGCGCCACCATGATCCACCGAACCAAACCGAACGGCCAACGCGCCACCTCCCCAGTCGACCAAGGTTGAACACTTTGTCCGGCAGCTTTTGTTATGTACTCCGTATTTGATTTCCGAGACTAGTTTATTGCTTGCTTCCACTGCTTGTTATTAGCATCTGTTTTTTTTGTAATGCCTGCTAGATATTCCCCTCGAGAATGCCTACGAAGAATCTCGGAGGCAAAATATCTTGCAGAATATGATAATTGCAGCCAAGCTCGGCATACTGTGGAATGGGACAAAATCACCGCACCCCAAGTCGTTGCCGAGATTTTTCAAACGTGTGATGTGCCGCCAAAAGGACGATTCCGTGGGGCAGCTGCTGAAGAAGGTATTTAGCCGCACTGCTCAAATTTCATATGTCTTGTTTGCTGATTGATTTGATGAACTTTGATTTGCAGCAGCTAGCCACTGCTCATGTTCCTAACAAAGACAGTGAGCGCGCCAGTGATGCAGACATTGGTAGAAAGGAGGCGGGATTTGGTCCTATTGTTCTAGCAAGCAATCATTTGAGTGGCCGCCTAGGATCAGCACATCTGGATCCTCCTGAGCTCAACATTAAGGAGGTAATTTTATAATAGTGTTTTAAACATGACATAATCTAATGTACTGAAAGAGATCAAACTGTCAACAGGAGTGGAGTGGTATAGATGGTAGAGATATAGATATAGATTTCAGATTTCCTAATTTTTTCTTGAAAATAGGGTCGCCCCGGCCTCTGCATCCAAATGATGCACCCACCCTTTTATTGCAATGTTTTAGACTCCATTTAAGGTTTAGAAACTCATGGGTTGCTGAAAGTGGTGACATGAATCAACCAACATATTTCCTTTTAATCTGCTGATTGATTTTATGCATGGCAAATCGCAGAAGCAAGTGACTGCTCATGTCCCTGCCAAGCAGCATTGTAGCACAGATGTCCAGAGTTCCAGTGATGCAAACGTTTGTAGGAACAAAACAGAAGGATGTGGCACTGGGGAAGCTAAGATTAGGCGTCTTCAAAAGGACTTGGATGTGGCCACTTGGCGGAACAAAGAAATGAACCGAGGATGGAATTCTACAATTCAAGATGGCCTACATGCTGTTGCTGATCTGCAGAAGCTAGTGGCTGGCAACTTGGTTACCGCTTTGGCTGATGCAGATGTCCATGAGATCAACTGGACGATCTTGGAACAGGTGAAAGCACGAGCAGAAACTCTGCACTCATCTTTGCAGGTAGATGATTTTCAAAGGGTGATGCAAGAGCCGCTATATGAATAGATTGTTGTTTTCAGTTGATGATGTCCCTGGTTCTTTTGTTTACTTATGTGCTGGTAGTACTTAGGGGAACTAGCTTGTACAAGTATTTTTTTCCGATAAAGTTGTACAAGTAAATGGCACATGCTTCGCATGTTTGACCAATTAAGTTAAAAAGCTTCACAAAATCCTGCTATCATGTAGGCGGGCTTGCATTGGCTTTCAACCCAAGTGACTATTGACTGCAATCTGTAATATGTACCCCTCTGTTGCACTTAATGGTATCCAAGCCCTTGGGCCCCCCTCCTTTGTTAAAAAAAGATCGAATTCTTATTGCGTCGAAGTTGTTTCACTAAAAAAAAGAGCCCTCACGTGCAAGGCACGTGTATATATACTAGTACTAGTAGAGATGGTACACCTAGACATTAGAGATTTGTTTGTTTTAAAGATATTTTTAATTGTGTACAAGATGGAAAATATAACTTTAGGCTATCCACAATGTTGCTATTGCCAAATCTGATACGATGGTGAATTTGGCTTTGGTGTGAAATATAGCAATAGCTCCACAATGTAGTGGTTCCAAATATTTATAACGTGGGTCCCGCCATCAAGCTAAAACAACTCATAAAGCCAATATGGAACTACTCTCACAATGTAGGGAACTAGTTCCAAATGCCAAAAGTGAAATTTGGCATCGGAGCACCTATTTGCTCCGGTTCCCTGTTTTTCTGGTTTTGGAACTACCTCTACAATGTATGGAACTAGTTCAAAAAGCCAAAAATCAAATATGGAACCACTTTTGGCTACACGTTGTGGATGCTCTTAGCAAATTCCTAGTATTTTTCATGGTCGATGTAAAAAAAGTATTTTTCATGGTTGATGTAAAAAAACAAGTTTTTTTCATGGTCGATGTAAAAAAAGAGAGAAAACATGTCTCATAAAAAGCCTTATGGTTAGCACAATTTTTTTACGGAGTAACTCTTTTTTACATAGCCCAAATTACTATTCGATTTTTCCATTGAAATATTTTATGTGTATAAAGCAAGCGAAGAAGTACACATGCATTTTTCGTTTTATTCTTTTTTGACATTTCAAAATGTATAGAAGATGAATTTCGAAATAAAGAGATCATATGCACCCAAGAACCAACAAGCATATCCCCTTGAACCCGAACATACTCAGGGCCCTTTTGTTGTGCCTTTTTTTTTTTTTTGTTTTTTGGCTTTTGGATTTTGGAAGCCAAAAACAAATATTATATTCTTTTGGCTTCCAAAATCCAAAAGCCAAAAAGCCACAGCAAAAGGGCCCTCAGCTTCAGACTTGGGATTTCGTAGGCTAGGGTTCCACAGTTTTCCAGCAACCAGTAATAATTTCAACTCTGCCCCAAAATTCCCGCCGAAATCCCCCGCTTCCAAAATTCAAAGCGATGTGAAATAAGTACAGTGTCGATCTTATCCCCCCGGACCGCTCAATTCAGACCTATCACCGGCGGCGCCGAACCCCGCATCTCTCTCTCACGCTTCCACCCTGCATGACCCACCGGATCATCTCACACGCCGGCGCCGGCCCACTGTCCCACTCCCACACCAGCACTACTGCCTTCTCATCGGCCACCGTAGTGACCGACGACGTTCCGCCGTCTCCCTTGCTTTTTAGCAAGCCGGAGTAGCTTCCACCTCCCCCACCCCCACCGACGACCACTGTACCATACGAGCTCCTCCGTAGCCGACTTCCACCGCCGCCTTGTCAGCGACAGTCACCATCGCCGGGTTCTCGTATCTTAATCCCCGACTCCTTCCGTCCACCGGACTGGAGAGATGGGCGCTTCCATGGTCGACGGCAGGAAACCAAAGCGTACACGCGCCCACTTCCAAGAAGGTTGATATGGCCGCATTCGTTATGCATGTGATTTCGAAAAGTATTTTTTTGCTTACTTGCACCGCCATCTCATTAGCATTTTTTTTGTAATGCATGCTAGATATTATTGCAATACAGAAGAATGAATTAAAAGAGAAACGGATACGGAATATATGTATAAGATATGCAAGCCGTGTGGGCACAAACATGTGTAACGCTATTGCCTCTAGTGCAAACCTGAACAAAATCGGAGAAGAACCCTTTCCCCTTCCCAAAGATAAAGAACAATGTTATGATTCACAATTTGATCATGCTGAGCCTCTTGGAGAGCTGACTCAGGAAGATGCCTTGCCTGACCATTCTCCTCAACCCCACCAGGTGATTTCTGTGTTTTTTACTTTGAGATATCTGTTTTGCAACTTCCATGTGTTGTATACTTGTATCCTGAATCCCACCAAACATGTTCACATGCCACCTCTAGGTCTCCTTAATGCATCATATATATGTTTCAGCATGCACGTCATCCTTTACTGTTCTTCATTCTATTCCATTTGCATATCATCATATATGGGACTTCTGTAGACTGAAATATCGTTTATGTGTGCTAGGAATCTGCAGCTTCAAGTAAGAATTTCGCAGGAACCACCAATGAGAGGAAGACCATTCAACAGGCACCTGAATCGGTGATAGAACAGCTGCAACCAAAAAAGAAACCTGCTTCTGCTACTAGACAGTCTCAGCGATTCATGGCACCAGTTGAAGAAAATAACGAAAATTCTAAGAGTACTGAAATAAAAAAACGTGGTGAACACCCCAAGCGGTTGAATCAGCCACCTGTTACCAATCCAGTCAACCAGCGACAATCGGCAGCAGAACCAGTTTCCACAGCAACTTCTCAGCCACAATTGGCAGCAGAACCAGTTTCCACAGCAACTTCTCAACAACAATTGGCAGCAGAACAAGTTTCCACGGCAACTTCTCAGCCACAATTGGGATCAGCAGTAGCTGTGGTAGGAAATACTGCCCAAGGACACACTGTACCAGTCCCAGCTGACACAACCACAACTGGCCAAACACTGCTAGCACAACATCAACAAACTGTTGATGATCTCCCACTGACCCATATTAGTCCTGCCATAGACAACTCCCCTGAGGATGAGCCCCACACCGAAGAAGGTACATTTTCCAATGCTTATAGTTTCATTCTCCGTTATAAAGTTATACTTTATAGAGATATATATATAATGCTTATAGTTTCATTCTCCGTTATACCTACCTTGATAGCTTGATGTAATGCTTAACTTTGTAGTTGCACCACGATCAAGAAAAACGAGGGGCCCAACAGTAGGGAAAATGTTCGTAGCTAAGCTTGCTGGGATGGAATCAAGATTTCGCCTTTCATCTATCGTAGGTGGCAGAAGGCCACTGGACCCAGAAGAATCTTGTAAATTAGCATCGGATGTAGGAATTTTCGTCAGGAATGAAATTCCTATCTTCCCAACATGGAAAGAGCACGTAGACACCTCTGCGCATTTTGAAAAATTAGTGCACAGGTTACACGTAAGTCATCTTTCTCTTGGTAATGTTACTCATACTAGTATACCACATTGGCACGTCCCGTTCCTTCTAGCTTGTTGTTGGATCTATGTATATCACACCAACGGTTTATATTGTTGTGAACAGTTAAGGTTCGAGTTCGATGAGGACCAAGAGGAAGTAAAGCATGTTCTCAACAGTCTATTCTCAGACTGTCTGCGCCAGTATCGCAGCAGGCTAAAGAAGAAATACTTCACTGGAAAGATTACTGGGAGTGTTCCAACTATATCTCCTTTTAAGCAAATGACTGACAAACAGTGGGGAGATCTTGTGAAGCACTGGTCTGATCCAAAGAATATGGTATGATTTGTAAGACTGAGACCAGATCACATCTTGGATTCTTATTTATAGCAGTGTCTCACTAGTCTCCTTTTTGCAGAATTTGGCTAAACAGAATCAGGAAAACCGCGGTAAACTACTTTTACCTAGCCGTACGGGATCTCGTAACCTTATAGTGCACATTCGGCAAAAAGTAAGGACATGTTGTTTTATACTGCTATTTAGAAATATTTTAGTAAAAGATCATGCAGAGTATATACACCAGTGTGCAGCTTATATTATGATCCTCCATTTCAACCACGTTATTCGATTTATAAATGGTAGTACTAAAATGCAGATGTTACATAATGCAAGTAAAAGGGAACCAAACAAAGAGATGACTCTGCCAGAGATTTTTGAAGCATGCCAGAAGAACAAACTTGAAGTGATTGGAGAAGTCGCACAGAGTGTTCTTGTAAGTCTTCTCAAAGATTGAAATTTTGTGACGACTCACATCCCAACTTATAGGAGTAGTAAAGTACATGTCAATATGATATTATATATGTTTATTAAAATTCATGTGATGTGAATCAGACATGCCAAACTGTAGGAATAAAAGTAGGTCATACACATGATAAATCTACTATCAGCAAGTTTCTCTGTAGTAACTATCATGTTTACACATGTGTACGAACTGAATTTTTTGCAGGAAGATATGAAATTAGAGATGGCAAAAACCGGTAAAAACGGTCTGGAAAAAACCGATGAAGAATGTGTGAAGGCATTTTCTATGGCAATAAAAAAGAAAGGCATTGCCAAAAACACTTTCTTACGGAATGCTGGACTGCTGAAGTGCAAGTCCATGTCCAAGTCAAAGTATTTGCATGCTCAAGTTCTAAAGGAGCAACTCCAAGTAGAACGAGCTGCATCAGCTGCGCTAAGACTAGAAGTCGACAATTTTAGAACGATAGCAGCACAGAAGGAGGCCCTACTGGAGCAGGTTAGGAATGCTAGTAAGTAGTAAGAAGAGTATCTGCTAGATAATTGGAGATGAACGGGGACAGTGACAGGTCATTACCTTTGTCTTGTAAAATGGTTCCTTAGTCTGAGCATATTTCGTAGGTGCATTTATCTGCAATTGCTATGATCTTGGTGGTCGTTTCCTTGTTGTGATGTGGATTTTTTTGAACCGGAACCCTGCTGATTGTTAATATTATAAGTGGATTGCCTAGCCCTTTCCATCAGTTCTGACTTGTGGTTCCGTTGGCTCGTGGATGAAGCTTGACGTGGTATCAGAGCCCATAGTCTCAAGTTCGAGTCATCGCTTTCACAAACCTTCTCTTCTCTTCTCCCGGTCTAGCCTTTTCTGTCAGTTTGGACTTTTTGTTGCGATGTATAAAGTGGATTGCCTAGCCCTTTCCATCAGTTCGGACTTTTGGTCGCGTTGGCTAGTGCATTAAAGCTTGACACTGATGATTTTCTGTGATCCATTGATTTCCATCTTTCTACATACTGGTCTAGAAGCTTGTCAACTGGTCTGGTTCATTCATCGCTGTATTGAGTGCAATGAACGGAACAGTGGCTTCTCCTTTGTGTTGTGCTGCAACACAACAGCTGTTCCTGCTTCTGTACAGGTGAGTTGTGAACAGAGATACTTATGTATGCTACCAAATTTCGACTCCATATAATCAATAGCTTAACAACCCTCTAATTCAAAATCTCAACATTATTTCACACACTGAAATATTTTGTACGCGTTTTGAATTGGAGAACATGGGAACCGACTTTGGTTTCTGATTATGACTTGATGTGACCCTAGGCCCTGGATTCCTGAGCAGAAGGTATGTGTAAAAACAAAGAGATTACAAAGTGCTAATTCCCTTTTTTTGTAAGTCCTGGTGGCATTGACACTCCTTTCTTACTTGCTATATTTTTTTGGTGTTTATATATAATAGAGAATTACCAGCTTATTGTCGAACCCGTTAGATTTTGGGCAATAATTGTTACGTGGCTGCTTCTTAATTAAAGTTTATCATGTCATGTAGATGGATTTGTGAAAGATGCAGCGGGTCGTTCTTCAGATCGTCTACATGGGATTCCCATCTACATGTATGTTCACGGTTTCATGGAGTACTTCAGCTCATAGCAGCCACATACGATCCTGCAAGATTTGCATTTTTTTTGACCTTGCAAGATTTGCATTCAATGTATCGCCAAGACGCGTCCGTGAGAACTCTAGAAACATCTTCGTCTGACTCGTTTTGGCGCGCGCTGTTCCCGAGCGAATCCAATGAATTTTGACCGTTCTCTTAAAAAAAAGGAACTTTGACCGTTGGATCAAGCGTTGGAGAACTGTTGTGCCAACGGCCAATAATTATGATCGTCGTAACCGATTTTCAACGTGATGATGAATTGATGTGACATTTGGCCGTACTAGTACGGTCTCATATTTTTGTATTACTTGGACTGTAGCCAAATTCGAAATCTCATTCCAGCGGCAAAACTTCCCGCCCGAAAAATACAAATATTTCACACGCTTCTAACTTCCCATTCTACCCTCGTAAAGATGACAACAATGTCCATGTATAAGTCGGTTGGTGGGGGGTCTACCCGTCATTTTTTTCGATCACCACCTCCCTAGCTCCGGAAACTCCCCGAAAAAAAATTCATTTCCCTCACTCTCTCCTCTGAGACCACCCACCGGAACTTCCCAAGTCCCTCTCTCTCCCACCTCCACGACCACCGCACCGGAACATCCCCGCCGGACTTCCCTGGCCTACCCGAGGCCTCGCGATCCTCGTCATCCGGCTGCCTGCCGGAGCCGCTTCATCGACGCCGTCATCAACCGGACCGGATCATCCCCGCCGAACCTCGAAACCATATGCTCATCCAGCAGTCTACCGCAGTCGCTTCAGCTGCGGCATCGTCCACCCCACCGGAGCCGCTTCGCCGGATCCGTCGTCCACCGCATCGGATCTTGCTCACCGACACCGCTGTGCATGAACCGGATCTGCTTCACCGGCGCCGTGCATGATCTAAACTCTTCTACTGTCGCTTTTCTATTGCTTGCCTGCAAGTTCTTGTTTAATCTTGGGGGAACCTGTTTGTGCTAACGACGCGCCGTTACGTTTTTGCAGACGAGATGAGTAACCATGAAGTGTAATGGCCGTCTCTCCAACCCCAAGTAGCACATGTAGCGTACTTCATCACCGGATCTATCAACCCCAGGAAGATCTGCTGTGACTCCCACAGAGTGCTTCTCCTAATGTAAGTCCCTTGTTTTAGCGCCATGTTCTGGGTTCAGATGCTTGTTTGTCTGAAGCTCTTTTAGTTCATTCCTAGCTATGACCGTAACACGTTGCTATTTTCTACTTCATTGCTAACTTTAAGCGATTGAACATTTTGGTTTGCATTCCCTGCTCTGTAGATGTAGCCATCATAACTTCTATCTTGCTCAGTCGTTGTTACAAAAATTATACTGTAGGTATTATAGTAACATCCTGCTATTATTTAGTTCATGGCCAATTTTAAGTAATTGCACATGTTGGTTCGCATTCCCTGCTCTATAGCTTTTGGCATCATAACTTCTATATTTGGTTTACATTCCCTGCTCTGTAGATCTAGCCATCATAACTTTATCTTGCTCAGTCGTTGTTACAAAAATTATGGCCTGCTACTATGTTGTTTGTGCCAATTTTTTACTCCATGAACATGTTGGCTTGCATTCCCTGTACTACAGGTGATGCCATTGTTTTGTATCTAGTTCATTGTAAGCTAACAAAGTAAGGACTTAGTTTGGCATGCTATCACTCTGCTATCTAGCCTGTAGTACAAATAAACTTGTCATACTACTAGATAATAATTTTGCGTGCCATCTTGTTCTTCAAAAGCTGCATTATTGACTTGTTTCTCTGACTTGGCATGACGCTCACATATGGAAAGCTGAACATATTGGTTTGCATTCCCTCTTATACAAGTTCACAGGTGATCCCACTATATTCTGTATCTGGTCCATCCTAAGCTCCAGCATTAACTATCCTCCATGTGTTGCTCATTACAAGTTTATATCCCGAAACATCTTGATTTGCATCCCCTTCACTATAAGTTCAGGAGTATTATTTAGTTCACGGCCAAAATGAAGTAATTGCACTTGGCACATGTTGGTTCACATTCCCTCCTCTTTAGCTTTTGCCATCGTAACTTCTATTTTTGGTTTACATTCCCTGCTCTGTAGATGTAGCCATCATAACTTCATCTTGCTCAGTCGTTGTTACAAAATTTATAGCCTGCTACTATGTTGTTCATGCCAATTTTGTACTCCCTGAACATGTTGGTTTGCATGGGACTCGACAGTAGTAAGTCTGTTGTTTCATTCTAACATGCTCTGTTATATTGGCTGTTGGTATGCGGCATGCACTCTTTGTTTGCTTATTGTGCGCATTACAATGATCTTGTTATAACGACGAAATGATGAGTTCCAAATTCTTTGCCAAACAATATTGTAGTGTCATTGCCTTTCCATTGTTGCTGTCTTAACTTGTAATGTCTTTGTTTCAGATATAGGTGCTGCATGGACAACTTAAAAGATTGCCGGATCGCTTCATTGTATTGCTAGGTTTAATTACCATTCAATTTCTCTGGGTTCTGTAATATTTTTTCAATGCCTTGCAGCTGATGTAATATTTAGTTAGTTTTTATAGTTCTTTCGCGCATTTTTTCTTTGGTGCTTGTGGTAAGTGAGGCTATCCGACAGAAATCAATGCTGCGTAAATATTCTCAGTATCTAAATCACGAATTCCCATCCCTTAAACGGCCCAATTAAACGAAATCACATATGTGCCTGCCCGCAAAATCCTAAAGCGCATATTATGCCGGCATATAAACAACAACTAAACGGGCTGGCCCACTTACTTCTTGGGCCAGCCCATTTGATTTACGGTGGACCCCACACACTAATTGGGCGGCCCACTTGCTTTAAGGTGGACCCCACCAACTACTGGGCCGGCCCTAATTAGTTGGGCCAGCCCATTTGCTTTTTTGGTGGACCCCACATAATAAATGGGCCGGCCCTTTAAGAGGAAAGTGGGACCCACCTTTGTTTTTGGCCCGCCCAATATCTTGTTGGGCCGGCCCACTTGCTATATGGTGGACCCCACATACTAGTTGGGCCGCCCTTTAACAGGAAAGTGGGACCCACATGTGTTTTGGCCCCCTTGTCTTGTTGGGCCGGCCCATTGCTATATGGTGGTCCCACATATAAATGGGCCGGCCCTTTAAGAGGAAAGTGGGACCCACTGTGTTTTTGGCCCACCACTATCTTGTTGGGCCGGCCCACTGCTATATGGTGGACCCCACATACTAATTGGGCCGGCTTTACCAGGAAAGTGGGACCCACTGTGTTTTTGGCCCGGCCCACTATCTTGTTGGGCCAGCCACGTGCTATATGGTGGACCCCACATACTAAATGGGCCGGCCCTTTAACAGGAAAGTGGGACCCACCTGTGTTTTTTTCCCGGCCCACTATTTTGTTGGGCCGGCCCACTTGCTGTATGGTGGACCCCACAAACGAAATGGGCCGACCCTTTAACTGGAAAGTGGGACCCACCTGTTTTTGGCCCGGCCCACTAGCTTGTTGGGCCCCCACTTGCTATACGGTGGACCCCACACACTAAATGGGCCGGCCCTTTAAAGTGGGACCCACCTGTGTTTTTGGCCCGGTCCACTTGCTTCTTGGGCCGGCCCAGTTGCTGTAAGGTGGACCCCACATGTTAAATGGGCCGGCCCATTTAAGTTTTGACCAGTCAACCTTAGAGGTTAGGCCCGGCCCACGTAACTAATGGACCAGCCCAGCTATATAGTTGACCGGTCAAACTATGTCATCTGGCCCGGCCCGCTTAAGACGTGGCAGGCCTCGTGTGGGCCTACCATCTACCACGGGGTTTCAGCCGGTTAACGCCGTTAACCAGCAACGGCGTCTGCCACGTGTCAGTTTGCATGACGTCAGCAGTCAACGGGCTCCCGAAAACACTTCCGCAACGGTCCGATTTTCCGTGGCGGAAGGGCGCCCAAGCGCGACGGACCGAAAAAATCGTCGTTGGACTTTGCCTGACGCAGTTTCGACAACGGAACCCATATCGTCGGGTTAGGCCCATAGGCGACGAAAAATGCCCCTTAGTTGACGATTTTGGGACGTTGTCTATCAGAACTTTTCTTGTAGTGTTAGCTCTTCCTCTTAATGAGAAAGGAAACAATTTCAGTTTTATAATATCACCATGTATATCCTTATACTTTTGCATTTCACAAAGTTCAACAAAATTATTAAGATGGGCAGCAGCATCATCAGTACTAACACCAGAAAATTGCTCTCTCATAACAAGATTCAGTAAAGCAGGTTTAATTTCATAGAATTCTGCTGTAGTAGCAGGTGGAGCAATAGGAGTACATATAAAATCATTATTATTTGTGCTAGTGAAATCACACAACTTAGTATTTTCAGGAGTACCCATTATAACAGTAGTAAAGTAAACTAGGCAAATAAAATAAAGACAAGTAACTAATTTTTTTGTGTTTTTGATATAGAGCTAGTAAACAAGACAATAAGTAAAGTAACTAATTTTTTTGTGTTTTTAATATGAAGCAAACAAGACAGTAAATAAACTAAAGTAAAGCAAGACAAAAACAAAGTAAAGAGATTGGAAGTGGAGACTCCCCTTGCAGCGTGTCTTGATCACCCCGGCAACAGCGCCAGAAAAAGAGGTTGATGCGCGTAGATGTACACGTCCGTTGGGAACCCCAAGAGGAAGGTGTGATGCGCACAGCAGCAATTTTCCCTCAGAAAGAAACCAAGGTTATCGAACCAGTAGGAGCCAAGAAGCACGTGAAGGTTGTTGGTGGAGGAATGTAGTGCGGCGCAACACCAGTGAAACCGGCGCCAACGTGGAACCTACACAACACAATCAAAGTACTTTGCCCCAACGTAACAGTGAGGTTGTCAATCTCACCGGCTTGCTGAAAACAAAGGATTAAACGTATCGAGTGGAAGATGGTGTTTGTTTGCAAAGAACAGTAAAAACAGTAGAATGTATTCAGATGTAAAAGAATGGACCGGGGTCCACAGTTCACTAGAGGTGTCTCTCCAATAAGATAACTAACATGCTGGGTGAACAAATTACAGGCAATTGACAAATAAAGATTCAATACATATCAACGATGATTACTATGTGATTTAATCAGGGCATTACGACAAAGTACATAGACCGCTATCCAGCATGCATCTATGCCTAAATAATTCACCTTCAGGTTATCATCCGAACCCCTTCCAGTATTAAGTTGTAAACAACAGATAATTGCATTAAGTATGGTGCGTAATGTAATCAACACAAATATCCTTAGACAAAGCATCAATGTTTTATCCCTAGTAGCAACAACACATCCACAACCTTAGAACTTTCTGTCACTGTCCCAGATTAAATGGAGGCATGAACCCACTATCGAGCATAATTACTCCCTCTTGGAGTTACAAGTATCAACTTGGCCAGAGCCTCTACTAGCAACGGAGAGCATGCAAGAACATAAACAACACATATATGATAGATTGATAATCAACTTAACATAATATTCTATATTCATCGGATCCCGCCAAACACAACATGTAGCATTACAAATAGATGATCTTGATCATGTTAGGCAGCTCACAAGATCTAAACAATGATAGCACAAGCGGAGAAGACAACCATCTAGCTACTGCTATGGACCCATAGTCCAAGGATGAACTACTCACGCATCAATCCGGAGGCGGGCATGATGATGTAGAGCCCCTCCGGTGATGATTCCCCTCTCAGGGTGCCGGAGGCGATCTCCTGAATCCCCCGAGATGGGATTCACGGCGGCGGCGTCTCTGGAAGGTTTTCCGTATCGTGGCTCTCGGTATGGGGGTTTCGCGACGAAGGCTATATGTAGGCGGAAGGGTAGGTCAAGTGGCGGCACGAGCCCCCACACACCAGGCCGGCGCGGCCAGGCTTGGGCCGCGCCGCCTGTTGTGGCCCCCTCGTGGCCCACTTACCTCCCTCGGTCTTAAGCTTCGTAAAAATAGGCCCCGGGCGTTGATTTCGTCCAATTCCGAGAATATTTCCTTACTAGGATTTCTGAAACCAAAACAGCAGAAAACAGCAGGCACTTCGGCATCTTGTTAATAGGTTAGTGCCGGAAAATGTATAATAATGCTGTAAAGTATATATAAAACATTCAAGTATTGTAATAAAAGTAGCATGGAACATAAGAAATTATAGATACGTTTGAGACGTATCATGCCCCCAAGCTTAGTTCCTTCGCCCTCGATTTTTAAACGATAACAAGGCTCAATTCGTCTGACAGGTTGGAGATGAACCTTCTGACGAAGTTGATCTTGCCGATGAGACGCTGGAGTTCCTTCTTCGTGGTAGGTGGCTTCATTGTTCGCACTGCCTCCTGACTTTTCAGGCCGATCTCAATTCCGCGTTCATGAACCAAGAAACCCAAGAATTGACCGGCCGTTACACCAAAAGCACACTTCTTTGGATTCATTCTTAGTCCGAATTTTCTAGTTCGGTCCAGGATGTGTCGCAAATCCTCCAAGTGTCCTTCCACTGAAACAGACTTGACTACCACGTCATCAATGTAAATCTCCACCAATTTGCCGATCAGATCATGAAAGATGTAATTCATGGCTCTTTGGTATGTTGCACCGGCATTTTTCAGTCCAAATGTCATGACTACATATTCAAACAAGCCCACCGATCTTGGTACTCTGAATGCGGTCTTGTGTATATCTTCTGGAGCCATGAAAATTTGGTTGTAGCCGGCATTGCCATCCATGAAACTTAAAACCTTATGACCAGCAGCTGCATTGATCAATGTCTCTGCTACTGGCATTGGATACTCATCCTTTGGAGTGGCACTATTGAGATTCCGAAAATCTATGGCGACGCGCCATCGGCCATCCTTTTTCTCCACAGGTACGACATTAGAAATCCATTCAGCATACCTGCATGGCCTGATGAACCCCGCGTTCAACATTTTCTCGATCTCTTTCTTGACTTCTTCTAAAATTTCGGCCTTCATCTGTCGTGCTCTCTGCTGGAACGGCCGAAATCCTTTCTTCAGAGGGAGCCGATGCTCGATGATGCTCCTGTCTAACCCGGGCATCTCTGTGTAATCCCATGCAAAGCAATCTGGGTATTCCTTCAACAAAGCTATCATCGGGCCCCTCAGATGCGGTTCTAACTTTTTGCTGATAAATGTTGGTCGTGGCTTATCCCCAGGACCAATGTCAATCTCTTCTAGCTCATCAGCCGATGTAAACCCATATCCTAGCTTTCCGTCGCCTGCTAGATCGATGCTGAACACAGGCAAAACGTATGGTGAGGATAATTTTGGCCGATTGCTGGAATCGGCCTCCTTTTCAATTGCATTGCACAATGAAGGTTTACAACTTATCTGTGCTCTACGACTACGTGACATGCTTGAGGTGAGATCCTTGCTTTTTATTTTTTGGGGCCGATCGCAGGGATCGGCCTTGCCACGTACGTCCACTACAAGAAAAGTTCTGATAGACAACGTCCCAAAATCGTCAACTAAGGGGCATTTTTCGTCGCCTATGGGCCTAACCCGACGATATGGGTTCCGTTGTCGAAACTGCGTCAGGCAAAGTCCAACGACGATTTTTTCGGTCCGTCGCGCTTGGGCGCCCTTCCGCCACGGAAAATCGGACCGTTGCGGAAGTGTTTTCGGGAGCCCGTTGACTGCTGACGTCATGCAAACTGACACGTGGCAGACGCCGTTAACTGCCAGTTAACGGCGTTAACCGGCTGAAACCCCGTGGTAGATGGTAGGCCCACACGAGGCCTGCCACGTCTTAAGCGGGCCGGGCCAGATGACATAGTTTGACCGGTCAACTATATAGCTGGGCTGGTCCATTAGTTACGTGGGCCGGGCCTAACCTCTAAGGTTGACTGGTCAAAACTTAAATGGGCCGGCCCATTTAACATGTGGGGTCCACCTTACAGAATGGGCCGGCCCAAGAAGCAAGTGGGCCGGCCAAAAACAGGTGGGTCCCACTTTCCTGTTAAAAGGCCGGCCCATTTAGTGTGTGGGGTCCACCGTATAGGTGGGTCGGCCCAACAAGCTAGTGGGCCGGCCAAAAACACGTGGGTCCCACTTTCCAGTTAAAGGGTCGGCCCATTTAGTTTGTGGGGTCCACCATATAGCAAGTGGGCCGGCCAAAAACACAAAGGGTCCCACTTTCCTGTTAAAGGGCCGGCCCATTTAGTATGTGGGGCCCACAATATAGCAAGTGGGCTGGCCCACCAAGCTAGTGGGCCAAAAAACACAGGGTCCCACATTCCTGTTAATGGGCCGCCCATTTGGTATGTGGGGTCCACCATATAGAAAGTGGACCCAACAAGATAGTGGTCGGGCCAAAAACACAGTGGGTCCCACCTTCCTATTAAAGGGCCGGCCCATTTGGTGTGTGGGGTCCACCATATAGAAAGTGGGCCGGCCCAACAAGATAGTGGGCCGGCCAAAAACACAGGTGGGTCCCACCTTCCTATTAAAGGGCCGGCCCATTTACCATGTGGGACCACCATAGAGCAAGTGGGCCGGCCCAATAAGCATGTGGAGCCCATTATCGTGTAACCGGGCCGGCCTACTAAAGAAGTGGGCCGGCCCAAAATGAAAGTGGGTCCCACACTACTGTAAGTGGGCCGGCCCAATCTGTTGTAGGGCCCTACTTGTTTGACTAGTCAACTTGCATTAAATTTCATGAGCCTAAAATCTGATTTCAATGATACACACAAGTACATACACAAATAAAACAAATAGGAAAATTACAAGGCAATTAATGTGCCCAAATAAAAAAATGACATAGAATCATTGAGGACTTCTATTAGCATCATCAATAACACGTTGACATTTGGCAATCGCCTTGATTGAATCTTGTGTACTCTTTGTCAACATATCAGCTACAGATCTTAAAGCAGCAATACCATGTCTTTTATAAAGTACAGCCTTGAGATATTTACTGTCTGATGAAAGAAATGGTCT
Source organism: Lolium multiflorum (assembly GCA_030979885.1). Lineage (NCBI taxonomy): Eukaryota > Viridiplantae > Streptophyta > Magnoliopsida > Poales > Poaceae > Lolium > Lolium multiflorum. The sequence continues at coordinate 333,640,715 of CM061750.1, forward strand.
AGGTTGACGGCTATGAGAAGATGCATCAGAAGAAAGATCAGAACTTTTTGTGGGCCTCACTGGTAATGAAGATTGCTTCATCACAACTGCATTCTGATAATAATGCAAAAAGAGTTAAACGATGAACTATGCAAACATTTATTATGCAATGTAGATATAAGATAATAACAAGTTGCATAAATAAGACATGTATGGAACTTGTACTAAGCACAAACTTACATCATAATGTTGCACAGGGTCGCTACAGATCCTTTTTTGGCGACTATCTTCTAATGATGACTGCTTCATTAAAACTGCATTCTGGTAACATTGTAAACATAGTTACAACAATTAACTATTCAAACATGTATTACGCAATGTAGAGATCAGATAACAACATGTAGCAGAAATAAGCACAAGATAAGATAAGATGCATGTACTAAGCACATACTGGCTCACTGCAGGTCCTTCTCTTGCGTGCACTAGTCGTGGTCAACATGCCTATCATTTTAGGTTCAGCCATCAAGTGAAATGCTAATCCTCCTGCTCCATTGTCCTTAATCTGTGTTTAGATATCACATTTAAGACCAAGTCAGCTGGTTTCAAATAACAAAAAACTTGAGCTGCCAAATGAATAAGCCAATAGTTACCAGATATCAGATTAAAACCAACTAGATGTTGCTTTGCATGAGATACGAATTTCAGACATTCAGATTTAGAGTAGGGTAATGCCAAGGTTTTACACATAAAGTAAACTGGCATTAAGAATGACCAAATGTCAGGTTCAAATCACCCTCGAAGTTTCTCCAAGACAAGCATATCAAATAGGCAGAAACATAGTAAAGCATGAATGGCATTGCTATGGCAGGGTTCCAAGTGTTAATCTCTTGCATAAGGAACAATGCATATAGGTTATAGATAATAACGGAAGTAAACTGCCAAAATTACCAACCACGAACTCAGATTCCAACCTTACCTAGCGTCCCCGCTGTTAATGTTGGATGTTCTAATAAGTGGTTCGCATGATCAATCCCTAGGAAAAATAACATTGACAAGTCAGTCTACGATAATACAAAGACCAGACATGCACGCAGCAATAACTATATAAGCTAAAGACGAGGTATAAGAGCAAGCAGATTGGAAATGCACATAGCATGATTATAAAAGCAGTGTGAGAATAGCAGACACGAGAAAACAGCTAGCGGTGAGCTAATGACGTGGTATAAGAACAAGCAGATTGGAAATGCCCATAGCACGACTATAAAAGCAGTGCGACAATAGCATGCAGTACAAAAACAGTTGGCAGCAAATGAATGGGTACAAGGCTATAAATATGTGGATGCACACAGGTGTCAGTAGAATGAACAGGATGGTAGCGACCGGATAATGCTTTTGTACTGTACAACATTTAAACAAACTTCATGCGAAGCAACACATCAAGAAAGTTAACGGCATATGAGATCTGCAAATAACTACACAAAACATGGCTAAAGAAACACCGCGATCTAACGGGCCAGCGTACTAACCAAGCTGCGGCGGGGTGGACGGGGGCGGCAACTTGCATTCCAGCGGCGGCGAACGCGGGAGACGATGAATCGACCCTGTTTCAGTAGAAGCGGGCGTTAGTGAAGCAGATCTGGTTGGCTGGCAAGGTATTCGGTGAAGTTGATACAGCCGCTGCGGCGAGGTAGTCGGTGGCGAGGTCGGCGGTGAAGCAGATCCGTCGGTGGCGAGGTCGGCGGTGAAGCAGATCCGTCGGTGGCGAGGTCGGCGGTGAAGCAGATCCGTCGGTGACGAGGGCGGCGGGGGAGCGGATCAGGTGGGTGGACAGCCAACACGATCAAGGCTACGCTGTGGAGGAGTATGCCGGCGGCGAAGCAGATCTAGTACTGTAGAGAGTCAGAGCTTTGGCGTGTGAGAGTATTTTTGAGCTAATGGGGCGAATGGTTGGTGGGTGGGTGTGGGCCTGTGGGGAGGGTTCGGGATCTAGGCAAGATATTTCATTGTTACCGAATGAGCCCTCCATGGTCGGTGGGTTGTAGCTTCCGGACCAGGGTTAAAAGGGTAAAACTGGTCACGGGATTTTCGAATGGATGCGGCGGGATGATTTGGCGCGTGGCCGAAATTTTCAGTTTCAAGCTACAGTACGAGCAGAACGACAAAAATAATGTTCTTCCCCAGGGAGCTCTCATTTCTTCCTCTTCTCTTTCTCTCTCGAGTCTCTCCCACTCCCCCGGCTCCTCTCCCCCTTCTCTCCGGCGGCCTCGCCGGCCGGAGACGAGGCCGACTTCTCTCTGTATATTGTACACCCTCCGAACTAAATTAATTGATTCAACTTTCCTTAGACGTGTATGTATCTAGAGTAAAAACATGTGTGGATACATCCATATTTAGATAAGCAAAGTTGAGTCAGCTAATTTGGATCCGAGGGAGTTAGTGTTGTTGTAAGCTTAGATCCAGTGTTTCCCATGAGCAGAATGGCGCAATGGAGTCGGGGATCTCGTCATCGGCTTCAGATCTGGCCTATGGTGAATCTGGCGGATCTTGCCGGCCAAACCCCGATCTGGTGCCATCAATGTGATGGCGCTAACGGTGAGGCTTGCTTTGGTCAGTGCTTCAGATCTGGCCAATGGGGAAGTCAAGCTGCTAAAGTTCACAAGCTCGGGGCATACGACGGCGTCATCCGTCTTGCCCGTGCACATCTTGGACTTTCAGCGACCCTTCTCAGAGCCAATATGCCGTTGCTGAGGCCCTTCTTCTCCTTCGTCCTGGCGACTACCGGCGACACCGTCCCAAGTGGTGCGTCCCCGGCGACGGAGTTGCTGGAAAGGATGCGGAGCAGAGATCTGATGTGCGGTCGAGAAGGACTCGATTGATTTTCTTCTATATGTTTTGGGGTCCTTTTTGTAAAGTTGCAGGTTCTATTAGTTATTGTCTAGTACTTTTGGTCCTCTATGTAATTTTTTGGACTAGTTTCCATTGGCACTGATAAACTTGAATTTTGACAAGTTCACGAGGAAAAAAATTCCTTTGCACATATGGCCTATCATGTATAAACATTCTTGAGATTTAAACTATATGTAATGTGCCATGCATTAACCCTAAACCATATATATGTAACTAACCCTAGCTGATCAAACCCTACTTAATTAAAACAAATAACCCTAAACTATACGCATGCACTTTATGCGCAAAGGCGCGGGTGCCTCTAATAATGTGTGTGCGCACTCGATCGATGATCCCTAAACCTTATACAACCCTGAAACCCTAATCCCTAATCCCTAAACCCTAAACACCCTAAACACTAAACCCTAGACCCTAAACCCTAACCCTAACCCTAAACCCTAATTAAACCCTATATATAGGCCAACGACACTTAATTGTGCATCAAGCAGGCCAGGGGTGCCTCGCGGTCCTCTAATTAAATTAAATGTGCCATGCATTAACCCTAAACCATATATATGTAACTAACCATAGCTAATCAACCCTACTTAATGAAAACACATAACCCTAAACTATACTAGCTATAACCCGATCTAATAAAAACATGCTCTATATATAGCAGCTAGCTAGCAAACCGTAGATTAACACCAATTAATATATACATGGCCTATATCGATCATGTTGTATAACATATCCCTGAGATTCATTAATTAATTATATAATTATCGTGATAAATTAATTAACTTTAATTTTGACAAGTTCTCTCGAATGAAAACACATTTGATTAAGTTGCCTCATAATATATATATATATAATTAGTGTGCATGCATGGCCTACCATGCATTCGTGCATATATTTTAATGTATATTTGAACATATTCTTGGGGATTTCAATCTCTCTCTCTCGATCATCTATATATCGTTGGTGGCCAAAAAACACACATATATATATATGCATGCAATTTATGCGTAAAGGCGCGGGTGCCTCTAATAATGTGTGTGCGCACTCGATCGATGATCCCTAAACCTTAAACAACCCTAAAACCCCTAAATCCCTAATCCCTAAACCCTAAACACCCTAAACACTAAACCCTAAACCCTAGACCCTAAACGTACCCTAACCCTAACCCTAAACCCTAGCTAATCCTAAACCCCAATTAAACCCTATGTATAGGCCAACGACACTTAATTGTGCATCGATCGAGCGGGTCATGGGTGCCTCGCGATCCTCTAATAAAATTAAATGTGCCATGCATTAACCCTAAACCATATATATGTAACTAACCCTAGCTAATCAACCCTACTTAATTAAAACACATAACCCTAAACTATACTAGCTAGCTATAACCCGATCTAATAAAAACATGCTCTATATATAGCAGCTAGCTAGCAAACCGTAGATTAACACCAATTAAAATATACATGGCCTATATCGATCATGTTGTATAACATATCCCTGAGATTCATTAATTAATTATATAATTATCGTGATAAATTAATTAACTTGAACTTTGACAAGTTCTCTCGAATGAAAACACATTTGATTAAGTTGCCTCATAATATATATATAATTAGTGTGCATGCATGGCCTACAATGCATTCGTGCATATATTTTAATGTATATTTGAACATATTCTTGGGGATTTCAATCTCTCTCTCTCTCTCTCGATCATCTATATATCGTTGGTGGCCCAAAAAACACACATATATATGCATGCAATTTATGCGTAAAGGCGCGGGTGCCTCTAATAATGTGTGTGCGCACTCGATCGATGATCCCTAAACCTTAAACAACCCTAAAACCTTAAATCCCTAATCCCTAAACCCTAAACACCCTAAACACTAAACCCTAAACCCTAGACCCTAAACGTACCCTAACCCTAACCCTAACCCTAACCCTAAACCCTAGCTAATCCTAAACCCCAATTAAACCCTATGTATAGGCCAACGACACTTAATTGTGCATCGATCGAGCGGGTCATGGGTGCCTCGTGATCCTCTAATAAAATTAAATGTGCCATGCATTAACCCTAAACCATATATATGTAACTAACCCTAGCTAATCAACCCTACTTAATTAAAACACATAACCCTAAACTATACTAGCTAGCTATAACCCGATCTAATAAAAACATGCTCTATATATAGCAGCTAGCTAGCAAACCGTAGATTAACACCAATTAAAATATACATGGCCTATATCGATCATGTTGTATAACATATCCCTGAGATTCATTAATTAATTATATAATTATCGTGATAAATTAATTAACTTGAACTTTGACAAGTTCTCTCGAATGAAAACACATTTGATTAAGTTGCCTCATAATATATATATAATTAGTGTGCATGCATGGCCTACAATGCATTCGTGCATATATTTTAATGTATATTTGAACATATTCTTGGGGATTTCAATCTCTCTCTCTCGATCATCTATATATCGTTGGTGGCCAAAAAACACACATATATATATATGCATGCAATTTATGCGTAAAGGCGCGGGTGCCTCTAATAATGTGTGTGCGCACTCGATCGATGATCCCTAAACCTTAAACAACCCTAAAACCCCTAAATCCCTAATCCCTAAACCCTAAACACCCTAAACACTAAACCCTAAACCCTAGACCCTAAACGTACCCTAACCCTAACCCTAACCCTAACCCTAAACCCTAGCTAATCCTAAACCCCAATTAAACCCTATGTATAGGCCAACGACACTTAATTGTGCATCGATCGAGCGGGTCATGGGTGCCTCGCGATCCTCTAATAAAATTAAATGTGCCATGCATTAACCCTAAACCATATATATGTAACTAACCCTAGCTAATCAACCCTACTTAATTAAAACACATAACCCTAAACTATACTAGATATAACCCGATCTAATAAAAACATGCTCTATATATAGCAGCTAGCTAGCAAACCGTAGATTAACACCAATTAAAATATACATGGCCTATATCGATCATGTTGTATAACATATCCCTGAGATTCATTAATTAATTATATAATTATCGTGATAAATTAATTAACTTGAACTTTGACAAGTTCTCTCGAATGAAAACACATTTGATTAAGTTGCCTCATAATATATATATAATTAGTGTGCATGCATGGCCTACAATGCATTCGTGCATATATTTTAATGTATATTTGAACATATTCTTGGGGATTTCAATCTCTCTCTCTCTCTCGATCATCTATATATCGTTGGTGGCCCAAAAAACACACATATATATGCATGCAATTTATGCGTAAAGGCGCGGGTGCCTCTAATAATGTGTGTGCGCACTCGATCGATGATCCCTAAACCTTAAACAACCCTAAAACCTTAAATCCCTAATCCCTAAACCCTAAACACCCTAAACACTAAACCCTAAACCCTAGACCCTAAACGTACCCTAACCCTAACCCTAACCCTAACCCTAAACCCTAGCTAATCCTAAACCCCAATTAAACCCTATGTATAGGCCAACGACACTTAATTGTGCATCGATCGAGCGGGTCATGGGTGCCTCGTGATCCTCTAATAAAATTAAATGTGCCATGCATTAACCCTAAACCATATATATGTAACTAACCCTAGCTAATCAACCCTACTTAATTAAAACACATAACCCTAAACTATACTAGCTAGCTATAACCCGATCTAATAAAAACATGCTCTATATATAGCAGCTAGCTAGCAAACCGTAGATTAACACCAATTAAAATATACATGGCCTATATCGATCATGTTGTATAACATATCCCTGAGATTCATTAATTAATTATATAATTATCGTGATAAATTAATTAACTTGAACTTTGACAAGTTCTCTCGAATGAAAACACATTTGATTAAGTTGCCTCATAATATATATATAATTAGTGTGCATGCATGGCCTACAATGCATTCGTGCATATATTTTAATGTATATTTGAACATATTCTTGGGGATTTCAATCTCTCTCTCTCGATCATCTATATATCGTTGGTGGCCCAAAAAACACACATATATACGCATGCACTTGATGCGTAAAGGCGCGGGTGCCTCTAATAATGTGTGTGCGCACTCGATCGATGATCCCTAAACCTTAAACAACCCTAAAACCCTAATCCCTAATCCCCTAAACCCTAAACACCCTAAACACACTAAACCCTAGACCCTAAACACCCTAAACACTAAACCCTAAACCCTAGACCCTAAACACCGTAAACCCTAAACCCTAAACCCTAAACCCTAAACCCTAAACCCTAAACCCTAAAACCCTAAACCCTAAACCCTAAACCCTAAACCCTATAAACACCCTAAACACTAATTAAACCCTAAACCCTAGACCCTAAACACTAAACCCTAAACCCTAGACCCTAAACACCGTAAACACTAAACCCTAAACCCTAAACACCCTAAACACTAATTAAACCCTAAACCATAGACCCTAAACACTAGACCCTAAACCCTAGACCCTAAACACCCTAAACACTAAACCCTAGACCCTCTAAACACCGTAAACACTAAACCCTAAACCCTAGACCCTAGCTAAACACCCAAAACACTAAACCCTAAACCCAGCTAGCTAACCCTAAACCCTAATTAAACCCTATATATATAGGCCAACGACACTTAATTGTGCATCAAGCAGGCCAGGGGTGCCTCGCGGTCCTCTAGTTAAATTAAATGTGACATGCATTAACCCTAAACCATATATATATAACTAACCCCTAGCTAATCAAACCCTAGTTAATTAAAACACATAACCCTAAACTATACTAGCTATAACCCGATCTAATAAAAACATGCTCTATATATAGCATGCAGCTAGCTAGCAAATTAAACGGTAGATTAAAACCAATTAATATATACATGGCCTATATATCGATCATATGTTGTATAACATCTCCCTGAGATTCATTAATTAATTATATAATTATCGATGATAAATTAATTAACTTGAATTTTGACAAGTTCTCTCGAATGAAAACACATTTGATTAAGTTTCCTCATAATATATATATATATTAGTGTGCATGCATGGCCTACCATGCATGCATTAATTCGTGCATATATTTTAATATATATTTGAACATATTCTTGGGGGATTTCAATCTCTCTCTCTCGATCATCTATATGTCGTTGGTGGCCAAAAAACACACACATATACGCATGCACTTTATGCGCAAAGGCGCGTGTGCCTCTAATAATGTGTGTGTGCGCACTCGATCGATGATCCCTAAACCTTAAACCCTAAATAAACCCTAATCCCTAATCCCTAAACCCTAAACACCATAAACATTAAACCCTAAACCCTAGACCCTAAACCCTAACCTCCTAACCCTAAACCCTAAACCCTAATTAAACCCTATATATAGGCCAATGACACTTAATTATGCATCAAGCAGGCCAGGGGTGCCTCGCGGTCCTCTAATTAAATTAAATGTGCCATGCATATATATGTGTTTAATTTGGGGATTTCAATCGCTCTCTCGTATGTAGCTCTCTCTACCTCTCTCTCTCTCTCTCTCTCTCTCTCTCTCTCTCTCTCTCTCTCTCTCTCTCTCTCGTTGGTGGCCAACAACACACACATGCACTTTGTGCGCAAAGGCATGCGCCTCTAATAATGTGTGCGCAGTCGATCGATCTAGTTTTGATTAATCATAGCACACAAATAAAGAAGTTGTATTTGAATCCACACAACCTAATCTAAAACACATAACCCCTAACATGGCCTAATTAATTAACCCTTCTCGATCTCTACCTAATTAGTGGAAATTGCACAAAATCAAAAGGGGTCCCTCACTAATTATGCATATCTGCTAGATTGTGATAAACTTTTGCCACATATATATTTGGTGGATGGGTGCATCTTGGCATGTAAACAATTAGTGTTTGCAAATGGCGTTGTCAAAATTTATGTACAAATGATTTCTTTCCATCCAAAGTGCATAAAATGGGAGTTTTAATGAAGAAAGTACAAATAAAACAGCTCAACATGCTTCCACACCCCGATTTTCACACGAAGTAGAGCATATTTAAAGGATAATTCCAGAGTTTTACTATTTTTCAAGCAACTTTGCTAATTTTCCCCCACTCACATGACTTTATGTCGATTTAACGAAAATATGGCGAATTTAAACTACATGGGCGGGATAGTTTGAATTGTGCGCGCGGCAAAGGGAACCGCCTATTCCTCAACCTTGTGCACGGCAAATTACACACGCAACTCCATTAAACGCCACCTACCGACCTTAATTATCACCCCGGCGGCCCGGCCGCATGACCCCCCACCCACCCGTACACAACTTATCCCCGTCCGTGCGAAGAGCTTCCCCTCCCCGTCCCGTCCGTGCGAAGAAGAAGCTTCCCCTCCCCGTCGTTCTTCTCGAGACGCACCGGCGGTCAAGTTGATCCACGGTAGGGCTGCTATCTCTAGCTCAATCATGTATCGGGCAAGACAGCCTAACGATTTATATTTTCTTGATGCTGCTAAAAAAATTCGTCAGTATGCTCGAACTAATTGGCACTTTATAGTTTTCCGCTCGATTTGTCATCGATCAATTTGTTCATTTGCGTGGGCATATAGAGTCAGTTCTGCACTCGATCCGTTAATTTGCTGAAATGCCATGGCAGAGTTTTGTACACGATCTGTTTGCTAAAATGTCGATGGGCATTTTTTGTTTTGTACTCGACATGATTGCTGAAATGCATAATCATGTAGTATAGTTTTGTACTCGATGGATATACATTTCCTACTTCGCCTTAAATTAATCACCAACCACTGTATCTCATAATTAAACAGATGGACAGAACTTGGAAACTGCATGGACACTTATGTTCCCCTTCATATATAAATGGTGTTCAACCCTTTATGGGGTTTATTAGAGCTCATGATGGTCACAACCTGGACGTGTATTGCCCGCGCTGCACATGTATGAATGGTGAGAAGAGGCCTCACCCTGTAGTGGCAGATCATTTACACATTTTTGGGATGGACCGCACATATGTTAGGCGGGTTTAGCATGGTGAACCATATAATGATCCTTTAGCAGGAGAAGCAGATCTTGCTCACACTGTATGTGTGCTGGCATATGTAGTTAATTATTTATATTGATGCTGCCGCTGTTTCAATCAATAGTTTGCATTGCTGTGCAAGGTTCTGTACTCAAATTTAACTTGTTGCAGATGGATGGACGGGAAGGAGAGAAAAAGCGCTTGCTTCAGGAAACGGGTTTCAGCTCTGGGACATGTGCTGTGCCAGATGAGAAGGTAAATATGTAAAACGGCATTTGTTCAGGTTGCATCCCTTAGATGTTTGTCTAATCGGTTGATGTACTAATTGCAGAAGCATAGAGTTAAAGAGGTCTCTCAGTTTGATGGGAGATTTGAAGATGAATCTCAGTTTGATGCACCTGTGGATGGTACTGATGACGAGCCTTTCATAGACGAAGGTCCTGCACCTGAGATTATCCAGCCTACAGAAGGAGGCCGTGGACCGAGTACACAGCTTTGCGTTGAAGTGGATGCACGCCCGGAGATCATCACGGGCGTCCGGGTAGTCTCAAGACCACCCAGCCCTGATGCACCTGTGGATGGTACTGATGACGAGCCTCTCATAGACGAAGGTCCTGCACCTGAGATTATCCAGCCTACAGAAGGAGGCCGTGGACCGAGTACACAGCTTTGCGTTGAAGAGGATGCACACCCGGAGATCATCAGGGGCGTCCCGGTAGTCTCAGGACCACCCAGCCCTGATGCAAAATGTTGAGCTACTTTATGATTCGTACTCTTATGTTCTGGTGCTGTAGTATGTTATGATTTGTACGCCTTTGGCGCTAGATTAAGCATTCAGTGGATGATCGCGTTGCAAAATTCGACACCCACACAATCAGTTCATCGTACGAGTAGTAGCACAATTACTTCTACAGCGATTCCTGCCAGCGCATTAGTTGGTAGCATGAAACACTTTCAGGTACTCCCCTCTGATTCATATTAATTGACTCAATTCTGTCTAGATATGGATGTATCTAGATGCATTTGTTAACTAGACTAACAAACTTGAGTCAGTTAATATGAATCCGTGTAAACCGCCCAAGTCCTCGAGCAGCTAGTTTATTGACTCTGGACTCCAAGCCTCTCGCGGCAAGCCATCGACGAAGCTTTGACCAGATCTTGGCCCGCAATTTTTTGTGTGTGGCGAATAGCAAAGCTTTGACCAGTTCCTCTCGGGATACAGCACGCCGGTGAGCTTGCACGGTTGCCATGAGCACTTTCCGGCGGAACTTCCTCTTCAGCGCCCTCAAGCCGCTGCTGCGAGACAGCACGCAGTGCCTCGAGGTGGACGGAATTCTGGATCTCAGGGCGGGTGGTCCGCATCGTCCGGGAACGATCTCCAGCGGGTTAACGAGGACATGCATGGCGGCCAGGGGATTTGTTTTTTTTTTTGGTTTGAGCTTGGGATTTGGGGTTTTTTCGGATAGGGGAGGAGGAACCGAGGAAGAGGAAGGAACAGCCGCGTGCTTGGCGCGTGGCGGTGTGCTTGAATTTCGAATTTTTGTGAAATGTTTCATTTCCCCGCTACAATTCGGGGGTTTCTTGACGCGCCAATGCGTCCCGCCGGGCAGCTTCAAGTAAATTTGGGGTGCCACACTATGGGCCCTAGTTTCAGTGAGACATGTAATGACTAGTCACATCAGTAAGTTCACTGTGTAATAAAATATGTTACCCCTCCCCTTTATGTAGCACCCCTTCTCTCCCGATCGAGTGCCGATTGCCGACGGATGCAAGCCGCTAGCTCGATCCCCTCCTTTCGCCTCCACCGTCCAGGCATCCAGCTTGGAGGGGCAAGCTGCATCTAGCCCAAGCGGATTAGGTAGGACTAGTAATGTTCTCTCCTTTCTCGAGATCGGTTCTTTTTTCCTCTCCTCGATATCTTGCGCATCTCTTTCCTATTCTGGGCAAAGGGGTGTCTTTCTGGTCACCCTCGAGCTGGGAGTGATTGATGGGGGTGGGGGGCGGGGGCTACCTTTGCTTGGATTGGGGTGTTCTTCCTTTATTTGTCGACATTTGCAACCTTTGTAGTTTCTGCTGATCCTCACTGTATCTTTTGTCAGCTTGTACAGGAAAGGTAAGACCTCGGCGGTGGGGGCAATGGAGCGTAAGGCCACCACGCATGTGGGCAGTTGGCTGAGCCTGAGCTGCGTCCCCAGCCCCGCGAAGCAGGTACTCCGTTTGCTTATCCACTCTTTACCTTTTAAGTGTCTCTCTGGTCTCTGCATCCTCAATCTGTTCCTGTTCTGGAATATGCTTAAAGTAGCACATGTCTTCAGCTGTTTGTGCGTAAAGCCTCTGTGACACCATGCTCTATATTCTCTGTATCAGGTTGGTACCTCCAGGTTCCGTGCTGAGGCTATGGGGAACGAGAATAGCGCCCCACCTGCTGCAGGAGCATGGCCCGATCTGCAGCACAAGAAGCGAAATGCCACTGCCGAGCTGGGCAGGGACCGCCCAGGGGTAATTTTTTTAACCAACTTACCATGATGTAGTCTGAATCTGATACTCCCTCAGATCCAAATTAATTGACTCAACTATCTGTAGATACGGATGTATCTAGATGTGTTTTAGCTCTAGATACTACTGCCTCCATCCCAAAGCTTTGGGCTTATATTATTTTTAGAAAGTCAAACTATACCATGTTTGACTAAGCTTTTACCAAAAATCAGTAACATGCAAAATACAAAATTAATATCATTAAATAGATAATAAAATATATTTTCCTACGGTATCTACACAGTATTATATTTGTTGATAGAATGTTCTAAAATTTTGGTCAAACTTTGCTTGTTTTGATTTCTCAAAAATAAATAAGGCTTAAGCTTTTGGATGGTGGTAGTACATTCATATCTAGACAAAGCTGAGTTAACTAGTTTTTTTGTCTGTCCATAGCTAGTGTTCACGCTGCAAAAGGCTAAGAGCATCCACTATATGCATCAGTCTATCTCATACAGTAATTCAATATCACTGCTGAGGTCTGCCTTTTGTTTTGCTATTCATATGCAGACTGAAACTTTAGGGCCTTTACTCAAAAGGAAGATCAAAACTGCGGCTGATCAGGCTGCCAGTATGTTGATGCCGCCCCCATCTTCTAAATGCCTCTACAAGCACAAGGCCACGCACCAGCTGGGTGGTGATCTTTTAATGAATATGGTATATTTTCTTAATCCACAAAACATGCCTTGATTTTTCTCTGTTTATTGTCGGTTTTTTCTATGCTTGCCAAAAGTTTACAACAACAACAACAACAACCAAGCCTTTCAGTCCCAAACAAGTTGGGGTAGGCTAGAGTTGAAACCCATAAGATCTCGAAGCCAAAAGTTTAGAAACACCAAATTCGTTTGCTTACAATCATCATACAGTAATGTTCATCTACTCCAGTTCCCCTAACCCAACATAAAATGATGTTAATTTCGATTTTTAGATTAAAAGAGCACCATTAGGCGCTGTTAATTACGACTTTGAGATTAAAATGTCATTTGCAATTGTTAATTACAATTTTGAGACAATTGGTTAGTTTAACCTCGATCTCTTCTGCTCTCCATTTTTCCCAACCGAACAAAAATGTAACCATTCCATTCCTCTGAAATGGAACCATTCCATTCCATTCCACGCTGTTTCAGAACCGAACACACCCTTGCATTGTTGTGAACTGTTGTCCATACACGGCCATACCCTTCCACTTACATCTAGCACTATATGCATCAGTCTGTCTCAGAGTCATTCAATATCACTGCTGAGATCTGTTCCCATTCTTATGCAGGCTGAAACTGCTGCGCCTTTACTCAAGTGGATGCAAAATGGGGCTAATGAGGCTGCTGTGAGGACGATGGTGCCGGCACCATCTTCCGAAAACCTCTACAAGCACGAGGCCATGGGCCAGCTGGGTGGTGACCTTTTAATGAATCTGGTATATTTTCTTAATCCACATACATGATTTCATTATTATCTGTTTAATTACTGTTGGCTTTGTCTAATGCTTACCAAAAGTTCAGAAACACTGCGTTTGCTTACAATCATCATACACTAATTTTTCACTTTTCAGTCTGTCTCATCCAGTATATAAACTGTTGATTTCCATTGGCTTCTTTTGTAATCATTTGCATTGTTGTCAACTGTTCTCTATGCACAACCCTATTCTTCCACTTACACCCGCACTATTTGCATCAGTCTATCTCATAGATTTATTAAATATCAATGATGAGTTCTGTTGCTATTCATATGCAGGATGAAACTTCTGTTCCTCTACTCAAATGGATAAAAAATGATCCTGATGAGGCTGCTGTGAAGACGATGGTGCTGCCACCATCTTCTGAAAACCTCCTCAAGCACAAGGCCACGGGCCAGCTGGGTGGTACCCTTTTCAGTAAGCAGGTATATTTTCTTAATCCTCATACATGATTTGATTTTTGTCTGTTTATTGCCGGCTTTGTCTAATGCTTACCAATAGTTCAGAAACACACACACCTATTCTTCCACTTACATCCAGCACTATATGCATCAGTGTCTCATAGATTCATTTTATATATCACTGCTGATGTCTGTTGCTCTTCAATTTTTATATGCAGACTGAAACTGCTAAGCCTTCATTGGTCAAAAGGATTGCAACTGCTGCTGATGAGGCATCTGCAGAGGCTGCCACCAAGTTACTGTCAGCCCCACCTTCTGGATGCTTATATAAGCTCAAGTCCAAGGATCAGCCGGGCCGTAACCATCCAAGGGTTCGGGTATATTTTCTTAAGCCACATATACATGCCATGATTTATGTCTGATATTATCACTGGCTCTGTCTAATGCTTTTTGGAATTCGGAAACACCAAATTAGCATGCTTATATTCATCATACACTAATTTTTCACTGTTCAGTTTGTAACATAGTGTTATGCACTTGCTTGTCAACATTTGCATTGCTCTGAACTATGCACTTTACACAACCTAATTCTTCCACTTACGTTCAGCGCTACGCACCAGTAGTACCTCCCATGTTTCCTTCACCATCCCGATGCCGAGCTTGCGGGAATATGGCGGGCCCATGTACATACCCCGCATATAACACCTCCTATGGCTCTATCTACCTTTCTAGTAGCTCCTTCACAGAGTTACAGGTATGTATTCTCAGTGGTTTAGCATGAATTGGCATATAGTAAAGTCTTGTTTTTAGTCTTCCTGCTTCTTACATTTGTATCAATTTTCACATGCAGACTGTACCTTGTGAACTTCGTCCAATGATTAACCAGATGTGTCCGCATGAAGGATCTTTCACTATGCATGGCAATGGCAAATTGATGAACACCTACACGGTCTATGAGGTGTATGTCTACAAGACGCAGGCCATCACATATTTGTATGGACATGATTGGAGAAAGTTTGCTTTTGACTACGGTCTGAAGAAGGGCGACGAGCTGAGGATCAGAAACTCAAACGGGCAGATATACGTAACTGCTTACAGAGTTGGAGACACTTCCAAATATATAATATGTAACTTTTTTCTACTCATATCTTTTGATAACTGCATTCTGAGCAGTTGTTCTAAACCATTCCCTCTGTTCTAGCTTGCTGGGTTTAACATGATCAAAGCTGCAGATCCCCTGACGGAACAGGAGCGGATGTCACAAAGGGCAACCACACCAGCACCGGCACCGGCTTCCCACTCTCCTGCATCAGCACCGGTTCCTGTACCAGCTCCGTTTACTGCATCTACCCAGCAGTCCCCTACATCAGCATTGGTTCCTGTAGAGGCCCCATATACTACACATGCCCAGCAGGCTCCTGCATCAGCACTGGTTCCTCTAGCTGCACCGTTTACTGCACCTGCCCAACAGTCTCCTGCATCAGCACCGGTTCCTCTAGAGGCACCGTTTACTGCACCTGCCCAGCAGTCTCCTGCATCAGCACCAGCTCGTGTACCAGCCCAGGCTCATGCACCTGCCCCAGCCAGATCACCGAGGTCTCAGCTCATTGCTGTGGCCACCCGTGTGGTGACCAGGACGCATCTGAAGGCTATGTTCGTGAGTATATGACAGCATAACTGCTCTTATCTTGATGTCTTCTCTGCTCAAAGTCTCACATGGTTCAGTGCATTGGTGCCATTGACTAATTTTTGGTGGTATCTCTTGCTTTGAATCAGAAATTGCCTAAAAGTATCTCCAAGGATCTCAATGCTGGCCGAAGGGGCAAGATATCCCTCGTCATGGAGAGTGAAGGTCTCACCGTGGAGGGACGGTACTCTGTCAGTCCCACAGATGGCCGCTTGGCTGTTACTTCCAGGTGGAAAAAGTTCATTGACGGTGCCAAACTTCGCATTGGATCAAAGTTGAAGGTCAAGATCTTTCGATGCCGCTGTGACATGCTGGTCATAAAGTTCGCGGTTGTCTAGTTCTGTTGTCCCATGAGCCCTTAGCAAATGCATTTGTAGTTATACTTATATAAGGTTATCTTATCTGAACTGCTAATTAATTGTATGGGTGGTAAAACTCTGGCAAGCTTTTGCTCTTAGCAAGTATGTATGTATGATCAGCTATTATGATAACTAATGTTTGTGTTCATCTTAATTTGCATTTCCCTTTTAGAAAAAAACTTAATTTCTATTTTGGCTGACCTGTTAGAGAACTATCAGATTGAACCCACAACATGATTCATATAGATTCATTACACCGAGCCACATGTCTTGACCTTGCGATACACTACTTCCATTAATTAGTGCAAGAAGGCTTACCTGAGCTGCCTGAACCATGGCAGATTCGAATCCACCTTATCTATCTAGAAATACAACCTTTGCAGAAAGAGGATTTGCAGTATGGGGAGGCTGACATTGGGGACCCATGAGCCAGCAGCGTCGTCAACGTTTTAAAGGTGGCAGGAGATCGAAAGAAAAAATAAGCCAAAAATCAGTTGGTAAACAAATTCAAGAAAAGAAACATTTACCTTTCTGAGAGGATGACATGCGGGACCCATGAGGCAGCAGCATCCTCAACTATTTCAAGGCGGCAGGGGATCAAAATAAAAAAGGAAATAGCCAGAAATTAATTAGGGTCAAAAATAAATCCATCAAAGGAAACTTTTATTGTTCATAGAGGATGACATGTGGGACCGACTTGCCAGCTGCGTCGTCATCGTTTCAAAGGGGGCAGGGGATCAAAAGAAAAAGACAAATAGCCAGAAATTAGGGGAAAAAAATAAATCCAACAAAGAAAACTTTTATTGTTCATAGAGGATGACATGCGGGACCCATGAGCCAGCAGCTTCCTCAACGTTTCAAAGTCGGCATGAGATTGAAAGAAAAAGTCAAGTGACATAATATCAGGAGCCAAAAATAATCCAAGAAAAGAAACTTTATTGTACATAGAGGATGACATGCGGGTCCCATTTTGTAGCAGCGGTCTCAACGCTTCCAAGGCGGCACAGGACCGAAAGAAAAATGAAGTAGCCAGAAATCAGGGTGTGAAAAAAATCCAAGAAAAGAAAGATTTCAATTGGGCTGTATCTGGACATCTGGGCCTTCGAACTATCCTGCTGGGCCTTTTGACTCGTACAATTTCAGCCCACTCCAAAACAGGAAAGGTCGGATTTTTCTCAAAAAAAAAACAGGAAAGTCCTATGCTTCGCAAAAACAAAAAACAAGGAGATTCAACATATAAGTTTGTTTATGTAGATATAAAGATTTAATTTATCCGTTTGCAATAGCTCAGAGCGAAATACAACGTTTATTGTCTGCAAAATAAAATATCACATGTTTCTTGTACGGGGAGGCTGACATCGGGGACCCATGAGCCAGCAGCGGAGTCAACGTTTCAAAGGCGGCAGGGGATCGAAAATAAAAAAAGCCAAAAATCAGTTGGTAAAAAAATACAAGAAAAGAAAACATTTATCGTTCTGAGAGGATGACATGCGGGACCCATGAGGCAGCAGCATCCTCAACGTTTCAAAGTCGGCATGAGATCGAAAGAAAAAGGCAAGTGACATAATATCAGGAGCCAAAAATAATCCAAGAAAAGAAACTTTATTGTACATAGAGGATGACATGCGGGTCCCATTTTGTAGCAGCGGTCTCAACGTTTCCAAGGCGGCACAGGACCAAAAGAAAAATGAGGCAGCAGCATTCTCAACAATTCCAAGGCGGCAGGGGATCAAAAGAAAAATAAAGGAAATAGCCAGAAATTAATTAGGGGTCAAAAATAAATCCACCAAAGGAAACTTTTATTGTTCATAGAGGATGACATGTGGGACCGACCTGCCAACAGCGTCCTCATCGTTTCAACGGGGGCAGGGGATCAAAAGAAAAAGGCAAATAGCCAGAAATTAGGGGTAAAAATAACTCCAAGAAAGGAAACTTTTATTGTTCGTAGAGGATGACATGCGGGACCCATGAGCCAGCAGCTTACTCAACGTTTCAAAGGCGGCATGAGATCGAAAGAAAAAGGCAAGTGACCAAATATCAGGAGCCAAAAATAATCCAAGATTTATTGTACATAGAGGATGACATGTGGGTCCCATTTTGCAGCAGCGGTCTCAATGTTTGTAATGCGGCTTGAGATCAAAAGAAAAAGAAAGTAGCTAGTAATTAGGGGGTGAAAAAAATCCAAGAAAAGAAAGTTGATGGACATAGAGGATGACATGCGGGTCCCTTGAACCAACAGCTTACTCAACGTTTCAAAGGGGGCAGGGGATCAAAAGAAAAAGGCAAGCCAAAAATCAGAGGGTGAAAAAAAATCCAACAAAGGAAACTTTTATAGCACACAGAGGATGACATGCGGGTCCCATGAGCCAGCAGGTACCTCAACGTTTCAAACGTGGCATGAGATCGAAAGAAAAAGTCAAGTTACCAAATATGAGGTGCCAAAAAAAACTCCAAGAAAAGAAAGTTGATTGCTCATAGAGGATGACATGCGGGTCCCATTTAGCTGCAGCGGTCTCACCGTTTGAGAGGCGGCAGGGGATCGAAAGAAAAAGTCAAGTGACCAAATATGAGGTGCCAAAAATAATCCAAAAAATGAAAGTTTTATAGTACATAGAGGATGACATGCGGGTCCCATTTAGCAGCAGCGGTATCACTGTTTGAGAGGCAGCAGGGGATCGAAAGAAAAAGTCAAGTTACCAAATATGAGGTGCCAAAAAAAATCCAAGAAAAGAAAGTTTTATAGTACATAGTGGATGACATGCGGGTCCCATTTAGCAGCAGCGGTATCACTGTTTGAGAGGCAGCAGGGGATCGAAAGAAAAAGTCAAGTGACCAAATATGAGGTGCCAAAAAATCCAAGAAAAGAAAGTTTTATAGTACATAGAGGATGACATGCGGGTCCCATTTAGCAGCAGCGGTATCACCGTTTGAGAGGCAGCAGGGGATCGAAAGAAAAAGTCAAGTGACCAAATATGAGGTGCCAAAAAAATCCAAGAAAAGAAAGTTTTATAGTACATAGAGGATGACATGCGGGTCCCATTTAGCAGCAGCGGTATCACCGTTTGAGAGGCGGCAGGGGATCGAAAGAAAAAGGTAAGTGACCAAATATGAGGTGCCAAAAATAATTCAAGAAAAGAAAGTTTTATAGTACATAGAGGATGACATGCGGGTCCCATTTAGCAGCAGCGGTATCACCGTTTGAGAGGCGGCAGGGGATCGAAAGAAAAAGGCAAGTGACCAAATTTGAGGTGCCAAAAAAAACCAAGAAAAGAAAGTTGATTGCACATAGAGGATGACATGCGGGTCCCATTTAGCAGCAGCGGTCTCAACGTTTCCAAGGCGGCAAGGGATCAAAAGAAAAAGGAAGTAGCCAGAAATCAGGGGGTCAAAAAAATCCAAGAATAGAAAGAATTTTGGTTCATAGAGGATGACATGCGGGACCCATGATCCTGCATCGTAAACGGCTCGATCGGAGAACGTTGAACGAGATGGCGCGATCTAGAAAAAAACAATGCCAGAGAGGCTGCCATCTGGGCCCTACATCCCTCGGCGGTGCGGATTTGCGTTGACTCGGCCGGCGAACCCGAGATTTCGAGATGCACCACGTCCCGGGCCACCATACGCGACGTTTTGGCCGCTTTCGTCGGGCTAGGTGGCCTCAAAAACGAGAAAAAAAAGTTTTGACATGCACCACGGAGGGACCAAAATCGTCGGCCATGGTACACCAGCAACCACGGCGCGACTTCAACTTCGTCAGCCATGGAAACTTTTCTTGTAGTGTTTGGTTTTGCTACTCTGTCAGGCCGGTGGATAAGACCAGCCTCACCCCGTTTTTTGAAGCCTCGATGCGCTCACAGCCGTCCAAACTGACTCCAGAGATCGGCTCTTGGTCGTCTGCGTCCCAAATATTCATGCCAGCTATTGAGATCTCGATCGAGTCATCTGCATGAACGACCTCCACTTCATCTCCATCCCACTGTATCAGGCATTGGTGCATTGTGGATGGAATGCAGCAGTTGGCGTGAATCCAATCCCTCCCTAGCAGGACAGCGTAGGTGCTTTTGCTGTCGACGATGAAGAACGACGTAGGATGGTTTTTCGGCCCACGGTTAGGTCCACGTTCAGAACGCCTTGTGCTTCTGATGCTTGGCCGTTGAAGTCGCTCAGTGTGACGTTGGTCTTGATCAGATCTTCGTAGAGCGTCCCAAACGCCGTAGCATGGAGTATGGCATTATGTTGACTGCCGCTCCCGTGTCAACCAGCATCTTGCCGACAGGCTGCCCGTTGATGTAACCTCTTAGATACAGGGCCTTCAAATGTTTATAGCTCCTCTCCGTGGCTTTTCAAAGATGATGGCCGTGGGCCGCAGTCAACCGAGCTACTGGCACTTCTTCTGGTCTTGGAGCACAAAACTCCGACGGAAGTATGAACACCATGTTTGTGCCAGCCGATGCCTTTGCATCGGCTTTTGCTTGTTTGGGGCGCCATTCCTTCTTCTGTGGGCGTGTATCCGCCTCCAAAGTTTGCTGAATTTTCACGGCCAGATCGGGCCGAGCTTTCCTCGTGTACAGGTACTGTGCCTCGGCTTCCTCCAAACTACGTAGCCGTTGCACCCTGCGCTTTTGGGAGTGACTGAGTCCATCAGGGCACCACCTTGGCCGGTGGTATCTATCTTCTTCTTCGTCATCTGACTCCTCGAAATCTTCCCCTTGAGATGACTCAGCTTTTCTGTTCTGGGATGGGAGAGGCCCTAGACGCCTGAACACTGAAACGTCTCCCTTGTCCTTCTTCTGCTGTCTGCACTCCGGGCAGTTGTCGATTGTAGGCAATCGGCTCATTCCCGAATCCCAGCAATGCCTGAAGAAAGGACAATCCCAGTGTCTGTCCATGTCTTCTTGTTCTCTTGACCTCCCATTAGCGCGGCTCATAACCTTCGTCGTCTCTATCATACCGACGAGATTTTCTGTTGTCTGCATCAGACCGACGATATCTTTCGTCATCTGTATCGTATCGCCGACGTCGGTCGTACTGATGCTCATACTTGTTAAGGAGGTGCGCGGAAAGTGGTCGTTGATACCGCACACTTCTCACTTGTTGCTCGGTGATGTACCACCTATCATCACATCGGGGCGCGCGGACCGGCCTCCTCTTTATCCTTGCCACGGAGTGACCGTTTTCTCTTTGTCGTTGCCGTGGTGGTGCACAGGCCCTGCCATGTTAACGCCGAACGAGAAATCCAGCTGACGCTTCATGGGGTGGTCGAGCTCCACCATGTTGACGCCAGGAAACGGTTGCGTGTCCACTTTCATGGCAAACTGATTAAAGATCAAACGGCCTTGTTCTATCGCCGATTGGATCTGCCGACGCAACTCTTTGCAGTCATTGGTGACATGGGTGAACGAGTGATGCCACTTGCAGTATGGTCTCCCGTTCATCTCTTGCGCCGTAGGGATTTTATGGCCTTCGGGTAACTTCAGCTGTTTCTCCTTGAGCAATAAATCAAATATCTGCTCAACTTTGCTTATATCAAAGTCAAACCCTTTTGCAGGCCCTTGTGGTTTCACCCATTTGCAGGACACAGGGACTGCCCCCCGAGCCCATTCAGCCACGGCTACTTCCTGGTCTTCAGGGTCCTCAACGTCTGTTGTCTCGACCAGGCTGATCGGGCGCTTGATGAACTTGTCCTGGTACAGGGTGGCGCTGCTCATACAACGTTAATTTCTGGACCATGTGCGCCAGTGAATTGTACTCCGCTTGTAAAGCCAGATCCTTGAGCGGCGCGGCGAGGACAAACGCTGCCAGCTCGATTGCTTCTTTCTCATTCAAACGAGCCGAATAACATCGGTTCTTGACAGTCCGAAGCGCCGGATGTATTCCGACAATCGTTTCTCCTCGCCGTGCACCTGCGCGATCAACAATGCCAGCCTCGGTAGCCTCGAGTGATATTGCACGTGAAACTGCTCTTCGAGTTGCTTCCAGGTCCGGACTGAATCTGGTGGCAACGAGGTGTACCACCCAAAAGCTGGTCCAGTGAGAGACTGCGCGAAAAATCTCACACGTAACGGGTCTGATGCTGAAATCATGCCCAGCTGTGCCAAATATCGGCTCACATGCTCAATTGAGCTAGATCCTTCTGACCCACTGAACTTTGAGAACTCAGGGAGCCGATATTTGGGTGGCAGTGGAATCAAATCATATTCATTGGGGTACGGCTTGGAATAGCCGATTGTTCTCCTCTTTGGCAGGATGCCAAATTGGTCTCTCAAGATTGTACTGATCTGTTCCACTGTATGTGCTGCAGGGGCCGAACTTTCATGACTCGTTCCGGTGGCATATTTAGCTAGCCACGCCTGTTTATCGCATCTGCTCCAGAAATTCCTCCTGCGGAAATCCCTGCTGCTGCAATCTGGTTTGTGCGCGTGAAGTTGTTGCAGTCAGGCACGTATGTGCACACGTATCCATGTGGGATTTCCTTGGGCGGCTCATACAGGAATTGGCAATCGCCAGGATCGCCTCCAACCTTGTAGACGACGTATGCCGGTGAAGCCTGTTGCTCTGGAGCGGCAAGCGTGAACGGCAGTGGTGGCCTGGTGTAGAACGGTATCTCCCCTGGTGAGTGCCTAGGGTAGGTCCTGATGGAGAGTGCTGGTGCTTCGCGATTTCCTGCACCACGCGAACCGCAATGCGCTCGAAAGCGTTCACCAGGCTCTCAGAATGACGGTGCAAAGAGTGAGCCACCATGTAATTAACTTCCTGGCGCAGAGCTCTGGTGCGTGATACGTCTCCAACGTATCGATAATTTCTTATGTTCCATGCTACTTTATTGATGATACCTACATGTTTTATGCACATTATATGTCATATTTATGCATTTTCTGGAACTAACCTATTAACAAGATGCCGAAGAGCCTTGCTGTTTTCTTTTTGGTTTCAGAAATCCTAGTAAAGAAATATTCTAATTGGACGAAACTTTCGCCCAGGGTCCTATTTTTGCACGAAGCTTCCAGAAGACCGAAGACCTAACGAAGTGGGGCCACGAGGCAGCCAGGGGGGTGGCCGGCGCGGCCTAGGCTTGGCCGCGCGGCCCTGCCCCCTGGGCCCCTCGTGTGGCCCCCGCGTTGACCTTCCGCCTACTTAAAGCTCCCGTCGCGAAACCCCCAGTACCGAGAGCCACGATACGGAAAACCTTACAGAGACGCCGCCGCCGCGAATCCCATCTCGGGGGATTCAGGAGATCGCCTCCGGCACCCTGCCGGAGAGGGGATTCATCTCCCGGAGGACTCTTCATCGCCATGATCGCCTCCGGAGTGATGAGTGAGTAGTTCACCCCTGGACCATGGGTCCATAGCAGTAGCTAGATGGTCGTCTTCTCCTTGTTGTGCTTCATTGTTAGATCTTGTGAGCTGCCTAACATGATCAAGATCATCTATATGTAATTCTATATGTTGTGTTTGTCGGGATCCGATGGATAGAGAGTACTATGATTATGGTGATTATCAATCTATTGTTCATGTGTTGTTTATGATCTTGCATGCTCTCCGTTATTAGTAGAGGCTCTGGCCAAGTTTTTACTCTTAACTCCAAGAGGGAGTAATTATGCTCGATAGTGGGTTCATGCCTTCATTGATACCTGGGACAGTGACAGAAAGTTCTAAGGTTGTGATGTGCTGTTGCCACTAGGGATAAAACATTGATGCTATGTCTAAGGATGTAGTTATTGATTACATTACGCACAATACTTAATGCAATTGTCTGTTGCTTTGCAACTTAATACTGGAGGGGGTTCGGACGATAACCTGAAGGTGGACTTTTTAGGCATAGATGCAGTTGGATGGCGGTCTATGTACTTTGTCGTAATGCCCAATTAAATCTCACTATATTTACCATGTCATGTATATGCATTATTATGCCTTTCTCTATTTGTCAATTGCCCGACTGTAATTTGTTCACCCAACATGCTTTATCTTATGGGAGAGACACCTCTAGTGAACTGTGGACCCCGGTCCTATTCTTTACATAGCATACAATCTACTTGTTTTACTGTTTTCTTCGCAAACATCTTCCACTCGATACGTTTAATCCTTTGTTACAGCAAGCCGGTGAGATTGACAACCTCACTGTTTCGTTGGGGCAAAGTACTTTGGTTGTGTTGTGCAGGTTCCTAGTTGGCGCCGGAATCCCTGGTGTTGCGCCGCATCACATTTCGCGACCATCAACCTTCAACGTGCTTCTTGGCTCCTCCTGGTTCGATTAAACCTTGGTTTCTTTCTGAGGGAAAACTTGCTACTGTGCGCATCATACCTTCCTCTTGGGGTTCCCAACGAACGTGTGAGTTACACGCCATCAAGCTCTTTTTCTGGCGCCGTTGCCGGGGAACTGAAGAAAAGTTACACCACAGAGAATTGCCTCCCACGCAACAAGCTCTTTTCTGGCGCCGTTGCCGGGGAGATCAAGACACGCTGCAAGGGGAGTCTCCACTTCTCAATCTCTTTACTTTGTTTTTGTCTTGCTTTATTTTATTTACTACTTTGTTTGCTGCACTAAATTAAAATACAAAAAAATTAGTTGCTAGTTTTACTTTATTTACTGTCTTGCTCTCTATATCAAAAACACAAAAAAAAAAAAAAAAAATTTAGTTACTTGTCTTTACTTTGTTTGCCTAGTTTACTTTTTGCTTATTGCATCATGTTTCCTTTTAATTTTACCACAAAAGACATACCGGTAGGACGTGGGTCCATAGTTGGGAGAAATAATATAGAAGAATTTTTCAATCATGTTAGTATCACTGAAGATTTTGAAGATAGACACTTGGTAGAACTTGCACCTACCTATGAAATTGCTGCTGCTGCTTTAGTTCGCATGTTGGAAACTAAATTTGTTAATCTCAATCCTATAATCCAACACATGTTTCTTACACTTGGTGATATGGAAGAGGGGGAAAAGAAAGATTTTGTTTTAGAAACCCTTCTTAGAGAATTTGGTGGTCTAGCAAGAGAGGCTAGAAAGGTTTTTGCTAAATTTAATATGCTAGGTTCTCATACCAATTTTATTGGTCTCCTTGAAAAAATGGACATGGATAGAATAATGTACACTAATAACATTAATGATGGAGGGGAAATCAAAGCACCAATACCATGTAAACTTCTAGCTATGAATGACGCACTAGAAAATAACTATGCTTGGCTTGTTCCGGAAAATTTGTTCGATGAGAGTAGCAAGCCTAAGACTAATGAAAAGGGAGACGCTAAAACTTATATATCAAATATACTATGCTTGGTTGAGAAAACTCCCAACACCCCTGGTAATAATGTTGATGCTTCTACTCTTGATGTTACTTGATTTACACTTTCTGCGCCTAGCTGAAAGGCGTTAAAGAAAAGCGCTTATGGGAGACAACCCATGTTTTTACCTACAGCAATTTTTTGTTTTATTGAGTCTTGGAAGTTGTTCACTACTGTAGCAACCTCTCCTTATCATGTTTTTGTGCCAAGTAAAGTTTCTATGTCAAAGTTGATGTTATATTTGGGATCGCTGCACAGAAACAGCATTGCTGTCTGTCACGAATCTGGGCATAATTCTCTGTAGAAAATTCGAAAAAATCTGCCAATTTACGAGCGTGATCCTCAGATATGTACGCAACTTTCATTAGTTTTGAGTTTTTCCATTTGAGCAAGTCTGGTGCCATTTATAAATTCGTCTTTACGGACTGTTCTGTTTTTGACAGATTCTGCCTTTTATTTCGCATTGCCTCTTTTGCTATGTTGGATTTATTTCTTTGATCCATTAATGTCCAGTAGCATTATGCAATGTCCAGAAGTGAAAATAATGATTGTGTCACCTCTGAATGAGTGAATTATTAATGATGCACTAACCCTCTAATGAGTTTGCTTGAAGTTTGGTGTGAAGGAAGTTTTCAAGGGTCAAGAGAGGAGAATGATATACTAAGATCAAGAGGAGTGAAAGCTCTAAGCTTGGGGATGCCCCCGTGGTTCATCCCTGCATATTTTAAGAAGACTCAAGCATCTAAGCTTGGGGATGCCCAAGGCATCCCCTTCTTCATCGACAACATCAGGTTCCTCCCCCGAAACTATATTTTTATTCAGTCACATCTGTGTTCTTTACTTGGAGCGTCGGTTTGTTTTCGTTTTTGTTTTTGTTTGAATAAGATGGATCCTAGCATTCACTTTGTGGGAGAGAGACATGCTCCGCTGTTGCATATGGACACATGTGTCCTTAGGCTTTACTCATAATGTTCAAGGCGAAGTTTCTTCTTCGTTAATTTGTTATATGGTTGGAATTGGAAAATGCTACATGTAGTAATTCTAAAAATGTCTTGGATAATGTGATACTTGGCAATTGTTGTGCTCATGTTTAAGCTCTTGCATCATATGCTTTGCACTCATTAATGAAGAAATACATAGAGCTTGCTAAAATTTGATTTGCATATTTGGTTTCTCTAAGGTCTAGATAATATCTAGTATTGAGTTTTGAACAACAAGGAAGACGGTGTAGAGTCTTATAATGTTTACAATATGTCTTTTATGTGAGTTTTGCTGCACTTGTTCATCCTTGAGTTTGCTTCAAATAACCTTGCTAGCCTAAACCTTGTATCGAGAGGGAATACTTCTCATGCATCCAAAATCCTTGAGCCAACTACTATGCCATTTGTGTCCACCATACCTACCTACTACATGGTATTTACCCGCCATTCCAAAGTAAATTGCTTGAGTGCTACCTTTAAAATTCCATCATTCGCCTTTGCAATATATAGCTCATGGGACAAAATAGCCTTAAAAACTATCGTAGTATTGAATATGTACTTATGCACTTTATATTTTATTAAGTTGCTTGTTGTGCGATAACCATGCTTCTGGGGAACGCCATCAACTATTGTTGAATATCATGTGAGTTGCTATGCATGTCCGTCTTGTCTGAAGGATCTATCATTTTAGTGGTTGGAGCATGCAAAATTGTTAGAGAAGAACATTGGGCCGCTAACTAAAGCCATGAACCATGGTGGAAGTTTCAGTTTTGGACATATATCCTCAATCTCATATGAGAATAATAACTTTGCTACATGCTTATGCATTTAAGAGGAGTCCATTATCTGTTGTCCATGTTGTCCCGGTATGGATGTCTAAGTTGAGAATAATCAAAAGCGAGAAATCCGAAATGCGAGCATTCTCCTTGGACCTTTGTACAGGCGGCATGGAGGTACCCCTTTGTGACACTTGGTTGAAACATGGCATGCGAAGACCCGGTAGTCCAAGTTAAGTAGGACGAGGTGCGGGCACTATTAGTATACTATGCGTGAGGCTTGCAACTTGTAAGATATAATTTTCATAACTCATATGCTTTATTACTACCGTTGACAAAATTGTTTCATGTTTTCAAAATAAAAGCTCTAGCACAAATACAGCAATCGATGCTTTCCTCTTTGAAGGACCATTCTTTTACTTTTATTGTTGAGTCAGTTTACCTATCTCCTTCCACCTAAGAAGCAAACACTTGTGTGAACTGTGCATTGATTCCTACATACTTGCATATTGCACTTGTTATATTACTTTATGTTGACAATATCCATGAGATATACATGTTATAAGTTGAAAGCAACCGCTGAAACTTAATCTTCTTATGTGTTGCTTCAACACCTTTACTTTGATTTATTGCTTTATGAGTTAACTCTTATGCAAGACTTATTGATGCTTGTCTTGAAGTACTATTCATGAAAAGTCTTTGCTATATGATTCAGTTGTTTACTCATGTCATTACCTTTGCTTTGATCGCTGCATTCATTACATATGTTTACAAATAGTATGATCAAGATTATGATGGCATGTCAGAAATTATCTTTGTTATCGTTTTACCTGCTCGGACGAGCAGAACTAAGCTTGGGGATGCTGATACGTCTCCAACGTATCGATAATTTCTTATGTTCCATGCTACTTTATTGATGATACCTACATGTTTTATGCACATTATATGTCATATTTATGCATTTTCTGGAACTAACCTATTAACAAGATGCCGAAGAGCCGTTGTGTTTTCTGCTTTTGGTTTCAGAAATCCTAGTAAAGAAATATTCTCAATTGGACGAAACTTTCGCCTGGGTCCTATTTTTGCACGAAGCCGGAAGACCGAAGACCTAACGAAGTGGGGCCACGAGGCAGCCAGGGGGGGCGCGGCCCAGGCCCTGGCCGCGCGCCCTGCCCCCTGGGCCCCTCGTGCCCCCGCGTTGACCTTCCGCCTACTTAAAGCTCCCGTCGCGAAACCCCCAGTATCGAGAGCCACGATACGGAAAACCTTAGACGCCGCCGCGAATCCCATCTCGGGGATTCTGAGATCGCCTCCGCACCCGTCGGAGAGGGGATTCATCTCCGAGGACTCTTCATCGCCATGATCGCCTCCGGAGTGATGAGTGAGTAGTTCACCCTGGACCATGGGTCCATAGCAGTAGCTAGATGGTCGTCTTCTCCTTGTTGTGCTTCATTGTTAGATCTTGTGAGCTGCCTAACATGATCAAGATCATCTATATGTAATTCTATATGTTGTGTTTGTCGGGATCCGATGGATAGAGAGTACTATGATTATGGTGATTATCAATCTATTGTTCATGTGTTGTTTATGATCTTGCATGCTCTCCGTTATTAGTAGAGGCTCTGGCCAAGTTTTTACTCTTAACTCCAAGAGGGAGTAATTATGCTCGATAGTGGGTTCATGCCTTCATTGATACCTGGGACAGTGACAGAAAGTTCTAAGGTTGTGATGTGCTGTTGCCACTAGGGATAAAACATTGATGCTATGTCTAAGGATGTAGTTATTGATTACATTACGCACAATACTTAATGCAATTGTCTGTTGCTTTGCAACTTAATACTGGAGGGGGTTCGGACGATAACCTGAAGGTGGACTTTTTAGGCATAGATGCAGTTGGATGGCGGTCTATGTACTTTGTCGTAATGCCCAATTAAATCTCACTATATTTACCATGTCATGTATATGCATTATTATGCCTTTCTCTATTTGTCAATTGCCCGACTGTAATTTGTTCACCCAACATGCTTTATCTTATGGGAGAGACACCTCTAGTGAACTGTGGACCCCGGTCCTATTCTTTCCATAGCATACAATCTACTTGTTTTACTGTTTTCTTCGCAAACATCTTCCACTCGATACGTTTAATCCTTTGTTACAGCAAGCCGGTGAGATTGACAACCTCACTGTTTCGTTGGGGCAAAGTACTTTGGTTGTGTTGTGCAGGTTCCTAGTTGGCGCCGGAATCCCTGGTGTTGCGCCGCATCACATTTCGCGACCATCAACCTTCAACGTGCTTCTTGGCTCCTCCTGGTTCGATTAAACCTTGGTTTCTTTCGAGGGAAAACTTGCTCTGTGCGCATCATACCTTCCTCTTGGGGTTCCCAACGAACGTGTGAGTTACACGCCATCGTGGTGCCTCCGAAGGGAGAGACAGGTCTACCCCGTCGAGAACGCCTTCAGGTGAGAATCCCTTCCACCTGATGCCATGTGAACGGGTTCTTCGAAAGAGCCGATGAGATCGGCTTCGAACTGAGATTTGAGCTCATCATAATTCTTCTTGTGATCCTCAGTGAGCTCTTCGTATGTGACTGGTGCGTCCGCCATCTCAGTTGCAGATGTTGACGCCGTTGTTGTAGAGTGTCCCACCGGGCGTGCCAGAATGTGTTGCCTGCCAAAACCCACCGGCGGGCAGCGACGAGCAACACGGAGAGCCGGGAGGCTCCCAGGACTGCTGGTGGGCCCTGGTCCCTCGGCGACGGCCCGCAATGCTCGGCACACGTCCTGCGGTTGCAAGGGCGTGCCACCTGACCTATACCTGATCAGGAAGGTGTTGGATTGCTTCAATTAGTTTCCTGCATGGTAGACACGTAAACATTAAACGAGCCTCGATCGGCTCTCAGGTTACCCTGTGAATCGGCTCAAAGAGCCGATTAACCCATGGTTCATAATGGATATGCAATAACATGGGGGTTCTGCTTTATCAATGCTAAGCTAAATCGATCTACGACAGTTTAGGGTTTTCACCGCATAACCGGAACATCCTACACGTAGTTGAGCCTGGCAGATACGAAAGATAACAGCAAACTAACCCAAAACGAGGCCTAAAAACCAACACGGAGTCGATTCCCGGAACATCCCTTCTTGGATCGGCAAACCGTACCTTACGCACTACTGGATCGTTCAACCCGTTTGCAAGGCCTAACCATGCAGATATCAAACTAATCCTCGAAGAACAAGGAACAACTATAACAGATCGAAATCTAAACAAAGATAAAGCATGATGCTGCCCTTACGCCTAAAATAGGTGTAAGGACAGCTACATATCTAAAGGCAGCACAGCTACGTAAATATATCAGAAATCATCGATGCAAGCCCTAAAACATCTACGATAAACAGTGTTACTCGCCATCAAAAAGGCTTCAGTACGAGCAACACCAAACAACGAATAAACAGATACTGCCTAGATCGCAAGAGGCAGCATGACGCTTACCCGGAAGAAACCCTCGAAACAAGGGGTGGCGATGCGCCTGGATTGTGTTTGTTGTGAACGTGATCGTCCTCCTTTCTCAATAACCCTAGGTACATATTTATAGTCCGTGGACTTTCTATCTTTGGAAATACACCTAACCGTGTACGAGCTAAACTCTATCTCTTAATTCTAAACTAAGATGCAATCTACTATAATATACATATACACGGGCAATCTAGCCCAAATTCTCGCACGAGGCCGATTCAGAGATACTCCACGTGTATATCCTCCAAGCCCATCTCATATTACTCTATGTTGACAATTATCCATGAGATATACATGTTACAAGTTGAAAGCAATTGCTGAAACTTAATCATCCTTTGTGTTGCTTCAATGCCTTCTACTTTGAATCTATTGCTTTATGAGTTAGCTCTTATGCAAGTCTTGTTGATACTTGTCTTGAAAGTACTATTCATGAAAAGTTTTGCTATATGATTCATTTGTTTAGTCATTATCTCTTTGTTAGCAATCTATTGCTTCAGATCACTCCATTCATCTCATATGCTTTACAATAATGTTGATCAAGATTATGTTGGTAGCATGTCACTTCAGAAATTATTGTTGTTATCGTTTACCTACTCGAGGGCGAGTAGGAACTAAGCTTGGGGATGCTTGATACGTCTCCAACGTATCTATAATTTCTTATGTTCCATGCTAGTTTTATGACAATACCTACATGTTTTGTTCACACTTTATGATGTTTTGATGCATTTTCCGGAACTAACCTATTAACAAGATGCCAAGTGCCAGTTCCTGTTTTCTGCTGTTTTTGGTTCCAGAAATCCTACAAAGGAAATATTCTCGGAATTGGATGAAATCAACGCCTAGTATCTTATTTTTGCCGGAAGCTTCCAGAGCACCGAAGAGAGGCCAGAGGGGGGCCCCACCCCACAAGGCGGCGGCCAAGGGGGGGCGCCCCCCTATGGTGTGGCCCCACCAGGGCTCCCCCGAGGCTGCCCTTCCACCTATATAAAGCCTCCGCCTCGAAAACCCTAAGAGATAAGCCACGATACGAAAAGTTCCGGGCCGCCGCCATCGCGAAGCCAAGATTCGGGGGACAGAAGTCTCTGTTCCGGCACGCCGGACGGGGAATTGCCCCCAAGGCATCTCCATCGACACCACCGCCATCTTCATCGCCGTTGCCTCCCATGATGAGGAGGGAGTAGTTCTCCCTCGAGGCTAAGGGCTCTACCGGTAGCTATGTGGTTAATCTCTCTCTCATGTACCTCAATACAATGATCTCATGAATTGCCTTGCATGATTGAGATCCATATGATGAGCTTTGTAATCTAGATGTAGTTATGTTATTCAAGTGGATTTTACTTATGTGATCTCCGGAGACTCCTTGTCCCACGTGTGTAAAGGTGACAGTGTGTGCACCGTGTGGGTCTCTTAGGCTATATTTCACAGAATACTTGTTCACTGGGTTATGATTTGAGTTGGATGTCTCTATGAAATTGTGGTGTGTTAGTACCTCCTATGAATGCTCAAAGTGACAGCGTGGGGTGTTTATTAGTACTTGGGAATGCATCTTTAAGGTTTGCTTTTGCATCCCTACATGGTGAATTAGTGTTCGTTATCCAGCCAGAGAGTAATTCAGAATAGCATAGTGAAGTGCTTATATTTATATTCAATTATGATTGCATTGTTGAGAGTGTCCACTAGTGAAAGTATGATCCCTAGGCCTTGTTTCTAAGCCTGAGTTCGATAAACCTTGGGTGATTCACTTAAGGGAAACTTGCTGCAGTTCTAGAAACCTCTGCTCTTGGAGGCCTAACACTGTCTACAAGAATAGAAGCACACGTAGACATCACACCCTGCCTAAAAATGAAATAACGAAATAGCAGCCGTCTTTAAACGAGAGGAGGGTTCTCCTTGTCTTCAAGCTTATCCACTGCGCCCGCAGTTTTGGAAGCTTCACCAATTCACCAGGATTCTGGGCGGTGATTACCAGGGATTTGTTTTCTTCGATCGCACTACCATTAGCTGCCGGTTTTGCTGAGGACCTCTGAGCCGATCAGCCGGCTTCTTCTTCATCCTCCCGACGCGTTCGTCTTCCTTATCGCGTGCCAATGATTTTGAAGGAGGTCGATGTTTCTGCTCGAGCCCAAACTTTGCAGCAATCCGAAACTCGCGATCACAATTGCCTTAGCGTGAAAAACTTCCATAGACTGTGATGTTTGTCCCATTGTTCCCAGGCATTTTCAGCTTGAGGTATGCATAATGTGGCACAACCATGAACTTGGCATAAGCTGATCTTCCGAGTATAGCATGGTACTGTGATTCCCAATTCACTACCTCGAACTCGATCTTTTCCTTCCTGAAGTTATCGGGTTTACCAAAGACAACGTTCAGGAAAACTTTGCCAATAGAGTACGCTGGCGACGTGGGGAGGATCCCATGAAAACAAGTGTCTGTCTCTTCTAGCATCCTCATCGTGATTCCCATGGTTTTGATTGTGTCGAGGAATATCAGGTTTAACCCACTTCCACCGCCCATAAAAACTTTGCTCATCCTAAATCCTCCAATTTGCGCTTCAACCACTAGCGCAGCATGTCCTTGCTTTGGGATTGTCATTGGGTGATCCGCCCTGCTGAACGTGATACTCTGAGATGACCAGTCGATATACTCGGGGATGTTGACCATGATGCTTTCTGCCAGGTTCATTTCTTGGGTGAGCTTCTTCATCTCCCTTCTCGAAACACCAGTTCCGTGAATCATGCTCATCTGCCCGCGAGGTGGTGGAAAGGAGTCGCAGATTGTGAGGCTGAACTTGCTGAACTGGTGCGGGGGTGGAGGTGGTGGTGGTGGCGGCTGCTGCTGCTGCTGAATGAGCTTCTGCATCTCAATGAACTGTCGACAATCTGAGCAAATGGCTTGACTTTTTCTTATTGTCTTTAGAGTCGATGTATGCGTGTAAATAGCAGGTGCATTTATCTTCGGCAAAGGGTAATTCGGGTGTCCTCTGAGGTCGTGGCTTGTAGTTGCTACGGTTCCCAGAGTTGCTCCGTTGCCGTCCTGCCGATCATCTCGCCTATCATCATACCTATCATCTTGTCGATCGGAATATCCAGATAGCTACCAAGTTATTGTCATCGTAATCGGTCTTTCTCTTCTTGCGACGATCTCCGACACCCGAATCATTCTTCGGCTGATCGTCGTCTTCGTCGTCGCTGCGCTGTCGTGGTCTTCGTACGTTGTCCTCGCCATCAGCCCTGCTGATGGCGATTGATACGTCTCCAACGTATCTATAATTTCTTATGTTCCATGCTAGTTTTATGACAATACCAACATGTTTTAGTCATACTTTATAATGTTTTTATGCATTTTCCGGGACTAACCTATTAACAAGATGCCGCAGTGCCAGTTCCTGTTTTCTGCTGTTTTTTATTTCAGAAAAGTTAGTTTACGAATATTCTCGGAATTGGACGAAACAAAAGCCCACGGTCCTATTTTCCACGGAGGGTTTCCAGAACACCGAAGAGGAGACGGAGAGGGGCCACGAGGCGGCCACCCCATAGGGCGGCGCGGCCCACCCTCCGTCGCCGGCCTAAGGTGGGCCCCTCGGGCGCCCCCGACGCTGCCCCTTCGCCTATTTATTCCTTCCGTCGTGAAAACCCTAGTACCGAGAGCCATGATACGAGAAAAGTTCCAGAGACGCCGCCGCCGTCAACCCCATCTCGGGGGGTTCAGAAGATCGCCTCCGGCACCTTGCCGGATAGGGGAATCATCACCGGAGGGCTCTACATCACCATGCCCGCCTCCGGACTGATGCGTGAGTAGTTCATCCTTGGACTACGGGTCCATAGCAGTAGCTAGATGGTTGTCTTCTCCTCTTGTACTATCATGTTTAGATCTTGTGAGCTGCCTATCATGATCAGGATCATCTATTTGTAATGCTACATGTTGTGTTTGTTGGGATCCGATGAATATGGAATACTATGTCAAGTTGATTATTGATCTATCATATATGTTATTTATGTTCTTGCATGCTCTCCGTTGCTAGTAGAGGCTCTGGCCAAGTTGATACTTGTGACTCCAAGAGGGAGTATTTATGCTAGATAGTGGGTTCATGTCTCCATTGAATCTGGGAGGAGTGACAACCCCTAAGGTTGTGGATGTGTTGCCACTAAGGATAAAACATCAATTCTTTGTCTAAGGATATTTGTATTGTTTACATTACGCACATACTTAATGCAATTGTCCGTTGTTTGCAACTTAATACTGGAAGGGGTGCGGATGCTAACTGAAGGTGGACTTTTTAGGCATAGATGCATGCTGGATGGCGGTCTATGTTTTTGTCGTAATGCCCTAAGTAAATCTCATAGTAGTCATCATGATATGTATATGCATCTCTATTTGTCAATTGCCCAACTGTAATTTGTTCACCCAACATGCTATTTATCTTATTGGAGAGACACCACTAGTGAACTGTGGACCCCGGTCCATTCTTTTACATCTGAAATACAATCTACTGCAATCATTGTTCTCTTTTGTTTTCTGCAAGCAAACATAATTCTCCACACCATACGTTTAATCCTTTGTTTTCAGCAAGCCGGTGAGATTGACAACCTCACTATTAAGTTGGGACAAAGTAGTTTGATTGTGTTGTGCAGGTTCCACGTTGGCGCCGGAATCACTGGTGTTGCGCCGCACTACACTCCTTCACCAACAACCTTCACGTGGCCTTCATCTCCTACTGGTTCGATAAACCTTGGTTTCTTACCGAGGGAAAACTCGCTGCTGTACTCATCATACCTTCCTCTTGGGGTTCCCAACGGACGTGTGCTTTACCGTCACAAGGAGCTGCCTCCACGCCAAAGAACTTTTCTCAGCCGTTGCCGGGGAGATCAAGACACGCCGCAAGGGAGTCTCTCACACCCAATCTCTTTACTTTGTTTATTGTCTTGCTTTATTTTATTTTCTGTCTTGTTTGCTTTCTTTATATCAAAAACACAAAAAAATAGTTACTTGTTTTACTTTATTTAATTCGGTTTGCTTAGTTTATTTTTATTATTGCTAAAATGGGTACTCCTGAGAATACTAAGTTGTGTGATTTCACTAGCACAAATAATAATGATTTTATATGCACTCCTATTGCTCCACCTGCTACTACAGCAGAATTTTATGAAATTAAACCTGCTTTACTAAATCTTGTTATGAGAGAGCAATTTTCTGGTGTTAGTACTGATGATGCTGCTGCCCATCTTAATAATTTTGTTGAACTTTGTGAAATGCAAAAGTATAAGGATATACATGGTGATATTATAAAACTGAAATTGTTTCCTTTCTCCTTAAGAGGAAGAGCTAAAGATTGGTTGCTATCTTTGCCTAAAAATAGTATTGTTCATGGACTAAATGTAAAGATGCTTTTATTGGAAAATATTATCCTCCTGCTAAAATTATATCTTTGAGAAGTAGCATTATGAATTTTAAGCAATTGGATAATGAACATGTTGCCCAAGCATGGGAGAGAATGAAATCTTTGGTAAAGAATTTCCCTACCCATGGACTAACTACTTGGATGATCATCCAAACCTTTTATGCAGGATTGAATTTTTCTTCAAGGAACCTATTGGATTCAGCTGCTGGAGGTACTTTTATGTCCATCACTTTGGGTGCTGCAACAAAGCTTCTTGATGATATGATGATCAATTACTCTGAATGGCACACTGAAAGAACTCCTCAAGGTAAGAAGGTAAATTTTGTTGAAGAAACCTCTTCTTTGAGTGATAAGATTGATATTATTATGTCTATGCTTGTTAATGGTAGACTCATGTTGATCCTAATAATGTTCCTTTAGCTTCATTGGTTGCTCAAGAAGAGCATGTTGATGTGAATTTCATTAAAAATAATAATTTCAACAACAATGCTTATAGGAATAATTTTGGTAACAACAACTATAGGCCATATCCTTCTAATAGTGGTAGTGGTTATGGTAATTCTTATGGTAGATCTGTTTTGCCTAGTGAGGAAAAGATGCTGGAAATTGAAAGAGCTACTAAGAGCTATATGCAATCACAATATGAGCAAAATCAATTGTTTACTAAAACTATGAATGAACAATCTGCCTTGTTGAAAAATATAGGGAATCAACTTGAGAATTTGAATATGGAAATTTCTGGTTTGCAAACTAAGCTTTCAAATGCTGAAAACCGAATTTCATACATGTCTGAGTCACAAGCTTCTTTAATTAATAAAATGGCTGCTAAACCTGAGGATAATGATAAAAAATTCTTGCTAAAACAAATGCTATCCAAGTTCGAATTAATGACAATATTAGAATGATGGCTGAATTGCATGCTAGATGGGAAAGAGAAGAAAGAGAAGAAAAACTTGCTAAAGAGAATAATATAGCTAAAGTTTGGACTATTACCACCACTAGTAATGTTGATGCTTCACATGTTGCTAAACCTACTACTATCAATGGTTGAATAATTGGTGTTGGCAATGTTTCTCCTTCTTCTACAAAGTGTGCAAAACTGCCTGAAACTGTTTGTGATAAAAGTGCTGAAATTTTTCAGAGTATTGGGGACAATGGTCCCATTGCTGTAGATCATAATGGTTTTGATTTTGATAATTGTCATATTTCTGAAGTTATTAAGTTCTTACAAAAACTTGCTAGAAGTCCTAATGCTAGTGCTATAAACTTAGCCTTTACAAAACATATTACAAATGCTCTCATTAAAGCTAGGGAAGAGGAATTAAAACTTGAAGCTTCTATCCCTAGGAAGTTGGAAGATGGTTGGGAGCCCATCATTAAGATGAAAGTCAATGATTTTGATTGTAATTCTTTATGTGATCTTGGTGCAAGTATTTCTGTTATGCCTAAGAAACTTTATGATATGCTTGACTTGCCACCTTTGGAATGTTGTTATTTGGATGTTAATCTTGCTGATAATTCTATAAAGAGACCTTTGGGGAGAATTGATAATGTTCACATTACGGTTAACAATAACCTTGTCCCCGTTGATTTTGTTGTCTTGGATATTGAATGCAATGCATCTTGTCCTATTGTTTTGGGAAGACCCTGTCACGCCCCGAAACCAGGCCTAGTCGTGACAACGCCACATATTTATAATCTTGCGATTATAAACATGTAAGGCTCAAACAAAGACATATTTACAAGCTAAAACAACACTTTATTTGCTATCTTTTCTATTACACAAGTCATAATACATTATGTATTTTCCCTTCCCGTAGTACTACGCCTACGCTTTGCCATCCTCTCCAAATCGTGATCACTTCTGTTTAAAAAAATGAGGAAGCAAGGGTGAGTATAAAGTTATACTCAGCAAGTAGATACAACAAGGAAACAATAAATGATCAAGAGATTAGCGGGAAATCAAAGAAGACAACAAGGTATGAAATCTGAATTCAACGAAATGGATACGATGACAAGATAACTGAAGTTAACAGATTCAGACACGGAAATGATTGGCATCACACATGACAGCAAGCTTCCCAACCCGGGAGTCACAGGGGTTAATATTAACGCTTTTACACTCTGCAGAGGGGTACTCCGACATCGACAGTCTTGACTAGGTTGCGCTAGTCAAGCAGTGTTCTTTTACCCGCTAAGACCCGGACACTCTGACCTACTGATGTCGGTCGCTCCTACGGATCCATCACCGACACGTTCCCGAACAGAGGCCGTCCCCAGCGGAGAACACAGACAGTCCCATACCTGAACTGTGACCGGTACAATACGTTTGCCGTCGTGATACCAATACAACAAGATCAGGATATTCGCAGGTAAGTGATACAAATCACTATCTTGAGGTCAATAGCCTCAAGGCTTCACATGAGCTCCCGCAGATTACTCGAATCCAACGAGCCGGAGATGACTACCCGTCTCTCTCCAACACGATGATCAAACATGACTAAGGATCATGGTGCGGCAATATTATGTAGGATCAACGAATCATTTCAACAACAATAAGATCAAGCATGAATAAAAAAATATGGTGCAAGTAGAAGTACTAGCACCTCAAAGAATCAATGACACGCTATATGTTGGCAGTGTCAGAGGATCAAAGGAAGAAGAACTACTTGCCTCGGAATGAGATGATAAGCCACCAATAATATGCATGCCGATCAGTAAACTGCATCGATTATCTCTATTTTTCTAAATACACGATCGGCTCTCCTGCTACGATGGATCGGCAGCGCCTCTTCTAAGTATTTGATCTTCTCCGAACATGGATGCATGCTCATGGTACTCAAACTCTCTCTCTCTCCACAGCTTTCTATCTCTCACTCTTCCCGGCAGAACCTACGCTGAGCTCCTCTCATCTCTCCGCTCCCACTCTCTCGACCCAGCTAACAAATGAAGATGTGGAGTTGTGTGTAAAGTGCAGTACTGCCAGCTGATGATGTTGCCTATTTGTAAGATCGTGGGCACCGTCTAAGAGCAGCCAAAATATCTGAGTCTGGCCGCTTAACCTAATGAAGCTGAGTAAAATATCTGCGCCGCCGCATCTCCTTAAGAGCTAAGAAAAGCTAGCTAAATATCTGCATGACCGACGTGTCTTACAAGTGAGCAAAAGCAAATAGTCTGGCTAGCATATAGGAAGTACACGTCGTAGACGTTGCCAACTCAGCCATTCTAACTTAAAAATTCCTCCTTTCTTCCTCTAGGAGCCAGCCACGTAGCATTTCTTGGCCAAGTACCTCACGCATGCATGTATGGATGGTCAAATGCATCGATCTATCAGTACATGTACATACCAGACAACTAGTTTAGTCTTTGGCTAGAGAGCTGATAATACACATTATTATGCATTTAAGAATATTAGATATAATATTTAGAAGCAAAATTTGCATTTTACATAGATTAATTAATAACGCAAAAATTTGGGTTATTACAGACCCTATCTTCGAACTGTTGGTGCTATTATTGATATGAAAGAAGGAAATATTAAGTATCAATTCCCTCTTAAAAAAGGTATGGAACACTTCCCTAGAAAGAGAATGAAGATGCCTTTTGATTCTTTTATTAGAACAAATTATGATGTTGAAGCTTCATCTCTTGATGTTACTTGATATACACTTTCTACGCCTAGCTGAAAGGCGGTAAAGAAAAGCGCTTATGGGAAACAACCCATTATTTTATTTCTGCAATTTTTGTTTTATATTTGAGTCAAGGTGCTTGTTACTACTGTAGCAATACCTTTGTATCTTTATTTTCTTGCATTGTTGTTCCAAGTAAAGTCTCTAATAGAAAGTTGATACTAGATTTGGATTTCTGCGCAGAAACAGATTTCTTAGCTGTCACGAATTCGCGTTTTTCTCTCTGTAGAAGAATCTAAAAATTCTGAAAAAATTCACGCGTGATCCTCAGATATGTGCGCAACTTTCATTAGTTTTGAGTTTTCTGATTTGAGCAAGTTAAGTGCCTCGAAAAAATTCGTCTTTACGGACTCTTCTGTTTTGACAGATTCTGCCTTTTATTTCACATTGCCTCTTTTACTGTGTTTGAGTGGATTTCTTTGCTCCATTAAATTTCAGTAGCTTTGGGTAATGTCCAGAAGTGTTGGGAATGATTGTATCCTTGCTGAACATGTGAATTTTTGATTATGCACTAACCCTCTAATGAGATTGTTTTGAGTTTGGTGTGGAGGAAGTTTTCAAGGATCAAGAGAGGAGGATGATATGATATGATCAAGAAGAGTGAAAAGTCTAAGCTTGGGGATGCCCGTGGTTCATCCCTGCATATTTCAAGAAGACTCAAGCGTCTAAGCTTGGGGATGCCCAAGGCATCCCCTTCTTCATCAACAAACTTATTAGGTCACCTCTAGTGAAACTATATTTTAATTCCGTCACATCTTATGTGCTTTACTTGGAGCGTCTGTTTGTTTTTATTTTTGTTTATGTTTGAATAAATTCGGATCCTAGCAATCCTTGTGTTGGAGAGAGACACGCTCCGCTTTTTCATTTGAACACTTGTGTTCTTCGTTTTACTTTAATATTCATGGCGAAAGCTGAAAGCCGCAACACTTATACTTGTTGTTATTTGGTTGGAAACAGAAAATGCTTCATATTGTCTTGAATAATTTGATACTTGGAAATTGTTTTGAGCTCTCAAGTAGATCATGTTTAAGCTCTTGCATCATGTAGTTTAAATCTATTAGTGAAGAACTACCGTAGAGCTTGTTGAAATTTGGTTTGCATGATTGGTCTCTCTAAGGTCTAGATATTTTCTGGTAAAAGTGTTTGAATAACAAGGAAGACAGTGTAGATTCTTATAATGCTTGCAATATGTTCTTGTGTAAGTTTTTGCTGTACCGGTTCATACTTGTGTTTGCTTCAAACAACCTTGCTAGCCAAAGCCTTGTACTGAGAGGAAATGCTTCTCGTGCATCCAAAACCTTGAGCCAAAACCTATGCCATTTGTGTCCACCATAACTACCTATATGTGGTATTTTTCTGCCATTCCAAAGTAAATTGCTTGCGTGCTACCTTTAAAATTTCATTCCTTGTCTTTGCAATACATAGCTCATGGGAAAGTAGCCTAAAAACTATTGTGGTAATGAATATGTTGCTTATGTATCTTAGTTCTTATAAGTTGCTTGTTGAGCGGTAACCATGTTTCTGGGGACGCCATCAACCTGTCACACCTTTGTTGAATATCATGTGAGTTGCTATGCATGTTCGTCTTGTCTGAAGTAAGGGAGATTTGCCATGAGTTTAAATGGTTTGAGTATGCATGTTGTTAGAGAAGAACATTGGGCCGCCAACCAAAGCCATGTATCATGGTGGAAGTTTCATCTTGGACATTAATCCTCAGAATCTCTTATGAGAATATTATTTGTTGTTGAATGCTTAAAGCATAAAAGAGGAGTCCATTATCTGTTTTCTATGTTGTCCCGGTATGGATGTCCTTAAGTTGAGATCTATCAAAATCGAGAAATCAAATGCGATTTATCTCCTTGGACCTTTGTACAGGTGGCATAGAGGTACCCCTTTGTGACACTTGGTTAAAACATATGTAATGCAATGATAATCCATGGAAATCCGAGCTAATTAGGACAAGGTGCGGGCACTATTAGTATTCGATGCATGAGGCTTGCAACTTATAGGAAGTTTTATGCATAACCCATATGAATTATTACTACCGTTGACACAATTGTTTCCATGTTTTCAAAATAAAAAGCTCTAGCACATGAGTAATCCCTGCTTCCCTCTGCGAAGGGCCTTTCTTTTACTTTATGTTGAGTCAGTTTACCTACTTCTTTCTATCTTAGAAGCAAACACTTGTGTCAACTGTGTGCGTTGATTCTTACATGCTTACTTATTGCACTTATTATATTACTTTGTGTTGACAATTATCCATGAGATATATATGTTGAAAGTTGAAAGCAATTGCTGAAACTTAAATCTTCCTTTGTGTTGCTTCAAAACCTCTTATTAAGAATCTATTGCTTTATGAGTTAACTCTTATGCAAGACTTTTTGATACTTGTCTTGAAACTACTATTCATGAAAAGTTTTTGCTATATGATTCAGTTGTTTAGTCATTATCTTTTTGTTAGCAAACTATATACCATTGCTTTGAGTCACTTCATTCATCTCATATGCTTTACAATAGTATTGATCAAGATTATGTTGGTAGCATGTCACTTCAGAAATTATTGTTTTTATCGTTTACCTACTCGAGGGCGAGTAGGAACTAAGCTTGGGGATGCTTGATACGTCTCCAACGTATCTATAATTTCTTATGTTCCATGCTAGTTTTATGACAATACCAACATGTTTTAGTCATGCTTTATAATGTTTTTATGCATTTTCCGGACTAACCTATTAACAAGATGCCGCAGTGCCAGTTCCTGTTTTCTGCTGTTTTTGATTTCAGAAAAGTTAGTTTACGAATATTCTCGGAATT
This sequence comes from Lolium multiflorum, assembly GCA_030979885.1. NCBI lineage: Eukaryota > Viridiplantae > Streptophyta > Magnoliopsida > Poales > Poaceae > Lolium > Lolium multiflorum. The sequence goes on from CM061750.1 coordinate 333,683,514, forward strand.
GGACGAAACAAAAGCCCACGGTCCTATTTTCCACGGAGGCTTCCAGAACACCGAAGAGGAGACGGAGAGGGGCCACGAGGCGGCCACCCCATAGGGCGACGCGGCCCCACCTCGGCCGCGCGGCCATGGGGTGGCCCCTCGCGCCCCCGATGCTTCCCTTCGCCTATTTATTCCTTTCGTCGTGAAAACCCTAGTACCGAGAGCCACGATACGAGAAAAGTTCCAGAGACGCCGCCGCCGTCAACCCCATCTCGAGGGGTTCAGAAGATCGCCTCCGGCACCCTGCGGAGAGGGGAATCATCACCGGAGGGCTCTACATCACCATGCCCGCCTCCGGACTGATGCGTGAGTAGTTCATCCTTGGACTACGGGTCCATAGCAGTAGCTAGATGGTTGTCTTCTCCTCTTGTGCTATCATGTTTAGATCTTGTGAGCTGCCTATCATGATCAGGATCATCTATTTGTAATGCTACATGTTGTGTTTGTTGGGATCCGATGAATATGGAATACTATGTCAAGTTGACTATTGATCTATCATATATGTTATTTATGTTCTTGCATGCTCTCCGTTGCTAGTAGAGGCTCTGGCCAAGTTGATACTTGTGACTCCAAGAGGGAGTTATGCTAGATAGTGGGTTCATGTCTCCATTGAATCTGGGGTGACAGGTTGTATGTGTTGCCACTAGGGATAAAACATCAATGTTTTGTCTAAGGATATTTGTATTGTTTACATTACGCAACATTTAGGCATATGCATTGTTTGCGGTCTATGTTCTTTGTCGGAATGCTAAGTAAATCTCATAGTAGTCATCATGATATGTATATGCATCTATATTTGTCAATTGCCCAACTGTAATTTGTTCACCCAACATGCTATTTATCTTATTGGAGAGACACCACTAGTGAACTGTGGACCCCGGTCCATTCTTTTACATTTGAAATACAATCTACTGCAATCATTGTTCTCTTTTGTTTTCTGCAAGCAAACATAATTCTCCACACCATACGTTTAATCCTTTGTTTTCAGCAAGCCGGTGAGATTGACAACCTCACTGTTAAGTTGGGACAAAGTAGTTTGATTGTGTTGTGCAGGTTCCACGCTGGCGCCGGAATCACTGGTGTTGTGCCGCACTACACTCCTTCACCAACAAACTTCACGTGGCCTTCATCTCCTACTAGTTCGATAAACCTTGGTTTCTTACTGAGGGAAAACTCGCTACTGTACTCATCATACCTTCCTCTTGGGGTTTCCAACGGACGTGTGCTTTACCGTCACAAGGAGCTGCCTGCACGCCAGCATCCATCTCCATTAACTTGGTTATAGTCTTTGGCTTCTTGCATCCGATTTCTTCTATGTAAATTTCACGTCGGATGCCATCACTAAAAGCATCGATTGCTCTGTCGACGGAAACATCTTCGGCAGCGTTCAGGAGTTTAGTGAATCTCCCGATGTATGCGCGCATTGACTCTCTCGGCTTCTGCTGGCAATGCCGCAACTCTTCAATCCCAACAGGTCTCTTGTACGTTGCTTGGAAGTTAGCGACAAAAGCATCCACCAGGTCGTCCCATGACTTGATGGATCCCTTCGGCAGGCCCCTCAGCCAGGCTCGTGCCGAATCTTTTAGGTAAAGCTGCAAACACTGCATTGCCGCAATCTGGTTTCCTTTGTGTAGGATCACAGTCTGCAGGTAATCATCTATCCATGATCTTGGCTCCTGCTGTCCATCATACTTGGCGGCATCGGTAGGGGTAGGTTTAAACTTCTTGGGTGGCATCGTCTCTCGAATCTTGTAACTCAAGGTCGCCCCCCTCGCTTGCCATCATACTCCTCGCTTTCCTCTGAGGTGTCGCTGTCGTATTCCCCCCTCGCGGCTCGCCGTCGTCTGGCTTTATCGATTCTGCTCTGGGTAATCTCGTCTCGAGCGTCCCTTGCACGGTGCTTTGAACCTTGAAGACCCACAAGTATAGGGGATCGCAACAGTCTTCGAGGAAACCCAATTTATTGATTCGACACAAGGGGAGCCAAAGAATATTTGTAAGCCTTAACAACGGAGTTGTCAATTCAGCTGCACCTGGAAACAGACTTGCTCGCAATAGTTTATCAGAGCAACAGTTTTATAGCAGAGCAGTAGTGAAATATAAGCAGCAGTATAATAAAGACAGCAGTAGTGATTTTAGTAAACAGCAGTATTAAAATACTGTAGGCATAGGGATGGATGAACGGGCGCTGCATGGATAAGATAACTCATGTAATAATCAAGACTAGGCATTTGCAGATAATAATAAAACAGTATCCAAGTACTAAACAACCATAGGCATGTGTTCCGTATATAGTCGTACGTGTTCGCAATGAGAAACTTGCACAACATCTTTTGTCCTACCAGCCGGTGGCAGCCGGGCCTCTAGGGAAACTACTGGTAATTAAGGTACTCCTTTTAATAGAGTACCAGAGCAAAGCATTAACACTCCGTGAACACATGTGATCGTCATATCACAGTCTTCCCCTCCGGTTGTCCCAATTTCTGTCACTTTGGGGCCTCGGGTTACGGACATCAATATGTGTATACAACTTGCAGGTAAGATCATAAAACAATGAATATCATCATGAATCAATAACATGTTCAGATCTGAAATCATGGCACTCGGGCCCTAGTGACAAGCATTAAGCATAACAAGTTGCAACAATATCATAAAAGTACCAACAACGGATACTAGGCACTATGCCCTAACAATCTTATGGCTATTACATGAACAATCTCATCCAATCCCTACCATCCCCTTCAGCCTATAGCGGGGGATTTACTCACACATGGATGGGGGAAACATGGATGGTCGATGGAGAGGCATCGGTGGTGATGATGGCGATGATCTCCTCCAATTCCCCGTCCCGGCAGGGTGCCAAAACGGAGTTTCTGATCCCGAGATTGGGTTTCGCGATGACGGCGGAGTTCGGACGTCTTCTGAAAAGTGGTCGAACCCCTGCGCGTTTTAGGTCAAGGGCTTTAAGTAGTCCGAGGCATCGGGGGCGGCCGAGGCGGCGGCCACCATGTGGCGGCGCGGCCCATCGCGCCGCCATGTGGTGTGCGCGCCTCGGCCAGCCCCCGAAGCTCCCCTCTGGACTACTTAAAGCCCGCGCCTCGTGGCCCCCCTCCGTCACATCTTCTGGCTCCGTGGGTCTTCTGTAAAAATAGGCCCATTGCAATTATTTCCGGGGATTTTCCTGAAAGTTGATTTTCTGCACAAAAATAAGACACCAGGGCAATTCTGCTGAAAACAGCGTTAGTCCGTGTTAGTTGTATCCAAAATACACAAATTAGAGGCAAAACAATAGCAAAAGTGTTCGAGAAAGTAGATACGTTTTGGATGTATCAACTCCCCCCAAGCTTAGCTTATTGCTTGTCCTCAAGCAATTCAGTTAACAACTGAGTGCGATAAAAGAACTTTCATGAACACATTTGCTCATATGATGTAAATATTCTCATTATATGGACGAATACTTAGGCAATTCATAATAAGATAAATGCAAATAAAGTCATCTAATAGTTGTGTCAATCATGAAAAAGATACCAACAAACTAATAATAAGCATCATGAAACACTTCTATAAGCAGGATTGCAATGCTCATAAAAAGATATGATAAAGTGGTATCTCGCTTGCCCGTATTTGTACAGCAAAACATAAATGCCCAGGCACCTCTGAAGTTCATGGGAAGACTAGAAGTAAAGACTATCAAAGATAAAAGCATCAAAGTTATACCACAGTTAACCATATTCTGGGACAAACATATTACACTAAGAATGACAATTATGCTCTCAAGAAGGTGCTTAAAGAAAGGATGGTGACTCAACATAAAAGTAAAAGATTGACCCTTCGCAGAGGGAAGCAGGGATTAACATGTGCTAGAGCTTTTCATTTTTGAAACAGAAGTAAAATTGTTTTGAGAGGTGTTTGTTGTTGTCAACGAATGGTAGTGGGTACTCTAACTACCTTGTCAACCAGACTTTCAAGAGCGGCTCCCATGAAGGACGTTATCTCTACCAGCAAGGTAGATCATCCCTCTTCTCTTTTGTTTACACATGTATTTTAGTTTCATTATGGATGACACTCCTCCCAACCTTTGCTTACACAAGCCGTGGCTAACCGAATCCTCGGGTGCCTTCCAACATTCACATACCATGGAAGATTGTCTATTTGCAAGTTAAGTTGCTTACTGATAAATCAGGGCAAAACATGTGAAGAAAATTATTAATGAAAGTTGTAATTAATTGGGGCTGGGAACCCCGTTGCCAGCTATTTTTGCAAAATTATTGGATAAGCGGATGTATATGCCACTAGTCCATTGGTGAAAGTCTGCCCGACAAGATTGAAAGATAAAACACCGCATACTTCCTCATGAGCTATAAAACATTGACACAAATTGAGAAATACTTTGAAGGTTTTAAAGGTAGCACATGAAAATTTACTTGGAATGGTTTGAAATGCCATGCATAGGTATTTATGGTGGACACTTTGGAATAACTTGGTTTTCAGGGATTTGGAAGCACGAGCAGCATTCCCGCTCAGTACAAGTGAAGGCTAGCAATAGACTGGGAAGCGACAATCAAGAGAGCAATAACTGTCATAATCATGCTTGCGATAGAATAAAATTAACGGAGGCATAAAAGTGATACAAGAACTCTGAAGCAAAGTAAATCATCGAGGCTTAATTGACTTTTTGTTTAGTCATATGCATGCATGAGCATGTGCCAAGTCAATCCAAATGAATTATTCAGAGGAGGATACCACAATATCATACCTATCTATGAATAAAACAATGCAAGCAAATATTTATGACATGCTACTCATTATTAATAAATTGGAGCTAAACATGAGAGATCATGAACTACTAGACTTTCATTAAATGACATATACCTCACATGAACCAACTAAACATGCTCACATGGATGAGTATATGTACAAAAATGAAAACAAATAGAGTTCATACCAGCCTCTCACCACAGTCGAGTTGTCGTAGATCGTCATTATTGCCTTTCACTTGTGTGGCTTGAATAATATGGAATGAAAACCAAGCTCCAACCACCGGAGACCGCTGAACTCCCTAATAAAATTTACAAAACCAAAGAAGAACAACAAATATTTTTGGCGTTTTCGATATTAGAGTCACCGAACGAAAGTAAAATCTTTTTGGATTTTCTCATAGCAAACCAACGATAGTAAATAAAGCAAAATAGGAACAAGAAACCAAATAAACAAATGATAAAGAGAAACAACAGAAATATTTTTGGTCTTTTTGTGTTTTAGAAAAGAAACAAAGCAAAAACAAGAGAATGAAAACTAAAAGAGTCACACAAAAGCAGAGTAGCAGAAATCTGCCAAAACTTGACAGCAGTACAGTAATTATTTTTTCGAAAATCTTCTGCTGTTCAACTCGAAAAGTGCTCAACTAATGAAAGTTAGATAATAACCTGGGGAACATGCACAAAAATTGGCAGCTCAAAATAACGTTCTGGCTACGCACATGAATTTTTTCAGTATCAGTCCAGAATCTGTTTTTAGACAGCACTTCCCCAAATATCATCTTCCTCATATTAGAGGCAACCATCGGCACACAAATAAAATAAAAAGTAAAAGCAAAGGTTACTACAGTAGTAACAACCTTCAAAAACTAAAATAAAATCCTACTGAAATAAAAATAACCGAAAGAGAAACAACCAAAAGAAGTGAAACAAGTATATACAAATGACCGACAATTGTAATATGCAATGAATGAGTGATGCCGTCGTACCTCCCCCCAAGCTTAGGCTTTTGGCCTAAGTGGAGGTCAATCCCACGGTGCCCATGAGGTGGCTCCCCCGTAATATGATGAAGGAGGATCTTGTCCTTGGTACAAACTGGAGGACGCACCAGGATATGTGACAGTGTACCCGGAGGGCTCGGCCCTCGGTGGGTGAAACCAAGTATCCTCAGCTGCTCATCCACCTCCTCCTTGGAGCGCGACCACGGCCTCCTGCGAACACTGAACAAATCGGCCTGCGGCAAAGGGATTTCTCTCTCATCCCCGTCAATAAACAACATTCTATAGACAATATTTTCTAAATTAGAGTTAGTTGTGACAAATTGGTGACCCTTCATAGCAGCAATATCAAGCTTAACAGGAGTTAATTTCTCATCACTTGGATCAATAGAAAGACCTAGATGTGCAACAATACGTGAAGCAACAATTCCTCCATAAATAGGTCCCTTATTAGATAAGCGACGAGCAATGAGAGCACCAAGATGATAAGGTGTACTTCCAGTCAGTGCAGCAACCAGAAAAGCAAGATGATAACTAGAAATGTTGCTAGTGTTCTCCCTACCAAGAATGCTAGTAGCAAGATAGTAAGTGAAATATCTAATGGCAGGGAGCTGAATGTTCCTTATCTTGCCGCGCTGAATGGTACGGTCATCATCGTTGGTAACTTCTCGATAGAGTTCCGTCAAAGCTTTGGGGCGGTTCTCGATCTTCTTCGTTACCTATAGGAGTAATGTCCAGTGCAGCACAAAAATCACACAATTTCATAGTAACAGGCCTATCATAAATCCTAAATTTAACTGATGGTGTGAAAGGTGTGTTGCTAATTTGAAGCTTTCAACAAAGATTTTAGTTAGCCTATAAAATTGATCACTCTCATCTTCCATATAGGTAGACAAGCCCACCCGATTAATGAGAAACAAGAAGTCATCAAGTAGCCCTGCATTACGCAAAAAGTCAATGCACGGAAAGGATGAAGCATTAGGAATCCCATTGTCCTCTTCAACTTCAAAGCTAGGTGCAATGACATCCTCATCATAGGATCGCCTAACACGAGTAGCTGCCCTTGAAGGCCTTGTCACTCTTGGCGTATCCCTCTCAAACACTTCTCCAAAGGTGTGGTTATGCATTTTCCTTTTCTGAAATTTTTCAACAATCATTATAAAAGTTGATTTTGAGACATATAAATGAGGGAGACTACTATAGGAACTTGATAGAGTACTAAACATGCATCAAAACTAATTTTTACAACTTGAATCAAGCATGCAAACTCACTTAACATGTCACCTACAGCAGCAAATTACTCAAGATATACTCAACTATTCAAAATTATATTTGGATAATCGGAGGAGTCACATACCGGAGAACAAATGCTCCAAATCTCAGCAGCAAAGATGGGCTGAGCAAGGAGATCGAAAATTTCGAGCAAGAACAGCAAGAAACTCGGGTTTGAACAATGGTGTCGTGTTTTCCCGTGGAAGAGAGTGGAGTGGTAGGTGGATGAGTGAGTGGAGGGCCAGGTGGGGCCCTCACCACAGGGCGGCGCGCCCCCCTTGCTGGCCGCGCCAGCACATGGGGTGCAGCCCTGGGGTGCCCCACTGGTCAGCCCCAGGCACTCCCAGGTTGCATTTTAAAAATAGGACCAGCGGTATAATTTTTATAAATTTTTGAAAACTTCGAAAAATGCACATTTCTGGGTGTTAAAATAACTGTTTCAGGGCAGAAAAAGATTTCCAAAATTTCAAACAACTAAAGCATCTTGCAAAACAAGTAGTACTACAGCAAGTAAAACAAGTGGAGAAAGAAAGAAATGTTGTTTAGCTCTTCCATGCATTTAAAATATACTTGTTAACAAGGTTGATAAAGTCTTGCTACCAAATAAATTTTACATGACATAAGAAGAAATAAACCTCAAATCAATCATGTTACCTTATATTGTATTGATATGGATCCAATCATAATACTTTGATATCCTTCTTTAGGCTCATATATAGGACAATCAATAATTCCCACTTTGATAGTTCTCAAATTAGAAATTGTATTAACTCCATATACTTTATCAATCCTCTTGGGAAAATAAACAGTATGTTCCTTGTCATCAACATTGAAAGTGACTTTTCCTTTATTGCAATCAATAACAGCCCCTGCAGTGTTAAGAAAAGGTCTTCCAAGAATAATAGACATATTATCATCTTCAGGCATTTCCAACACAACAAAATCAGTTAATATTAAGCAATTATGAGTAACTTGAACAGGAACATCTTCACATATACCAACAGGAACAACAGTAGATTTATCAGCCATTTGCAAAGATATATCGGTTGGTATCAACTTATCTAAATCAAGTCTCTTGTAAAGGGAAAAAGGCATCACACTAACTCCTGCTCCCAAATCACATAGAGCAGTTCTAACATAATTATTCTTGATGGAACAAGGGATAGTTGGTATACCTGGGTCTCCCAGCTTCTTTGGAACCTTGCCATTAAAAGAATAATTAGCAAGCATAGTGGAAATCTCCTCATTAGGAATTTTCCTTTTGTTAGAGACAATATCTTTCATATACTTTGAATAAGGAGGCAATTTAATAGCATCAGTCAAAGGGATTTGCAAAAACAAAGGTTTCATCCAATCACAAAATTTATTGTAGTGTTCTTCCTCCTTTGATTTTAGTTTCTTAACAGGAAAAGGCATTTGCTTTTGAACCCAAGGTTCTCTTTCATTACCATGTTTCTTAGCAATAAAATCTTCTTTAGTGTACTTTTTATTTTTAGCATGCTTTTCAGGTTCATTTTCAATCTCTTCTTTATCAGAAACATCATTCTTATCATTATCTTTATCATGTTCATTACCACTTTTATGTTTCTTCTTTTTCTTAGAAGGACCACTAATTTCTTTAGTTCGTTGAGAATCTTGTTCAACTCTTTTGGGATGCCCCTCAGGATATAGAGGATCCTGAGTAGAAACACCACCTCTAGTTGTTACTTCATAAGCATGTTTTTCTTTATGAGTATTTTTTAACAAGTCATTTTGCACTTTAGTGAGTTGATCAATTTGAGTTTGAACCATATGAAAATGTTTAACAAGCATCTTAACATCATTGGAGGTTCTCTCCACAATATCATGCAATTTACTAATAGCTTGAGAATTTTCCATTAGATGATTCTCTACTCTCATATTAAAGTTATCTTGCTTAACAACATAATTATCAAATTCATCTAAACATTGATCAGGAGGTTTTGAGTAAGGAATGTCTCCTTTATCAAAGCGTTGAAGAGAATGTACCTCAATCGTGGATGAAGGGGGAGTTATCTTACATAAATCTTCTATAGGAGGTAAATTCTTCACATCTTCGGATTTAATACCTTTCTCTTTAAGAGATTTCTTGGCTTCCCTCATATCTTCATCATTTAATTCAATCATACCCCTCTTCTTCAATACTGGTGTTGGGGTTGGTTCAGGTGTAGTCCAATCATCATGATTTTGGCTTATTCTAGCCAATAATTCTTCAGCTTTGTCCTGGAGTTCTTTTCCTGAAAACACAACCAGCACAACTATCCAGGTATGCCCTAGACTCAATGGTTAATCCACTATAAAATATATCAAGTAAGTCATGCTTTTCCAAATCATGTCCAGGCCGAGCTCTAATAAGAGAGCAAAACCTTGCCCAAGCTTCAGGCAATTTCTCCCCATCTTCCTGGTCAAAACTATAAATTTTCTGCAAAGCAATATGTTGAGCACTAGCAGGAAAATATTTTCGAAAGAAAACATCAAGCAAACAACTTGGACTATCAATAGAATCAGGAGGCAAACTATTATACCAAATTTTAGCATCATCCTTTAATGAGAAAGGAAAAATTTTAGCAACAAAATAAGTACGCTTCTTAATATCATCAGAAAACAAGCTACTCAAAGTAGAAAGCTCATTCATGTGCTCTACAGCACTTTCTTTTTCAATACCACAAAAAGGTGTTTTCTCAACAATAGATATATGAGATAAATCAAGAGAAAAATCATAATCCTTATCCTTAATGTTTATAGGAGATGTGGCAAATTTAGGATCAGGAGACAGTTTATATCTAACATCATGTTGTGCAAGAAGCTTTTTAAGGTTACTTACACCAGTAGTAGCATTATATTTATCAATAAAATCATCATCAAGTTCCACATAATCTTCATCAAGATCATCAGACTCAGGTGAATTAACAGGTGTAACAGTATTTTCATTAGGAATTTCAGTATTTTCAATTTGTCTAGACCTAGCAATTGTAGCATCTAGAAAAGGACCTAATGAACCATTATCATCAAGCACAATAGAAGCATCATCAAAATTATCAGAGGAATTTTTAGATTCAGCAGAAATACCAACACGTGAAGCTTGTGGTGGTGAAACAAGTTGACTTATCACAGATGGTGAATCAAGAGCAGCAGAGGTACTCAGAGTTGTACCTTTTCTTGTAGTGGATGGTAATATGGCGACTTTAGCATCGCGAGTTTTACCCATGATGGAGGATTTGCAGCGAACAATATCAATTCAGGTGAACTTGCAAATAAAGCTATGCTCCCCGGCAACGGCGCCAGAAAATAGTCTTGATGACCCACAAGTATAGGGGATCGAAACAGTCTTCGAGGGAAGTAAAACCCAATTTATTGATTCGACACAAGGGGAGCCAAAGAATATTTGTAAGCCTTCACAGCGGAGTTGTCAATTCAGCTGCACCTGAAAACAGACTTGCTCGCAATAGTTTATCAGTAGCAACAGTTTTATAGCAGAGGAGAGTGAAATATAAGCAGCAGTATAATAAAGACAACGGTAGTGATTTTAGTAAACAGCTGGATTAAAATACTGTAGGCATAGGGATGGATGAACGGGCGCTGCATGGATAAGATAACTCATGTAATAATCAAGACTAGGCATTTGCAGATAATAATAAAACAGTATCCAAGTACTAAACAACCATAGGCATGTGTTCCGTATATAGTCGTACGTGCTCGCAATGAGAAACTTGCACAACATCTTTTGTCCTACCAGCCGGTGGCAGCCGGGCCTCTAGGGAAACTACTGGTAATTAAGGTACTCCTTTTAATAGAGTACCTCCGTGAACACATGTGATCCTCATATCACAGCCTTCCCCTCCGGTTATCCCAATTTCTGTCACTTTGGGGCCTCGGGTTCCGGACAGCAATATGTGTATACAACTTGCAGGTAAGATCATAAAACAATGAATATCATCATGAATCAATAACATGTTCAGATCTGAAATCATGGCACTCGGGCCCTAGTGACAAGCATTAAGCATAACAAGTTGCAACAATATCATAAAAGTACCAACAACGGATACTAGGCACTATGACCTAACAATCTTATGGCTATTACATGAACAATCTCATCCAATCCCTACCATCCCCTTCAGCCTATAGCGGGGGATTTACTCACACATGGATGGGGGAAACATGGATGGTCGATGGAGAGGCGTCGGTGGCGATGATGGCGATGATCTCCTCCAATTCCCCGTCCCGGCAGGTGCCTAAACGGAGTTTCTAATCCCGAGATTGGGTTTCGCGATGGCGGCGGAGTTCTAGACGTCTTCTGGAAAAGTGGTCGAACCCCCGTGCGTTTTTAGGTCAAGGGCTTTAAGTAGTCTAGAGGGGAGCGTCGGGGGCTGGCCGAGGCGGCGTCACCATGTGGCGGCGCGGCCCAGGGGCCCACCGCGCCGCCATGTGGTGTGCGCGCCTCGTGGCCCCCTCCGTCACATCTTCTGGCTCCGTGGGTCTTCTGTAAAAATAGGCCCATTGCAATTATTTCCGGGGATTTTCCTGAAAGTTGATTTTCTGCACAAAAATAAGACACCAGGGCAATTCTGCTGAAAATAGCGTTAGTCCGTGTTAGTTGTATCCAAAATACACAAATTAGAGGCAAGACAATAGCAAAAGTGTTCGGGAAAGTAGATACGTTTTGGACATATCAAACCTCCGGCTTGGGGCGAAGATTTTTCTTTTCGCGGAACCAGTTTATCTCCCAGGATTGCAAGACTTTCCAGACCGCCCCGATGAGCTTGAACCATGGAACCTTCGGGTTGTTGGTTAACGAGGTACGCCGCGAGGTTGGCAGTTGCTGCCTCGACGGTTTTTGGCCTCAGCATTCCTGCGGTATCCGTGGTCATGAACGACCTGGATAAGTTTGATGTTATTTCCCTAGCATCGTCTTCCGAAATCCTGGATAATCTCGATCGGTGTTTCCCCGCACCTCGACTGCTTCGGGAGGCGCTTGCTCGCGAACCCCTTCGTTGCTCGCTAGATCGCTCTGCCGCACGCAGGCGTTTCTCAAGGGTGGTTTGCTCGAGTGACAGCCGCTCGATTCTTATCCAATATTTCGCGAAAGGCGTTGAGGGTTCCAACCGAAGCTCCAACGGGGAGTGGTGTATTGTTGAGTACGGCTGCCCGGCAGCTGCCCATTCTTCCTCCGCGATGGTGTAGTCGCTACCATGGTTACTGGCACTGTTTCCGAAGCTTCGTCGTCTGCTGGAGCGTGGGGTATGCTCTCCTTCTCCCCCGTTCCTCGCGTTTCCTGTGTTATTGGCAGCGTAAACTTGGTGGCGCGCTGTTTTCCAGGTGCCTTCCTTGACGATGTTGTCGATGCTATCTTCTTCCGATGAATACTGGGTGCTACAGATGAACGTTGTGTCACTCGATCCCAACCCGTGCCTTATGTCGCAGTTCAAACAGTAGTACGAGGTCATCTCTGATGGCGCGGGGTTGTCGGATCCGACCGACATCGAAGATGTCGATCGAGGAGTCGATGGTGCGGACGGATCAGTCGAATCTGTCAGCCCAGCCGAGAGATCGATTGATGATGACATGATCGGCGCTGCGACCGATAAGAGCGGCTTCCTTGCTGACCTGGGGGCGTGCGGCTCTAGCAGTCGAAGGATTCCTTCTGCGTTGACGTTGTAGTGGACGCTCCCGAACATCATCTCCATGTTTCCTTGCAGACCCGAAAAAGTCGAGCGAGAAGAGTCGCTGTGCGGGGTGAACTCATAGGAGCCGAATCGAATCGGGCTTCCCAAGATCGGTGATGATGATGGCGTCGATGAAGCTGTCGACGACATGGTTGGATCTGCCGATGACGGATCTTGTGCCAACAGGGTTCCCACAGACGGCGCCAATTGACGAGGGTGCTCCTCGACAATGCCTTCCGATTGGTGTTTAGGGTTGATGGAATCCTGTAGACATCGGTTAACAGACAAGCGGGAAGATCAATTTACCCAGGTTCAGGGCCCTTGATGAGGTAACACCCCTACGTCCTGCCTGTCTGATCTTGATTATGAAAATATCGGGTTACAATGGGGTGCCGAAGGTTTCGGCTATGTTCTCATCGAGAGGCTAAGTGCTACGATGACCTAGTTCTGGACTTGTGATGGCTAAAGTTGCTAAGATTGATTGTGTCCCTCGGCAGCCCCTCTCCTGGTCCTTATAAAGGGGGCCAGGTCCCGAGAGATCTGCACGAGTACGACTAGGTTTACAAGAGACAGTTTCTGGAAGAAGCTGGTAGAGGATAGATTCTCAAAGAAGCCTTTCTAGAAGCTCTAGAAGCTGAAAAGAAATTGACCTGAACGTCGGATTAGTGTATCAGCCCGTAACACGCGGAACAATCTGCTAAGAAAGCGTGGCATATCATAGGAACAATGGTATATACAGTAGCTAAACACGGCTACCACAAACGGCGATAATGTTCGACAAGATGTGAGCACACAATCTGCTAAAGTGTCACTATAAACAGTAAATTACAATGATCGGTGTGTGCCATTGTTCGTGGGTTCATTGGCCATCCGTAAAAAATGGAGACGAACTTGGTTGTATAACTTACAAAATGGATGCGACGGGAGCTAGACATTAGAGGAGTAGGACGAACGCTCAGCTGAGGGGCTGAGCTATCCCCCGATCCATCCTAATTTTTAAACCATCTCCAACGCGGCAATCTATTTCGCGCCCGCGCGTTTGGATGGGTTGAACCGGACAAAAACCCGGCCCAGCGCGCGGATCCATCCCTAAACGCTGGCATCCGGGACGACCCAAAGCCGGCCCACATTTGGGTCGCGTTTGCGTGGCCGCGGACGCCGATCGCTGGCCGCTCGCGTCCTCCTCTGACCCACGTGTCATAGGGACATAATTTCGTTTTTAATTAAAATGAACATATTACAATTTTCCTAATAGTTTCTACTACTAGTCTAGCTACGTAGGAGAGGCCGGTGGCCTCGCCGGCGAATCGCCGCCGATTGCCGCTGGGGCAGTGGATTTCACTCGACGCAGACGGCCTGTACGCGTGAGGATTCCACTCCAACTTACCAGCTGGGTGGCTCGGCGGCGGCCTTCTTGCGGCGTTTGACGAGGGTGCTCCTCGACAATGCCCTCCGATTGAGGCTTAAGGTTGATGGAATCCTGTAGGCTGACACGAGACATCGGTTAACAAACAAGCGGGAAGAGCAATTTACCCAGGTTCAGGGCCCTCGATGAGGTAACACCCCTACGTCCTGCCTGTCTGATCTTGATTATGAAAATATCGGGTTACAATGGGGTGCCGAAGGTTTCGGCTATGTTCTCGTCGAGAGGCTAAGTGCTACGGTGACCTAGCTCTGGACTTGCGATGGCTAAAGTTGCTAAGATTGATTGTGTCCCTCGGCAGCCCCTCTCCTGGTCCTTATAAAGGGGGCCAGGTCCCGAGAGATCTGCACGAGTACGACTAGGTTTACAAGAGACCTAGTTCTAAACTTTCCTTGCACTACAAGGAATCGGGTCTATTGCAACAAAAAATTTGTCGCGATACATGCCGTTTTGTGGCAATATGCACCTATTGCCACGAAATGACGTTCGTTGGCAAGCGTTGCAATTACATGTATGGTAATAGGCTATTGCAACGAAAACGCGATTGTGGCAACAAAGCGATCTATTGCAACAACCATGTGGGAAGTTGCCACATGTTTCCCCGTGGCAGCACTCACTTATCTCCACAATTTGGTTTGTGGAGATAGCTTGGCGCAACATGCAGCCGTGTCGTGGCGTTTGCCAGTTTGTGGCGATAGACATTTGTGGCAATAACCTATGCCAACGACCTAAGTTTCGTGGCGCACTCTCTTTCGTGGCGATAGCGAGCTGTGGCGATAACCTATGGCAACATCTACTGGTTTGTAGCATTAGCCATTTGCCACGGATCGCTACGCTCGTGGTATTAACTTATGGCGACAATCATTCCACTCGTCGCGATAAATAGGTATGGCAACGGTAAAAAAAATTGTGGCGGGAAGGTGTTGCGACAATTTTAACATTTCGTGGTGATACTCTATTTCAACAAAATCCAGTTTCGTGGCGCCAAATGCTTATCGCAACGGGAAAAATGCTTGTAGCAAGAAACTACTGCGACAATGTGAACTTTTCGTGGAGATACTCTGTTTCAACAAAATTCACAATTGTGGCGTTACATACTTTTTGCAGCGTCCAAAATGTTTGTAGCAAGAAGTTACCGCCACAATTTGAAGGTTTTGTGGCGATACTCTATTTCAACAAATTTTTATTCCGTGGCGCCAAATAGTTATCACATCATGCATAAAAAATGTGGTAACAATTTTTATTGTAAATCTTCCGGAACATTAGCCAATCTAGCATCATCTGTTTTGAATGCCTTGTAAGTGGAGCTTAGAGTTGATCGCCAGCCTCTATATCGCTCTTGCGCAATTCTGAGAATTTTCTCTTCAGTTTCCGGTGTATCTTCTAGGTCCCATCTGTCCTGTAAAACATAGAACAAATGAATATAAATAAGTGGTGCATTGGCGATGATAAAATAAGATAACACGTGAAAAAGGTTGTACGCACTATCACATCTGCGACAATGAGTCGATGGACACTTGGGTGAATATCGGACCACCTCCTCACTCCAAGAGTGGTACCTTTCTTTTCATTATCACTACCACGTCATCCTTGAATGAGCAATATTGAAGATTTAGCAATTTAACCCATACAATGATTTTATGCATTATAGCAAATGCTAGGGACAACTTAAGTGAGATAAACAATTTACCAGATCTGGGTTGTCCACCCTTGTTTATGTATTCGGTTATACTTTCCGTCCTTGTTAAGACAACAGAGCCTTTCCTTACTGCACACAAAAACAATTGTAGACTAGGGTTTTGCTAGAAGTAGAGGGCAAGTAGATCTGAAGGTTTAGAAAAGTACTCGACGATTATGAAAACTAGAGTTATGTTGACAGTAGATTCGATCCTTTCTTTGTCCCTCGACTCCCCCTTATATAGGAGGTGGAGCCGAGGGTTTCGTTTTGTACAAGTTACAGAGTCGGGACGGTTTCTAACTCATCCCGCCAGATTACAAATAACTCTTCCTATTACAACTCTAGCTTTCCTTAATATATCTTGGACTCTAGAATCTTCTTATTCTTCGGATAGTGGGCCTTCAATAAACTCCGGGTACTATCTTCGGCAGGCCCATTTGGGATGCCTATGTCAGTAGCCCCCGAGATTTTGCTTGAATCGTAGAGTCAAGGGAAATCTCATCTGTTTATATTTTTTCGAGAGCTTTTATTTATGCTTCTTCACATAAAATTCTATATTGTACAGGGATAATGGTAGTTGGGGCTAGTTCATCTGACGGATCAGGTACTAGTTAACTGCTCTAGTGGCAATCCGCAAAAACCTACTTCAAGATCACGTCCCTGGACATGATCTCGGGATACTGGTGTAAACTTCGACAGGTGCCGCTTAAGGTCTTACCATTCTGTCGAGTCCCAGTCAAATTTATTGGGTACCTAACGCGTCCGTTAGGATTTTCTTCGTATCTGTTGATACGGATAAAAGTAGCAGAGCGCAGTCTTTGGCGATGCCACGCCCAGCAGAACGGATCTGGGGTCTTACCTTCGCAATTTTGCGGCATTCAGAAATTGATCGCAACTTTGGCGTTCTGAGAATATATTGTCGAGTGCTTTTCGCCTTTGGAATAGCACATTTTATCGAGTCATATTTGATGACTTTATTTTGTCTTCCCGATGGGAGTATATGTAGAGTTATCGTGTAACTCGAAATATACTCACTTCTCTATTTTGGAAAAATTCATCGGGCACGCGAACAGCGTTCCCGATGGGAGTAGCCCGAGGCTACAGCCAAGAACTTGTGCTTGGGTGTAGGCTCCACAGATTAGTATCCTTTGCCGCTATATTTATAATCCTTCTCGATATTTTTATATTTATCGGGTGCGCGACCAGCGCTCCCGATGGGAGTAGCCCCCGAGGCTATGAACAAATTCTTGGATTTGGTCATAGGCTCTCGCCATTTCTATATTGTCATACTCGAAATTTTCTATTTTTCCAAAGTAGCCCCCGAGCATTTGGGCAAAAACTTGTATTTGATCAAAGGCTCCCGAGATAACCTTGCGTTGTCGATAAACTCTTGAAAACTTGCAATCGAATTTTTCTTTTATCTTGACGACGTCATTGCTGATGATAGCCATGATCTCTATTTTGGAAACTGACCATTATCACTTGTTTCGCTGCCTTGTGGGTCCCAATTCCTGTTCTGTCGGACACGTCGTGCAAGTGGGGGACACATGTTCTCCCTTTTTTCTGGCACACGTTCTGTAACCTCGTCAATGTTAAAATACCATTATGCCCTTGTATCCACGTGGTGATCATCTACTGCATTCTTTTTTCATCCGACGGTTCCGTCGCTTCACCGCACCTGTATATAAGGTCCCCTTCTTCTTCCTCGAACACTTCCGCTCGCGCCGTTCCTCTGCTTTCCCAGTGCAAAATTTCTTCCTGCGCTCCTCATCTCCCCAAGCTCGTCTCTTCATAGCTGCCCCTCTCCGCCATTGTTGATGCCACCGCGTCGATTGACCAGGCACAGCACACCTGACTCATCGATGGCTGCCGCGGATCTAGGAGCGGCGGAGTGGGAGAGGTCCAAGATCACGAACCAGGACCTCAATCTGATGAAAAAGCTGGGGATTACCAAGAAACCCAAAGCGGTTTGCTTCCCCAGTGAAGAGAGCTACCCAACCCCTCCAATGGGGTATCGGGTAAGTTTTGTTGATCATCTCATCCGCGGTCTTTCCGCCCCCATTCACCCTTTTCTTCGGGGATTACTTTATGTTTATGGTCTCCAACTTCACCACCTTACACCCAACTCTATCCTTCACATTTCTATCTTTATCACCCTCTGCGAAGCCTTCCTTGGTGTCCAGCCTAACTGGGCATTATGGAAGCGCATTTTCTTTTGTCGCCGTAATGGCTCTGCCAATGTCGCCTATAATATAGGCGGCGTTGTTATTTCCGTTCGCTCCTCTGTCAACTATTTCGACGTCAAACTCCCTGACTCCGTTCAAGGATGGCGCAAGAAGTGGTTGTATATTCGCGAAGAAAACGATGGCTGCGCCGAAGACAATATTCCTCCTTTTGACGGTGCCGAGAAAATCCTTCGCCGCCGTTCTTGGGACGCAGAAGCTACCGAGGAAGAAAGGACTTCGACAGAGGCCCTGATGACTCGTATCCATGAGTTGCAAAATACTCGTGGAAAAGAATTATCAGGCATCCAGATTACGGCGTACTTCCTTAGGACTAGGGTGCAGCCTCTTCAGGCTCGCAAAAACCCTTTCTGGAATTACGCTGGCGATGAAGACGCAGATCGCCTGTCGACGAATTTGGAAGTCAAGGATTTGGATAGACTTATCCGTAGAATTTCATCTCTTAAGAAGAAAGACTCCATCCCTTCCACTTGTCGCGTAAAACCATACAGCGCCGCCCATGCGCTTCCCAAGGTAAACATTGTTGTGTAATTTGTCTATTGCCTTGCTTTTTTGTGTTATTATTCACTTCTGACAAACTTTCCCTCTTTTTATACAGGATCATCCAAATCTTGTTTCACTTCCTCCCCTTCCTGAAGGTGGAGAGGTCGAAGAAAGGGCTGTTATCTCCGATGATAACCCAGATGCCCCCTCCTTTACAAATGAACCCGCAGAATCTCGAAGATCTGCGGGATCCGACGAAAAAGAGGATGTCTCTGAAGCCACTGCGTCGGCACAATCTCTTCCTCCCGCTGTTTCTCCAAGGAACAAGAGGAAAAGGGATGATGTCGAAGATTCCGGCACCTCCAAAGTCGACGAAGCTGTTCCTTCGCACCAGAAGGCAGGCTATGATCCATACCTCGAGTCTCTCATCAGTTCGTAAGTACCCTTTTTCTTGTTTACTTGTACTCGAAGATTCTTGTTTATCTTGCTTTTTATATTGTCGACACTTGCTCGTAGTGATGATGAAGAAGAAGTACCAACTGCTGTTGTGGCTGCTCGCACGAGCACGTCACATACATTAGTTGCCTCGGATACGCCAGTCGAGAGAGAAGAAACGTCGCCTTCTCGGCAGAATATCGGCGTTGCTACTCCTCCGGCAAGCCCCCTTGTCCCTTCGCCAAAAAGGGCAAGGGTTGAAATAAATCCCGAGCTCACTCTTCAATCGAGTAGCTCTTCTAACCCTCTCTTGGATGATGTAAGTTGCTAACACTCTTGTCGTTGTTTATATTTTCTCTGGTTGCTCTATATGTCGCCATTTTCCTCATGCCAACATTTTCTTTCTTTGTTTCTCTTTAACAGCCGATGATCAAAGAGCTTCTTCGCATCGGTGCCCAATTCGTTGGGTACCGTGATTACGCCAGCAAGACTGAAGGTAATGCTCGACTATTTTTTGCTTCCTTTCTGCATGACTTGTCGACGTTTATAGCTAATCTTGTCTTCCTTTTTCAGAGAAATTGATAGAAGCCAACGAACGTGCTGACACGCTTGCTCTAAAGTTAGAGCAATGTGAAGAGGCTCGTAAGAAGGCCGAATCAGATGCAGTTGAAGCTAGGCAAGAAGCCGACAAGGCGAAGGCTGATGCTGCTGGTGTCGAAGATCTTCGGAAACGTCTGCATGACGCCGAGACTTCACTCAGTGATCACATAACTGCGCAATCTGCTCGCGAAGCGGCGATCACCAAACGCATAAAGACGCAAAGTCGTCGATTTGTCGGTAAGCCTTTGCACCATTGCATACCCTTTGGGTTTTCCTTTTTTGCACTTGTTTGTTGACACAAATTTCTATTTTTGTTTTGTCAGATAGGACCTCACAAGAATTTGAGCTTGAAGATCCTGACAACGATGCTCTTCTGGACGCCGTCTCATTCCTTGAGTTTCATGGGTCGGAAGCGCGTGAAGGCATGGATGAAGCCAGGGCGGGGTTGTCGAAGCTTTTCCCCTATTTCTTCCCGAAGAAAGAGGAGCCTGCAACTTTCCTTGGCCTTGCCAAGTGCTTCAATCCTCCCGAAGATCTTGGTCTGAAGTTGCGCCATGAGAACATGAAGATTGCCGTGGAAAGCACTGTTGCCTTAGTTGCTGATAGTCAACAAACTATTGACTGGGCAAAAGTTGGCGACACGGAGCAAATAGAGCAAACAAAATGGCGATCCTTGATTAAGGCGGCAAAGCTTAACACGAAGAAGATCCTGGCCTATCTTGGGATCAAGCCATCTTCGACTCCTAGCTCTTCAAGGCCGGAGGTCTAGTTTTTGCTTTCTTTCTTTCCTTTGCTTTTTGTCGCCATTCTAGTCTTGGCGACAAGTTTCCAGCCAGTCCCTTAGGAGAACTCCTTTTGTAATGGCCATGTAAATTTTCTACAATCAATGAAATTCCTTTTGATGCTATCTTTGATTCGAGAATTTTCTTTTCCAGTTGATATTTGACAATTACTCAACGAATCCTTCTCCTCCCGATGCTGCTCCCGCGTCTTCTTTGTCGAAGAAAGTAAGAAACGACGACAATTACCTTGAAGGGTCTTCCAGCACACCTTTGTCGGAAGATTTACAAGAACTTCGACAACAACTTCAGTCCGTGAAGAAACAGTCGCTTATGCTTATGGAGCAATCTCGAGAATCTTCTCAAAGGGAGAAAGTTGCGCTTCAACAAGCTCAGGATGCCATAACTGAAAAGGACGCCGCTGTTGCTGAGGCTGCCGCAGCTTCATCTCGGGAAAATTCTATGCTCCAGCTGCTAACAGATGCTAGCTTGGATATGGCGGGTGAGTTTCATTGTCTTTGTCTTGCTTCTTCTTTTCCTTTGCTGCTTGCCTCCTTATTGCCCACTGAGTTGTTTTAAGAAACAATAGGTGCTTTTTTGGATACTACAACTGAAGATGAACGTGTCGAGGCTCGTTCCAATGTTCTTCTTCGGCTTGCGCGTGAACATGGGTCGACTTTTTGGGGCACACCTGAACGGACTCGCCAAATCGTGAGATTTCAAGATCGTGCGCTTCAGGTTCGCGAGTATCTTGACTTCTGTACAAGGACTTTGTCTCTGGTTTATGGTACTATGTTTCCTCGCAATAAGATGCCAGAGACTCTTCCTGCGTTGATGGACAAATTTCGAGATGCTCCTCGCATCCATGGCTTTGTACGAGCCCAACTAGCTGCTGGCGCAAGGTTTGCGATGATCATGATAAAGATTTGCTACCCGAAGTTAGACATAGGGCAAGTTGTCCCAAAGTGCCTGGAGAAGATGTCGAAGAAGAAGAGAAACTTCGGCAAATACGATGACATTGTTACTCCTGTTGCTGAAGATATGATGGATGAACTTCTTCGGATGGATTCCGAATTCTTCGTGAAGGGTAGCTACGCTGAGCATAGTACTCGCGCTGTAAATAATGAGCGCTTGACCATAGACAATTTATTGGGAAATCCTTGAAGACGAACTTATTCCGAAGTTTGTATCCTGTGTATACGAACTATATTGTAAAGTCATTTTATTTTTGTCGCCAAGCCCCCGGGCGTTTTGATTGCAATATTTTTGTTTATTATAATGCGAGGTTGTCCCAAGGCAAGATAATATACATTGTGTACTATTTTTTGCGGGTGCAAGCCCCCGAGCTTTTTGTTGATCACTATTTTGTCGATATCTCTTTTTGCTTTGGCGAGGTATTTTTCTACCAAGGCAAGATGCTTCTTTTGCGTTTGTCGACACTGTGTTTATATATATATATTGTATCATGTAGGGGAGAAACCCCTGATCTTGTCGGGAAGAAGATATATAATTCCACTATCTTTATTATATTGCAGCACCGCGAGTCCGCCTCATTAAAAACCTTCTCCGGCCCCACTTGGTGCCCCGAAAAAGGAAAAGAGTGCGTCTGAAAACTCGCGGGCGTTTCAGTACATTGTAGCTTTACAGAGGAGGCTATATTTTGCTATCTAGGCGTAGAAACGCCTGAGCTGTGCCACGTTCCAGGGATTTGGCTCGTCAACCCCTGTCTTCTTGTCTTTAATTCTGTATGCTCCTCCTTCGATTACTTCTGTGACGATGTAGGGTCCAAGCCATGGTGATTCGAGTTTTTCGTGACTTTTTTGGTTGAGCCGTAGAACTAAGTCACCAACTTGAAAAGACCTTGGGCGCAATCGTCGACTGTGGTAATTCTTCAGGTCCTGTTGATATTTGGCGACTCGTGACAGGACTTCATCTCGAGCTTCGTCAAGTGCATCAACGTCGTCCTCCAAGGCTTCCCTCGAGGTTTCTTCATTATATTCCGTGACTCTTGGAGAATCATGCTCTATTTCTATCGGCAGGACTGCTTCGGCTCCATGGACCAGAAAAACGGTGTTTCTTGTGTCGCCGTATTTGGTGTTGTTCGGATACTCCACAACACACTTGGTAACTCCTCCGGCCAAGTATGCCGAGCTTTTTCCAGTGGTCCTAGCAGGCGTTTCTTGATGCCATTGCAGATGATGCCATTGGCCTTCTCGACTTGTCCATTGGTCTGAGGATGTGCGACAGACGCAAAACTTAGTTTTATGCCCACTTCTGCACAATATGCTTTGAACTCCTTGGAAGTGAAGTTACTGCCGTTATCTGTGACGATGCTGTGAGGTACTCCGAAGCGAAAGACAATGCTCTTCACAAACTTTATTGCGGATGCTGCATCTGGTGAATTTATTGGCTTCGCCTCTATCCACTTGGTAAATTTGTCGACAGCCACCAGCAAGTACTCATATCCTCCTGGCGAAGCTTTGTGCAATTTACCCACCATGTCGAGACCCCATTGAGCAAAGGGCCAAGATAGTGGGATTGGCATAAGTTCTGCTGCTGGCGAGTGAGGTCTTGCCGCAAATCTTTGGCACGCATCGCAGGTTCGCACTATTTCCTTCGCATCCTCGATTGCTGTGAGCCAATAAAATCCTGCTCTGAAGACTTTGGCCGCAATGGCTCGGCTACTTGCGTGATGCCCGCATATTCCTTCATGCACGTCCTTTAGGATGATCCTTCCTTCTTCGGGTGTAACACACCGTTGTAGCACACCCGAAATACTGCGTTTGTACACTCCCCTTTTACCACAGTAAAAGCTTTTGATCGCCTAATTATTCGCCTTGCTTCGACTGGATCGTCGGGTATAGTTTTCCTTAGGATATATGATATGTAAGCCTGCATCCATGGAATTTGCACCATCATGACTAGCTCTTGCTCTTCTTCTTCTTCTGCTGTGTCTTTGGCGATACTCGAAGGTTTCTCTTTTTTCTCCTTCTTTGTTTTTGCTGGCTTTGTTGATCTCTCGCTAATCTCTTCCCAGAACACGCCTGGAGGAATCGCGAGGCATTGTGATCCGATGTTTGCGAGAACGTCGGCTTCATCATTGCTCATCCTGCTGATGTGGTTTACTTCACAACCATCGAATAGCTTCTCCAGCTCATTGTACACCTCCTTGTATGCTATCATACTTTCGTTGACTGCATCGCATTGGTTCATGACTTGCTGTGCTACCAACTGTGAGTCGCCGAAAATTTTCAGTCGGGTTGCACCGCAAGCTTTCGCCATCTTCATCCCATGTATGAGAGCTTCATATTCTGCTTCATTGTTAGATGCGTTTGGGAACATCATCCGCAGAACATACTTCAACTTGTCGCCTTCAGGTGATACTAATATCACGCCTGCTCCAGCACCTTCCAATCTTTTGGACCCGTCGAAGTTCATGGTCCAAGTCCTCGATAAATCTGGGGGTCCCGTGTTTTGTAGCTCCATCCACTCTGCAATGAAATCTGGTAAGACCTGCGACTTTATTGCTTTTCTTTTTTCATACGTGATGTCCCGAGGGGAAAGTTCTATTCCCCAAAGGGAGACACGACCCGTAGCTTCTGGGTTGTTCAGTATATTTGATAAGGGAGCCTCGTTGACCACTATTATCGGGTGCGCCGAAAAATAGTGTCGCAATTTTCTTGCTGTCGTGAATACTCCATATGCTAGTTTTGATATTGCGGGTACCGCTGTTTTGACGGAGACAGTACTTCGCTGATGAAATATACTGGTCTTTGAACTCCATGAAGCTTGCCTTCTTCTTCCCTCTCGACTACTAGGGCCGTGCTGACCACCTGAGGTGTGGCTGCAATGTACAATAGGAGAGGTTCTTTCTCTTTTGGCGCCACCAATATCGGTGGTGTCGAAATTGCTCGCTTGAGATTCTCGAAAGCTCTGTCTGCTTCCTCGTTCCATTGAAATTTTTCCCCTTGCTTGATCAATGCATAGAACGGTGGCCTTTTCTCCTAGCCTGGCGACGAATGCTTAAAGCTGCGACTCGCCCCGTTAGCTGTTGTATTTCTTTCAACTTTGTTGGCTTTCTCATAGTAACGATAGCCTGTATTTTTTCGGGATTAGCTTCAATCCCTCTTGCTGATACTAAGAACCCGAGAAGTTCTCCAGCGGGAACTCCAAAAGAGCACTTTGTCGGGTTCAGCTTGAGGCAGAACTTGTCGAGGTTGTCGAAGGTTTCTTTCAAATCTTCGATCAAAGTTGACCCTTTCTTTGATGTTATTACGACATCGTCGATGTAGACTTGTACATTTTTCCCGATCTGTGTTGCTAGGCACTTC
This sequence comes from Lolium multiflorum, assembly GCA_030979885.1. Classification (NCBI taxonomy): domain Eukaryota; kingdom Viridiplantae; phylum Streptophyta; class Magnoliopsida; order Poales; family Poaceae; genus Lolium; species Lolium multiflorum. Next base: position 333,708,233 of record CM061750.1, read on the forward strand.
TGCATCATCCGCTGATATGTTGCTCCCGCGTTTTTCAGACCAAAGGGCATTGTTTTGTAGCAAAACACGCCATAAGGTGTGATGAACGCTGTCTTGGCTTCATCTTCTTCTTTTAATCTGATCTGGTTATAACCAGAATATGCGTCCAAGAAGGAAAGACGTTCGCATCCTGCCGTGGAGTCGATGATTTGATCGATCCTTGGGAGGGGAAAGTGATCCTTGGGACAATGTTTATTGAGACACGTGAAGTCGACGCACATGCGAAGGACTATTGTGTGTTTCTTCGGCACCATCACTGGGTTAGCTACCCATGTGGCTTCTGTAGATATTTCTCTGATGAACCCAACATCTTTGAGTCGATCTATTTCTGATAACATGGCTTTGCGGCTAGGTTCCGAAAAACGCCGCAAAGGTTGCTTTACTGGTCGTGCGAGAGGATCCAAATTGAGGTGGTGCTCGGCAAGTTCCCTGGGTACTCCTGGCATGTCAGCTGGACACCATGCGAAGATTTTCCAGTGCTCACGGAGGAACTCGACGAGCGCGCTTTCCTATGCGACATCCATGTTTGCGGCAATGGACGTCGTTTTCTTTGGATCTGTCGGGTGGATCTGTACCTCTTTTGAATCCTTGTTTGTGTTGAAAGTCGGCTCCTTAGAAGATCTTCCTACCTCTGGCAGCACATCATAATCAGTGAACCTTGGTGCCGCATATTCTGCTTGCATCCCGAAAGTTTCTGACAGTCGATGAAAATCTTTGTCGCATTTATCGGATAATGCAAAGCTTCCTTTGATTGTGATAGGTCCTTTAGGCCCAGGCAACCTCCACAATAGATATGTATAATGCGGCACTGCCATGAATCTGGCATACGCTGGTCGTCCCAACAAAGCATGATACTGTGACGGGAAATCCACCACTTCAAACTCCAGATTCTCTATCCTGTAGTTTTCTCGGGTTCCAAACTGAACATCGAGGTTGATCTTGCCCAATGGGTAACTTGGCTTCTCTGGTGTAATCCCGTGGAAACGTGTGTCAGTTGGTTTCAGATTTGCTAGGGATATGTTCATCTTCCTCAATGTATCTGCATACATGAGGTTTAAGCTGCTGCCGCCATCTATGAAAACTCTCGACACGTCAAAACCAGCGATTACAGCGGGTAAGATGAGTGCCGATTGTCCTGGTCGAGGGACTTGCTGCGGATGGTCTGCGATTGTGAAGCCGATGTCTTGCCCCGACCAATTTAAGTACTCGACTGTTGGTGGAGGCATCTTCTCTGCCATGAACACTTGTCGAGATATTACCTTCTGCGCCCTGTTGGACGGCCTAGCTTTCTGAATCATCGAGACCACACCGTTAGAGTTGGGGTCAACATATGGAGGTGGATGTGGTGCTGCCGCAATTCTAAGCTGGTGTCGATTTTCGTCGGTAATTGCGGGAGGAGGTGGAAGGTGAATCTCACTCCTTGGCTCCCGAGGATTTCTGTTATTTGCTTGGGCATTTGCGATTCCTGCGGCTCGCAACATTGCCTGAAAATTGCGGCAGTCTTTCTGGAGATGTCCTGACTGTCTCTTTCCATTGTTGTCGAGGTAAAAGTGCATTTGACACGGACCGTTCATCATCTCTTCGGGAGACACATAAGGTCTTTGAATCCTTGGTCCACTATTTTGCATGTTGCCACGGAAATCACCTCTATTGTCGCCTTGTTGCTCATTACTCCTTTGATAGTCATCTCGACTATTTCCTCCAGGATTTCCTCGGAAACCAGCCGATATATGGCCGGGCGCGTCGTTGTTGTAAACTGGCGAGAAAATCGCCTTCTATTTTGATAATTTCGACCATGATCCTCTTCTGGCGACCTGTGTCGCTTGTTGTATATTGCGTCTTCTCCATCTGCCCATTTATTGGCTATCTCCATGAGTGCTGATATGGTCTTAGGGTTTGTTCTCCCTAAGTCCTCGATGAAATCTGCTCGGCGGACTCCTGCCACGAACGCATCTATTGCCCTTTCGTCAGATATATCCTCTGCCGAGTTCTTTATGATGTTCCATCGCTGTATATACTTCCTCATCGACTCGTCGTGTTTTTGTCGGCATGCCCTCAGCTCTTCCAACGATGCAGGTTTCTTGCACGTGGATCGGAAGTTTTTCACGAAGATGTCCTCAAAGGTCTCCCAGCTGTCGATGGAATTTAAGGGGAGTTTCTTTATCCAAGATCTTGCGGCACCACTCAGGTGAACTTGGATACTTTGCATGGCTGTTGCTCTGGTTCCTCCTACCAGTTTTACCATCTCGAGATAATCCACGAGCCAATCCTCGGGATCTTGCAGGCCGTCGAACTTCTTGAAATTTTCGGGTAACTTGAACCCTTTTGGGACTCGAGTTTTTCGAACTCTTCTCGTAAAGCACGGGAGCCCACACATATCTTCGTCGGCAAGCTCTGGCGAGTGCTGACGCTCCCTCCTTTCTTGTCGCGCTCTGTCCACCCTTACTTGGACTGCTGTGTCTCTTGCTCCACTTGCTCTTGGTGGGTCTTGAACTGCTGCAGTGGGTCGTGGACTATTTTGCCTAGGATTTTCTTCGGGAGGCGTTGTTGCAAACGCTGTTCCCATAACTCCTACTCCAGCCATCGCCATATTGAACAATGGTTCTCTCGGGTCCCCAGGAGGTGGTCTGGATGCCAAGATATAAGCTTGTGTTGCCATGTAACCTGCCTCTGGCGTTTTTGGGATGATATTTCCTCTTTCATCGATCGACATAAAGGACATGTCGAGATTTTGGATTATGTTTCCTCTCTCTGCTTCGGGTATGTTTTGCAGCCGAGACATTGCTCTCCTCCGAGCTTCTCTGTGTCTCCCGAAGTTCTAGATTGTCGACTTAAATCTGCTCGCGTCTGCTTGATGCGAAGCTGCTTCTTTTCTCCTATTCAGGGATGTTGTCTTTTCCAACTCTCTGCTTACTCGAGCAAGTCTATATTGATATGCTTGAAGTTCTTGTACAGTAGCAGTGGTGGTCATAGGTTCTGAACCATCCATGGCTTTCGCGGCCCTATCCCACGCTTCTTGCGGAGCTGTACTCTTGCAGTTGAGGATCCAGGATATTTTGTGCCTAAGCCATGTCTGAGATCAGCGGGATCGACGTATGGATTTCCCAACTCGTCGAAAGCCTCTGATGTTTGCGGGTCTGATGTGCCTGCCCCTTCTATCACATAGATCTGATGATATTTTGTGCCTTGATTTTTATCGAGATTGGTGACACCATCATATAGAGTGGTGAAGACCTTTCCGATGGCGACAGACTTGTCGATGAAGTTGAAGTTGTCGCTGTCGAGTCGCTGCTTATAAAGGAGTCCGCAGACGACTCGAAGGATGTGTTGCTGAAGATCTTGGCGAGCTTTCCGCTTGCCTTGTTGTCGACGAAGTATGGCGACGAAAACTCCTCGTCACTCGACGAAAAGTTAGAATCGACCGCTGAAAATTCCGACGAGATCGGAACTTCGAGACGGTAGGATCCTTCCTTGTTGACGCCAAATCGGAATTCTCCGAACGTCATGATGATGGGCTCCTCCAAATAGGCACATGCATCCATACGGGAGGGCGGGTGAGGAATAAAATTGAATAGATCAGTTTTTCCCTTGTTACCTCGATCCATCGCGTTGCTTGCTGTTGATGAAGTCGAAGATCTTGAACGTGCCATCGAGATCGGATCCTTGCAGCCTCTAATTCCCACAGACGGCGCCAATTGACAAAGGATTAACTTGTCAATGCCTACAGATTGTAGACTAGGGTTTTGCTAGAAGTAGAGGGCAAGTAGATCTCGAAGGTTTAGGCGAAAAGTACTCGACGATTATGAAAACTAGAGTTATGTTGACAGTTGATTCGATCCTTTCTTTGTCCCTCGACTCCCCCTTATATAGGAGGTGGAGCCGAGGGTTTCGTTTTGTACAAGTTACAGAGTCCGGGACGGTTTCTAACTCATCCCGCCAGATTACAAATAACTCTTCCTATTACAACTCTAGCTTTCCTTAATATATCTTGGACTCTCGAATCTTCTTATTCTTCGGATAGTGGGCCTTCAATAAACTCCGGGTACTATCTTCGGCAGGCCCATTTGGGATGCCTATGTCAACAGAGCCTTTCTTTACTGCACACAAAAACAATAAAGGGACATAGCATTAACAAACCATATTTGATGTGCACCATTCAGATAGGTGATCAAGAAGTAAATATGGTGTGTACCAGCAGCATCCACCGTTGAACTCATCCTTGTGCCCTTGAGTAGGTACAATCAGAAATTGAGTCATATTCAGAAAAAACACAAAACGTAAAGTAGGCATACTTTAGCACTTCAATATCTTGGAAACAATCTTTTAGAATGTCTTCTATTATTTCTCTTGCTTAATATGCAGCCAGTTCAGTTTTTTGAATAAAAGGATGCAAGAATGACTATGATAGTATGCTTGTCCAACAAAATATAGACAAGCTGAATGGATCACATTTTGTTTCCACCAGAGGTACCACAAAGAACATAACACCTCAGATTCAGAGTAATGCACATAACTGTCAAATATTTTTCAGAAATCTTTTCTTAGCACCTACGCGTGGCTCTCTTACTAACTAGTTCTGTTCAAGCCAAACTACGTTGAAAAGGCACAAGTCCAAAGCATGAATCACCTACTGGCAGGATTGCGTGTGCATCTATGGCCTAACCAAAGGAGAAAATTATCAGGTTACTTAAGGCATCCTAACATTGCTTTAGTCAAATAGATGGCAAAACTATTCAGATTTTCACATGCAGATTTTACAGAGTATTTGGACAGCAGGTCATCATCCTGATACCATTATACAAGAATTTGAAAGCATCTTATAAACAAGAGAAGTCTGTCATCACATAGTTATTATCACACATTGAATTGCCATTTGTGAAGCCAAGCACAAGCAGCTGCATAGTGTCATGTTGGAATTATAAAAGATCACAAACTCACAATGTACAAAATGTTCAGAAGCACGCTTTAATCCAGAACATGCATTATGCACACCTTTTCAGTTAGAATCATCACAAATTCAATTACCAATCATCAAAAACAAAAATGCTGAACATGCTTTGAAGCAGAAGCATCTGTACTGTACGAACACCAATGACCTTTTTATGTGCGAAGATATGCTGAACTTCTAACGACAAAAACATATATTAGATGAATACTGAACATGCTTCAGTTCAGATGAACATTATTTCAGTTCAGATGAGAATAAACCACATACATGTTGAGACTAGATTCAGTAAAATCATTGGGAGTACAATGTCCAATCAGAAAAGGATTAAAGTTAGAATCCATGTTGAGCATCTAATACAATGATTCACCAATCAGAAAAGGATTCATACAAGCATTCATCAATCTACAACTAGTCAGACTCGATTTACTTATGAGACTAGATTTTTCTAATGTAATCACGTACACAGTACTACAGATTTTTCTAGTGTAATCTCAAAGTATAGATCATTAGCAAAATATTACAATGACAGCGACGCCCTGCTAATTTGTGGGGAGGCACGGTTCAAGCAACCCAAGAAGGCACGATCGATCAGTAATTCCAAAAAAACTAAGGCCCTATGCATGGAGAGATGGGCTACAGGGCTTTAATCTAAATCAATTGATCATGGGCTAATTATTAGTGCTAATCTCCGGCCATTAGGGCACATACCAGTAGCTACTGCGGATTCGATCGATTGGTCTCGCTCCTGCTCGCCCTGCCTCCGCCCCTGGCGCCAGGTTGTTGACGGAGTCGAGGGCAGTGGCAGCGCGGCAACATTCCCAGACGCATTTGAGGGCAGGGTGGAGGCGTGGGATAGCACGGGGCAGAGGGGGGCAGCGCGGCAACGGCAGTAGAGGGCAGGGCGGCGGCCATCCCCAACAGTACATGGCATAGCGGCGACGTGGGACAGCGCGGCAACAGCTGCGCTGGTGGCAGGCGGTAGCGGCTGCGCTGGTGGCAGGCGGCAACGGCGGCGCTGGTTCCTGTGAGTGGGCGATGTGGAGGAGCCTGATGACGATGGGAGGGGATTGGAAGAAAATAACCTGAGTACTCCCGATCGGCGGTGGTGTGTGAGCACCGACGAAGACGAGAGACCTCAGATCTAATCGCCACCGTGATGACGCTGTGATTTCGCTAGAGTACTAATCGGGAGTAGTTGTCAGGTGCCTTTATCGGGAAGGTTAAATAGGCTATTTTTTTGGTGGGAACAAAAATATTCGGGCGTTTAGCGGGAGGTTTGATTTTTTTGGGGTAAAAGCTAATTAGGTGGTGGGAAAGTAATTCTTTTTGGAGACAATGTTTGCAGTAAAAAAAAATTTGAAAAATAATATTTCTTAGCATCATGAATTTCTGCTAAAGTTAATGTTACTGAGATTATTTCTGCCGTCGACGGTGATCTAGTTGTACAGTTCTTGGATGGGAGGAGATAAGGAAGTGAATTACCGTCGGCGGTGTTGTTCATTGTGTTGACACCGTCATGATGCTGTAAGGATGGAAACGCTTCGTGTCGTCACGCCGTCCTCCCGATTGGCTTCTCTCCCTCTTCCCAACCGCTGCTGCGCGGTTCCGTCGGCAGCGGACTGGCCTCTACCGTGATGGCGGCAATGCATATCAAGAAGCAATTACACAAAATCACATGCCGCATTTACAACCAAAATTACCGTCGGCAGTGTTGTGTCTTTTCCGGGAAGGTTAAATAGTCTTGATCGCTAAATACATTGCATTTGAGGTGGTCGTCAGCGACCACCTCCAAACGTAAACTAATTTCGTCGGCGGCGACCTACTATGCGCGCCGCAGAGGACTACGTCCGCGGCCTACTCGGAGTCGAGGTCTCGACGACCTCCTGCTTGACGCGGCGGACGGCCGCCTCCTTCTGCGCCGCCTCGTACTCGCGCACGGCACGGATGGCTTCCGCCTCCGATTCGGGCTCCGTTCAGCACCACTTTCGGCCCGAACCCATAAATCCACCGGCGATGGTACGGTCGATCTTGTCAGTCGAGATGGGCAATGCGACGGTCGATCTATGCCATTCCAGATATAACGGTATGCATCGAGAAGCAGTTATACATACACAAGGGGTCATCGTGTTGATCACAGAACCAAAATCAAATTCCGCCACATATGTCGACACTTTCCAACTTGGAAACCATAGGTACATGATGCAAGGTAATGGAGGTGATGTGGGGGTACACTCATTGACAGAAACATAATGGCACCCTCACTTTGAGGCTACTAGATCTACAATTGGTCATGTGTGTTCAACTGAACACCCAAATTTTTCTGTAAGAAAATTCATGCATATAGTTTATAGGAAGCGCATGTATACTAGTGGTAATCATCAGCACATATACGTACCATTTTGTCCAAAATAAGCTCAAACTTTGAATTATCAAAGAGAAGGGCCTGGTTTCCACATCCGTGCCGCTCAACTAGCTGAGAGCAACCATGCCTCAGCCCAACCGAGGCAACACTGGTGGAAAAATGGCCTTCGGTCGCGGTGCGCAACTGCCATTAGTCGCGGTCGCGCAACCGCGACCTATTATTCGCGACTAAAGGTCCCCCCTTTAGTCGCGGTTCCTTACGAACCGCGACTAAAGGCCCGTCCACGTGGGCGGCAGGCGAGCGCCAGGGCGGAGGACCTTTAGTCGCGGTTCTGCTCGCCAACCGCGACTAAAGGCCGCCGCAGGTTTAGGGTTTTAGCCCCCCCTAACCTGGTTCCCCTAACCTGGTTACTTTTTAAGTTGTATTGTTTTATTTCTTTTGTGTTTTATTTTAATTTTGAAGGAGTTTCACATATTCTACGGTATACATGCATGTGAATGTACAATTTCAAACAAATTTGACATTAGAACCAAAAAGAATTCAAGAGGAATATACAATAATATATATTCAATATCGGACGACCACATATACAATTTTGAACAAGTTTCCATACATAATTTATAAGTGCATATAAAGTTCTACGTCCTCTACATAGTGTTCTCCTCTAGGATCGATGACTTGGTTCGCCAACCATCCAGCTAGTTCCTCTTGAATTGGTCGGAAGCGAGCTTCTGGACTAAGCGTCGCCCGGAGGTTAATCCTCTTGAGGTTGTTCTCAGACGGCTCCCGCTCAGTGGTGTATCTCCGGATCCTCTCACAAACATAGTATCCACATAGATTGGTCCCCGGTGGCTGAATATCCCCAGTCGCAGTCTTTGCCCTTTTAAATTGCAGCTCTTTTTTAAATTCACCGACCTTTTGATCTACGAACCGTCTCCAAACCCTACGAGGCAAAGAAAATTAAATGAACAAGAGAGTTATTAATAATTACTTTTGATATTAGGAAATGATGAACTAAATAGGCCGATCGATATAGAGCGCAAATGAATGAAAATAATTACTTTTGCATCATTTTTCTCATGTCGCCCCAAAGCGCCGAATCCATATTCAGAGAGTCGTGGACGAGAACTGTGGAGTTATGAATTTGAATTACTAGCAGAATCCAGTGGAACCTGTGGACACGATACACGCACAGTCATGCATAACTCATCGATTAGCCACATACCATGCATGGAGTAAACAAAAGAGAATGTGCTCAAGACAGAAACACTCACCCAAAATGGTAAGGAAATAGAATATCACTTTTGAGTTCCTGGTTTGTAAGAAACCGCCACAGGTCTGCCTCCACGTCCCTGGGGTGGTGTTCTAACGTATATGAATTAACGATGTGTGGGTCAATGAACCCAACATCATGGATGAGCCTTATTCGCATTTCCCGCTTCTTCAATCTGCATAATAGCGTACACAACAAGATAGTTAGGACAATATATATATATATATGTATATATATATATATATAGTGCAGGCAATGAACGAGATGGGGTAGAAATTAATAAATCACTTACAGAACATAGCAACTGATGATAGATTTGTCGAGCTCGCGCAGATTGAACAGCTGGAACAATTCATTCCGTTGAATTGTTATAGAGTAATGTTTGAAGTGATGCTCAGGTCTAACATCCGCATAAATATAGTCTCTGGCATTTTTAAGTTTTATGTAACCCTTGTACCAATTTAGCAGACCTTTCATTTGTCGAGGTAGATCCTCTTCCTGCGCAGGCTCGACGAGAGGACCATCCTTCACATATCCAAATACTACGTCCTTCATTGCCACGTCATCAAGGCCTAATGCTACACGAAGAGTCAGACCTAAGTCTGCCGCTTGTTCTTTGGCTTTCGCTACAGTCAATCCCTGTGCTGCCGCAGCTGCTATGACATCAGGGGCTTCGTCCTCCGGACCTGCGGCTTTCACTATGAGCGGGGGGATCGACTGTTTACTTTGTTTCCCGAGCTGGGCAACTTGTTTCCCCCTTTCTAATTTTTTCTCGGCCTCCTCCAAGGCTTTCTTCTCCTGCTTCTCCGCCTCCTCCTGCTTCCTCCTGAACGTGAGTGCTTGCCTACGAAGTTCACGTTCATAGTCGTCAGGGAGATTCTTCGCGGCTTGGGACGGTGTGTTCAAAAATGTCTTAGCCCACTTCTTTTGCTCATCAGAAAATACTGGCTTGGGCTCGCCCTCTATTTTCTTCTTGCAGCTCGCCTTCCATTTCTCTAAATCAGCAGCCGCGCCCGCCTCGACTTCCTCGGCACTACATTCCCAAGACCTCTTGGGGAGAGGCTTAAGTGATGGCTCCGGTATCTTTGTGGTTGCAGGTACGTAAGGGTCCGGGTTAATAACCCAGGACTGCTTCTGCTTCTTCGCCGGAGGTGGATTGGGGGGCGGCGTCTGATCACCCGCCGGACGAGGACTGGGGGGCGGCGTGCTTACCCGCCGGAGGTGAATTGGGGGGCGGCGTCGGCTTACCCGCCGGAGGTGTAGGTGAGCCACCACCACCACCACCGCCGCCGCCACCACCACCGGAGGGGGGTGGACTTGTTTGCCTTGGCGCCTCGCCTGGAAACTTGATAAACTTCTTCTGCCACAGAATGAACTGGCGCTTGACATCTCCAAGTCTTGTCGCCCCTTCAGGTGTAGCAATGTCAATGTCCAGGTCCTCAAACCCTTGGACTATCTCCTCCACCGTGACACGAGCATAGCCATCTGGAATGGGGTTGTTGTGGTGGAGTGCTCCAGGTGGTAAAGCACTGCCGGTGGCTACCTTCATGGACATGTTCCCGATAGGATAATACAGATGACATGCTTTCATCTCCTTTATATCGTCCACGGGGTAGCGAGGAGGCTCCGGTGCAGTAACTTCGACCACCAGATGCTCCGGTGCAGTAATTTCGATCGTCGGTGCACCAGCCGGTGAGGCCTCCGTGGAAGCCACGCTGCTTCTTCTCTGCTGGCTTCCGAGATCCATTGGATGATCTTCATGCTGCGCCCGAGCTGCATCTCTTTCGGCTACTAGTACACTCACGGTTTTCTTCATCACATCCATTTCCGTTACCAACTTCGCCACAACATCTGCATCCCGATCCATCTTTCTCTTACGGCTTCTGTAACCGTACGGGTCATCGTTCTGGGGGAACCCTACTTTCCACGGAATGTCCCCGGGCATGCCTCGTACATGTCCTCCGTGTTCAGGATTCCCGAGGGCTTTTGTCAGGGCGTCGTTCTCTCTGTTGAACTTGATCCTTGATGACCCACAAGTATAGGGGATCGCAACAGTCTTCGAGGGAAGTATTACCCAATTTATTGATTCGACACAAGGGAGACAAAGAATACTTGTAAGCCTTAACAGCGGAGTTGTCAATTCAGCTGCACCTGGAAACAGACTTGCTCGCAAGAGTTTATCAGTGTTAACAGTTTTATGGCAGTAGGAATAGTGAAATAACAGCAGCGGTGAAATAAAGACAGCAGTAGTGATTATAGTAAATAGCAGGATTAAAATACTGTAGGCACAGGGACGGATTTAACGGGCGTTGCATGGATGAGAGAAACTCATGTAACAATCAAAGCATGGGCATTTGCAGATAATAATAAAACGGTATCCAAGTACTAATCAATCAATAGGCATGTGTTCCATATTTAGTCGTACGTGCTCGCAATGAGAAACTTGCACAACATCTTCTGTCCTACCAGCCGGTGGCAGCCGGGCCTCTAGGGAAACTACTGGATATTAAGGTACTCCTTTTAATAAAGTACCGGAGCAAAGCATTAACACTCCGTGAACACATGTGATCCTCACATCACTACCATCCCCTCCGGTTGTCCCGATTTCTGTCACTTCGGGGCCATTGGTTCCGGACAGCGACATGTGTATACAACTTGCAGGTAAGATCATAAACAACGAATATCTTCATTAATAAATAACATGTTCAGATCTGAGATCATGGCACTCGGGCCCTAGTGACAAGCATTAAGCATAACAAGTTGCAACAATATCATAAAAGTGACATCTACGGATACTAGGCACTATGCCCTAACAATCTTATGACTATTACATGACCAATCTCAGCCAATCCCTACCATCCCCTTCAGCCTACAGCGGGGGAATTACTCACACATGGATGGAAACATTGCTGGTTGATGGAGAGGCGTTGGCGGTGATGGCGGTGAAGATCTCCTCCAATTCCCCGTCCCGGAGTGCCGAACGGAGACTTCGGCTCCCGCGACGGAGTTTCGCGATGTGGCGGCTCTCTGGAGGGTTTCTGGTGATGTCGACTTCTCCCCGTGCGTTTTTAGGTCGAACCCGATAAGTAGTCCAAAGGGGAGCGTCGGAGGCCGGCCGAGGGGGCCAGACCACATGGCCGCGCGGGCCCCCCTTGGGCCGCGCCGCCATGTGGTGTGGGGCCCTCGGGCCTCCACCTCCTTTGCCCTTCTGGCTCCGTCAATATTTTGGTAAAATAGGGCCATCTGAAGAAATTCCGAGGATTTTCCCGAAAGTTGGATTTCTGCACAAAAACGAGACACCAGAGTTCTGCTGAAAACAGCGTTAGTCCGTGTTAGTTGTATCCAAAATACACAAATTAGAGGCAAAACAATAGCAAAAGTGTTCGGGAAAGTAGATACGTTTTGGACGTATCAACTCCCCCCAAGCTTAGCTTATTGCTTGTCCTCAAGCAATTCAGTTAACAACTGAGCGATAAAAGAACTTTCACGAACACATTTGCTCATATGATGTATATATTCTCATGCTATGGCTAATACTTAAGCAGTTCATAATGAGATACATGCAAATAAGATCATCCAACAGCTATGTCAATCATGGAGAGGTACCAACAATTAATAATAAGCACCATGAATCATGTATATAAGCAGGATTGCAATGTTCATAAGAGAATATGATAAAGTGGTATCTCGCTTGCCTGTATTTGATCGGCAAAACATAAATGCCGAGGCACCTCTTGAGTTCATAGAAAGACTAGAAGTAGTGATTGTCAAAGATAAAAGCATCAAAGTTATACCACAATTAATCATATTTTGAGACAAGCATATTATACTAAGAATGACAGTCGTGCTCTCAAGATAGTGCTCAAAGAAAGAATGGAGACACAACATAAAAAGTAAAAGATTGACCCTTCGCAGAGGGAAGCAGGGATTAACATGCGCTAGAGCTTTTCATTTGTAAAGCAGGAGTAAAATTATTTTGAGAAGTGTTTGTTGTTGTCAACGAATGGTAATGGGTACACTAACTACCTCATCAACCGGACTCACAAGAGCGGCTCCCATTTATTTATTTTTGGTTGGCACTCCTTCCAACCTTTCTTTCACAAACCATGGCTAACCGAATCCTCGGGTGCCTGCCAACATCTCATACCATGAAGGAGTGCCTTTTTATTTAAGTTTTATTATGATGATGACACTCCCCCAACCTTTGCTTACACAAGCCATGGCTAACCGAATCCTTCGGGTGCCGTCCAACAATCACAAACCATGGAGGAGTGTCTATTTAAGTTAATTAATTTGGGACTGGGAATCCCATTGCCAGCTCTTTTTGCAAAATTATTGGATAAGCGGATGTGCCACTAGTCCATATGAGAGTCCGTCAAAAGTAAATGACAAGGTTGAAAGCTAAACACCACATACTTCCTCATGAGCTATGAAACATTAACACAAATTTAGAAGCATTTTGAAAGATTTAAAGGTAACGCATGAGAATTTACTTGGAATGGTTTGAAATACCATGCATAGGTATTTATGGTGGACACTTTTGGAACAACTTGGTTTTCAGGTGTTTGGAAGCACGAGCGGCGTCACCGCTCAGTACAAATGAAGGCTAGCAAAAGACTAGGGAGCGACAAATCAAGAGAGCAGTAACTGTCATAATCATGCTTGCGGCAAAATAAATTAACGGAAGCATAAAAGTGATACAAGAACTCTGAAGCAATATAAATCATCGAGGCTTAATTGACTTTTTGTTCAGTCATATGCATGCGTGAGCATGTGCCAAGTCGATATAAATGAATTATTCAGAGGAGGATACCACAATGCCATACTTACTTATGAATAAAACAATGCAAGCAAACATCCATGACATGCTACTCATATTAATAAATTGAAACTAAACATGAGAGATCATGAGCTACTAGACTTTCTCAAATAACATATACCTCACATGAACCAACTAAGCATGCTCATATGGATGAGTATATGTACAAAAATGAAAGCAAATAGAGTTCATACCAGCCTCTCACCACAATCAGATTGTCGTAGATCGTCATTATTGCCCTTTTCACTTGTGTAGCTTGGATAATATGAAATGAAAACCACGCTCCAGCCACCGAAGACCATTGAACTCATGATGAACTTTACAAACCAAAGAAGAACAGCAAATATTTTTGGTGTTTTCGAATTAGAAACAAGAACGAAAGAAAACAAGCAAACAAAGCAAAATCTTTTTGGGTTTTCTTATAGCAAACTAACGATAGCAAATAAAGCAAACTAAGAGCAAGGTACCAAATAAACAAATGGTGAAGAGAAACAACAGAAATATTTTTGGTCTTTTTGTGTTTTAGGAAAGAAACAAAGCGAAAACAAAAGAATGCAAACTAACAGAAACACAGAAAAGCAGGATGACAGAAATCTGCCAAATCCTGACAGCAGTACAGAAATCGAATTTAACAAAAATCTTCCATTGCTCAGACCAAAAAGTGTTCAACTAATGAAAGTTAGATAACAACCTGGGGAACATGCTCAAAAATTGGCAACTCAAAATAACGTTCTGGCTGTGCGTACGAATTTTTTTGGTAACAGCACAGAATCTGTTTTTGGACAGCACTTCCCCAAATGTCATCTCCCTCTCATTAGAAAACCACTCTAGGAGACTAAACAAGTATGTACAAGTATCCAGCAACCATAATATGCAAGGAATGAGTGATGCCGGTATACCTCCCCCAAGCTTAGGCTTTTGGCCTAAGTGGAGTTCATTCCCACGGTCCCCATGAAGTGGTGTCTTCGTAATATGACGAAGAACGACCCGGTTCCATGTATGTGCTGGAGGAAACGTCGGGGTACGTGACGGTGTAGTCGTAGGAGGGCTCGGCGTTCTCGGAGTCATGTTGCTGGTGGAATTCTTGTATCTTCATATGCTCCTCCACCACCTCCTTTGTTAGCGACCATGATTGCCTGTCAATATTAAACAAACCCTGCTGGGGAAGAGGGATTTCTTTCTCATTCCCATCAGCAAACAACATTTTATAGACAATATTATCTATAGTGGAGTTAGTAGTAACAAAATGATGGCTCTTCATAGCAGCAATATCTAGCTTCCTAGGGGTTAATGGTACATCATTAGAATCAAGAGGAATATCTAGATGTGTTAGAATGCGTGATGCAATAGTTCCTCCAAAAATAGGCCCCCTGCTAGACAGGCGGCGAGCGATAAGAGAACCAAGATGATAAGGTGTCTCTCCAGTAAGTGCAACATTCAAGAAAGCAAGATGGTAGCTAGAGATGTTACTAGTATTTTCTCTACCCAAAATGCTAGTACTAATGTAATATGCGAAATACTTAATAGCGGGGAGTTGAATGTTTCTTATCTTCCCTCGCTGGATGGTGCGGCAATCATCCCCGGTGATCCCTCGGTAGAGCTCCAACAAGTCCCGAGGGTTGTCATCAATCCTCCTTGCTGTACCTACAGGGGCAATACCCAATGCAAAACAAAATTCCTCCAATTTCATGGTAACAGGAATATCATAAATCTTGAATGCGACTGTCGGCTCATATTCCGTGTTGTGGAACTTGAAGCTCTCAACGAAAATTTTGGTGAGCCTGTAATATTGTCCCCTCTCGTCTCCCACGTAGGTGGCTAGGCCTGCCCTGTTGACGAGGGTGAAGAAGTCATCCAATATCCCTGCATTGGTCAGAAACTCATAACAAGGGAAGGATGAAGCATTAGGAGCCCCATGGTCCTCCTCGGGCGCGAAGCTAGGCGCGATGACATCCTCATTGTAGGATCGCCTAATTTGAGTAGACGCCCTTGAGGGCCTACCGGTGCTGGTTGTTGCTTTCTTGAACAACTCTCCAAACTTGAATTTCTTCATCTTCCCCTTCTGAAATTTTCAACAATCATTATAAAATTTGATTTCAAGGTGTGTAATTGAAGGGAACTACTATAGGAACTTGCTAGAGTACTAAACATGCATCAAAACTAATTTCTACCACTTAGAACAAGCATGCAAGCTCACTAAACATGTTATCTACAGCAGCAAAATATTCAAGATGTACTCAACCAAATGAAATTCTAATTGGACAATCAAAGGAGTCACATACCAAGGAGTAAATGTGCCAAATTTCAGACAGAAATCTGGGCTGAGCAAGGAGATCGAAAAATCGCGAGTTCTTGAGCAGAAACACGAGTGAGAGAAACTTGGTACGAGTTTTTTCGGGAGAGAGAAGGTGCTGGGAGGAAGAGATGGTGTAGTGGGGCAAGGGGTGGCCCACACCACATGGTGGCGCGGCCCCCTTGCTGGCCGCGCCAGCCTATGGTGTGGCACCCCCTGGTGCCCCACAGGTCATCCTCTGGTGCTCCCAGGTGCCTCGTCGAAAAATAGGACCAACGGTGTAATTTTTGTAATTTTTAGAGAACTTTGAAAAATGCACATTTCTGGGTATTAAATTAATGATTACTGCGCAGGAAAATGATTTCTAAAATCTTAAATGACTAAAGCATATTGCAAAGTGCTACAGCAAGTAAAATAGGTGAAGGGAGAGAGAAAGAAAGAAGTGTTGTTTAGCTCTTTTATGCAATAAAATATACTTGTTAACAAGGTTGATCAAGTCTTGCTACCAAATAAATTTTATATGACATAAGAAGAAATAAACCTCAAATCAATCATGTTACATTATATTGAATTGATATGGATCCAATCACAAGAGTTTGATATTCTTCTTTAGGCTCATATATAGGACAATCAATGGATCCCACTTTGATAGTTTTCACATTAAAAATTGTATTGACTCCACACACTTTATCAATCCTCTTGGGAAAATAGACAGTGTGTTCCTTATCATCAACATTGAAAGTAACCATGCCTTTATTGCAATCAATAACAGCCCCTGCAGTATTAAGAAAGGGTCTTCCAAGAATAATGGACATATTATCATCTTCAGGCATTTCCAACACAACGAAATCAGTTAATATCAAGCAATGCTGAGTAACTTGAACATTTTCACATAAACCAACAGGAATAGCAGTAGATTTATCAGCCATTTGCAAAGATATATCAGTAGGTATCAACTTATCTAAATCAAGTCTCTTATAAAGAGAAAAAGGCATCACACTCACACCTGCTCCCAAATCACATAGAGCAGTTCTAACATAATTATTCTTGATGGAACAAGGAATAGTCGGTATACCTGGGTCGCCCAACTTCTTTGGAATCTTACCATTGAAGGAGTAATTAGCGAGCATAGTAGAAATCTCCTCATTGGGGACTTTCCTTTTATTAGTAACAATATCTTTCATATACTTTGAATAAGGAGGCAATTTAATAGCATCAGTCAAAGGGATTTGCAGAAATAAAGGTTTCATCCAATCACAAAATTTATTATAATGTTCCTCCTCCTTTGATTTTAGTTTCTTAGCAGGAAAAGGCATTTGCTTTTGAACCCAAGGTTCTCTTTCATTACCATGTTTCTTTGTAATAAAATCTTCTTTAGTATACTTTTTATTTTTAGCATGCTTTTCAGGTTCTTTTTCAATTTCTTCTTTATCAGGAGTATCATTCTTATCATTATCTTCCTCATGTTCATTACCACTTTCAGTTTCAGCATCAGAAATAGAAATACTATTAGGATCATTAACAGGTTCAGAGGATTCTACAACATTCTTATGTTTCTTTTTCTTTTTCTTAGATGGAGCACTAGTTTTAATTGGTTGAGAATCTTGTTCAACTCTTTTGGGATGCCCTTCAGGATATAGAGGATCCTGGGTAGAAGCACCACCTCTAGTTGTTACCTCACAAGCATGTTTTTCTTTAGAATTATTTCCCAACAAGTCATTTTGCACTTTAGTAAGTTGATCAATTTGAGTTTGAACCATTTGAAAATGTTTAACAAGTATCTTAACATCATTGGAGGTTCTCTCCACAATACCATGCAATTCACTAATAGCTCGGGAATTTTCCATTAAATGATTCTCTACTCTCATATTAAAGTTTTCTTGCTTAACAATATAATTATCAAATTCATCTAAACATTGAGCAGGAGATTTTGAATACGGAATATCTTCCCTAGTAAAGTGTTGAAGCGAGTGTACCTCAATCATGGATGAAGGGGGAATTGTCTCACATATATCTTCTATAGGAGGTAAATTCTTCACATCTTCAGGTTTAATACCCTTCTCCTTAAGAGACTTCTTGGCTTCCCTCATATCTTCATCATTCAATTTAATCATACCCCTCTTCTTCACTATCGGTGTCGGGGTTGGTTCAGGTGTAGACCAATCATCATGATTCCGGCCTATTTTAGCCAATAATTCTTCAACGTCGTCTGGAGTTCTTTTCCTGAAAACACAACCAGCACAACTATCCAGGTATGCCCTAGACTCAATAGTTAGTCCACTATAAAATATATCAAGTAAATCATGCTTTTCTAAATCATGGTCAGGCTGAGCTCTAATAAGAGAGCAAAATCTCGCCCAAGCCTCAGGCAATTTCTCTCCATCTTCCTGGTCAAAATTATAAATTCTCTGCAAAGCAGCATGTTGAGCACTAGCAGGAAAGTATTTTCGAAAGAAAACATCACGCAAATCAGTTGGACTTTTAATAGAACCAGGAGGCAAATTATTATACCAAGTTTTAGCATCATCCTTTAATGAGAACGGAAAAATTTTAGCGACAAAATAAGTACGCATCTTGACATCATCAGAAAACACGCCACTAAGAGTAGATAACTCAGTCAAGTGTTCAACAGCACTTTCTTTTTCAGTACCACAAAAGGGTGTTTTCTCAACAATAGCTATATGAGATAGATCAAGAGAAAAATCATAATCTTTATCTCTAATGTTTATAGGAGATGTGGCAAATTTAGGATCAGGAGATGGTTTATATCTAACAGCATGTTCTGCAAGCAACTTTTTAATTTTTCTTGCATCAGTAGTAGCCTTGCATTTTTCAATAAAATCATTATCAAGCTCTACATAATCTTCATCAAGATCATCACTAGAATATTCAACAGACTCAGGTGAATTAACAGGTGTAGCAGCATTTTCATTAGGAGTTTCAGTATTTTCAATTTGTCTAGACCTAGCAATCGTAGCATCTAGAAAAGATCCCAATGAACCACTATCATCAAGCACAGCAGAAACATTATCAATATTATGAGAATTTTCAGATTCAGCAGAAGTACCAGCACGCGAAGCATGTGGCGGTGAAACAAGTTTATCAATCACAGATGGTGAATCAAGAGCAGCAGAGGTACTCAGAGTTGTACCTTTTCTTGTAGTGGATGGTAATATGGCGATCTTAGTATCGCGAGTTTTACCCATAATGGAGAATTTGCAGCGAACAATATCAATCCAAGTAAACTTCCAAATAAAGCTATGCTCCCCGGCAACGGCGCCAGAAAATAGTCTTGATGACCCACAAGTATAGGGGATCGCAACAGTCTTCGAGGGAAGTATTAACCAATTTATTGATTCGACACAAGGGAGACAAAGAATACTTGTAAGCCTTAACAGCGGAGTTGTCAATTCAGCTGCACCTGGAAACAGACTTGCTCGCAAGAGTTTATCAGTAGTAACAGTTTTATGGCAGTAGGAATAGTGAAATAACAGCAGCGGTGAAATAAAGACAGCAGTAGTGATTATAGTAAATAGCAGGATTAAAATACTGTAGGCACAGGGACGGATTTAACGGGCGTTGCATGGATGAGAGAAACTCATGTAACAATCAAAGCATGGGCATTTGCAGATAATAATAAAACGGTATCCAAGTACTAATCAATCAATAGGCATGTGTTCCATATTTAGTCGTACGTGCTCGCAATGAGAAACTTGCACAACATCTTCTGTCCTACCAGCCGGTGGCAGCCGGGCCTCTAGGGAAACTACTGGATATTAAGGTACTCCTTTTAATAAAGTACCGGAGCAAAGCATTAACACTCCGTGAACACATGTGATCCTCACATCACTACCATCCCCTCCGGTTGTCCCGATTTCTGTCACTTCGGGGCCATTGGTTCCGGACAGCGACATGTGTATACAACTTGCAGGTAAGATCATAAACAACGAATATCTTCATGAATAAATAACATGTTCAGATCTGAGATCATGGCACTCGGGCCCTAGTGACAAGCATTAAGCATAACAAGTTGCAACAATATCATAAAAGTGACATCTACGGATACTAGGCACTATGCCCTAACAATCTTATGACTATTACATGACCAATCTCATCCAATCCCTACCATCCCCTTCAGCCTACAGCGGGGGAATTACTCACACATTGATGGGGGAAACATTGCTGGTTGATGGAGAGGCGTTGGCGGTGATGGCGGTGAAGATCTCCTCCAATTCCCCGTCCCGGCGGAGTGCCAGAACGGAGACTTCTGGCTCCCGCGACGGAGTTTCGCGATGTGGCGGCTCTCTGGAGGGTTTCTGGTGATGTCGACTTCTCCCGTGCGTTTTTAGGTCGAACCCGATAAGTAGTCCAAAGGGGAGCGTCGGAGGCCGGCCGAGGGGGCCACCACATGGCCGCGCGGGCCCCCGGGCCGCGCCGCCATGTGGTGTGGGGCCCTCGGGCCTCCACCTCCTTTGCCCTTCTGCTCCGTCAATATTTTGGTAAAATAGGGCCATCTGAAGAAATTCCGAGGATTTTCCCGAAAGTTGGATTTCTGCACAAAAACGAGACACCAGAGCAGTTCTGCTGAAAACAGCGTTCCGTGTTAGTTGTATCCAAAATACACAAATTAGAGGCAAAACAATAGCAAAAGTGTTCGGGAAAGTAGATACGTTTGGACGTATCAATCCTCCCCTCTTGAGCATCCCTCATTGCCTCAATAAGCTTTTGGGTGGGTTTAATTATTTTGCCCTGATAAACACACTCCCCTGTCTCCGGGTTCAGCGATCCCCCATGCCCGTACCACCAGCTTTTGGCCCTTGGGTCCCATCCCTCCGTACCTGGACGGATTCCTCGCGCCCTCAGCTCGTTCTCCATCTTCTCCCACCTAGGCTGCCAAAAGCGATACCCTCCTGGCCCCATAATATGATTGTACTCCTTCTTGGCCGCATTCTTCTTATTTTTTTCGACATTTCAAGGAACTGCTCCGATTTCTTTTGCTTCACAAATTCTGGCCAATCATGTTGCAGTTTCTCATATTGTCCTTTGAAATCCGGAGTCTTGCCCTGCTTGACAAAGTCATGGGCTAGATTTTGCTTGTATTTCCGGAATGCGTCGGCCATCTTAGAAAGAGCGAACTGTTTGACTAGCTTGCACCTCTCCTTGTTTTCCTGAATCTTGTTACCCGCCTCATCGTATCTGCGGTATTCCGGAGGTAGAACGAAATGTTCTATAAGCTTCTTGAAGCAATCTTTTTTTGTTCTCTTATCGACAAAAGTGAAACCAAGACGTGCCTTCTTTGGCTCATTCCACTCCTGGACGGTGATCGAGACGTTCTCTCTAACAACGGCTCCGCATTGGCTGATAAACTTGGTGGCGTTCTTGCTGGGCTCCAGCGGCCTGCCGGTTGCTTCGTCGACAACCTCGATGGTGCATGTTTCGTTTGGTTTCATCGTCTTGGTTGCGCCACGCTTTGACGACGACGTACTCGATTTTTTCGATGATCCGGCCGAGGGCTAAAATAAGAAAGAGAGTCGCGCGCGTTAGTACACACATATTTATTCAAATCAGTTAGTTTGTATCACCAGAGGCTCAATGTATATATATACCTCGGCGCCGGAGGTGGTTGCTACTTCCAATTGAAGATCGTCGTTTACCGACGTTTCTTCGGCATCATCTTGCTGACGGCGCCCTTCATCTTCACCGTCAAGGTTCAGATAAGAAGAGATATCATCTTCTTCTTGTCCGGTCGGCACATATGGAATATCGCCTTTTATGATGCCGAATATATGGTCTTCAACGTCCAGATCATAGTTGTCCAGAATCGGGTCAGCTCTATCGTCCGCCATATGTCAGTCCTGAAAACATGTAGTCAAAACAAATTAATTAAGTGCGAAGGGGGGCGGTGGCGGTGGCGAAAGGGCGCCAAAAGGAGGGGGCCGGCGAGCTGGAAGGGGTGGGAGAGGGTGTCGCGGAAGAGCGCGAGACATGGCGGTAGACGACGGCGTCACGGAGAGGGAGGCGAGGACAACACACACATAACCCGGCCTAGTGCGTGTGTGTGGCGCGCGCCCCCGGCCTAGTGCGTGTGTGTGGCGCGCGCCTCCGTCTCCCCCTAGATCTGGTACATTTTATTAAGTCAAGATTTTAAGTCAAAATTATTAAGTCAAAAAAAGTCAAAATTTTAAGTCAAAATTGTTAAGTTTTAATTTTATTAAGTCAAGATTTTAGTTAATTAAGTAAATTTGTTGTGTTTTCTCAGTAAACAAAAAAGTGTAATTAAATTTTTGTAACTCCGTTTAGTTTTGTTTTTTGAAGTGTTACTAAGTTCTTCACATATAATACACGTTTAAAATTTAATTAAGTTACAATTTTAATTATAAAAACTTAGTTACGATTTAAAAAAAAACAAAAAAAAAACCAAAAAACTTCTCTCCAATCTGAGCGGGCGCACCGCGTCGTGCGCAAGGGCGCCGCGGCAAGCCGCGTGTTCGGCGAGAGACGGGGAGAGGGCGGCAGCGCGAGGGAGACTCGCGGGGGCAGCGAGGGCGCGCGCGGCGGCGGTCATCTCCATGCGCGGCAGCGCGGCGGCGGGGAGGGCTCGCGCGGGCGGGAAGGGCACATACGGCGGCGTGTTCGGCGACGGACGACGGCGCGGCGACGGACAACGGCGGCGACGGACAACGGCGGCGAGAGGCCGGGATCGATCTCCGCGCGCGCAGCTGACGGTTCGAGGAGAAGAAGAAGAAGCGGCGCGGCCGTTCGCGCCCGCCAGTATATATAGGACCCCTTTAGTCGCGGTTGGGGTGGCCAGCCGCGACTAAAACCCTAGTCGCGGTTGGCCACCCGCGACTAAAGGGTATTTTCGCCGGGTTTTCGTTTCCCGCGGAAAAATACCCTTTAGTCGCGGTTGGCGAGGCCAACCGCGACTAAAGGTATTTTCAAATTACTTTTCTTTTTCAAAATGTTAAAAGTACATATAATATATCAATAAATTCAGAAAAATAAAACTAATTCATTTCAAAATCTGAAAAATACAAATAATATATCAAAAAGTAAAGAAAAATAAAACTAGTTCATTTAAAAATCTTAAAAATACATATAATATATCAATAAATTCAGAAAAATAAAACTAATTCAATTCAAAATCTTAAAAATACCAATAATATATCAAAAAATTCAGAAAAATAAAGCTAATTCAATTCAAAATCTTAAAAATACATATAATATATCAAAAAATTCAGAAAAATAAAACTAATTCAATTAAAAATCTTAAAAATACAAATATTATATCAATAAATTCAAAAAAATAAAACTAATTCATTTAAAAATCTTAAAAATTCAAATAATATATCAAAAAATTCAGAAAAATAAAACTAATTCATTTAAAAATCTTTCCGCCTCCCTCTTCCCACCAGTTCTTCCCGGCCGCCTCTGTCTTCTCGTTGGCCCCCTCTTCCCGCCTCTTTCTTTCCCGACCCCCTCTTCCCGCCTCGTCTTCCCGCCATTTCTTCCCTGTCTTCCCGCCTCTTTCTTCCCGCCACTTTCTTCCCGCCCCTTTCTTCCCGCCACTTTCTTCCCGCCTCCTGTCTTCCCGCTCCCATTTTCCCCGCCATTTCTCACTACATATATGTAGCCCGGCTTGGCCAGCATTATCACATCTCTACAATCTCTCATCACTCTCTCATGGCTTCCACCGCACCCACTCTAACCTACCAGCAGGTGGAGGAGCTTTGCGCCTCGAACTACCCTTGCCCACCGGGCTACCGCATCCCCGGCTGGAGCCTAAGCGCCGGCGGCGTGCCGGTCCCTCCCGTCCCTCAGGGTGCTGCGCGCCGGGCGGCCATCACGAACCACTACTACCTCGACCTCACGCCGGAGCAGCGGATGAATCCCCGCTGGCATCCCGATAACCAGCATACTTGGGACGCCTTCTTCATCAATCGGCGTGAGAGGGCGCTCGCCAGGTATGAGGAGGACGGTCTGCCTCCTGGAAACTTCCACGAGGCCGGCCGTCGGCTATGGTGGTACGGCCGGACTCTGAGCGTCATGGACTACATCACGGCCGGCGATATGCCCCGCCTGCGCTACCCTCAGTTCGAGCCACGAGCGCCGCCCGACGACAGCGACGACAGCAGCAGACGACGACGACGCCAGCAACTTAGAAGGCGACGACTACCAGTACAACGGCGGCGGCTATGAAGACTACGAGTATGCATATTATACGCCTAGGCAGGAGTATGACTAAATCACTCCAAATTTCATGTATGCAGGAGTATGACTTAGTCACTCCAAATTTCATGTATGCAGGAGTATGACTTAGTCACTCCAAATTTCATGTATCATCAGTGCTATCTCGAGTCAATTGAATCATTCGAAAATGGACACCAAACACATCACGGGTAATATAATTCACATGATTCATTCAACAAAGTTTGGTACAATAATAAATTATTACACATCATTTCTTCCCTTGTGTCCCTGCTTGCTTACGATTGTGCCGTATCCATGGAGCATCCTCATCATTTAACTTAATGCTTGGGTCGGTGTTCACTTTGAAGGGCGGAATTTCAGCAAACATATTATAATCTTCTGACATGTCTATCTTGTCCTCCACTCCCACGATGTTTCTTTTCCCTGAAAGAACAATGTGGCGCTTTGGATCATCGCATGATGTACTGATCGTTTTCTTATCTTTCCGTTTCCTCGGTTTGCTACTCATGTCCTTCACATAGAAAACCTGAGCGACATCTTTCGCTAGGACGAATGGTTCGTCAAGGTAACCAAGATTGTTGAAATCCACCATTGTCATTCCGTATTGCTGGTCCACCTTTACCCCACCTCCTGTTAGCTTGAACCATTTGCACCGGAACAAAGGGACCCTAAAGGAGGGTCCATAGTCAAGTTCCCATATCTCCTCTATGTAACCATAATATGTGACCTTTTGCCCATTCTCGGTTGCTGCATCAAAGCGGACACCACTGTTTTGGTTGGTGCTCTTTTTATCTTGGGCGATCGTGTAAAATGTATTCCCATTTATCTCGTACCCTTGGAAAGTCGTTATAGTCGAAGATGGTGTCTTGGCCAACATGTACAGCTGATCTACAACCTTATTGTCACTCATTAAATGTTTTCTCAACCAACTGCCGAAAGTCTCCATGTGGGCCTTCCTAATCCAGGATTCAGGCTTCCCAGGGTTGTCCGAGCGTAAAATATTCTTGTGTTTCTCAAAGTACGGAGCCACCAAGCTGGAATTGGTCAGAACTGTGTGGTGTGCTTCAGTCAGAGAATGGCCGTCCATACATATCATTGATTTCCTTCCGATCGTGCCTTTTCCACTTAGTCTCCCCTCGTGCCGCGATTGAGGAAGACCAATCGGCTTAAGGTCAGGAACAAAGTCAACACAAAACTCAATTACCTCCTCATTTCCATAGCCCTTGGCGATGCTTCCTTCTGGCCTAGCACGGTTACGAACATATTTCTTTAATACTCCCATGAACCTCTCGAAGGGGAACATATTGTGTAGAAATACAGGACCGAGAATGGAAATCTCTTCGACTAGGTGAACCAGGAGGTGCGTCATAATATTGAAGAAGGATCGGGAACACCAACTCGAAACTGACATTGGACCACATCGTTCTGTAACCGTGGTAGAACTTCTGGATTGATTACCTTCTGAGAGATTGCATTGAGGAATGCACATAGCTTCACAATGGCTACTCGAACATTTTCCGGCAGCCCCCTCAAAGCAATCGGAAGCAATTGCGTCATAATCACGTGGCAGTCGTGAGACTTCAGGTTTTGGAACTTTTTCTCCGCCATGTTTATTATTCCCTTTATATTGGACGAGAATCCAGACGGGACCTTCATACTGCTCAGGCATTCAAAAAAGATGACCTTCTCTTCTTTGGTCAGAGCGTAGCTGGCACGACCTTGAAACCGTTCCGGATGCAGGTCATCAGGGTCTTTCAAACTTTGCTGGTCCTGCCGTGCTTCCTTTGTATCATTTGACTTCCCATACACGCCCAAGAAGCTTAGGATGTTCACGCAAATATTCTTCGTAACGTGCATCACGTCGATTGCAGAGCGGACTTCTAGGACTTTCCAATATTCTAGCTCCCAGAATATAGATTTCTTCTTCCACATGGCTACGTGCCCGTCAGCTCCCTTCGGAACTGATTGTCCGCCAGGACCCTTTCCAAAGATGACTTTCAAATCCTTGACCATATCAAATACCTCAGCACCAGTGTGTTCCGCAGGCTTCGGCCGGTGATCTGCCTTGCCGTTGTAATGCTTGCCTTTCTTTCTTACTGGATGACCTTTCGGAAGAAATCGACGATGCCCAAGGTACACGTTCTTCTTACAATTTGGCAAATGTACACTTTGAGTCTCATGTAAGCAGTGCGTGCATGCATTGTATCCCTTATTTGACTCCCGAAAGGTTACTAAGAGCAGGCCAATCGTTGATGGTTACGAAAAGCAACGCTCGTAGGTCAAATTCCTCTTCTTTGTGCTCATCCCACACACGGACACCAGGTCTGCCCCACAGCTGTAAAAGCTCATCAACTAATGGCCTTAGGTACACATCGATGTCGTTGCCGGGTTGCTTCGGACCTTGGATGAGCACTGGCATCATAATGAACTTCCGCTTCATGCACAACCAAGGAGGAAGGTTGTAGATGCATAGAGTCACGGGCCAGGTGCTATGGCTGGAGCTCTGCTCGCCAAAAGGATTCATGCCATCCGTACTTAGACCAAATCTTATGTTCCTTGCGTCAGCTGCAAAATCTTTGAACTCTCTGTCGATCTTTCTCCATTGCGTTCCATCTGCGGGGTGTCTCAACTCCCCGTCCGACTTACGGTCCTCTTTGTGCCATCGCAACAACTTGGCATGCTCTTTGTTCCTGAACAGACGTTTCAACCGTGGTATTATAGGAGCATACCACATCACCTTGGCGGGAACCTTCTTCCTGGGTTTCTGGCCCTCAACATCGTCACCAGGGTCATCGCCTCTGATCTTATAACGCAATGCAGTGCATACCGGGCATTCATTCAAATTCTCGTATTCACCGCGGTAGAGGATGCAGTCGTTGATGCATGCATGTATCTTCAGAACCTCTAAACCTAGAGGGCAGACAACCTTCTTTGCTTCGTACGTACTGGCGGGCAACTCGTTATTCTTTGGAAACATATTCTTCAACATTTTCAGCAAGTCTTCAAATGCCGAGTCAGCTACACCTGCCTGTGCCTTCCATTTCAGCAAATCCAGTGTGCAGCCCAGCTTTTTCAGACCATCATCGCATCCGGGGTACAGCGCCTTCCTGTGATCCTCTAACATGCGATCCAAATTCTCCCTCTCTTTTTCAGTTTCGCAGCGTCTCCGTGCATCAGCAATGGTCCGACCAAGATCATCAACGGGATCATCACGTGCCTCTTCTTCACCTTCCCCTTCACCTTCCCCTTCACCTTCAGCATCCTCCATGAAAGTATCACCGAAATGAGCAAGATAGCTTTCATCGATGAAATCATCCCCTTCTTCATCTTCTTCCATTATAACCCCTCTTTCTCCATGCTTGGTCCAACAATTATAGCTTGGCATGAAACCGTGCCGAAGCAGGTGCAGTGAACATCTCTTGAGGAAGAGTAACCCTTCTGATTCTTACATTTAACACATGGACAGATAACAAAACCCCCTGCTTGTTCGCATTAGCCACTACGAGGAAATCATTCAAACCCGTACTGAACTCGCCGGAGAGTCGGTTACCGTACATCCATTGTCGATTCATCTGCATTATTATAATATAAAATATATAATTAACCATCATGCATTTGTTAAACTAACTAGCTACAAACAATATAAATTAAACAATGAACTACACACACATGCACATTTTATCAATGACACATCAAAGGTTCAAGTTGCTAACCGCGATCGAGGAGGAAAAAATAAATGAGAAAGCTCAAGTGTGGCTCCAACACTTCATATCATGTTTGTTTCATGCTCTTGGGGCATTTCATCAAACACCTTATGTGCATAAGAGGAACCAAAAGCAAACCTAACACCCACTTGTGAAGCTTGTGAAGAAAATGGCACCAAATGGCTAAGTGTTGGCTGCTGGGTGGGTATATATAGGGGCGGCTTTAGCGCGGTTGTGAGCCAACCGCGACTAAAGGCCTTCGGGCACCTTTAGTCGCGGTTGGCTGGCCCGCGGCTAAAGCCCCGTGCAACGGCGGCCACCGAGGCGCCTGGGCCGGGCCTTTGGTCGCGGTTCTTCTCCCGAACCGCGACTAAAGGTACCATTAGTCGCGGTTCCTTTACCTTCGCGACTTATGGGGCTCACCGGAAGCTTGTTTTACTAGTAGTGCAAGTAGCAAAGCGACCACCCACGGACATGAAGCCACTAGCTGAAATCGAAAAAATAATAGCGAATAAAGCCTCCAAATCCTTCCGCCAAAAAAACAAAGCCTCTCATATATAAGTACCTACCAAATAAAGGTGGGCAACAAATCCCATAAATCTCTCTATGCCATAATCTCCCTAGATTAATCTCCGCTCCCTAATCTAAGGTATTGGGAGCAAGTAGTATTCCTAAATGCAAGCTTAGTGTTTTGGAAAACAATTCTCCCGATTCTAAGCAATCACTCGGCTGCTCCAAACCAGGATGTTGCATCCGGCAAGGCTTTTGCATCGAGGGGTAAACTTGTATAGAAATCACTATATACCTTATATTTTGACTTCTTTCGAAGAAAAATATACACCCTATATCAAGGAATGGAGGAAGTAACATTAATCCGGTTTGACATGTGGGCCTTTTAAAAACGTTGCAATAATATATCCAATATTGCAACAACAAACAGTTGTGGCGATAAGTGTGAAATATTACCGCACCTATATTTTCTGTTGCAATATCTATTTTCTATTGCCACAACTAAAGTGCTTCTGGCAATGGAATGAATTTGTGGCAATATATCTAGGCACTTGCCACACATAGAAATTTAGTTGCAATTGTTAATTCATATTGCCACAAAGGGAGGACCTTCTGGCAATGGAATTAATTTGTGGCAATATATCTAGATAATTGCCACAAATAGGAATTTTGGTGCAATATCTATTTTCTATTGCCACAAAGAAAGACCTTCTAGCAACGGGGAAAAATTATGGCGATATATCCTGAATATTGCATCGAATTGTCGTTTTGTTGCAATAACTGTGTTCTAGTGCCACAAAAAAACACCGTATGGCAATGGAACAAAATTGTGGCAATATATCTAGACTGTTGCCACGAACTTGCATTTTGTTGCACTAACTATCCTCTATCGCAACAATTTGATCGTTTAACGCAACACTCCAAAAATTGTGGTAATACACGCTCCAATTACCACAAAACCAAACTTTGTGGTAATACTGCGAATTATTGCAACAAAAACTCAGCGTGGCAATAAATTTTGTTGCAATAGACCGAATTTCCTGTAGTGTTGTTTGATTGATCTTCATCTTAGTCTTCAAGGAATCTTCGTCGGCACCGACCTAGTGGCCCATCTTGCCATCGGTTGTCTTCATGGGCCTCCAGTTGGGCTATACAGGATAGGACAATTCTAGTTACCCGAAGGGTAATGCCCACGTCAGCGTTCCTCTGCGGCTACCCTCCTCCTTTCCGTCCTCGCAGCTTGGGCACGCTCGCGCTCCGCCTCCTGCGCCCGCTTCCCGCACAACGCGAGCTCGCGCGTGGCGGCGCGTTCCACAGCATCCCGTGCCTCCAGGCGGACGCGTCCGGAGTCCTGGGCCTCGTGGTTCTCCTACCGACGATGCAAGCGCTCTTGGCGGCCGCGCTCCGCCGACGCAGCATCCTCCTGGGCGTGCCGCTCGGGCGAGGAAAGCTGGAGGAGGTGGCGGGCTACTTGCAGAGCGAGGAGCTCGTTCTTCTGGCCGATGAGGTCACCTAAACGGCGGTGACCGGCCCGGACGGAGGCCTCGTGCTCCTTCGTCACGCGCGTGAGCTCGGCGAGACGCTCCTCGATGGCGACGTTGAGCTTCGCCATCTTGAGGTCGTGGAGGTAATCCTCCGCGTCGACGGGCGCGCAGGCATCCGCCTCCTCCTCCGGCGGGCTCCGATCCTCCTCCGCGGCCTCGTAACAGCCGTCCGCGGCCGCCTCCACCAGCTCCGCATCCTCTTCCTTCTTCGCCGCCTCGGCCGCGACGCGGATCACCTCGTCGTCGGTGACCCACCGCGCTTCCTGCCGCTCCTCCTCCTCCGTCCGCGGGAACCTGGCGCGGGCGGCGAGGGAGAGCTTGGCCCACGTGGTCTGCAGGGTGCGCGGCAGGGGCGATGGAGTAGGAGAGGGCGCCGGAGAAGGTAGATGGGAAGAGGACGCGGAGCGGGTGAGATCTGCGAGGCCGGCTCCGTCTTTTATAGCCGGCGGCCTTGCCAGGAAACTTGGGCGGGAGCGCGCGCCCATGGCCTTTCCGCGCGCGTTCTCCCGCCCGCCATTGTTGTCCCGTCGAGGTCTGCCACGTGGCGGGTTTTTGGGTCGCCGCGTTGGACGCCGCATACGACCCAACCGAACACGCGGACGCGGGCCACTGTCCGCGTGTCCGCGCGGCCACCCATTGGCAACGCGTCCATTTAAGTCGCCGCGTTGAAGATGTCCTAACTGCCGGCAGCAACTTGGCAGTTGGCACCAAGAATTTGTGGGAAAAAACGTCACTGCATGTAGCACTCGTGCAGCCTGTCGTTCTCCCTCCACATCTCGCTCTCGGCAGGCCACAATAGAATAGTGCCACCACACTCAATAAATCTTCCGAATATGACACTGCCAGGTACGAAGACTGAACACATGGAACACAAATTCGGACCAATAGCTCATATGCGACATTTCTTCACACTTGTATCGTCAGGAGAACGACATTTCTCGCACAAATAGCTTCCGCACGGTGTTTCAGAAGGCCTAACGCAACAGATAGTTAGCAATGTGAACCGAGCAGGGCCCACAACTTATCCACCCAGCGCGGTACCTTTAGCTTGTCCACTGAGCGCAGGACCTACCATATATCCACCATAGAGTGGGATCCACGACTTATCCACCTTAGCACGGATCCTGGACTGTCCACTGAGAACGGGACCCACCACTTATCCACCTCAGAGCGTGACCCATGACTTATCCAACTCAGTTTTAGTACAAGACGGGAGTCCGAGCCATCCCCGCGCTCGTGCCTCGCCGCCCCCATTGCCTACCCTTCCCCACACATTATTCTGCTACTTCTTCACCGACAACGAATCGCGGCAATGCCGGCGACGAGAGAGATGTTGAGCACCTCTTCAGTCCCCTACCCCCATGCCGAGGTATGGCGTAGTGTCGATGACCGGATGCCTTGACTGCCCAGGCATCGCGTCACTGAAGCGATTGGTGACTAAGAAGGAGAGGATAATGAAAACTACGGGCGTGAATTTGTGAAATGCGAGAGCAAGCTAGAGTTGGGAAGGTAAGATCTTATCTTCATCAAACAATTTCTCGTTTCTCTCTGCCAATTTTTGATTTTTGTCGTTAGATTTGGAATTTGGGATTTAGGGTTAATCTTTCTGGTTCCAGAATCTTAAGAAATGATGTCACTTTGAGTGGAGAGATGAAAATATTGATAGGATTCGACTGGAGGGTTGACGGTGCTTGATGGAAGCGGTTGGGGAACCCCAAGAGGAAGGTGTGATGAGCACAACGACAAGTTTTCCCTCAGTAAGAAACCAAGGTTTAATCGACCAGTAGGAGAAATGCGTAACTTCTGAAGGTGTTGCTAGCTGACTAATGGCAGGGCGCACTACCGGCGTCAGCAATAACGTGGAACCTGCACACAACACAACAAAAATACTTTGCCCAACTTACAGTGAGGTTGTCAATCCCACCGGTTTGCTGAATACAAAGGATTAGACGTATCGAGTAGAAGGAGATGTTTGCAGTAATTAAAGATAACAATGCTTGCGAAAAGTAAACAGAACAATATTGAAGTGGTTGAATTTACCAGTGTAAAAGAAAGGACCGGGGTCCATAGTTCACTAGAGATGTCTCTCCATAAAGATAAATAACATGCTGGGTGAACAAATTACAACTGGGCAATTGACAGAATATCGACCATGCATGATAAGATGATTACTATGAGATTTGTTTGGGCATTACAACATAATACATATAGACCGTAATTCAACTGCGCCTATGACTAATAATCCACCTTCCAATTATCGTCCAGACCCTTTCCAATATTAAGTTGCTAGCAACAGATTATTGCATTAAGCAATGTGTGTAAAGTAAACAATAGAATTACCCTCGGATAAAACATTGTTGTTTTCTCCCTAGTAGCAACATCAGATCTACAATCTTAGAAGTTATTTTCACTTTTCTAGAAAACTAGAGGCATGAATCTACTATCGAGCATAAATACCCCATCTTGGAGTCTCAAACATCTACTTGGCCAGAGTATCTACTAGCAACGGAGAGCATGCAAGATCACAAATAACATATGACAAGAATATATAATCGATCTCAACATAATATTCAATATTCATCGGATCCCAGCAAACACAACATGTAGCACTACATAAGGATGATCTTGATCATGTATGGTAGCTCACAAGATCTAAACATGAGGCACAAATTGGAGAAGACAACCATCTAGCTACTGCTATGGACCCATAGTCCAGAAATGAACTACTCACGCATCGCTTTGGAGGCGGGCATGACGATGTAGATGCCTCCGGTGATGATTTTCCCCTCCGGCAGGGTGCCGGGAAGAGCTTCAGAATCCTCCCGAGCTAGGGTCTGCAATGGCAGCCGCGACAGAACTTTTCGTGGATGGAGGCTCGGGTGTTCAGGGTTTTTCCGAGATCGTGATTAAATAGGCGGAGGGGCGATGTTGGTGGAGGCCAGTGTGGCCCACACCACCCCTAGGCGCGGACCACGGCTAGGCCATGCCTAGGGCTGGCGTGGCCGCCCTGCTGCCTATCTTCGACCCCTCGTTACGGAAAAATATTGACTTCGGCTTTTGTTTCGTTCAATTTCGAGAATATTTCCTGTACAACTTTTCTGAAATACAAAACAGCAGAAAACATGGAACTGACACTGTGGCATCTTGTTAATAGGTTAGTTCCGGAAAATATAAAAAAATATAACGAAGCATGAGCAAAACATATATACATTGATGTAAAACAAGCATGTAGCATCAAAAATTATATATACCTTTGAAACGTATCAAGGGTGCAATTAATTTGAAGGGAAACACATCTAGGGAACACCATTTTCCGTCGGTGATGGAGAAATTAGGGTCTGACATTGTTGCTACTATGGGTGATGAGGAAGTGAAGGAAAACTTGAAGAAGCTTAAGAAAAATTATCGATCTAAAGAAGCATGCAAATGTGATGGATGCTATTTTTTTATGTTTGTGTAATTGCTCTCAGGTTTGTGTGTTTGATGATCATTAGTCGTTAGGCATTGTAAGGAGTGTTTGTTTAATTCTCCAAGCTTTTTAACCCTAATGATATAGATGATTTGTTGTGTGGATTATACTTGAATAAAAGGCAACACGAAATCGGCCAAGTTTTATCTGTTTTGGTTTGTTTTTTAGATCATCAGTATTGAATAAAAAAATCAAAGGTTGTTGTTGGGCCCTGGCACGACGACTAGTGTTAGAATAGGCTAGGCCCAAATAGAGATGGTGTGTGATAGAGAAGGCCCGGCCCAGTGATAAATCTAGCCTGCGTTAGTTTGTGCACTAGTTCCGGCTTAAAAAAATATGCACATGATGGAGATGGAACATGTCAATGAAACAATTTGTGAGCTTGTTTATTTTCTTGTCCAATGTTTTCCGTTATAAAAACAATACAATATGTTATTTCACTACTTTTGATCTTGTTTATTTCCTTATATAGTATGTTTTTGCCTATATTGACGCGGATTTGGGCAGTTTGAGTCTAGTTCATATTTTTTTGTACTAGATCGGGAGTGGTATTTGAAAAATCTAAATAAAATGAACTAGACATCATTGCGAAACTAGTAAGGCAACAATCATAACATGCTGGAGTAGATGCATTCTACCAAACATTAATAACAACACATTTACAAAGAATATTCCTAAGGCTGGGGCATATCCCCCTTTTCAAAAGAACATAACAATAAATAATGCAATCCTAATGTACAAACATAGTCACTCCGGCAACATACATATATACGCAAACATAATTAATGAACATGTCATTAATTTATTAATACTAATCTTTCTTTAGTATCTTGATCTCCTTCCAGCGAGACTCCATGAAGCTGGAGTCGTGGTTCTGTGCATACACTCCGAACTTAAAGTAGTGTGAATCACCACCCCGTCCGGACACACGCAGCTTCTCCTCGCCATCGATGAACACGGTGAGCATAGACCCTTCGACGTCATGGACCACGTTCAGTTTAAACCAACGATCATAGATGTTGTCTTCAACGAGTTGACTGTCGTAGTAACACAACACCCCGTTGTAAACATGCAACATGAGTGTGGTGGCCGTCTCACCGCCTCCAAAAACCTGCATGATGGACACACCCGATGTACCGGAGGGGACATAGCCGTACCCCTCAAACTGCCACACGCCTGAGCTATAGTCATATCCCTACATGTAGAAGAATAAGTAATGTTAATGTATACCATCGTACAAGAAAATGTAACGATCACTACATCTTATACAAGAATATATATAATGACTACTTATTATGTTGGTAACTAACTTACTTCCATCCTGATCTCTGTTCTTGGGCTGGTGTGGCTCTGGCGGGCATGAGGCTTGTCAGAGGAAAGCACCCACAACTTCCGCACAGTGCCATCGAAGCTATACCGCGATCCACTCGCCTCGTTGTACGGTCTCTGCAGCTCAAAGTTACTCTCTTCCAGGCTCACTGCCGTGAACCCATCCGTCGGGTTGCTGGTTTTTGGTGCCCGAGCACCTCTTGCCCCAACGTATGATGAAGACGCCAACACGACAAGTAGAGCTACACAGATCCAAGACAGAGCATGAGGAGCCATGTGCACTTTATATGTGTGTGACTTCTGCTCTGCCTTCTTAAGTTGTCTACTTGTCCCTCGATGTAGAGGCTTGTGATGAGAATGAGATATGGGACTAACGAGGTTCTGTGTGGCTTATGTAGTTCTGGGGGCCGGATTTCCCTATACTTGGAGAAATTGGCAGCTTTCTATTCCAAACTGGAGAATTGATAGCTTAATTAAATAGTACTCTTGATGTTTACAGTTACACAAGGAGGATACGTTGAACAAGTGTGTTCAATTGAACATGGCTTTTTTTCGAAGTGTGCTGAATTGAACATTGATTAAGTGATCAGTGCAGTTGAATGTTCCTTTTAGTGCGTACAAGATAAGATTGACTGTGGCTAGCCAGTTTTGATTTGATTTGTTTTCGGCCAGCATTTGCGTGAGTGAATAGAGGTTTTGCCTTTCTTTTGGATGCTTCGCTGGGTCCTCCCTTTCAGCCTCGAAATTACCTTCCCAGCTGAATCTGCTCGCTAATGACAAATTCAACATCTGAGTGGTCTGAAAACAACGGTTTATGGTAACTTAGATCGATTTTCTTAGGCCATGTGCTATGTAGTGTCGGTTCAAAGAAATTGTTGTCAGGATTTGGAACCGCTTTGGTTGTGCTGGTATGTATTGAACCGACTGTGGGACCCACTCTGCTCAATCACTGCATGCATGCATCTTCTTTCTCCCTCACATATTTACTACTAGGTCCCACTTTTGCATGAAAGAAGCGAACCAATATGTTGAACCACATCTTGTGTCAGATACAAGGAATCGATTCCCTACTATGTATTGAACCGGTTCAAAGAGAGGAGAGAGAAGGTTAGG
Organism: Lolium multiflorum; assembly: GCA_030979885.1. Taxonomy (NCBI): domain Eukaryota; kingdom Viridiplantae; phylum Streptophyta; class Magnoliopsida; order Poales; family Poaceae; genus Lolium; species Lolium multiflorum. The sequence goes on from CM061750.1 coordinate 333,743,847, forward strand.
AACCGCTTTTTCCATACATAGTACATGGTCTTAGACGTTTTCTGAAAAAAATGCAAGATCTCAGTTGTAATGAACTTCTGGAACCTAGGGGTTTTTCTATTTACAGGCTCAGTTTTAATTAGCAACGAATTTGCTTTCCCATCTCGGCAGGTTTCTTGATCTAGCATAAGCCGCTGATAATTCGAGGCATGATGAGGATCACCCTTCGCTATGGTATTACGGACCCGGCCTGAATCTATCAGACTGGGAAGAAGGCACAGGATATTCTGTCTTTTCTCATTTCATGCCGTAAACCATACGACGGGTTGATTACAGTCTTTTAGAGTTTGCAACAAACTTCAGATCCAGCGGTTACATGAGGGCGATCCGGTGCATACAGCTGTGAACAGCTCAAACCCTTCTCCCATATTAAACTGCCGTGTCGTTCACGAGGCAATGCGGAAGAACACTTTCACCGTTTGAATTACCGTCGGTAACACGAAAATAACAACGTGCCGTCAATGCTAATTACCGCTTCTTCAAAAGTTCAGCTTTTCACGAGCGTATGCAGGCTGGCGTCTGTGCATGCGTTTTGATCCAGCATGCAATATGCATGCACAAAAGTTTTGTGGTAAAAAGCTTTAGGAGATATCATTTCTACATATATGCTTACAAGCTAATCTATTTTTTTTGCCTTTATAATATTTATAGATACTCCCTACATCAATCTTGCATTTTTCAAAATGCCTCCGGAAAATTCTTATGTAATCACTCTAAGTAACTAGTCCATGGAACATTTTATTCTGGAGAACGTACGATCAGGCGTTTATTTTGGATATAGCGAGCCGGTTCAGCATCGCATGTAATTTCGAGGCTCAAAGGGAGCACTCAACGATGCATCCAGAAGAGAAGAAATCAACTTAGGTTGATGCAGGCTAAAAACAAATCTAATCTAAACTGGCTAGCTACTCAGTCAATGTCATCGTGTACGCACAAGAAATGAATATTAGACTAACTAGTGGTCAGTTCATAGAAAAATCCATCGCATTTTACCCAACGTATCCTCTATTTGTAAACATCACGATCGAGTACTATTTAATTACTTATACTGTCAATTCTCGAGTTTATAGAAGAAATCTCTCCAAGTATACTGAGTTCCGGACCCAAGAACTATATAAACCACAGGAACCTGATGATTAGTCTCACATCTCACCACAAGCCTCTGCGTCGGCAGACAACTGCAGAAGGCAAAGCAGTAGCTACAGACATATAAAGTACAGATGGCTCCTCATGCTTTGTCTTGGGTTAGTGTGTCTATGATTATCTTCATGGTGTCATCGTCGTGTGTCGCGGCGAGGAGCGCACGGGCACCCAAAATCTCCGACCCGACGAGCGGGTTTACGGCTGTGAGCCTTGACCAGAGCAACTTTGAGCTACAGCGACCGTACGACGAGGCAAGCGATGCACGGTACAGCTTCAACGGCACTGTGCGCAAGCTGTGGGTGCTCTCTTCCGACAAGCCACACGCCCGCCAGAGCCACACCATGCCAAGAACAGAGATCAAGATGTCTGTAAGTTAACTACCGATATAACTTTCGGTTGAGTGCATCTTTGTTATGTGGGTATAGTGTTGAACTTTATGCTTCTATGTATTGATGCGGGGTTTTGATTCAGTAAAAAATCATTTATCAAAAAATACCAACATAACTAATATAATTATTGAATATATATTTCGGTATAAGATCTAGTGAATTGCTGATATGTTACTTTCGATATTCTTCTACCTGCAGGGGTACGACTATAGCTCGGGGGTGTGGCAGTTCGAGGGCTATGGCTATGTCCCCTCCGGCACATCAGGTGTGTGCATCATGCAGGTGTTTGGAGCTAGTGAGGCGGCCAGCACGCTCATGTTACACGTCTACGACGGTGCTCTGCGTTACTACAACAGGCAGCTTGTCGAGGACAACATCTACAACCGGTGGTTTAAATTGAATGTGGTTCATGACGTCGAAGCGTCCAAGCTCACTGTGTATATCGATGGTGAGGAGAAGCTGCATGTCAATGGCCGTGGTAGAAACACACACTACTTCAAGTTCGGCGTGTATGCGCAGCGCCACGACTCTAACCGCATGGAGTCTCACTGGAAGGACGTGAGGATTCTCAAGAAGCACTAGAATTGGTTATGTTAGCATATATGTATATTGCTGGAGTGGCCATATTATATGCTTTGTTCATATTTATTTTGATATCTATTTCTTATTATTTTGCATGGATATTTTCTCTCATGCATATATGACGAGTAGTGTGTATATACATGCACAATGTTCTTTTTAATGTATATATAAGAGTTGGCGTATATATGACAATCCGTGTATGTCCAACTGCTCCAGTTCGACCCAACTAGATAGGAAGCACGGCTTGCCTTGCGGTGCCTGTGGTTTCTCCGGAGTTATTTCGTTAGGACATATGTTTGACCAAATTGATGAACAGTCTTTCTCAGATTATGTTGGTTTTTTTTTGTTTGGATGTTCTTGTATTGTTCTCTTTTATTGCTGAATTCAACTTTTAAAATGCATGAGCAACAAAGAGAGTGACCATACTATGGAAGCATAAATAGTTGAGATCATGTTACAACGCAAGGAGCAGTCTAGGTACGCCACATGATCCACCAAACAACAAAATTATGTGAACTCATTAATTGTGTAATATAGTATTTTCCTTCCCCGGCCACAAGAACGGGCGAAGAGGGTAAAGGCAATCACTAAACCATACTCAGGCTAACAAGAGCCTTACATCTATCACTAAACCATAGTCAGGCTAACAAGAGCCTTACATCTGCCTCACTAGAAAGGCCGTGCCTGCTCGCTCCGATCGTTCTGTTGGGATCGATCGACCGATCCAGGTAAAAGTCGGGGACACCGTCGCTGGGCGAGCGTTTCGTCGATTGCTAGGTTTTTCCTGGAAAAAATCGAAAGGGGCGATCAGGTTGTGCAGCAGCCGCCGCCGCCAATGAATGGAGACGGTGGCCAGGGCGGCTTCAATCCTGGCCGAGGTGGCTTCAATCATGGGCGTGGAGGCTTCCAATCTCGTGGAGGTTTCACCAATGGCCGCGCAAGGAACCAGGCACGCGGGCGTGGTGCTGCTCGAGGTGGGCATGGTTTCAATGGCGGCCGTGGATACCAAGGTAATGCCCATGGTGCCTTCGGTCGGAATTATGTGCAAGGAGAATCCAGTGGGGTTGCAGGTTATGGGAATTAAGAAAATCCTAGGGATGATAATTGGGGGGACAGAGAAATTTCAGCTCGAATTTTCATGGCAATAATAGAGGAGGCTATGGCAACAACCAACAGAGATGGGTCAATCCGAGTAATGCGGGTAGAGGAGGTGGTTTTCTGCAGAGATACCGTGGTACTGGCGACGGTGTGGCGGCTAGAGGGCCAATTGATGCTGATTTTCTCCATCAAACGGTTCATGCCGTCGTTGCAGCAGTGACAGCGGCACAGAAGGTTCCTGAGGGGAGCAATGCATCACTTAATTATGGGACAGCTACTGCACCTAGTTAGGGTATGCCTGTGGTAGATCCTACTGTGGTTCTGCAACAGCCAACATTTACTAACAAGAATGTAGTGGAGCCTCAGGTGATTCAGGGAGCTGCAAAAGGGAATGAAGGACCAGGACCCTCAAAGAAGAACAAGGACGACAAGGATGCTTTTTTTCGCTGTAAGAAACCTGGTCACCATATTGATGATTGCACCACACCCTTTTGCGGTATTTGTGAGTCAATTCATCATGTATCTTCAGCATGTCATCTTTTGCAAGCTCCAAAACCTACTGCCATTATTCATGGATATGCAAATGAGGCTCTTATGTTCTTTGAGGTTCCATGTGGCGCTTTTAAAGCAAAGGTGAAGAATCCTAAGCTAGCCAAGGTAACTGTGGAGGGGGAAGTTTTGACTATACCAGAGATCATTGAATATATGAAGAGGATTGTGCCTTCTGACAAATTTCATTGGGAAGTTTTTCATTACAAGGATAATATCTATAGAGTGAAGCTACCAAGCAAGAATGAAGTGCAGAGGTTAAAGAATTTTGGTTCTTATGTCTGCCCGCAGAAGGACACTGTTATGTTTTTTGATCTTTGGTCTGCTGTGGAGGAGCCACTATACATGTTGCCAGAAGTGTGGGTACGTGTTGCTGGGGTACCATCTGACATGAGAGATGATTATTTGTCCCTATGGGGGATTGGTTCTCTTTTCGGGAAAACTTTGGATGTAGACATGCCTTATACTCGCAAGAATAAGTTTCTTAGGATAAAAATTGGATGTTTGGACCGCAATCTTATTCCAGCGGATAGTGCTGTTTTCATTAGGAAGGGTTTCTACAAACTTCGTTTTGAGGTGGAGATAGCACACGTTGCTCAAGAGGTGAATATGAGTGAGGAAAATCATGACAAGGATGGGGGTGGAGATCCAAACAATGGTGGAGGAAATATTGATGGGGGAAATGCAATGGATATGGATGCTAAAGGGGTGGAGGAGGATGCAACTTCAAACAATAATGGGCAAGATGAAAATATTTCAAAAAGTGGTGTGGAGGGAATGCAAGAGCAATGCCAACAAATAGATGAAATTCAGATTGGGACTTTGAAGGTGCAATTATCCCCTATAGGTATTGTTTCTATTGATCCTATTTTGGCTAGAAAAAACAATTTTTATAAGCCCATATTGCATGTTCAAAATCTGGCACTAAGCAACAAAAAAAACACTGATTTTCATGATGATATGCTGACAGGCCGATCCTTCTCGGGATTGCCGGGGGGCAGAGCTTGTGCGGCATCGACTATCGCGTCAGCTGGCGCCAGTTGCATGCACAGCAGCCATAGCTGTGGAGCTCCTGCAGACAGCGACAGGCAGCGGCCTGGCCAACCAGCGGCGTCGTTGGACGATGTGGCAGCCACTGCTAAGGTGCCAGCTGCCCAGGGCTTGCAGCACGCGTCGGCCAAGACAGCAGATGGGCCACTGCTGGCCAATGGTGATCAGGGGATAGAGTTGTTCGACGATGCGGGGAACCAGAGGCGCAGTGACACCATTCACAGTACGGATCGGATGTGGCCACGCCGGTTGTTTGCACGCCTCCGAGTTTGTCGACCTTGGCACAGAAAATACGGCCAGACACTGATGCTGCAATCACTACTGTGCATGGGGACTACCCCAATCATTGGCCAGTTGATGAGCCAATGATGAGGCCGGTGCTGCAGGATCTTGGGGGATCGTCTGTGATACGTCTCAAACGTATCTATAATTTCTTATGTTCCATGCTACTTTTATGACAATACTTGAATGTTTTATACATACTTTACAGCATTATTATACATTTTCCGGCACTAACCTGTTAATTAACAAGATGCGAAGCGCGTTCTTGTTTTCTGCTGTTTTTGGTTTCAAAATCCTAGTAAGGAAATATTCTCGAATTGGACGAAATCAACGCCCAGGGTCCTATTTTTCCACGAAGCTTCCAGAAGACCGAAGAGTACACGAAGTGGGGCCACGAGGTGGACAGACAATAGGGCGGCGCGGCCCAGTGGTCTGGGCCCCTCGTGGCGCCTCCTGACCTACCCTTCCGCCTACATATAGCCTTTGTCGCGAATACCCCTGTACCGAGAGCCACGATACGGAAAACCTTCCAGAGACGCCGCCGCCGCGAATCCCATCTCGGGGATTCGGGAGATCGCCTCCGGCACCCTGCCGGAGAGGGGAATCATCACCGGAGGGGCTCTACATCATCATGCCCGCTCCGGATTGATGCGTGAGTAGTTCATCCTTGGACTATGGGTCCATAGCAGTAGCTAGATGGTTGTCTTCTCCGCATGTGCTATCATTGTTTAGATCTTGTGAGCTGCCTAACATGATCAAGATCATCTATTTGTAATTCTACATGTTGTGTTTGGCGGGATCCGATGAATATGGAATATTATGTCAAGTTGATTATCAATCTACCATATATGTGTTGTTTATGTTCTTGCATGCTCTCCGTTGCTAGTAGAGGCTCTGGCCAAGTTGATACTTGTAACTCCAAGAGGGAGTAATTATGCTCGATAGTGAATTCATGCCTCCATTGAATCTGGGATCGTGACAGTATGTTCTAAGGTTGTGGATGTGCTGTTGTTACTAGGGATAAAACATTGATGCTTTGTCTAAGGATATTTGTGTTGATTACATTACGCACCATACTTAATGCAATTATCTGTTGTTTACAATTTAATACTGGAAGGGGTTCGGATGATAACCTGAAGGTGGATTATTTAGGCATAGATGCATGCTGGATAGCGGTCTATGTACTTTGTCGTAATGCCCTGATTAAATCACATAGTAATCATCATTGGTATGTATTGAATCTTTATTTGTCAATTCCCCGTAATTTGTTCACCCGACATGTTAGTTATCTTATTGGAGAGACACCACTAGTAAACTGTGGACCCCGTTCCATTCTTTTACATCTGAATACATTCTTCTGTTCTTACTGTTCTTTGCAAACAAACACCATTTTCCACTCGATACGTTTAATCCTTTGTTTTCAGCAAGCCGGTGAGATTGACAACCTCACTGTTACGTTGGGGCAAAGTACTTTGATTGTGTTGTGCAGGTTCCACGTTGGCGCCGGTTTCACTGGTTTTGCGCCGCACTACACTCCTCCACCAACAACCTTCACGTGCTTCTTGGCTCCTACTGGTTCGATAACCTTGGTTTCTTTCTGAGGGAAAACTTGCTGTTGTGCGCATCACACCTTCCTCTTGAGGTTGCCAACGGACGTGTACATATACGCGCATCAAGCTCTTTTTCTGGCGCCGTTGCCGGGGAGATCAAGACACGCTGCAAGAGGAGTCTCCACTTCCAATCTCTTTTTTCTTTGTTTTTGTCTTGCTTTACTTTATTTTATTTACTGTCTTGTTTGCTTCATATTAAAAACACAAAAAAATTAGTTACTCTAGTTTCTGTCTTATTTACTAGCTCTATAATGTCTTATTTACTAGCTCTATATCAAAAACAAAAAAAAATAGTTACTTGTCTTTATTCTACTTGCTTATTTTACTTTATTACTGTTATAATGGGTACTCCTGAAAATACTAAGTTGTGTGATTTCACTAGCACAAATAATAATGATTTTATATGTACGCCTATTGCTCCACCTGCTACTACAGAATTCTATGAAATTAAACCTGCTTTACTGAATCTTGTTATGAGAGAGCAATTTTCTGGTGTTAGTACTGATGATGCTGCTGCCCATCTTAATAATTTTGTTGAACTTTGTGAAATGCAAAAGTATAAGGATATAGATGGTGATATTATAAAACTGAAATTGTTTCCTTTCTCATTAAGAGGAAGAGCTAAAGATTGGTTGCTTTCTTTGCCTAAGAATAGTATTGATTCATGGACTAAATGTAAAGATGCTTTTATTAGTAAATATTATGCTCCTGCTAAGATTATATCTTTGAGAAGTAGCATTATGAACTTTAAAAAATTTGATAATGAACATGTTGCTCAAGCATGGTAGAGAATGAAATCTTTGGTAAAGAATTGCCCAACCCATGGACTGACTACTTGGATGATCCAAACCTTTTATGCAGGATTGAATTTTTCCTCGAGGAACCTATTGGATTCAGCTGCTGGAGGTACTTTTATATCCATCACCCTGCACTCCGCAACTAAACTACTTGATGATATGATGATCAATTACTCTGAATGGCACACTGAAAGAACTCCTCAAGGTAAGAAGGTAAATTCTGTTGAAGAAACCTCTTTTTTGGGTGATAAGATTGATGCTATTATGTCTATGCTTGCAAATGGTAGATCTCATATTGATTCTAATAATGTTCCTTTAGCTTCATTAGTTGCTCAAGAAGAAAATGTTGATGTGAATTTCATAAAAAGTGATAATTTCAACAACAATGCTTATAGGAATAATTATGGTAACAACAACTATAGGCCATATCCTTCTAATAATGGTAATGGTTATGGTAATTCTTATGGTAATTCTTACAATAATAATAAGAGTGTACCCTCTGGTCTTGAAGTGATGCTTAAAGAATTTATTAGTACACAAACTGCTTTCAATAAAACTGTTGAAGAAAAGCTTGGTAAAAATTGATGTTCTTGCTTCCAAGGTTGATAGTCTTGCTCTTGATGTTGATCTTTTAAAAATGAAAGTTATGCCTGAGGAAGTTAAAGATGCTAGGTTTGCTAAAACAAATGCCATCCAAGTTCGAATTAATGATAATATTAGAATGTTGGCTGAATTGCATGGTAGGTGGGATAGAGAAGAAAAAGAAAAACTTGCTAAAGAAAATAATGTAGCTAGAGTATAGACTATTACCACCACTAGTAATGTTGATTCTTCACATGTTGCTACACCTCCTACTATCAATTGTAAAATAATTGGTGTTGGCAAAGTTTCCACTCCTAGTACAAAGCGCGCAAAATTGCCTGAAACTGTTGAAACTGCTCCTGATAAAACTGCTCAAATTTTTCAAAATATTGGTGACAATGATTCCATTGCTGTAGAACATAATGGTTTAGATTTTGATGATTGTCATATTACTGAAGTTATAAAGTTCTTACAAAAACTTTCTAGAAGTCCCAATGCTAGTACTATAAATTTAGCCTTTACAAAACATATTACAAATGCTCTCATTAAAGCTAGGAAGAGAAATTAAAACTTGAAACTTCTATTCCTAGGAAGTTAGAAGATGGTTGGGAGCCCATCATTAAAATGGAATTCAATGACTTTGAATGTAATGCTTTATGTGATGTTGGTGCAAGTATTTCTGTTATGCCTAAGAAAATTTATGATATGCTTGACTTGCCACCATTGAAGAATTGTTATTTAGATGTTAATCTTGCCGATAATGTTAAAAAAAACCTTTGGGGAGGATTGATAATGTTCGCATTACGGTTAACAATAACCTTGTCCCCGTTGATTTTGTTGTCTCGGATATCGAATGCAATGCATCTTGTCCTATTGTGTTGGGAAGACCTTTTCTTCGAACCGTTGGTGCTGTTATTGATATGAGAGAAGGTAATATTAAATATCAATTTCCTCTCAAGAAAGGTAAGGAACACTTCCCTAGAAAGAAAATGAAGTTGCCTTTTGATTCTATTATTAGAACAAGCTATGATGTCGATGCTTCTTCTCTTGATGTTACTTGATTTGCACTTTCTGCGCCTAGCTGAAAGGCGTTAAAGAAAAGCACTTCTTGAGAGATAACCCATGTTTTATTTTATTTACTGTATTGTTGAGTCTTGGAAGTTGTTTACTACTGTAGCAACCTCTCCTTATCATGTTTTTGTGCCAAGTAAAGTTTCTATGCTAAAGTTGATGCTAGATTTGGATCGCTGCGCAGAAACAACATTGCTGTCTGTCACGAATTCGTACAGATTTCCCTGTAGAAAAATCAAAAAAATCTGCAAATTTACGAGCGTGATCCTCATATATGTACTCAACTTTCATTAGTTTTGAGTTTTTCCATTTGAGCAAGTTAAGTGCCCCTGCCAGATTCGTCTTTACGGACTGTTCTGTTTTTGACAGATTCTGCCTTTTATTTCGCATTGCCGCTTTTGCTATGTTGAATGAGTTTCTTTGTTCCATTAACTTTCAGAAGATTTGTGCAATGTCCAGAAGTGTTAAGAATGATTTGGTCACCTCTGAATATGTGAATTTTTGATTATGCACTAACCCTCTAATGAGTTTGCTTGAAGTTTGGTGTGGAGGAAGTTTTCAAGGGTCAAGAGAAGATGATGATATACTATGATCAAGAAGAGTGAAAGATCTAAGCTTGGGGATGCCCCGGTGGTTCATCCCTTCATATTTTAAGAAGACTCAAGCATCTAAGCTTGGGGATGCCCAAGGCATCCCCTTCTTCATCGACAACATTATCAGGTCACTTCTAGTGAAATTATATGTTTATTCCATCACATCTTATGTTCTTTACTTGGAGCGTCGGTTTGCTTTTATTTTTGTTTTGGTTTGAATAAAGTTGGATCCCATCATTCTTATATTGGAGGTATTACGCTCCGCTTTTTCATATGGAACACTTGTGTTTTTAATTGTGCTTTAATGTTCATGGCGAAGGCTGAAATTGCTTCGTTAAATTGCTATTTGGTTGGAATCAGAAAATGCTGCATATGGTTTGGCAGCAATTGTTTGAGCTCTCATATATCATGTTTAAGCTCTTGCATCATGTAGTTTAATCTATTAATGGAGAACTACCGTAGAGCTTGTTTAATTTGGTTTGCATGATTGGTCTCTCTAAGTCTAGATATTTTCTGGTAAAGTGTTTGAACAAGGAAGACAGTGTAGAGCCTTATAATGCTTGCAATATGTTCTTGTGTAAGTTTTGTTGTACCTGTTCATACTTGTGTTTGCTTCAAACAACCTTGCTAGCCCCAAACCTTGTACTGAGAGGAAATGCTTCTCGTGCATCCAAACACCTTGAGCCAAAACCCATGCCATTTGTGTCCACCATATCTACCTACTATGTGGTATTTTTCTGCCATTCCAAAGTAAATTACTTGAGTGCTACCTTTAAAATTTCATTCCTTTATCTTTGCAATATATAGCTCATGGGACAAATAGCTTAAAAACTATTATGGTAATGAATATGTAGTTATGTGTCTTAATTCTTATAAGTTGCTTGTTGAGCGGTAACCATGTTTCTGGGGACGCCATCAACTTTTTATCTTTGTTGGATATCATGTGAGATGCTATGCATGTTCGTCTTGTCTGAAGTAAGTGCGATTTCATGATCAAATGGTTTGAGTATGCATATGTTAGAGAAGAACATTGGGCCGCTAACTAAAGCCATGTATCATGGTGGAAGTTTCAGTTTGGACATACAACCTCAATCTCTTATGAGAATATTATTTGTTGTTGAATGCTTAAGCATTAAAAGAGGAGTCCATTATCTGTTGTCTATGTTGTCCCGGTATGGATGTCTAAGTTGAGAATAATCAAAAGCGAGAAATCCAATGCGTGCTTTCTCCTTAGACATTTGTACAGGCGGCATAGAGGTACCCCTTTGTGACACTTGGTTGAAACATATGTCATGCGATGATAATCCGTGTTTTCCGAGCTGATTAGGACAAGGTGCGAGCACTATTAGTACTCTATGCATGAGACATGCAACTTGTAGGAAGTATTATGCATAGCACATATGAATTATTACTACCGTTGACAAAATTGTTTCTATGTTTTCAAAACAAAAGCTCTAGCACAAAAATAGTAATCCATGCTTCCCTCTGCGAAGGGCCATTCTTTTACTTTATGTTGAGTCAGTTTACCCACTTCTTTCTATCTTAGAAGCAAACACTTGTGTTAACTGTGTGCATTGATTCTTACATGTTTACTTATTGCACCTGTTATATTACTCTATGTTGACAAATATCCATGAGATATACATGTTACAAGTTGAAAGCAACCGCTGAAACTTTATCATCCTTTGTGTTGCTTCGATGCATTCTACTTTGAATTTATTGCTTATGAGTTAGCTCTTATGCAACTCTTATTGATGCTTGTCTTGAAAGTATTATTCATGAAAAGTTTTGCTATATGATTCATTTGTTTAGTCATTATCTTTGTTAGCAATCTTTTGTTCAGATCACTCCATTCATTTCATATGCTTTACAATAATGTTGATCAAGATTATGTTGGTAGCATGTCACTTCAGAAATTATTTGTGTTATCGTTTACCTACTCGAGGACGAGTAGGAACTAAGCTTGGGGATGCTTGATACGTCTCAAACGTATCTATAATTTCTTATGTTCCATGCTACTTTTATGACAATACTTGAATGTTTTATACATACTTTACAACATTATTATACATTTTTCCGGCACTAACCTATTAACAAGATGCCGAAGCGCCAGCTGTTTTCTGTTGTTTTTGGTTTCAGAAATCCTAGTAAGGAAATATTCTCGGAATTGGACGAAATCAACGCCGAGGGTCCTATTTTTCCAAGAAGCTTCCAGAAGACCGAAGAGTACACGAAGTGGGGCCACGAGGTGGCCAGACAACAGGGCGGCGCGGCCCAGGCCCGGCCGCGCGGCCTGTGGTCCGGCCTCGTGGCGCCTCGACCTACCCTTCCGCCTACATATAGCCTTCGTCGCGAATACCCCCGAGAGCCACGATACGGAAAACCTTCCAGACGCCGCCGCCGCGAATCCCATCTCGGGGATTCAGCGAGATCGCCTACGGCACCCTACCGGAGAGGGAATCATCACCGGAGGGGCTCTACATCATCATGCCCGCCTCCGGATTGATGCGTGAGTAGTTCATCCTTGGACTATGGGTCCATAGCAGTAGCTAGATGGTTGTCTTCTCCGCATGTGCTATCATTGTTTAGATCTTGTGAGCTGCCTAACATGATCAAGATCATCTATTTGTAATGCTACATGTTGTGTTTGGGGGGATCCGATGAATATGGAATATTATGTCAAGTTGATTATCAATCTATCATATATGTGTTGTTTATGTTCTTGCATGCTCTCCGTTGCTAGTAGAGGCTCTGGCCAAGTTGATACTTGTAACTCCAAGAGGGAGTAATTATGCTCGATAGTGGGTTCATGCCTCCATTGAATCTGGGATCGTGACAGTAGGTTCTAAGGTTGTGGATGTCTGTTGCTACTAGGGATAAAACATTGATGCTTTGTCTAAGGATATTTGTGTTGATTACATTACGCACCATACTTAATGCAATTATCTGTTGTTTACAACTTAATACCGGAAGGGGTTCGGATGATAACCTGAAGGTGGATTATTTAGGCATAGATGCATGCTGGATAGCGGTCTATGTACTTTGTCGTAATGCCCTGATTAAATCACATAGTAATCATCATTGGTATGTATTGAATCTTTATTTGTCAATTGCCCACCTGTAATTTGTTCACCCAGCATGTTAGTTATCTTATTGGAGAGACACGTACCACTAGTGAACTGTGGACCCCGGTCCATTCTTTTACATCTGAATACATTCTACTGTTCTTACTATTCTTTGCAAACAAATACCATTTTCCACTCGATACGTTTAATCCTTTGTTTTCAGCAAGTCAGTGAGTTTGACAACCTCACTGTTACGTTGGGGCAAAGTACTTTGAATGTGTTGTGCAGGTTCCACGTTGGCGCCGGTTTCACGGTGTTGCGTCGCACTACACTCCTCCACCAACAACCTTCACGTGCTTCTTGGCTCCTACTGGTTCGATAACCTTGGTTTCTTTCTGAGGGAAAACTTGCTGCTGTGCGCATCACACCTTCCTCTTGGGGTTCCCAACGGACGTGTACATCTACGCGCATCAGCTGATGGTATTGATGTGGGACATGGTGTGTTTCATAATCCGAATTTTATTGATAAATCTTTTGATGTTGGGCTATGTAAGTCAAGTTCTTTTGTACAATATGTATCTCATGGTAGTGATGTTAATAATGCAGGTGCTACTTTGGACTCTTTTATGGTTGGCCCTTTGGACAAAAATTTGGAAGATGCTATGGGAAGTGCTTCTTTGGAGAAGAAGGGGAGAGGACTTCGGTTGATTTTCAAGATACAATGAGGAATGCCTCATTTATGAAGTCTACTGGTGAGTCATTTATTGTTGTTGATAAATCATCTAAAAATGATATGCCCATTCAATCCTTATCTTTAATTCAGAATGATTCGGTATCTCATTGTCCTTCTATAGAGGAGGTTATCGCATTTGGGGGAATTCCGAAGCCCACTACTGGAGTGAGGTCGAGTACTCGGCTGGGTGGCCAACCTAATGCAGACATGGCTTAGCTGGAAAAGGCGATGAAGAAGGCACAATTGCGTGATGATAATTTCACTTCAGGTCAGTTGGCGGTCCCCATACACTCTATCATTAATATTCCAAATTCTAAAATAGTTAAGCGAGCGGATCGACTATGTATATCCTTAGGTAATTCAACAGGAGAAATAGGCAAATCTGTTAAAGGGCTTAAAATGGTAGAAGACGAACGTATTTTAACGATTTTGGAGAAAAAGAAGTCTAAGATTGAGAATAGGGAGGAAGGTCTGGAGACTCTTGTATTGTCAAAAGTTTCCACCCTTTGTGAGGACTTGATTGAGGATGATGATATCCCACTAGATTTAGATGATCACTTGGAACATCTTAAACCAATATTTAAGGTAAAGAAAATTAGATAAAGGAAAGTTTATGACACTAGCAATATTCAAAAAAGCACTAGGAAAAGAATTAAGAAACAATTTTCATAATGTAGAATATAAAAGGTATTAACTGGAATCCAGGAGGTTTTGGAGATACTGCTAAGCACTTGTTTGTCAAAGAGGCAATTTGGGAACATAAATTAGACTTCATAGCTTTGTTGGAAACTGGGAGATCTAATTTCTCGATTCCTTTTTTGAACCAATTAGCTGCAGGATATAATTTCTCTTGGTTTTGCTTACCACCACATGGTCGCTCAGGGGGTATTCTAGTGGGAATAAACTCCGATACGCTACAAGTGTTAAAAGTAAGTACAGGAGATTTTTGTGCCAAACTTCAGATTAAATGTAAGAGAGATGGATTTGAATGGATTCTGGTGCCGGTTTATGGGGCTACCCAAGACTTGCACAAAGCAGAATTTTTGGCTGAATTAGTAAGAACTTGTGAATCTGAAACACTACCTATGTTGGTAGGGGTGATTTCAATATTATTCGTAAAAGGGAGGAGAAAATAATGATAATTTCAAAGCGCGTTGGCCCTTTGTATTTAATGCAATCATTGAGCACTTAAACTTGCGTGAAATTGCCCTCACTGGGAGACAATTTACATGGGCAAGTAGGAGAGAAGAACCTACACATGAGAAGTTAGATAGAGTTCTAGCATCAATCTTGTGGGAACAAAAATTTCCTTTGGTGACTGTTAGAGCTTTAACTAGAGCTGATTCTGACCATACTCCAATACTTATTAATTCAGGAGTGAAAGCACGCCTGGGTAACCAAGCAAAATTCTCTTTTGAGCTACATTGCTGATACGTCTCCAACGTATCGATAATTTCTTATGTTCCATGCCACTTTATTGATGATATCTACATGTTTTATACACATTATATGTCATTATTATGCGTTTTCCGGAACTAACCTATTGACGAGATGCCGAAAGGCCAGTTGCTGTTCTTGTTTTTGGTTTCAGAAATCCTAGTAACGAAATATTCTCGGAATCGGACGAAATCACCGCCAAAGTTCCTATTTTTCCCGGAAGCTTCCGAGCACCGGAGGGATGAGAGGGGAGCCAGGGGGCCCCACCACACCCCGGCGCGGGCCGGGGGGCGCCCCAGGGTGTGGGCACCCCGTGGCCCTCCGACTCCCTCTCGGCGCCTATTTAAGCCTCCCCTAAAAACACCGCCAGACCACGATACGGAGAAAAACCTTCCAGAGCCGCCGCCATCGCGAAATCAAGATTCGGGGGACAGAACTCTGTTCCGGCACCCGCCGGACGGGGATTGCCCCCGGAGTCACCGCCGTCTCCACCGCCATCTTCACCGCCATCGCTGCCTCCATGATGAGGAGGGAGTAATTCACCCCGGGGCTGAGGGCTCCGCTGTAGCTATGTGGTTCATCTCTCTCTTTATGTGATCTAGTTGAATATTGTCTATGTGCTACTCTAGTGATGTTATTAAAGTACTCTATTCCTCCTCCATGTGTGTAATGGTGATAGTGTGTGCACCGTGTGAGTACTTGGCATAGGCTATGATTATGATCTCTTGTAGATTATGAAGTTAATTATTGCTATGATGGTATTGATGTGTATTATTCCTCCTACATATGCATGATGGTGACAGTGTGCATGCTATGTTAGTTCTTGGTGTAATTATGTTGATCTATCTTGCACTCTAAGGTTATTTAAATATGAACATTGCATTGTGGAGCTTGTTAACTCCGGCATTGAGGGTTCGTGTAACCCTACGCAATGCGTTCATCATCCAACAAAAGAGTGTAGAGTAGTCCTATTATGTGATCATTGTTGAGAGTGTCCACTAGTGAAAGCAGGATCCCTAGGCCTTGCTTCCAAGCATCGAATCTCCGTTTGTTTACTGTTTTGCTGCATGTTTACTCGCTGCCATATTTTATTCAGATTGCTATTACCACTCATATACATCCATATTACTTGTATTTCACTATCTCTTCGTCGAACTAGTGCACCTATACACCTGACAAGTGTATTTGGTGTGTTGGGGACACAAGAGACTTCTTGCTTTGTGATTACAGGGTTGCTTGAGAGGGATAACTTTGACCTCTTCCTCCCTGAGTTCGATAAACCTTGGGTGATCCACTTAAGGGAAACTTGCTGCTGTTCTACAAACCTCTCCTCTTGGGGGCCCAACACTGTCTACAAGAATAGAAGCACCCGTAGACATCAAGCACTTTTGGCGCCGTTGCCGGGAGGAAAGGTAAAAGGCACTCATACTTCGGTTCCAGGTAACAGTACTTTTCCGGCGCCATTGTGTGTGTGCTCGAAGCTATTTCCTTTAGACTGCAATTGCATCTTTTTGTTTCTTGTTTTTATTTTTCACTAGTTAGGCATAATGGAAAACAACAAAAAAATTAGTGAGCTTCTTATTCTATTTCCTGATTTAAGACATGGATGGTTTGATGCGAAAATTAAAAAACCTATGGAACCTTATTTACATGATAGTAGCAATGTTATTAGTATGAATGCAATTACTGCTAATGCTATGAAGAAGTCTAAGCTTGGGGAAGCTGGTTTACCTAAAAATAATCTTTTTAGCTCCTCCGCTTTGGAAGAAATATTTTGTTCTGATAATGCTTTATCTCCCATATGCGATAACTTTAATGATGCTTCTGATATTTTAAATCCACCTGCTGAAAGTATTCCGTATAAAATACCTATGAAAATTATTGAACGTGTTATGGATAACCGCTATGAAGGGGATGGAACTGTCCATCCTAGTAATCATTTACTGTTTTTGCATGAATTATGCGGGTTATTCAAGTGTGCAGGTATTTCAATGGATGAAGTTAGAAAGAAATTATTTGATATGTCGCTGTCTGGTAAAGCGGCGCATTGGTATAAACTATTGAAGGACGGGCGCTCTCTTGATTGGAAGGATATTGTGCCTCTATTTTATTCCAAGTTCTATCCTCCAAGTGAAATTCACAAAGATCGAAACCATATATATAATTTTTGGCCTCATGATGGAGAGAGTATTGCCCAAGCATGGGAGAGATTGAAGACTTTAATGCTCAAATGCCCCAATCATGAGCTTCCAGGTAATATCATTATTGATAATTTCTATGCAAGACTTTCTTTTCAAGATAAGACCTTGCTGGATACTACTTGTTCTGGATCATTCACGAGCAATAAAGAAGAGTTTAAAAGGGACCTTCTTGATCGGATTAAGGAGAACGCTGAAGATTGGGAGAACGACAAAGGTAAAGAGTGAGGTATAAATTATGATTATGACTGCATTGAAACTTTCATGGATAGTGGTAAATTTCGAAATATGAGTGCTACCTATGGTTTTGACTCTCAAGTTGCTGCAAATCTTTATAAAGCCTTTGCTTCTCATTTAGAATTGCCTAAAAAGAATTTTGATAAGTATCATGAACCTTTTAAAGAGGCTTGCATGAAGAATGACATTGTTGTTAATGATTGCAATAAGCATGCTCAAACTCCTAAGAATGCTATTTCCTATAAGCATGTTAATTTTTGTGGAATACATAGACCTTGTGGAATTAATCAAATAGAAGATGAATATTGTATCCATCACAGAAATGAAAAAACTAGAAAGTGGTCTAGAGCTCTAGATGATCTTGGAGAAAAAGTGTGTGCCCTCTATCCTTTTATTTGTGAACTTTGCCATAGAGTTGGTCATTTTAATTTTCAATGTTCCTCCAATGATAATTCAAACCCCATGAGTGCTGCAAATTTGTATTGTGATGATGAAATTACTCCTAATAAGCATGATGAACTTACCTTATTTTTGAAGTGTGAAGAGTTGTCAAGAAAAATTTCTTTGTTAAATATTAACGATCTTGATATTGATGATGTCCTGCATGGTTGTCTTTCTTATTGCATTGATAATAGCCATACAAATACTTACATACAAAATATTTTAGAAGATGACACCTTGCCAAAATATGATAGGACCGCTGTGTGTTTTCAACTAATTAATGAGAAGGAGGGATCCTCCCAAGTTTCTTCTATTGTTTCTAAAAGTAAATCAGGTTATGCGGACAAGCCACCCTTCAAGCCTCTTCCTCCTAAAGAAGGGAAAGAGGAGAAGGAAGAAGAAGAAGAAGAAGAAGAAGGGAACGAAGAAGAAGAAGAAGAAGAAGAATAAAAAGAAAGAGGTAACGGCGTATCCCCGCGTGAATGAGATAACGCTAGGTAACCGTAAGTATGTTGCTCCTAATGATTATTGTGATAATGAATCTGAATACGATGATCTTCCTATGCCCTTTACATACATTAGCGATCATGATTTGAATGAGCACACTACCTTTGATATTGGAAATCTCTTTGGTACTGATTATGAAAGTAATGATGATAGCATTATTCATGTCCCCTTAAACGATGATATTGAAAGCCCTAAGCTTGGGGATGCTGTGCTTGAAGATCCTATATTTGAGACTTCTACTTTTAGTGAAAATGATGATATTACATATTCAGGTTTAGATAATTGCTGTAGAGATGTATATGACACATGCTACAATTATCCTTATGAAACTTGTCATAGTTATGATGGGCTTGCCAAAAACAATTCTTTTAATATGCAACTTGTTTACCATGTTCAAATTCTTGATAATAATCTTGCTCCAATTACTATTAATGAGAATAACTCTTCTTATGCCAAAATTAATGATACTTCTATGCATATGAACCATGATAAGAATGTTTTAAGTGACGGGTATATTGTGGATTTCATCAATGATGCTACTGAAAGTTATTATGAGAGAGGGAAATATGGTTATATGCATCTTAATAATATTAAGTTTCCCCTCTTTATGTTGAGAATCTTTAAGTTACTCGTGTTTTATCCTCTTATGCTTGCCACTTTGCTCTTCATGAATTCATTTGTGTATAAGATTCTTTTGCATAGGAAGCATGTTAGGCTCAAATGTGTTTTGAATTGCCTCTTGAAGCTCTCTTTTGCTTCAAATACTATTTCTTGCGGGTGCATCACCAAAATTGCTGAGCCCATCTTAATGGCTATAAAGAAAGAACTTCTTGGGAGATAACCCATGTGTTATTTTTCTACAGTACTTTGTTTTATATTTGTGTCTTGGAAGTTGTTTACTACTGTAGCAACCTCTCCTTATCATGTTTTTGTGCCAAGTAAAGTTTCTATGTCAAAGTTGATGTTATATTTGGGATCGCTGCGCAGAAACAGCATTGCTGTCTGTCACGAATCTGGGCTCAGTTCTCTGTAGAAAATTCGAAAAAATCTGCCAATTTACGAGCGTGATCCTCAGATATGTACGCAACTTTCATTAGTTTTGAGTTTTTCCATTTGAGCAAGTCTGGTGCCATTTCTAAATTCGTCTTTACAGACTGTTCTGTTTTGACAGATTCTGTCTTTTATTTCGCATTGCCTCTTTTGCTATGTTGGATTTATTTCTTTGATCCATTAATGTCCAGTAGCATTATGCAATGTCCAGAAGTGAAAAGAATGATTGTGTCACCTCTGAACATGTGAGTTTTTGATTATGCACTAACCCTCTAATGAGTTTGCTTGAAGTTTGGTGTGTCGAAGTTTTCAAGGGTCAATAGAAGAGGGTGATATAATGTGATCGAGAAGAGTGAAAGGTCTAAGCTTGGGGATGCCCCGGTGGTTCATCCTTGCATATTTCAAGAAGACTCAAGCATCTAAGCTTGGGGATGCCCAAGGCATCCCCTTCTTCATCGACAACTTATCAGGTTTCTTCTAGTGAAACTATATTTTTATTCCGTCACATCCTATGTATTTTACTTGGAGCGTCTGTGTGCTTTTATTTTTGTTTTTGTTTTGTTATCTTAGTTCTCTGAATAAGTTCATCCTTGTGTGGGAGAGAGACACGCTCCGCTGGTTCGTATGAACACATGTGTTCTTAGCTTTTAATTTTCATGGCGAAGGTGCTTCGTTAATTGTTATATGGTTGGAAACGGGAAATGCTACATGTAGTAATTGGTATAATGTCTTGAATAAGGTGAAACTTGGCAATTGTTGTGCTCATATAGATCTTGTTTAAGCTCTTGCATCATGTACCTTGTACCCATTAATGAATAATTGCATAGAGCTTGTTAAAATTTGGTTTGCATGATTGGTCTCTCTAAGTCTAGATATTTTCTGGTTGAGGTGTTTGAACAACAAGGAGACGATGTAAAGTCTTATAATGCTTACAATATGTTTATATGTGAGTCTTGCTGCACCATTTCATACTTGAGTTTGCTTCAAATAACCTTGCTAGCCTAAAACCTTGTATCGAGAGGGAATACTTCTCATGCATCCAAATACTTGAGCCAATATTCATGCCATTTGTGTCCACCATACCTACCTACTACATGGTATTTCTCCGCCATTCCAAAGTAAATTGCTTGAGTGCTACCTTTAAACAATTCAAAAGTTATTACCTCTTATTTGTGTCAATGTTTTATAGCTCATGAGGAAGTATGTGGTGTTTATCTTTCAATCTTGTTGGGCAACTTTCACCAATGGACTAGTGGCTTCATCCGCTTATCCAATAATTTTGCAAAAAGAGCTGGCAATGGGATTCCCAGTCCCAATTAATTAACAAAAAAATAGACACTCCTCCATGGTATGTGATTGTTGGACGGCACCCGAAGGAGGTTAGCCATGGCTTGAGAAAGCAAAGGTGGGGAGGAGTGTCATCATAATAAAACTAAAATAAAAAGGCACTCCTTTATGGTATGAGATTGTTGGCAGGCACCCGAGGATTCGGTTAGCCATGGTTTGTGAAAGAAAGGTTGGAAGGAGTGCCACCCAAAAATAAAATAAAATGGGAGCCGCTCTTTGAAGGTTTGTCTGGCAAGGGGGTTAGAGTACCCGCTACCATTCGTTGACAACAACAAACACTCCTCAAAACTTTACTTTTATACTCTCTTGATGTTTTCAAAATAAAAGCTCTAGCACAAATATAGCAATCGATGCTTTCCTCTTTGAAGGGCCATTCTTTTACTTTATTGTTGAGTCAGTTTACCTATTCTTTCTATCTTAGAAGCAAACACTTGTGTAAATTGTGTGCATTGATTCTTACATGTTTACCTATTGCACTTGTTATATTACTTTGTGTTGACAATTATCTACGAGATATACATGTTAAAGTTGAAAGCAACCGCTGAAACTTATATCTTCCTTGTGTTGTTTCAAAGCTTTCTACTAAGAATTTATTGCTTATGAGTTAACTCTTATGCAAGACTCATTGATGCTTGTCTTGAAAGTATTATTCATGAAAAGTCTTTGTTATGTGATTCATTTGTTTACTCATTATCTTCATCATTGCTTCGAATC
The DNA here is from genome assembly GCA_030979885.1 of Lolium multiflorum. NCBI lineage: Eukaryota > Viridiplantae > Streptophyta > Magnoliopsida > Poales > Poaceae > Lolium > Lolium multiflorum. The sequence goes on from CM061750.1 coordinate 333,765,361, forward strand.
TCTGCATTTATCTCATGTGCTTTACAATAGTATGATCAAGGATATGATGGCATGTCACTTCAGAAATTATCTTTGTTATCGTTTTACCTGCTCGGGACGAGCAGAACTAAGCTTGGGGATGCTGATACGTCTCCAACGTATCGATAATTTCTTATGTTCCATGCCACTTTATTGATGATATCTACATGTTTTATACACATTATATGTCATTATTATGCGTTTTCCGAACTAACCTATTGACGAGATGCCGAAAGGCCAGTTCTGTTTTGCTGTTTTTGGTTTCAGAAATCCTAGTAACGAAATATTCTCGGAATCGGACGAAATCACCGCCAAAGTTCCTATTTTTCCCGGAAGCTTCCAGAGCACCGGAGGATGAGAGGGAGCCGGGGGCCCCACACCACACCCCGCGCGGGCCGGGGCGCGCCCCCTAGGGTGTGGGCACCCCGTGGCCCCTCCGACTCCCTCTCGGCGCCTATTTAAGCCTCCCGACCTAAAAACACCGCCAGAGACCACGATACGGAGAAAAACCTTCCAGAGCCGCCGCCATCGCGAAATCAAGATTCGGGGGACAGAACTCTGTTCCGGCACCCTGCCGGACCCACCGCCGTCTCCACCGCCGTCTCCACCGCCATCTTCACCGCCATCGCTGCCTCCATGATGAGGAGGGAGTAATTCACCCCCGGGGCTGAGGGCTCCGCTGTAGCTATGTGGTTCATCTCTCTCTTTATGTGATCTAGTTGAATATTGTCTATGTGCTACTCTAGTGATGTTATTAAAGTACTCTATTCCTCCTCCATGTGTGTAATGGTGATAGTGTGTGCACCGTGTGAGTACTTGGCATAGGCTATGATTATGATCTCTTGTAGATTATGAAGTTAATTATTGCTATGATGGTATTGATGTGTATTATTCCTCCTACATATGCATGATGGTGACAGTGTGCATGCTATGTTAGTTCTTGGTGTAATTATGTTGATCTATCTTGCACTCTAAGGTTATTTAAATATGAACATTGCATTGTGGAGCTTGTTAACTCCGGCATTGAGGGTTCGTGTAACCCTACGCAATGCGTTCATCATCCAACAAAAGAGTGTAGAGTAGTCCTATTATGTGATCATTGTTGAGAGTGTCCACTAGTGAAAGCAGGATCCCTAGGCCTTGCTTCCAAGCATCGAATCTCCGTTTGTTTACTGTTTTGCTGCATGTTTACTCGCTGCCATATTTTATTCAGATTGCTATTACCACTCATATACATCCATATTACTTGTATTTCACTATCTCTTCGCCGAACTAGTGCACCTATACACCTGACAAGTGTATTTGGTGTGTTGGGGACACAAGAGACTTCTTGCTTTGTGATTACAGGGTTGCTTGAGAGGGATAACTTTGACCTCTTCCTCCCTGAGTTCGATAAACCTTGGGTGATCCACTTAAGGGAAACTTGCTGCTGTTCTACAAACCTCTCCTCTTGGGGGCCCAACACTGTCTACAAGAATAGAAGCACCCGTAGACATCAATTGCTTGCGGCAAGAGGTTTTTTTGATATGATAGTCAAGGAGTGGAATTCAGTCATAGGGGGTGCTAGCCCAATGGAGGTTTGGCTAAATAAGTTAAGACATATAAGAAGATTCCTTAAGGGATGGGCAAAAAATCAGAGTGAAAAGTATAAGAAAGAAAAAGAAAGATTGTTATTTATCATTGATCAGCTTGATTTGAAAACGGAAACAAATATTTTGAATACACATGAAAGGGAGGAGTTAAAAGAGGAAAATGATAGTTTGAATAAATTAAGAAGAGAAGAGGAATGGGCCCAGAGAGCGAAGGTAAAGCATATTCAGGAAGGGGGTAATAATACGAGATATTTTCACCTAATAGCGAACGGTAAACACCGACGAACGAATTTTTCAATTAGAACAACAAGAGGGGACTATTGTCGGGGAACATAATTTGAAGGTCTATATTACTGAGTTCTATAAGATATTATTTGGAGCGCCGGCTCCAACCAATATTTCTTTAGTTGAAGAAGAGATCCACGATATCACGCAAATTTCATCAATTGAGAATGAGATCTTAACGCCCCCTTTTACTCAAGAGGAGTGATACGTCTCCGACGTATCTATAATTTCTTATGTTCCATGCTACTTTTATGACAATACTCACATGTTTTATACATACTTTACATCATTATTATGCATTTTCCGGCACTAACCTATTAACAAGATGCCGAAGCGCCAGTTGCTGTTTTCTGCTGTTTTTGGTTTCAGAAATCCTACAAAGGAAATATTCTCGGAATTGGACGAAATCAACGCCCGGGGTCTTATTTTTCCACGAAGCTTCCAAAGACCGAAGGATTACGAAGTGGGGCGACGAGGCGCCACCACCATAGGGCCGCGCGGCCGGAGGGGGCCGCGCCGCCCTATGGTGTGGGCCCTCGCGCCGCCTCCAACCTACCCTTCCGCCTACTTATAGCCTTCGTCGCGAAAACCCCTGTACCGAGAGACACGATACGGAAAACCTTCCAGAGACGCTGCCGCCGCCAATCCCATCTCGGGGGATTCAGGAGATGGCCTCCGGCACCCTGCCGGAGAGGGGAATCATCACCGGAGGGCTCTACATCACCATGCCGCCTCCGGATTGATGCGTGAGTAGTTCATCCTTGGACTATGGGTCCATAGCAGTAGCTAGTTGGTTGTCTTCTCCTCTTCTGCTATCATGTTCAGATCTTGTGAGCTGCCTAACATCATCAAGATCATCTATTTGTAATGCTACATGTTTTGTTTGGTGGGATCCGATGAATATATAATATTATGTCAAGTTGATTATCAATCTATCATATATGTGTTGTTTATGTTCTTGCATGCTCTCCGTTGCTAGTAGAGGCTCTGGCCAAGTTGATACTTGTAACTTCAAGAGGGGTATTTATGCTCGATAGTGGGTTCATGCCTCCATTGAATCTGGGACAGTGACAGAAAGTTCTAAGGTTATGGATGTGCTGTTGCTACTAGGGATAAAACATCAATGCTTTGTCTAAGGATATTTGTGTTGATTACATTACGCACCGTACTTAATGCAATTGTCTGTTGTTTGCAACTTAATACTAGAGGGGGTGCGGATGCTAACCCGAAGGTGGACTATTTAGGCATAGATGCATGCTGGATGGCGGTCTATGTTCTTTGTCGTAATGCCCTGATTAAATCTCATAGTGATCATCATGATATGTATTGAATCTTTATTTGTCAATTGCCCACCTATAATTTGTTCACCCAGCATGTTATTTATCTTTTTGGCGAGACACCACTAGTGAACTGTGGACCCCGGTACATTCTTTTACATCTGAATACAATCTACTGCAATCATTGTTCTCTACTGTTCTTTGCAAACAAACATCATCTTCCACACCATACGTTTAATCCTTTGTTTTCAGCAAGCCGGTGAGATTGACAACCTCACTGTTACGTTGGGGCAAAGTATCTTGATTGTGTTGTGCAGGTTCCACGTTGGCGCATGTTTCACTGGTGTTGCGCCGCACTACACTCCTCTACCAACAACCTTCACGTGTTCCTTGACTCCTACTGTTTCGATAACCTTGGTTTCTTACTGAGGGAAAACTTGCTGTTGTACGCATCACACCTTCCTCTTGGGGTTCCCAACGGACGTGTGCTTCACGCGTGTCAAGCTCTTTTTCTGGCGCCGTTGCCGAGATCAAGACACGCTGCAAGGGGAGTCTTCCACATCCAATCTCTTTACTTTGTTTTTATCTTGCTTTACTTTATTTTATTTACTGTCTTGTTTGCTTTATATCCAAAAACACAAAAAAATTAGTTGCTTTACTTTCTGTCTTGTTTACTTGCTCTATATCAAAACACAAAAAAATTAATTACTTGCATTTAATTTATTTACCTTTTGTTTATTTCATCATGCTTCCTCCTAAGTTCACTCTGAAAGATATACCGGTAGGGCAAGGGTCTATCATTGGAAGAGATAATATAGAAGAATTTTTCACTCATGTTAGTATAGTTGACGATTTTGAAGATAGATCCTTGGTAGAACTTGCTCCTGATTATGAAATTGCTACTGCTCCTTAGTACACATGTTGGAGGCTAGATTTGTTAATCTTAATCCAATAATGCAACACATGTTTCTTACACTCTCTAATATGGAGATGGGGGAAAAGAGAGATTTTGTTTTAGAGGTCCTTCTTAGAGAATTTGGTGATATAGCTAAAGAAGCTAGAAAAGTTTTTATTAAGCATAAGAGGCTTGGCTTTTATACTGATTTTGCAAAAACACTTGAAAAGAAGGACATGGATAGATTAAAGTACACTAATAATGTTAATGATGAGGGGGAGATTAAAGTACCAATACCTAGTAAGCTCCTGGATGTATGAAGCTTTAAAAAATAACTATGCTTGGCTTGTTCCTGAAAATTTGTTTGATGAGAATAGTAATCCTAAGAGCAATGAAAGAGGAGTTATTTATATAGACCAGATACAATGCATTGTTGAGAAAACTCCCAACTCACAAGGTAATAATGTTGATGCTTCATCTCTTGATAATACTTGATTTGCACTTTCCTCGCCTAGCTGAAAGGCATTAAAGAAAAAACACTTCTTGGGAGATAACCCATGTTTTTATTTTACTACTGTATTGTTGAGTCTTGGAAGTTTTTACCACTGTAGCAACCTCTCCTTATCATGTTTTTGTGCCAAGTAAAGTCTCTATGGTAAAGTTGATGCTAGATTTGGATTACTGCGCAGAAACAGAATTGCTCTCTATCACGAATTTGCATAGATATCTCTGTAGAAAAATCAAAAAAATCTGCCAATTTACGTGCGTGATCCTCATATATGTACGCAACTTTCATTAGTTTTGAGTTTTTCCGTTTGAATAAGTTAAGTGCCTCTGGAAAATTCGTCTTTACGGACTGTTCTGTTTTGACAGATTCTGCATTTTATTTCGCATTGCCTCTTTTGCTATGTTGAATGGGTTTCTTTGTTCCATTAACTTTCAGTAGCTTTATGCAATGTTCAGAAGTGTTAAGTGATTATGTCACCTCTGAATGTATGAATTTTTGATTATGCACTAACCCTCTAATGAGTTTGCTTTAAGTTTGGTGTGGAGGAAGTTTTCAAGGGTCAAGAGAAGAGGATGATACAATATGATCAAGAAGAGTGAAAGGTCTAAGCTTGGGGATGCCCGGTGGTTCATCCCTGCATATTTTAAGAAGACTCAAGCATCTAAGCTTGGGGATGCCCAAGGCATCCCCTTCTTCATCGACAACTTATCAGGTCACTTCTAGTGAAACTATATTTTTATTCCATCACATCTTATGTTCTTTACTTAGAGCGTCTGTTTGCTTTTATTTTTGTTTTGGTTTGAATAAAGTTGGATCCCGCCATCCTTGTATTGGATATATTACGCTCCGCTTTTTCATTTGAACACTTGTGTTCTTAGTTATGCTTTAATGTTCATGGCGAAGGCTGAAAATTGCTTCGTTGATTGCTATTTGGTTGGAATCAGAAAATGCTTCATATGGTTTGGAATAACTTGATACTTAGCAATTGTTTTGAGCTCTGATTAGATCATGTTTAAGCTCTTGCATCATGTAGTTTAATCTATTAGTGGAGAACTACCATAGAGCTTGTTGAAATTTGGTTTGCATGATTGGTCTCTCTAAGGTCTAGATATTTTCTGGTGAAGTGTTTGAACAACAAGGAAGACAGTGTAGAGTCTTATAATGCTTGCAATATGTTCTTGTGTAAGTTTTGTTGTACCTGTTCATACTTGTGTTTGCTTCAAACAACCTTGCTAGCCAAAGCCTTGTACTGAGAGGAAATGCTTCTCGTGCATCCAAACACCTTGAGCCAAAATCCATGCCATTTGTGTCCACCATATCTACCTACTATGTGGTATTTTTCTGCCATTCCAAAGTAAATTACTTGAGTGCTACCTTTAAAATTACATTCCTTTATCTTTGCAATATATAGCTCATGGGAAAATAGCTTAAAAACTATTGTGGTGATGAATATGTAGCTATGTGTCTTAGTTCTTATAAGTTGCTTGTTGAGCGGTAACCATGTTTCTAGGGACACCATCAACTTTTTACCTTTGTTGGATATCATGTGAGATGCTATGCATGTTCGTCTTGTCTGAAGTAAGGGTGATTTATCATGATCAAATGGTTTGAGTATGGATATGTTAGAGAAGAACATTGGGCCGCTAACCAAAGCCATGTATCATGGTGGAAGTTTTCAGTTTGGACATTCATCCTCAATCTCTTATTAGAATATTATTTGTTGTTGAATGCTTATGCATTAAAGAGGAGTCCATTATCTGTTGTCTATGTTGTCCCGGTATGGATGTCCTAAGTTGAGATCTATTAAAAACGAGAAATCAAATGCGATTGATCTCCTTGGACCTTTGTACAGGCGGCATAGAGGTACCCCTTTGTGACACTTGGTTGAAACATATGTTATGTGATACGTCTCCAACGTATCGATAATTTCTTATGTTCCATGCTACTTTATTGATGATACCTACATGTTTTATGCACATTATATGTCATATTTATGCATTTTCTGGAACTAACCTATTAACAAGATGCCGAAGAGCCAGTTTTCTGCTGTTTTTGGTTTCAGAAATCCTAGTAAAGAAATATTCTCGGAATTGGACGAAACTTTCGCCCAGGGTCCTATTTTTGCACGAAGCTTCCAGAAGACCGAAGACCTAACGAAGTGGGGCCACGAGGCAGCCGGGGGGGTGGCCGCGCGGCCCAAGCCCTGGCCGCGCCGACCTATCCCCTCGTGTGGCCCCCCCGCGTTGACCCTCCGCCTACTTAAAGCTTCCGTCGCGAAACCCCCAGTACCGAGAGCCACGATACGGAAAACCTTACAGAGACGCCGCCGCCGCGAATCCCATCTCGGGGGATTCTGGAGATCGCCTCGGCACCCTGCCGGAGAGGGGATTCATCTCCCGGAGGACTCTACACCGCCATGGTCGCCTCCGGAGTGATGAGTGAGTAGTTCACCTGGACCATGGGTCCATAGCAGTAGCTAGATGGTCGTCTTCTCCTTGTTGTGCTTCATTGTTGGATCTTGTGAGCTGCCTAACATGATCAAGATCATCTATATGTAATTCTATATGTTGTGTTTGTCGGGATCCGATGGATAGAGAGTACTATGATTATGGTGATTATCAATCTATTGTTCATGTGTTGTTTATGATCTTGCATGCTCTCCGTTACTAGTAGAGGCTCTGGCCAAGTTTTTACTCTTAACTCCAAGAGGGAGTATTTATGCTCGATAGTGGGTTCATGCCTCCATTGAATCTGGGACAGTGACAGAAAGTTCTAAGGTTGTGGATGTGCTGTTGCCACTAGGGATAAAACATTGATGCTATGTCTAAGGATGTAGTTGTTGATTACATTACGCACCATACTTAATGCAATTGTCTGTTGCTTTGCAACTTAATACTGGAGGGGGTTCGGATGATAACCTGAAGGTGGACTTTTTAGGCATAGATGCAGTTGGATGGCGGTCTATGTACTTTGTCGTAATGCCCAATTAAATCTCACTATATTTATCATATCATGTATATGCATTGTTATGCCTTTCTCTATTTGTCAATTGCCCGACTGTAATTTGTTCACCCAACATGCTTTATCTTATGGGAGAGACACCTCTAGTGAACTGTGGACCCCGGTCCTATTCTTTACATAGCATACAATCTATGCAATTGTGTTTTACTGTTTTCTTTGCAAACATCTTCCACTCGATACGTTTAATCCTTTGTTACAGCAAGCCGGTGAGATTGACAACCTCACTGTTTCGTTGGGACAAAGTACTTGGGTTGTGTTGTGCAGGTTCCGCGTTGGCGCCGGAATCCCTGGTGTTGCGCCGCATCACATTTCGCGACCATCAACCTTCAACGTGCTTCTTGGCTCCTACTGGTTCGATTAAACCTTGGTTTCTTTCTGAGGGAAAACTTGCTACTGTGCGCATCATACCTTCCTCTTGGGGTTCCCAACGAACGTGTGAGTTACACGCCATCAAGCTCTTTTTTGGCGCCGTTGCGGGAGGAAGAAAAGCTACTCCCACGTCAACTACACGCCAGCTCTTTTTCGGCGCCGTTGCCGGGAGATCAAGACACGCTGCAAGGGGAGTCTCCACTTCTCAATCTCTTTACTTTGTTTTTGTCTTGCTTTATTTTATTTACTACTTTGTTTGCTGCACCTAAACAAAACCCAAAAAAATTAGTTGCTAGTTTTACTTTATTTACTGTCTTGCTCTCTATATCGAAAACACAAAAAAATTAGTTACTTGCATTTACTTTATCTAGTTTGTTTTATTTAGCGTTGCTAAAATGAATACCCCTGAAAATACTAAGTTGTGTGACTTCACAAATGCAAATAATAATGATTTCCTATGCACACCTATTGCTCCACCTGCTACTACAGCAGAATTCTTTGAAATTAAACCTGCTTTACTGAATTTGGTTATGAGAGAACAATTTTCTGGTGCTAGTTCTGATGATGCTGCTGCCCATCTCAATAATTTTGTTGAACTTTGTGAAATGCAAAAGTATAAAGATGTAGATGGTGATATTATTAAATTGAAAGTGTTTCCTTTCTCATTAAGAGGAAGAGCTAAAGATTGGTTGCTATCTTTGCCTAAGAATAGTATTGATTCATGGACTAAATGCAAGGATGCTTTTATTGGTAGATATTATCCTCCCGCTAAAATTATATCTTTGAGAAGTAGCATAATGAATTTTAAGCAATTAGATACTGAACATGTTGCTCAAGCATGGGAGAGAATGAAAACTTTGGTAAAGAATTGCCCAACCCATGGACTGACTACTTGGATGATCATCCAAACCTTCTATGCAGGACTAAATTTTTCTTCGCGGAATTTATTGGATTCAGCTGCTGGAGGTACCTTTATGTCCATCACATTGGGGGCGGCTACAAAACTTCTTGATGATATGATGATAAATTACTCTGAATGGCACACGGAAAGAGCTCCACAAGGTAAGAAGGTAAATTCTGTTGAAGAAACCTCTTCCTTGAGTGATAAGATTGATGTGATTATGTCTATGCTTGTGAATGGTAGATCTAATGTTGATCCAAATAATGTTCCTTTAGCTTCATTGGTTGCTCAAGAAAATGTTGATGTGAATTTCATTAAAAATAATAATTTCAACAACAATGCTTATAGGAACAACTCTGGTAATAACTATAGGCCATATCCTTCTGCTAATGGTAATGGTTATGGTAATTCTTATGGGAATTCTTACAACAATAATAGGAGTGTACCCTCTGGTCTTGAAGCCATGCTTAAAGAATTTATTAGTACACAAACTGCTTTTAACAAATCTGTTGAGGAAAAGCTTGATAAAATTGATACTATCGCTTCTAGAGTTGATAGGCTTGCCTCTGATGTAAATCTTTTAAAATTGAAAGTAATGCCTAATAATGATATTGATAATAAGATTACTACTACAGCAAATGCCATCCAAGTTAGAATTAATGAGAATATAAGATTAATGGCTGAACTACGTGCTAGGTGGGATAGAGAAGAAAATGAAAAACTAGCTAAAGAGAATAATGTAGCTAAAGTTTGGACTATTACCACCACTAGCAATGCTAATTCTTCACATGTTGCTGCACCTCCTACTATCAATGGTAAAATAATTGGTGTTGGCAATGTTTCTACTCCTAGTGCAAAGCGTACAAAACTGCCTGAAATTGCTAAAACTGCTGAAATTGCTTGTGATAAAACTGCTGAAATTTTTTCCAACCTTGGGAACAATGATCCCATTGCTGTAGCTCATAATGATTTAGATTTTGATGATTGCCACATCTCTGAAGTTATAAAGTTCTTACAAAAACTTGCTAAAAGTCCTAATGCTAGTGCTATAAATTTAGCCTTTACAAAACATATTACAAATGCTCTCATAAAAGCTAGAGAAGAGAAACTAAAACTTGAAACTTCTATTCCTAGAAAGTTAGAAGATGGTTGGGAGCCCATCATTAAAATGAAATTCAATGACTTTGAATGTAATGCTTTATGTGATCTTGGTGCAAGTATTTCTGTTATGCCTAAAAAGATTTATGATATGCTTGACTTGCCACCATTGAAGAACTGTTATTTGGATGTTAATCTTGCCGATAATGTTAAAAAGAAACCTTTGGGGAGGATTGATAATGTGCACATTACGGTTAACAATAACCTTGTCCCCGTTGATTTTGTTGTCTTGGATATCGAATGCAATGCATCTTGTCCAATTGTGTTGGGAAGACCTTTTCTTCGAACTGTTGGTGCTGTTATTGATATGAGGGAAGGTAATATTAAATATCAATTTCCTCTCAAGAAAGGTATGGAACACTTCCCTAGAAAGAGAATGAAGTTGCCTTTTGATTCTATTATTAGAACAAGCTATGATGTTGATGCTTCTACTCTCGATAATACTTGATTTGCACTTTCTAGCTGAAAGGCGTTAAAGAAAAGCGCTTATGGGAGACAACCCATGTTTTTACCTACAGCAATTTTTTGTTTTGTTGAGTCTTGGAAGTTGTTTACTACTGTAGCAACCTCTCCTTATCATGTTTTTGTGCCAAGTAAAGTTTCTATGTCAAAGTTGATGTTATATTTGGGATTGCTGCGTAGAAACAGCATTGCTGTCTGTCACGAATCTGGGCACAATTCTCTGTAGAAAATTCGAAAAAATCTGCCAATTTACGAGCGTGATCCTCAGATACGCACGCAACTTTCATTAGTTTTGAGTTTTTCCATTTGAGCAAGTCTGGTGCCATTTCTAAATTCGTCTTTACGGACTGTTCTGTTTTTGACAGATTCTGCCTTTTATTTCGCATTGCCTCTTTTGCTATGTTGGATTTATTTCTTTGATCCACTAATGTCCAGTAGCATTATGCAATGTCCAGAAGTGAAAATAATGATTGTGTCACCTCTGAATGTGTGAATTATTAATCGTGCACTAACCCTCTAATGAGTTTGCTTGAAGTTTGGTGTGAAGGAAGTTTTCAAGGGTCAAGAGAGTATGATATACTATGATCAAGAGGAGTGAAAGCTCTAAGCTTGGGGATGCCCCCGTGGTTCACCCCTGCATATTTTAAGAAGACTCAAGCGTCTAAGCTTGGGGATGCCCAAGGCATCCCCTTCTTCATCGACAACATCATCAGGTTCCTCCCCTGAAACTATATTTTTATTCAATCACATCTTGTATTCTTTGCTTGGAGCGTCGGTTTGTTTTCGTTTTTGTTTTTGTTTGAATAAGATGGATCCTAGCATTCACTTTGTGGGAGAGAGACACGCTCCGCTGTTGCATATGGACACATGTGTCCTTAGGCTTTACTCATAATGTTCAAGGCGAAGTTTCTTCTTCGTTAAATTGTTATATGGTTGGAATTGGAAAATGCTACATGTAGTAATTCTAAAATGTCTTGGATAATGTGATACTTGGCAATTGTTGTGCTCATGTTTAAGCTCTTGCATCATATGCTTTGCACCCATTAATGAAGAAATACATAGACCTTGCTAAAATTTGGTTTGCATATTTGGTTTCTCTAAGGTCTAGATAATATCTAGTATTGAGTTTTGAACAACAAGGAAGACAGTATAGAGTCTTATAATGTTTACAATATGTCTTTTATGTGAGTTTTGCTGCACTTGTTCATCCTTGAGTTTGCTTCAAATAACCTTGCTAGCCTAAACCTTGTATCGAGAGGGAATACTTCTCATGCATCCAAAATCCTTGAGCCAACTACTATGCCATTTGTGTCCACCATACCTACCTACTACATGGTATTTCTCCGCCATTCCAAAGTAAATTGCTTGAGTGCTACCTTTAAAATTCCATCATTCACCTTTGCAATATATAGCTCATGGGACAAAATAGCCTTAAAAACTATCGTAGTATTGAATATGTACTTATGCACTTTATATTTTATTAAGTTGCTTGTTGTGCGATAACCATGCTTCTGGGGAACGCCATCAACTATTGTTGAATATCATGTGAGTTGCTATGCATGTCCGTCTTGTCTGAAGGTCTATCATTTTGGTGGTTGGAGCATGCAAAATTGTTAGAGAAGAACATTGGGCCGCTAACTAAAGCCATGAACCATGGTTGAAGTTTCAGTTTTGGACATATATCCTCAATCTCATATGAGAATAATAATCATTGCTACATGCTTATGCATTTAAGAGGAGTCCATTATCTGTTGTCCATGTTGTCCCGGTATGGATGTCTAAGTTGAGAATAATCAAAAGCGAGAAATCCGAAATGCGAGCATTCTCCTTAGACCTTTGTACAGCGGCATGGAGGTACCCCTTTGTGACACTTGGTTGAAACATGGCATGCGAAGACCGGTAGTCCAAGTTAAGTAGGACGAGGTGCGGGCACTATTAGTATACTATGCGTGAGGCTTGCAACTTGTAAGATATAATTTTCATAACTCATATGCTTTATTACTACCGTTGACAAAATTGTTTCATGTTTTCAAAATAAAAGCTCTAGCACAAATACAGCAATCGATGCTTTCCTCTTTGAAGGACCATTCTTTTACTTTTATTGTTGAGTCAGTTTACCTATCTCCTTCCACCTTAAGAAGCAAACACTTGTGTGAACTGTGCATTGATTCCTACATACTTGCATATTGCACTTGTTATATTACTTTATGTTGACAATATCCATGAGATATACATGTTATAAGTTGAAAGCAACCGCTGAAACTTAATCTTCCTATGTGTTGCTTCAACACCTTTACTTTGATTTATTGCTTTATGAGTTAACTCTTATGCAAGACTTATTGATGCTTGTCTTGAAGTACTATTCATGAAAAGTCTTTGCTTTATGATTCAGTTGTTTACTCATGTCATTACCTTTGCTTTGATCGCTGCATTCATTACATATGTTTACAAATAGTATGATCAAGATTATGATGGCATGTCACTTCAGAAATTATCTTTGTTATCGTTTTACCTGCTCGGGACAGAACTAAGCTTGGGGATGCTGATACGTCTCCAACGTATCGATAATTTCTTATGTTCCATGCTACTTTATTGATGATACCTACATGTTTTATGCACATTATATGTCATATTTATGCATTTTCGGAACTAACCTATTAACAAGATGCCGAAGAGCCAGTTGCTGTTTTGCTGTTTTTGGTTTCAGAAATCCTAGTAAAGAAATATTCTCGGAATTGGACGAAACTTTCCCAGGGTCCTATTTTTGCACGAAGCTTCCAGAAGACCGAAGACCTAACGAAGTGGGGCCACGAGGCAGCCAGGGGGTGGCCGGCGCGGCCCAAGCCCCGGCCGCGCCGACCTATCCTGGGCCCCTCGTGTGGCCCCCGCGTTGACCCTCCGCCTACTTAAAGCTTCCGTCGCGAAACCCCCAGTACCGAGAGCCACGATACGGAAAACCTTACAGACGCCGCCGCCGCGAATCCCATCTCGGGGGATTCGGAGATCGCCTCCGGCACCACGCGGAGGGGATTCATCTCCCGGAGGACTCTACACCGCCATGGTCGCCTCCGGAGTGATGAGTGAGTAGTTCACCCTGGACCATGGGTCCATAGCAGTAGCTAGATGGTCGTCTTCTCCTTGTTGTGCTTCATTGTTGGATCTTGTGAGCTGCCTAACATGATCAAGATCATCTATATGTAATTCTATATGTTGTGTTTGTCGGGATCCGATGGATAGAGAGTACTATGATTATGGTGATTATCAATCTATTGTTCATGTGTTGTTTATGATCTTGCATGCTCTCCGTTACTAGTAGAGGCTCTGGCCAAGTTTTTACTCTTAACTCCAAGAGGGAGTATTTATGCTCGATAGTGGGTTCATGCCTCCATTGAATCTGGGACAGTGACAGAAAGTTCTAAGGTTGTGGATGTGTTGTTGCCACTAGGGATAAAACATTGATGCTATGTCTAAGGATGTAGTTGTTGATTACATTACGCACCATACTTAATGCAATTGTCTGTTGCTTTGCAACTTAATACTGGAGGGGTTCGGATGATAACCTGAAGGTGGACTTTTTAGGCATAGATGCATTGGATGGCGGTCTATGTACTTTGTCGTAATGCCCAATTAAATCTCACTATATTTATCATATCATGTATATGCATTGTTATGCCTTTCTCTATTTGTCAATTGCCCGACTGTAATTTGTTCACCCAACATGCTTTATCTTATGGGAGAGACACCTCTAGTGAACTGTGGACCCCGGTCCTATTCTTTACATAGCATACAATCTACTGCAATTGTGTTTTACTGTTTTCTTTGCAAACATCTTCCACTCGATACGTTTAATCCTTTGTTACAGCAAGCCGGTGAGATTGACAACCTCACTGTTTCGTTGGGACAAAGTACTTGGGTTGTGTTGTGCAGGTTCCGCGTTGGCGCCGGAATCCCTGGTGTTGCGCCGCATCACATTTCGCGACCATCAACCTTCAACGTGCTTCTTGGCTCCTACTGGTTCGATTAAACCTTGGTTTCTTTCTGAGGGAAAACTTGCTACTGTGCGCATCATACCTTCCTCTTGGGGTTCCCAACGAACGTGTGAGTTACACGCCATCATTACCCAAGAAAGAGAATGTTGTTGAAATACAACAATATATACCTATTTGTTTACTAAATGTATGTTTTAAGATATTCACTAAAGTTGGTACGAATCGCATCTCGGGGATTGCCTCAAGGAGGTTTTTCAGGCAATTTCTCAGATGGAATTGAATAAAGCTCCTGGACTAGATGGTTTTCCAGCTGAGTTCTATCAAAACTTTTGGGAAGTAATAAAGGGTGATTTGATGGCCTTATTCTCACAGTTTACTAATGAGGATTTGCCCCTTTATAAACTGAATTTTGGTGTTATCACATTGTTACCCAAGAAAGAGAATGTTGTTGAAATACAATAATATATACCTATTTGTTTACTAAATGTATGTTTAAAGATATTCACTAAAGTTGGTACGAATCGCATCTCGGGGATTGCCCCGAGGGTTATAAAACCAACCCAATCAGCATTTATGCCATGAAGGAATATTTTGGAAGGGGTAGTAATACTTCATGAAACAATTCATGAACTACATACTAAGAAGATGGATGGGGTGTTATTTAAAATCGACTTCGAGAAAGCATATGATAAGGTGAAATGACCTTTTTTACAACAAACATTACGAATGAAAGGTTTTGCTCCAGAATGGGGGAGATTAGTGCAACAATTCGTTCAAGGAGGTAGTGTTGGGGTGAAGGTGAATGATGATATTGGTCATTATTTCCAGACAAAAAAAGGTTTAAGGCAAGGAGATCCTCTATCTCCAATGCTTTTTAATATTATAGTGGATATGCTTGCCATCTTAATTGAAAGAGAAAAAGAGGATGGTCAAGTAGGAGGACTAATTCCTCATTTAGTTGAGGGAGGTCTCTCTATACTACAGTACGCTGATGATACTATCCTTTTTTTCGAACATGACCTCAACAAAGCTGTTAATATGAAATTAATTTTGTGTCTCTTTGAAGATTTATCGGGGCTCAAAATTAACTTTCATAAAAGTGAGATTTTTTGTTTTGGAAAGGCAAAGTAGGAGGAGGCCCAGTATAAGCAGATCTTTGGATGTGATGCTGGACAACTTCCCTTTAGATACTTGGGTATTCCAATTCATTACAAAAAAACTCAAAAATTCAGATTGGTGTCCGGTAGAAACACGGTTTGAAAGTAATTATGATGCTGGAAAGGGAAGTTACTATCCTATGGTGATAGGCTAGTTCTTATTAATTCAGTGTTGACTAGCTTACCGATGTTTATGTTGTCTTTCCTGCAAATACCTGTTGGGGTAAGGAAACGTCTGGACTTCTGTAGATCAAGGTTCTTTTGGCAGTCCGACGAAAACAAAAGAAAATACCGGCTTACAAAGTGGAACATTGTCTGTAGACCCAAAGATCAAGGGGGCTTAGGCATTGAGGTTCTCGAAATCAAAAATAGATGTTTATTGAGTAAATGGCTTTTTAAACTTCTTAATGAAGACGGGGTGTGGCAGGAATTGCTGCACAATAAATACCTAAGATAGAAGACATTATCAGAGGTTCAAGCGAGACCTACTAATTCCACTTTCTGGAAAGGTTTAATGGAGGTCAAACAGGAGTTTTTTGCTAGGGGTTTTTTCAAAGTGGGTAATGGGTTGAGTATCCGCTTCTGGGAAGATACCTGGTTAGGAAATACTTCGTTGGCTCAACAATATCCGTCTCTCTATAATATAATTCACGATAAGAATGTCACAGTGGCACAGGTGATAGCCCAATCTCCACTAAATATTACATTCCGACGAGCGTTGGATGGTAATAAATGGACTTCATGGTTGCAGTTATATGTCGGAGACTTATGATGGTACAATTGAATGAAGATGATGATCGTTTTGTCTGGAATTTGACAACAAATGGTTTGTTTACAGTGAAATCAATGTATGAAGATCTTATGTGTGACCATACTCCCTTCCTCAGGAAGTATCTATGGAAGGTTAAAATCCCGCTAAAGATAAAGATTTTCATGTGATTCTTGAGTAATAAGGTGTTGTTAACTAAGGACAATCTAGCTAAGCGTCATTGGAATGGGTGTACCAAATGTGTTTTCTATGGGGAACATGAGACCATTCAGCACCTTTTTATTGAATGCCCTTTAGCTAAGCTCTTATGGCGTATGGTTAACTTTATATATGATATTCCACCTCCCACCAATGTTATTAATATGTTTGGTAATTGGTTAAATGGAGTAGATAGATAATCTAAGGCTTTTATCCGGATTGGGGTTTTTGCTTTATGTTGGTCTATTTGGAGGGTCAATAATGATATAATTTTTAATAAAAAAACCTCTTTTTATTTCTTGCAGGTTATCCATATGGTCTCTCACTGGGTCCAGCTCTAGGCTCTACTCTCTCCGGAGGGGCAGCGGGATGCCATGGATTTTGGATGCACACGGCTCCTGATGGTCGCTCAGGATATCTCGTGCCAGGCTGGTTGGCGACATACTAGAATGCTATGTTGATGTGTAGTCATCGTATGTGTTTATGTGTTTTTGTCGATGGTTGATTTTTGTATCAATCTTCGAGGATGCGTGAGTTGTAAACAATGCTATTTTGAACCTTCTTTTAAATAAATGGCCGTGTGCATCTTCATGATGCAGAAGCCGGGGAATACCCCAATTTCGAAGAAAAAAACATCTGCCTCACTAGATGGCAAATTGCACTAGAAACAATTTCCGTGGCACTCAGCCGCCACCAGAGAAATAGTCACCAACAGAACTCCTTTTGCTGCTATCATTTTCTCGTAAAGGGGCAACACCGCTTCTGCACCAGTCGATGCATACAACCGTTTGTTTCATTATTAAAGATAACAAGTATATCACCTTTTGAAGGACGCTTATAAATTGTGCCACAATAGATTAAACGGTTGTACCTATAACAATCGTGGTAGGTATATGCTATCCCAACATTAGTTCTTGTTGTGCTATGTATGAATGGGCAAGTGTAAATATAAAATTTGGATCAATATTCCATACATCGGTATTATTAGACATTCAGTTTCCATATTCATTCGTTCATATCGTAATATATTAAATCTAAAAGAGAAAAAGGGAGCTTCGTGCTCTTCATCCTTCAACAGGTTCTAAATCTGAAAAGCTATCTACAAAGAAGTAGGGTTTAATTTTTTGTGGCCAAAGAAGATCGTCCACCTTGATTAGGATCTTTTTTGTTTGCCTTGGGGACAATTGTTTTTCCTCGGGGTGGGGGGGGGGGGTGATGATTATACACACCAACAATATACAGAACTGTTTTGTGATACCATCTTAATAAACATCATCCATATTATTTGAGAAGTTGAATGTATAATTTATAGCTAAGATTTCACATAAGATTGCTTGGTACGTGACAGATTCCATGCCAATCACCACCTAGAAAAAAACAACTCTCATAATAGAGTCCCATTTTTTTGGAACCATAATATATTAAGTCAGCAAGCCACCTCATTAAAAACCTTCCAGTCCCCTTAGATACTCTGGTAATAAAAAGAGTGCATCGGAACCTTGATGCTTTCAAATCACAAAATAGTTACATCGTCTATGAGTTTGCTAATGGTAATTAGGGGGTTCATCGACCCAATTACAACAAGTTTTGTCACAAAAACTATTCCTAGCTAAGTCATGAGAAACACCTTTTGCCTCCCTCGGACAGTATCAAAATTCAACATTTCCGATAGTAGTAGTCAGCTCAGTGCAATTAGCAAAAATAGCTGATGAATCGCCCCACCAAGCCTCTTCTCCCGTGCAATCTTGAATAACTTCCATTGAATCAGATTCTGCTAGAACATTATTGCATCCTAGATGATTTGCAAGAGATAATCCTTTTCTCATGGCAATGGCTTCAATCTCCGTAGGTGATGCAGCATTGGGAAGAAAGAGAGAGGATGCCGCTACAAAACGTCCATCATAATCCATCATAATCACGAATGACCTCCCCTACAGCACCTGCATGGGAATCATGGTGCAAAGAACCATCAACATTTACCTTAACTTGTCTTGGATTGGGTCTACTCCATCTAGCACCCAACCTTCTTGGTTTTGTGACGGCCTTTGCAGCATTGGATGTGATAGTCAAGACTGATATCTTGGATTGGAACATAGGCGTGACAGCTTCGCCGCCATGTGTACGTCGTCGTCTAATCCACCACAAATACCAACATGCCACCGCGATAACCTCCTTAAGACCAATCTCAAACCTTGGAAAAACACCGTCTTGCCTCCTAAAGAGAATCTCTAGGACCGCAGAACTAGCTCTATCTTCCACCGATGTCTCTTCCATTAACTGAGCTAGACCGAGAGACTCCCACATTGCTAAAGCTGTAGGGCATTTGAATAACAGATGTGATACGTTGCAAACGTATCTATAATTTTTGATGCTCAATGCTTGTTTTTCACCAATTTCTATATGTTTTGTTTACATTTCATGGTATTTTTATGTATTTTCTGGAACTAACCTATTGACAAGATGCCACAGTGCCTGTTTTTCGCTGATTTTGTATTTCAGAAAAGTTGTACAGGAAATATTCTTGGAATTGGACGAAACGAAAGCCGAAGTTCCTATTTTATACTGTAACAAAGACGGAAACAAGCCAGGAGGTGGCCACACCATGCCTAGGCGCGGGCCACCTCCTAGCGCGCCTAGGGGTGGTGTGGGCCCCTCGGGCGCCCACCGACCTCGTCCTTCGGCCTATAAATTCATCTGATCGGGAAAAACCTAAATACCCGAGCCTCCATCCACAAAAAGTTCTGTAGCCGCCACCATCATCAACCCTAACTCGGGAGGGTTCTGAAGCTCTTCCCGGCACCCTCTCGGGGAGGGAGATCATTGATGTTTACGCACGCTTTTATTCTTGTAGACAATGTTGGGCCTCCAAGTGCAGAGGTTTGTAGAATAACAGCAAGTTTCCCTTAAGTGGATCACCCAAGGTTTATCGAACTCAGGGAGGTAGAGGTTAAAAATATCTCTCTAGAGCAACCCTGAAATTAGGATACAAGAAGTCTCTTGTGTCCCCAACACACCTAATACATTTGTCAGGTGTATAGGTGCACTAGTTCGGCAAAGAGACATTGAAATACAAGTAATATGGATGATTATGAGTGGTAATTGCAATCTGAAATGAAAATGGTAGCAAGCAAACATGTAACAGAACTGGTTGTAAACGGTGTTTCAAAGCTTGGAAACAAGGCCTAGGGATCATACTTTCACTAGTGGACACTCTCAAAATGATATCATAATTAAATACATAAATATTATCTCTTCACTACGCTACTCTGAACCATTCTCCAGTTGGATAACAAACACAAATTCACTGTGTAGGGCTGCATAAGCACTCCTTAAAGTTCGCGTTCCCAATCTATGAACGCCCCACGCTATCACTTTGAGCATACAAAGATAGTTCTAACAAGACACCACAATTCATAAGTATTTCTGTAAATTAAGCTTAAGAGACACACACGGTATGCACACTGCCACCTTCACACCGTGGGACAAGGTGTCTCCGGAGATCACATAATAAAACCACTTGAGTAGCATAATAGTTGAAGAATAAGATCTACTTATTCAACTAGATTATAAAGCTCATGATCACATAAAGATCATATCATGGGAAAGAGAGATAGACCATATAGCTACCGGTAAAGTCCTCAGCCTCGGGGGAGAACTACTCCCTCCTCATCATAGGAGGCATCAACAGCGATGAATATGGCGTTGGAGTCGATGGAGATGGCTCCGGGGACAAGTCCCCGTCCCGACAGGTGCCGGAACAGATACTTATGTCCCCCAAAACTTGTCTTCGATGGCGGTGGAGCTACATAACTTTTCGTGGACAGAGGCTGGTTTATTTAGGGTTTCCGTGTCGGGAGGCAATTTATAGGCGAAAGGGCGAGGTCGGTGGGCGCTAGGGCCCCCCTCCATGCCTAGGCGTGGCCAGAGGTGGGCCCGCAACTAGGGGTGGTGTGGCCACCTCGGCAGCCCCCTCCATCTCTGCTTTGGACTCCGTCTTCTGGTCGGGAAAAATAGGAACTTTGGCTTTCGTTTCATCCAATTCTGAGAATATTTCCTGTACAACTTTTCTGAAATATAAAACAGCAGAAAGCAGGAACTGGCACTGTGGCATCTTGTCAATAGGTTAGTTCTAGAAAAACACATAAAAGTGCCACGAATTGTAAACAAAACATCTAAAAATTGGTGTAAAACAAGCATGGAGCATCAAAAATTATAGATACATTTGCAACGTATCGGCATCCCCAAGCTTAACTCCTGCTCGTATTCAAGTAGATAAGTGATAACAAAAATAATTTGTGAGGTGATATGCAACCAACACAATCTTGATCAAGTTATTGTAAAAGTATTGTGAGCTGGGATCAAAGTACTCTAAACATAGGCATGATAGATATAATTCTAACAATAGAACTTAGCAACTATGTTACAACATGAGAAGTAACTCAAACAAAAGATCATGAATAATAGTGCACTGAAAGCAACTGTTTGTTTTTGAGCATAGAGAAAACATAGCAAAGTGGTACTCAACTTGTCCTTTATGAAGTAGCAAAACATAAATGCCAGGCACCTTTAAAGTTCAAAGGGTGACTAGATACAAGTAATTTAAAAACAAGCAATAACATAATCATGAATTAATCAATAATAAATTTTGGGACTATTCACATTATACTCAGAATGACAACTATGCTCTATTAATTGGTGCATAAAGTAAGAAGATGAAGACTCAACATAAAAGTAAAAGAAAGGCCCTGCGCAGAGGGAAGCAAGATTACTAATGTCCTAGAGCTTTTTATTTTGCATAAAGTAGAGGTGTTGAAAATATATTTTGAGAGGTATGTATGTCTATGTCAACGAATGGCATCAAATGATCTATCATCTTTTCATGTTTAATGGCTTCAAGAGTGGCTCCCATAGAGAGAACAATAAAGTTCCTCTTCTGCTTTGTTTAAACAAGCTAAGTTCATGATTTCTCAAGTACATAGTGTTAGGAGATTTAGATTATTGGTTCAATTTATATTTAGTTGGTGGGCACCCACGCCTGCTCTTTTGCAAAATTAAGGACTAACACATTGTGCATGCTAGTCAAGGTGTGAAACCATAATAAACATGAAAGAGATGATAAAGCATTCAACACTTCCTCATATGCTAAAACAAAACACAAAACAGGTAATAATCTTTGAAGGTTTAAAGCAGGTAGCACATGTCACGATCTTCTCATCCACACCATGACCGGATTCAAGAACTTCCCATCAGAGCTTGTCTACCTATGTGTGCTAAGCTTTGACGGACTCTCTTTCGATTCCAAAGGCGCCAAACCACGTCCTCGCCACCCATCGCTGCAATATGGTGGAGATGTTACCGCCCATGCCCCATGGAAAACCGGTGCTTTGACGTGAAGGCGTAGCTGAAAGACCCATGCACCGTAGCAAATAAAGGTGTACAATACTACAATGTCACAATCATCCGCGACAACATGTCAGCGGACTCCGACAACCCAGAATATCCATTGCTTCCTTGCTCGCTAGAGAATATTTAAGCGCTCCTTCACACATCATATAATTATCAATTTCATCGACGTGGTCGACTGTTGCTAGACCATCACCAAGAGAAGCAAACCGAACTTTTGCACGATTTTGAACTGTTCGATGCACCGGTTGACAACACTGATCTATCTCCCTTTCACGACGACAAGAAAACCTTCATAGGAAGAGTGATAGAAATAAATTTTGAAGATGGCAGGCACAAAGCATCAAACAATTCCTGAGTGTGTTCTACTTTTTGTGCTTTGTTTCACAATCATTTAATAAATGTAGTTGTTGTGCCATCAGCTCCCATCTAGTACATTCAACAAACACCTACCATGCAATATTATTTCAACTCACATTTGACCCAGCCTTGCCAGAGACTCATGTGTGAGCATGGATATTACGTTGTTATCCAAATAGATGCGCAGTGGAAAATTGGTGCTATCATTGGCATGGTGGCAAAACCGAACGCGACCGATTGGCATGGCCAAAGTGCGTGAGCCGTGGCATCCATGTCCTCAACATGGTTGAGTTGAGTGTGGATCGATCATTACCGACATGTCGAAATCTTATGTTCACGACGAGTTGGGCACATAATGTCTGCATGAGTTCAAAGTGTGCGTTGGTTGGGTCGATGACACCAATCCATCTTGCTTTCGAGATGGCGGGCACTCCTTTAGAGAGAGAGAGAGAGAACGGGTAGAGATAGGTACTGAAGATGGAGCAGCAGAGAAGCATCCTCTTATTTTGTTATATTTGTTGTGCTTTATCTATAATCATTTTAAAAAATAGATTTTTTGCCCTATGTTCACATCTAGTCTATTCAACAAACACCCACCGCGCAATATTATTTCATCTCATATTTGATTAAAACTGGTCTGAAACTCTTTTCTTGCTATGAAGATTGCACTGCTATCCAAATAGACGTGTGGTGGAGAATGTGTAAGATCATAAATGGCGTGGTGGCGAAGGAAGAACGTCTGACATGGATGTCCTGTCGTTCAACATGGCCAGAGCGAGCACGCCGTTGTTTCGTCGCTTCGGGAGGGGGGGGCCAAAAGTGGTGGGACCGAATGTCAGGGAAAACAAGCTAAAATTTATTTGTTTCATCTCTACTAACGAGGATAAAGGAGGTCTCACATTTAAGAAAATGGTCAAACATGCCACAAGTTAGCCACACCTACCAATATCTGGCGTCAAGTGCGTCTTGTGGTGTAGAAGTAACAACTTTGCTCAAGTTAGCGGCGCTTGGCTAATTCACCTAAAATTAATGGCACAATCGAGATTACGGTGAGAGTTAGTGAAACTAACGTGTCAAGTGGGATCCCATAAATCCAACTAGTTCACTTTGCTATTTCTAGTGCAAATATGAGACCAAAATGAGCACTAAAAGTGCCAAAATGAACTAGGAGTGGGGTTTAGGCGGTATTCCATTTAATGTGAAACTACCATAATTTTTTTCCTTTATACATTATAAATGAATACTTTGATATACATTAGTGATCAAAATCATGCACTAAATACCGCACACGATCAAGCCCACTGTATTGCGAGGGAGCATGTATAAATATTTCCATTGTCACATTTAAATTGTTTGTTGTCAGCCGCAAGGCTAAGGAGCATCACAAAAACAGCACTCCCGTGGAAAAGAAGTCTACCACAAATATAATACCGCGAGAAGTCAAACCGTGTAAATATGGAGACATTAGAAAAGTACACGAGGCAGTATTTCTAACGTGCGAAGGGTTGTTGACTTCTCGAGCAGCTCAACGCAAATATTGAACACCAAAAATTGTACTGTATAGATCAGACGTGAATTTCTTCTTAACGTCGGAAGTCAACCACTACGGGGAAGTCCACGACGAGCCCCAGCTGCTTGTTGGTGCGATCGGCCGCCGGCTCCTCCTCTAGCGCGGCCGGCACGTTCAGGTCGAGCACCAGCTCGGCCGCCGCCGTTGTTGTCTTCTTCTGGCCGACGTCTTTGGGTCCAAGGCCGAGGCCGAGGCCAAGGTCGAGGCCAAGGCCGAGCCCTTCCCCTGCCGCCGCGACGGCTCGGTGGCGTCGCATGTGGCCGCCGAGCGCTTGGCCAACGGCGAACTCGAGCCCGCAGATGGAGCAGCCGTGCACCTTTGGCTTGGGTGGCTCGGCGCCTTCTGCGAGACGCGGTTTCTTGTGGCTGGCCCGGTGGCCGCCCAGCGCCTGGAAGGAAGGGAACTGCCGGTTGCAGGTCTTGCACTCGAACACCCTCTCGGGCGACGGCGGCCCAGCTACGCCAGCGTGACCATGGCTGTGGTGATGGTGGCCGGAGAAGAGCAGGAGGATACGCGCCATGTCGCTGCCGTCCAGGTCCAGCAGGCTAACGGAGGTCGTTGCCTCGGCCTGCTGCCTAGACCTCTTGCCGTGTGCCATAGCAAAGGCACAAGATCAGACGACCAAAGCTAGCAGATTGGACGAAGCAAGGAGAAGGAAGAAAGATGGAGGTCGATGAGATGATCAGGTGTTGCTGGAACTTGGAAGCAAGCGTTGGAACGGACGAGTATTTATAGCCACAAGGCCAGAGAAGTCTACTGTTCACTGTTGCATACTTGTAATAGTACTGCTGATGATGGGGCACCTCTTGCTTTGTCAAGACGTCGCCGTGACGACATGCATGGGGGCAAAAGCCAAGGGGGAAACATCGATCGATCGAGCAGAGAGCCGCCGCCGCGGTGAGTCGGAGCCGTTCAAACTGCTCGCACTAGATACCAACGCTAGACCGTTCCACCGCACGTACGAACGGCGCGTACTTCTTACGAACGAAGCGTAGCCGTAGGTGAGGCGCCACTGACCGTGCTGACTGACTGCTGATGGCTTCTTCCTTCAAGTTCCAATGTGAGCTGCCCGCTTTTTATCGGATAGATACCTTGGCAAGCAACTGGGATGAGACTAGCTAGCTTTCTTGAACTAGCTGGGAAGAGTGAGGCCTCTGAGTTCCTGTGTAAACTGGTCACTGGTGATGAGCTCACGCTGGCAGGGCTTTCGGTGAGAGAGACGTCTGCTTTCGATCTCGATCCTTTTCAACGTTCTTTTGTGCCCGTGTGCAGAAAAGATCCTTTCCATGCTTGTTAGGTGTGACAATCGAGAGTCTAGAGCTTGCTAGTATCATTGATTTGGGCTATGCCCCTTCCAAAAGATACCGAATAGTATATCTCATTTCATCAATTGGTCTACACAAACGTATCTCTAAGATTATTACCAGAGCCGGTGCCAGTCCTGTTCTCTCTTTCAAATATCTGACATTGGCACTTTCTTTTTTGTCTACATCGTGGTCAGCATAACTGGCGCTTGTTGGCATCCCCTCCATTCGCACCCATGAGTGGACGGACGACCTCTCCCTTGAGGTTTGGTGGGCGAAGATGTTGAAGGATGCAACGGCTAACCGTAAGGCAATGGCCTCCTTAACCATGCTTGTTAGTTGGACCATTTGGAAGGAGCGAAACGCTAGGGTGTTCAACCACAAGTCCGCTCCCCCTACCATCCTCCTCGACATCATCAAGACCGAAGCTAAGCTATGGGTGGCCGCGGGTGCGAAGTGTTTGAGTTTTGTAATAACGGGAGAGTAATCCTTTAGTTTGCTTTTGGGTTCGGAACTTTGTCTTGTCAAGACTCTTCTTCTTAATTAATGAATGGTGGCAAATCTTTTGCCCCTTGTTTCAAAAAAATAAAATAACTGGCGCTTGGTTCAGCACGAACTCATCGCGTATACCAGGACAAGGAGGCACACTATATATGGGAGTTCTTTTTGATAAGAAAGAAAAGAAAAATTGGATTATATAAATATGCAGTTCATGGGATGATGAGAAGCGGCCTAGCAGAGACAAGAAGGCACGCATAAAATATAGATACACGCAATTGCACACCAACGACTAAATTCGTTTCCAATAATTGAGACAACAAATCCAGAAGCTAGATGCATTTCTCGCCCTGCATTATATCACTTGTTAAAGCAAGCAGCGAGAGAGAAAAACAGTTCACATTCGGCCGTTGACATCGCTTGCTACAAGGAACTTACTAATTCTACAGCCTCTACACAGTACGAAGTCAAAGCATATCCAAAAGCATGTATTTAGGTCATTTTCTTAGTTTTTTGCCCCCAAACCTGCACCAAGGGGAAATACACTAGAAGTCGCTGCTCACAAAATGGCTAGGGAAGGTGGTTGTACTTTTCATCGCTACGAATTAAATTTTCGGAGTGCCTTCCTGAAAGGAGTTAATAACATAAAACCACCACATTTCAGTTCAATTTACCATATACCATCACTTTACGTTCGCGGGACAAAAAATCACCACATTTTGCCAGTTTTTTTGCGGAATGCTCTAATCGTCGATTTGGAGTTTCTGACAACGCCCTGATGGAGAGAGGAGACAGTCGTTAATGCTTAGGGTTTTGTGGCTTTGAAGAGGGAAAAAGGCAAGGTTAGGGTTTATTTCCGAGCGATCCCCTCAGTCGTTCCTCTCTCGCGCTGACACTCCCCCGGCGATGGCGGCAGTGACTCCTTCCTCCAACGGAGGCAGCGTTGCAGGCGCAGGCACATGTGGCGGCGCGGCTAGTGGCGAGGGCGGTGGCGAATTTGCTGGCGAATCCTCCAGAGGTGGCACAGCTGCCAGGGTCGAGATCTCGACCGTGAGCGCGGAGAGCAATCTTGAGGCATCGGCGCAACCTTCACCGGAGAAGAGAGCGGCAACAGCTTTTGTGAGGGCCGTCGTTGATTCACCGTCGAAGAGCAGCCGCTGGTGGGCATCTAGTTTCGGTGGCGGCATCGAGTAAGCTCTCTATTTTTTTCCTCTCCCCTCTCTCCCATCTACTTTCAAGTACTTATGGCAATTTGCTATGTAGGAACAGTCATGATATGAAATATTGTGTGCAGTTTGGATGGTGAGTTCTGGGACATTAGATTCCATTTTAGTGGTGAAGATAGTTTGGAGAGAACACCTTAACAGATCAGACATCACAGTGTTGAATTTGTTAGCACTGGTAGAACAATGTGGCTATGGAATCAGAGATTTCATGTAATATGTTAAAGAAAAAGGCAAAGGGAATAAGCAAATGGGGTACTTCATAACATGTCAAAGGTAGACAAAATGCTTGAACTTTAGGATAGTGAGAATGTTCTTGATTTTACTGTTGTGCCGCACAAGGCAGAATGGCTAGTTGGTTTGAACAAAGAAGAAGTTGAAGCCAAAGATGTAATTCATGAGCCTGTGGTGCTGTTCACAAGTCAGGGTCAATTTCATGGTAGATGAAGTTGACGAGGTTTTTCCAATGGCAATTGACTACACTGATGTGCTCTACATTGGCACACAGCAGAGCTGCAACATGCAGAAAGGAAAGGGAAAAGAGGTGGTTGAATTAGATGAAGATGAAGGAGAGATAGAAGGTGTTAATTTTAGTGACGATGACGACTTCTACTATGATGGTGAATACAGAGCTGACCTAAGAGGAGCTGAAAGAGAGGCAGCTATTGCTGCTGAACTGGAGCTAATGCAGAAGCTCAGGAAGCAAAGGCACGCAACAGAGAATCCAGAGGATGAAGAAATAATGGAGAAGCTCAACAAAATGGAAGAACATCTGACCCTTTCTTCATTTTCAAGGAGACACTGATGTTGAAGATATGTATGAACCTGAGGATGAATCAGAGGTTGAGGAAACTGCAGAGCCAGAATATCCTGGAAAAAAGAAGGCAACAAAGTGTGAACCTACTACTAGCTCACACAATGAAGTTGTTTAATTTGATGAAGGGAACTATTTCATGCCTACATCTGATGAATACAGTAGCCCTGATGAGCTAGGAGGTAGTGATGATGATGGTTTTGTGCCAAAGTTTCTACTTGCGAGTGGAAGGAAGAGGAAGCTGAAAAAATGAGAAAAAGAGTTTGGTATGATGAGAAGAGGTATGACCCACATGAACAGATTGCTCTGAAACTTTGATTTACTGATATATACTAGTTCAAAAGGGCTCTAAGGACATATCACATAGCTCAGCTGAGGAAATTTGAATATTGGAGGAACAACAATGATAGAATAATAGTTCTATGTTCGCAAGCGGATAAGGATTGTCCCTTCTACATGAGTGCTTCAAAGATTGCACATGAGAACAAACATTTTGCATTAGGAAAATTCTAGGGGTGAACACTTGTATTGCCTCTAGAGAACACACAAAGGTAACTATTGATTGGGTTGCCAAGCAGTCTAAGCAAGCTGTTAAAAGTAATCCAAACACTATTTTTGACACACTTATTGAGCAAATCAGAAGTGGGGTGTACATATCCCAAAGTGCAAAGCTTATAGAGCAAGGAAGATAGCTTTTTCTGTTGTTATGGGTAACTAGAAGGCACAATACACAAGGTTGAGAGACTATCTACAAGTTGTCATTGACACTAATCCTGAAAGTAGGTGCACTGTCACTACTAAACATCTACTTGAGCATCCTAGTCTAACCCCAAGGTTTCATGGATTATTTTTATTGTCTAAATGCTTCCAGAGAAGGTTTCCTTAATGGTTGCAGTCCCTTCATAAGTAATTCTTGTCTTAATGCATTACTTTTTTCCCAGTATTATTGTTGTTTACCTAGCACATGTTAGTGTAGAAATGGTGATCATGATACACAAACCATTTTAGGGGTAGATGGATGCTTCATTAAATTGAGTACTAGCCAACAAATACTTGCTGCAACTGGTATATATGTATAACAAGGAGAAACACCAGCAAGAACCAACCTCTGATTGGATGGTTAGAAGGGCAGTGACACCCCCAGCCCACCAAAGTTCAAATCCTAGATTTGACACTTTGGTGTCTCATAAAGGAGAAATATTCTTCAGTGGGAGGCAACGTTCCCGTCGACAGCGAGGCGCCTATGGTGACTTAGTCAATCTCAAGACCCGCCAGATCAGTTCTTCGATGTAGTCTCTTGGAGGTGCTCATAGGGGTAGGGTGTGCGTGCGTGCGTTCTTAGGAGTAACTATGCTATCCTACACCGATGACAAGACTGATGTCAAGGAAAGATTCTACGGAAGGATCGAGGAGATTTGGGAACTCGACTACGTTGGAGTGACGGTGCCGATGTTCCGTGTGAGATGGGCCAAGAGCGTCGAAAAAGATGGACTATATTTCACCACCATGGTTATACCCGATGCCAAATCGAAGACCCCCTCCGCGAAAAATGAGCCGTGGGTGCTCGCTAGCCAAGTTGACCAATGCTTCTTCATTACCGACCCGTCAAAGCCCAGCCGTGTGGTCGTGAGGAGGGGCAAGAGGAGCATCATCGGAATGGAAGGAGAAGCCGACAAGCAAGACATCGACAAGAACGGCGATCCGAAGATCGAAGAGGAATTTGACAAGTACTTCGACAAGCCTACTACTTATTCGAAAGTAAGAAGGAAGACCACCCTACCGGCTAAAGGTTGCCCGTACACGAGAAGAAATCTCAAGGTGGCCGGGCTAAAGTATTCAACAACCGCGATGAAGAAGGGCAAGAACATTGTCAAGAAACGCTAGCTAGCCACCGATCGAAACCGAGAAGTTCAATTGTGGCTTTTTTTGTGTACTATGTACTTTGGCAAAAACACATGTGTGTATATGTGTGTGTATGACACACAAGCATCCATACATGCATGTGTGTGTGGATGTGTGTATATTGTGATTTTTTTTGAATTATCTATATTAATTAACTTGCATAATTGAACCTTCATTTCTTTGAATGTATTAAAGGAGATACTTTTAATTGAACCTTCATTTCTTGGAATGTATTAATAAAACACTAGCTAATATGATGCAGGGATTTAGAAATATGGCTAAGTGTAAAATTTCTGTGGCGCACCAAAGCCAACATGCGCCACAGAATTAAAGATTCTGTGGCGCATGTTGGCTTTGGTGCGCCGAAATTTTACAAACTGGCCACGAGAACTATATGGCTAAGTGCCAGAATTCTGTGGCGCACCTCAACATGCGCCACAGAATTTTAAGATTCTGTGGCGCATGTTGGCTTAGGTGCGCCACAGAATTCTGGCACTTAGCCATATACCGCCCTCTTCCTCGCGTCCTGCCCTTCTTCCCCAACACGCACACACACGCCCACCGAGAACCCTAACCGCCGCCCGTTGCTCGCCGCGCTCCGCCGCGCCCTCCCGCGCCTCCGCCGCCGCCGCCCGAGGAGCCGGAGGCCCTCGCCGCCGCCCGCCCGCCGCCGCGCTCGACGCCACCGCGCCCTCGCCGTGCCCTCGCCTCGTCGACGACCACCACGCCCTCGCCGCCGCGCCGCGCCCGCCCCGGTGAGCTTCTCCTCTCCCTCTCTCCCCCTCTCTCCCCTCTCTTCCCTCTCCCTCCCCTCTCTTCCCCTCCCATCTCCCCCTCCAGAATTGAGATGAATTGATTTCCTACAGTATATGAGATGAATTGAGATGAATTGATATGCTACAGTATATGATATGCTACAGTTTATTGTCCCCTGGTCCAAGTGTTAAGTGGGTAAATGCAGAGATTCATTATCTTAGCTTCTATAATTGACATATATAGCTGACAGTTCATCACAAGTAAAACATGATTTTTGCAGTATCAAAAGAAGCAATAGTTCTATGGTTGCTGTTGTTTATTGTCCCCTGGTACATGTGTTATGTGTTATTGCATCATAAAAGACTTGGTTTCGTGTCAATGAATATATGCTGGTTGTTAAGGAGTGTTAGAATTGGTGTTTGAACACTGGTAAGTGTAAATAAGGCAAAATATAAAAAATTTAAACATGTGCATTAATTATACAGTAGGATATAATTATGTTTTATGCATAGTAAATTGATGTAGATAAATTATATTGATGTGGAAACATTTATAGGAAGAGAGAAGAGAAGTAACATGAACAAAATTGTATGCATAGTTATCTTGTTGTCTGCCTACATGAGTTGAAGAGATGGTCCATGGATCATCTTGAATTGTAAGTGCAATGTATTAGTTCAGAGAAACATCAGTTATAGGCTTATAACATTTAGGACTTGTTTTGTATTATGGTATTCATTAGTGCTTTACTGTGTGTACATGGATTAATGTGCTTCTTAACCTAGTTTTGCTGTCTGTACATGATTTACAGTGTTGAGCAAAATGTCTTTTCCATGGTATTATTCTCATTACATGACAAGTAACATGTTATCTTTGCTTGTATATTTTTGCTTCATGGTTCAGGGTAGGGTTTATTTTCTTGAAGAATATAATGAGCAACTCATAGCAAGGGTTGTAATTTTTTTTGTTGCTTTCCTTTCTTTCTTTTGTACTATAATTTAGCTGCACAAAGTAGTTGTACTGAGTATCTGTAGTCTCTGCTTTTGAGATTTGCTGATACATGATTGAACTGAATTGGTGGGTTTTCTTGTGTGCTTTTGAGATTTGCTGATACATGATTTGCTGATACAAAGCAGTAGTGTTGTTCCTTTCTCATTCTTTGATTCAGCTTTGTAATAAATCATATTACAAAGCAGTAGTAGTGGCAGTAGTGGCTAGGTAAATATGAGGGCCAAGAGTTTCCTTTTTGGATACTAAATTGCAAGTCTGTTTGTATGATCCCTGCATTTTAATTCATTGTAAATAATATGATGTTATGCTACCAGGGATATAAATCATGCATGTACAGTGTAGCAGTAGCAAGGTAGAGTGTGGGTATGCTACCAGGGATATAATTCATTTTATGTAATGGTCACTTCATTTTAAATGTACAAGCTAAGCATGAAATGTATAGCCTTTGGTTATTTTAAATGTACAGGCTAAGCATGAAATGTATACTGAGCATGAAATGTACAGGCTAACCAGAGAAGTTCAGGCTCTCTATTTCTAACAAGTGAAGGATTTTTTTGTCATGGTGGCTGGTGCTGGCTTGATAAGAAAAAGAACTTGTGTTGCTTGCTGTTATTGCTGGCTATTTCTGTTGCTGGCTTGATAAGAAAAAGAAGTTGTGGTGCTTTCCTATTTATGTGAATTTTTGCAGGGACTTCAAATGAGCTGCCCATTTCTCCCGAAACGTTGATTCACTTCCGTTTCGGTTGAGAAATGGGGCTCCTATGTCCAAAAATTAGCAAAGGTCATGCCGAATTTTCCGGCCGACAATTGTACTAATAGATTTCATCATCTTCTTTATAGAAATTGCAAATATGTCGGCCGACGACAACGTGGCCGGCACTTCTAAGGCCGCCATGACCCTCGAAGAGGAAGCCAGAGCGGCGAACGTCGAGTTCTGGGAATTCGGCCCCTCCCAGCGACAAGAGGAGGAGGATGTGGACTTGGCGGCGGAGGAAGTCGGAGCTGACCGTCAGATGACTGAAGCCGGGGAGGAGGAGGAGTATGAACCCACCACCGACGGCGGTGACCACACGGGGGGTGACGGCGTCGGGGAGGCTGACGGCAGCGGCAACCCGGCTGCTAAGAAGAAGAAGAAGCCGCGGAAGGATCGGAAGCCGACGGTGCTCGCCAACACCACCAGCGAGATCACATTGGTCTCCGAAAGTGGGCAGCCAAAGGAGCCTTTGGATGTTGCCGCTGGGTACGGCATGCAACTCGGGTGCATTGTCCGGGAAAGCATGTCGATCAACACGATGAATATCCGAGGTGAAGGCAATGAGCATTTGGTCGAGCTCTGCCTTCGGAAGCTTCACCGACGGTACACGTTCCCGGCGCCATACAATAACTTGGAAAGATCCAACCCGGTGAATAAATTGGCCATCACGAAGATGAGCAACGCCCTGAGCAGCTGGAAAAGCCGGGTGAAGGCCAAGATCGACAAAGGTGAAAGCTTTGAGAGTATTAAGAAGGGTGAGCCGATGCTCGATGAAGCAGAGTTCCAAATATTCAAGGAGCGGCTGGATAGCGAGGATGCGAAAGCATGGACGGAGTGGGGTAGACAAATGCATGAGCTCAACTTAGGAGCACATCACCTTGGAAGCGGCGGTTATAGAGGAAAGATTCCCATTTGGGAAAAGGAGGACGAAGAACTTGCACGTGCTGGGAAACCGAACCCATGGTTGAAAATGACGGACCCGCAGGTGAGGTACTTTGTCCGGGCCCGCTACACTCTGGACAGGAATACAATGGAATTCGTTACCGAGCATGACGACGTGAGGAAGTTCGAGGAAAAGCTGGTAAGGGAATTTACTCGCGCGGTCCATTGCTGCACATATTACATATATGACGTGAATGCAATGCCCTAAATGTGTTCACTCTATCCTTGTCTGCAGAACGAGCAGTTGGCGGCGGCCGATCTCCCCGAGGCCGAATCGTCGTCCCAGGGCTCGACGGAGCCGTGGGACACGCCTTTCAACAGGGCGTTGAATATCCTCAAGGAGAGGCCAGTATCCAAGCCGCCGACGTCGGCTGGACGTGTCTGCGGCTTTGGTACAAGCATGAAGTTTCGCGAGTACTACAAAGAGGAAAGCAGCAAGAAGAGAAGGAGGAGTGCGATGTCATCAGAGGATAAAGCCGAGGTGGAAGAGCTGAGGAAGAAGGTCTCCATGCTCGAGGAAAAATAGGCAAACTCGATGGACAAAGATGAGGTGGACAAGCTTTTCGAGAAGAAGCTCCGTGATTTCCTGCCCCCTCAGGTCATCGAGGGGATAGCTGCGTGGAATGCGGCCGGTCAGGTGGGGTCGATAAAAGTGCCTAGCGTCGGGGCCAGCAACTCGATCTTCAACGCGTCGCCATCTCCGGATCTGGTTACCCCGCCGCCCACCATCGCCGCGGGGCAGCCGATGGAGTTGGATGAACCGGTGCCCCCCGCTCCTGCCGAGGCTACCAAGGCGCAGCCGGCGGCGGTGGTGCTTCATAATGCACCCGAGCCGCAGAAGATTGATAGGCCGGCCGCCACTGTCTCCACATTAGCACAGCTCAACGCCATCACCAAGGTACTTAACTAATTAGTTATTCCATGCCATCTCCTTCATGCGTTTTGATACCCGGCTATCTAATTAATGATGCCCAACATTACTCAGGACACTCCTTGCGTGCTCCTTCACTGCGCGCCCGGCGGCGAGTTGAAGGATGTTGCCACGGGAATGATCATACAACCGAAGAGCACCACGTTGCACACCGTGGCTATGGACGCCAACGTCCTGAAGGTCACTTTGGGTCGGGTGTTGCCGGGGTGCGAAGACATGGACCCCCCAATACAGCCCGAGGGAGCCGACGAGCACCTGACGCTTGAGAACTGCCATGGCTATACCATGGTATGGCCAAAGACCCAGATCCGTCTTGGGGGTCGCTCCACCGGCGCCTCCTCGATCATCCGGCAGCCGATCGTCCGGCCGCCTGCTCGGAGGGCAGCTCCTCCCGTCGTCACCGCCACAACAAGCCGCCACAAGAAACTGCTGGGAGAGTCTCTGCCTCAACCGCCACCGGCGGAGCCTAAAGGCAAGGCCGCTGCACCGCTATCGTCCATCCCATCACCCAACGAAGATGACATCGATGATGATGGGCCGGTAGACGTCGATGCCTACCTCAACACCGGCGCCGACATAGATGATTTGTACATGGCGGGCGCGGATGAAGAAGCATACCGCGCTCGCGACGAACCAGCTGGCCCACCCAAGGCAACCAAACAGCGCCTGGTGTTCCGCGGCTTCTCTCAAGAGACGCCTCCGGCAGCCGATACACAAGAGCCAACCGCCGCAAACATCTTCAGCCCCAATACGCTGATCAACAAGGTCAACGAGCAGTTTGAAGCGTCAGGGGCCGTTGCTCCGAAGAAGCCCCGTAAAAGACCTAGTAAGAACAAGGAGAAGTCTGCGAGCCAGCCACCTCCGACGATCCGTCATCGGGACTCCATGGTACCTCCCAGCAAGGATGGCTTGACCAGAATGCATGAAGCTGGCAAACCAATACTGGGTCCGGAGCTGCTACACCTTGCTTCCGGAGATATGCTGCCTCTGCAGGACAGTATCCTGGTCCTAGAGAGTATCCTTCTTAAGGACAAAGATCCAAATTACCCGGTCTTCACGGTCAAGGTGCCAAGAGATGTGGGCTTCGTCACTGCCCCCGCGGATATATTCTTTATAGCGTACGAGGACATCTTCAAGCTATTCCACGAGAAGGCTGGACTATAACTTGGTCCGCCTATTCGCGCTCAATCTGGCGATGAAGATCAAGAGAGAGAGTACCCCGGACGTCGCGATAGCGGATCCCTACTACATGCGTGAAAGCCAGTTGGCCTTATCAGCGGTGCGGGTACGGGCTTCGTTGTACCTACAGAAGTGCTTCTTGGACAACAAGAGGAAGGACAACATCCTCTTGGCTTACTTTCCCGAGTAAGTACACATCCGCTAGCCCTGTAATAAATTTCTTTTCCATTGCTCATTTCCAATCTCGATCTTGTTCCAAATTTGTGTTGCGCAGAGACACGCACTGCGTACTCATCTCCATTGCCCCGAAGTTTTCTCTTGCCACCTATTTCGACTCGGGAGTGCGAAAAAGAAGAACTACGCCAGAATAAGGGGTGTGCTAGATGATGCTCTCGAGGGCTACTTCAAAAAGGGAGGCGCCTTCAAAGAAAAGGCGGAATGTTTCAGGGATGATGGTAAACACAAGTTCAAGCACGTGTTCGAGTTCCCCTGTGTCAAGCAGCCGGAAAACAGCACTCTGGACGCCTTCTATGTCATGCATCACCTAAAAGGGTTTGTCCGGGATAGCCAGAACTTGTGTTTACCATCTGCTCTCCGAGGATGGGCCGAAAAGTTGGCGCGGATCAACGATGATGACCTCAGAGAAGACTTCCAGGATACCAGGGTCAAGTTACCACATATCATCATTCAAGACGTCACCACAGGGGGAGGGCCCTTGCACCAGGGTAGAGCGTTATGCAAGAGGGATATCGAACACCGCCTCAAAGCGCAGGGTGACACGAGGACGTGGATTACAAAAGATCTGTACAAGCCGTTCCCGGAGCCCTGCGAGCCTTGACTTACTGTGTGATAAACTAGCTATCTTCATCGGTTAATTTGTATATATATCGATGGACGTGGTCTTTTGTGTGGGTCGTAATTAAACTCTAAGTACTATGTTCATCGGTTTATGTGTATCGGTGGACGTCGTCTTGTGTGTGCGTGTCGCAAACTTATTGTTGCCGTGCTCAACTTTACTATATACTTTGCTCTAATATTAATCAACATATATATATATATATATATATATATATATATATATATATATATGCATGATGTACTAATATGATATAGTAATATGCCCTTGTCAATAGAGATGCCGACGTACGTTGTGTACAAGGGTCGGGTTCCAGGTGTCTACGAGGAGTGGCAGGACTGTCTCGAACAGTGCACAAGTTCAGCGGGAACAGCTACAAGGGATACGCGACTAGAGAGGAGGCGGTAGCACAGTGGAGGGCACACGTGGGCAAGAAGAAGAACCGGCTGAAGTTCTTGGTCCCCTCTTACTCACCGCCACCGCGGTTGTACTCTATTTTACTTTAGTCTAGGTGACCGGTGACGATGCATGTGCATATGAGACGAGATGAACACATGTATGTGTATGCGACGATCAAACACATTTCTGCTTGTGTAATTTGGATCTAAATGATGTAATGATGAAGACTTGTGTGTATCATGTCATTTGTGTGTCATTTCTGACTATTTCTGTTATTTCTGGAATGTGCTATATATACCTGTATATTTCCTGTCAAATACCTATATGTACTGCAGAAATGAAAAAAAATTCGAAAATCCAAAAATTAACATTCTGTGGCGCATGCGTCAGCAGTGCGCCATAAAAAATTGTAAGTATTCTGTGGCGCACGTATCTACCGGTGCGCCATAAAAACATTCTGTGGCGCATGCGGGCTAATGCGCCACAGAATTCCAAACTTCTGTGGCGCACTGGTGCGCATGCGCCACAGAATTCCAAACTTCTGTGGCGCACCCACTGCTGCGCCACAGAATTTAAATACTAGTCGCGTGGCATCTGTGGCGACGGTCATATGCGCCACAGTTAGCCCTTTTTCCTCTAGTGCTGGTTCTGCGGCTTCGTCCCTGGTTGTAGTATTTAAACATGCTGGTTGAATATGCAGTGTTCCGGAGGTGATCAGGAGCCAGCTGACCTGCAATTTTTGTTCAGATCATAGGGTCAATTTGAAGCAAGCAATGGAATCAGTTTGAGGACATAATTGCACTCTGACTTTTGAATTTTGAGTAGTATATTTTGTATGATGCCGAGCGAGGAGTATATGCTGATTGACATTCCAGAAACAAGAACCCTTTAATCTAAAAAAAAATATTGAACCATTGGGGCAAAGCCTAAGCTCGTGAAGTCAACTAATATAGCAGTGTAAACAACTCCTGCTTGCCAAGTCCACCATGCTCCTTGATTAGAGTATGGTCACTCTGCCTAGCTGACTTGCGCAACTGCCACAAAACTAGTATAATGCAGCTGAATCTACTCCATTCTCCAGGGTGTAGCTTCCCTTTGGATATTTGCTTATACATATAACAGCGTCATTAAGAACCGATCAATCAAGTGTGCTTTGCCTGTGTGACGTCAACACTATTTTTTTGAAACATACTCCCCAAAGTCAATAGATTGTTAAATTTAAGCATAAGCAAAATCTCTTAGATTGGGTTGTCCTTATTTGTCATATAATTTTTTTACTTCAGGTTTCGAGTTACTTTACCAACAATGAAGACAAGATATATAGTTGCAGAAACAGGGGCAAAGCTTCCCTTAGAGCAAGACATGGCAGCTGCCCTAACTTGATTTTTGGTGAATGCATTTACATGCACGTATTTTTTTCTGAATAATTTAAATGGTCATACATCGAAAATGGACTATGCATGAAAAAGTTATGCTTGTTTTATTGAACACTCCACAAAATCGACTTCGAACTGGAAACATAAACTAGGTATAAAAATATAGACTCATTTTCTAGGTTGAATGCAAATAAGATTGCTTGACTTGCATAAATTTCTCATGAATCTTACTACATACAAGATAACATGTTATTCATACACAGAGAATTGGCGGCTATAAAGATTTCTTGATATTTGAAAAGCACATTATGTTTCATGCGCCGATATTTTTCAGCTCATTGAATTGGCTTTGCTTTTACTAGTGGTGGTAATAAGAACTGAATTGTGTTTACATGCGACAAAGATCATTAAGACCGAGTTGCTCTTCGAGCGAGGGTACTCTGAAGTCTTGATCGATAGGATTATACAAGATTAAAAAAACATTCAGATGACAATTTGGTATGTTGGTAGGTTTTACTTATAATTAAATATTCTTATATTTTCATTGCTCTAAGCGACTGTGTTAGAATCATATATAGCATTTATGTCTCATGACCATTTTTTGGTCTTTGCATCATTTTCTAAAAGTTTGCCACCCTACCTCATATTATTTTCATTCTTCACCACTGTGTACAAACGCTACCAATGAATACAACGAACTGTGCCCGGAGGTATTTCGCTAGAGAGTTATGTATGGTATTCAGTTTTAATTAACTTAAACAAAGGGTGGGTTCTATTTCTACCCTTTGGTTTTTAATTTTGTGACGTGTTCACCCTAAACTTTTTTGGGTGCCATATTGTACCCAAACTTGTGAGTGTGTTCTAAGTTTGACCTAACTTAGTTGTTTGACATCATATCCCCACTAATTAGTCTGGCATGAACGGAGGTGCCAGAAGAGAGAAGTATTTGATATAGGCGTTTACTTCTCATCTGTCCAACCGACCCACTTCCACCTGACTAACACCCAAAAGTCTCGTATGAACCGTGTCTATGTAGGACCCCTTGACGCTTTTCTAACATAGTATTAAGTAACGCTCTAATGAGGTGAACGCACATACCTATATAAACATTGTAGTGGAAACTCTCATATAGTGTACGACAACATTCATTATAAGGCCGGCGTACACACTCCTACTTGTCGGTGGGAGCGGCGTACATGTAAAGATCCGAGTGGTTACCACAAAAGAGATTTAGAAAGTTTGGGCCCCAGGAGACATGTCGGTAGCAATCCTAATCCTTTTTGGTTTGTAGTTTATTATGTATGTTCTATATCTATGTGTTTCATAGGTGTCAGACCTCTTTACGAAGGTATCTTCACGGTTGAAGGACACGGCGAGGGATATTTTTTCCCAACATGGGTGGCAGCGTGATCTTCGGCTGGATCCACCTAGCTAGTCTTTTATCTTTCTTGAACTTTGTTGTCATTTTCGAACATCAGTGTGGTTTTGTAACAGATATTTGTGCGGCTATCTGCATCTTACATATGCAGAGGCCGGGTCGATTGCTTTAAGTAATAAAGTGCCCATTTTCGAAAGAAAAAAAAGGTGTCAGCCAGTATTGAGTCATGAGCTGGTTATGTTGAATTGCGCCTTCTAGGCGCTCCCTACCTCCTTACCCTTATTTAGATGGACACGAGTAGTGTACAAAGTGTTTGGGACGACAAATCATCTATACACACTGTTTAGGGTTTAATTAACTTAGAATCATGTTGATTGATGCACCCCTAATCCCTCATTGTTTAACTACAGAAAAGGAAACTGTTGGGCGTCCCCCGGGGGATCTGATTCCCCAGCCCCCGGGTCCCCAGCCGTCGGATCAACCATTTTAACGGTTAGATTTGCATGTAGCAAAAAAAATATCTCCGGCAGCAAAAAATCACCCCGGCAGCAAATGACTGAAGCAAAAAACGGTTCGTTCAGAAATGAAAATAAAAAGGCTGGGCTCGCCGGAGACCTCGCCGGAGACCACGTAGCAAACATATTACGCATATGTAGCAAAACCGCAAATAAATTGTAGCAAATTTTTTTATTCATATGCTGCAAATCCTCTAAGACATCAACGGAGACATCGCCTGCAGCCGGCAGCAACGCCGTCCGAGGTTGCAGCAACTCCGTCCGTCCAGGATAGCAACGCCACAAGCTGCTAGTAGCAACGCCCTATGCCTATGGTAGCAAAAATCCACCCTCCGCCGGTAGCAATGTCGGACACCTTAAATAGCAAAAACGACCTCCGCGGTAGCAACGCCGCAGGCCTAAGGCATCAAAACTCCTAACGAAGCAGAGGAGCGCGAGACGGAGGCGGCGCTGGTAGCATTTTTTGCAAGGTCTCAGGCGAGATCATTGCTATTGTATCAAGATAGACGTCGCCGGATACATAACCGGAATACCTCGTAGCAAAAAAAAAATACTAACACAGCAAAAACATAGAACGGTTGTATCAAACAAATCTAGATATGACAGCAAATCCACATAATGCATGTCGCAAAATCTCCATTGACAGCAACGCCGACGGCCGGAGGGAGCAACTCCATCCTCCATTGGCAGCAATGCGGCCGGGCGCACGGGGCAACGCCATCCGCGACTGGCAGCAACACCTCCGGCGGCTGAGGATGGGCCTCGCGGCATCGGCAGCAAGGACGCGGCGGCAGCCATGGCCGCACAGGGTGCCGCAGTCGGGGATCTGGCGGCGACTGTCGGGCTGGAGGTAGAGCGGGATTCCTACAAGACGTTCACGACCTGCTCCATCTGGCGGCAGCGCAAGGGTATGCAGCAGGGGCGAGCGCGGCGCCGGCGGTAGGAACCTGAGGAGGGTCGGGCTCGCTTGTAGCACAACCACTGGCACCGGCGTGACCACAGCACCACCATCAACGGCGACGGAGCTCGCGGGCCTAGTACCACCGCCCTTGGATCCGCAGCGAGATATGAGATGCGAGCGACGGTTGCGCTATGTGGTGGAGAGGAGCGACGGTTGGGGAGAGGAGCGGTGGCGGCGCTCGGTGGGTGAGGGGAGAGGAGCGGCGGTGGGGGAGAGCAGCAGCGGCAGCGCTCGCTGTCTTCATGGAGAGAAAAAGGAGATGAAAGAGGAGATAAGGCTCAGGTGGGCCCGCAGGAACGTGTGACCAGGACGCGTAACATGGAAGCAGAGAAGAGTCCTCGTACGACCGCGCGATTGGAGCCATCGGACGCTCACGGACCAGGAGGTTGCGGGAGTGTGATCCCCTGGGGGAATAGGATCATTTATTTTCCTACAGAAAAACAAGTTTAAGTTTACAACCTCATGACAAAGTATATATAGATGATTTGCCTCAACTGTTGTA
Organism: Lolium multiflorum; assembly: GCA_030979885.1. Taxonomy (NCBI): domain Eukaryota; kingdom Viridiplantae; phylum Streptophyta; class Magnoliopsida; order Poales; family Poaceae; genus Lolium; species Lolium multiflorum. Next base: position 333,806,591 of record CM061750.1, read on the forward strand.
CTATTGTTATATGGATACCTACGTACATGACTATTGGTCGTACATTACCATACCTACCCGATGGGTAAGCCTATATGCATCCTTTTAATGCAGAAGTCGGAGGTTCTAACCTTTATTTCGAAGAAAAAAACCTAGCCCATAGATATAGAAGATCCCATTATCATAACCATGAGTAAATATTTGATTCGACTTTTTACCCAAATAGACCTTTTACCCACCAGGTATACAGACAATGGGTAACGATGGCCATGACCTACTGTTTGGTCTTGCTAACAAACACTAGGTAACCACAATGGAATTTTTTTTTGACAATCATTACCACATATATTCACAGGAAGAGTTAATACTTGGTGGAGATAGACAATCTGTCTTCAATAATTACAAAATAAAGTCTAAAAAAACAAGCAAGATAAAATCTAAGAAGGCCTTCAAACTCTTTCTTTTCCATGCCACAATATTAAGCTGCTTTCTGATGACAGCTAAAAATATATATACCAAACCATAGACCTATAAATACCAACAAAGGTTCTTCCATAATTTGTTGAGCCGCAATCGCAAAGCTACATGCACGCGCGCAACCATTAAACTAGTCAATCAACATCAGTAGGAGTACCGACACCAGTATATTAGGGAAAAACAACATAACAACTTGGTCGACGTTGTTGGGAAGCCGAGAGTACAAATTACCATTGTCCAGGACGTAGCAGCTAGGACAAATATTGCAAGGATAATCCTCCACGTGGCAACCATGAGAAAAGATCCAAAATCGAGGCGACGAAGCAAGATCTAAAGGTCATTACCTAGAAAATTTGAATCTTCTAACACCACCATTTTAATTTTCTTGAAGGCGTCGTTTTTGGAGAGTCTGTATTTCAGGTGTTGTCTTGGCGGTGGATGTATTGCTGTTGTTAGGCCCGAGTTACTGTAGCGGGACTTTGTTTCTTAGTTTTCTTTTCTTTTTTTGGCTGTGTGCATCTGTAGTGCCATTAGGGTGGTGCGTTGTTGCAGAGGCTGGATGTAATTAGTATATTTTGATATTAATACATTCCCTTTATCGAAAAAAAATTTACACCGGGAAGATCTCATTGTCGAACAAAGGTTCGAAGATTACTTATTGTAGACGATGCTATCTCTGTTGACGCAGAGGAAAAATACTGCTACCAAAATAATAACTTAAAATAATTAATTAAAAATTTCCACACATAGATTGGGTTTCCATGCCTCTCGACAGCGGCGAAGCTGGCCGGAGGAGAGGGAACCCATGTATGGTGGAGGGCGGTGGTGGATGAACTAAGAGATGGACAGGGCTTACAATAAATATTTGAAATAAGCGCCTGTATAGATATTTTCATAATTGAAGATTACGTGTAAATGGTCTGTGAACCAGCCGCAAGGCCAAGGAGCATCATAAAATAACTTTGGATGCAAAAAGGGGCATTGTACTGTATATCTTCTGAAAAAAAGGAGAACCCTCCCGCACCCCAGCCTCCCCAAGCCTAACTGCTACCGCCTCCGCCGGTAGCGCCGCCGGGGCAAAGACCCACGGGGCGTGGCGGCGGCGGGGGCCCTTCCTCGCCGACGCATGGTGGACGGCGGCCGGATCTCCCTCCTCGACGCATGGCGGACGCGCGGATGGGATGGGCGGCGGCGGCCAGCGCTGCGCCCCTTTCTCCCGTCGACTCTCCCCTGGTGGATTGGCCGGCGCGGTTGGGATGGGCGGCGGCGGCCAGCGCTGCGGTCTCCCTTCTCCCGTCGGCTCTCCGCAGCACTCCGGCATGGGCTGGTGGGCGGCGGCGGCCAGGCCCATGGCCTGCGCCAATTTTCCCCCGCCTCTCGCCGGTGAGTGGAGGCGATCTCGGGCTTCACCCGCGACACGAGGTCGCCCGGGGCAGCAGCCTTGGGTACGACGGTGGAGGTGGCCCTCTTCTTCGCCGGAGAGGGTCGGCCTGCGGTTGGTGGTGGTGGATCTATCGATCTATCACCGCGTTCCGGCGACGAGATGGAGATGCATGGAAGCCGGTGACGGAGTCGCCGGTGGAGGGCTGGAGTGACCAGCCCAGGATGGTCGCCGACGTGGGGGTCCGACCTGAATAAAGGCGGTGGTCCTAGGGTCTCTCTTGCGTGAAGAGGAAGACCTACCGGAGGCCTGGACTCATGATCTAGCCGGAGTGTAGAGTTCCGGAAGGTTCCGCCGACGAATGTAACAGTGCTTTTTGCCTAGAGTTTGTTGGGTCGGTGGTATTCGGTCGTGCGCACCCATGTTTTTATTCCAACCGATTGGTTCTGGAGGGAGCGGCGCGAAGCTCTTTTTCTGTGTTGACATCAAGTGACTATGGGTCCATGATGAAAGTCGGAAGAAGAGAAGTTCATGAAGGCCGGAGGGGAGGACTAGCTAAGGGAGGTTCAAGTCTCCGCGCTGTTGATGGACTTGCTTGGTGTTCGGGCTTCACAGCAGCGGTATGAAAGTGGGGGCGACAACACAGGTGAAGTTCGAGTCCTACCTTTCAGGGTGAAAACCCAAGGTCTGGCCTTAACGGGTTGTGCTTGGCAATAACCTTGTTGGAGGCATTGTTTTGAGAGCGGGACTATCTTCAGGGTGAAAACCTAAGATCGTTGATCGAGCGACGATGGTGTTAGAGCACTGTTCCCTTCTTGGAGGCGTCTTTTTTGGAGAGTCTGTATTTCAGGTGTTGTCTTGGCGGTGGATGTATTACTGTTGTTAGGCCCGAGATACTGTAGCGGGATTTTTGTTTCTTAGTTTTTTTTTCTTTTTTTTTGGTGCGTTGTTGCAGAGACTGGGTGTAATTGGTATCCTTTTGATATTAATGTATTCCCTATATCGAAAAAATCTTCTGAAAAAAATTCTACCACAGATACCGGAAGAAGTCAACCCATGTATGGTGGTGGAGGTGAAGGTGGAGGTGCTAAGAGAACGGGAGCTGATTTCAATAAAAATTATAAATAAGCGCTTGTATCGATATTTTTATAATTGAAGATTACGTGTAAATGGTCTGTGAGCCAGCCGCAAGGCCAAGGAGCATCATAAACAAAAAAACCATTGTATTGTATATCTTCTGAAAAAAATTCTACCACAAATACCGCGAGAAGTCAACCTATGTAAATTGTACTGTATGTCTTGTGTAGATCAGACTTGAATATCCTCTCTTGGTCTGAACGTCGGAAGTCAACCACGACGGGGAAGTCCACGGCGAGCCCCAGCTTCCTGTTGGCGCGATCGGCCGACTCCTCCTCCAGCGCTGGCACGTTCAGGTCGAACGCCAGCTCGGCCGCCGCCGTTGTCTTCTTCTGGCTGACGTCTTTGGACCCGAGGCCGAGGCCGAGGTTGAGGCCAAGCCCGAGCCCATCCCCTGTCGCCGCGACGGCGCGGTGGCGGCGCATGTGGCCGCCGAGCGCCTGGCCGACGGCGAACTGGAGACCGCAGATGGAGCAGCCGTGCACCTTGGGCTTGGGCGGCTCGGCTCCGTCCGCGAGGCGCGGCTTCTTGTGGCTGGCCCGGTGCCCGCCTAGGGCTTGGAAGGAAGGAAACTGACGGTTGCAGGTCTTGCACTCGAACACTCTCTCCGGGGACGACGGTCCGGCGGAGACGCTGTGGTACCCTTGGTGGTGGTGGCCGGAGAAGAGCAGCAGGATGCGCGCCATGTCGCTGCTGTCCAGGTCCAGCAGGCTGACGGAGGTCATTGCCTCGGCTTGCTGCCTAGACCTCTTGCCGTGAGCCATTAGTTCAAGAGCAGCGTACGAGATCAGACTACCGAGCAAGCAAGAAGCGGCTCGATCGAAGAAAGGAGATGGAAGAAATATCGAGGGCGATGATCAGGCAAGCGTCAGAATGGGGGAAATGGCGAGGAGATCCGGCGTCTATTTATAGGGTGAGAAGTCCACTGCTGGATTGCATTTGCTAAGTAAATAAATAATGATGGGGCGGTGTTAGATTGCACATATTGTATTTACAGTAGGACTGTATTGTAATTGTAACCTAACCCTAGGCCTTTGGCCTCTTATATAAATACCGGAACCCCACGTCATTATACGTGTGAGGCTTCCCCAAAACCCTTCTACATGGTATCAGACTAATCTCGGTCCTACCCTAGCCGCCGCCCGCCTCCCAACCCTAGCCGCCGCCGCCTCTTCGGCCGCCGCCGCCTAGGTCGGGCCGCCTAGCCCCCCCCACCTTCGCTGCCATGGAGCTCACCGCCCTCACCGACGGGACCTCCTCCACACCTGCGGCTGCTACGGCCGCCGCGATCGTCCCCGCCGGCGCTCCGCGTCACGCCGGCCCCGTGCTGCTCTCCTTCGCCGCCGGGAACTACTCCAAGTGGTGCATCTACATGCGCGCTTCCCTGGGCCGCTCCGGCTACCTCGGCCATGTCGACGGCACCGTCGCCGCCGCCCCCACAGACGCTGCGTGGGCCACCGCCGACTACACCGTCCTCAACCACCTCCATGCCGCCATCGACGAAGACGTCGCGGACATGATCCTTGCGGGGAATCAGACAGCGCGTCAGCTGTGGCTCGCGGCACGCGACCTCTTCACCGCGAACAAGGCGAACAAAGCCATCTACCTTGACAATGACTTTCGCCAGCTTGTGCAGGGATCTCTCTCCATCCACGAGTACTGTCGCCGCCAGAAGCACCTCGCCGATGCGCTCTTCGACAACGACTCTCCTATGAGCGACCGCGCCCTCGTCCTCAACACCCTGCGCGGCCTCGGCCCTCGCTTCGCCTCCGCCGCCACGGTCATATCCATGACCGACCCGCTGCCCACCTTCCTCCGCACCAGGGCCATGCTCCTGATGGAGGAGATGCAGCAGGCCAACGCGGCGGCCACCTCCGCCAACACCGCCCTCGTCGCCCAGGCCCGCGGCCCCGCCTCTTCATGCACCGGCCCCGGCTGCCGCGGTGACGGTCCCGCCCCTGGTGCGGGCGCCGGGAAAGGCAAGCAGCCGGCCAAGCAGAAGGGCCGCACTGGCGGCCGCCAGGGTGGAGGCGCCACCCAGGGCACCCAGCCCGCCCGCGCGCCGGCCCCGACCGGCCCGTGGGTCTGCTTCTCCCCGGGTGCTGGCCAGTGGCGCGCCCCCTCCTCTGGACAGGGCATCCTGGGCCCTCGGCCCCAGGCCTACACCGCCACCGCGCCGTCTACCTCAGCGACCACATGGGACAGCTCGGCTCTCATCGCCGCCCTCAACAACCTCGCGCTTCAGCAAGGTGGTTGGGTCATGGACTCAGGCGCGTCCTCACACATGACCAACGACGATGGTAACCTCACTCGTTCCTCCCACCTTCGCACTCCTCACTTCGTCACCGTCGGCGATGGCACCACCATCCCCATTACCTCTTCTGGTTTCATCTCTTTTCGCACACCTTCTGGTCACGTCTTCCGACTCAACCATGTACTCCTAGTACCGCACATTATTCGCAATTTGCTTTCGGTTCGCAAGTTTACCCGCGATAATATGTGTTCCATTGAGTTTGACGCCTTTGGTTTCTCTGTGAAGGACCTGAAGACCCGTCGCGTGATTCTTCGTTGCAATAGTGACGGAGATCTCTACACCTTTCCCGGGAGGAGCAGTTTTCGCCGTTCCTCCTCCACCGCTTTGGTCGTCACCGCCACCGCCGAGCTATGGCACCAGCGTCTTGGCCATCCTGGGCATGATGCCATGTCGGCTCTTCAGCGTCTAGATTTTATCAAGTGTAATAAATTTAGTCGTACTCGGGTGTGTCATGCATGTCAACTTGGCAAGCACGTCCGTTTACCGTTTCGTCAGTCTACTACCGCGTCTAGTGCCATTTTCGATTTGATACATTGTGATTTGTGGACATCTCCAATTATAAGCACCTCTGGTTTTCGATATTACCTTGTCATTGTCGACGACTATTCTCACTTTTATTGGTCTTTTCCACTTCGCAACAAGTCTTGCACTGCCCGCACTCTCGAAACCTTTTTCGCTTATGCGCGCACGCAGTTTGGTGTTACTATTCGCTCTCTCCAGACAGATAACGGTACCGAGTTCCTCAACAAGACTGTTGACACTCTCCTCACCACCCACGGCACCGCCTTGCGGCTGTCATGCCCATACACCTCCCAGCAGAACGGTAAAGCCGAGCGTGCCATTCGTACCATTAATGATACTATGCGCACCCTTATGTTCCAGGCTCACATCCCAGCCCCTTTCTGGGCCGAGGCTCTGGCTACTGCCACATACTTGCTTAATCGCCGTCCTAGTACAGCCATAAAATCCCAAGTTCCCTACACACGCCTCCATGGTCGTCCTCCCTCATACACTGATCTTCGCGTCTTCGGTTGTCTTTGTTATCCTAACATCGCTTCCACCGCCCCACACAAGCTCAGTGCACGTTCCATGGCATGTGTCTTTCTTGGGTATCCCTCCAACCATCGTGGTTACCGCTGCCTTAACCCTGTCACTGGGAGAATTATCGTCTCACGACATGTTGTCTTCGACGAGACGGTGTTTCCTTTTCAGCATGCAGCTTCGTCATCCGCGCCTGCGCCTACGGCGCCGCTCGGACTCGACGACCTCTTCGGCACGCTGACCGCGCCACCACCGCGCGCCCCTGCGCCCGCCCCGAGTGCACCCGCCCCGACCGCGAGCGCCCCTGCCTCGCTGCTGCCTCGACGGGCCGCGCAGCCCGCTGCCCGGCCGGACAGACCGGGCCCTGTGCCGGTCATGCCGGCGCTCCTGCCGGTCCAACCGGACCCGCCGCCACACCGCGCCGAGCAGCCGGTCCCCCAACCGGCCAGGCCGGGCCCTGTGCCGGTCGCGCCGGCGCACCAGCCGGTCCAACCGGACCCTGCCCCGACTGCCGCTCATGCCCCGGCGGCCTCCTTGAGTGGGGTCTCCAACCCTCGCCGCACGCGCTCCGGCCGCCAAGTGCGTCCCGTGGACAGGCTCAACCTCTCCGCCGTGGACTCCGTCCCTGACGTCGTCCCCACCACCTTTCGCCAGGCAATGCAGGATCCTCAGTGGCGTGCTGCCATGTCTGATGAGTACCAGGCTCTCGTCAACAACGCCACTTGGTCACTCGTTCCTCGCCCTCCGCGGGCCAACGTCGTCACTGGCAAGTGGATCTTCCGTCAGAAGTTCCACTCGGATGGCACCCTTGCGCGCAACAAGGCCCGCTGGGTTGTTCGTGGGTACTCTCAGCGCCCCGGCATCGACTATGAGGAGACGTTCAGCCCTGTTGTCAAGCCTGCTACGATACGTCTTGTTCTTCACATTGCTGTCTCCAGCTCCTGGCCCATACGGCAGCTTGATGTGAAGAATGCGTTCCTACATGGCTCCCTGGATGAGGTGGTCTACTGTCAGCAGCCCCCTGGGTTTGTTGATGCCTCTCGCCCTGACCACGTCTGTCGCCTCCACAAGTCCCTGTACGGCTTGAAGCAGGCTCCTCGCGCCTGGTACCACCGGTTCGCCTCCTACATCGCCACTCTGGGATTTGTTGCCTCCGCCACGGACACGTCTCTGTTTGTCCTCCACTCTGCGGCAGACACGGCATACTTACTGCTCTATGTGGACGACATCATTGTCACCGCCTCGTCGACGAGTCTTCTTGAGGGGCTCCTTGCGCGTCTCCATAGCGAGTTCGCCATGACTGATCTCGGGGATCTCCACTACTTCCTGGGTATGAAGGTCAGCCGGTCCTCGGCTGGTCTCTTTCTGTCACAGCGACAGTATGCTCTGGACATCCTACAGCGGGCTGGCATGTCTGACTGCCACCCCTCACCTACACCGGTCGACACGTCCTCGAAGCTCTCTGCTTCCGACGGCGAGCTTCTTCCCGACGCCACCGACTACAGGAGCATCGTGGGCGGCCTTCAGTATCTCACACTGACGCGCCCCGATCTCTCCTATGTTGTTCAGCAGGCCTGCCTTCACATGCATGCTCCGCGCACGTCTCACTTGGCTCTCGTGAAACGTGTTCTGCGGTATGTTCGGGGTACCCTGGAGTTTGGCCTCCAGCTCCACGCCTCCTCGTCGACCGCCCTTGTGGCCTACTCCGACGCCGACTGGGCAGGCTGTCCGGACTCGCGTCGCTCCACCTCCGGTTACTGCGTCTACTTCGGTGATAGTCTCATCTCTTGGTCCTCCAAGCGACAGACCACCGTGTCCCGTTCCTCTGCAGAGGCTGAGTACCGCGCCGTCGCCCACGCCGTCGCCGAGTGCTGTTGGCTCCGCCAGCTGCTCCAGGAACTTCATCGCCCCCTGAGCTCTGCCACGGTTGTCTACTGTGACAACGTCTCCGCCATCTACATGTCCTCGAATCCGGTGCAACATAAACGTACCAAGCACATCGAGATAGACATCCACTTCGTCCGCGAGAAGGTGTCCTTGGGAGAGGTCCGTGTTCTGCATGTTCCGTCCTCCCACCAGTTCGCGGATGTCATGACGAAGGGATTACCGAGTCAGCTCTTCCTCGACTTTCGGTCCAGTCTCAACGTCCGAGAACCTCCCGCTGGGACTGCGGGGGGTGTTAGATTGCACATATTGTATTTACAGTAGGACTGTATTGTAATTGTAACCTAACCCTAGGCCTTTGGCCTCTTATATAAATACCGGAACCCCACGTCATTATACGTGTGAGGCTTCCCCCAAAACCCTTCTACAGGCGGGCAGATGTTGCTTTGTCAAAGAGCTCGCGAGGGGTTAGTTGTACCGCACGTCGCCGTGGCCGTGACGACATGCATGGAGGCAAGAGCAAATAGGGGAAGGATCGACCGTTCACATGCGCTAGCACGCGTACGAACGAATCTAGCTGACCGGTGATGGCTTCTTAATTTGTTCGGGTTCCAGCGTGAGCTCCCCGCTTTTCTATCGGATAGAAACGTTGTGAAGCAACTGGGATGGTACTAGCTTCGTTAAACCAGCTGAGAAGAGTGAGGACTCTGAATTCCTATGCAAACTGGTCACTGATGATGAGCTCACGCTGGCAGAGCTTTCGGTGAGACTTGAGAGAGACGTCTGCTTTCGATCCCGAGATCCTTCTCATCGTCCTTTTCTTGCGTACGTGCGTGCGTGCACAATGATCCTTCTTCATGGTTGCAAGGTTTGACTCACAGTGAGTAGTGGTTTGTGTTGTGGCCCTTCGAAAATACTCTCTCTATGTGTCCCAAAGCAAGTGACTCTTGTTTTTTTTTTTCTACGGAGTATATATCTACACGGTAAAATGCGTCTAGACTAGTCACTTATTTTGCAATGGAGGTAGTATAACGAATACAGTATCTCCTTCGATCCATTGGTCTACACTAAATTTTCTCTGAGATAAAAACTAGAGGTGGCGCTAGTTTCTCTTAAAAGAAATCATTCAAATTAAGATCTAGCAATTTTCCCACTATAATAGTTTTCTTCTACAACGTGGTGTGCACAACTGGCGCTTGGTCAACACGAACTCACCTCGTATACCGGCCGGGACAAAGAGGCACGGTTTGAGAATTGAGACTTCTTGCATAGAGGAAAACGGAAGTTGTTTACGACGTACGTTCATCCGAATCGGCCTAACAGAAACAAGAGACTGCGATACATCCACAAATGACTTGGTTCGTTTCCAATAATTTGAGATAAAAAAATTCAGAAGCTAGAAACTAGCTAGTTGCATTTCTCGCCCTGCATTATATCATTTGTTAAAGCAAGTGAGAGAGGCCTCGACGATACGAAGTCAAAGCATATCAAAAAGAATATGCTTAGGCTTGAAACGAATTCAGGTATGCTTTGCGCGTCATATAATTTATACATGTTGAAAGTAAAATCATTTGCTTAGTTTTTGTGCGAAGCCTACGGGAAGCGTATCCACTACTATCCAGTGCTAAAAACTTCCGCACATTGTATGGTCTTGAAAAGGACATTTGTAGACAGCCTTTAACTTCCTATGTACGTTCAAACCCCACCATACCAGACTCGCCCTAATACCCCGATTTCGGGGGAAGATAAAATTTGGCTTAAGAGCATCACTAGTAGTACCCCTAAACCCTCAAATCTGTAAAAATAACCGCTTTTTTACAGTTTTCGGCGAGAAAAAGGCGTAGACTAGAACCCCTAAAAAAATTAGAGGTCCAACCCCTACTCTCCCTTCCAACCTGTAGAAGTGGAGGTTGGAGAGGCAAAACTGGCCCAACCCCTACTCCTCTCCGTTTCGACCGGTTGCAAACGCGGGAGGATTTTTCCCCACGCGCCACCGCCCGCCAACCTCCAGCCGCCGCCCGCCCGCTCGTCCGTCGCCCGACTGCGCGCCCGCCTCCGCCTCGGCCGCGCGCCCGTCCGCTCGCCCTCCACCGGCCATGGCGATGCCGCCCCCCGCTCTGCATCCGTCGGCCGCCCCCCGTCGGATCACGTCGCCCCGCCTCCGTCCGCTACCCCGCCGGACCCTGTCGCCCCGCCTCCGTCCGCGCCACGCCCGACCTCCGCCGTCCCGCAGCCGCCGCCCGCCCGAGCGAGGCGCAAGTCGCCTCGACGGTGGCCGCGACGCACGTCGGAGCAAAGCGGCGGCGTGCTGGCCAGCACGTCGTCCAGCCGCCCCGCCCCGTCGCCCCGGCCCCCGTCGCCCCGGTGAAGCCGCCGAGGAAGGCGCCGCCCAAACGCCCGTCGCTTGGGCCCAAGGGTGCGGCCGCCAAGCTGGCCGTGAAGAAGACAACCCCCCGGAAGAAGCCCACCGCTCCCACGCCCGCGATCGCCGACACGCCGCCCGTCGTGCACGAGGTGCTTGATAATAATCCCGCAACATCATTCATGGGGCTTCTCCAAGACGCGGAGGTGGACATCGGGGCTGCTCCTCTCGAGTCTTTTGGGTTTGGTGGTGAGGAGGAGGAAGAGGGTGATGATGAGGAGGTGACCGAGATAGAGGAGGAGACGTTCACCGCCGTTGGCCGCTCCACCCCGCGCTCGACAAACTATACCGAGGCCGAAGATATTCTCTTGGTTCGTGCTTGGGCAAATGTGGGGATGGATGCAAGCACGGGTACCGATCAAACCGGTAAACGATATTGGCAACGGATAGAAGACACCTATTGCAAGATCAAGCCGAAGACCGGTGGGTACATCTCTCGTTCATACCGGTCGCTTCAAGGCCGATGGGAGTTGATGAAGCCGTGTTGTGCTCGTTGGAGTGCGGCAATGGACCAAGTGATGAATGCACCGCCTAGTGGATGCGTGGAGAGTGACTATGTGAGTACATATGTGCTCATTTTTTATTTTCTATGCATTGTTGGGTTCTTATGTTTGTTTACTATGTTGTTGGTGGGTTTGTAGGAGACAATTGCCGGTTTGAGGTACAAGGAGATGCCCGCTTCCAGGGGCAAATCATTCCCATTTAAGCATGCTTGGGCAATTCTTCAAAATTTTGACAAGTGGAAGTTGAGGGATCAAGAGACCGCACCCAAGAAGGCGGCAATGCTTAGGATGGATGATAGTGATGAGGAGGAAAGGAACTTGTGCAAGCCCGAGGGAACCAAGAAGGCAAAGCTAAGGATCAAGATGGAAGGAGAGGCGTCAAGCTTAAGAGAGAAGATGGAGCAAATGATGAAGTCTAGGGAGACATTGACAATGAAGACATTGGAGACAAAGCTTCTTATCACCGAGAAGAAGAAAGAGGTGAAGCTTGCACAAGTTGAAGCACGGCGTGAACAAGCGAAGCGCAAGGCCGATATGGAGGAGAGGATGCTCAAGCTCAAGGAAGCAAAGGCATGGAAAGAGATCATGGCCGAGGAGAAGGAGCACATGATGATGTGCAAAAAGGACATGGATGAAGACCAATTGGCGTGGTGGAAGGAGACCAAGGAGGACATCGCCGAGAGGAAGAGGCTACTTCGTGGTGCGTCCTCTACTCTTCGAGGTGACACTCCGATGAGTTGTGGTGGCGATGGCGGTGTGGAGGACTCCACCACCGGCGCCTATGGAGGTGCTTGAGGCGATGGCGGTGTGGAGGAGATGGCGCCGAGGTGCAACTTGTTGGTGACGGTGCTGATGAGAGGTGGAAGATGGTGATTTTGTGATGTAAACTATTAAACCATGCATCAATGATTTTCATTTCCTAGTTGTTTCAATGTTGTTTGTGTTTTTCTAGTGATAATTGTGATATGTCATTGATACGCGTAGATGCACACGTCCGTTGGGAACCCCAAGTGGAAGGTATGATGCGTATAGAAGCAAGTTTCCCTCAGTATGAAACCAAGGTTTAATCGAACCAGTAGGAGCCAAGAAGCACGTTGAAGGTTGATGGTCGCGAAATGTGATGCGGCGCAACACCAGGATTCCGGCGCCAACTAGAACGCACAACACAACCAAAGTACTTTGCCCCAACGAAGCAGTGAGGTTGTCAATCTCACCGGCTTGCTGTAACAAAGGATTAAACGTATCGAGTGGAAGATGTTTGCAAAGAAAACAGTAAAACAAGTAGATTGTATGCTATGTAAAGAATAGGACCGGGGTCCAGTTCACTAGAGGTGTCTCTCCCATAAGATAAAAGCATGTTGGGTGAACAAATTACAGTCGGGCAATTGACAAATAGAGAAAGGCATAATAATGCATATACATGACATGATAAATATAGTGAGATTTAATTGGGCATTACGACAAAGTACATAGACCGCCATCCAATGCATCTATGCCTAAAAAGTCCACCTTCAGGTTATCGTCCGAACCCCCTCCATATTAAGTTGCAAAGCAACGGACAATTGCATTAAGTATTGTGCGTAATGTAATCAACAACTACATCCTTAGACATAGCATCAATGTTTTATGCCAACAGCACATCACAACCTTAGAACTTTCTGTCACTGTCCCAGGTATCAATGAAGGCATGAACCCACTATCGAGCATAATTACTCCCTCTTGGAGTTAAGAGTAAAAACTTGGCCAGAGCCTCTACTAATAACGGAGAGCATGCAAGATCATAAACAACACATGAACAATAGATTGATAATCACCATAATCATAGTACTCTCTATCCATCGGATCCGACAAACACAACATATAGAATTACATATAGATGATCTTGATCATGTTAGGCAGCTCACAAGATCTAACAATGAAGCACAACAAGGAGAAGACGACCATCTAGCTACTGCTATGGACCCATGGTCCAGGGGTGAACTACTCACTCATCACTCCGGAGGCGATCATGGCGATGAAGAGTCCTCCGGGAGATGAATCCCCTCTCGGCAGGGTGCCGGAGGCGATCTCCGAATCCCCGAGATGGGATTCGCGGCGGCGGCGTCTCTGGATTTTTCCGTATCGTGGCTCTCGGTACTGGGGTTGCGACGGGAGCTTTAAGTAGGCGGAAGGTCAACGCGGGGGCCACGGGGCCGGGGGATAGGTCGGCGCGGCCAGGGCCTGGCGCGCCGGCCACCCCTGGCTGCCTCGTGGCCCCACTTCGTTAGGTCTTCGGTCTTGGAAGCTTCGTGCAAAAATAGGACCCTGGCGAAAGTTTCGTCAATTCCAGAAAATTTCTTTACTAGGATTTCTGAAACCAAAAACAAAGAAAGCAACTGGCTCTTCGGCATCTTGTTAATAGGTTAGTTCAGAAAATGCATAAATATGACATATAATGTGCATAAAACATGTAGGTATCATCAATAAAGTAGCATGGAACATAAGAAATTATCGATACGTTGGAGACGTATCAGCATCCCCAAGCTTAGTTCTGCTCGTCCGAGCAGGTAAAACGATAACAAAGATAATTTCTGAAGTGACATGCCATCATAATCTTGATCATACTATTTGTAAACATATGTAATGAATGCAGCGATCAAAGCAAAGGTAATGACATGAGTAAACAACTGAATCATATAGCAAAGACTTTTCATGAATAGTACTTCAAGACAAGCATCAATAAGTCTTGCATAAGAGTTAACTCGTAAAGCAATAAATCAAAGTAAAGGTGTTGAAGCAACACATAGGAAGATTAAGTTTCAGCGGTTGCTTTCAACTTGTAACATGTATATCTCATGGATATTGTCAACATAAAGTAATATAACAAGTGCAATATGCAAGTATGTAGGAATCAATGCACAGTTCACACAAGTGTTTGCTTCTTAAGGTGGAAGGAGATAGGTAAACTGACTCAACAATAAAAGTAAAAGAATGGTCCTTCGCAGAGGAAAGCATCGATTGCTGTATTTGTGCTAGAGCTTTTATTTTGAAAACATGAAACAATTTTGTCAACGGTAGTAATAAAGCATATGAGTTATGTAAATTATATCTTACAAGTTGCAAGCCTCACGCATAGTATACTAATAGTGCCCGCACCTCGTCCTACTTAACTTGGACTACCGGATCTTTGCATGCCATGTTTCAACCAAGTGTCACAAAGGGGTACCTCCCGCCTGTACAAAGGTCCAAGGAGAATGCTCGCATTTCGGATTTCTCGCTTTTGATTATTCTCAACTTAGACATCCATACCGGGACAACATGGACAACAGATAATGGACTCCTCTTTAATGCATAAGCATGTAGCAAAGTTATTATTCTCATATGAGATTGAGGATATATGTCCAAAACTGAAACTTCCACCATGATTCATGGCTTTAGTTAGCGGCCCAATGTTCTTCTCTAACAATTTTGCATGCTCCAACCACTAAAATGATAGACCTTCAGACAAGACGGACATGCATAGCAACTCACATGATATTCAACAATAGTTGATGGCGTTCCCCAGAAACATGGTTATCGCTCAACAAGCAACTTAATAAAATATAAAGTGCATAAGTACATATTCAATACTACGATAGTTTTTAAGGCTATTTTGTCCCATGAGCTATATATTGCAAAGGTGAATGATGGAATTTTAAAGGTAGCACTCAAGCAATTTACTTTGGAATGGCGGGTAAATACCATGTAGTAGGTAGGTATGGTGGACACAAATGGCATAGTGGTTGGCTCAAGGATTTTGGATGCATGAGAAGTATTCCCTCTCGATACAAGGTTTAGGCTAGCAAGGTTATTTGAAGCAAACTCAAGGATGAACAAGTGCAGCAAGACTCACATAAAAGACATATTGTAAACATTATAAGACTCTACACTGTCTTCCTTGTTGTTCAAAACTCAATACTAGATATTATCTAGACCTTAGAGAAACCAAATATGCAAATCAAATTTTAGCAAGCTCTATGTATTTCTTCATTAATGGGTGCAAAGCATATGATGCAAGAGCTTAAACATGAGCACAACAATTGCCAAGTATCACATTATCCAAGACATTTTTAGAATTACTACATGTAGCATTTTCCAATTCCAACCATATAACAAATTAACGAAGAAGAAACTTCGCCTTGAACATTATGAGTAAAGCCTAAGGACACATGTGTCCATATGCAACAGCGGAGCGTGTCTCTCTCCCACAAAGTGAATGCTAGGATCCATCTTATTCAAACAAAAACAAAAACAAAAGAAAAAAAAACGACGCTCCAAGTAAAGAACACAGATGTGACTGAATAAAAATATAGTTTCGGGGGAATGATGTTGTCGATGAAGAAGGGGATGCCTTGGGCATCCCCAAGCTTAGATGCTTGAGTCTTCTTAAAATATGCAGGGATGAACCACGGGGCATCCCCAAGCTTAGAGCTTTCACTCCTCTTGATCTTAATATATCATTCTTGACCCTGAAACTTCCTTCACACCAAACTTCAAGCAAACTCATTAGAGGGTTAGTGCATCATTAATAATTCACACATTCAGAGGTGACACAATCATTCTTTTCACTTCTGGACATTGCATAATGCTACTGGACATTAATGGATCAAAGAAATAAATCCAACATAGCAAAAGAGGCAATGCGAAATAAAAGGCAGAATCTGTCAAAAACAGAACAGTCCGTAAAGACGAATTTATAAATGGCACCAGACTTGCTCAAATGGAAAAACTCAAAACTAATGAAAGTTAAAACATATCTGAGGATCACGCTCGTAAATTGGCAGATTTTTTCGAATTTTCTACAGAGAATTATGCCCAGATTCGTGACAGACAGCAATGCTGTTTCTGCGCAGCGATCCCAAATATAACATCAACTTTGACATAGAAACTTTACTTGGCACAAAAACATGATAAGGAGAGGTTGCTACAGTAGTAAACAACTTCAAGACTCAACAAAACAAAAAATTGCTGTAGGTAAAAACATGGGTTGTCTCCCATAAGCGCTTTTTTTAACGCCTTTCAGCTAGGCGCAGAAAGTGCAAATCAAGTATTATCGAGAGATGGTGTGTCAACCTTACCTTGGGCTTCATCTTTACCTTTCTTAATGTTTTTCTTTCCTTTTGGTTTAGGAAATATATGATTTCCCCTGGTATAGAGGTGAATTTCAGAGTGCCTTCTCCCACATCAATGACTGCTCCCAATAATTTCAGCAAGGATCTTCCGAATATGATTTTTCCTGTTTCAATAATAAGATAATCAATGGATACTGTTCTTCCACGAATGGTTGTATGCACACCTGCAGCTATTCCCTTAGGAATTATGATAGAGTTATCAATAAGAGCTATTTCTTCTCCCCCTTTACCCCCCCAAAGTTTCAAAGATTTATAAATGTTTTCAGGCATAAGGCAAAATTCATACATAATATCACAATAGGCATGAAGAGTTCGATCACCGATGACAATTTTAACAGAAGGGTCCCATGATGAAGGTTTAGGATTCTCTAAGACTTGTTCAAGACGATTACGAACACAGTGATAATTATCATTTAAGCGAGATGTACTTATCTCGAGATTGTTCAATCTATTATGAATGCTAATAAGGGCTGAATCAAAGTTATTAGCTGAATCATGTGATGCAACCAATTTCTTTATGGCATTAAAAGCTTGATCCCCATTACAATGAAGGAAATCTCCTCCTACTAAAGTGTCCAAAGCATATCTATAGCGAACCATAAGACCAAAATAAAAATTACTAAGGAGCAAACTTAGAGTCATTTGAGGTTCAGTTTTACGATAAGAAGTAAAAATTCTAGACCAAGCATCCTTAAAACTCTCCTCATCCCCTTGCTTGAAAGTGAAAACTAAGTCTTCAGGTGAAGAAGTAACAGGTTCAGAGCTAGACATGGTAATAAAAGTAACTAAAAATTTTTTTTTGTATTTTAAATATAGAGTGCAGGACAATAAAGCAAACTAGATAGAGTAAATGCAAGTAACTAATTTTTTTGTGTTTTCGATATAGAGAGCAAGACAGTAATAAAGTAAAACTAGCAACTAATTTTTTGTGTTTTTGATTTAGTGCAGCAAACAAAGTAGTAAATAAAATAAAGCAAGACAAAAACAAAGTAAAGAGATTGAAAAGTGGAGACTCCCCTTGCAGCGTGTCTTGATCTCCCCGGCAACGGCGAGAAATTTAGCTGGCGTGTAGTTGACGTGGGAGTTAGAAATCTTTGTGGTGTAACTTTTCTTCAGGATCCCCGGCAACGGCGCCAGAAATTTAGCTTGATACGCGTAGATGCACACGTCCGTTGGGAACCCCAAGTGGAAGGTATGATGCGTATAGAAGCAAGTTTCCCTCAGTATGAAACCAAGGTTTAATCGAACCAGTAGGAGCCAAGAAGCACGTTGAAGGTTGATGGTCGCGAAATGTGATGCGGCGCAACACCAGGGATTCCGGCGCCAACTAGGAACCTGCACAACACAACCAAAGTACTTTGCCCCAACGAAACAGTGAGGTTGTCAATCTCACCGGCTTGCTGTAACAAAGGATTAAACGTATCGAGTGGAAGATGTTTGCAAAGAAAACAGTAAAACAAGTAGATTGTATGCTATGTAAAGAATAGGACCGGGGTCCACAGTTCACTAGAGGTGTCTCTCCCATAAGATAAAAGCATGTTGGGTGAACAAATTACAGTCGGGCAATTGACAAATAGAGAAAGGCATAATAATGCATATACATGACATGATAAATATAGTGAGATTTAATTGGGCATTACGACAAAGTACATAGACCGCCATCCAACTGCATCTATGCCTAAAAAGTCCACCTTCAGGTTATCGTCCGAACCCCTCCATTAAGTTGCAAAGCAACAGACAATTGCATTAAGTATTGTGCGTAATGTAATCAACAACTACATCCTTAGACATAGCATCAATGTTTTATCCCTAGTGGCAACATCCCACCTTAGAACTTTCTGTCACTGTCCCAGGTATCAATGAAGGCATGAACCCACTATCGAGCATAATTACTCCCTCTTGGAGTTAAGAGTAAAAACTTGGCCAGAGCCTCTACTAATAACGGAGAGCATGCAAGATCATAAACAACACATGAACAATAGATTGATAATCACCATAATCATAGTACTCTCTATCCATCGGATCCCGACAAACACAACATATAGAATTACATATAGATGATCTTGATCATGTTAGGCAGCTCACAAGATCTAACAATGAAGCACAACAAGGAGAAGACGACCATCTAGCTACTGCTATGGACCCATGGTCCAGGGGTGAACTACTCACTCATCACTCCGGACGATCATGGCGATGAAGAGTCCTCCGGAGATGAATCCCCTCTCTGGCAGGGTGCCGGAGGCGATCTCGGAATCCCCCGAGATGGGATTAGCGGCGGCGGCGTCTCTGGAAGGTTTTCCGTATCGTGGCTCTCGTCTGGGGGTTTCGCGACGGAGGCTTTAAGTAGGCGGAAGGTCAACGCGAGGGGCCACACGAGGGGCCCGGGGGATAGGTCGGCGCGGCCAGGGCCGCGCCGGCCACCCCCTGGCTGCCTCGTGGCCCCACTTCGTTAGGTCTTCGGTCTTCGGAAGCTTCGTGCAAAAATAGGACCCCGGGCGAAAGTTTCGTCCAATTCCGAGAATATTTCTTTACTAGGATTTCTGAAACCAAAAACAGCAAAAACACAACTGGCTCTTCGGCATCTTGTTAATAGGTTAGTTCCAGAAATGCATAAATATGACATATAATGTGCATAAAACATGTAGGTATCATCAATAAAGTAGCATGGAACATAAGAAATTATCGATACGTTGGAGACGTATCAGCATCCCCAAGCTTAGTTCTGCTCGTCCGGAGCAGGTAAAACGATAACAAAGATAATTTATGAAGTGACATGCCATCATAATCTTGATCATACTATTTGTAAACATATGTAATGAATGCAGCGATCAAAGCAAAGGTAATGACATGAGTAAACAATGAATCATATAGCAAAGACTTTTCATGAATAGTACTTCAAGACAAGCATCAATAAGTCTTGCATAAGAGTTAACTCATAAAGCAATAAATCAAAGTAAAGGTGTTGAAGCAACACATAGGAAGATTAAGTTTCAGCGGTTGCTTTCAACTTGTAACATGTATATCTCATGGATATTGTCAACATAAAGTAATATAACAAGTGCAATATGCAAGTATGTAGGAATCAATGCACAGTTCACAAGTGTTTGCTTCTTAAGGTGGAAGGAGATAGGTAAACTGACTCAACAATAAAAGTAAAAGAATGGTCCTTCGCAGAGGAAAGCATCGATTGCTATTTTGTGCTAGAGCTTTTATTTTGAAAACATGAAACAATTTTGTCAACGGTAGTAATAAAGCATATGAGTTATGTAAATTATATCTTACAAGTTGCAAGCCTCACGCATAGTATACTAATAGTGCCCGCACCTCGTCCTACTTAACTTGGACTACCGGATCTTTGCATGCCATGTTTCAACCAAGTGTCACAAAGGGGTACCTCCATGCCGCTGTACAAAGGTCCAAGGAGAATGCTCGCATTTGGATTTCTCGCTTTTGATTATTCTCAACTTAGACATCCATACCGGGACAACATGGACAACAGATAATGGACTCCTCTTTAATGCATAAGCATGTAGCAAAGTTATTATTCTCATATGAGATTGAGGATATATGTCCAAAACTGAAACTTCCACCATGATTCATGGCTTTAGTTAGCGGCCCAATGTTCTTCTCTAACAATTTTGCATGCTCCAACCACTAAAATGATAGACCTTCAGACAAGACGGACATGCATAGCAACTCACATGATATTCAACAATAGTTGATGGCGTTCCCCAGAAGCATGGTTATCGCACAACAAGCAACTTAATAAAATATAAAGTGCATAAGTACATATTCAATACTACGATAGTTTTTAAGGCTATTTTGTCCCATGAGCTATATATTGCAAAGGTGAATGATGGAATTTTAAAGGTAGCACTCAAGCAATTTACTTTGGAATGGCGGGTAAATACCATGTAGTAGGTAGGTATGGTGGACACAAATGGCATAGTGGTTGGCTCAAGGATTTTGGATGCATGAGAAGTATTCCCTCTCGATACAAGGTTTAGGCTAGCAAGGTTATTTGAAGCAAACTCAAGCAAGCAGCAAGACTCACATAAAAGACATATTGTAAACATTATAAGACTCTACACTGTCTTCCTTGTTGTTCAAAACTCAATACTAGATATTATCTAGACCTTAGAGAAACCAAATATGCAAATCAAATTTTAGCAAGCTCTATGTATTTCTTCATTAATGGGTGCAAAGCATATGATGCAAGAGCTTAAACATGAGCACAACAATTGCCAAGTATCACATTATCCAAGACATTTTTAGAATTACTACATGTAGCATTTTCCAATTCCAACCATATAACAAATTAACGAAGAAGAAACTTCGCCTTGAACATTATGAGTAAAGCCTAAGGACACATGTGTCCATATGCAACAGCGGAGCGTGTCTCTCTCCCACAAAGTGAATGCTAGGATCCATCTTATTCAAACAAAAACAAAAACGAAAACAAACCGACGCTCCAAGTAAAGAACACCAGATGTGATTGAATAAAAATATAGTTTCAGGGGAGGAACCTGATGATGTTGTCGATGAAGAAGGGGATGCCTTGGGCATCCCCAAGCTTAGATGCTTGAGTCTTCTTAAAATATGCAGGGATGAACCACGGGGGCATCCCCAAGCTTAGAGCTTTCACTCCTCTTGATCTTAGTATATCATTCTCCTCTCTTGACCCTTGAAAACTTCCTTCACACCAAACTTCAAGCAAACTCATTAGAGGGTTAGTGCATCATTAATAATTCACACATTCAGAGGTGACACAATCATTCTTTTCACTTCTGGACATTGCATAATGCTACTGGACATTAATGGATCAAAGAAATAAATCCAACATAGCAAAAGAGGCAATGCGAAATAAAAGGCAGAATCTGTCAAAAACAGAACAGTCCGTAAAGACGAATTTATAAATGGCACCAGACTTGCTCAAATGGAAAAACTCAAAACTAATGAAAGTTGCGTACATATCTGAGGATCACGCTCGTAAATTGGCAGATTTTTTCGAATTTTCTACAGAGAATTATGCCCAGATTCGTGACAGACAGCAATGCTGTTTCTGCGCAGCGATCCCAAATATAACATCAACTTTGACATAGAAACTTTACTTGGCACAAAAACATGATAAGGAGAGGTTGCTACAGTAGTAAACAACTTCCAAGACTCAACAAAACAAAAAATTGCTGTAGGTAAAAAATGGGTTGTCTCCCATAAGCGCTTTTCTTTAACGCCTTTCAGCTAGGCGCAGAAAGTGCAAATCAAGTATTATCGAGAGATGGTGTGTCAACCTTACCTTGGGCTTCATCTTTACCTTTCTTAATGTTTTTCTTTCCTTTTGGTTTAGGAAATATATGATTCCCCCCTGGTATAGAGGTGAATTTCAGAGTGCCTTCTCCCACATCAATGACTGCTCCCAATAATTTCAGCAAGGATCTTCCGAATATGATTTTTCCTGTTTCAATAATAAGATAATCAATGGATACTGTTCTTCCACGAATGGTTGTATGCACACCTGCAGCTATTCCCTTAGGAATTATGATAGAGTTATCAATAAGAGCTATTTCTTCTCCCCCTTTATCGACTCCCCAAAGTTTCAAAGATTTATAAATGTTTTCAGGCATAAGGCAAAATTCATACATAATATCACAATAGGCATGAAGAGTTCGATCACCGATGACAATTTTAACAGAAGGGTCCCATGATGAAGGTTTAGGATTCTCTAAGACTTGTTCAAGACGATTACGAACACAGTGATAATTATCATTTAAGCGAGATGTACTTATCTCGAGATTGTTCAATCTATTATGAATGCTAATAAGGGCTGAATCAAAGTTATTAGCTGAATCATGTGATGCAACCAATTTCTTTATGGCATTAAAAGCTTGATCCCCATTACAATGAAGGAAATCTCCTCCTACTAAAGTGTCCAAAGCATATCTATAGCGAACCATAAGACCAAAATAAAAATTACTAAGGAGCAAACTTAGAGTCATTTGAGGTTCAGTTTTGCGATAAGAAGTAAAAATTCTAGACCAAGCATCCTTAAAACTCTCCTCATCCCCTTGCTTGAAAGTGAAAACTAAGTCTTCAGGTGAAGAAGTAACAGGTTCAGAGCTAGACATGGTAATAAAAGTAACTAAAAATTTTTTTTGTATTTTAAATATAGAGTGCAGGACAATAAAGCAAACTAGATAGAGTAAATGCAAGTAACTAATTTTTTTGTGTTTTCGATATAGAGAGCAAGACAGTAAATAAAGTAAAACTAGCAACTAATTTTTTTGTGTTTTGATTTAGTGCAGCAAACAAAGTAGTAAATAAAATAAAGCAAGACAAAAACAAAGTAAAGAGATTGAAAAGTGGAGACTCCCTTGCAGCGTGTCTTGATCTCCAAACAACGGCGCCAGAAATTTACTTGTGGCGTGTAGTTGACGTGGAGTTAGAAATCTTTGTGGTGTAACTTTTCTTCAGATCCCCGGCAACGGCGCCAGAAATTTAGCTTGATACGCGTAGATGCACACGTCCGTTGGGAACCCCAAGTGGAAGGTATGATGCGTATAGAAGCAAGTTTCCCTCGGTATGAAACCAAGGTTTAATCGAACCAGTAGGAGCCAAGAAGCACGTTGAAGGTTGATGGTCGCGAAATGTGATGCGGCGCAACACCAGGGATTCCGGCGCCAACTAGGAACCTGCACACCACAACCAAAGTACTTTGCCCCAACGAAACAGTGAGGTTGTCAATCTCACCGGCTTGCTGTAACAAAGGATTAAACGTATCGAGTGGAAGATGTTTGCAAAGAAAACAGTAAAACAAGTAGATTGTATGCTATGTAAAGAATAGGACCGGGGTCCACAGTTCACTAGAGGTGTCTCTCCCATAAGATAAAAGCATGTTGGGTGAACAAATTACAGTCGGGCAATTGACAAATAGAGAAAGGCATAATAATGCATATACATGACATGATAAATATAGTGAGATTTAATTGGGCATTACGACAAAGTACATAGACCGCCATCCAATGCATCTATGCCTAAAAAGTCCACCTTCAGGTTATCGTCCGAACCCCCTCCAATATTAAGTTGCAAAGCAACGAACAATTGCATTAAGTATTGTGCGTAATGTAATCAACAACTACATCCTTAGACATAGCATCAATGTTTTATCCCTAGTGGCAACAGACATCACAACCTTAGAACTTTCTGTCACTGTCCCAGGTATCAATGAAGGCATGAACCCACTATCGAGCATAATTACTCCCTCTTGGAGTTAAGAGTAAAAACTTGGCCGGAGCCTCTACTAATAACGGAGAGCATGCAAGATCATAAACAACACATGAACAATAGATTGATAATCACCATAATCATAGTACTCTCTATCCATCGGATCCCGACAAACACAACATATAGAATTACATATAGATGATCTTGATCATGTTAGGCAGCTCACAAGATCTAACAATGAAGCACAACAAGGAGAAGACGACCATCTAGCTACTGCTATGGACCCATGGTCCAGGGGTGAACTACTCACTCATCACTCCGGAGGCGATCATGGCGATGAAGAGTCCTCCGGGAGATGAATCCCCTCTCCGGCAGGGTGCGAGGCGATCTCCAGTAATCCCCGAGATGGGATTCGCGGCGGCGTCTCTGTAAGGTTTTCCGTATCGTGGCTCTCGGTCCGGGGGTTTCGCGACGGGAGCTTTAAGTAGGCGGAAGGTCAACGCGAGGGGCCACACGGGGCCCCGGGGGGATAGTCGGCGCGGCCGGGGGCAGGCCGCGCCGGCCACCTGGCTGCCTCGTGGCCCCACTTCGTTAGTCTTCGGTCTTCCGGAAGCTTCGTGCAAAAATAGGACCCTGGCGAAAGTTTCGTCCAATTCCGAGAATATTTCTTTACTAGGATTTCTGAAACCAAAAACAGCAGAAAACAGCAACTGGCTCTTCGGCATCTTGTTAATAGGTTAGTTCAGAAAATGCATAAATATGACATATAATGTGCATAAAACATGTAGGTATCATCAATAAAGTAGCATGGAACATAAGAAATTATCGATACGTTGGAGACGTATCAGTCATATGACAATTAGAAGGGTTGGGGTTGGGGCAAAGACTAGAACCCTCAAACCCAACCCTTATAACGGAATAACCCTTATAACGGAATATGGTTTGAGGTCAACCTCTAAAAATGCCAAAAAATGCATATCCTCAATCCTTAAACTGGTTTGAGGGTTTGAGAGTTTAGGGGTACTACTAGTGATGCTCTTACACTTTGAGAATTCCTTGCCAAATGAGATGACTTACTCAAGAGCACCGACATTTGATTGATAAAAGAAGCATCTATATTTCGTTATTCGTGGGAGCATAAGAACATAATACCGACATCTGAATTGAGAGGTCAATCATTGTGGCCACGGTCTTCTCAAAACACGAAGAGGTGCTGCTTTGGAAAGCATATGAAAGTAAAACAATTGCTGCTCCCACTACAGGAACCTTAAGCCCTCGACATAGGCAGGGAAGCCGTCGGACATCTTTAACTCGCTTAACTTCTTCGTTCCTTCCGAATGAGCTAGCTTCCGACATATGAGTTGTATTTTGTTGATAATAGTACACTATCAATCCTATTAACCCTTAGGCCATGATGTCACATGTCTTTATTATTTGAATTCCGAACAACTATTGGACTAAAGAACAAAAGCTAAGTAATAATAAATCTTGAAACAATAAAACAAATTTATTTTTTAATTATTTTTATCACAGTCTAAAAGATGAAAAGAAATCCTATTTACTTTTTGAGTTTGGGGAATCTAAAAATCGCTAAATGCCCTGAGGGCGTTGAATCGGATGTAAAATTTTCCGTAGATACATTTTTATATAAAAAAAGTTTTCATCGGAGGTTGTGTACAACCAGAAAATCTATTTTACCGAAATATGACACCATTTTGTATAATATATCAAAAACTATGTTTGTTAATTTTTCTTAAAACTACATGACATTACACATTTACACATGGCCATTGACGAGGGAGCTCCTCGGCAATGCCCACCATGAGGTGCTTAGGGTTGACAGAATCCTGCAGGTTAACCCGAGACATCGGATACCAAACAAACAGGGTGCGAGATTTACCTAGGTTTGGGGTCCTCGATGAGGTAAAACCTTACTCCTGCTTGTCTGATCTTGATTTATCGAGTAAAATAGGTTATAATGGTGCAGCCGATAGACTGTTTTTTGCGAACTCGCCACCGAGAGGCAAGGTTTGTAGTGTTTGTGTATGCTGGATTGTGTTAGTTGCGTAAATGTTGTCGTTCAGCAGGCCCTCTCCTGGCCTTTATTTAGGAGGCTAGGTCCCGAGAGTCCTATGCGAACTCGACTAGGTTACATCAAGATCCAACCTATCCTTCGACTAAAAGGACCCCCTTCGACTAAATGAGTGTTGTCGTTAATCTCATGTTGATTGCCTTCTCTAGGTTTGTTCCATGAAATAGAATATTATCAATGGGGTATTAGGGATGGAAACGCCCCCATCGACTAAATGAGGTATGGGTCCTCGAACATGGCCATCCTCATTTTTCCCTTGCAATGAGAATAGCAAGCGCATCCGCAACAATGTTGAAGAACAACAATGATAGGGATCTCCTTGTCTAAGGCCCTTCCTTGTTTGGAAGTAATGGCAAATTTCATTGTTCACACGAATTCCCTACTGAACCTCCCTAAACAAAATGTGTGAAAAGGTCGAACCACTCTTGGTGAAACCCTTTCATTCACAGCATTTGCTTCAAAAAGAAATGGCCATTTCACTTATCTTACCTCAAAATCTATCTAAAAGGACCCAGATAGTTTCATGCAAAACAACTACCCCTCCAGGATATGTCGACCTTGCATGAAAGCAGTTTGAGTGGGTCTAATGACTTTGTGTGATATCTCTGTGATGCGATTTATTTCTACTTTCGTTTAAAAATTACAGCTCACGGTAAGAACATATATAGACCTATATTGCTGAATATGTACTGCATCTTCCTATCTTTTTTGGTAATGGCACAATCACGCCAACATTGAGTTTATAAGGTGGCAAATTGCCTTGTTGCAACTGTGGAAACGTATCCATTAGGTCATTTTTTATAATGTGCTAAAACAATTTATAGAACTAAGTTGGAAATCAATCGAGCTAGGGTTCCTACTAAATTCCTTTATTATTTACATTTGAGATACGGCCTCGAAACACTCCTCCTCAGTGAAGTCAGTAGTGAGAATACTATTCTCAATGGTAGAAATTTGTGGAATATCCGACATGATGTCTTCGTTCAAAGCGAAATGATTCTGGTCTTTCTCATAATACTTTTGTGATGTATATACTTTCAGATTTCCTTTACTATAGTCCCTTCATCTCGCTCTAATTGGAAAAAAGTTTTTTTTCCTATGATTCCTATTTGTAACAAGGTGAAAATATTCCGTCTTATTCCCATCCTCAGGCACATGTTTAACTTATGATTACTACTTGTTGATTTTCAACACTTCCGGTTATAGAAAGTATCCATCTACACGAGATTTCTGTTGCGACTTTGTGCTCCCATGTGTTTAGTCTTCGTACCTGGCACAGTGGCACTCACATATCCGGCTGACTTATGGAGTCCAGTGGAACTATTGTAAGAGCATCCCCACTCGTTTGGGCTCCCCACGCCCAAATCCGGCGATATTTTCGTCCGGATTGGAGGAAGATTTAGCGTGGGGAGGCCCATTTTCCCAGCCGCGAGCCCAGGATGGATGCAACGTAATACGACGAATTCAGACAAAATAGGCGAATTCGTTCAAACATAAGCAAAATTTAATGATATTTAACATATAGAGGCGAGTTCGTACATAAATAGGCCGAATTCGTACATATATTTGAATTCGGCGATTGGCAAACTAAACTTAAACTAAATAGCGGCCTACTACATGCCGAAATGGCGGTAGAAGGACGTGTAGTCGCCGCCGTCGTCGTCGTCGTCGTCGCTCGAGTCGGCGTTGTCCTGGGGCGGCGGAGCCTCGTACCAACGGCTCGTGCCCTGGCCAGCGTCGCCGGTGCGTGGCGGCGACGGAAGGTACATGTCGTCGTCGCTGCTCTCCTCGAGCTTCACCACCTCCCTGGGCGCGGCGTTCCTAGCGGCGGATGGTGTGGCGGCGTGAGCGGCGAGTTGACGCGCGGCGGCCAGATCCAGTAGCCGCCGCTGCTGCTCAGCCTCCTGGCGCTCCCAGTCGCGCCTGGACCAGTCCAGTGCGGCGTCGTCCGCGCGCTTCTCCTCCATGTCCTTCAGCGATCTTGCGATCGCCTCCGCCACCGCGGCCTCCTCCGCGCGCCTCGCCTCCTCCTCGGCGAGCTGGTTTGCGGCGAGCTTGTTTGCGCCGGCCTCTTTCTTCGTCTTCTTCGCCCGCTCTGCGGAGCGGAAGGCTCGCGGATGACGAGGGCGCCGCTGCTCGGCGGCGGTGGCGACGCCGGCTCCTTCTTGACGGTCGCCCACTCCTTCTTGACGGTGGCCGGCGTCGACCCGCCGGACCTGGACGCCGATCTCGAGCCCGACGACGAAGAGGACGGCGCCATCCTCCTCGGTATCCAGGAACTACCGTGCCGGCGCGACACGGTAGCCGCCACCGGCGGCGGCATCCCCAGGACAGGGGAGTTCCCGTCCTCGATGTGCGCGAGCACATTCTCGAGGGTGCGGTTGGGCGCGCTCCACCATCGGCGGCGGCCGGCGGCGTTGTTCCTTGCCGGAGGAGGAGGGGGCCGTCGTAAGAGGCGAGTTCGCGTTCGTACCTTCGCCGGAAGAACGCGATCCACGCTTCGTGGTTGTCGGGGAAGAAGCGCGGATCCGCGCGCTGCTCGTCACTGAGAGTGACGAGCACCTCCTCGATCGCCGTTTCGAGTGCGCCGCCACCCGTTGGCGGCGGCGGGATCGGCACGCCGCCTGCGCTCAGCCTCCAGCCTCCCGGCGCGCGGAAGTCCGGCGGCGCAGGGTAGCCCGCCGCGTGCAGGAGTCGCCCCTCCCATTGGTGGAGAGAGCGGCGGCCGAGGCCGTTGTTGGCCGCACCGTCGTTCGCCATTGATGGTTCCTTCGAGTTCGGGGATGATTTGGGGAAGAC
Organism: Lolium multiflorum; assembly: GCA_030979885.1. Lineage (NCBI taxonomy): Eukaryota > Viridiplantae > Streptophyta > Magnoliopsida > Poales > Poaceae > Lolium > Lolium multiflorum. The sequence goes on from CM061750.1 coordinate 333,834,991, forward strand.
GAGCGAGGAGGTGAATGCGGGGCAGCCGGGGTAGTTCGGCGATAAATAGCGGTAGGCGCGCATGAAACCGAGGCGACGACATTAACTCGCCGCGTGGAAGCTACGCGTCCGGCGAATGCTGACCGGCGGCAGGCTTTTACAGCGCGCGGAAGACGATGCGATGAGGACGACGATCGGTGTCTCTCGCCGACAAGTTGGGGCCACCAGACGCTCGAACGTTTCGCGCGCTTTTGTTTCGTCCGAGTCCCCGAGCGCTCCCCGGGGGCGGGGTGGCGTGGGCTCGCCGGATGGATGAAGGGCCAAATCGGACGCGAGAGCGAGGGCACGACTGGGCCGATTTTCGCCATCCGGATGTAAAAAACGCTCGCCGGGGGCCTGTTCGGGGGACGAGTGGAGATGCTCTAATGTGGCTTTGCGGGGTGTGAGAAAACGGAGAAGAGAAAGAAAGTCTGCTGAAGTGCGCATGCAGTGACGTTCTTTTCCAACAAATTCTTGGTGCCAAGGCCAAGTTGCTGCTGGCAGTTGGGATCGATCAGGGTCAGGGGTAGCTCCGCTCATAGGTCGTCCTATTTCTAGTTATGGGCTTATATCAACTTCACCATTATTAATAAAAGGCCGTGTGCATTATCATGATGCAAAAGCTAAGACTTTAATTCCCATTTCAAAAAAAAAATCAACTTCACCAAAATTGCTGGGCCCAATTTGTTCGCAACACTTCTTATTGCTCACCACTTTTACGATGAAAAATGTTCTAAAGTTGGGCAAGAGTACTGCCACGTCCCTAGACTTCCAATGTGTGCGTACACTTGCATTAAAACAAGAGTACTCTACTTCTAACGCTTTGTCATCAGATACACTGAACCCAGCATCGAGTCAGGAGCGTTGCGGCTGTCATGCTACCATACACGCTACTCTCTCTCTCTCTCTCTGTCTCTCTCTACACAACTCAATCGAGACTTTCTCCGGTCGGTGGATTATTCAGTTATTATTCAAAGCAGGTTGGGTCATAGGATCACCTAGTGCACTTCTCAGCCGGATAAGATGAGATTGAGACGCCTCTCTCTAAGAGCATCCCCACTCGTTGGCGCTCCCCACGCCCAAATCCGGCGAATTTTTCGTCCGGATTGGAGGAAGATTTGGCGTGGGGAGTAGTAGTTTCCCAGCCGCGTGCCCAGGCGAAGTCGACGAGGCGAATTTGAAAAACGGAAACTTGACAAACTACGGCTAAAAACGGGTGAATATAGACTAAATTTAATGATATTTATCATATAACGGGCGGAGTTCATACATAGAGGCCGAATTCGACTATATTTCGAATTCGGCTAGGGGAATTCAAATGCTAATTCTAAAACACGGCGATCTACATGCCTAAATGGCGGTAGAACACCGTGTAGTCGCCGTCGTCGTCGTCGGAGCCGTCGTCCTTCGGCTGCGCGGCCTGGCTGCTGCGCCCGGCCGGCGTCTCCCCACCCCCGGGGATGGCTTGTACATGTCGTCTTCGGAGGACTCGAGGTCGACGACGGGGATAGCGACGCCGGAAGGAGGTGTCGCGGGACGGCGGAAGCGCGCGGCATCGTCGTTGGCGGTTGTGGCGCCGCGGGCGGCGCGGGCGGCGCGTTGGTGTGCGGCGGCCAGGTCCAGCCGCCGCCGCTGCTGCTCCGCCTCCTGCCGCCCCGATCGCGCCGGCCCATTCCAGTCCGGCGTCGTCCTCGCGCTTCTCCTCCTCCAAGTCTTTCGCGACCGGCGATCGCCTCCGCCGCCGCGGCCTCCTCCGCGCTTCGCCTCCTCCTCGGCGAGCCGGAGTGCGGCGGCCTCTTTCTTCGTCCTCTTCCGGCCGCTCTGCGGCGCGGAAGGCTGGTCGCGGATGACGAGGGCGCCGCTGCTGCGCCCTCGGTCGGCGGCGGAGACGCCGGCTCCGTCTTCACGCGCGGGCGTCGAAGGCGACGTCGCCTCCTCCCTCTTCACCGGCGCCAAGGATGACCTCGGCGCCGATCCGGAAGAGGACGAGCTGGCAGCCATGCGCCGTGGCTGCCAGACGTTGGCGGCGGCTCGCCGATGCCCTCGATGGAGCGGGCATCGTCAGCACCGGGAAGTTGCCGCCCTGGATGTGCTCGATGACGGCCTCGAGGCTCCGGCCCGGCGCGCTCCACCAACGTTTGCGGCCCGCCGAGTTGTTGCGCGGAGGCGGAGGCGGCGGGCCGTCGTACGCGGCGAGCTCCCGCTCCCACCGGCGCAGGAAGTATGAGTTCCACGCCGTGTAGTTGTCGGGGTGGTGGCGTGGTTCGGCGCGCTCCTCATCCGTCATCTTCATCCGCGCCTCCTCGATCTCGATGTCGAGGAGGTTGCCCCGAGGCGGCGGCGGGATTGGCACGCCGCCACGGCTCAGCCGCCACCCACCGCCGGGCGGCCTCGTGTCCGGCGGGCAGGGTACCCCGCCTGTGGAGGAGGTGCCCCTCCCACGCGTGGAGCGAGCGGCGGGGAAGCCGTTGTTGGCTGCGCCGTCGTCGTCGGAGAATGCCATCTTCGGAGAGTGGGGAGAGTGGACGGAGACTAGAGGGAGACTGGAGGGAGAGTGGATCACGGGGTACCCCTGGCGGCGAGCGGAGCGGCGTATATAGGTGCGGCTGGCACGGGGATTAATGCGGCGTGGAGTGCGACGCGTCCGCGGCGAGCTGACCGGCGGCAGCCTTTGACCGCGTGGAGTGCGCGCGGAAGACGATGCGTGCGCGGAAGACGACGACATTAACTCGCCGCGTGGACGGCGAATGCAGACCGGCGGCAGGCTTTTACAGCGCGCGGAAGACGATGCGATGAGGACGACGATCGGTTTCTCTCGCCGACAAGTTGGGGCCGCCAGACGCGCGGGAAGTTTCCTCGGTATTTCCCGCGCTTTCGTTTCGTCCGGAGTCCCCGAGCGCTCCCCGGGGAGCCGGGGATGGCGTGGGATCGCCGGATGAAACTAGGCCCGGACGAAAACGAGGAACCGGGGGCGCGACTGGGCCGATTTACGCCGTCCGGATGTAAAAAACGCTCGCCGGGGGCCTGTTCGGGGGACGAGTGGAGATGCTCTAACGCACGCAGTTGTGGCATATATAATTGATGAGCTAGCACTTGCCCATTAGAATATCCTTGAAAGAGAAATAAAAATATTTTGTGAGCTAGCGTTACCCTTCGCAGGAGCCAAAAGAGCGCCGACCTCTTAGCCTTTCATTACTGTTCACGGATAGCGCCCCTGCTTGGTAGTGAACGAGGCATCAAGAAAATGTCTATAAAACTACATTTAGTAAGAAGTACAATCCTTGTATACCTTTTCTCTCCAGAGTCTACACTATGGAATCAATTCAACCATTTGGTTGGATTACTGCTGGGATGACATCTGCACATACAAGTTATTATTTTTTCCATGTAAGATGACGATGAGGAAGAAAAGACCATGTAGACTGTAGATGCAGTTAATACATCTGACTTGCATTATCATCTGGCTCCAGCTGCATAGGACCAAGTATCTAGCATAACATCGCGTTTTTATATTAGAGATATATGTCTGTATATATTTATTATATCTTGCATTAGGAGTTTATATCAGTCACCCGAATGTTTTCTTGTTAATTAATGATACTACATTAGATTTCTTGCGTGGCTCTAGTTACATATTTTGCACAAAAAAGATGGCAAGAACTAGATTTTGCAGGCTTTTCTCGGTCATCCTGATAAAACATAGTAATCCTTACAGTGGTTGTAATTAGTGGCATAGAACCAGTTCCGGCATGTTGTGATCTACATAGTACATACACCGCTGAGTGTGGCATTTTGTAGCTCGGGCTGCATGGAGTCTGTTTTTTTTTTTAACATTCAAAAATGGCATTTCATAGCTTCAAAAAAATATGAACAAAACTTCTTGAGATAGATAATGTTGTACTCTAGCACTGTGAAATAAAAGCAATACGAAAGACACAGTATTTTTGGTTGTGCAAAATTCACAAATATGTGGATCTGAATAAGTGAACAGTACAGATTTTGAAACATCCAAAATTTGTCAGAAATTGTCATTTCTCTGTAGCCTCGAATATAATGTATTTCATCCTGAGATTTTTCACAGTAGTAGAGTACATCATTACCTACATCGATAATTTTTTTTCAGAATTTTTTGAAACTATAAATGTTGAATTCGAATTTTGTAAAAAAAAAAGGGAGCCCTATAGCTCGGGCTACATTTGGACTTTCCGATACACCGCTAGTATACTTATCTGTATGTTACATTCTCTAGGACAATGGAGGCTTGACAACTGTAGAAGCAAAGCTACACTTATCTACTTTAAGAAAATGGGATGTTAGTGGGTACTGCAGCTACGTCCCAAACTGTACTATTTAAACATGCTCGCAGAGTATGCAGCGCTCCGGAGATGGTCAGGAGCCAGCTGACCTGTAATTTATATATTCAGATCACAGGCTCAATCTGAAGCAAGCACTGGAATCGGTCTGAGAATATCATTACATTCTGACTTTTGAGTTTTGAGTAGTATATTTTGTATGATGCAGAATGAGTAGGAGTATATGCCTAGCTATTGGCATTCCAGAAACTAGAAACCTAAGTGAAGTCAACTAATATAGCTGTGTAAACAACTCGTGCTTGCCAAGTCAACAATGCCCCTTGATTATTGTATGGTCACTCTGCTCAGCTGACTAGCGTAACAACCAGAGAACTATAATGCAACCGAAACACTCCAGGGTGTAGCTTCTGTTGGATCTTGGCATATTCAGAACCAATCAAGCAACCGCCAAGTCAACACTATTTTTGAAACATACTCCACAAGGTCAATGGATTGTTAAATTCAAACACAAGAATCGGTTGTCCTTGGTTGCAATATTCATCTTTACTTATAGGGTTCTAGTCTTCTAGAACGTTGGCTCTGTTACAATCGGCCTGTCCTTGCTTGTCATGCCCGTTTTATCACCGGCCAAAAAAGAAGTGGCGATTAGCGTGTGCACCAGGCTATATTGAGGCCTAGTTCCTGGCCTTTTGTGCCTTATGGACAGGGCAGGCTGCAGACCTTGTTGCATCCATGGCCTGTTAAGCGAGATGGGAGGCCAGGAGCCAACAGGGTCAGCTATATAAGCACTACTAAAGGCCTATTTGGTTGCTCAGAATAGCCTTTCTCGCATGGAGAAAACAAAAACGGCCGTTTGGTTGCCCACAGGATAAAGATTTTCTGCACCGCACGAACTTTAAAACAGCCAAAAAGTTAGTCTAAGAGAAAGAGTATCACTGCGGGAAGGCCAACCTTCGGGAAGGCCTCCTCACGCGAGCGAACCGCGCTCTGCTCGACACCTGTCAGCTAGGGAAAGAGCCCCGCGGGAGCAACCATCCAAGGCAGCCACGCGTGGTACTCCATGACGTACTCCACCGAGTTTAGCGTTGTACTCCGCGCGAGTACGCGCGAGTCAGCCACGCCCCGCGCGAACGAGTACGACGCGCGTACAAACCTATGTGAAATACACCCCTGCGTGAGTACTACGCGGTACCAAGTTTAGCGTTGTACTCCGCGCGAGTACGCGCGAGTCAGCCACGCCCCGCGCGAACGAGTACGACGCGCGTACAAACCTATGTGAAATACACCCCTGCGTGCGTACAACCCGCGTAGGTACAGTCGCACATACGGGTAGGTACGGTCGTGCACACGGGCAGGTACAGTCGTGCACACGGGCAGGTACAGTCGCGCACACGTGTAAGTACAGTGGCGACAAAGAACGAGTACAAGTACAGTCGCGCGCACGGGTAGGTACAGTCGTGCACACGGGCAGGTACAGTCGCGCACACGAGTAAGTACAGTGGCGCACACGAACGAGTACAAGTACAGTCGCGCATACGGGTAGGTACAGTCGCGTACACGGATAGGTACGGTCGCACACACGAGTAAGTACAGTAGCGCACACGAGACAGGCAGTCGCAGACACGAATGAGTACAGGTACAGTCGTCCACATAAGACAGGTACAGTCGCGCACACGAACGAGTACACATACAGTTGCTCACACAAGTAAAGGGAAAAATGCACAAAAAACATTCAAAACAGAAGTACTTACAGTTCATGCACAGGTACAGTTAGATACACAACACGAGTACAAACATAGTAATAGGAATAGTGTACAATATGATAGGAATAGTTATGCAAAACATTTCACTGCAACTGAATTCGAATGAATAGTGTACAATATGATACATCTGAAGATAATGCTTATATATTATCTAAACAAAGTGAAAAGGGAAGCATGTGATTATAAAATCATTCTGTAATCCAAGCACTTAATATCACCAGAAGAGTAATAGGAGAGTTAAGAGATTACAATCTTCCCACCTTTCTAAGCTTAGACAATGTGAAGCAGAAGTTTTTTTAAAAAGGAACCTATTCATTTGCAGAAAATTCATATAAATTTATAAAGAGTAGCCAACTTTGTAAGGTTGACAGATGTGTTTTCCGTTGCAACGCACGGGCACATTTTCTAGTTTCAATAAAAGAAAATTAGAAGAAGTCCAGAGAGCAAAATTTCAAACCAACAAAAACTTTTCTTTTTGCATATAGTATCATGCCCAGGACTTGTGCATTTGAGTGATATGCCATGATGATTGGTAATATGTGTTTGTGCTATGCTCTAAAACCCTAAGTTGATCATGAGAAGATCACCAAATAAATAAATCAAAAAGAGAAAGAAAGCAAATAAAAGAAAAACCCTAAAACCCTCACATATGCCTTATGGCATTTTATTAAATTTTGACCCTAGACCAATTTGGTCTTCACCATTAGTTGAATAATGTTACTAAACACTTATTACCACTTTTGGAATCAAAGAATAATAAATCAAATAGATTTTAAATGCAAACCTTGCTCACATAGAATAATGGTCAAATCTGCCCATTATAATCTGGTCACCACTTTGGGCCCTCATATCTCCATATTTTCAAACTAAACTTTCTCAACCCTTTGCATGTCATCCAAGACAACATCAAGGTGAACACTTTTTGTAAAGACCACCATACCAAATTATGTCTAGATCAATAGCTATGCTCCTCCAAAGTTGCAACATTTTATTAAGATCAACAATCTCACACTTAGCATTTTTGGAAATTCTTGGAATTTGAAAATTCCACCACCACCTCTGATCATCCCTGGTCATTTACAACTTTTATCAACACTCACATTTCAAAGACTTTCACCTTTTGAAATATCTCCAAATTTGGATATTTTCGAATTTTACAAATTGGGCACTATTTGCAACTATTGCAAATAGTGATCTACCCTACCTAAACTACACCAAACCTACTCTACATGTTCCCCTGCCCCCTCTCACCATCAAGGAACCACAGGAACCCTAGGAGGAGAGGCATGGCAAGCCAATGCATGGCCATGCCGGCCCATGCCGGCCATGCCGAGCACCACCTCCTCTCCTTCACCCTCCTTCCTGGCCCTGGCGCCCTGGCTCACCACCACACTCTCCTGCGACGCCCTAGCACCGCCACAGCCACGGCCGACGACGAAGCCGCCGGCAATCGCGCGCCCAGATCGGCACGGCCATGCCGTGGACGTCGCACAGTGACGCGCGGGCACGCTCTGGACACGCGCCGCGCGGCCACCACACGCATGCCCTGGACCCCCTGTGAGCGAGTCGAGCATCAGCACGCCACCACGACGCCACCCGACACGCTCACGGACGCTGCCCTGGACCGCCGCCGCCGGAGACGACGACCAGATCCCGTGAACGCCGCCGCAGACATGGAAGCAATGCGTCGCCACCAGACCACCCCCGACCCTGCTGTCGCCACCAAGAGCACCGCCTTGACGTCCTGAACAGCGCCGCGTCGTCGCCCAGCCCGTTAGCCCGCCGGAGCAGCCGCGCGCATGTCACCACCTCCACTGCCCCGCAGCACCCACGCCCTCTATAAATACGGCGTTCCCTGGATGCCATTGAGCACATCGCCACCTTCTCCTCTCATCCCTGCTTCTCAACGCCACACTAGCCACCTCAATCGTCGCCGGAGCAAGCTCAATTGAGCGATCGGAGCCGCGGAAGCCCTGGTGCAATCGCCGACGATCCCGACCTCCCCGAGCGACGCCTGCTACCGGTCGACGCGCCGTCGTCTACAACCTCGTCAAGCACACTGCCCCGCCGCGGAGCCACGGTGAGCTCTCCGACCCCCTAGGCTCGCCGGAGAAGCCGCGGCATCTCGTCGACGACGACAATGCTCGTGAGCCGTCCGATGCGGATCTAATCCTACGCCCCACGTTAGCCAGTACCGTTTCGGCGTGCCACCGCCGCTGACCAGTGGAGCCCACCTGCCAGGCAGCCCACGCGTGCGTGGACGCGTGGTGGGCTGGCTTGGGCCGTTTTAATTCATTTTGGCCCGTTAGGATTTTCCCGCCGGCCCTTTTATTCAAATTTAATTTAAATGATTTAGTTTGAATTCCCCACTGGACCCAACTTTTAAATTGCATAGAATTTGTTTGGCTTGGCCAAATTTAGCAAACTTCATATGGTTGGAAAGCTAGTAAAAGTATCTACAATATGCCACTGGTCTCATGACCAGATTCGTTGTAAAATTAATTCGATAGAAATAACAAGGCAGGGACTTTTCCCTATTCAAATAATTATTAAAAATCAAATAAAATAGATATTAAGTTAATTCCAACTCTAATAGCTCACATGTGACTTACACTAATTGATTATGCAATAAAATGGTGTGGTCACTTTGCATGATCATGCCCTAGCTTAAGTAGGGGACAATATGTCTATTTTCTCTAAGTGATATTTTCCTAAAATATTATGCAAATCATATGAGGTGTTATACTCCATTTAAATCTTGTCCCAAATAAGTTCATGTGATGTTTGGACCCCTGGACCAAACTCTCTTATATGAATTACTTGGAGATTTAAATCACTTGTAGTATTATTAAATGGTATGAGGTGGTTTACCTCATTTAAATTGTTTTCTCAATTGATGATCATGAATGGTGGACTCAGGTCAATAGCAAATTCATGAATGATTATTGAGAAATTAAATCTTAAGAAGATTTCAACAAGAGGAAATTATTCCTCAAGAACTTTTATGGAAACTATCATTTACATATGTAATGAGAGGAAATTATTTTTCCTCAAACAACACAACCAATGCACCCTAATTAGATTACTTGTGTGCATAGAATAGCTTGTGTGATTATATGTGTTGTTTGGAATAGCCATTGAATTAGTGAGTGATTATACCTCGTATTCCAATTTAGACGCTAGTACCGGAGAATACCCGGAAGAGGAAGGTTGCTACCCAGAAGAGGAGGAGGAACAGTTTGAGAACTACCAAGGCAAGCTAATATCCTTGCAAGCGCAAAGTCCTACCAAGGACAAGGCACTCTCATCTTTTCTTATGAAGCATAAGCCTATCCCAAGTTTTACTACAAGTTTTATTTACAAGCTTTATTGCTTTGGGTTATCCAAGTACTTTTTGATTCATGATTCAATGGGGTTAATGTTAGATTAGTACAAGAGTATCAAAACTAGCCTAGAAGCAAAGCAATATACTTAGCACCCCTCATATCTAGATGCTAGTGCTAAATTAAAAATGACTACTCTAGATGGGAACATGTGTGGTGAAATAATGATGATAATGAAATTTATGAAATGAATTTTGAAGGTGAATATGACCAAGAGAAGATAGTGATTTTTAATATAAAACTAATATTGGTTTGGATGCGATACCTTTCCAATTCACAAGTACCCCCACAATACCTGATTATGGGTAAGGGCTTAACTAGAAGTTTATGTACCTTAGTATGGGTTCCCTCTAAACACACATCATAGGGGTTATGCCGAGGCTGCCTCCGTTGTTGATGAATGATGTGAATTGAAGGTGAATTGTACGGCCAAGCCCTGTGCAGTTCCCAGGATGACAGTTGGTCATCACTGGGAGGCCAAGCTCATGGGGAGAGGTGCTCATACTAAAGTTTGTAAATGAAAGGTTATGGTTGATGATCCGCGTACTGTGTTACGATGATTCGGGGTTATCCCGACGGATGAAATCAAATGTTGTGGCACAAGTGTGCAACCTCTGCAGAGTGTAAACCTATTCGAATAGCCGTGTCCACGGTTACGACGGTTGGAAAGGCCATACAGTTTCCAGTATTAGATTCTTAAAAATGTTGATGATGAATGGTGACTTGGTTTTTTTTGAATCACAACAATGTTGTGGGAATGACACTAATGTTCCCACTTGAGTTAGTTAGCACATGAATAATTATTGAGTAAATGCTTGCAAATTAAAATTGGCTTTATGCAAAGAAACTAGAGCTTAGCACCCCTTTACAGAAATGTTAGCACTTACACTAGTATTAGTTTGCGAGTACATAGAGTACTCACGGCTGTCTCCCTGGCTATTCAAATGGCCAGACTATGAAGATGAGCAGCAGTACGAGGAGGAAGAGCAGCAGGACGTCTACCACAACTAGGAGTCTGCTGACGTCAAGCGTTGGCATGTGGACTATAGAGTCCTTGTATCTTACGCTTCCGCTATGAACTTGTGTTTGTTCGTTGACCAGTTCGTTGATCAATAGATCAACTATTTATGTAATATGGATCATGTGATTCCAAGTTGTAAGACTTTATGGTTTGTAATGAATGATGACTGTGATACTTAACTATTATGCCTCGCAACAACAATATTCCTGGGATTGCGATGTATGACATAATAGGCATCCGGACTTAAAAACCGGGTGTTGACAAGTTGGTATCAGAGCCATTGTTTGACCTTAGGAGACCCTAGTTTAGAATGGACGTTCTGAAAAATTTAGTTTCTAAAACCAAGGAAGTGAATATTTGTGAAAAACTTACTCATGTTCTCTTCTACAAGATCTTTTCAACAATGATGAGCCATGCCCCTTCTTTTAAATCCATCTAAAATGTTTGCCACACTTGTTCACATCTCTAACTTACTCATCCATTTCACTTTCAGATGGAGCCCTACGTCCGACGGAGTCCTACGATCTGGAAAACGGAGGAAGTCTGGTGTTTGAGCGCGACTTGTACCTGGTGTCCGAGAAGCTCGAACGCCCACCTCCCCAGTTCCACGGAGTCCGGATCCACAACACCCCCACCGGGGAACAGCAGTGGATGATCACCGCTGACTTGAAGGGAAGCCGGAGCCTCCCATCTCGGAGAGGATCCTTTTCTCCTTCAAGGCATACAGCTGGGTGGACGGTCTTGCTCACGCCCTTCAGGAGGGACTTGCTCGGGTGTGCGGACGAACATCGCCGCACTCCGGGAAGCCGCTTCGCCCACTTCGCGAGGCACGACACCATGGGAGAGCCCATGGCACTCTCTTCGCACCCGGTGCTCAAGATTCATGTGGAGCATCTGGACTTTATGCTTCATGAGACCGGAAGGACCTGGAGCGGGCACGTGGTCACGCACACCGTGCCCAGATGGCCTTGGCTCACCATGCCGACGCCATCAGGATGCTCGCCAAGGACCGCAAGTCACTCCGCCTACAGCGCGCCAAGAAGGATGCCACTATCAACCGTCTCCGCGAGAAGATACGCACCTTGGAGATAACGGTCCGTACCCAGCAGGACCAGATCCAGGAGATGGAAGAAGATTGAGAAGATATCCAAGGAGGAGAAGACTTCCTGAGTGACGACAATGACTTTGAGGAAGATGAGTTCACTGATGAGGAGGACTACGAGTTCCTTGAGGCCGAGGAAGATGGGATCATCACCATCGATGTGGACGTTGATATTGAGGAGTAGTTGCACTGGATCACATGTGTAGGAATGGCTTGTACCCCGTCCTTTGTATCGTAGCATGAAGGGTTCTTAAAACCCTGGGTATGAGTATGTATCCGGTCCCTTGTATCGTAGAAGGAGGAAAAAGGGTTCTTAAAACCCTGGTTATGTTCGCATGTAATCTATGATGCATGAATGAATGAATGTTGTGTGCTATCATCAAAAACGTTTACAAGTTTTAAAGGTTTTTCAAAAACTACCCAAACAAGACATAGAATTTTTCCCCCTTATCTCATAATCTGTCTACCTGTTCAGATGACTCGTCCGAATCGCAACGCGAACCCGGATGCAATGATGCAACTGCTACAGACCCTGATGGCAGACAGGGAGACTGACCGAGCTGAACGCCAAGCCAACTTAGCAGCATTGCAGCAGCTGGCCAACAACAACTTTGGCCATGGCAACCATGATCACCCTAGGTCCAAACTCAAGAACTTCCAGAACACAAACCCCCCTGTTTTCAGCAAGACTGAAGAGCCCTTAGATGCAGACGACTGGCTGCAAACCATGGAAAATAACCTTGAAGTGGCTGGAGTAGAAGCCAATGAGAAAGTGCTGTTTGCCACGCACTACTTAGCCGGACCAGCTAGAGCCTGGTGGACTAGCACTCGTGCCATGAACGGAGGTCAAGTCATGACTTGGGCAGACTTCAAGCTCAAGTTCAGCAAGTACCATGTGCCCCCGGGTCTTATCAAGAAGATGAGGGATGAGTTCCGTGAACTCAAACAAGGCAGGATGACGGTGGTAGAATACCGCGACAGGTTCCTTACCCTGTCAAGGTACGCCCCGAGAGACCGACACCACCGAGAAGAGGCAGGAGAGATTCCTCAACGGGCATGATGAGATGCAGACTGTCCTTGTCAACATCCCCTTCGCCGACCTAGAAGCCTTAGTAGACTCTGCCATCCAGATGGAAGGCAAACTCAACCAAGCCAATGAGAACCGCAAACATTGTATGATGCACCAGAGTGGGCCCAGTCATGCCCCTAAGTATCGCCCCAGCTCAAGTGGAGGTTTCACTCCCGAAACAACAACAAACCCCAGATGCAGACTTCACGCCCGGGTTATCAAAACCGGAGTGGAGGAAACCCCAGGCCAGGAGGCCACCACAACAACAACCACAACTACCAGAACCACACCAACAACTTCAACCGCGCCCCAATGCGAGCCCCCAACACCAACAACAACAACACCAACACCGCGCCCAGGACTGGGAGCAACGCCATTCCCGTTGCGACCAAGGACAAGGCCACCATCACTTGCTATGAGTGTGGTGTAGTGGGGCACTACTCCAACGAGTGTCCCAAGAGGCTCGCCAAGCTCGCAGGCAACACCGCAGCACCTGCTCAGCAGCAACGCCGTGTCTCCACCGGCAAAAAGTTCGCCCACAACAACCCCAATAACCGCAGGCCGTCTATTCCACATGAATGTTGAAGAAGCCCAGAAGCACCAGATGTTGTACTGGGTATGTTTTTGTTAATTCTGCAGTGTTGTTTGATTCAGGAGCATCTCATTCATTTGTCACCGAAGATTTTGCATCCACCAGTAAAATTCAACCTATCAGCTTGAAACATGTTATGATAGTTCAAATTCCCGGATCAACCACCAAAGCCAGAAAATTTTGCAAAAATGTACCCATCAAAATCCATGAAGTAGATTTCTATGCCAACCTGATCATTTTGGGAACCAAAGGTTTGGAAGTGGTACTAGGAATGGACTGGATGGCAAAACACCATGGACTGATTGACTGTGCCAAGAAAGCCATCACCATGACCAGCAGCACCGGTATCCTAGTAGAGCACATCTCTGAAAGATTACCCCGGAAATTTACCTGCAAGGTATAGCCAAACCAACGCTGGATCAAATCAGGTCGTATGCCGATATCGATGTGTTTCCCGAAGGTCTACCCGGTATGCCCCCAGATCGGGATATCGAGTTTATCATTGAGTTAATCCCGGAACAGAACCTATAGCCCAGAGAGCCTATAGCATGAACCCAGCAGAACTTGTGGAGCTGAAGAAACAACTGGATGATCTGTTAGCCAAAGGTCTGATCCGACCAAGTGCGTCGCCTTGGAGATCCCCAGTCTTATTTGTGGACAAGAAAGACGGTGCCAGTCGTTTATGTACGGACTATCGTAAGCTTAACGATGTCACCATCAAAAACAAATACCCTTGCCAAAGATAGAAGACCTGTTTGATCAGTTGACCGGTGCCACCGTGTTCTCTAAGATCGATCTTAGGACTGGCTATCATCAGCTGAAGATCCGCGCCTCTGATATTCCCAAAACTGCCTTCACCACCAGATATGGATTGTATGAGTACAATGTCATGTCGTTTGGATTAACCAATGCCCTAGCTTACTTCATGAACCTCATGAATAAGATTTTCATGAACTTCTTGGATAAGTTTGTCGTTGTTTTCATCGATGACATTCTTATCTATTCCAAAACCGAAGAAGAGCACGAGCAACACCTGGAAGCTGTCCTAGATACCCTAAGGGAACATCAGCTGTACGCTAAGTTTAGCAAATGTGAGTTTTGGCTGAAAGAAGTAGAATTCCTGGGACACATCTTGTCTGCAGGAGGTATTGCCGTAGATCCCGCCAAGATCAAAACAGTGAAAGAATGGAAAGCCCCAACCACTCAGACTGAGGTCCGTGCCTTTCTGGGATTGGCTGGATACTACCGTAGGTTTGTTGAAGGATTTTCCAGTATCGCCCGACCAATGACCCAACTGTTGAAGAAGGATAAGAAGTTTGAATGGACGGAGAAGTGTGAGGAAAGTTTCCAGACACTGAAAACCAGTGACCACAGCCCCAATCCTAATCATGCCGGATATCACCAAACCCTTTGATGTCTACTGTGATGCGTCCAAGTTTGGTCTTGGATGTGTGTTGATGCAGGAAGGCAAGGTGATCTCATACCTATCCCGGCAACTAAAGCAACATGAGCAGAACTATCCCACCCATGACCTCGAACTTGCAGCTGTAGTCTTAGCTTTGAAGGTGTGGCGTCATTACCTCATGGGTAATCGATGCGAGATCTATTCTGATCACAAGAGCCTGAAATACATTTTTACCCAGAAAGAACTAAACATGAGGCAGAGGAGATGGTTAGAGTTGATAAAAGATTATGATATGGAAATCCATTACCACCCCGGCAAAGCCAATGTAGTGGCAGATGCCCTGAGTAGACTGCCATGTCAGTTAAATTCCATGATAGCATCCGAACAACCCAGCCTACACCAAGAATTTGAGTAGTTCAGAATGGAACTAGTCAGTGAAGGATTCCTAGCCAGCATAGAGCTTCAGCCCACCTTGATTGGTCAGATTAAGGAAGCCCAGAAGGGCAATGCCAGCATTGACGGAATCAAGAACCAGATAGCTACAGGGAAAGCACCGGGATTCACTACAGATGAAGAAGGAGTTCTTTGGTACAAAGAGCGCCTGTGCGTACCATCAGACTCAGAGTTGAAGCAGGTCATTCTGGGAAGCCCATGATACCCTTTATTCTATCCACCCCGGCGGTACCAAGATGTACCAGGACTTGAAGGAACAATTCTGGTGGCATGGAATGAAGAGAGAAATTGGAAGCTACATCGCCAAGTGTGACATCCGTCAGAGTCAAGACAACATCAGCGACCCGATTGCTACAACCATTGCAGATTCCGAATGGAAGTGGGACTCGTAGGAATGGACTTTATCACAGGACTGCCCAAATCCAGCAGAGGAAATGATTCCATCTGGGTAGTTGTCGATAGACTAACCAAAGTAGCCCATTTTATCCCTGTCAAAACCACCTACCAAGGCCCAAAGTTAGCTGAGCTGTATATCTCCAGAATTGTCGCCCTGCACGGAACCCCGAAGTCGATAGTGTCAGATAGAGGATCACAATTCACCTCAAGATTCTGGCAGAAAGTGCATGAAGGACTCGGAACCCGGCTAAATTTCAGCACCGCCTATCACCCGCAGACAGATGGACAGACTGAAAGAGTCAACCAGATACTGGAAGATATGTTGAGAGCTTGTGTACTGGAGTATGGATCCAAGTGGGAAGATTGCCTGCCTTATGCAGAATTCTCTTACAACAACGGTTACCAAGCCAGCTTACAGATGGCTCCCTTTGAAGCCCCTACGGAAGGAAATGCCGTACCCCCTGAACTGGTCGGAAGTAGGAGAAAGCCAAGTCTTCGGCCCAGATGTTCTTCGAGAAGCGGAAGAGAAGGTGCACAAGATCCGCGAGTACCTCAAGACGGCGCAGTCACGACAGAAGAGCTACGCCGACAGGAGACGCCGAGAGATGACCTTTGAGATCGGAGACTTCGTCTATCTCAAGGTGTCACCCCTCAAAGGAATTCAGATGAAAGGAAGGAAAGCTTGCACCCCGATATGTCGGACCATTCAAAGTTCTCAGCCGCAGAGGTGAAGTGTCTTATAAACTGGAACTACCGGAAGAAATGGCGGCTGTGCATGACGTGTTCCACATCTCACTCCTCCGGAAGTGTCTCGAAGTCCCCGAGAAGACTGAAGTATTCAAGAACATCGATCATCAATCGGTGGATATCAACACTGACTTGACATACCGCGAAGTGCCTATCCGCATACTGGAGGAAGCCTACAGAACCACCCGAACCAGAAGTATCAAGTTTCGAAGATACGGTGGAGCAACCATACCGAAGATGAAGCCACTTGGGAGCGGGAGGAAGACATGAAGAAGGAGTACCCAGATCTCTTTAGTACCTAATTTTCTTTTAGATCTCGGGACGAGATCTTTTGTAAGGGGGAAGGGTTTGTAACATCCCAAATTTCAATAAAAGAAAATTAGAAGAAGTCCAGAGAGCAAAATTTCAAACCAACAAAAACTTTTCTTTTTGCATATAGTATCATGCCCAGGACTTGTGCATTTGAGTGATATGCCATGATGATTGGTAATATGTGTTTGTGATATGCTCTAAAACCCTAAGTTGATCATGAGAAGATCACCAAATAAATAAATCAAAACGAGAAAGAAAGCAAATAAAAGAAAAACCCTAAAACCCTCACATATGCCTTATGGCATTTTATTAAATTTTGACCCTAGACCAATTTGGTCTTCACCATTAGTTGAATAATGTTACTAAACACTTATTACCACTTTTGGAATCAAAGAATAATAAATCAAATAGATTTTAAATGCAAACCTTGCTCACATAGAATAATGGTCAAATCTGCCCATTATAATCTGGTCACCACTTTGGGCCCTCATATCTCCATATTTTCAAACTAAACTTTCTCAACCCTTTGCATGTCATCCAAGAAAACATCAAGGTGAACACTTTTTGTAAAGACCACCATGCCAAATTATGTCTAGATCAATAGCTATGCTCCTCCAAAGTTGCAACATTTTATTAAGATCAACAATCTCACACTTAGCATTTTTGGAAATTCTTGGAATTTGAAAATTCCACCACCACCTCTGATCATCCCTGGTCATTTACAACTTTTATCAACACTCACATTTCAAAGACTTTCACCTTTTGAAATATCTCCAAATTTGGATATTTTCGAATTTTACAAATTGGGCACTATTTGCAACTATTGCAAATAGTGATCTACCCTACCTAAACTACACCAAACCTACTCTACATGTTCCCCTGCCCCCTCTCACCATCAAGGAACCACAGGAACCCTAGGAGGGAAGGCATGGCAAGCCAATGCATGGCCATGCCGGCCCATGCCGGCCATGCCGAGCACCACCTCCTCTCCTTCACCCTCCTTCCTGGCCCTGGCGCCCTGGCTCCACCACACCTCCTGCGCGTAGCTGCCACACCACGGCGACGACGGCCGACGACGCACGCCGCGGCACGGCCACGCCGGGACGTGCCGTGACGGCGTCGCATGACGCCTGGCACGCGCCGCGCGCGCCACCACCACGCATGCCCTGGACCCCCTGTGAGCGAGTCGAGCATCAGCACGCCACCACGACGCCACCGACACGCTCGGACGCTGCCCTGGACCGCCGCCGCCGGAGACGACGACCAGATCCCGTGAACGCCGCCGCAGACATGGAAGCAATGCGTCGCCACCAGACCACCCCCGACCCTGCTGTCGCCACCAGGAGCACCGCCTTGACATCTTGAACAGCGCCGCGTCGTCGCCCAGCCCGTTAGCCCGCCGGAGCAGCCGCGCGCATGTGATGACCCACAAGTATAGGGGGTGTATCGTAGTATCTTCGATAAGTAAGAATGTCGATCCCAACGAGGAGCAGAAGGTGTTGGCAGCAGTTTCGATGAAGGATTCACTGTAAATGCTCACAGACAAGTATTCAGGGGGTTTTGATATTGCAGATAAATAAAGTACAAGTAAATAAAATGCGAGAGAAATAATTGCAGCGAGTGGCCCAATCCTTTTTAGCACAAAGGACAAGCCGGTTTGATTACTTATAATGACCAAACGTTCCGAGGACACACGGGGATTTTAGTCTAGTGCTTTCGCTACATACAGTGATTAATCTTCATTGTTTTGATAAGTGTTGTGTGGGTGAACCTATGCTAATGCACCGCCCTTCCTAGGACTAATACATACTTGTGATTATACCCCTTGCAAGCATCCGCAACTACAAGAAAGTAATTAAGATAAATCTAACCACAGCCTTAAACTCTGAGATCCTGCGATCCCTCCCGCATCGATATACTAACGGGGCTTAGGTTTCTGTCACTCCGGCAACCCCGCAATTAGCAACCGAATACAAGATGCACTCCCCTAGGCCCATAAATGGTGAAGTGTCGTGTAGTCGACGTTCACACGACACCACTAGAAGAATGACACCACAACTTAAATATCATAACATTGAATATTACTCAACCATAATTCACTACTAGCATTTAGACTTCACCCATGTCCTCAAGAACTAAACGAACTACTCACGAGACATCATATGGAATACAATCAGAGGTGATATGATGATGAATAACAATCTGAACATAAACCTTGGTTCAATGGTTTCACTCAATAGCATCTACAACAAGTATAGAATAACACCGGGAGAGTTTCCCCTATCAAACAATCAAGATTTAACCCGAATTGCTACAGCGATGACGAGGTGCAGCGGTGGTGATGGCGGTGTAGATGGTGGAGATGATGATGATGATGATGGAGATGATGTCCCGCTCGATGACGATGGCGATGGCGTCGATTTCCCCTCCGGGAGGGAATTTCCCCGGCGGATTCCTGCCCGGAGAGCTCTTTTCTCTCTGGTGTTCTCCGCCCCAGAGGCGGCTGTAACCCTCGTGAGGATCCCTCGTGGCTTAGGTTTTCGGGACGAAGGAGTACGCGAAGAAAAGGAGGCGAAAGGGGTCGTGGGCCCCCGAGCATAGGGTGGCGCGGCGGGCCTAGGCCGCGCCGCCCTATGGTCTGGCCCACATGGCCCTCTCTTCTCCCCCTTCGGCTACCTCCGTCATTTGGAAAAATAGGAATTTACGTGAAATTCCCTTCCACAGTTGATCTTCGAAATATTGTGTTCTGACGGTGCTTTTTCCAGCAGAATCCTGGCTCCGGTGCTTGATCCTCCAATGATGATGAAACATGCAAAATAGATGAAATAACATAAGTATTGTGTCCCAATATGAAATATATCAATGAATAACAGCAAATTATGATACAAAATAGTGATGCAAATTGGACGTATCAACTCCCCCAAGCTTAGACCTCGCCCAAGCGAAACTGAGCTCGATAAACAAGACCACATGTTTATGGAGTGAAGAGTCGATAAATAAAATACGGACAAGAAGCATCATATTCATTCACACAAGACATTCTAGTAAACAACTTCCTCATATAACTCATCTCGAAATAAGTAAAGAGAAATCACAAGTAAAGGTGCATAAGAAATCATAGTTGGTGATGGCAAACTTTGTTCTTGGTCAGAGAACTGCTAACGGATTGTACTTCTAAGCAAAAGCTTTCATATTAGAATTTATAGCTGAGCCTTCATATTTAAGCATAACAATCTCTTCATAATCATTGATAACTTCAAAGTCATATTCATTCAGATAAAATTGGTACTAAACAAGAAAGTATAAAAGACATGATCAACTGAATCATAGCATAAATGATTGGTTCACAACAACTCAATTGCTTGCTTAGGATAGAGGGAAATAGGTATACTGACTCAACATAAAAGTAAAAGACATGCCCTTCGCAGAGGGAAGCAGGGATTAAATCATGTGCTAGAGCTTTTCAAGTTTTGAAATCATATAAAGAGCATAAAAGTAAGATTTTGAGCGGTGTTTGTTGTTGTCAACGAATGGTAGCGGGCACTCTAACCCCTTGCCAAACGAACCTTCCAAGAGCGGCTCCCATGAGGGACGGCATCTCTACCAGCAAGGTAGATCATCCCCCTTCTCTTTTGTTTACACATGTATTTTAGTTTTATTTAGGATGACACTCCCCCAACCTTGGCTTTCTCAATCCATGGCTAACCGAATCCTCGGGTGCCTTCCAACATTCACATACCATGGAGGAGTGTCTATTGCAAAATTAAGTTGCTTACTGATGAATCAGAGCAAAACATGTGAAGAGAATTATTAATGAAAGTTATTAATTGAGGCTGGGAACCTCATTGCCAGCTCTTATTGCAAAGTTATTGGGTAAGCGGATGTGCCGCTAGTCCATTAGGAAAAGTTCGCCCAACAAGATTGAAAGATAAAACACCACATACTTCCTCATGAGCTATAAAACATTGACACAAATAAGAAGTAGTATAGTTTGAATTATTTAAAGGTAGCACATGAAGTATTTACTTGGAATGGCAGAAAATACCATGTAGTAGGTAGGTATGGTGGACACAAATAGGTTTGGTCTAAGGTTATGGATGTATGAGAAGCATTCCCTCTCGATACAGGTCTTTGGCTAGCAAGGTTTGATAGCAAGCATAAAGGTTGAGGGAAACAAACAAATATACATATGATAGAAACAATCATGCATCTTTCTCATAAGCACAAGCAATTTTAACTTAAGAATACTAAGCATAGAGATAATGGAGCAATGTATCTAAGTGTATTTCTCTCTTCTATCAAGATGTTGTTGTTATTGACCAATGCTAAGTTTGCCAAAACCAAATAGATTTACTTAATGTTCCCAAAGTGATATCAATACTCATGTCAAGAGTAATTATATAATGGAGATTGCAAACTAAAATAAGGTGTGCAAAAAGTAAATGATAAGACTTCTCATTAATATTCCATAACGATAACTCACACCAACGGATACATCGATAACTAACTAAGAGAGATACTTCCACATTGCATACTATTCTATATGATAACTTCCCTACACATGATATGACACTACTTGATAGTAAAAGATAAAGGTGGTGGTGATGTGATACCGCGGCACTCCCCAAGCTTGGAACAAACCAAGGGGATGCCAATACCGATGATGAATTACTCCTTCGGCGATGGTGGTGATGAATTCCTGACAAGCTTCTCAATAAGCTCCTGGAGCTCGTCAATCCTGTATATGAGATTGCGAATCATCTCTGAATTGTGCTCGACGCGGTTAAGGAGTCTGTCCGACGGTGAGTCCCAACTCTTGGAGTTATTTCCCCACTCTTCAGCCTCAGGCTCCTTCTCTCCTGCAGTGTCAGAACGGTTTATATCCCAATTACTTGGCAACACTACCTTGGGGGTCCTTTCAGTTTGGCGATCGTAGATTAGATTGCGGTAAGGGTTGTAATGGCTCGGATAAGATGTCCTTGGAGCCAAGTAGTGACGTGGAACCGCTCCTCCGGTGGCGATTCGTGCACTCCTCTTGATGTTGGATGGACTTGATATCACGCCAATACTTGCGACGGTGGCTTGTTGGCGTTCCTGCGGAGCTTCCTCCACTTCTTCATCCTCTCTTACATCTTCTTTCTTCAGCTCCGGGTCTTGAATATTTTCCTTCGAAGGTTCCTTGTCCTTGTTGTTGGAGACCATGGTGCTTCTAGATCAAAACAAATCTGGCAGAAAACAGCTCGAAACGAAACACGACGAGAAAACGATATTACGGACCTCCAGGGGTCCGGGGGATTATATAGCAAATATTTTTACGACAAAGGAAGGTTCCAGGCCGAAAACGAGTGGAAACGGGACGCCGAGGTGCCGTCACCATAGGTCGGCGCGGCCAGGGTGGGGCCCGCGCCGGCCTGTGGTGACGGGCCCTCGCGCGTCTTTTCCACTCCGTTTCGATTCCGTAATTTTTCATATTTTCCAAAAACAGCAGAAATAATGTTCGGAAAGTAAACGGGACTTTTTATTACCTATACTGTTACCTATTCAAAGTCCAGTTCTGCGGACTGTCAATTTGTCCTTTGATGAAAGCCTCCGGTGTTTCCACTTGAATAATATCAACATCAACATTATAAGAATCGCCCGAGATATAATGCTTGAGTCTTTGTCCATTCACCACTTGTGTGGCATTGCCTTGGAGAGAGCTAATTTTAATTGCTCCCGAACGATACACCTCCTCAACAACATATGGTCCTTCCCACTTCGAGAGTAATTTCCCTGCAAAGAATCTGAGACGAGACCGATACAATAGAACTTGATCTCCAACATTAAATTCTCTTTTGATGATCCTTCTATCATGCCATTTCTTAACTTTTTCTTTAAAGAGTTTAGCATTTTCATAAGCTTCACTTCTCCATTCATCTAGAGAACTTAATTGCAACAACCTCTTATTACCGGCTAATTTAGGATCTTTATTTAATTCTCTAACAGCCCAATAAGCTTTGTGCTCTAGTTCTAGAGGTAAATGACAAGCTTTTCCATAAACCATTTTATAAGGTGACATTCCCATAGGATTTTTATAAGCAGTTCTATAAGCCCATAAGCTTCTTTCAATTTGCTAGGCCAATTCTTTCTAGATTTATTAACAGTCTTACCCAAGATAGCTTTAATCTCTCTATTTGATAATTCTACTTGACCGCTAGTTTGAGGGTGATAAGCGAAGCAATTCTATGATTAATACCATACTTAGCAAGAGTTTTTCTAAAACCTCCATGAATGAAATGAGAACCTCCATCAGTCATAATATATCTAGGTACTCCAAATCTAGGAAATATAACATCTACAAGCATTTTTATAGAGGTCTCACCATCAGCACTTTTTGTAGGTATAGCTTCTACCCATTTAGTAACATAATCAACAGCGACAAGTATATGAGTGTTACCGTCTGAAGAAGGGAAAGGTCCCATGAAGTCGAATCCCCAACAATCGAATGGTTCAATAACAAGAGTATAATTCATAGGCATTTCATTGCGTCTGGAGATATTACCAACTCTTTGACATTCATCACAAGATAAAATAAATTTCCTTGCATCTTTGAAGAGTGTTGGCCAATAAAAACCTGATTGTAGAACCTTTTGCGCGGTTCTATCTCCAGCGTGATGTCCTCCATAAACACTTCCATGACATTTATTCAATATCTCCTGTTGTTCATATTCAGGAACACATCTTCGCATAATACCATCCACTCCTTCTTTATATAAGTGTGGGTCATCCCAAAAATAATGCCTCAAGTCATAAAAGAATTTCCTCCTTTGCTGAGCTGAAAAGGTTGGAGGCAAATACTTCGAAACAATAAAGTTAGCATAATCTGCATACCAAGGGCTCTCTCGCGAGCTCACCTTTATTACAGCCAATTGTTCATTTGGAAAACTATCATTAACAGGAACAGGATCATAAGCAATATTTTCCAATCTAGACAAATTATCAGCAACAGGATTATCAGCACCTTTCCTATCTATAATATGTAAATCAAATTCTTGCAAAGAAGTACCCATCTAATAAGCCTTGGCTTAGCATCTTTCTTTGTCATAAGGTATCTAATTGCAGCATGATCAGTATGAATTGTAACTTTTGAATCAACAATATAAGGTCTAAACTTATCACAAGCAAAGACTACAGCTAACAATTCCTTTTCAGTTGTAGCATAATTTCTTTGAGCAGCATCAAGAGTCTTACTAGCATAATGAATAACATTTAATTTTTTATCTACTCGCTGTCCAAGAACAGCGCCTACAGCAAAATCACTAGCATCACACATAATTTCAAAAGGCAAATTCCAATCAGGAGGTTCAACTACAGGAGCAGTTGTTAAGGCTTTCTTTAAAGTTTCAAAAGCTTCCTTACAATCATCATCAAAAACAAAAGGTACATCTTTTTGAAGAAGATTAGTAAGAGGCTTTGAAATTTTAGAGAAATCTTTAATAAATCTCCTATAAAACCCAGCATGACCAAGAACACTACGAATACCTTTAACATCCCTCGGATAGGGCATCTTCTCAATCGCTTCAACTTTAGCTCTATCAACTTCAATACCTTTCTCGAAATTTTATGTCCCAATACAATTCCTTCATTAACCATAAAATGGCATTTCTCCCAATTAAGAACAAGGTTAGTTTCTTCACATCTCTGCAAAACTTTATCGAGGTTTCGCAGGCAATTATCAAAAGAATTCCCATAGACAGAAAAATCATCCATGAACACCTCTACAATACTTTCGCAAAAACCATGAAAAATAGCAGACATGCATCTTTGAAAAGTAGCAGGAGCATTACATAAACCAAAAGGCATACGCCTATAAGCATAAGTTCCATAAGGACAAGTAAAAGTGGTTTCTCTTGATCTTTAGCTTTAACAGCAATTTGTGAAAACCTAGAATAACCATCAAGAAAGCAAAAATGAGTATTTTTAGACAATCTTTCTAGCATTTGATCAATAAAGGGTAAAGGGTAATGATCTTTCTTAGTAACTTTATTAACTTTTCGAAAATCAATGCACATTCTATACCCTACAACTATTCTTTGAGGAATAAGCTCATCATTATCATTAGGCACAACAGTCATTCCTCCTTTCTTAGGAACACAATGCACAGGGCTAACCCATCTACTATCAGCAATAGGATATATAATACCAGCTTCAAGGAGTTTTAATACCTCATTCCTTACCACTTCCTTCATCTTCGGAATTAGACGACGTTGATGTTCAACAACAGGCTTTGCATCTTCTTCCATATTAATAGCATGTTGGCAAATAGAAGGAGAAATCCCTTTCAAATCATCAAGAGTATAGCCAATAGCTCCTCGGTGTTTCTTCAATATTTCCAATAACCTTTCTTCCTCAATTTCTGAAAGCTTAGAACTAATAATAACAGGATATATTTTCTTATCATCAATATGAGCATATTTAAGATTATCAGTAAAGGCTTTAGATCAAAAACAGGATCTTCCTTCGGTGGTGGTGTTGTACCCAGATCTTCCACCGTAAATCATGCTTGAGAATAGGTTGGCGACGAAAAATTTCCTCAAGCTCATCTCTTTCTTTCCTAAAAGCTTCACTTTCACTATTCTCCAAATGTTGCTGCAAAGGGTTATTAGGAACAAGAACAATAGATGCACACTGCTCCATTTTAAAATCATTACTAGGCAAGTCAACTTTATAAGGAGTTTTGGTAAATTTAGAAAAGTTAAATTCATAAGGTTCACCAGCAAATCTAGTCAAAATTTTCTCTTTCTTACAATCTATAATAGCTCCACAAGTATTTAGAAAAGGTCTACCAAAAATGATAGGACAATAATCACTAGCAGCAGAACCAAGTACCAAAAAGTCAGCAGGATATTTAATCTTACCACATAGAACTTCCACATCTCGAACAATACCAATTGGAGAAATAGTTTCTCTATTAGCCAGATGAATAACCACATCAATATCTTCAAGTTCACAAGAACCAATTTCGTGCATAATCTCCGTGTAAAGTTCATAAGGTATAGCACTAACACTTGCACCAATATCACATAAACCATAATAGCAATGATCACCAATTCTAACAGATAGCATAGGAACACTAACTTGTTTGGATTTATTAGGATGTGAAACAATATTAGAAGCATCTTCACAGAAAATAATATGACCATCCTCCACATTCTCAGTCACAAGATCTTTAACTATTGCAACAGCAGGTTCAATTTTAATTTGTTCTTCGGGTTCTTTAGGTTTCTTTTCACTTTTATTAACGCACTAGATATGACAGAGTACTCCTTCATTTTAGCAGGGAAAGGAGTTTTTTCAATATAAGCTTCAGGAATAACATTATCAACAGTTTCAATCACTACACATTTGTTTACGGATGAATCAATTTTATCTTTATACGGTTCATGATACTTATCAAAATTCTTCTTAGGCAGTTCATAATGAGAGGCAAAAGCTCTATAAAGATTTGCACAACTTGGGAATCAAGACCATATGTAGCACTCATATTACGAAATTTATCGGTATCCATAAAAGCTTCAATGCATTTATAATCATAAATTATACCTGATTCTCTATCTTTGTCATTCTCCCATCCTTCAGTATTTTCTTGGATCCGATCAAGAAGGTCCCTTTTAAACTCTTCATTCTTGCGTGTAAATGATCCAGAACAAGAAGTATCCAGCAAGGTCTTGTCTTGAAAAGAAAGTCTTGCATAGAAATTATCAATAATAACATTACCAGGAAGCTCATGAATGGGGCATTTGAGCATTAAAGACTTCAATCTCCCCAAGCTTGGGCAATACTTTCTCCATCATGAGGCCAGAAATTATATATGCGGTTCCGATCTTTGTGAATTTCACTTGGAGGATAAAATTTGGAATAAAATAAAGGCACAATGTCCTCCCAATCAATAGAATCACCATTCTTCAGCAATTTATACCAGTGCGCCGCTTTACCAGACAGCGATATAGTGAATAGTTTCTTCCTAACTTCATTCATGGAAATACCTGCACATTTGAATAACCCGCATAATTCATGCAAAAATAGTAAATGATCACCAGGATGGACAGTTCCATCCCCTTCATAGCGGTTATCCATAACACGTTCAATAATTTTCGTAGGTATTTTATATGGTACTACTTCCTCACCTGGCGCTTCATCCACTACCGTTGCAGTAGTAGTAGATTTCCCAAATAGAAATTGAAGAGAAGATCTCTCCATAATGATTATAGCAGCAGGCAGAAATAAAATCAGCACAAACAGTAAAGGTTTTCCTTACCAATTCCACTTACCAATAGCGCTTCACTCCCCAACGGCGCCAGAAAATAGTCTTGATGACCCACAAGTATAGGGGTGTATCGTAGTATCTTCGATAAGTAAGAATGTCGATCCCAACGAGGAGCAGAAGGTGTTGGCAGCAGTTTCGATGGAGGTTTCACTGTAAATGCTCACAGACAAGTATTCGGGGGTTTTGATATTGCAGATAAATAAAGTACAAGTAAATAAAATGCGAGAGAAATAATTGCAGCGAGTGGCCCAATCCTTTTTAGCACAAAGGACAAGCCGGTTTGATTACTTATAATGACCAAACGTTCTGAGGACACACGGGATTTTAGTCTAGTGCTTTCGCTACATACAGGCTGATTAATCTTCATTGTTTTGATAAGTGTTGTGTGGGTGAACCTATGCTAATGCACCGCCCTTCCTAGGACTAATACATACTTGTGATTATACCCCTTGCAAGCATCCGCAACTACAAGAAAGTAATTAAGATAAATCTAACCACAGCCTTAAACTCTGAGATCCTGCGATCCCTCCTGCATCGATATACTAACGGGGGCTTAGGTTTCTGTCACTCCGGCAACCCCGCAATTAGCAACCGAATACAAGATGCACTCCCCTAGGCCCATAAATGGTGAAGTGTCGTGTAGTCGACGTTCACACGACACCACTAGAAGAATGACACCACAACTTAAATATCATAACATTGAATATTACTCAACCATAATTCACTACTAGCATTTAGACTTCACCCATGTCCTCAAGAACTAAACGAACTACTCACGAGACATCATATGGAATACAATCAGAGGTGATATGATGATGAATAACAATCTGAACATAAACCTTGGTTCAATGGTTTCACTCAATAGCATCTACAACAAGTATAGAATAACACCGGGAGAGTTTCCCCTATCAAACAATCAAGATTTAACCCGAATTGCTACAGCGATGACGAGGTGCAGCGGTGGTGATGGCGGTGTAGATGGTGGAGATGATGATGATGATGATGGAGATGATGTCCCGCTCGATGACGATGGCGATGGCGTCGATTTCCCCTCCGGGAGGGAATTTCCCCGGTGCCCGCCGGAGAGCTCTTTTCTCTCTGGTGTTCTCCGCCCCGCAGAGCGGCTGTAACCTTCGTGAGGATCCCTCGTGGCTTAGGTTTTCGGGACGAAGGAGTGCGCGAAGAAAAGGAGGCGAAAAGGGTCGTGGGCCCCCCAGCATAGGGTGGCGCGGCCGGGGCCTGGGCCGCGCCGCCTATGGTCTGGGCCCATGGCCCCTCTCTCTCCCCTTCTGGCTACCTCCGTCATTTGGAAAAATAGGAATTTACGTGAAATTCCCTTCCACAGTTGATCTTCTGAAATATTGTGTTCGACGGTGCTTTTTCCAGAATCCTGGCTCCGTGCTTGATCCTCCAATGATGATGAAACATGCAAAATAGATGAAATAACATAAGTATTGTGTCCCAATATGAAATATATCAATGAATAACAGCAAATTATGATACAAAATAGTGATGCAAATTGGACGTATCAGCATGTCACCACCTCCACTGCCCCGCAGCACCCACGCCCTCTATAAATACGGCGTTCCCTGGACGCCATTGAGCACATCGCCACCTTCTCCTCTCATCCCTGCTTCTCAACGCCACACTAGCCACCTCAATCGTCGCCGGAGCAAGCTCAATTGAGTGATCGGAGCCGCGGAAGCCCTGGTGCAATCGCCGACGATCCCGACCTCCCCGAGCGACGCCACTGCTACTAGTCGACGCGCCGTCGTCTACAACCTCGTCAAGCACACTGCCCACCGCCGCTGGAGCCACGGTGAGCTCTCCGACCCCCTAGGCTCGCCGGAGAAGCCGCGGCATCTCGTCGACGACGACGATGCTCGTGAGCCGTCCGATGCGGATCTAATCCTACGCCCCACGTTAGCCAGTACCGTTTCGGCGTGCCACCGCCGCTGACCAGTGGAGCCCACCTGCCAGGCAGCCCACGCGTGCGTGGACGCGTGGTGGGCTGGCTTGGGCCGTTTTAATTCATTTTGGCCCGTTAGGATTTTCCCGCCGGCCCTTTTATTCAAATTTAGTTTAAATGATTTAGTTTGAATTCCCCACTGGACCCAACTTTGAAATTGCATAGAATTCGTTTGGCTTGGCCAAATTTAGCAAACTTCATATGGTTGGAAAGCTAGTAAAAATATCTACAATATGCCACTGGTCTCATGACCAGATTCGTTGTAAAATTAATTCGATAAAAATAACAAGGCAGGGACTTTTCCCTATTCAAATAATTATTAAAAATCAAATAAAATAGATATTAAGTTAATTCCAACTCTAATAGCTCACATGTGACTTACACTAATTGATTATGCAATAAAATGGTGTGGTCACTTTGCATGATCATGCCCTAGCTTAAGTAGGGGACAATATGGCTATTTTCTCTAAGTGATATTGTCCTAAAATATTATGCAAATCATATGAGGTGTTATACTCCATTTAAATCTTGTCCCAAATAAGTTCATGTGATGTTTGGACCCCTGGACCAAACTCTCTTATATGAATTACTTGGAGATTTAAATCACTTGTAGTATTATTAAATGGTATGAGGTGGTTTACCTCATTTAAATTGTTTTCTCAATTGATGATCATGAATGGTGGACTCGGGTCAATAGCAAATTCATGAATGATTATTGAGAAATTAAATCTTAAGAAGATTTCAACAAGAGGAAATTATTCCTCAAGAACTTTTATGGAAACTATCATTTACATATGTAATGAGAGGAAATTATTTTTCCTCAAACAACACAACCAATGCACCCTAATTAGATTACTTGTGTGCATAGAATAGCTTGTGTGATTATATGTGTTGTTTGGAATAGCCATTGAATTAGTGAGTGATTATACCTCGTATTCCAATTTAGACGCTAGTACCGGAGAATACCCGGAAGAGGAAGGTTGCTACCCAGAAGAGGAGGAGGAACAGTTTGAGAACTACCAAGGCAAGCTAATATCCTTGCAAGCGCAAAGTCCTACCAAGGACAAGGCACTCTCATCTTTTCTTATGAAGCATAAGCCTATCCCAAGTTTTACTACAAGTTTTATTTACAAGCTTTATTGCTTTGGGTTATCCAAGTACTTTTTGATTCATGATTCAATGGGGTTAATGTTAGATTAGTACAAGAGTATCAAAATTAGCCTAGAAGCAAAGCAATATACTTAGCACCCCTCATATCTAGATGCTAGTGCTAAATTAAAAATGACTACTCTAGATGGGAACATGTGTGGTGAAATAATGATGATAATGAAATTTATGAAATGAATTTTGAAGGTGAATATGACCAAGAGAAGATAGTGATTTTTAATATAAAACAAATATTGGTTTGGATGCGATACCTTTCCAATTCACAAGTACCCCCACAATACCTGATTATGGGCAAGGGCTTAACTAGAAGTTTATGTACCTTAGTATGGGTTCCCTCTAAACACACATCATAGGGGTTATGCCGAGGCTGCCTCCGTTGTTGATGAATGATGTGAATTGAAGGTGAATTGTACGGCCAAGCCCTGTGCAGTTCCCGGGATGACAGTTGGTCATCACTGGGAGGCCAAGCTCATGGGGAGAGGTGCTCATACTAAAGTTTGTAAATGAAAGGTTATGGTTGATGATCCGCGTACTGTGTTACGATGATTCGGGGTTATCCCGACGGATGAAATCAAATGTTGTGGCACAAGTGTGCAACCTCTGCAGAGTGTAAACCTATTCGAATAGCCGTGTCCACGGTTACGGACAGTTGGAAAGGCCATACAGTTTCCAGTATTAGATTCTTAAAAATGTTGATGATGAATGGTGACTTGGGTTTTTGAAGCACAACAATGTTGTGGGAATGACACTAATGTTCCCACTTGAGTTAGTTAGCACATGAATAATTATTGAGTAAATACTTGCAAATTAAAATTGGCTTTATGCAAAGAAACTAGAGCTTAGCACCCCTTTACAGAAATGTTAGCACTTACACTAGTATTAGTTTGCGAGTACATAGAGTACTCACGGCTGTGTCCCTGGCTATTCAAATGGCCAGACTATGAAGAGGAGCAGCGGTACGAGGAGGAAGAGCAGCAGGACGTCTACCACAACTAGGAGTCTGCTGACGTCAAGCGTTGGCCTGTGGACTATAGAGTCCTTGTATCTTACGCTTCCGCTATGAACTTGTGTTTGTTCGTTGACCAGTTCGTTGATCAATAAATCAACTATTTATGTAATATGGATCATGTGATTCCAAGTTGTAAGACTTTATGGTTTGTAATGAATGATGACTGTGATACTTAACTATTATGCCTCGCAACAACAATATTCCTGGGATTGCGATGTATGACATAATAGGCATCCGGACTTAAAAACCCGGGTGTTGACATATAGGAAGTACGAAAAAAAAGTATCTCGAAACCTATCAACATGGGATCTAGTTTTAAAGATCTCGACGAGAGGATCTCAAAAGTGGAAACGGTTCGTCATTTGAACTTACGGTTCTCAAGATATTTCATTTTAAAAAAACGAATCTATGAAAAAAAGGGAAAACTAACACAACCCAGCTCTTCTCTCTCCTCCTTCATCCCCACTTTGCTTCCCCTTGCGACACGTGGCGAGCAGGGAGACTACTTCCCAGAGATTTTCTGGCACCACAGCGCGCCGCTTGTCGCATGCGGAGCAAGTTCTCTTCCCTTCGCGAAGGTCGGCCTTTTTTTAACGATTTCGCAAGAGAAACGGTTTGAATCGAGCGTTTTTTGAAAGCCAGGCTCGGGCGAGCTCAAAGGTGGGGCCTTCGTGGGTGGAGGCATGCGAGCATTGTGTAACCTTTTCACTAATTCTCACTAATTCGCATCATTTTAATCCTTCCTAATCTACAAAACGGTGGGTCGGTTTGAAATATGTTAAACACGGAAAAGATGTGTATTGACGTCACGAATCAATTCCCTTGAACGGTTTTTGATTTAGTCGAGTATTTGAATGGCAATTATGTGTCCCGTTTGAAGCTTTCTTGGACGAATTTAGTCAAATTTTAATCATGTTATCTACTGTAATCACCACTGCTGCTGTTTTTATTTCATTACTGTTGTTACTTCACTACTACTGCTATAAAACTATTACTACTGATAAACTGTTGCGAACAGGTCTATTTCCACGTGCAGCTGAATTGACAACTCATCTGTTAAGGCTTATAAATATTCTTTGGCTCCCCTTATGTCGAATCAATAAATTTGGGTTGTACTTCCCTCGAAGACTGTTGCGATCTCCTATACGTGTGGGTCATTAGTGTGTTGCCTAAGCTTGGAGAGAAATACACGGTGGCCAAGTTTGCCACCGTGATATCCGACCGATCTGGCAGGCTCTCCAAACGTTGTGATGGTGTTTTCTTCAACCTCCGTCTTCCCGTCGTCAAGTGGTGTTTCCCCGAGGA
Organism: Lolium multiflorum; assembly: GCA_030979885.1. Lineage (NCBI taxonomy): Eukaryota > Viridiplantae > Streptophyta > Magnoliopsida > Poales > Poaceae > Lolium > Lolium multiflorum. The sequence continues at coordinate 333,867,321 of CM061750.1, forward strand.
TGTCTAGGTGTACCGCGGTGGAGGCTCAGAGACGGTGGAGAGGACCAAGGACCTGATTGCTTTCTTAGTTGTTGTTCCAGGGTCCTTTTTGCATCTAGGAAGGGCTATGTTGTTTTTCCTTTTTCTGCAAGGGTCCCTTTTGTAAGGTGTACCCACCGACTCAATTGATGGCAGCTTCGGGATCCTACAAGGCCCCTTTACTTGTCAAGAATCTTGGTGTCTCGCATTGCAAGACAACGGTTGATGATATTCACGTAGGCTCTATGGAAGGAATAGCTCGATCATTAAAGAGATTAAGGCTAGTAGTGCACTCCTTCAGGACTTCACATTTGTACATGAGAGTTTAGCTTCAAATTATGCAGCACGCAATCTTCCTAAGTATTCGGTTTATTTAGACATCGGACACCCACCTGTAGCTAGGTGTTCCAAATTCTGTAACTATTCCTGTAAGCATTTCAATTGATCAATAAAGCTTAGTAGGTTTGTCTACAAAAAAAAAGGTACATGTGGAAGAAATGGAAGTATTAATGGAAAAAACTCCGAACCACTGTATTTAAATTTGAGGTACCAAGTTTCACCTATGAACATTAAGTGTAGGTCAGGATGCTAGTGCCTCTTCTATGGATGCCCTACATGCTATAATGATTTCTATGTTAAGAAGTTTCCCATGTTTAATTTTTGTGCATAAATTTTTATTAGACAAATTTTTAGGAGCGTTTGTACACACTAGATGAAATCAAGCACATTTAATATAGACATATCAAATCATAATTGTGAATAAGTAAAATTCGATGCAACTTTATCGATGGTAACAACAGGAGGTTCTATTTCAATATCAAGTGCTGAGGGTGCACACCTTGTTCACCTATTATTGCTCAACCAAACTTGCCAGACACATTATCATCTAGAAGTTTCTACAATTATACTTACCTGAAAATACACTAGAACAACTACTAAGACATTTTTCGACCATAGGCCTTAGTGATCTATATCAAGGTACGTGAACATATATACATACACACAAATACATATGTAATCACTACATAATGTATGCAATTAAAAAAAACAAATCAGTCAAGGAGAATTTATTACAACATGCTTTTTCAGTTTAGTACTATCAAACTTCGCAATGATATACGATACAACTTTGTAACAAAGAACATGATAATTCTTATGTAGTTAACTATGTGATCTAAGTTTTTTTAAAAGGTTTTTCTTGTTGAGACTATAAAATGGTAAAAATATATGTTCAAAAAGAAAAATATTACAAACATATTTATTGAAAATTTCCCTTGGTGCAGAATTACAATCATATTGGGAAGAAGTAGGGAAATGGGAAGGGAGATTTATCGTAGGGTCATCTATTGATGTAATTCCTCTCTAGATATCCTCTTGTGCATGGGATGCAAGTAGCGGATCCGTGAGAATATAATCCAATATGAGAGAAAACATAATTCTCCACACACTATGTAGAGATAGATAGGAGGAGGGTTATATATTTGATCTCCATGAGAGGAGTGCTTTTCTAGATGATATCTACAATGCTAGATGAGCTAGATGGCAACCTGTTGTGGGGTCACTAGGACCCACATGGCATTCACCTCTCGTTAGGATAGCATTTGTTGGAGGTTTTGTTTCGACTTCTCTAAAAAATATAAGGAGATAAGTCTATTAAGAAAGTTCAATGTTTGAAAAAAGTGAAATCGAATAGAATCGCTCAATCTTTACTATTAAAGTGAAACATGTGAATGCCTAGTGGTGTCACACATCTAATAATCAAGAAAAGACAAGGCACCACCGGCTCCCCTGCAAAAAGAACGAAGCGCCGCTCGATGAGATGACGAGCTGTGGTTCAGCGCCATTGTCTCCCCTGTGGTGGGAACGAGTACCGTGCGACGAGCCAATGAGCTGCACTCCGACGTTGTTGGCTCGCTGCGGGCGAAAAAAAAAACCGCTTCTACCACCAGACCAAAGCGCGACACCGCCGCCTCTGCATTCCGATGAAGTGGTCGCCTTTGTAGATGTTGTGCCCACCCAGGTTGAGCCTCATCAAGTGCGCCACCACCATGAAAAAAGAACCTTCCGCATCATGGACAGAGCTACCACGTATCGCCTCTCTCGTCCACGGGCTATCACCACTATTTCCACCAACGACCTGCCTCCTCCTTCCACTGGACATTGTCCATGCCGCCAACTTGCCTGTCTCTGATCATACGACAATGTGCATATCACAGTAAAATTTGAGAAGTTTAAGGAAGTGGTCATTTTAGTAAATCAGGTATCTGTTTCGGTTTGATTTTCTTAGCTATACACCATATTTATTTGATATATGTTTTTTTTTGTTGCATTGAAGAATAAGGTGATACAAATATTGACATTGAACTATATGTGCATCTTTCATTGTTTGTAAATGCGACATTATACCATAATAATTTCTTGTGGTAGAGGTGCATGGGAACAATTATACAGATTCGATAAAGTTAAAAAATGTGCCTAGGAAGATAGTTAGGCGAACCGATGAAATTTTAATGTGAAAATAATGCTAGAATATAGGTAGGTAAAGAGTATTCCAATGGATTGAAGGAGAGGCCAGAAGCAAGATGTCGATTTAGCTATTGCAAGTAGAGGGTGGTTAAAAAGACATGACTGTGAAGAAAATCAGCATTTATCGCCATGAATGGAAACCATATGTCATTCATGTAACACACATGTTTCTAAATCGAAATAATTGATATAGTGGTCTATATATTATTTTTTGTATTCCTTAGCGAAGCACGGGTATTCAGCTAGTATCATTAGCACAAATCAAGGACATTTCTTGAAAGTTCAATCTCAAAACCATAGTTTTCTTCTAGTCAATGTAACGACCAAAACTTGTCTGGTGGAAAAAATGTACCAATAGTTGTCATCAATTTTAAATACTAAACCTGCATTCCGATTGCTTATAAGCATACCTCGGCTAGTGTATGCTTGCATGTTAGGCATTAGTTTGTTTAGTGTTAGTTTAGTTATTTGTTCTAAATTTTCTTAATAATGCACTCTTATGTCTTTTACGGTGAGGTGGAAACTGGGGACGATGTGGCATGGCTCCATCAACGGTGCAATAGGGTGAGGTGGAATATAGAGTAGTCGATCGGGAGACTGCATAGATAGAACATGGGTGCACGTGAACTCACTTTTTGAAAATTTTCATTTGTGATGTCAAAACATGTTTTAAAAATCGAAACACAAAATGATTTCCCAGATGATCTTAAATATGTGCCCTGGACATGAGTTTCGTGACGAAAAACCTTTTATTTTATCTCGGCAAAAAGTGAAATTTTGCAGGGCTATATAGCAGTATATATGTGACGTATTTTGTCTTTTTTAGATTCTGAAATAAAAAAAGTGGTTTCTCCGTGAAAACTTTCTACGCACACATGGAACATGCGTACGTACCCGGTTATTTTTATTTTAGAATTTTTTAACATTTGGAAAATGCATTTTCAACCTGGGTTCACATGCACCCAGGTTTAAACCGGACTTTTCCAGTCGATCGGCTACTATTATGTGTCCGTGAAGTTGTAGAAGCGGGGCTATGCAGTGAAGCCGGTGTGGCTAACTTTTCCTTGGTGTGTACAGTAGACATCAAAAATGGGTGGTGATTAGTAGCTGATGTGAGTCACTAAGCTGATTTTTTTCTGAAATGGGGGAAATATCACCCAGCTTCTGCATCTAAAGGATGCACACGGTTTTTTTATTAGATTATTCACAACATCTTAATTTAGATTGATCGCACCCTCCCGCACCCTTCTCTCCCGCACCCCTCCCAACCTAACCGCCGGGTGTGGCGGCGGGGGGGGCTCCCTCGTTCAAGCGCGGCGGTCGGCGCTGATGGTGATGGGGGCGGCGGCGTTCTGCGTTGTGGCCCCCTCCTCCCGTTGGCTCCCCCCCGCAGCACGCCGGCAGGAGCTGGTGGTGGGCGGCGGCCAGACCCATGGTCTGCGTCATTTTCCCCCAGCCTCTCACTGGTGCGTGGAGATGGTCTCGGGCTTCTCCTGCGACACGAGATCGCTCGGGGCAGCAGCCTTGGGTTCGACGGTGCAGGCGGCTCTCTTCTTCGCTGGAGAGGTCGGCCTAGGGATGGTGGTGCTGGATCTTTCGATCTGTCATCGCATTCCGGCGGCGAGGTGGAGAGGTGTGGAAGCCGGCGACGGCTGATGTTGCCGGTGGTGGGCTGGCGTTCGGCTGCAGCGGTTCCCAGGGCGTGTGCGGTGTCTTCGGACAACGCGATTTGCGCTTGGTGTCTCCGGCGGCAACCTTGGCTGGCCTGGGATGGTCGCCTGCGTGGGGGCGCGACCTGAATAAAGGCGGCAGTCCTAGGATTCCTTTTTGTGTCAAGATGCTGATCTGCCAGAGTTGTGTCCCCATTGATCTGCCTAGAGTGATGGGTTCCGGGAGGCGCCACCGGCGATCTTTCGTTGGCGATTCACGCCTGGAGACTGCTGGATCGGGTGGGACTCAGTCGTGCGCACCCATGTTTTACTCTGGCCGTTTGGTTTCAGAGGGAGCGCTTCGAAGCTCTGCTGGCTGTTAATATCATGGGGCATGCTCTCGTTCCATGGTGCTGGCAGAGAATGTCATGACGGCCGAAATCTGAGGACTAGCAATGGAGGATCCGTTCTTTGGGGCGAGGAGGATTTGGCTTGGTGTTTCATGACTTGGAGCAGCGGCATGCAATTGGGGGCGACTGCATAGGAGAAGACCAAAGTCTTATCTTTCAAGGTGAAAATCCAAGGTCTTGCCTTAATTGGTTGTGTCTGGCAATGGCCTTGTTGAAGGCATTGTTTTGAGAGTGAGGACCTTCTTCAGGGTGAAAACCCAGATCTTTGATCGGGCGACGATAGCGCTTGTGGACTGTTCCCTTCTTGGAGGCGCCGGTTTTGAAGAAGTTGGACTTATGGTGCTGTCTTGGTGGTGTTAGTGCTATTGTTTCAATGTTTAAAGTACCGTAGCGGGACTTTTCTTTTTTCCTGTAATTATTCTTTCTTTTTTTGGCTTTGTGCATCCGTAAGGCCGCTAGGGCAATGCGTTGTTGCAGAGGCTGGGTGTAATTGGTATCTTCGATATTAATATATGCTTGTTGTCGGAAAAAATTCACAACACCTTACAAGAACAATTACAAAGATCGAACCGAAGCCACCAAAACTAACGATATCTCGCTAATCCTACATCACCGATGAGGGAGGGTCAATAAACAAAGCCAAAACCCTGACATCACACCAACGCGCATCATCAAAAAACCGAAGGCCTCGACAAGTCGCCCAATGGCGAGCAGGTGGCACAACCGGTCCGGCAGACCCTCGGCGTGTACCATCATACACGCTCCAGAAGTCCTCGCCGCCACCGTCTTCCGCATACCCATCTTCAGGAGAGATCAATGCAATGACCTTGCGAGGCCTGCCACCACGACGCCAGACGACACCACCATCCTGCGCACGCCCATCACATTGCGTCCATCTCCGAGGCTCTGCTGCACCATGTCGCCGAGACCCGCCAACATCGGCGCAGTAGATGGAACACCGCTCAGCCAGATGACTTTCTCCAGGTATCACTTGTTCCAGAACGATGCCCTCAAGAGGGAAAATGACACCAGAGGGGCCGCCATCATCTGATCCGTATCCAGATCTGGGGTTTCCCCCGGAACAAAGAGGTTGAGGTCGGATCTGTAGCAACGATGCCTTCATCAAGGTTATGACGCTCGAGGACACCACCATCGTCGGCTCCAAACGAATCGGAGGCTGGTTCTCACCGGCCATACCCACCCCAATGATGCAGATCCGCCTGAAGAAGAGTCGATGTTGTCCGCCGCACCACCGATGCGGCGTCCTGGTACCCGGCAGCACCACGCCCAAGCCCTCCTTGCCGGCAGCCGCCGCCAACGCCGGCCGCCAAAGCGATTCGAAGGGGACAAGGGGACGAGGAGGGGCCCTGCCGCCGCCGCCGGCCTGACTTTGCCCGGGCATGCCCCTTGGCAGCGGCGGAGGAGGGAGGAGGCAGGTGGAGGGGGCGGGAGGCGCGGCGGCTAGGGTTCCCTCCCCCGCCACCTGCGTGAGGGTGAGAGGGAGAGAGAGAAGGAGAAGTGGTTCGTGTCAGTCACTAAGCTGATGGTCTGCATTTTATAAAAAAATTCAATATAATTGTAACATCCCAGGTTTTTCAAAATTAAAAACTTGCATTCATTCATGTCATTTATGCATTTGTTTGTTCACATAAAATAATAAGCACAATATGAAACAACTGTAGCTTTAAAATCCTAGTGCAAAACTCTTAATTTTCCTACCATGCCATTTTGGCAAAAATCGTGTACTATTTTGTCTAAGTCAAAGCCCTGAATTTTACAAAATTTTAGAAACTGGTTTGAGTCATTTTGGAATTAGGATTCAAAAGTTATGAGGAAAACAGTAAAAAGAAAATGAAAAAGAAAAGAACAAAAAAAAAGAGAAACGGATCGGACCGGCCAAGATGGGCCAGCCTGACCGCGACGGCCCAACGTGGCGGAAGACGTGGCCCGCGCCGAACCGCCTCTCCTCTTTTCCTCGCTTTTCTTTTCTGTCATGGACAGGTGGGGCACGCCCGTCAGCGGGGCCCGCATGTCAGCGTCGTCTCCTACCTCCGACCGTGACCGACACGGACTCCTCACCGTCGAAGAACCTAACCCTACCCGGCCCCACATCGGCGTCCGTGCCGTGGAGCACACGCCTAGGCCCCCTATAAAAACCCCCGTGACCCCCGCCTCGTTTCTCCCCACGTAGCACCCGCTGATGTCTACTCACGCTTCTTTTCCTGTAGACAGTGTTGGGCCTCCTAGAGCAGAGGTTTGTAGAACAGCAGCAAGTTTTCCCTTAAGTGGATCACCCAAGGTTTATCGAACTCAGGGAGGAAGAGGTCAAAGATATCCCTCTCAAGCAACCCTGCAACCACAAAGCAAGAAGTCGCTTGTGTCCCCAACACACCAAATACACTTGTTAGATGTATAGGTGCACTAGTTCGGCGAAGAGATAGTAAAACACAGGTGGTATAGATGGTGGTAATATTGCAGAAGTAAAGATGTAGTAAAACAGTAAACAAGCGGCGCCGAAAATAGCTTGCGGCGTAGGAAGCAATTCTTTGTGGTGGAAACAAGGCCTAGGGATCATACTTTCACTAGTGGACACTCTCAACATTGATCACATAATAAATAAGTTCTCTTTCCTTTGTGCTACATATACTCTTGTTGGATGATGAACACCACTAATTGTGTAGGGCTACAAGAACCCTCAATGCCGGAGTTAACAAGCTCCACAACATTCGATATTCATGTTTAAGTAATCTTAGAGCATAATAGATCATTGCAAAATAAACCAAGAACTAACATAGCGCACACACTGTCCACATTACACTATGAAGGAGGAATAGATCACATCAATACTATCATAATGACAATTAACTCCACAATCTACAAGAGATCATGATCATAGCCTACGACAAGAACCACACGGTGCACACACTAGTCACCTTTACACCATGCGGGAGGAATAGACTACTTTAATAACATCACATGAGTAGCACATAACTAGTAGCGATACAAAGCTCATCATATGGATCTCAATCATGTAAGCAGCTCATGAGATCATTGTATTGAAGTACATAGGAGAGAGATTAACCACATAGCTACCGGTACAGCCCCGAGCCTCAATGGAGAACTACTCCCTCCTCATGGGAGCAGCAGCGGTGATGAAGATGGCGGTGGAGATGGCAGCGGTGTCGATGGAGAAGCCTTCCGGGGCACTTCCCCGTCCGGCGCGTGCGAGCAGACTCTTGTCCCCCAGATCTTGGCTTCGCGATGGCGGCGGCTCTGGAAGGTTTCTCGTACCGTGGCTTATTCGTATCGTGTTTTAGGTCAGGGACCTTTATATAGGCGAAGAGGCGGAGTCGGAGGGCTGACGGCGGCCAAACAACGGGGCGCGGCCCAGGTCCTGGCCGCGCCACCACCATGTGTGGGCCCTGTGGCCCCTCTCTGCGCTCTCGGGTATTCGGAAGCTTCGTGGAAAAATAGGATGCTGGGCATTGATTTCGTCCGATTCCGAGAATATTTCCTTATTAGGATTTCGGAACCAAAAGCAGAAAACAGGAACTGGCCTTCGGCATCTCGTCAATAGGTTAGTTCCGAAAAACGCATAATAATGATATAATGTGTATAAAACATGTAGGTATCATCAATAAAGTAGCATGGAACATAAGAAATTATAGATACGTTTGATACGTATCAAGCATCCCCAAGCTTAGTTCCTACTCGTCCTCGAGTAGGTAAACGATAACAATGATAATTTCTTAAGTGACATGCCATCATAACCTTGATCATACTATTGTAAGCATATGTAATGAATGCAGCGATCAAGAACAATGGTAATGACATGAGTAAACAAATGAATCATAAAGCAAAGACTTTTCATGAATAGTACTTCAAGACAAGCATCAATAAGTCTTGCATAAGAGTTAGCTCGTAAAGCAATAATTCAAAGTAGAGGCATTGAAGCAACACAATGGAAGATTAAGTTTCAGCGGTTGCTTTCAACTTATAACATGTATATCTCATGGATAGTTGTCAATGCAAAGTAATATAATAAGTGCAATATGCAAGTATGTAGGAATCAATGCACAGTTCACACAAGTGTTTGCTTCTTAAGGTGGAGAGAGATAGGTGAACGGACTCAACAATAAAAGTAAAAGAAAGGTCCTTCAAAGAGGAAAGCATCGATTGCTATATTTGTGCTAGAGATTTTATTTTGAAAACATGAAACAATTTTGTCAACGGTAGTAATAAAGCATATGAGTTATGTAAATTATATCTTACAAGTTGCAAGCCTCATGCATAGTATACTAATAGTGCCCGCACCTTGTCCTAATCAGCTTGGACTACCGGATCATCGCAATACACATGTTTCAACCAAGTGTCACAAAGGGGTACCTCCATGCCGCCTGTACAAAGGTCTAAGGAGAAAGCTCGCATTTTGGATTTCTCTTTTGATTATTCTCAACTTAGACATCCATACGGGACAACATGGACAACAGATAATGGACTCCTCTTTAATGCATAAGCATGTGGCAACAATTAATGTTCTCATATGAGATTGAGGATATATGTCCAAAACTGAAACTTCCACCATGATTCATGGCTTTAGTTAGCGGCCCAATGTTCTTCTCTAACAATATGCATGCTCCAACCATTAAGGTGGTAGATCTCTCTTACTTCAGACAAGACGGACATGCATAGCAACTCACATGATATTCAACAAAGAATAGTTGATGGCGTCCCCAGAAGCATGGTTATCGCACAACAAGCAACTTAATAAGAGATAAAGTGCATAAGTACATATTCAATACCACAATAGTTTTTAAGGCTATTTTGTCCCATGAGCTATATATTGCAAAGGCGAATGATGGAATTTAAAGGTAGCACTCAAGCAATTTACTTTGGAATGGCGGAGAAATACCATGTAGTAGGTAGGTATGGTGGACACAAATGGCATAGTGGTTGGCTCAAGGATTTTGGATGCATGAGAAGTATTCCCTCTCGATACAAGGTTTAGGCTAGCAAGGTTATTTGAAGCAAACTCAAGGATGAACCGGTGCAGCAAAACTCACATAAAAGACATATTGTAAACATTATAAGACTCTACACCGTCTTCCTTGTTGTTCAAAACTCAATACTAGAAATTATCTAGACTTTAGAGAGACCAAATATGCAAACCAAATTTTAGCAAGCTCTATATATTTCTTCATTAATGGGTGCAAAGTATATGATGTAAGAGCTTAAACATGAGCACAACAATTGCCAAGTATCACATTATCCAAGACATTTTACCAATTACTACATGTAGCATTTTCTGTTTTCAACCATATAACAATTAACGAAGCAGTTTCAACCTTCGCCATGAACATTAAAAGCTAAGAACACATGTGTTCATACGAACCAGCGGAGCGTGTCTCTCTCCCACACAAGGATGAACTTATTCAGAGAATGAAAATAACAAAACGAAAATAAAAGCACACAGACGCTTCAAGTAAAATACATAAGAATGTGACGGAATAAAAATATAGTTTCACTAGAAGTGACCTGATAATGTTGTCGATGAAGAAGGGGATGCCTTGGGCATCCCCAAGCTTAGATGCTTGAGTCTTCTTAAAATATGCAGGGATGAACCACGGGGCATCCCCAAGCTTAGACCTTTCACTCTTCTTGATCATAGTATATCATCCTCTTCTCTTGACCCTTGAAAACTTCCTTCACACAAACTTCAAGCAAACTCATGAGAGGGTTAGTGCTTAACCACAAATTCATATATTCAGAGGTGACACAATTATTCTTAACACTTCTGGACATTGCACAAAGCTACTGGACATTAATGGATCAAAGGAATTCATCCAACATAGCAAATACGGCAATGCGAAATAAAAGGCAGAATCTGTCAAAAACAGAACAGTCCGTAAAGACGAACATGAAAGGGGCACTAGACTTGCTCAAAAGGAAAAACTCAAAACTAATGAAAGTTGCGTACATATCTGAGGATCACGCTCGTAATTTTGCAGATTTTTCGAATTTTCTACAGAGACTTATGCCAGAATTCGTGACAGACAGCAATGTTGTTTCTGCGCAGCGATCCCAAATATATCATCAACTTTAACATAGAAACTTTACTTGGCACAAAAACATGATAAGGAGAGGTTGCTACAGTAGTAAACAACTTCCAAGACTCAACAAAACAAAAATTGCTGTAGTAAAATAAACACATGGGTTATCTCCCAAGAAGTTCTTTCTTTATAGCCATTAAGATGGGCTCAGCAGTTTTAATGATGCTCTCATGAAAATAGACAATGAAGCAAAAGAGAACATCAAGAAGCAATTTCAAAACACATTTAAGCCTAACATGCTTCCTATGAAAAGGAATCTTGTAAATAAACAAGTTCATGAGGAGCAAAGTAACAAGCATAGGAAGATAGAACAAGTGTAGCTTCAAAAATTTCAGCACATAGAGAGGCATTTTAGTAACATGAAAATTTCTACAACCATATTTTCCTCTCTCATAATAACTTTCAGTAGCATCATGAGCAAACTCAACAATATAACTATCACATAAAGCATTCTTATCATGAGTCTCATGCATAAAATTATTACTCTCCACATAAGCATAATCAATTTTATTAGTTGTAGTGGGAGCAAATTCAACAAAGTAGCAATCATTATTATTCTCATCAAGTGTAGGAGGCATAGTATAATCATAATAAAATTTACTCTCCATAGTAGGCGGCACCAAAAGACCACTATCATTATAATCATCATAAATAGGAGGCAAAGTATCATCAAAGAAAATTTTCTCCTCAATGCTTGGGGGACTAAAAATATCATGCTAATCAAAACCAGCTTCCCCAAGCTTAGAATTTTCCATATCATTAGCAACAATGGTGTTCAAAGCGTTCATACTAATATCATTGCTACTAGCATGCAAATAAGATTCCATAGGTTTTTTAATTTTCGCAGCAAACAATCCATGTCTTAACTCAGGAAATAGAATAAGAAGCTCATTGTTACTTTCCATTATGCCTAACTAGTGTAAACAAGAAACCAAAAGATGCAATTGCAGGATCTAAAGGAAATTCAGTACTTACAACGGCGAAAATAGCTTAGTAGCCGAGATCCGGAGTGTGAGTACCTTTTACCTTTCCTCCCAACGGCGCGAAAATAGCTTGATGTCTACTCACGCTTCTTTTCCGTAGACAGTGTTGGGCCTCCAAGCAGAGGTTTGTAGAACAGCAGCAAGTTTTCCCTTAAGTGGATCACCCAAGGTTTATCGAACTCAGGGAGGAAGAGGTCAAAGATATCCCTCTCAAGCAACCCCAACCACAAAGCAAGAAGTCTCTTGTGTCCCCAACACACCAAATACACTTGGATGTATAGGTTCACTAGTTCGGCGAAGAGATAGTAAAACACAGGTGGTATAGATGGTGGTAATATTGCAGAAAGTAAAGATGCAGTAAAACAGTAAACAAGCGGCGCCAGAAAATAGCTTGCTGGCGTAGGAAGCAATTCTTTGTGGTGGAAACAAGGCCTAGGGATCATACTTTCACTAGTGGACACTCTCAACATTGATCACATAATAAATAAGTTCTCTTTACTTTGTGCTACATATACTCTTGGTGGATGATGAACACCACTAATTGTGTAGGGCTACAAGAACCCTCAATGCCGGAGTTAACAAGCTCCACAACATTCGATATTCATGTTTAAGTAACCTTAGAGCATAATAGATCATTGCAAAATAAACCAAGAACTAACATAGCGCACACACTGTCCACATTACACTATGAAGGAGGAATAGATCACATCAATACTATCATAATGACAATTAACTCCACAATCTACAAAAGATCATGATCATAGCCTACGACAAGAACCACACGGTGCACACACTAGTCACCTTTACACCATGCGGGAGGAATAGACTACTTTAATAACATCACATGAGTAGCACATAACTAGTAGCGATACAAAGCTCATCATATGGATCTCAATCATGTAAGCAGCTCATGAGATCATTGTATTGAAGTACATAGGAGAGAGATTAACCACATAGCTACCGGTACAGCCACGAGCCTCAATGGAGAACTACTCCCTCCTCATGGGAGCAGCAGGTGATGAAGATGGCGGTGGAGATGGCAGCGGTGTCGATGGAGAAGCCTTCGGGGGCACTTCCCCGTCTCGGCGGCGTGCCGGAACAGAGACCTGTCCCCCAGATCTTGGCTTCGCGATGGCGGCGGCTCGGAAGGTTTCTCGTACCGTGGCTTATTCGTATCGTGTTTTAGGTCGGGGACCTTTATATAGGCGAAGAGGCGGAGTCGGAGGGACGAGGCGGCCAAACAACGAGGGGGCACGGCCCAGTCTGGCCGCGCCACCACCATGTGGGCCCCTGTGGCCCCTCTCGGCGGCTCTCGGGTGTTCTGGAAGCTTCGTGGAAAAATAGGATGCTGGGCATTGATTTCGTCCGATTCCGAGAATATTTCCTTACTAGGATTTCTGAACCAAAAACAGACAGGAGCGCCCTTCGGCATCTCGTCAATAGGTTAGTTCCGGAAAACGCATAATAATGACATATAATGTGTATAAAACATGTAGGTATCATCAATAAAGTAGCATGGAACATAAGAAATTATAAATACGTTTGAGACGTATCACCCGCCGCCGCGCCGCCAATTGACGGCGATTGCTCGTCGGAATAGCCGCGCCCGCCGCCTCCTCCAACCAAGCTCCGCCGCCGCCCTAGCCCACCATCTGCCGCGCCGCTGCCACCAATCACCCCGCCGCGCGCCGCCGCACCCCGTACACACCTTCGCCGCCGCCAGACCCCGCCGTAACCACCGCCCCCGCCACCTACCGAGCTGCCCCGCCGCCCGTCCCGCCGGCCAGGTAAGCTTTTTTTTTTATTTTTCTTTTTCTCGCACCGTTAGATCTAGATCCCATGGCCCAGATTAGATCCAGTACCGAACCGGTACGGACCAATCGCGTCGCGCCGCGTGGCTTCCCAGTCAGCGCCGCCGGTCAGATTGGTCAAATCTGTTTTAAATTCGAAATTCAAATCTCAGATTGCATCTCGATTTTGTAAAATCGATATAAAATCAACCACTAGGCCAAATTTTACAAATTTTATATTTTCGGAAAGCTTACAACCTGTACAACAACTTTATGCAATAATACGGTACAGGTTTTGTGTTAGATTTTGCGTCATAATGAAAATAGTTAAATTAAGCCTTTCATACTATAAAATTTGTATAAAATAGTCTACTGGGCCAAATTTTATGATTTTGTACTTTCTGGAATCCTCAGATCATGTACTTCAACTTGGTATAAGAGTTGTACAACTTTGATACGTGCATAAACTTGCTTTAATAAAATCTATTCAAATCAGTAATTCAATCATAATTCAAATTCTATAAATTATTTTCGAGTAATTCCAATTGCTCTGTTTTTGTATTACTGTAGCCTATCCAGGGAGGTCAAATTCATATTTTTACAACACATAATGCTTGCAGTAGCTAATCAATAAGGTTGTATATGTTAAGTAGATACTCGATTAATGGTTTTTCTAAATCAAATTAAATGTCCAGAATACTTTATTAACATTGCACATATCAGAGAACACATAATGCAACACTTACACACTACCTCTCTTATGAAGTTAAATTGTTGCATAGCATGCATGCATACATGTCTATGATTGTTCATATCGAATGTTGGTTTATTTGTTGTGATTGTTTGAATAGATTGTGGAGGAGATCAAGGTGGTGCTTGTGATTGCTGTGATTGTGTGGGTTGCTTTGATCAAGGCAAGTGACACTCAAATCCTACTTGTTTTAATTATGCATTAGTGTTTTGAAACTAGTATGCATGGTAGGATTTTGTTTTCAAAAGTAAAGTATTATGCTATGCTTAGCAAACCCTAGTAGTGTGTAGCTACTCCTAAACCCATTGCTAGGATGCTTTAATTTTGCTTTGCAATATCAAATGCCAAATGCTATTTTCGTTATTGGTTGTGAGTGTTTGAAAATTTAAAATTAACAACCTTAATGAAACACCTGGGTGGATTGGTTGATTGGTGGGCGGCTGCTCAGGTCCACGCCCCGAGTGGGCTAAAGTGGTGAATCCCTGAGAGTGCGCAAGTTGTAGAGTGGTCGCTTTTGACTGCACACCTGGTTTTCACCAGGGGATCGTGTGGGGGTTTACTACCTGTAAGGTTTTAAGCGTGTGAGTTCCACTTGTGGTAGTCCACCCAGGATTAAAGAGATTATTATGCCGTCCATGTTTTAGTTAGCTTCCAGTGCAGCCTTATGGTATTATGGGCTCTGTCGGATTAAGTAAGTTGTGAGGGTTCAACTTGTGGCTAGACAGTGGGTGGAGGCGACGGCCAAGGGAACGGGTCTAGTTTGTATGGTTGAATTCTTCTTCTGAAAGATCTTGTCTCATTCTTCTCTTGGGAAGGGTGGGTCGTAAGGTGAAAGTGCACAAGCTCTCGAGAGTTAAACCTAAGATCTTAGCCGTGTCCCCGGTTACGGACAATTTGAGGTTCTAGGCAAGGAATGTACGGAAGAATCTCATCACCTTTTCTGAATAAGTTAAAATTTGAGTAGCAACTGTCGAATAGTACCTGGGAGATGTAACCATGGTGTTGTTTATGACAATTACGGGTTTTACAAAATGTTTTGTTTTGAAATAAATGTAGGATAAAATTGGCTTTATGCAAATTTGCCTGAACTCCACTTGCCAAATATCATGTAGATAGTCATGCCCAAAACTGCCACCATATAAGTGTCGTTTGCCAGTACATCATTGTACTGACCTCCATTCGTGGGGATGTATATTCAAACGTGCAGGTTATTCTGAAGATGGGTACTAGTAGGATCTCGAGTCTACATTCCAACATGTCTGCCTGTGGCGCATGAAGATGATGGAGGCTCATTGAAGTTTACTTCCGTTGTGTTTACTTTGAACAATTATATTTGAGCTAGTCCAAGTGACTATGCAAGTTGTAAGACTTTATTTATCTCCTGTGGATCTACGTTGTAGTAAATTTGATACTATTGCTATGATTACTTCATTTGAAATGTGTGTGCTATCAGTGATCCCGGGAATAGCACTATACACAGGTATCTTGCCTTTATTTAAAAGGTAGGGTGCTACAAAATGATATCAGAGCATAGTGTTGCATGTAGAATCGAGACCCTAGGTTTGGATTAGAAATAGGAAGACCCTAGGAAATACAAGTACATTACTTTATCTTGCCTCTTCTCCAATATTTCTCATACTCTAATCTTTAATCATTCTAAAAATGTTTTCCTTCTTTTCTTAGATGACCAGCCTCATTGAATCCATCAAGAAAGGACCAGTGATGACCACGACCCTGAAATGTGATACTGAGTTTCCAAAGGCATTAAAGAATATCATGGAGAGCATGGGACTCAAAGGAGAAGCAGTGTACAAGGGATTTCCTGTGATGGATGACGGACAAGAGTATTGGTGGGTGCAACTTCACCTATACAAGGACGAAGAAGACGACCCCAAGAAGATGGAACATTGGATGTTCACCAACCCTGAACTCCACACGTCCTTCTTCGATTCCGCAAGATGTGTTGCCTGGGCAGCTATAAATGAACTTGGAGAAAGACTCAAGTATAGGCTGCACAACACCCAGAAGGACCTCAAAGAAGAAAAGGAGGAGACCGCTAACCTGAATACTACCGTAGGTCGACTTCGAAGTGACATGGTTGACTTATCCCTTAAACTCGGTATGTATGAAGAGCTCAATAAAGCCAAGGACAGTCAGATTGCAACCCTGAGGAAAAGAATGTTGATGTATAGTGGTTCTAGCTGAAGTTAACCAAGAAGCCTTAGTTCGACCTCCAGTTAAAACTTATGTAACAGGTTATACTCATTTGTATTGTCCTACTATTTGATGTAAGGCAGTACCGTATATCTTAGTCCTATTTTCAAAAACTCGATAAGTTTAAATAAAATTTGGAATTTCTAGTTTTCTGTGTTTTTGTTTGGTTGTGTGACTTGTTTGTGCATGGGTAGGAAACTTTTGTTCCTTAGATCTGTCTATCTTGTTTCTCATCTATGCTTAAACAACCCCAGATGCCGCCAAGACGTGATCCAACTCAGGAAGCACTGCAACAGATGATGACAGCTCAGGCACAACTCATGCAGATGATGACCCAATTCATCCAAACCACCTAGAACAACAACAACAACAATACACCACCGCCACCTCCACCTCCACCACCACCACCACCACCCCCAGTGGATAGACTCGCCAGATTTCTGAGACTCCGACCAGCTAAGTTCTCCAGTGCCACTGAACCAATTGTAGCTGATGACTGGCTTCGTTCTGTCAACAAGGACTTAGTCACCTGTGAATGCACCGAGGCTGAGAAGATTAGGTTCACCGCTCATCTATTGGAAGGACCTGCTGCAAGGTGGTGGGAGACTTATCAACTTGCCCATCCTATAGATGACTTAGACTGGGAAACCTTCAAAGAGGGATTTCGTACTGCTCATATCTCCTCGGGCATTATGAATCTAAAGAGGGATGAATTTCGCAGCCTGAGGCAAGGAGGAAGGACTCTGAAGGAATACATGGATGACTTCTGTGCTTTGGCAAGGTATGCCCCAGAAGACATTGACACTGATGTTAAGAGGAAGGAAAAGTTCCTCAATGGACTTAAAGGTGAACTGAAGATTCCATTGTCTGTGGCTTATGCACCCAGCTACCAGTCCCTACTTGATCAAGCCATCACCCTGGACAATAACATCAAGAAGGAAGAGAATCGTAAGAGGAAGTTCAGCAATAGCAAGGACCACACCGAGCCGTTTCACAAGAAACACCATCCTTCTGAAGGAAGTGGGAGTCACAACTCACACAAGCATAATGGTCATTTCGGTAAAGGGAATGGCAACAACTACAATGGCCATAGGCACAATGAAGGATTCAAGGGAGACCATTCTAATAGTCACCCCAATGGTAACAATGGTCATCACAATGGAAACAATGGCCAGCACCATCCCAATTCAGGGGACAATAGGGACTTGTCCAACATCACATGCTACAAGTGTAAGAAGACTGGGCACTTTGCCAAAAGATGCCCCGAGAACAAGCCTGAGGAGGTTACCAAACCTAATCCAGTCCAGAAGGGACAGGCGAACCACCTGTATGTGGAGGAAGTGGTGAATGAACCTAACACTGTGATGGGTATGTCTCCACTCAACTCGTTACAGCATTAGTTTTAATTGATAGTGGCGCATCGCATTCATTCATATCAATGGTTCGATTTACATCCCAATTGCATATTGGTGATATTAGGCTAAACATCTTAAGGGGGTTAGCCTAGATCAGATACCCATGGTAAAGGAATACCCACGCCAAGACTATATAGTTCTGCAAGGTTCAGTGGAATCAGCATAGTGAGGAAGAGGCAACTTGGGAAGGTGAAGAAAATTATCGAGAATATACCCCCACACCTATTTGCTAGCCTTTTCGAAGCCCGAGGACGTGCTTCATCTTAAGGGGGTTAGTCTGTAACATCCCAGGTTTTTCAAAATTAAAAACTTGCATGCATTCATGTCATTTATGCATTTGTTTGTTCACATAAAATAATAAGCACAATATGAAACAACTGTAGCTTTAAAATCCTAGTGCAAAACTCTTAATTTTCCTACCATGCCATTTTGGCAAAAATCGTGTACTATTTTGTCTAAGTCAAAGCCCTGAATTTTACAAAATTTTAGAAACTGGTTTGAGTCATTTTGGAATTAGGATTCAAAAGTTATGAGGAAAACAGTAAAAAGAAAATGAAAAAGAAAAGAACAAAAAAAAAGAGAAACGGATCGGACCGGCCAAGATGGGCCAGCCCGACCGCGACGGCCCAACGTGGCGGAAGACGTGGCCCGCGCCGAACCGCCTCTCCTCTCTCCCCTCCCTTTTCTTTTCTGTCACGGACAGGTGGGGCCCGCCCGGCAGCGGGGCCCGCATGTCGGCGTCGTCTCCTACCTCCGACCGTGACCGACACGGACTCCTCACCGTCGAAGACCCTAACCCTACCCAGCCCCACATCGGCGTCCGTGCCATGGAGCACACGCCTAGGCCCCCTATAAAAACCCCCGTGACCCCCGCCTCGTTTCTCCCCACGTAGCACCCGCCGCCGCGCCGCCAATCGACGGCGATTGCTCGTCGGAATAGCCGCGCCCGCCGCCGCCTCCAGCCAAGCTCCGCTAGCCCACCATCGGCCGCGCCGCCGCCACTAATCACCCCGCCGCGCGCCGCCGCACCCCGTACGCACCTTCTCCGCCGCCAGACCCCGCCGTAACCACCGCCCCCGCCACCTACCGAGCTGCCCCGCCGCCCGTCCCGCCGGCCAGGTAAGCTGCCCCTTTTGTTTTTTTTTTTTTATTTTCTTTTTCTCGCACCGTTAGATCTAGATCCCATGGCCCAGATTAGATCCAGTACCGAACCGGTACGGACCAATCGCGTCGCGCCGCGTGGCGTCCCAGTCAGCGCCGCCGGTCAGATTGGTCAAATCTGTTTTAAATTCGAAATTCAAATCTCAGATTGCATCTCGATTTTGTAAAATCGATATAAAATCAACCACTAGGCCAAATTTTACAAATTTTATATTTTCGGAAAGCTTACAACCTGTACAACAACTTTATGCAATAATACGGTACAGGTTTTGTGTTAGATTTTGCGTCATAATGCAAATAGTTAAATTAAGCCTTTCATACTATAAAATTTGTATAAAATAGTCTACTGGGCCAAATTTTATGATTTTGTACTTTCTGGAATCCTCAGATCATGTACTTCAACTTGGTATAGGAGTTGTACAACTTTGATACGTGCACAAACTTGCTTTAATAAAATCTATTCAAATCAGTAATTCAATCATAATTCAAATTCTATAAATTATTTTCGAGTAATTCCAATTGCTCTGTTTTTGTATTACTGTAGCCTATCCAGGGAGGTCAAATTCATATTTTTACAACACATAATGCTTGCAGTAGCTAATCAATAAGGTTGTATATGTTAAGTAGATACTCGATTAATGGTTTTTCTAAATCAAATTAAATGTCCAGAATACTTTATTAACATTGCACATATCAGAGAACACATAAAGAAACACTTACACACTACCTCTCTTATGAAGTTAAATTGTTGCATAGCATGCATGCATACATGTCTATGATTGTTCATATCGAATGTTGGTTTATTTGTTGTGATTGTTTGAATAGATTGTGGAGGAGATCAAGGTGGTGCTTGTGATTGCTGTGATTGTGTGGGTTGCTTTGATCAAGGCAAGTGACACTCAAATCCTACTTGTTTTAATTATGCATTAGTGTTTTGAAACTAGTATGCATGGTAGGATTTTGTTTTCAAAAGTAAAGTATTATGCTATGCTTAGCAAACCCTAGTAGTGTGTAGCTACTCCTGAACCCAGCTAGAATGCTTTAATTTTGCTTTGCAACATCAAATGCCAAATGCTATTTTCGTTATTGGTTGTGAGTGTTTGAAAATTTAAAATTAACAACCTTAATGAAACACCTGGGTGGATTGGTTGATTGGTGGGCGGCTGCTTCCACGCCCCGAGTGGGCTAAAGTGGTGAATCCCTGAGAGTGCGCAAGTTGTAGAGTGGTCGCTTTTGACTGCACACCTGGTTTTCACCAGGGGATCGTGTGGGGGTTTACTACCTGTAAGGTTTTAAGCTTGTGAGTTCCACTTGTGGTAGGCCACCCAGGATTAAAGAGATTATTATGTCGTCCATGTTTTAGTTAGCTTCTAGTGCAGCCTTATGGTATTATGGGCTCTGCCAGGATTAAGTAAGTTGTGAGGGTTCAACTTGTGGCTAGACAGCGGGTGGAGGCGACGGCCAAGGGAACGGGTCTAGTTTGTATGGTTGAATTCTTCTTCTGAAAGATCTTGTCTCATTCTTCTCTTGGGAAGGGTGGGTCGTAAGGTGAAAGTGCACAAGCTCTCGAGAGTTAAACCTAAGATCTTAGCCGTGTCCCCGCTTACGGACAATTTGAGCTTCTAGGCAAGGAATGTACGGAAGAATCTCATCACCTTTTTCTGAATAAGTTAAAATTTGAGTAGCAACTGTCGAATAGTACCTGGGAGATGTAACCATGGTGTTGTTTATGACAATTACGGGTTTTACAAAATGTTTTGTTTTGAAATAAATGTAGGATAAAATTGGCTTTATGCAAATTTGCCTGAACTCCACTTGCCAAATATCATGTAGATAGTCATGCCCAAAACTGCCACCATATAAGTGTCATTTGCCAGTACATCATTGTACTGACCTCCATTCGTGGGGCTGCATATTCAAACGTGCAGGTTATTCTGAAGATGGGTACTAGTAGGATCTCGAGTCTATATTCCAACATGTCTGCCTATGGCGCATGAAGATGATGGAGGCTCATTGAAGTTTACTTCCGTTGTGTTTACTTTGAACAATTATATTTGAGCTAGTCCAAGTGACTATGCAAGTTGTAAGACTTTATTTATCTCCTGTGGATCTACGTTGTAGTAAATTTGATACTATTGCTATGATTACTTCATTTGAAATGTGTGTGCTATCAGTGATCCCGAAAATAGCACTATACACGGGTATCTTGCCTTTATTTAAAAGGTAGGGTGCTACAATAATTTAGGCGATGATGTAGAGAATCGTCGCAATTGTGCTTTCACATAAGTGATAACCTTACCCTCATATTAGGGGGCATTCCGTAGCTTTTCTTTCGAGTAAGTTTCTCTTGTGGTCACTCCACTTGCAGGACATGCCTATTTTCGTCATCGAACTCAAAAATATCCATTTGACCCTTCAAGATATTTACTGTGGCTAGTGGGTTGGAGCTTAAGACACCTTAGGCCTTAGGGTTTGTGGGGCAGAATAGAGTGGCGGCCATGGGCCATGCGTCAAAGCCTGCATCCAAGCTGCCTACAATAACAGTTGTTTGATCAGGAACAACAACTTTTAAAGTGTGAGTTCAGATTTGTTTTAATAGTTTTTTCTTAATAAAGAAATAAAATTCCAAGTTCTGCCCACTCCACGTTAAGGTTGGTGTTTTTTTTTAGAAATGGGGATTTTGACCCCGGCTCCTGCATCATGATGGTGCACACGGCCTTTTATTAATAAGTTACGAGTACATAGTCCCAAAATATCTCACGCATCGCTTAGAATTGATACAAAAATCAACCAGCGAAAACCAGAAAATATAGTATAACTACACATCAACATAGCCGTCTAGTGTGCCGCCAGCCAGCCTGGCACAAGATATCCTGAGAGACCATCTGGAGCCGTGTGCATCCAGAAGCCATAGCATCCCGCTGCTCCTCCGGTGACAGTAGAGCCCACAGCTGAACCCAAAGTGACACCATATGGATAACCTGCAAAAAGTAAAAAAAGATTGTTTTTTGTTAAAGATAATATCATTCCTCACCTTCCATATAGACCAACATAAGGCAGAGACCCCAACACAGATAAAAGCCTTAGATTGTCTATCAACTCCATCTAACCAATTACCAAACATATTCGTAATATCAGTTGGAGGTGAAAGATTATATGTAAAATTAACTGTGCGCCAAAGAATTTTAGCTAAAGGGCAATTTATGAAGAGGTGTTCAATAGTCTCCTGTTCCCCACAAAAAAACACATTTCGTACACCCATTCCATCGATGTTTAGCTAAATTGACCTTGGTAAGCAAAACTTTATTACTGGGAAACCACATAAATATTTTAATCCTAAGTGGATTTTTTACTTTTCATAGATATTTTCTCAAAAAGGGTGTGTGGTCATTCATAAGATCTTCATACATAGATTTCACCGAGAACAAACCTTTGGTTGTCAAATTCCAAACAAAACGATATTTTTCTCCATTTAAATTAACCATCATAAGTTTTCGGCATAACTGTAACCATGAAGTCCATTTATTACCCACAAACAGCCGTCTGAAACTGATATTCAGAGGTGTTTGGGCTAACACATGAGCTAATGTTACATTCTTGTGATGCACTATATTATATAAAGATGGATATTGGTGGGCTAGCGGTATTCTCCCTAGCCAAATATCTTCCCAAAAACGAGTTGTCTCTCCATTACCAATTTGGAAAATACCTCTAAAGAAAAAATCATCCTTAACCCCATCAATCCCTTCCAAAAGGGAGAGTCCGTAGGTTTAGCTTTCACCTCAGATAAGGTCTTGTGCCTTAGATATTTATTGTGTAGCAATTCTTGCCACACCCCGTCCTCATTAAGAAGTTTATAAAGCCACTTACTCAATAAACATCTATTTTTGAGTTCAAGAACCTCAATACCTAAGCCCCCTTGATCCTTGGGTCGGCAAACAATATTCCATTTTGTACGACGATATTTTCTTTTATTTTCATCGGACTGCCAAAAAAATCAAAGCCTATAGAAATCTAATATTTTCCTTACCCCAACAGGTATCTCTAGAAAAGACAACATAAACATAGGTAAACTTGTTAAAACTGAATTGAT
Organism: Lolium multiflorum; assembly: GCA_030979885.1. Classification (NCBI taxonomy): domain Eukaryota; kingdom Viridiplantae; phylum Streptophyta; class Magnoliopsida; order Poales; family Poaceae; genus Lolium; species Lolium multiflorum. The sequence goes on from CM061750.1 coordinate 333,890,441, forward strand.
GAGAACAAGTCTATCCCCATAAGATAGTAACTTGCCTTTCCAGCATCCCAATTTGCTCTCAAACCGGGTTTCTACTGGATACCAATCCGAGTTTCTGAGTTTTCTATAATGGATAGGAATACCTAAGTACCTAAAGGGTAAGGCGTCAGCGTCACATCCAAAAATCTGCTTATACTGATCAACCTCGTCATTTGCCTTTCCAAAACAGAAAATCTCACTTTTGTGGAAATTTATTTTAAGTCCGGAGAGTTGTTCAAACATACACAATATTAACTTCATATTAACAGTTTTGGCTAGGTCATGCTCCAAAAATAGGATTGTATCAGACATATTGTAGTATAGAGATGCCACCCTCAACAAGATGAGGAATAAGGCCCCCATATTAACTTCATATTAACGTTAAGGTTGATGTGTCTCTTGATTGACTACAATGTCAATGTCCATTGACGGAGTGTAAGTTGGATACAATTAATCTTTTGACTTTTCAGAACGTTGAACAATCTACTGAATTTCCCGCTGTGTTGATGGGTGTCTCCGTTGAAAAATATAATTAAAGTCGAGGTTTGCATGATGATAATTAAACCAGAGAACACCTTTTTGTTTTGACCATGTGAAGTCCTTTTAAAGGAAAAAAGAAGACCAAAATATAATGCGTCTCATCCTAGTAGCGCCTCAAAGGCTGAACACGTACTGCCTTGGGCATTCCTGTGAATTTTCACCATTGACGACTTGTGCGCTTCTCTCCATGTACGTGTTCATGTTCCTCGGATAATAATACTGTATCTAGGCTTCTAGTAGCACTGTAATAATAGAAGGGCGTGGCGTCTACCGAATACCGATCTCTACTCGTGTTCTATACCGTACTTCTATAAGCTGTAGGCCGTAGCCATGGTGGGTAACCTTCTTCGGTCCAACTACAGCGCACCAAAGAATGCACCAGCCCCCAAGTCAGTTCGATTGTGGCCGTGACCCCGTGCGTTGTCGCACACGAGGCTTGCGACGGCGGCTGACAGCGGCGCCACGCAGAGGCCCTGCCGGCGCAGGCTCGTGGCCGGCTCTTCTCCGGTATCCTGCGACGACGGCGAGGAGCAGCTTGCCCCAGGGAGGGGCGCAGCTAGAATCTGCAGCAAAACATAGACAGAAAGTTCAGATCGATATTGTTGCTGTATGTATCTGTAGTGACAGCGTGCAAGTGTAACACGAAGAGGGAAATGCAGCGCGTGTGTTCCGCTCACCTGGATTTGCTCGTGGAGGCTCCTGATGCAAGCAGCTGCCTCGTGCAGGACTGACGCGGTGTCCGTCTGCAGACATGGATCGGGTTCAGAAGTGTGGTTTTCTTCAGGCACTCAGGCAGTTGCATTGTGTCCCTCCAGCAACAGTGCAACACGATCGAGCACGTAAGAAACCAAGATCATCGGTAGCATGGTTTTACCTTGCCATAGGGAGAAACCAGCTGCTGGAGCGCGGTGATCTTGTCCCCCAGCTTCTGGCTCCTCTTGCACGGTGCCTGTATTTGTAATTTTGTATACGTCGTGTCATGATACGCAGCCGATGTAATCTTTTTCTCCGAAACTAGAAGTGCTTTTTTTTTTGCTTTTGATCCCAAATTCATGTCACGCCGTAGACTATTTGCACCGTGCATGTTTTGTGCTGCCGGCTAAGCTAGCATTACTTCAAGTACGTCTGCTATCGGCCACGACCCTATTAAGACAGAATTCAGCGAATCATTGAGCAAACAGAACGTCACCTTCGCAGCTTGATTTCTTGGCTTTGCGCTGCCCTGCAGCCGGCGCTGTGGACCCTGCGCCGTCGTCGTCGCGGTGCTTCTTGTTGTCTTGGGCCTCTTCGAACTGCTCCCGTCATTAGCCATTGGCTCGCCTCCTTCTGCCGTCCATGTCAACATATGCTGACAGAAAATAAGGAACCACCACAACGAACAAACAAACAGACGTAAGCATCACAGCAGCAGTATGTCAGTAGCTCGAGATTAGTCTCCGGGATCGGTTTCAATCATTCAATTAAAGAGCATTACGGTGGCAGCATCAGGAGAATCTGGCTGGGCGTAACCGAACTGCATCAGCGAAGGCCTGACGTCGCCGCCGCTGTAGATCGAACCGTCTACGCTCCCTAGGTTCATCAGCGAGAAGTGGTTGTTCATCAGTCAGTGAGTATACCAAATAATATAATAACCAAGATAAAATAAAAATAAGCAAACAAAATTTTCCACCCGAAAATCATCAGCAAGAAAAATAGGAAACGATCGTTACCGAAATAGCTCTCTGAACCGCGCGTGGCAAAAAGCGTCGGCGTCTGAAGGCTCTGAAACGACGGCAAGTGGTGGCGCAGATGACCGTAGTCCGCCGCGGTGAGTCTGCGCAGTCAAGGAGGAAGAACAGATTAGATGAACCAAGGCGCGTGAAACGCATGGACGAACTCCTATCTAAACAAGACGTTTAACGCGTACATCTTGTCGAAACCTGCGGTTCCAGCTGCCGAATTAGAGGACTCGCATTTCACTGCAGTTGAACAGACATGTCAAATTAACATGGGATTTCAGAAGATCGTAGGAAATCGCGTGGCAGGGAGGGGAAGAATGTACCGTAGTCATCGCTGAACGGCAGCAAGAGGGAGGACGGCGCAGAACAGTTCCACATTGCGCCTTCCTGTCAAACTCGATCCTCCAGCAGCAACTCGTAGGCTTTCATAACCTGGAAAACGAGACATTCAGTTTCCATCAGAAAATAGTTCAGATGAAACAAGAACCAAATGGTACCAGGTTCCAACTTTTGCTGGTGATATACAACTCTATCGAGGTCATGAACTTCAGCCAAAAACAGGAGAGAAAGTTGCAAAATAACTACAGAATTCAGAACCCTTATGAGAAGTGGAAAACGAAGAGAGAAGAAGATTCACAATCCAACCAAAAACAAGAAGAAATCAAGAAGAAACAATGAGACGTGAGCAAAACAAGAAGGAACACACGGAAGAAAGATCAAAAGATCAAGGCGTAAGGTTCATCGGTAGTTTACCCCATGGAAGAGAGCAACGCGGTGCCGCGAGAGAAGAGAGGAGAAGGTCGCCGATGGAGGTAGGAGAGCAGCGGCTGGCTAAATACTACACTCCTCCGCAACTCGAACGCTAGTTAAATGCGTCGATGGTTTGCTTCGCCTTCCCTTCTTCCTCTTCCTGCCGTTTTCACTCGGTCTGTTGCTAATTATAAGCCGTCCTCCGAGCTTTGCCACAATTAAACACGTGAGACGCCACGGCCGGGAAATTTCAAAGGAGCACACCGGAACTCGGGGACGGGTCGATGGAGGAAGGATTGCTCCCATAAATAGCATGGCAGCAGAGCCCACCTACTTCTTGGTGTTATCTCGTAAATAAATCCATGGATTCGCTAGTTCTCGGTCAAGTACTAAGAATTAACTTAGTTCTTAATAGACTCCTCTATCATAAAAAAAAATCTTGTTCGTGTTAGTATAAGTTGTAAATTGGTTTGGAACTGGAGTTTTTTTTAGTTGAACATGTTGTTGCAACCAAGGGTAAAGAAAACATTCGGATCATTGAATCGTTTTATGACTCATATTAGTCATGAGTAGTAACATGAGTCGCAAGTACGATTCAATGATACTTTCATAACTGAGAATTAGTAGATACACCCATAAATCCAAGCTCACGGCCGCTTCCACCCTCTCTTCCTTTTTTGAAATGGATTTTTACCTCCAGCCTCTGCATCCAAAGGATCTTCAATTATAAAATTAAACTGTGGTTTGTGTTAGTATGAGTTGTAAATTGGTTTGCAACTAGGGATTTTTTTAAATTGAACATGTGGTTTCAACCGATGGTAAAGAAAACTTTCGGACAGTCAAATCGCTTTATGATTCGTGCTAGTCATGAGCAGCAACGTGGGTCGCAAGTACGATTCAATGATATGATCTCATAACTGGGAATTAGTAGACACACCCATAAATCCAAGCTCGCAGCCCTTTCCATCCTCTCGTTTTGCTTTTTTTTTAATGGAGGTTTTTTTTTTTTGAAACGAGGGCAAAAGCTTATGCCCATTTATTGATTAAGCAAGGAGTTTACAAGAAATTAAAAGTTTTAGACATAATACAAGTTTACTCTCGCGGCATCAAATTACTCAAATTTTTTGCACCCGCTAATACCTAAAGCGTAGCTTCTTTTTTAATCCTCTCGAAGACGACTTGCGAAGGGGCGTGCTTGTTCTTGAAAACTCTATCGTTTCTCTCATTCCAAACCTCCCAAATAATGAGCATGGCAAGAGACGCCATACCCTTGCGGTTATGCCCCATAGATATCATGGTCCACCATTCCGGGAAGGAGAAACCCGCCCAACTGTTGGCATGAATAGCCGGAATGTCGAACCCATCTTTGGCCTTGCCCCAAAGACGCAAGGTGAAGCGGCAATGGACTAGAAGGTGATCGACCGACTCCGTGCATTGTTTGCATAAAGGACAAACCCCACAGTTTGGCCACCCCCGTTTTGCCAAGCGGTCGGTTGTCCAAATTCTATTTTGGAAAGCAAGCCAGGTAAACAACTTAATCTTTGGGGGCGCCCACATCTTCCACATGGACTTGTATAAGCTTGAGAAGGTGGAACCCAGAAATTGCAAGTCGTAGGCGGACTTCGTGGAATAGTGTCCACTCTCGGTTATGAGAGGTTTTACCTCCTAGCCTCTGCATCCAAATAAATTTCAATCGTAGAATAAACTATAGTATGTGTTATGAGTTGAAAATTGGTTTGCAACTCGGGTTTTTTTTAGTTGGACATGTGGTTGCAACCAAGGAAAACAAAATGTTCGGATCGTCGAATCGTTTTATGATTCGTGTTAGTCATAAGTTGCAATGTGATTCGTGAGTATGAATCAATGATATCTCCTAACTTAGAATTATAATAAGTTACAGCCATAAATCCAAGCTCGCGGCCGTTTTCATGGCCGTTCCATCCTCTCGTTTTGCATTGACTCCTGACATGCAGATGTGTGATTAGTGCTAACTGGTTTCACGGCATGATTGGCTGATCCACGCACTGTTGCTAATGCGTTACGATCCCTTTGTATTCTAGTGTTACAAGACAAGATTTAATTTGGCAATAGGCGCCTGTCTCGTCTGGCTCGTCCTGGCGACCGACGAGTGTCCGCCAGGGCAGTCCAGTTGACCGATGTCCGAACCCCCTAAACCCTCGTTTCTTTATGAATCTTGTCAGGATCAGTTCGGGCAGCGCACAGTGTTTTTCTATGGCGCCGATGAACCAAACGCCTACGACCAAGCCGGGAGGGAGCCAAACGCCGGCCGCCGATTGATTGTTTAAGCTGCAGTCGCATCGCGTCGACGCTGTCTTCTGTTCGAGCTGAGGCTGAGCTGCGACGGCCATGCTTTCTGAGACATTACAGGCTGTCATGATGAGCCAAAACAGCAGCCGATCATCGCAGGTTTAGTAATACCAAATTCGACGCGACAAGAGTATTATCCAAGCTTCGGCGGCTCAAGTCAGTGGAGTTCTTTGCGTAAACCACAACTTTGCCGCGCGAAATCCGAATAACCACCACGACGGGCGTGATAAAATGTGACCTATTATTCTGCGCATTTTTACACAAAATTGCTTCATAACACGTTCACATCATACGAGGAGGCACGGCCTCCGAGCGGTGGAGGCGCCCCTATTGCGGGGAGGTGCTATCCACCGAGCTAGTCGGCGCTGATGCGGTTGCCGCACACGTCGCGCGCCCCGAGTTACTAACTGGACTGTGGCCCAACATCAGGTAAGACGTTTTTTCTTTTCCGTTTCTTTTTTTCTGTTGTTTCTTTTCTTTTTTGAAATTATTTTAAAAAAAATCGTTTCTAAAAAAATCTTAATATTTTTCAGATTTAAATATTTTTAAAATTTGAACATTTTTAAAAATAAATCATTTTAAAAAAATCTAAACATTTTTAGGTTGAACAATTTTAAAATTTGACCATTTTTAAGATTTAAACAAATTTCAAATTTGAATAATTTTCAGATTTGAACAATTTTCAAATTTGAACAATTTTTAGATCTAAACATTTTTTAAAAATCAATTTTAAAAAATCTGAACATTTTCAGATTTGAATTTTTCAAATTCAAACATTTTTTAGGTTTGAACAATTTTCAAATATGAATACTTTTTAGATTTGAACAATTTCTAAAGAAGAAAAAGAAACAGAAAAGAAAAAATAGATCAGACAAAACGATTCAAAAAAGCAACCAACAACCGAACTAGGCCAGCCCGTACCGCGCGCGAGGGCGTGCGGCGCACGGTACGCGCCGACCTGGTCGGTGTATAGCATTTGCCCCTGTTGCGGCCGTGAGCTCTATCCTCCCTTGGCCTAGATGGGCCTGGTCCTGGCTTGCGCGGCTACTGGGCACCATGGCGGTGCTGGCGGTGGCATGATGGAGACCACCGTCCAACCCTCCCTTCAATGGTGGTTGCACTGGGACGTTTTTCGGCACCTCTGGCTCGGTTGACTGCTAGATTTGGATCTCCTCTTGTCGGCGGTGAGACCAAGGTGGCTCGTTTCTGCGCATATGTGATTGCTCTGGGGTTGAGCGGGGGTGAAATCCCTGCGTGAGGCTGACGACGGAGACGCCCAAGGGTGCCATCACCTCCTTGGAGGTGTCGCATTGGTATTGCTCGTGCTTCCTTGCCTTGAGCAGTGGGGGAAACCCTAGATCACGTCATCAAATCGGCTGCGGCGATGCGGTTCTGTCGGTCCCTCCTTGTAACTATCGCCTAGGTGGTTCGTGGAGTTCTCACTGCGCTACTTGGAGGCGATGCCGGCCGCTGCTCATAATGTGGGTTTCCGGGGTGTTATGTATACCATCACCGGCATTTCTTGATTGTCACCTTCAGTTTGGTTCGGGCCCCACATTCTCTGGCCGACTCTTAGGCGCTTAGGGGTGCGGTGCATTAGCTTGTGCCACCCTGAACGTGGCGTGGCCTAGAATCTCAATGCATCGCCTCCTTGTCATCTTAGGAGGTGACGGTGCAAGGAAAATCATTGCTGTCCAGTTGTTGTGGGTTTTGTTGTAAACCGTGTGCGTTGTGTTCGTATCGTGTAGCCTTTCTGACATTATACATGCCTCCTAGAAATATATTCCATGGTGTTATAGAAAGAAATAAATACGGAAATGCGTACCAAAAGCGAGTACCGATCGTTCTGCAACTGCCATCTTTGTTCCGTTTGAACTGCCGTGTTTCACAACCGACCGAACATAAACAGACGCTCCTCAGATTCGCGGCCCAGCCTAGTTTCCTGAACATCATCGCGTGCACAGAGACATACAGTCTGCTCTGAACAGGCGCCGCAGTTGCAGCAGCTTTAAAAGGATACAACTCCAGTCCAGTATACATCAAACCCAGCAAATATAGATAGGTGCACAAGTCAAGGAGCTGATGCCTGCCGTTTCAAAACAAGGTTGAAAAGAAGGGACCGCTAGAACCAGCGATGGTAACTGCTAGCCATTTTTACCACTTCATTTGATGGCAAACGCCATGCCACTTCTAGGTTTTTCCCGGCGCACGATTTCCGACCGCGTTCCCGGGCCTGCCTGCTTTATTAGGAAGTAATAAGAAGCAATCATCTTCACACTGGCCGTCTTTGTATTCTAGAATTGTTCTTCTTGCTGACGACCTGTGCCTGTGTCCTCACTCAGCCTCCTACTCTTATCTGCAGATCAGACAGCAATTGTTTTCACCAACCAATGATGATAACGAATGGAAAAAACAAAATTTGACTCGGCCTGTGGCCATAACAGAAGATAGATTCATGCCATGATAAAACAAGTGATGTCGCAGCAGTCCCAGTTGTTTTAGACCTACCGATAAAACAAACAGAGATCAAGGATTAAGAAAGTGATTTAGCACCGCTAAATAACACAAGACACATGCCCCACATTGACCAGAGCGGCGGTTGTATCAACAGCTACAGGCTTAAACCTACTGCAAAGCTGTTAATTTATTTACACAAGATGTAAGCAGAAAAGGGCAAGCAAACCGAATGTCATGAATCAGATCATCAAAACGCTGTGTGCCTTACATTTGGCTGATACCTCGAGGAGAATCGGGAATCATCTATGTGGCAGGTAAAGCTAGTGTACCCCAAATGGAAAAATATGCTAGATTTCAAAATGTTGGAAGAACATCGAGTCTTCTACTACACAGTTATGGAAGCAGATGGACAGGGAGGGAACAAGGTAAGAGAAAACGACTCAGAAATTGAGGTTTAACTGTACCTTGGCAGTAGAGATCAGCTCACCGTACTACAACAGCCAAGATGATGCAAAGCATAATCGACAAAATTTCTAGGTGACACACACGAAAACCCATAGAGAGGCACAGCACAAATAGGAAGATCACAACGTGCAAGCTAACTCAATTGACTTCACATGGATAGTCAGAAATGAAACCCGGTGTGCCCAAGTAACACAAGATAAAGACAGAAGACTCAAGGAACTGCAAACAATAACCATTGTCGCCTACCAAAACAAGTTATAATTGACAGGAGGCTTCTACTTGAAGTAAATTATCAAACTTCAAGAAACCACATAGCAACACAGCTAATCATAGATGAAAGTGACACCATACCATAATTTATGCACTAAAGGTAGCAAAACCAGATCTGGGAGATTTATATAACTAATGTAGAATAAGGTTCAAAGATGATATGTAAGATAAGATACTCAATTTGTAAAGCCTTTGGGCTCTAAGCAATATTGTAAGAGAATCTTGACTCTATGCAAGGACATCCTTGTAGCAGAACAGAAAGCTAAAATGGTATGGGAGTTTAGATGTCTAGATCAAAGATATACCAACTTATACCATAAATATCAGGCCCTCAGTAATCAATTCTGACTCAGAAGTACTTCATTAAACAGATAGCAAGAAAAAAAATAGTCTTGTAGAATCCTTCGCAGGAATTTGGCTGCATGTCCGAACAACAAATGATTTGGGATAGTTATTATTATTACTTAAAAAAAAAGCATATGCTCAGTTTTACAAGCACTATGACTTAGCAGTTCAGGTTACCAGTATCAAAGAGTAAGATACATGTCCATTTGATGTTCAGCACAAGTTCTTCATCTTGGTTGGATATTTACTGAGCTATTCATTGAAAGGCAAACATTACAGGAAAAGGAAGACAACGAAAACACAGTTTTGTTCATGCAATATATGTGTACATAGGTATAGCCCTCCCAGAAGATATGCATATAGAAACTTCGACATCTCTGAACAGGTGCATATCACCTGTGACTTTCGGAAAGTGCGGCAAAACCTATGAGACTAGAGGATTCAGAAATTATCACTAACATATACATGTAAAAGATGATATATTAAAAAAAACAGTATACGGAAGTCCCAGTCGGCCTATACAATTCGCTAAGACTAATACAATGTGAACAGTCTTTACTCTTGAGGTGTGAACATTTAATAGCTTTAAAGATGCCAATCAACAATGGTAGCTAGGAAATTCATCTAAATATCATTGACAATGGAACAAATGAAATATAAGAGGATGAAATGCAACAGAAATACACATTTCAGGCTATAGGCAAAAGAATGTCAAACTGAGCTTCTGGTCACTGGTGTAATTCCAGGTTGAAGAAGGAAATTAAGAAATAATTCTGGCCAATCTTCGTCAAATGTGTTCAAGGTTAGCAACAGAATAAGGTCACAGCAAGGAAATCCAGTTTAAATCGCAACAGACAGAACTGACAACAATCGTACAGTGTTTCACCTAAGTGGTGCACCTATATATGATCTGATCTCTTTGCCCTATACATCGTGAATGCATTATTACCTCCAAGGAAGTCATTATAAAAGTGTCCCTTACTCTCTTAGGCTTAGACATAATCACCCACAGATACTAAACCACTACGATTTCACCGCTAACCTAAGGTTCAGAAAAAATCCAGTACACTTACAGCCTTGCAGCTGTAGAGTGAACAAGAGGATTTAAAGTATGAATATATATTGACAAGTACTAGGCAGAGGCACATGTGCTATCTCAAATATGAGTCCAAACAGAACAGTCTAGTGTAAGTTCACAAGGAGCAAAAATAAGCTCAAGAAACATCATATATGTTCAGTATTGAATAAATACTCCATCTCAATACCTGGAGGTATTACACGGCTACGATTTCACTGGTTACCTAAGGATTTAAAAAGCTCCAGTACACTAAGAGCATTGCAGTTGTAACAAGCAAACAAGAGGATGTAAAGTATGGACACATATCAACAAGTACTTAGCAGAGGCATTTTGTGCAATCTCCATTTGAATCCAAACAAACAATCTAGCATAAGTTCATATAGGGAGCAACAGTAAGCCACATTTAAATCAAGAAACATTAAATACTCCATCTCAGAACCCAGTGGATACATTGTATATATCATGCCAAAAGTGAGTTACAGAGCCTTCTAGTTGGATCATAAGAGAGCTGCTTAAACAAGCATTGGGGAACAAAATATATGGTCAGACTTTATTGGCTCTGCTGCCTCACAGATTGATGGATGCATCACTCGGAGCAGGCCCCTAGAAAGCATTCATTACCTTGCAGGCGCTGCGGTGGCATTGACGACGTTCCTGCGCACCACCCTGTGCCCTCCGCCATTGCCACTCAATTTCAGGCCATTATTACTAGCAGTAGTGTCCCCATCCCCCACGATCAAATCCCGTAGGCCGGAGGTGAGGTCCTTCTCCCTCTTCTCCTTGTCCTTCTGCTTGGCCCTGGCGGTGGCGGCGGCGAGCGGCTCGAAGTGGTTCCCGTAGATGTACTCGGCGGAGTAGCCGTCCTCGTCGTCGAAGAGCATGACGTGGCCGTGCCACTCCCAGACGCGGTACTCGCCGCCGCCGTCGTCGTGGAAGCCGACGCAGACGTGGTGGTCGCCGACGGCCACGGACTGGCCCGAGTTGGGCTTGAGGGCGTCGTCCGCGTCCCCGGCGAGCACCACCCTGACGATCTCCTTCTCGAGCTTGGTCTCCTCCCTGGACAGCGTCCGGCGCCGCCTGGCCTCCCCGGAGCCCTCCCCGTCGGAGAGGCCCTCTTCTTCTTCGTCGTCATCATCGTGGTCACCGTCGGAGTCGGCCGCGGCGGCGGAGAGCGCGGCGAACTCGTTGAGGAGGAAGTCGTCGAGGTCCTGGGTGAGGAAGGAGTTGGTGTCGAGGAAGGGCGGGCGGAGCTGGACTCGGCTCATGAGGTTCTGGAGGAAGAGCGCGTCGACCGGCGCCGGGGAGGCGGCGGCGGCGGCGGAGGAGGGCGGTTGCGGCGGGGGAGGGGCCATGGCGCGGTAGGGTTTTGGGTTTGGGTGGCGTGGGCTGGTGGTTTGTTGTGTGGATGGATGCAGAACAGAACTGCAGATAGACGAAGCGGACTCGGCAACCAGATCGATCAGAGAGAGGTTGTTGTTGGATACTTGGATGTGAGAGACACACGGGGAGATATTTTGCTTTCCAGATGGGCCTCGCTACGTTGGGCCTGAATGTATAGATTATTTTTTTGGCCATGGTATTGCGATCGGGAACTGGTATACGCCGACCTGGTCGGCGCGTGCGGGGTGCCGCACACACCCAGCGACCAGGTCGGGTAGTTTGGGCCGCGGCCCATTAGCTCAGGTACGCTTTTTTCTGTTTTTCCTTCTTCTCTTTCTTCTGTTATTATTACTAGTTGAATGCCCGTGCTTCGCAACGGAATAAAGAAATATACACTTTTATCAACTATTTTTACTAAAATACATTTGTCAAATTCTAATTTAAAATGTTAGCGGGTTCTAGTTTAGAAATGTATGCCAAGCTTTACGGCACGTGGTTCCCTTTCCCATCTCTGATACTTTTTCTTCTCAGTTTTGACAGTCTTCTCCTTTCAAGAACATAAGGTGACATATTTATCCTCGGCCCTCATCCCCCTAGAATTCCGTTCTCTTTACCATCAAAGTTGTTCGTCACTTCAAAAGTTACCATCTCGTCTTACCATGACATTGGCACCTTTTGTAAAATCAAAAACAAATCAATGGTGTTTGATTTGCAATTGAAACGGTTCTCACCGAGTCACCTAGACGGGAGGTGAGATAGGAGATGATGACATATTAAATGTATTACTAACAGGGTCCATGATGTAAAGCTACAATGTTTGTATCTCCTTATTCTTCAGCTGTAACAAAAGATAACAAATTTCTGAACACAAGAAACATATTTTTTTTTTGCGTAAACCAAAACAAAGAGGTGGATTATCTGAATGAGTAAATTGAGAACTCCACCTTTGATGTCTTGGCGTTTTTATTTTTAACTTGAAGGATCGGCAAGGATATCTTTCTACGGTAAGAATATAAAATAGTATATGTATATAGTGTAGCTAGCTTCCTTACCCACGACATCTTCTTCCTTCACATCCAGTTCACATCTATATCTAACAAAAAGAGAATCAAGCAGACGGAACATTGGTTGATGGAGCACTGAAAATGGACCTGACCGGAGCCTTCCCCGGTGACGGCGGCTGGGCCGTCTAGGCCGCCCATACCTCCTCGTCAGTGAGTCCCTTCTGGCCCCTCATGCCTGCTTCTCCCCTCCTGTCTGCATGGAGAAGCACCTACGTTGGTCAGTGATCTACTCCTCCTTCTTGGCGACTCGCCATCCGATCCGCTCCCATGACGGATACATGTATCTCCTTCCCAAGGCTCGGCGGCTAGTTCTGATTGATGGAGAAGGATCGGCGGTTGATGCTCGCTTTCTGAGGGTGGATGAAACCATCCGATCTGGGTGTATTCTCGAAATGCCCTGCCATCGCATTACATTGGGTGATCGGGTTTTGGATCTGCCGGAGTCATGCACTCTCCAAGCCCAGGTATTGCCTCAGACCGTCCCTAAGTTGGATCTCTGACCTGGTTTGGATATTCAACACAAGATTTGGCGTCAATTCTTCTGCCCTGCTGCTTTTTCTGCTGCATCTTCTCCTATGGAGTTTTTCATGGTTGCATCTTCCGCCCGATCAATTCTATGTCTTGATCCTTTCCATGTCAGTCATATGTTGCAAGCTTGTCTTGGTGGAATTGTTGAATCTGCGTGACAGAACTTTTAGGTTCTCAGTCCACAACCAACAAGTGGGTTTTTTGTTCACAGTTTGCGGCATTTTCAGGTGTTTAGAGTTTGTTGTCTACTTTTCCCTATGGGGCAATGGTGGCCCAAATTTTGTTCGTGAACTTCGCCAATGGGCGGTTGACGAAGAATAATCCTGGTCAGTGGTTCGATCCAGAGCGTTTGTTGATGTTCTGTGGCAACCTCTGTCAGGTGCTAATCTGGTTCCCTTAGGTCCCTCCAACATAGTGGAACCAGATCCTGCACCGGCGTTGTCCAGGCAGGTGGCTCCTCTGAAGATATCCTTGCATCGTATGACTGTATTTTTCGATAAAGGATGCTTTATTACTTATGAGAAGCAATTACATCCAGCCTCTGCATAACCAGGATGCACACAGCTATTCTAGTTTGTGGATCCAAACAGTATATGAAAAAAGGCGAAATACATATCGAAACGATGAATTATATAACGCCTAAGGAGAGGGTGGAGCTTCAATCCGTAGACTATGCTGCCACCCATGTAGGGAAAAGTATCCCTCGCCGTAGCCTCCAACCGTGTACAGACCTTCGTAAATAGGTCTCGGTTCTCCGCCCGCTGAAGAGGTAACCATGAACGGAGAATACTTGTACATCTATAGATGACCTGCAACAAAGAACAGTTTTTATCATTAAAAATCTTGTCATTTCTACTCAGCCAATGCCCAGATAACTGATAGCGCCCCCACCCTAAGAAGCAACTTAAACCTTGAATCAATACCGTGAAGCCAATTGCCAAAGACATTTGCCACACTAGTCGGAGAATACAGGGTAGACGCTACTTGGATGACTGACCATATAGATCTCGCAAAACTGCACTGGAAGAAGAGGTGTTTGATAGTTTCATCATGATGACAGAAAACACACCGTGAACTTCCATGCCAATTCCGCTTAACAAGATTATCTTTAGTAAGAATAACTTCTCGGCGAAGGTACCATCCAAAAAATTTAATTTTTAATGGTATCTTCATCTTCCAAATTTTCTTATTATTATCAACTGGTAAATCAGAATGAAGGATTGCATTGTATAAAGATTTGAATGAGAAAGTGTCATCTACATGAAGATTCCAACTAAATTCATCCGGTTCAGGGGATAATTGAATATCTCCCAATCGTTGAATTAGAGTATTCCATGCTATTAGCCTTTGTCCAAGCAAAACCCGTCTGAACATCACATTCGGGGGTGACGTAGCCATTATTGTAGCAATGGTATCACCTTTGCGACGAACAATACTATACAAAGCAGGATATTGTTCACTCAGGGAAGCATTGTCCAACTAAACATCTTCCCAGAACCGTGTATGTGCTCCATTCTTAATAGAAAAAGTACCATGACGAAAGAAGATATTTTTTGTCGCCATGAGACCAGCCCAGAAGTGAGAATCCCCAGGTTTCCAAACCACTTGGGATAGCGTCTTCGAGCCAATATACTTTCTCCGAAGAATAGTTTGCCAAATCCCATCCTCGGTTAGAAGCTTAAAAAGCCATTTACCTAGCAGAGCTGAATTCTTGACCTCCTGGTCGTGAACTCCAAGTCCGCCTTGATGGTATGACTGTATGACTGAATGGGAAAGGAACGACCTTGAAGTGGTCATTTCTGCTGGATATGATTACACACAAGTTCTTAATTGTTTTTGGTTTGACCACAAGGATTTGGCAGTGACTTCCCCTTTGGATTCTTTTTCTTCAAGGCAGCTTCAGAAATTGAGGACCCTAATTTCGCAGAAATTGTCGGAAACTCAGTTAGTTTGTTGTTTTCACGGAGATTCTGACACGGCAGAGAGAGGCGCACGGCAGAGGGAGGCTCACGGCAAAGGACTGTCCTTTGTCGTGTGAGGTTGCACGGCAAAGGATAGAGCATTTGCCGTGTGAGGGTGGACGGCGCACGGCAAAGGCTTTGCCGTGTATTTTTTATAATGCGCATGGAAAAGATAAGTTTGCCGTCCCGATTGTTGCCGCGATCTTTGCCGTGTAACCTCGCACGACAAAGGCTTTGCCGTGCACTTACAGTTACACGGTAAAACATCGATTTCCTGTAGTGATCACTGTGCCTCAGTCAACCATTCCTATTTCCTCGGCATTTAACAAGGTGTTAACATCATTTCCTACAGACCGGCAAGTTGGAAGGCAACCTCGCCCAGCCGTGTTTGTCTTGTGCCGCACGGGGATGACTGTCGTCGTGTGTTTTTGGGGTGTGTAACGCTCGTTGGTAGGGCGGCATACGTTCACTTGGAGTTCGGAAGTCGACCGGTAGCGTGAAAAGGATTCTATATCAATCTGAAGGGTAGACATAATAGAGATATTGCCGTGAACTTTTTTTAAAAAAGTACTCCCTCCGTTCTCTTTTAATTGACTTGAATTTAGTATAACTTTATACTAAATTTGAGTCAATTAAAAAGAACCGCAGGGAGTATTTAGTAAGCAGAAATAGATCATAAAAACGCTTTAACTTTTCACACTGTCTTGATAAGATAAACAAGACACAACAAAGATTCAACGAAATATTTATTTTTCCGTTAAATTTCAGAAAACATAGCATGCCCATGATGTTGACTAACAAGCCATATAGATGTGAAAAGCGTAAACCAATTTGCAGCAGACGAAACTTTGTAACTTACTGTTCATTGGAACATATGAATCTTTTAAGTGCGAGGGTGTTTATGTTTCAAATTACCTCCTGCAAGACAAAAAAGCAGCAGGCAACCAACTCAAAGAGAAGTTTGTCTCTCATATCGACCAGGAGAACGTGACAGAGAAGCATCAAGCAAACAATGAACGCCAGGACTTGCTCCAATTTTTAAACATAGGGCCAAAGATCCAGCTTTCAATTAATAAAGTCACAACGACAGAGTTACAAGATGTTGAAAAACAACTTACAAACATCAAGGATCAAGCAAACTAAAGATTACGAAGAACACAGCTTGACTTCGATGCCATCATCTGAAGGAGAAGGCAAAGCGAAGTAGAGGCAATGCAGTGCAGCTCGCCACCGGAGAACCATGCCATCATCAAGTTATGGCGTCAACGCAGCCAACATGCCATCCGCCTTCACCTCTGAAGAAGGCCCCAACCTTCTCGCCCAGGTTCGTAGAGGGTCGAACTATCAGCAGGCGGAGCAGCTCTCCCTAGAGCACGCATGAGCACGTGGGTGGAATGCCAAGGACCATCGCGAGACACAATCACCGCACGCCAAAAACAATGAGCATCGCCGCCGGCCACCTCACCGACACCCAAAAGACTTCAGCTTCAGGATAGAGCTCGCCTTGTTAGATTTCTAGGACCTCTAGCTGTTGCATCTAGTGAGTAATTGCATCTAGCCTAACCGGGATGAACACTAGAGGGGAACAACAGGGTGCATACCGTCGGTCTTCGTCGACGAGGAGCTCGCCATGGCGGCGACGGAGGAGTGGCGGCGATGTCGGTGGTGCTTCCCGCCGCTACAGCGCCTCACCAGATCGGATGGTCTAGGGTTTGGTGTGTCGGTGGGGAGGACGGCAGCGGAAAAACCTTGACGTCCGTGCCCCGGCCCCCACCTCTTTTATATGGCGCTGGCGACGGGGGCCCACCAACCATACGGGTTGGGCGCCCCCGATCAGGGCGCGAGATCAGGTCGTACGACCGTTGGGTCGTACTGGAGATCAAACTAACATTCTCCCCCTTGATCTCATCTTACTTTAATCTTAATCTTAGACTTAAACTTTTCTTGGTACCCATTTCATCACAGATTAGCATATAGAGCATGTCTCGTCATGATGGCCAGTTACGCGCCATCAGATTCAATAGCTACTACACACCTTTCCATTTTAAAATAGATTCTTCCTCTAGGCCCTTAATATCCAGGTATCATAGGCTTTCCCGTAAACCCATGCCGGCTACGTGTTCTCTGAACACACTGGGTGGTAAGCCTTTCGTAAGCGGATCCGCGAGCATTCTCTTTGTGCTTATATGCTCTAAACTTATGGTATGATCCTGGATTCTATCTTTCACAACATAATACTTGATGTCAATGTGCTTGCCAGCATCACTTGACTTATTGTTGTGAGCATAAAATACTGCTGGCTCATTGTCGCAGTACATTCTAAGTGGTCTTTGAATGTTGTCTACCACTCTCAACCCGGGTATAAATTTCTTTAACCAGTTTGCCTGCCCCGATGCCTCATAACATGCTACATACTCAGCAACCATCGTGGACGGTGCCGTGATAGATTGCTTGAAGCTTTTCCACGATATAGCTCCACCTGCGAGAGTGAATACATAACCTGATGTGGATTTTCTGTCATCTACATCTCCCGCAAAGTCTGCATCTGAATACCCTTCTATCTCAAGGGAATCAGTTCTTCTATATGTTAGCATGAGGCCTTTCGTGCCTTGCGCATAACGCAATGCCTTCTTCACCATTTTCCAGTGATCTATTCCTGGATTACTTTGGAATCTTCCAAGTACCCCGGTAACAAAAGCTAAGTCTGGGCGCGTACATACTTGAGCATACATTAGGCTTCCGACAGCTGAAGCATATGGAACCGCTTTCATTTGATCGATCTCATATTGGTTCCTGGGAGATTGAAAATCCCCAAATCTATCGCCCTTGACTATAGGAGCAGGCGTGGAATTACTCGCATGCATACCATACTTCTTTAGAACTTTCTCTAAGTATGCCTTTTGCGATAATCCTAAAACCCCTCTTTGTCTATCTCGGTGAATTTCAATTCCTAGAACGAATGAAGCTTCACCAAGATCTTTCATATCGAAGTTCGAGGACAAGAACTTCTTCGTCTCCAATAGTAGACTAACATCACTACTAGCAAGCAGAATGTCATCCACATATAGGATAAGGAAAATGAATTTCCCTTTCTTAAACTTTGCATATACGCAATTGTCCTCTCTATTCTCATTAAACCCAAAACTTTTAATTGTCTCATGGAACTTCAAGTACCATTGCCTGGAGGCTTGTTTTAATCCATAAATGGATTTCTTCAGACGGCATCCCATATGTTCTTTTCCTTCCACGACAAAACCCTTGGGTTGTGCCATGTAAACATTTTCCTCCAAATCTCCATTCAAGAAGGCCGTCTTTACATCCATTTGATGCAACTCTAAATCATAGTGTGCCACTAATGCCATTATAATTCTAAAAGAATCCTTACATGAGACCGGAGAAAAGGTCTCATTATAGTCTATTCCTTCTCTTTGAGTGAAACCCTTCGCAACAAGTCGTGCTTTATATCTTTCAACATTCCCTCTAGAGTCACACTTTGTTTTGTAGACCCATTTACAGCCTACTATTTTGGCTCCTTTAGAAATTTCTTCTAAATCCCAGACTTTGTTGCTACTCATTGATCTCATTTCATCAACCATAGCTTCAATCCACTTCGATGAATGAGCACTTCTTGAGGCTTCTTCAAAAGTGGTGGGATCACCCTCCATTTGAACTTCTTCACTGACATAGATCTCAAAATCGTCAGGAATAGCTGGCTTTCTTGCTCTTTGAGACCTTCTAAGGTTCTCGATCTCTGGCGCACTTTCTATGTGGGGCTGTTGCAGCTCTTCCTCATGTGTGGTAACATTCTCTCTATTTTCATTCATTGTTGCCACAGGAGAACTAACAACAGGTGTCGCAATGACATCGTCCTGTGTCGGTGCAGCAGCAGCAGGTATCGAGAAAAATGGTTCCTGGATCATCGGAGTGGGTGCATACACCCGCTTCTCCTCAAGGTTGATTTCTCGGGATACCGTGCTCCCCCTGATCATCTCATCCTCCAGAAACACAGCGTGTCTCGTTTCTACAAACTTAGTGAGTCTGTCTGGACAATAGAAACGATAACCTTTCGACTTGTCTGGATAGCCAATAAAATGGCAACTTACTGTCTTAGGATCTAATTTCCCAATGTTCGGGTTAAAGAGTTTAGCCTCAGCTGGACAGCCCCACACTCGCAAATAATTGAGTGAAGGTTCTCGATTAGTCCACAATTCATATGGTGTTTTAGACACCGACTTGCTAGGAACTCGATTAAGTATGTGAATAGCGGTTTTTAACGCCTCCATCCACAAACTAACCGGTAAAGTGGAGTAACTTAACATGCTTCTCACCATATCCATCAGGGTACGGTTTCGTCTTTCAGCTACTCCATTCTGCTGAGGCTCGCCCGGTGTAGAATACTGGGCAACTATGCCATGTTCCTGTAGGAACCTTGCAAAAGGTCCAGGAACTTGGCCATATGGGGTGTGCCGACCGTAGTACTCCCCACCACGGTCAGACCTTACTATTTTAATCTTTATGCTATGCTGATTTTCTACTTCAGCCTTAAATATCTTGAATTTATCCAATGCTTCTGAACGCTCTTTAATTGGATAAATATAACCATAACGCGAATAATCATCCGTGAATGTTATGAAGGAATCATAGCCATCCACAGATCTCACAGGAAACGGACCGCATATATCCGTATGAATTATTTCTAAAACTCCTGTGCTTCTTTTGGCGCCCTTCTTTATGTTCTTTACATACTTTCCTTTAATGCAATCGATGCATTGTTCTAAATTCGAAAATTCCCTTAGTTTTTCCTCAGTTTTACCCAAACTTTTGTCTGAAACCATCACACGTGATGTAACGGCCGGTTGCCCGACGGTTGACCGTTATCTTCTGACTAGTGGGGCCACGTAGAGCCCGCAAAGACACGTCAGACCATCCATCTTTGTTTGACCGTAAGCATCGCTGTATCCCTGACCAAAACGCGAACGAGTGGGGCTTCGGTATATCGAATGACAAGTGGGGCCATGACGCTGATACAAGGGGCAATACACGGGTAGGATTAGATTTTTAAATGGAGCTCTACAGCGATGGCACGGAGGAGGTGGCATGCGGGGTGCCGAGATGAGATCGACGTCCACAATGAACTGCATGAGGCGAGACCAGACGCATTAGATAGATATGAACTAGACGCGTTTAACCATGCAAAGAAGAGAAGAAATGGTCGACGACATCGAAGACTACGTCAAAACTTTGACTGACCGTGTCGGACACGAACACGAGCAATGTAGAGAAAACTAGTGTCTCTCCTTTCTCGTGTATAGGTGGGTGCTAGGAGAGTGTGGTGGCGAAGGGAAAGACCGCGGCGGTCTGGCGTCCAGCATAGCGGGTCGGCGTGGCCGTGCCCACAGCGGCGTGCATGCATGTTCGGCATTGGCATCAGCATGTACGTTCGGCATTGGCCTCGGCGGTATCTCTGGTGTGTCGGTGATCGAATGAGGGGACGGGATTGAGGGTGCATCCCGACGTTGACCTAGCAGTGGCGGCGAGCATAGCCGTTCTGACCATGCCGATATCGGCATCGGCATCGTTTGGAGTCTGTGGTGCTCGAATCAAGTTGGGATTTGTTTCTCGTAGGCCAAAATGAATTTGAAACAAGTTTCATGTTGAAGGTTAGGTAACGAAAGTTTGTAACTATCCCAAAATTATACTAGCGCCATGGTGAGGTTCTTTTTGATAGAGCTATACGGTTGGGCAAACTTTTTGACACTTTTTAGATAGGGTTCCTTGTTGTTACACGTATGGCATCATGTATGGAAAATTTGTGGTCATTTGGAGATGTTCGAAAAAATCACTTTGCTTAAGCGCATGCCGTTTCGTCTCGCTGAAACCAGCTTTTCTAACAAGGTGATTTTTTCTACCTTCTCTAAATAACCTCAAATTTCATACAGCTGATCTTCTATACATAGATAGATAGATTGTTTCGTTTTTACATTTTTCGAACTTTTTATTTCCCTTTATAATACCCAATTGATTTTCAGGTCAAAACCTCGAAAAAAGCATCATGTATGGCATCATTTCACCCTAAATTTCAAATTTTCTGAAACTTTCCCTTTTAGATATTCCTTGTTGTTATAGGTATGCCATCATGTATGCCAAACTTGGTTAGGTCTCACTGAAACCAGCTTTTGTAACAAATTAGGTGATGGTTTATCATTTTTTTGCGTGAAAAGTAATGGCAACAACAAATCGGTGATGGTTTATCATTTTTTTGCGTGAAAAGTAATGGCTACAACAAATTGTTGATGGTTTATCATTTTTTTGCGTGAAAAGTAATGGCAACAACAAATCGGTGATGGTTTATCATTTTTTTTGCGTGAAAAGTAATGGCTACAACAAATTGTTGATGGTTTATCATTTTTTGCGTGAAAAGTAATGGCAACAAATCGGTGATGGTTTATCATTTTTTTTGCGTGAAAAGTAATGGCAACAACAAATCGGTGATGGTTTATCATTTTTTTGCGTGAAAAGTAATGGCAACAACAAATCGGTGATGGTTTATCATTTTTTTGCGTGAAAAGTAATGGCAACAACAAATCGGTGATGGTTTATCATTTTTTTGCGTGAAAAGTAATGGCTACAACAAATTGTTGATGGTTTATCATTTTTTTGCGTGAAAAGTAATGGCAACAACAAATCGGTGATGGTTTATCATTTTTTTGCGTGAAAAGTAATGGCTACAACAAATTGTTGATGGTTTATCATTTTTTTGCGTGAAAAGTAACGCCTAAAATAGTTTATAATTTTTAGCGCGTGAAAAATAATACAGAAAACCGCCCTTCAGCATACTTAGAGGGTGGAAGCTAATTAACCGCCAACAGAGAGAGAGGGTTATCCTGCCCGTTCCCTATATCATACGATCAACGGTCGGGCACGATCCGCGTGACATGGGCTAGACCAATCAGGCGATGATGCACGTCTGCGAGAATTTGTGAAGAGAGAGGGCAAAACTGAGTACTATCAAGAAACCAAGGGCACCTGAGTAGTAAACAGACTAAGGGATTCAAATTTGAGATTTGAAAAATGGAAAATGTGTGTTTTGTACAATGAAACCCATCTTGGCCTACCTCAAACTATTTGCAATACCAATATACATCAGTGTGAGAATTGTGGCCTCATTTAGACAAAGTATGATTTGGGGGAAGCTGTTTTGGGAAGGGCTTGTTGTGGAAAACCATGCACCTTCATAGCTACTAGGTGATTTGAGAAGTGGCAATTTGTGGTAAAACTTGATTTATCTATGATTTATCTATGATTTGAGAAGTGGCAATTTGTGGTAAAGACTCCATGAGTAAGTGCCACTCTTTTTAGGATTTTTTTGCACATTAAATGACTCATTTAACTAGTTAATCCCATTTGTTGACTCTCTGACCAGCCACTTGAGGGTAAAACTGAGTATATTGCACTAGCCAGTATTAGCACTCGAGGGGAAAATTGAGCACACAAAAAATGCTAGTATAAGACTCGAGGGTATACCTGAGTATATCTAAATTTCCAGGGTTAGACTCGAGGACACGTGCAATTGTTGACGCGTAGACGCGGGTCGCGGTGGAGAAGTCGAGACGTGCAATCGTGGACGCGTGTCGCGTTGCGAAGTCCAAGACGTGCAGACGTGCACCGGCACGCGTAGGACGCGGGTCGCATTAACCACCCTCGCCTTTATAGACGCCTCCTCGCACTCTCTCTGTCACTCTCACTCGCTCACGCATCGCCAACTCTCTCACGTCCCATCATCTTCTCCAAAGCAAAAACCCTCTCCCTCTCCCTCTTCCTCTTCCTCCGC
This sequence comes from Lolium multiflorum, assembly GCA_030979885.1. Lineage (NCBI taxonomy): Eukaryota > Viridiplantae > Streptophyta > Magnoliopsida > Poales > Poaceae > Lolium > Lolium multiflorum. The sequence continues at coordinate 333,913,174 of CM061750.1, forward strand.
CGTAGAGATGGACAAGGAGAATGCCAATCCCATCGTCGAGGTGGGCGCAAAGCGCGACGCCTCCATCTTCGGCGCCGTCCCCTATACGGACGACGACGCCTCCGCCGCCGCCGCCGCCGCCGGTGCATCGGACGCTGCTGCCGCCGGTGGCGTCAGATCCCGGCGGGATGGGTCGACCCCTACGACCCCGTGCCGTACGTCCCGCCCCCGAACCCCTACGACACCTCCCTGGAGGACCCATGGAACGAGGTAACTACGGTTTGCTTCCTTTTTTGTTCCCCATTCCTTTTTGAACCCTATTTTTGCTGGTGTAGATGGATCTGTAGATGGATGAGTATTGGGCTAATATTTGCGCCGATTTTATTCCATTTTGTTTTGATCACTTCTTGATTTCGTTTAAGATTTGGGGTTCGGCTGTTCGGTTAATTTATGCAAGTAATATTGGATCTCAATCAGTTAATTTATGCAAGTAATCATGGGATCTCAATCAGTTATTTTATGCACTAATCAAAAGATATCAACCGTTTAATTTTGCAAATAATCTCGAATGTGTTCAAGTTTAGATCTAGTTCAGATCTAGAATCTGTTTCTTTGCCTATGATGAATGGTTGGGCACAAATTTTTACAGGGAGGGTTCAGCGAACCATTGCTGTGTACAAATCTGTTGTGCATGAGCTTTAGTTCGCTAACACCTTCCCTGTAGATATATAATCATGTCCACTCTAACTGAGGCTGACTCTGTTTTTCTTAACTTTGTTATCATGTACGTTAGTCATCGTTGCAACTCATTCACTAGTTTCTGTTTGATATGGATCGATGTCTGGCAGCGACGTCGGCAGCGACGAAGAGGAGGAGGACGTCAAGACTCGCCAGGTCCGCGGAGGCGCAGTCGGCCAGTACATCTCCTACTTCGCCAAGGAGGTGTACAGGTGCCCCTTCTGCACCAGGAGACTCGGCGCCACGGACTTCAACTGCCTCGTCACGCATGCTGAGAACATCAGCAACACCTTCCCCAACGTCGGCACGACGGTGAACGTCCACTCCTTCCGCGCCAAGCACGGGCGCTCGGCATGCACCTCCGCAGCCAGCGGGTGGAGATCTCCGCCGGCCGCATGCCTCCGCTCAAGCCCAAGGCTCCCAAGGGGAGCAAGAGCAACAAGTGGAGGCAGAGCCAGATGGGGTAGGCGGAGTCCCGGACGTGTGCTGCTGCTGCTGCCTCCTAGTTTGTTGTTGGGATCCCTTTGTTGTTAGCTAGGGATCCCTTGTTGTTATGTTAATATGATGGTGCTGTGAAGAACCTGTTACTATGTTGGCTGCTGTGTATGCAGCCTATTATCTATCCATATTATCTAGGGATTATCTATCCCTAGTCTACTATATTTTGTTGGCCGTACTTAGTTTTCTTGATTTACTATGACTGTGAATTTATCGTACATTATCCTGGAGATTTGCTTCTAGATTTAACTACATACATATGGACCAGAGGGAGTACTAGATTTGCTGCCATATTGGGCAAACAACGAGGGCCAAAAGGCACAAATAATTGAAGAAAGTCAGAAATGCAAGCTTCTCTAGATTTTATACTAATTTGGTGAAAAGGACAGAGAGAAAGAGGGGAAAAAGGTGCACTAAATAATGCCAATTTGGGGCCGAGAGAGACAGAACCCAGCTCCTGCTCACGTGCAACCAAACGCTTCGTCCTGTCCCACGCGGTCCCTTTCTACCAGCCCCACGCGACGGGCCCACACGCGGCCCCACACGACGCGGCCCACACGTGACAGAACGGTCAACTAAACGGGAATCGCCGTCTGAGTTGCTTCGGACAAACGTTTGGGGGTAAAACTGAGGAAAAACTAAGGAGCTGGGGAAAACTGAGTACAACTAAGGAACTGAGGGCACGAAAATAGAAATCCCTTTCCTTTAATGCAATCGATGCATTGTTCTAAATTCGAAAATTCCATAGGCGGAAGGATTGATTCTTTTACTAAGCGTTCTATTCTCCCCCTCGAAATATGGCCTAAACGACAGTGCCATAATTTCGAAGAGACTTCATCAATTCTCTTCCGCTTATTATTTTCATTCAGGGATGTGGAGACATTCTCATTATCAGCGCTTAAAACATTCACATTCTCATCACAAAGTGACAATAAATAAAGCTTGTCTTGTCTGAAGGCAAGACCAACAATCTCATTATTAAACTTGATCTTACATTGACCATCACCAAAATGGCAAGCAAAACCATCATCATCTAAGCGCGATACACTTATTAAGTTCCGATGCAAAGAGGGTACATAAAGCACATCTACTAATAAAAGTACAAAGCCATTAGCTAATACTAATGGGAGATCTCCAATGGCTTCGACTTCAGCTTGGACGCCATTTGCTACTTTAATGCATCTTTCTCCTCTTTGCAGGGTCTGTCTCATACGGAATCCCTGTAATGAATTTGCAACATGAACAGTTGCACCTGAGTCAATCCACCAAGTAGATTTTGCATAACTTAAAAATAAGGATTCATCTACAAATGTAATTAAATCCTCACCTTTCTTGCACAGATGTTTCAGGAATGCCACACAGTCTTTCTGGTAGTGGCCCTTTTCCTTGCACCACTTGCAAGTGTCCTTGGCCACCTCTTCATGCGGCTGATGATCTTGAGCTTTTCCATGTGGCTTAGTAGGAGGAGGATTCCACTGAGGTTTCCCTTGTGGCTTGGAACTCTGAAAGTTCCTCTTCTTGGTTGGGCTTAGGTAATTGACAGAATCACCAGATTGCCCCTTGATCCTCTCTTCTTCTTGCACACACATGGCAATCATCTTCTCAATGGCCCACTTTTCTGGCTGTGCATTGTAGTTCACAGCAAAAGTCTCAAATTCTTTTGGGAGTGAGGCAAAGATCAGATGGATGACGAACTGTTCTGGAAGCTCCATCTCCATAGACTTGAGCTTGGAAGACATATGGCTCATCCTCAATATGTGATCCCTTACTCCACCACCAGTGTACTTTGTAGTGACAAGCTTTCTTATGAGAGTGCTAGCATAGGCCTTGGAAGACCCAGTAAACTGACTCTCTACCTTTTTCAGGTACTCACTGGCGGTGTCACACTGTGGGATTGCTCCCCTTATAGCCTCCAAAATGGAGCTCTTGATCACCATCAAGCACTTTCTATTGGACGAGTCCCACTTAGCACGATCAAGATCGTACTTCATTCTTTTTGGTCCATGGTCAAGAACCCTTTTGTTGAAGTCATCTTCACTTTCTTTGTCGCCCCTCACGGGGTCCTTAGGTTCTATGGGACAAGCCTCAATCAGTGCCAAGTCGAGGTCAAGCAAAGCAAGACCCATCTCAACCTTCTCTCGCCACGAGCCATAGTTCCCTCCATTGAGGGGCTCAATAGCCGAGATAAAACTCATAGGATTTCCTGAAACAAAATTTCCATCAAAATGAGTTAATTCAACGTTGGTCAAATTAAAACATGGCACTTCTCAATATTAATTCTACATCACCGTTGGGCAGAAATAGAACCAATAATGATAATTCTGAATCTTGCGGAATACAATTTTATTAACAACGTTGGTCATTAAATAAAATCATCATACTAAAAAAATAACTCTCATTTCCTAATTCAATTTTCCCGTTGGTTCCAATTGAATTAGGAAACAATAAAATATGACTTCAATTTAACTAACACAGCGGAAACTTAACTTAATTTTCGAACTTTAACCCACAGGAAAAAATTCATATCTCACATTTATTCTTATTACTAAACTATTTTCAGAAAATTAAAACAGAAAAAAAATTTACTGGAAACAAAAAACAGACATAACAGGCCAACCAGCCCAGATGGGCTCTTCTCTGATGCTCTGTTAAAGGCAACAAAACGCGCACGGGCAGAAAACAAGTCGCGCCGCTAGATGGGCCGCGCCCAGCCTCTGGCCCGCGGCACTCTCTTTCTCTCTTGGGCCCAAGAAGATACACCGGGCGGCTGCTGACCGTCGGATCGCATCCGACGGCTGTGCGCCGAGATCGGCCGCACAAAACCGCCGGCAGCTGACCCGAAAACCCTAGCCCCTTCATTTCTCATATGTCTGCCTCTCTCACTCACCACCCGACGGCGGCGGCGCGAACCAGACGAGGGAGACGACGGTGGCCGCCGAGACGGGCCGTCGCGCGGGGAGATTGCGGCGCCGTAGCCGGTCCTCTCGCCGGTGCGCGTGTTCCCCTTGCGGGTGAGCGCGCCGCTGCCGAGCGGACTAGCCGCGGTGCCCTGGCACGGCGCCTCTGCGGAGGCGGACGGCCCATCCCGGAGTTCGCCGGTAGGTGGAGGCCGGCATGGATGCCGCCTCCCTTTCTCTGTCCCCTTCTTTCTTTTCTATTACTGGTTCATCTCAGGATGATCCGATCTAGGGTTAGGATTTACAAACTAAAGCTCTCTGTTTTCGATTCTATCCCGTATGGTTTCTACCTCAACTATATCAACAAACTAGACATGCTCTGATACCATTGTTAGATTTCTAGGACCTCTAGCTGTTGCATCTAGTGAGTAATTGCATCTAGCCTAACCGGGATGAACACTAGAGGGGAACAACAGGGTGCATACCGTCGGTCTTCGTCGACGAGGAGCTCGCCATGGCGGCGACGGAGGAGTGGCGGCGATGTCGGTGGTGCTTCCCGCCGCTACAGCGCCTCACCAGATCGGATGGTCTAGGGTTTGGTGTGTCGGTGGGGAGGACGGCAGCGGACGAACCTTGACGTCCGTGCCCCGGCCCCCACCTCTTTTATATGGCGCTGGCGACGGGGGCCCACCAACCATACGGGTTGGGCGCCCCCGATCAGGGCGCGAGATCAGGTCGTACGACCGTTGGGTCGTACTGGAGATCAAACTAACACGCCTAAGAAGACACAACAAGCGCCGCTACCAGCAGACCAAGCAACACACGCAGTACGACCACCTCCCGTCGTCCAAAGATGACGTCTTGATGCGGGCTAAGCCCGAGGGTGTGCCCAATCTTCACGGTTTGACCCGGTGTGATTGCGGAGGGATTCGCGGGGAAGTGGATGAACGCGAAGAACTCGATACAAACACACGCACACAACACAATCGGTTATCCCCGTTGGCCCGAAACACCAACTCGATAGAAGTTGCAGGAAAAGACCTTTCGGTAGAAATCCCGCAAAAGATCGACAAATCGAAGATCCTATGAATCTAGAAGGGTGAAAAGACCAAACTCAATAGAAGTGCAAGCAAAAGACCAAATAGGTAGAAGTGCAAGCAAAAGACTAAGATTGGTAGAAGTCACCAAAGAGATACAATAGGATTCGATAAGGAGCCCGGGTGGTACAATAGGAATTAACCTAAGGTGGGGGTTTCCCAAATCCACAAGGGGATAATAGAGGCATAAGCCAATTCATCTAAACATCATCTCTCCCTCATGAAGGTGGGGGTGGAGGTCTATTTATAGTGAACCACTAAGGAGGGGTAGTTTGGGGAAACTAAGATACAAGCACAGCCATACATGGGGCAACTTAGGGTTAGGTTTGGGACGGTCACGACCTCGGCGGCAGGCGGCGTGGGGAGGCGGCAGTGCCGCCGGGGCGGTGCCTGTAGGGCGGTGCCGGCCTGAGCTTCCAGCTCCTCTTCCTCCTTCTCTTCCAAGCTTGTGACATCGGCCTTGCGTCCTCGGTCTCCATGGCATCCTCTCTTCTCTCCGTACTTGTCGTCGAGTTCCTATCATCAAGATATGTCGGAGTATGAAGTAGTATATCGTCCCAAATAGGAGATTCGAGGCACGCGTAAAGGAGAAGATTCACCTTAGCGTGCCGTCTTGGCGATGAAGCACATGATGCGGTGAAGACCGAAGGTCGGGCTGCATCATCTCCCCCCACTTGAAGAAGAGTCGTCCTCGACGATAAATCTTCATGAATGTGTAGAGGAGGTAGATGACACCAACGCTTGAATGTCGCTTCACTTGTTAAGAGCCCTATCAATAGCACAAGAAAAGCCAAGCAACACTCAAAGCATAGCCAATGTTCCACGGGTTTAGCAAGAGAGCGCAAGTAGAAGGAGGTCACCTTAGTAAGATGTCGGTGTGCTCTCATTGAGAGATCTTGTGTAGTAGATGTATGGGGTTGAACCCATTCGTTGACGCTCATCCACAAGTCACTTGTACCTTCACACAACAAAGACCAAGCAAAGTATGTTTGTGTGTGATATTGGAGCACATCATCGATGACATGTCCTTTCATGTTCACAACACCGTTAGCACAACACAAATTTATCAAGAATAATGCATGTGCAAGGTCAATGTGTAAGAACTCCATATGACCATCTTCCAAATGTGGAAACACAAAAACTCCAAGATGTGAGACGACTATGATGTCCATCTCATGTAGAAACTCATGTGCATTGTTGCACTCAAGGCATCGGAAAGAGAAATTTTTCAACATCCTTGACGCAACAAGAGGAGAATTTGGCCAAAACACATAAGTGGAAGTGTCCAAAATATCATCAACATGTGTGCACACAAACCATTGGAAAGAGAAATTGGTCCTCATATTTGGTGCAACACACAACATATCATCCAAAAAGTTCATCAAGAAGACATTTGTACAACCGTGTGCGCCAACAAACCAAATGAAAGAGAAATTGGTCAACTTGTTTGAGGCAACACCAACGGTAAGAATCACATCATCATGCTTGCAAAAGAACCACAAGAAAGAGAAATTGTTCGGCATGTTCAATGCAAAGCATGGGAAAGGTATTAGAGCCGGGTTCGATCTTGAACTCACTTGTATTATGCTCTCAAGAGCTCGTTTGGTCAACTCGTGCTCAATCGAGGTTGACCTTGTCTTCCGTGTACCTACACACACAATAGGCAAAGCAAAGAATGTGTGTGCATGGTATATGAACACATCATCCATCATGATGGTCCATCTCTTTTGCACATCACCATGAGCATCAAGCAAAGCATCATAATTGATATGGTGAGTATGCGGGGTAAACACATGAACATGCTCATCATGAATATATGCAAAGTCTCCAAAATTTGAGAGAGCTATGGGGGCAATCTCATTTACAAGCATATTAACATTATGGCAAACCAAGCATTGGAAAGAGAAAGTATTCAACATTTTGGTTGCATTAATGGGAGAGTATTGCAAGCATTTTCCACAAAACATGTTTAACATTTTAGCATTGTTGTCGACAAACCTAGGGAAAGAGCAATTGTTCGGCAAGGTTGTCACAACACAAGCATTAGCATCAACATTGCAAGCAACACATGGGAAAGAGAAATTGTTCAACAAGTTGCATGCAATGGGAGTTATATTGAAACGCTCATAGCATGGCATGATCATATTGTCACAAGCAAGCATACCCACATGATCAACAATGTTATCAAGCAAAGCATCACATGGAGAAATGAACGAAGCATATGACATAGCAATCGTATCATCAAGATCATGCATGCACTCATAAGTCATCATGTCCACTAGTGGGATCATGGTATCATCAACACCCATATAGGTACCTTTGTAGTCCGACTCATTTGAAGTGGGTGTTGGGGAAGAGGTAGGCTCCATGTGGCCTCCATGTTCATCTTCAATCAAGCATGGTGTGATAGCATCATCTTCATGCACCATGTACATCTTCTTTTCCATGATCGGCGTCTCGTCATCCATGGGACCTAATGAGACACAAGGAAACACACTAGAGGTAGAGGGTAAGTTGTTAGACTTCGAAATGGCCTCACATGACCTATCAACTACCACTCTCATCTCACTCGGTGTATCACTCATATCCTCAAGGTGGAGGCACTCAAGCTCATGTATAGTGGATTCACTCATCTCACATATAGTGGAGTCACTCATCTCACCTATAGTGGAGTCGCTCATCTCACATATAGTGGAGTCGCTCATCTCACATATAGTGGAGTCCCTCATCTCCATGGCAATGGCGTCGTCGATGTCCGAGCAACCTAGCAAAGAGGAAGACAACACAAGAGGAGTAGAGGTTAATGTGTTAGAAATCAAAGCGTCCTCACTCAACTCATGTGGTGTGTCACTCTTGCTCTCAAGGTGTTTGAAGTAGGATTTGCACTCGGCTTTATCTTGGGTGGTCATCTTGGCTATTTGATCATCTAAGTTGGCAAAGTAGGCTCTCATCTCGGCTTGTTCTTGTGGTGTCATTTTGGGTGGCTCTCAAGGTGTATGTATGGTGGAAGGAGAACTACTAAAAGGTCAAAACTCGCAAACCAAAATCGAGAAAATGGTTCAAGTTAGAGAATAACCGATATGTACTCACACACACACACTCAAAGCACACGCAAAAGGCTAAGAACTCTATATGGTGGTAGGTGAGGAAGTGGATAGCAAACGAAAAGAACCAAAGAAAATGTCTATTGTCAAATGTGGGTAAGATCCAAAGTCAAATGTCAAAAGTGATGATCTATGTCAAGGAAACACGGAAACACACACAAGGAAGAACAATGGGGTTAGCGTGACCAAGAAAGTGAGAAAGTAACAAAGATGGTCCTAACGAAGACTATAGCTCGGTGTCGCGCCAACGCAAGAGAGACCGTAGCTCGGTTGCATATGAGAGAAGCAACAAGATTTGCACAAATGCCACTCTACTCTTATCTCTCTTAGTGCTTACAAGCTTTGCACTCCTTTGTATCGGTGGACACACACTCTTTTTGTATTTCCTTTTCCTTTTTCTCTTTTTTTCACTTTTTTTTCTATGCTTAGAAGCTTTATTTTTCTCTATGTCACACTTTTTCTTCTTTTGTGTATCTTTCTCACCGAGCTTGCTTCGGAGCTTTGCTCAACACAACGCACACACACACCCTCTCACGGTTGTGACACTTGTGCAATGCTTCGCAACACTCGGAAAGCCACTCTCAATGGGATAGGTACACAAAGAAAGAAACGGGGCTAAGGGGTGAGGCAAGTTATACCTATTGATGTTAGGCGGTGTCAAGCACACGAACTTGCGATGGCGAAGTGGTGGTGTCGATGACGATGGTGAAGTTGCGCCGGAATCCGGGGTGCCAACGGTGTCGTCGCGGTGTTGATGTAGACGTGGAAGCGAAATCGACAACCGATGCACTCCAAATCGGAAATCGAGCAAATTAAGTCAATGCCCGAAAAGTAGGGTCAAAACAAGAGGCCAAAAAATATGTTCCAAAAATCGTCAAAAATTAGACGTGGACTATGTGTGGTAGTTGGAGGATGTTGTTAAAGTTTGGAGTCAAACGGACGCCGAAAAGTTGTCAAAATTTGAGGCAAAAAGTGGAGTCAGAATTGGCCGAAACTTGAACAGCCTATGGACATAGCCGGCAGTGCCGTGGTGGGACGAGCGGCAGTGCCGGGGTGGGTCTCACGGCAGTGCCGGTAGGTCTTCGCCGGTAGTGCCGGTCGAAATTTCTTGCGCGGACCGGAACTTGGAAATCGAGTGCGGGCAGGAATTGATGTTGAGCAGTGCTTTGGCACGCGCGTGTGGTGGTGGCCAGCGGCCTGAGCTGGTTGTTGCGCGCGGCTTGGATGTGGACGCGCGGGAGCAGGCGAGTTGAGCCAGGCAGGAGCGGATCGAGGCGGGGCGAGTGGGGCGGGGGCAGCGGCCGAGCTGCTGCGCGAGCGTGGCCTGGTGGCGCTGGGCGCAGGTGATGCGGGCGCGTGCGGCGGGCGGCTGATGGAGCGGTGGTGGCCTGGGGCGAGCTGGAGGAAGATGGAGGCCAGCGCCGGCAGTGCCGGGCAGGTCGGGCCGGCAGTGCCGGTGGGCCGGCAGTGCCGGTGATACGAGGCCGGCAGTGCCGGTCGAGCACGAACAGGACGAACTGGACGAACTGTTCTTCGTGGGCAGCGGAAAAACGGACACAAATTCGTCGATTCACGAAGATATACAAGGAATTTCACCACGAAATTTGGAGGAGATGTAGATCAACACAAGAGACAACAGATCTGTGGACCAAAACCACAAAAAACTCAATAAATCCAGAGATCCAAATTCGAGCTATCTTTTGGGGAAAAAATTTTAAATTTTTAAATTAAATGAGGTCAACCGGTAACCTTTGCTTACATATGATGATGCGGCCGAGGGTGTGCCCAATCTTCACGGTTTGGCCGGGTGAGTGTGATTGCGGAGGGGGATTCGCGGGGAAGTGGATGAACGCGAAGAACTCGATACAAACACACGCACACAACACAATCGGTTATCCCCGTTGGCCCGAAACACCAACTCGATAGAAGTTGCAGGAAAAGACCTTTCGGTAGAAATCCCGCAAAGATCGACAAATCGAATATCCTATGAATCTAGAAGGGTGAAAAGACCAAACTCAATAGAAGTGCAAGCAAAAGACCAAATAGGTAGAAGTGCAAGCAAAAGACTAAGATTGGTAGAAGTCACCAAAGAGATACAATAGGATTCGATAAGGAGCCCGGGTGGTACAATAGGAATTAACCTAAGGTGGGGGTTTCCCAAATCCACAAGGGGATAATAGAGGCATAAGCCAATTCATCTAAACATCATCTCTCCCTCATGAAGGTGGGGGTGGAGGTCTATTTATAGTGAACCACTAAGGAGGGGTAGTTTGGGGAAACTAAGATACAAGCACAACCATACATGGGGCAACTTAGGGTTAGGTTTGGGACTGGTCACGACCTCGGCGGCAGTGCGTGTGGGGAGGGCCGCAGCGCAGGGCCTGTGTAGGGCGGCAGTGCCGGCCTGGAGCTTCCAGCTCCTCTTCCTCCTTCTCTTCCAAGCTTCCGTGACATCGGCCTTGCGTCCTCCGGTCTCCATGGCATCCTCTCTTCTCTCCGTACTTGTCGTCGAGTTCCTATCATCAAGATATGTCGGAGTATGAAGTAGTATATCGTCCCAAATAGGAGATTCGAGGCACGCGTAAAGGAGAAGATTCACCTTAGCGTGCCGTCTTGGCGATGAAGCACATGATGCGGTGAAGACCGAAGGTCGGGCTGCATCACGTCTCCAAGGAGAAAACGACGCCCGAGCATCGTCGCCGCCCAATATGTAGATTTTAGGTTTCCCCTCGGGCTCAAAGGGAGGATGGAAGGGGGATATACCTCAGCATCGCATCCATGAAAGATAACGGCGTCCAAGATGCCGTTGACGCTGTGGCCACCCCGCCAGCCAAAGATCTCTCCCGGCCAGAGCCCCCGACCCTGCCACCCCAACATAACACTCGGAACTGACGAGGACGCCAGGTTCCATGGCCTTGGGGTGGGTACCACGCGGATGCCAGTTGCTGTCTTCAGATCTGACGCAGGATCAACGGGGTGACCATCGCGCCGCGAGCGCCCTCCACCACCTCCACGCCGCTCGCGCGACAAAGGAGAGGGTCTCCAGCACCGGCCACCACCCCCCCTCCCGCCGCCAGGGACCACGCCGCCCTCACCTCGTAGAGGACGTCACCTCAGATGCTCAGACCCCCACCGGGAAGGACGCTGGTCGACCACGCCCTGGCCCACGGCCACTCCAGCAGGAGCATATCGGAGCAGGGCCGCCTACCGCGCGACCGCAACGGCACCAGCAAGCCTCGCGCGAAGTTCCTCCCCTAATCCTCGCGCCAGGAGCTCGGAGCCCAAATCCCCGCCACCCCCTTCACTGTCATCGCGGCCTTTGACCGGCAGCGTCTCCGGGGCGACGAGGGGGAGAGATCTGGTCGGGGGAGGCGGCGGCGGTGGGCTAGGGTTTTGTCCCCTGATCGCCTGGAGGGGGCGACGCGGGGGAGCAAACCGGTCGTCTAGATGTCCATGGGTCGAATTCCTTAGGCTGGCCAACTTGCTCCAATCCCTACACCAAACCGTTCAATCCTAGAGAAAAGGGTGATTATCATTACAGTCAAGAGAAAGCCATGGATGAATATCTGACTATGTGTCCGTTGCTATTAATGGTAGTGATAACTTAATTATGTTTCTGTCTAGGCCATCTGCACAACAATAATCAGTTGAGAACAAGCTCTCTTTGCGGTATTACTTTGGAAGAGCAAAATACCAGATGCATGCCTTGCAGCCGCGTCCTATAGCACCTGGCCGTGGCCGTGGAGCCATGCCGTTTAGCCACTGTCATAGCGCCTGGCCGTGGCAGTGGAGCCATGCCCTGCCGCCGTTCTACCGCCACTGGCACCGCCATCATATGGAAAATGACGTCAAGAGGCTGATGAGGAAGACTTCATGCATGTGCGGCGCCATGTTCATGGGCGCCAACCGCTCCAGCGACACGGCCGTGCTGAGTATGAGCGCACGTGCCTTTTAGCCGTGAGCCGTGAACTCCGGAGTATCTACAATCTGCAGGTTGTGCCGTTGTGGTCGTGTTTTCTATTCTCTCCATGGCCGCGGCAACAATGCAAACCTGCCGTGCTCCACCTCCACGAGGCTGGGCACTGATGGAAACAACACATTCTTGTCGAGCACGAGAAGAGCGACGGGATGCCTAGTTCCTTTGAGAGGTCCATCGTGAACGACATGTCGGCGACGCAGATCACTGGAGGAAAGCCATCGCGGCGCGGCAGACCAACACACGACGACTGGAAGCAAAGCGCGGTACGGGACGCTTGTCCTCGTCATCATGGAGCGGGACAGGAGGAAATCGTCTAGGTGGCTACACCTGCGACTATGCGAGAAGCTTCAGCCCCAGCCCAGAGTCATCGAGGAAGAGGTGGGAGACGAAGTGCAGGGGCTTTTCCGATCGGGGGGTAGAGTATATTGGCACTCACGTGGGTTGTTGGTGGATCACAACGATTTAGTAGGCGTTTTTGTTATTTTTGAGGATAGGTTGCTGGTGTTTTGTACGTGGGAGTCCCGTGGATTCCAATCGAGGAAGTTGAGTTAATGGCGGCTGGATAGACATAGGTTGAACGAATCTGTTGCAATCATGGGCTCGGTAAAAACAGAAAAGCGGAACTACATGTGGGATGGAGATTAGCGTGGTGGCATTTTAGTGATAAAGTTAAAGTGTGACACCAGGCATTTGCAGGTTTCATCTTAATAGTAAAGATTAATATTTTTTTTTAAATCTAACATTTTTTATGAAATTATTTTTCAAGAATTTTTTCAAAATATGAACATTTTTAAATTCAACAGTTTTAAAATTTGAACGATTTTATATTTTGAATATTTTTCAAAAAAATATATTTTTCAAAATTTGAATATTTTTCACGTTTGAACGGTTTTTAAATTTGAACATTTTTCATGTTTGAACAATTTTCAAGTTTGAACGATTTTTAAATTTGAACGGTTTTTAAATTTGAACATTTTTCATGTTTGAACAATTTTCATGTTTGAACGATTTTTAAATTTGAACGGTTTTCAGATTTTTGAACGTTTTTATATTTGAACTTTTTTTAATTTAAATTTTTAATATTTCTATTTTTCGAATCTGAAAAATAAAAGTAAAAAAAGGAAACAGAAAAAACGAAAGAAAAACGAAAACAAAAAACAGAAAACAAGAAAAAGAGAAACAAAAAATAAGAAACAAAAAAGAAAAGAAAAATCGAAAAAGGATGCAGCCCGCACCCAACTGGGCCGGCCCGTACCGCGCGCGGGGTGTGCGGCGCGCGGTACGCGCCGACCTGGTAGGTGTATAGGGTTTGCCATTGCGATCTACCATCCATATGTGTCCATCAAGCTTATGGGCTACTACATCCGTTCTAGAAAACAGCTTATGGACCAATAGCCCGCTCATGAAACACTTGCATGCTCAAACCAAAGCAGGAAGAGGCAAAGCTGGACTAACGTGTGGAAAGTAAAGATCCCGTCTAAAAGCATCACTAACACAGTTCGTAAAAATACAAACCGAAAAACTCGAGTTCAGTCTTCCGAAAATATGTTTACGGGTCGCAAAACGGCTGGCGTAGAACAGACCTGTAAACTAAAACTGAAAACGGAATATTCAAAAAAGCATCATCTTCTTCACACGAACTCTGCGTCGCTGCCTAGATCTCCCCGCGCGAGCCGCCGCCCGCTCCCCTGGCTGCAGCCGTGAGCTTGGGGGTCAGACGAAGATGGCCGCACACACGAAAGAGTCGAGCGCGGACAGAGCCTAGGCAGACTCTATGCACACAGCAACGAGGCCGGCTCTTGCCCATTAAACGTCAATACTAATCACCCTGATTAGACTAACTTCCAACCGCGAGTTTTCGGACGAGCCCGGGCAGCCGCAGTACCAACGGAGAGTTGCTGGCTCCGCCCGCCCGTTGCTCCTTGGCCGCGCTGCTAGCTGTTGTTGCTTGCCACTGCGCTGCGCGCCTGCCTACCACCGCGTCGCGTCGCCTGTTGTGCCCACCCGCCGGTGCGCGCCTGAGCCACGAGCTTGGCCGTCGGTGCATAATTTTAACAAAGCAGCCAGAAATCGGCGGCTGGAGATGGTTGTATGGGCGGCAACGTTGGAGGAGCGGTGAGAAATCCGTTCAGTTTTGGGCCTGTAAACTGCCTTTCGGTCTCTATTAATAGGTGTCGAGTGTTAAACTTTTCGGGCCCCTGAAAAAGTTTTTCGACAAGACATCGAGTTCAGTCTCTAGTCTGCGCCACTTTCGACCTGAACCCGTAAATCGGCCGAAAAAATACGATTACAGCGTGATTTACGGGCTCTGCTAGAGATGCTCTAAGATTGCTAGAGGTGCTCTAAGATTCGTGTTTTTATCTCGAGGCTAGCAAAATAGTCGATACCGACGGGAGATGTGCGGCATAGGCGCAATATGGCACCTAATAGCGCATGCAGAGTCTGTGGTGAGGATGACTCCTAGCGCCACTTGTTGCTCGAGTGCACGATGTCACGATGCGTCTGCGCTCTAGAGCCGGAAGAGATACGAGAGCATATGGAGATGACCACTGAGCCAAATGCTAAACAATGAATTTTTCACATGATGTCAACATTGAATCACAACGAGCTCATCCGCTATTTTGTGACTTTGTGGGCCATATGGTTTGCAAGGAGAAAGGTAATTCATGAAAATATTTGTTCAGAGTCCCTTGTCAACTTACACTTTCGTGGAGAATTTTTTTTTAGACTTGGGGCGTGTTTGGTTGCCTGCAGCAAATTCCTGCACCACTAGCGCAGCGGGAAGAAGCCCCCTGCACATGTAAGACGGGTCATGGGCCATAAAATCGATGTTTGGTGGCCTACAGAGAGATTTTCAGCCTCGTGGAGATTTGGGTTCTGGCCGTTTGGTAGGTCGATTTTCAGGCCTTGTAGCAGCCCAAAATGGCGCCACTACTGTTTGGTTGCAACCCATAATCCGGTTCTGCTAACTTCTTCCCTTCAGTGGTGAGGTTACCAGCGATCAACAGCACTAGTAAGAACACAATCATAGACGACAAAGAACTTAGCAGTGATCATAGACGACACAAGTTTACGACACAATATTTTGCAGACACGATCACAGTTCTGGACACGGCAGACATGATCATAGTTCAACACACTAGACACGAACATGAACTAGACACGACATGGTACCAGGTTACCTTCAGACATGATGCTCGGAGACGACACACATGGTGTCATCGCTATGGTACGGGCACCTGCTCACCACCTCAGTGCAGGTGTGGTCGAAGATGACCACATTGTACTCTAAGGAGGACACCTTCATGAAGGTGAGGAACTGGCCTACCTTGAGCTGATGGGCGACAGGCGAAGGCCGTGCATCCCTGGTCGATGAATACGTCATTTCCTTCTCTCCTCGTAGTCATCCTCCAGTTGCATCCGGTGTTGGTGGTGACGATGATGTTGGAAGGGATTTCTCCGAACCACTTGACGAAAGCTTTAGGGATCATGAGCCGGCCGAAGGTGGGTTGAAGAAGATTTTGAGGAAGTGGTCTGTAATATCCCAGGATTCGAGACGATCGAGGGGTAGATTTTAGAAAGGGATGTGCATTGCATCGTAAAATCTGAGAAAATTTCGCGCTTTATTGAAAAACTGCATCTTAGAGGGGACAAGTTTCTCTCTCGACACCATATATGGTTAGGGTTTCGAGAGTGCGATAAACTTGGACCTAACTTATCTTAACTTAGGGTTTTGAAAAGAGAGGGGAACAATTCACCTTTCAACTTAAGTTGCATGATTGAATTCAAACAAGTTAGGTTTGAATTTCAAATTCAAACCTCAATTAGGTATATTATAATTCAAATAATTAATAATTCATTAAACAATTTTATAACTTGGACAATTATGGATATAAAAGAATAGAAACATATATGAAAACCTCATAAGAGAAACTTGAGCTTTATTGATTATCACATAAGATACATTGTCATTTACAATATCCATATGAATTATAAATACTATTACAACATATTTCAGAAATTGAATAAATGAAAAAGAAAATGAAAATTACAAATAATTGCAAATAATTGCAAATTGCTAAACTACATAAGCTAATCTTCAAGAACTTCTTGATCAACATGGCATTGAGAGATTCTTGATCATCCATTGAAACCTGCACGCACACACACACACACACACACACACACACACACAAAACAGAATTATGGCATTAAGCCAAGTGGCAAAGCCACTTGGCAGGTTAGTGAAAGAAACTGAAATTGGTGGATAATACCAAGGCTCAGCCGAGCTGATCCACCAACAGCCCAAGTTCCAACCAGGAAACACAGGCAGCTCACAAGGCATATTGCATGCCCAACAGCACATAGGCCAGGGAAGAGTCACCAAAGTGACCAGGCAGTGCTGTCGGCCAAGGAAGCAAGGAGAAGGAAGTATAAAACCTTTTCCCCTAGTTGTTCATCGACAGCAGCTCCAATGGGCAAGAACACAAGAATAGCAAGAACATCATAGCCAACAAAACTATCTAGAAACAGTTCCACCAAGGACTGCCGCGGTAGGTTTCGTACGACTTCAGCTTTTACTTGCTTGCTAGGAGTAGCAGCCTAGTACCTCCTGCTCACTGATATCTACGTGTGCTTCTCTATTCTTGTAGACAGTGTTGGGCCTCCAAGAGCAGAGGTTTGTAGAACAGCATCAAGTTTCCCTTAAGTGAATCACCCAAGGTTTATCGAACTCAGGGAGGTAGAGGTCAAAGATAGTCCTCTCAAGCAACCCCGCAATTAAGATACAAGAAGTCTCTTGTGTCTCCAACACACCTAATACACTTGTCGATGTATAGGTGCACTAGTTCGCGAAGAGATAGTGAAATACAAGTAATATGGATGAATATGAGTGGTAATAACAATCTGAAATAAATATGGCAGCAAGCAAACATGTAACAGAACTTGTTGGAAACGGTGTTTCAATGCTTAGAAACAAGGCCTAGGGATCTAATACGTCCATTTTGCATCACTATTTTATATCATAATTTACTGTTATTCATCGATATATTTCATATTTAGAGATGATACTCATGTTATTTCACTTATTTTGCATATTTCACGATTATTGGAGAATTATTCACCGGAGTCAGAATTCTGCTGAAAAAGCACCGCCAGGATACCATATTTCTGAAGATCAACAATTGACGGAAATTATACCGAAGATCTTATTTTTCCAGAAGAATGAGCCAGCCAGAAGGAGGAGCCGAGGAGGGCCGTGATACGTCTCCAACGTATCGATAATTTCTTATGTTCCATGCCACTTTATTGATGATACCTACATGTTTTATGCACATTATATGTCGTATTTATGCGTTGAACTAACCTATTAACAAGATGCCGAAGTGCCATCGTTTCGCTGTTTTGGTTTCAGAAATCCTAGTAACGAAATATTCTAATTGGACGAAATCAACGCCTGGTTCCTATTTTGCCCGGAAGCATCCGAACACCCGAGAGCCGCGAGGGGCCCTGGTGGGCCCAGATGACATGGTGGCGCGGCCCAGGCCCTGGCCGCGCCACCCTATGGTCTCGTCGCCTCGTTGACCCCCTGCGCCGCCTCTTCGCTTATATAAAGCCCCTGCATCGAAAACCCTTACGAGAAAGCCACGATACGAGAAAAGTTCCAGCCGCCGCCGCGAAGCCAAGATCTGGGGACAGGAGTCTCTGTTCCGGCACCCGCCGGAGCGGGAAGTGCCCCTGGAAGGCTCCTCCATCGACACCGCTGCCATCTCCCACCGCCATCTTCATCACCGCTGCTGCTCCCATGAAGAGGGAGTAGTTCTCCATCGAGGCTCGGGCTGTACCGGTAGCTATGTGGTTCATCTCTCTCCTATGTAGTTCAATACAATAATCTCATGAGCTGCCTTACATGATTGAGATTCATATGATGATGCTTGTAATCTAGATGTCATTATGCTAGTCAAGTGGGTTTTACTTATGTGATCTCCGGAGACTCCTTGTCCCACGTGTGTAAAGGTGACAGTGTGTGCACCGTGTGGGTCTCTTAGGCTATATTTCACGAAGTACTTATTCACTGTTGAAGAGCGTAGTGAAGTGCTTATTTATATCTCTTTATGATTGCAATGTGCATCGTATCACAATTTATCTATGTGCTACTCTAGTGATGTGTTATTAAAGTAGTTTTATTCCTCCTGCATGTGTGCAAAGGTGACAGTGCGTGCACCGTGTTAGTACTTGGTTTATGCTATGATCATGATCTCTTGTAGATTGCGAAGTTAACTATTGCTATGATAATATTGATGTGATCTGTTCCTCCTACATATGCATGAAGGTGACAGTGTGCATGCTATGCTAGTACTTGGTTTAGTCTTTTGATCTATCTTACACTAAAGGTTACTAAAATATGAGCATTATTGTGGAGCTTGTTAACTCCGGCATTGAGGGTTCGTGTAATCCTACGCAATGTGTTCATCATCCAACAAAAGTGTAGAGTATGCATTTATCTATTCTGTTATGTGATCAATGTTGAGAGTGTCCACTAGTGAAAGTGTAATCCCTAGGCCTTGTCCCTAAATACTGCTGAGTTACTACTGCTTGTTTACTGTTTTACTGTGTTACTACTGCTGCAATACTACCACCATCAACTACACGCCAGCAAGCTATTTTCTGGCACCGTTGCTACTGCTCATATATATTCATACCACCTGTATTTCACTATCTCTTCGCCGAACTAGTGCACCTATTTGGTGTGTTGGGGACACAAGAGACTTCTTGCTTTGTGGTTGCAGGGTTGCATGAGAGGGATATCTTTGACCTCTTCCTCCCTGAGTTCGATAAACCTTGGGTGATCCACTTAAGGGAAAACTTGCTGCTGTTCTACAAACCTCTGCACTTGGAGGCCCAACACTGTCTACAGGAAAGGAGGGGGAACGTAGACATCAAGCATATTTTCTGGCGCCGTTGCCGGGGAGGAAAGGTAAAAGGTACTCACACTCCGGATCTTGGCTACTAAGCTATTTCCCGGCGCCGTTGTAAGTACTCGAAGCTATTTCCTTTAGACTCTGCAATTGCGACTTTTGGTTTCTTGTTTACACTAGTTAGGCATAATGGAAAACAACAAAAATATGAGAGATCTTTATGAACTTTATCTTGAATTAGGACATGATGTGTTTGAAGAAAGAATTAAAAAACCCATGGAACTTTATATGCATGATAATGGGAATGTTATTAATATGAATGCTTTGAACACCATTGTTGCTAATGCTATGGAAAATTCTAAGCTTGGGGAAGCTGGCTTTGATGAGCATGATATTTTTAGTCCCCCAAGCATTGAGGAGAAAATTTACTTTGATGATACTTTGCCTCCTATTTATGATGATTATAATGATAGTAGTCTTTTGTTACCACCTGTTATGGAGGATAAATTTGATTATGATTACAATATACCTCCTATATTTGATAGCTACTTTGTTGAATTTGCTCCCACTACAATTAATAAGAATGACTATGCTTATGTTGGGAGTAGTAATTATTTTATGCATGGGACTCATGATAAGAATGCTTTATGTGATAGTTATATTGTTGAGTTTGCTCATGATGCTACTGAAAGTTATTATGAGAGAGGAAAATATGGTTGTAGAAATTTTCATGTTACTAAAACACCTCTCTATGTGCTGAAATTTTTGAAGCTACACTTGTTTTATCTTCCTATGCTTGTTACTTTGCTCTTCATGAACTTGTTTATTTACAAGATTCCTATGCATAGGAAGCATGTTAGACTTAAATGTGTTTTGAATTTGCCTCTTGATGCTCTCTTTTGCTTCAAATACTATTTCTTGCGAGTGCATCATTAAAACTGCTGAGCCCATCTTAATGGCTATAAAGAAAGAACTTCTTGGGAGATAACCCATGTGTTTATTTTACTACAGCAATTTTTGTTTTGTTGAGTCTTGGAAGTTGTTTACTACTGTAGCAACCTCTCCTTATCATGTTTTTGTGCCAAGTAAAGTTTCTATGTCAAAGTTGATGTTATATTTGGGATCGCTGCGCAGAAACAGCATTGCTGTCTGTCACGAATCTGGGCACAGTTCTCTGTAGCAAATTCGAAAAATCTGCCAATTTACGAGCGTGATCCTCAGATATGTACGCAACTTTCATTAGTTTTGAGTTTTTCCATTTGAGCAAGTCTGGTGCCATCTTAAAATTCGTCTTTACGGACTGTTCTGTTTTTGACAGATTCTGCCTTTTATTTCGCATTGCCGCTTTTGTTAAGTTGAATGAGTTTCTTTGTTCCATTAACTTTCAGAAGTTTTGTGCAATGTCCAGAAGTGTTAAGAATGATTGTGTCACCTCTGAACATGTGAATTTTTGATTATGCACTAACCCTCTAACGAGTTTGCTTGAAGTTTGGTGTGAAGGAAGTTTTCAAGGGTCAATAGAAGAGGGTGATATAATGTGATCGAGAAGAGTGAAAGGTCTAAGCTTGGGGATGCCCCGGTGGTTCATCCCTGCATATTTCAAGAAGACTCAAGCATCTAAGCTTGGGGATGCCCAAGGCATCCCCTTCTTCATCGACAACTTATCAGGTTTCCTCTAGTGAAACTATATTTTTATTCCATCACATCCTATGTATTTTACTTGGAGCGTCTGTGTGCTTTTATTTTTGTTTTTGTTTTGTTATCTTAGTTCTCTGAATAAGTTCATCCTTGTGTGGGAGAGAGACACGCTCCTGGTTCGTATGAACACATGTGTTCTTAGCTCATAATATTCATGGCGAAGTTTCCTCTTCGTTAAATTGTTATATGGTTGGAATTGGAAAATGCTACATGTAGTAATTGGTAAAATGTCTTGGATAATGTGATACTTGGCAATTGTTGTGCTCATGTTTAAGCTCTTGCATCATATACTTTGCACCTATTAATGAAGAAATACATAGAGCTTGCTAAAATTTGATTTGCATATTTGGTTTCTCTAAGGTCTAGATAATATCTAGTATTGAGTTTTGAACAACAAGGATGTTGGGGGAATGACCCCCGGTATGCCAAAGGTATGCCATACCGGATGGTCTCACCCTTCAAGATACCGGTTTACTGATCATGCCGGAATAAGAGAATGGAGTTTGGCTAAGAGAAGTTAAGACGGTATCCCCAAAGAGGGGTATACCGGAACCAGGAGGAAAAGATACCGGCATGACGGAAGGAAGAACATGCCGGCTGGCCGGTCCAAGATTCCGTCAGGAGCTAAAAGACAAGGATGAGCTAAGCAAAGTGGCTTTAAACGAAGACTAGGAGACAAGGAGGGGGATGACGGTCAAAGAGGCCGGAGGACGTCAGCCTCTACGTTTAAAGAAGACCAAGGCGTCATCTATGATTAAAGTAGCTTTATAAAGTATCTTTGTAAAGTAGTTTGTCTAGTCAAAGATCCCATTAGGGTTTCTTGTTCTGTAAGCCACCCTCTCCCCTATATAAGGAGAGGGGGCAGCTTCTTTTACATGCGCGATCCACAGAAGGAGAAGAAACCTGTAACCTATCTTGAGATCAATGAACATGGTGATCTAGAGCGAGTTCGTCCTTGTGTCTTTCTTCTTCTACCTCTGGCCCTGGCCATGTTCTTGAGGAAAGCATCCGGAAGTTCATCCATCTAGTCACAAACCCTCCCCCGAATCCTCTAGCGTCCATTCGGCCCCAAGATAAGCCATCCCATGGCATCTGCTCGTTCACCACGACGACAGTTGGCGCCCACCGTGGGGCATGAAGTGGCGCTTGCTGGAGTTCATATTCGGGCGGGCATCCTCGACGTCAACGGCGAGCGCACGGTGTCCGCGCTCGTGCAAAGCCTCTACAACATCGACTTCATCAACGATAACGCTGGCTGCTTCGCCAACGGCGGCATGTTCCCGCAGAACGGCCGCACCATCGAGTTCGGCAGCATCCGCGTCTACCTCGGCACCGTCCCTGTGCGCCAGCACCTCTCGCCGGTGTTGGTGGCGCCGGATCCGCCAAGATGGCTGTGTGCTGGCCGCGCCGCCGGCAGCGTGGAGGTCATGATGGCTGGTGCGGTCAACACCGGCAAGGGAGCTGTGGAGAAGGAGCTGAACGTGCGGCATCGACTCGCCCGGCAAAGCCACCGCTGGAGCGTGACGCCGGCGTCGCGGGAGCATCGTCAGCACCACCGGCAACACCTCTTCAAGCGGCGATGAACACGCTGGCCACGCCCATCGCGCAGAACATCGACCCGGCAAAGGCTCAGGAGGAGTTGGAGGCCACGCGCAAGGCCCTGCTTACCGGCGGCGCCGACATCATCCGGGCGCAGCGCGAGCTGAACCTGACCCTACGTGAGTACAATGCTGCTCATGGCTTTGCTTCAGTTAGTGCTCATGCTGCTAGGATGCCGGAAAACCGGCTTAAAGCTCGCAATTTAGATCAGGATTTGCGTAAAGAAGTTCTTGCCGGCAAAAGTGCATCTGTATCTGTAAGCATCGTAGAAAAGCCTAAGTACAGTAGTCCGGATAAAACTATAAAGGCCGCTAAAGCTGCAGTAGAGTTGTGTGAATCTCTTTCTGGTGATGAGTTGGCAAAGCAGCAAGAGCGTGTGAAAGAGCTGTTGAAAACCATTGAGCAGCAAAATGCTGAGCAGCTGGCTAAGCTGAACGAGGCAGTGGCCTCAAAATCCGCGCGTTCAACAAAGAATGCCGGAAGCAAGTCCCAGGGGCAGGCATCATCGCCTCATCCGGACAAAAGAAAGGAAAAGAATGCACGGCAGATGACTGTGTATGACCCAGTTCTTGCCGGAAAACAGAAAGCCGGGCAATATGATGCCGGTAGAAAAAGCCAAGGGGCAGATCGGGGCTATGCCAAGGGAGGCTATGCCGGCAACAATCATGCCGGTAGATATGAAACCGGGCAAAATTATCAAGCCGCAAGAGTGGCGTGCGTGGATGAAGAGATGCCACCACCAGGGTACCGGCAAGCAAGGGCCGCGGAACTGGAAGAATACGATGAATCAGATTCCGAGGCGGAACGAACAAGAGTCCGCCGGAACCCTTTGGGAGAACGCCTAGGGGAAAGATGTCTGCCAGACCGGGATGCGAGGCACAGGCTGACAGAGTACGGTTATCTGCGATAGTTGAATGTGAAGGACCTCCTGGTCCAAGGTGTTTTGGCCCTCGGATCATGAGAGAAGAACCACCGGTGCGCAATTTCCAGTTGCCCCGAGACACGAGAACGTACGATGGTACGACCAAGCCGGAAGACTGGCTAAGATTATGTCACAGCAGTTTACGTGGCTGGTGGTGGAGTAAACCGGCGTTGGGCGGTAAGAATCATACCGTCTTACCTTGTGGGTCCTGCAAGGATCTGGCTAAACAACTTGCCGGCAGGAAGTATTAACGGATGGTTGGACTTTGAGGAAGCATTTGTGAACAATTTCAGCAGCACCTACAAGAGGCCAAACCGGCCCCAACAGCTTGCGCTGTGCCAACAGCGTGCAGGAGAACCAGACCGGGATTATCTCACCCGGTGGAACTCAATGAGAAACACATGTGAAGGAGTAATTGAGGCACAAGCCATTGCTTGGTTCAGTCAAGGATGCCGGAGAGGATCACCTTTGTGGCAAAGGCTGCAGAGAAGCATGCCCACAACTCTAGCAGAGATGATACGTGTGGCAGACAGCTATGCATTGGGAGACCCAATGCAGCCGGCAGTACAAGCTGAGCCGGAGCAGTCGAATCCGCACCAGCAGCAGTACCGGGATAACCGCAACAACAAAAGGAGGGAAGATTTCCCAGATCGAAGATACGCATCTCAGCAAGTTGCTGCCGTGCAAGAAAATTCTGACGCCAGCGGCAGTCAGAGACAAAAAACCGGATCGCAGCCGTGGGCGGGTCCTAAGAAGCAGTGGGTAGAAAAGAAACCCTGGGGCCAGAAAAAGAACTGGCAGGAACCCGTGAAGTACACCATGGAAGCCGCCATGGACCAGCCTTGCCGGTGGCACACACCGAATCCGGATCACCCGTCAAATCATTTGACGAAGGATTGTTCTTGGACCAAGTTCTTGATGCAGAAAGATGCGCAGGCGCCAGGGGGCCCCATGCAGCAACAGCAACAGTTACCACCTCCACCACCGCTTACCGGAGCAAACGCCTTACCGGCACAAAACAGGCAGCAGTACCAGCAGGTTAACCGGGTGGAGCAAAATAATGACCAGCCACCTCCACCGGCACCTTTAGGCCGGAATATTTATGAAGACCCACACTTGTGCATGGTTGTCTTTGTCACAGAGCCGATGGACAGGCAAAGCGTGCATCGCCGTTCCATGGAAGTAAACGCCGTGATGCCGGCAGTTCCAAAATACATGTTGTGGTCAGATCAGGAAATCACCTGGTCGTTCAAGGATCACCCCAAAGTCATGCCGAATCCGGGTGGATACGCTCTCGTGGTGGACCCAATCATGAAGGGGCCGGAAACTCGAGTAAAATTCAGCAAGGTGCTGATAGACAATGGTAGCAGCATAAACATCATGTACAAGCACACCATGCGTACGCTTGGCATAACAGAAAACATGTTGCAGCCAACTCACACAACTTTCCATGGGATTGTTCCCGGTTTGTCTTGTGCCCCGATAGGAAAAATTCGGGTGGATGTGTCGTTTGGAGGACGCGATAATTGTCGTGTGGAAAACCTTGAGTTTGAGGTGGTGGACCTAGATAGTCCATACCATGCCTTGTTGGGGAGACCGGCCTTGGCAGCGTTCATGGCGTCAACCCATACGGCTTATCTCAAGATGAAGATGCCGGCACCTCGTGGACCACTAACTGTGGTGGGAAACTACAAAGTCTCAATGGAAACAGCATCTGCCGGATCGAACCTAGCGGAATCGCTGGTGATCGCGGAGGAGAAAAAGAGAATGCAAACTGCTGTCGCGCTGGCTCAGTCCTCAAAGTTGAGCTTAGCGGCAATGAGTGGAAGCTTGGACTCACCGGCATTCAAGCCGACAAATGAGACAAAGAACATTGTGCTGGATCCGGCTTACCCAGAGCGCACCGTCCGTATCGGTGCCGGCCTCAGCCAAGCATAGGAAAGCGCGCTCGTCAGCTTCCTCCGTGAGAATCGGAACATCTTTGCCTGGTCTACTGATGATTTGGTAGGGGTTCCGAGGGAGCTGGCTGAGCACTCTCTAAATGTCCGGAAGGATGCTAAGCCGGTGCGGCAACCTTTGCGCCGGTTCGCTGAAGATAGGAGGAAAATCATTGGAGAAGAAGTAACAAAGCTGCTGGTAGCCGGTTTCATCGTGGAGGTCACGCACACAGAGTGGCTGGCCAATCCGGTGTTGGTTGAGAAGAAAAAAGATGAGAACCTGGAGGCACAACTTGCCAAGGTGTGGCGCATGTGCATCGACTACACCAACCTCAACAAAGCTTGCCCAAGAGATCCTTTCCCTTTGCCCCGAATCGATCAAGTGATTGACTCTACTGCTGGGTGTGAGTTGTTGTCGTTTCTGGATGCCTATTCCGGCTTCCATCAGATCCCTCTGAAAAAAGAAGATCAAATAAAAACTGCGTTCATTACCCCGCACGGGGCTTATTGCTATGTTACTATGCCTTTTGGTTTGCGCAACGCTGGTGCAACGTACCAGCGCTGTATGCAAAAATGCTTGTTCGATCAAATCGGAAAGAATGTGCAAGTCTATGTGGATGATATCGTGATAAAAACTAAGGTAAAAGATACCCTAATCGATGACATCCGGCAAACATTCGATAACCTAAGGCGGTTCCGGATGAAACTCAATCCGGCAAAATGCACCTTTGGTGTCCCTGCCGGCAAGCTGCTTGGTTTCCTTGTGTCAAGCCGGGGCATTGAGGTCAATCCGGTAAAAATCCGAGCGATAGAAAGAATGACCATTCCGCGAGAACTGAAAGATGTGCAAAAATTTACCGGAAGCTTGGCATCGCTAAGCCGGTTCATAAGCAGGCTAGGAGAAAAGGCCTTGCCGCTTTATGCTTTGATGAGAAAATCGGATACTTTCGTCTGGACCACACAGGCAGACGCGGCGTTTAAAGAATTGAAAAACATGCTTGTGACGGCCCCAATTTTGGCCTCACCCTTGGAAAGAGAGCCTATGTTGCTTTATATAGCGGCAACGAACCGGGTGGTTAGTGTTGTGGTTGTGGTGGAAAGAGAAGAGGAAGGAAAAACCGTCCAGAGGCCGGTATACTACCTGAGCGAGGTGCTCTCCTCATCAAAGCAAAACTATCCGCACTTTCAAAAAATGACTTATGGTGTGTTCATGGCCGCCACGAAACTCAAGCATTACTTTGAGGAACACCCCATGAAAGTGGTGAGCGAGGCACCCATCTCCGATATCATGGGCAACAAGGATGCCAGCGGCAGGATTGCAAAATGGGCAATTCAGCTATCACCGTATGTGCCGGTATATGAAAGAAGAGATGCCATAAAATCGCAAGCTTTAGCTGATTTCTTGGTCGATTGGGCGGAGATACAATACAAGCCGCCAGAACACAAAATAGAGTACTGGAAGATGCATTTTGACGGATCCAAGCTCAAGGAGGGCCTAGGTGCCGGTGTGGTACTCACTTCACCAAAGGGAGATCACCTCCGGTATGTTTTACAAGTGCACTTCAGGGCATCAAACAATGTCGCTGAATACGAGGCTCTGATACATGGACTCAAGGTTGCAAAAGAAATAGGGGCACTCAGGATCATTTGCTATGGTGATTCAGACCTCGTGGTGCAACAGTGTTCCGGAGATTGGGACGCAAAAGATGCCAACATGGCCTCATACCGGTTCCATGTGCAAAAGATTGCCGGCTTCTTCGAAGGATGTGAGTTCCACCATGTGCCACGTGCAGAAAATGAGGCCGCGGATACTTTATCCAAGTTAGGCTCATCCAGGCAAGAAATTCCTCCCGGGATAGCTCTGGCGCACTTGCGAGTTCCATCAATCAAGCCAAGTCCGGAGTCGGAATCAATTTTTGTACCGGAGTCACATGTGGTGCCAATGGAGGTTGACGAAGGGAACCCGGGGACTGCTCCGGCAAACTCGGGGACTGCACCGGTAAACTCGGGGACTGCAACGCCCGTGCCGGAAGAGGCAATGCTTGTGGACAGCATGGACATAGACATGCCGGTGTTTGTGGTTAGAGAGGCACCATCTTGGGTCGAACCTATTAAGGAATTCCTGATCAACGGCACCTTGCCGGTTGACGAAAATGAATCAAGAAGGATACAGAGAAGGTCCAAAGCTTACACCATCATCAATGGCGAGGTGTACAAAAGAAGTGTTACCGGTGTCCTCCAAAGGTGTGTGGAGCCGGAAGAAGGAAAAGAAATGCTTGAGGAGATTCATCGAGGAGAATGCGGGCATCACGCTTCTTCAAGAGCGTTGGTAGCAAAAGTGTTCCGGCATGGGTTCTACTGGCCCACAGCCTTGGACAATGCTGAGGATTTGGTAAGGAAATGCAATGGCTGCCAGAGGTATGCTAAGCAAAACCATACCCCAGCATCCGGCTTAAAAACCATACCGCTAACTTGGCCTTTCGCCGTTTGGTGCCTAGACATGGTTGGACCTTTCAAAACCGCAAGGGGAAACATGACCCACATCTTGGTAATGGTGGATAAGTTCACCAAGTGGCTGGAAGTGAAGCCTATCGCAAAATGTGATGGCCACACAGCAGTGAAATTCTTGAAAGATGTAATCCTGCGGTATGGATACCCGCACAGTATCATAACTGACAATGGCACAAACTTTGCCCAAGGAGAGTTCAAACGGTTCTGTGAAAGTAAAAACATCCGGCTGGATTTGTGCTCAGTAGCGCATCCACAAGGCAACGGCCAAGTTGAAAGAACAAATGCCTTGGTACTTTCCGGTATCAAACCAAGGCTCATTGATGCAATGGAAAAGTCGCCGGGATGTTGGATCGATGAGCTACCGTCGGTGCTCTGGAGTCTAAGAACAACTCCGAACCGGTCCACCGGATACACCCCATTTTTCATGGTTTATGGAGCAGAAGCGGTCATACCAACCGACATCCTCCATGACTCACCAAGGGTGCAGCTCTATACCGAAGAAGAGGTAAAAGAGGCCAGAGAAAATGATGTAGACTTGCTAGAAGAAGCAAGAGAGCTAGCTTTGGCAAGAACAGCCATTTACCAGCAAAACCTCCGACGCTATCACAGCCGGAAGGTAAACCCGAGGGTATTCCGAGAAGGAGACCTGGTGCTACGCCTGGTGCAGCGCACTGAAGGCAGGCACAAGCTGTCCCCTCCATGGGAAGGACCTTTCATTGTGAGCAAAGCTCTCCACAACGATGCATATTACCTAATCGATGCGCAGGAATGGAAGAAGGGAAAGGCGGACAGATCCGGAGACGAGACCAAGCGCCCATGGAACGTAGCCTTGTTGCGTCCTTTCTACTCTTGAAGTTGTGGTGTAAGAAGTTCCTTTTTGTACCTTACATGCTATGAATAAAAAGATGTCGGAACCTCAAATGAATCTCGGGGACTTGTCTTGTTTAAATTGCATGGAACATGTCTATTTTTTCTGTTGCCGGTTGCTTATTGAACGCTTTTTCTTTCCGGTTTAGTAATGTGCTAAACCCTACCGGAGTCTTCGACTCTGCTGCTGTCCATAACTTGGCTTCATGGCAAGCAAGATAAACCGGTAGGGGATAAGCACATGAATTGTGGAGAGGGAAACCGGGAAAGAACAATTCGGAAAAATTTAACTAACCCCGGTCATACCGGTTTTTTGCAAAATTTCGAATTATTTCTAAGTTCAAGAAAATGCTTGTTTGGTGAAAGAACCTTGTGCTCATACGCCAAAGCGCCCAGAGAAGGCAGGCAGAGCCAAGGCAAAAGAGCCAGATGTGCATCTAATTGGATGCAGAAACAGTTTGAAAATCTTTGCAAGTGCAGGATAAAGGCAAAACCAAATGCGAAAATGCTAAGACAAACTAAAGATAATTAGCTACCGGTATAGCCTACCGGCACAGAAGTTGTACGACAACCATAAGCGGACTTAAGTTTTACATCATAAGCCCCGGCATACCGGGGCAGAATTTAACAAAAGATTGTTTTAAGCCACACAGGGCCAAGGGCATGACAGGTAAAGTCTGGAAGCCGAGAATCAGGCAGCAGGAGCTTCAGGGGGAGCGTCGCCGGCACCAGCATCGTCCAGGGGCTCCTCCTCGGCTTCATCTCCCTCCTCGTCAAGAAAATCTTCGACGCCATGGGGAGGAGGGATGAAGGTGCGCATTTCGGCGTACTCCGCGATCCGGTACGCGCGATCTTGCCGTTTGGCGGCAAGGATCGGATCCAGGTCGGTTTCCGCGCCTTCGCGCACGCCGATAAGGGCATCCAGGTCGAGCTCCGGGTACCAAGAGCAGGCGACGCGGAGGACAGAGTCTGCTCCGGCGCGGGCAGCAGAGCACTGCCATTCGCGGATCCTCCTGCCGGCGCCCTTGAGGCGATCGCTGATCAAGGAGAAAGTGTCCGGCACCACCTCGCCAGGCCAGAGAGTCCTGTAGAGCTGGGAAGCTACTTCAGGAATGTCCGATAGGTTGCGATCGATGGCGCGCATATGGGACACCCGCGCGTTAAGCGCGACCAGATGGTCATGGGGTGTCCATGGCACGGCAAGGTTCGCCTGGCCCTGGGCTGTGCGGCGCGCGTTGACCTTCTTCACAGCATGAGTCTGGGAGTCCGGGAAGAGGCCTGTGCAAAGAAGAAAAACGGCTAAGGAAAAGAATCCGGAAAGAAAAGAAGCCGGAAGAAAAAGAGACCGGATGAAAAGATAGCGAAAAGAAAATGAGACCGGAGGAAAAATGGTTTGTGTGCATTAATCGGAGAGCTTACGGTAGGCAAGGTTGTCGGTTTGGAGGATCAGCTGATGGCATTCTTTGCGCTCCTCCTCCAACCGCGCGACTTTCTCCTCGGCAGCCTTCCGGGCCTTGGCCAGCTCCTCCAGCTCAGCTTGCAGCACCACGGTGGCGTCGCTAGCGTTCTCCAGGGCCTCGTTCATCTTAGCCGCTGCGTCAGCTGCAGCGGCCTCGAGAGCTTTGGCATGGTCAAGACCCAGCTGGACAAGCTGGGACTTGAGCTCCTGGTAGCTGGTCTTCTGGGCGCCCAGCTCCTCCTGATGCTGCTTGATCAGCTGCTCCTTCTCCCCTGTGAGCCGGAAAGGAAGGTGTAAACAACAAGGTGTTGGTAAAATTCAAAGTAAAGACAAGTTAGCAGAAGGAAAAAAGATCCCGGTAAGAAAGTCGTACGTTGGGCCTTGGCGAGCTGCTCCTTGAGGGCGTCAATGGAAG
Organism: Lolium multiflorum; assembly: GCA_030979885.1. Lineage (NCBI taxonomy): Eukaryota > Viridiplantae > Streptophyta > Magnoliopsida > Poales > Poaceae > Lolium > Lolium multiflorum. The sequence goes on from CM061750.1 coordinate 333,943,791, forward strand.
CTTCCGGGAGCACTGTCAGGAAGAAATTACAAGTGTCAGAAAGAAAAAAGGTTCCGGTAAGAAAAATGCCGGCAGAACAAAAGTATACCTTGGCACTTGTCATGCGCCTCCACAAGCTCCCGATGCTCCCACAAGAGCTCCTCAAAGAGGGTCTTCCGAGCATCAGCCGTGAGCTGTTCAAAGCAAAAAGATTAGGAAAAGTTTCGCGCTAAGAACAGAGTTCTTAACCCAAAACTCGGGGACTGGCAGTGCCGGTTTCGCGCGTTCTAAGGTAAAGTTTCGCGCTAAGAACAGAGTTCTTAACCCGAAACTCGGGGACTGGCAGTGCCGGTTTCGCGCGTTCTAAGGTAAAGTTTCGCGCTAAGAACAGAGTTCTTAACCCAAAACTCGGGGACTGGCAGTGCCGGTTTCGCGCTAAGTTTTTAAAGTTTAAGTTTTGCCCTAAAAGCTACGCTTTCACCACAAAACTCGGGGACTGGGAAGATAGACAAGAGAGAAACCGGCATGAAAGTAAAAGCTGAAAGACTCCGGAAGAGAGGAGATCGGCAATTAAGGAAAGTTGATAAAACGTACCATCAGATTGTTCGTGGCATCATACCACGAACTGTCCAGCTCCTTCACGGCGCAGCGGAGCCGTGTGAAGTGCTCCTCGGAAGAGCGGTTCCCAATGGGATCAGGTGCCGGCTGCCTGTCCTTGCCCAGGCCGCGGGTCGCCGGAGTGATATCCGCGGCGTTCCACTTCTGGGCGTAGGGCATGAGGTGCCCCAGATCCTGGCCTTGGCGCTTGAAGTTAGTTATGCGGCCCAGAAGACCGGTGGCCTTGGTGACAGTGTTCTGGGCGGCCTTGGAGACGTGCAGTACCAGGGGCTGCTGGCCTGCAGAGGAGGTGCCGGGAGCCGTCGCCTTTCCCTTGGTAGACTTGAAGGTCTTGGGCGGCGGCGCGGCAAAAGCAGCCCCGGAAGGCTGGGTGCCGGGAGCACTTGGCGGCGGCATGAGGATGGTCCGTGGAGAAGGGGGCGCGGTAGACGCACCACCCGAGTTGGAGCTTCCCGGCGCGGAGGATTCCGGCGCGGGACTTGTCTTTTTCTCGAGGACAGGAGGAGCTGGAGGCTCCGCCTGCCCGGTAGTTTCTTCTTCTCCGGCACCGATGTTGCTGGTGCCGGTGTCTTGGTTCTCGAGGAAGAAGGAAGGATCCTCCTCCGTGCGGTGATCAGAAGATGTAGGGGCCGCACGCCCCGAACTTGTCGTGCCCCCCGAAAGGGAGGCAGAGATGTTGCCGGCACCAGGTGGTGCCGGGCTTGAGTGAGGAGGGGTTGAGGTCCTTGCGGAACCTTCAGAGCCCGAGGGTCTGGAGCCCAGCTTGAGCGCGGCGCTGAAGAAAAAGAGAAAAAAGAGAGATGGTTGGAAAAATGCAACCGGAAAAAGGACTTAGCAAAAATCAGACGAGTCAGGAAATAAAAACTTACCCGGCAGCGGTAGGCATCTGCTTGCGCGCGTAGCGGCGCACGCCAACTTTCTTCTCCCCCAGCTCTTCAGTCCGGAAGCGCTTGGAGGGAGGGGCCTGGCTGGAGCCATCGTCAGATGGCGGCCGCTTGTTCTTCTGGCCCTGGGCCATGAGCTTGTCCACGAACTCCGTGCCGGCCTCGGCACGCAGGGGCGGCGCATGCTCATGGATCTAAGGTTTGAACAAGGTTAAGAAGCAGCTCGAAGGAAAATGATAGCGGAAGAATAAAAGAAACCGGAAAAGAAGATACCTCAAGCATTTCCAGGTCGTCGGCGGACCCGGTTGGCTTTGGCGGAGACCGGCCCAGGCGAGATGCCGGGGTCTTGCCCATTTTCAGATCCTTCCAAAATACGAGGGGATCTGGGTCGAAGGAGTCGAGGGCCCGCTTCCGGCAAGATCCTCGCCGCTCGGCTTCGATGAGGGGGAAGCGGTCCTTGGCCTGAAACATGAAAAAGAAAATAAGCAAAAGCGAAAGGTTACCGGCAAGAAACAACCCCGATCGCATAGTCCCTTACTTCTTGGGTCGGAGGGTTAGTAGTGCTGAAGGGAAGCAGGCCCCATTTCCAGTTAAAGCGCATGGCAGTTTGGCAAATCTGCTTGGCCTTGAGGACAACGTCCTTCTTGCTAAGGGGCAGGCCGGTGATCTTGGTAGGATCGCCAGGGCCGTACATCTCGCTCATCCTATGGGCGCGGCGCTTCAGAGGAAGTACCCGCCGCGATATGAAGGTGCGAATGATATCGTCAGAGCAGATGCCGGTATCCTTCATCTTCTGCTTCATGAAGCGTATAATCCGGTTGGTCTCGTTGTGAGACTCTTTCGGATTGTAGCTCCAGTTGATTTTCGCGGGCGGCGCCGGATCAAAGGGAGGCAGGCAGATAAGATCTGCGGGGCCGTTGTTCTTCACATAGAAAAACGTCCCTTGCCATAACCGGCAAGACTCCAGGCCGGAGAACTCGAAGAAGGGGCTCCCTTGACGCTTGCCGATGATGCAAGACCCGCATTGAACGGGGGGCTTGGGTGGAGGAATATTTTTGCCCTGAACGGAATTAATCCGAAGAGCGAAGAAGCGGGCAAACGTCTCGAGAGTGGGACGTATGCCAATGTAGGCCTCCATGAAGGTGGTGAAGCAGGAGAGGTAAAAGACGGAGTTGCCAGGAAGATGATGAGGTTGGAGTTTGTAGAAATCCAGAAGATCAAGGAAAAAGGAAGAAGGAGGAAGGCCGAAGCCGCGCTCAAAGTGAGCAAGAAAAACAACGCGTTCGTCGGGCTCGGGTCCGGAATTAGTTCGTCACCAGGAATCCGGCAAGTGACTCCTTCCGGAATCCTACGGGACCGGTACAGCCAATCTATTTCATACTCAGTAACGTTGGAGCCCATCCAAGCTCCGCGTGTGACTGGGGAAGGCTCCTCGCCGGAAGATTGGCTGGAGCTGCTTGAAGCTTCGCCAGAGCTACTCGTCCCAACTTGGCTGCCGGATGCTTGGCTAGAGCTACCGGATTCTAGGCGACTGCCGGCATCTTGGGAGTTGCCGGCATCTTGGGAGCTACCGGCCTCCTGAGAGCTACCGGCATCTTGAGGACTACCGGCCTCTTGGTGGCTGTCAGAGCCATGCTGGCTACCGGATTCCTGCTGTTTGCCGGAATCTGCCCTCATCGAATCTGAAGGTGTAGATTCGCCGGAAGATCGTTTGCTATGGTTGGCGGAGGAAGAAGAGGAAGACGCGGAAGAAGTTTCCTCGTCAGACATTGGATAGGAGGCAAAGAAACAAGAATCCCACACTTGACCCACACGCGAAGATCTACGAGTAAGAGAAAAACCAGAGAAAAAGGAAGAAATAAGAACACCAAAGACCCCAGATCTGGAAAGCGAGCGAATGGCAAATAGAGCAAGATTTGAACTGACCTGGAGTATCGCAGTTGATGAGGAAGAACTTCTCCGGCGAGAGAACAGGCCCGCGGTCGCCGGCGAGCTCTGCCGACGGCGAGGCGGTGAGGGCCAAGAAGAAGCTCGAATGCAGCGCGTGAGAAGAAGGCGCCGCAGAAGCTCTCCACACGACAGGGTCCGGCGAAGGCACGGCGTGAGTTCACCGGGCGGCGGGACTCAGGCGAGCAGCGGCTGACGAAGTGCGGTGAAGGAGCGCAGGAGCGAAGAACACTATGCGCGAGGATAGGAAAGTGCGAAGAAGAGGAAGAAGAAGGGGCGGTTGAGCTTATAAAGGAGAGAGAAGGTGGGCCGAAAACCGCTGGGCCTGCGCGGTTTGCCTCGCGGCCCGCGACGGTTCGCGTCGCTGATCGCCACGTGTCACAGAGATACACGCGGAAAAGAGAAGGCCACACCGAGGCGCACACAGGATACGAAGCGGTGAGTGGGATCCGCAGCGGTGCATTAAATGCGCGCGCAAGTGTCAATACGAAGTGACAACTGACACTGGCGCGACAGTCACAGTGCGCATGTCTCTGACAGGCACAGAACCCGAAATATTCTCGACCTCGTCGAGGAGAGACTTAAAGACTAAGATACCGGAGAGTAAGATACCGGAGAATGACTTGAGAACAGAGAAAGTGTAAGTCCGGGCAAAGATGCCGGATTTGAACCAAAGGCTAAGAAAGTTAAACCGGTATCCAAGATACAAAAACCTGGCATGGTCTGGGATAGAATCCGCCAGACTATACCAGCTTCGGGGACTAATGTTGGGGGAATGACCCCCGGTATGCCAAAGGTATGCCATACCGGATGGTCTCACCCTTCAAGATACCGGTTTAATGATCATGCCGGAATAAGAGAATGGAGTTTGGCTAAGAGAAGTTAAGACGGTATCCCCAAAGAGGGGTATACCGGAACCAGGAGGAAAAGATACCGGCATGACGGAAGGAAGAACATGCCGGCTGACTGGTCCAAGATTCCGTCAGGAGCTAAAAGACAAGGATGAGCTAAGCAAAGTGGCTTTAAACGAAGACTAGAAGACAAGGAGGAGGATGACGGTCAAAGAGGCCGGAGGACGTCAGCCTCTACGTTTAAAGAAGACCAAGGCGTCATCTATGATTAAAGTAGCTTTATAAAGTATCTTTGTAAAGTAGTTTGTCTAGTCAAAGATCCCATTAGGGTTTCTTGTTCTGTAAGCCACCCTCTCCCCTATATAAGGAGAGGGGGCAGCTTCTTTTACATGCGCGATCCACAGAAGGAGAAGAAACCTGTAACCTATCTTGAGATCAATGAACATGGTGATCTAGAGCGAGTTCGTCCTTGTGTCTTTCTTCTTCTACCTCTGGCCCTGGCCATGTTCTTGAGGAAAGCATCCGGAAGTTCATCCATCTAGTCACAAACCCTCCCCCGAATCCTCTAGCGTCCATTCGGCCCCAAGATAAGCCATCCCATGGCATCTGCTCGTTCACCACGAACAACAAGGAAGACGGTGTAGAGTCTTATAATGTTTACAATATGTCTTTTATGTGAGTTTTGCTGCACTGTTCATCCTTGAGTTTGCTTCAAACAACCTTGCTAGCCTAAACCTTGTATCGAGAGGGAATACTTCTCATGCATCCAAAATCCTTGAGCCAACCACTATGCCATTTGTGTCCACCATACATACCTACTACATGGTATTTCTCCGCCATTCCAAAGTAAATTGCTTGAGTGCTACCTTTAAACAATTCAAAAGTTATTACCTCTTATTTGTGTCAATGTTTTATAGCTCATGAGGAAGTATGTGGTGTTTTATCTTTCGATCTTGTCATTTACTTTTGACAGACTTTCACAATGGACTAGTGGCTTCATCCGCTTATCCAATAATTTTGCAAAAAGAGCTGGCAATGAGGTTCCCAGCCTCAATTAATTAACTTGCATTAATAATTCTCTTCACATGTTTTGCTCTGATTCATCAGTAAGCAACTTAATTTTGCAAATAGACACTCCTCCATGGTATGTGAATGTTGGAAGGCACCCGAGGATTCGGTTAGCCATGGCTTGTGTAAGCAAAAGGTTGGGAGGAGTGTCATCCATAAATAAAGAAAAACTAAACTAAAGTACATGTGTAAACAAAAGAGAAGAGGGATGATCTACCTTGCTGGTAGAGATAACGTCCTTCATGGGAGCCGCTCTTGAAAGTCTGGTTGATGAGGTAGTTAGAGTGCCCACTACCATTCGTTGACAACAACAAACACCTCTCAAAATTTTACTTTTATGCTCTCTTTATGTTTTCAAAACCAAAGCTCTAGCACAAATATAGCAATCGATGCTTTCCTCTTTGAAGGACCTTTCTTTTACTTTTATTGTTGAGTCAGTTCACCTATCTCCTTCCACCTTAAGAAGCAAACACTTGTGTGAACTGTGCATTGATTCCTACATACTTGCATATTGCACTTGTTATATTACTTTATGTTGACAATATCCATGAGATATACATGTTATAAGTTGAAAGCAACCGCTGAAACTTAATCTTCCTATGTGTTGCTTCAACGCCTTTACTTTGATTTATTGCTTTATGAGTTAACTCTTATGCAAGACTTATTGATGCTTGTCTTGAAGTACTATTCATGAAAAGTCTTTGCTTTATGATTCAGTTGTTTACTCATGACATTACCTTTGTTTTGATCGCTGCATTCATTACATATGTTTACAATATGATCAAGATTATGATGGCATGTCACTTAGAAATTATCTTTGTTATCGTTTTACCTGCTCGGGACGAGCAGAACTAAGCTTGGGGATGCTGATACGTCTCCAACGTATCGATAATTTCTTATGTTCCATGCCACTTTATTGATGATACCTACATGTTTTATGCACATTATATGTCGTATTTATGCGTTTTCTGAACTAACCTATTAACAAGATGCCGAAGTGCCAGTTCCTGTTTTCTGCTGTTTGGTTTCAGAAATCCTAGTAACGAAATATTCTCGGAATTGGACGAAATCAACGCCCGGTTCCTATTTTGGAAGCATCCAACACCCGAGAGCCGCGAGGGGGGGTGGGCCCAGATGACATGGTGGCGCGGCCGGCCCTGGCCGCGCCACCCTATGGTCTCGTCGCCTCGTTGACCCTCTGCGCCGCCTCTTCGCTTATATAAAGCCCCTGCATCGAAAACCCTTACAGAGAAAGCCACGATACGAGAAAAGTTCCAGCCGCCGCCGTCGCGAAGCCAAGATCTGGGGACAGAGTCTCTGTTCCGCACCCTGCCGGAGCGGGGAAGTGCCCCGGAAGGCTCCTCCATCGACACCGCTGCCATCTCCACCGCCATCTTCATCACCGCTGCTGCTGAGGAGGGAGTAGTTCTCCATCGAGGCTCGGGGCTGTACCGTAGCTATGTGGTTCATCTCTCTCCTATGTAGTTCAATACAATAATCTCATGAGCTGCCTTACATGATTGAGATTCATATGATGATGCTTGTAATCTAGATGTCATTATGCTAGTCAAGTGGGTTTTACTTATGTGATCTCCGGAGACTCCTTGTCCCACGTGTGTAAAGGTGACAGTGTGTGCACCGTGTGGGTCTCTTAGGCTATATTTCACGAAGTACTTATTCACTGTTGAAGAGCGTAGTGAAGTGCTTATTTATATCTCTTTATGATTGCAATGTGCATCGTATCACAATTTATCTATGTGCTACTCTAGTGATGTGTTATTAAAGTAGTTTTATTCCTCCTGCATGTGTGCAAAGGTGACAGTGCGTGCACCGTGTTAGTACTTGGTTTATGCTATGATCATGATCTCTTGTAGATTGCGAAGTTAACTATTGCTATGATAATATTGATGTGATCTATTCCTCCTACATATGCATGAAGGTGACAGTGTGCATGCTATGCTAGTACTTGGTTTAGTCTTTTGATCTATCTTACACTAAAGGTTACTAAAATATGAGCATTATTGTGGAGCTTGTTAACTCCGGCATTGAGGGTTCGTGTAATCCTACGCAATGTGTTCATCATCCAACAAAAGTGTAGAGTATGCATTTATCTATTCTGTTATGTGATCAATGTTGAGAGTGTCCACTAGTGAAAGTGTAATCCCTAGGCCTTGTCCCTAAATACTGCTGAGTTACTACTGCTTGTTTACTTTTTTACTGTGTTACTACTGCTGCAATACTACCACCATCAACTACACGCCAGCAAGCTATTTTCTGGCACCGTTGCTACTGCTCATATATATTCATACCACCTGTATTTCACTATCTCTTCGCCGAACTAGTGCACCTATTTGGTGTGTTGGGGACACAAGAGACTTCTTGCTTTGTGGTTGCAGGGTTGCATGAGAGGGATATCTTTGACCTCTTCCTCCCCGAGTTCGATAAACCTTGGGTGATCCACTTAAGGGAAAACTTGCTGCTGTTCTACAAACCTCTGCACTTGGAGGCCCAACACTGTCTACAGGAAAGGAGGGGGAACGTAGACATCAGGCCGCCATGGGCCCCCATAGGTCGGCGTGGGCCCAGCCCTGGCCGTGCCGCCATGTGGGGAGGGGGCCCACAACCCCCCTCGGACTCCTCTCTTTCGCGTACTTCATCACCCCGAAAACCTAAGGCACGGGGGATAACCGAGAATAGACACAGCCACCTCTGCGGAGCGGAGAAACACCAGAGAGAAAAGAGCTCTCCGGCGGGCAGGAATCCGCCGGGGAAATTTCCTCCCGGAGGGGGAAATCGACGCCATCGTCACCGTCATCGAGCTGGACTTCATTGGATCATCATCATCATCATCTCCACCATCGACACCGCCATCTCCACCGCTGCACCTCGTCTCCGCTGTAACATCTAGGGTTAAATCTTGAGTATTTCATAGGGGAAACTCTCCCGGTATTGATTACTACTTGTTATTGATGCTATTGAGTGAAACCATTGGATCAAGGTTTATGTTCAGATTGTTATTCACCATTATATCACCTCTGATCATGTTCCATATGATGTCTCGTGAGTAGTTCGTTTAGTTCTTGAGGACATGGGTGAAGTCTAAATGTTAGTAGTGAACTATGTTGAGTAATATTTAATGGTTTGATATTTAAGTTGTGGTGTTATTCTTCTAGTGGTGTCATGTGAACGTCGACTACATGATACTTCACCTTTATGGGCCTAGGGGAGTACATCTTGTATTCGTTTGCTAATTGTGGGGTTGCCGGAGTGACAGCAACCTGAACCCCCGTTGGTATATCGATGCAGGAGGGATAGCAGGATCTCAAAGTTTAAGGTTGTGGTTAGATTTATCTTAATTACTTTCTTGTATTTGCGGATGCTTGCAAGGGGTATAATCACAAGTATGTATTAGTCCTAGGAAGGGCGGTGCATTAGCATAGGTTCACCCACACAACACTTATCAAAACAATGAAGATTAATCAACTATATGAAGCGAAAGCACTAGACTAGATCCCCGTGTGTCCTCAAGAACGTTTGGTCATTATAAGTAAACAAACGGCTTGTCCTTTGTGCTAAAAAGGATTGGGCCACTTGCTGCAATTATTACTCTCGCATTTTACTTACTTGTACTTTATTCATCTGCTATATCAAAACCCCCTGAAAACTTGTTTGTGAGCATTTACAGTGAATCCTTCATCGAAACTGCTTGTCAACACCTTCTGCTCCTCGTTGGGTTCGACACTCTTATTTATCGAAAGTACTACGATACACCCCCTATACTTGTGGGTCATCAAGACTATTTTCTGGCGCCGTTGCCGGGGAGTGAAGCGCTATTGGTAAGTGGAATTGGTAAGGAAAACTTTTACTGTACGTGCTGATTTTGTTTCTGCTTGCTGCTATAAGTCATTATGGAGAGATCCTCTCTTGAATTTCTATTTGGGAAATCTACTACTACTGCAACGGTAGTGGATGAGGCGCCAGGTGAGGAAGTAATTCCATATAAAATACCTATGAAAATTATTGAACGTGTTGTGGATAACCGCTATGAAGGGGATGGAACTGTTCATCCTGGAGATCATTTACTGTTTTTACATGAATTATGCGGGTTATTCAAGTGTGCAGGTATTTCAATGGATGAAGTTAGGAAGAAATTATTTGTTATGTCGCTGTCTGGTAAAGCGGCGCATTGGTATAAACTGCTGAAGGATGGGCGTTCTCTTGATTGGAAGGATATTGTGCCTCTATTTTACTCTAAATTCTATCCTCCAAGTGAAATTCACAAAGACCGAAACCGCATATATAATTTCTGGCCTCATGATGGAGAGAGTATTTCCCAAGCATGGGGGAGATTGAAGTCTTTAATGCTCAAATGCCCCATTCATGAGCTTCCTGGTAATATCATCATTGATAATTTCTATGCAAGACTTTCTTTTCAAGATAAAACCTTGCTGGATACTACTTGTTCTGGATCATTCACACGCAATAAAGAAGAGTTTAAATGGGACCTTCTTGATCGAATCCAAGAAAATACTGAAGGATGGGAGAATGACAAAGGTAGAGTGTCAGGTATAAATTATGATTATGAATGCATTGAAACTTTTATGGATACTGATAAATATCGTAATATGAGTGCTACTTATGGTCTTGACTCTCAAGTTGTTGCAAATATTTATAAAGCTTTTGCCTCTCATTTTGAATTGCCTAGGAAGAATTTTGATAAGTATCATGAACCTTATAAAGATAAAACTGATTCACCTATAGGTAAATGTATTGAAATTAAAACTGTTGATCATGTTCTTCCTGAAGCTTATATTGAAAAAACTCCTTTCCCTGCTAAAATGAAGGAGTATTCTGTTATAACTAGTGTAGTTAATAAAAGTGCAAAGAAACCTATAGAACCTGAGGAGCAAATAAAGGTTGAACCTGCTGTTGCAATAGTTAAAGATCTTGTTACTGAAAATGTAGAAGATGGTCATATCATTTTCTGTGAAGATGCTTCTAATATTGTTTCGCATCCTAATAAGTCTAGGAAAGCCAGTGTTCCTGTGCTCTCTGTTAGAATTGGTGATCATTGCTATTATGGTTTATCCTTATGAGCTCTACACGGAAATCATGCATGAAATTGGTTCTTGTGAACTTGAAGATATTGATGTGGTTATTCGGCTAGCTAATAGAGAAACTATCTCTCCTATTGGTATTGTTCGAGATGTGGAAGTTCTATGTGGTAAGATTAAATATCCTGCTGACTTTTTGGTACTTGGTTCTGCTGCTAGTAAGTCTTGTCCTATTATTTTTGGTAGACCTTTTCTAAATACTTGTGGAGCTGTTATAGATTGCAAGAAAGAGAAAATTGTTACTAAATTTGTTGGTGAATCTTATGAGTTTAACTTCTCTAAATTTGCCAAAACTCCTTATAAAGCTGATTTGCCTAATGATGATTTTAGAGTTGAACAGTGTGCATCTATTGCTCTTGCTCCTAATAATCCTTTGCAGCAACATTTGGAGGATAGTGAGAGTGAAGTCTTTAGGGAAGAAAGGGATGAGCTTGATGAAATTTTCCTTCGTCAACCTATTCTTAAACATGACTTACCGGTTGAAGATCTAGGTATAACACCACCACCAAAGGAAGATCATGTATTTGATTTGAAACCATTACCTGATAATCTTAAGTATGCTTATATTGATGATAAGAAAACATATCCTGTTATTATTAGTGCTAAGCTTTCAGATTTTGAAGAAGAAAGGTTATTGGAAATATTGAAGAAACACCGAGGAGCTATTGGCTACACTCTTGATGACTTGAAGGGGATTTCTCCCGCTATTTGCCAACATGCCATCAACATGGAAGATGATGCAAAACCTGTTGTTGAACATCAGCGTCGTCTAATTCCTAAGATGAAGGATGTGGTAAGGAATGAGGTATTAAAACTTCTTGAAGCAGGTATTATATATCCTATTGCTGATAGTAGATGGGTTAGTCCTGTGCATTGTGTTCCTAAGAAGGGAGGAATAACTGTTGTGCCTAATGATAATGATGAGCTCATTCCTCAAAGAGTAGTTGTAGGGTATAGAATGTGCATTGATTATCGAAAAGTTAATAAAGTTACTAAGAAAGATCATTACCCTTTACCTTTTATTGATCAAATGTTAGAAAGGTTGTCTAAAAATACTCATTTCTGCTTTCTTGATGGTTATTCTGGGTTTTCACAAATTGCTGTTAGAGCTAAAGATCAAGAGAAAACCACTTTCACTTGTCCCTATGGAACTTATGCTTATAGGCGTATGCCTTTTGGTTTGTGTAATGCTCCTGCTACTTTTCAAAGATGCATGTCTGCTATTTTTCATGGCTTTTGTGAAAAGATTGTTGAGGTATTCATGGATGATTTTTCTGTCTATGGGAATTCTTTTGATAATTGCTTGCGAAACCTTGATAAAGTTTTGCAGAGATGTGAAGAAACTAACCTTGTTCTTAATTGGGAGAAATGTCACTTTATGGTTAATGAAGGAATTGTATTGGGACATAAAATTTCTGAGAGAGGTATTGAAGTTGATAGAGCTAAAGTTGAAGCAATTGAGAAGATGCCCTATCCTAGGGATGTTAAAGGTATTCGTAGTATTCTTGGTCATGCTGGTTTTTATAGGAGATTTATTAAAGATTTCTCTAAAATTTCAAAGCCTCTTACTAATCTTCTTCAAAAAGATGTACCTTTTGTTTTTGATGATGATTGTAAGGAAGCCTTTGAAACTCTAAAGAAAGCCTTAACAACTGCTCCTGTAGTTGAACCTCCTGATTGGAATCTACCTTTTGAAATTATGTGTGATGCTAGTGATTTTGCTGTAGGTGCTGTCCTTGGACAGCGAGTAGATAAAAAATTGAATGTTATTCATTATGCTAGTAAAACTCTAGATGCTGCTCAAAGAAATTATGCTACAACTGAGAAAGAGTTATTAGCCGTAGTTTTTGCATGTGACAAGTTTAGATCCTATATTGTTGATTCAAAAGTCACAGTTCATACTGATCATGCTGCAATTAGGTACCTTATGGAAAAGAAAGATGCTAAGCCAAGGCTTATTAGATGGGTGCTTCTTTTGCAAGAATTTGATTTACATATTGTAGATAGGAAAGGTGCTGATAATCCTGTTGCTGATAATTTATCTAGATTGGAAAATATTGCTTATGATCCTGTTCCTGTTAATGATAGTTTTCCAAATGAACAATTGGCTGTAATAAAGGTGAGCTCGCGAGATAGTCCTTGGTATGCTGATTATGCTAACTTTATTGTTTCAAAATACTTGCCTCCAACCTTTTCAGCTCAGCAAAGGAGGAAATTCTTTTATGATTTGAGGCATTATTTTTGGGATGACCCACACTTATATAAAGAAGGAGTGGATGGTATTATGCAAAGATGTGTCCCAGAATATGAACAACAAGAGATATTGAGTAAGTGTCATGGTAGTGTTTATGGAGGACATCACGCCGGAGATAGAACCGCACAAAAGGTTCTACAATCAGGTTTTTATTGGCCAACACTTTTCAAAGATGCAAGGAAGTTTATCTTATCTTGTGATGAATGTCAAAGAGTTGGTAATATCTCTAGACGCAATGAAATGCCTATGAATTATACTCTTGTTATTGAACCATTTGATTGTTGGGGATTTGACTTCATGGGTCCTTTCCCTTCTTCAGAAGGTAACACTCATATACTTGTCGCTGTTGATTATGTTACTAAATGGGTAGAAGCCATACCTACAAAAAGTGCTGATGGTGAGACCTCTTTAAAAATGCTTTTAGATATTATTTTTCCTAGATTTGGAGTACCTAGATATATTATGACTAATGGAGGTTCTCACTTTATTCATGGTGGTTTTAGAAAAACTCTTGCTAGATATGGTATTAATCATAGAATTGCTTCGGCTTATCATCCTCAAACTAGTGGGCAAGTAGAATTATCAAATAGAGAAATTAAATCTATCTTGCAAAAGACTGTTAATAAATCTAGAAAAAATTGGACTAGTAAGTTAAAGGAAGCATTGTGGGCTTATAGAACTGCTTATAAAAATCCTATGGGAATGTCTCCTTATAAAATGGTTTATGGAAAAGCTTGTCATTTACCTTTAGAACTAGAGCACAAAGCTTATTGGGCTGTAAGAGAACTTAATAAAGACTTTAAACTTGCCGGTAAGAAGAGGTTGCTTCAATTGAGTTCTTTAGATGAATGGAGAAGTGAAGCTTATGAAAATGCTAAACTTTTTAAGGAGAAGGTTAAGAAATGGCATGATAGAAGAATTATTAAAAGAGAATTTAATGTTGGAGATAAAGTCCTATTGTATCGGTCTCGTCTCAGATTTTTTGCAGGAAAATTACTCTCAAAATGGGAAGGACCATATGTCATTGAGGAGGTGTATCGTTCAGGAGCAATAAAAATTGCCTCGCTGAAAGATGATGCTACACAAGTGGTGAATGGACAAAGACTCAAGCATTATATTTCTGGAGATTCTTATAATGAAGATATTGATGTTATTCAAGTGGTGACTCCGGAAGCTTTCATCAAAAACCAAATTGACAGTTCTGCAGAGTTCGACTTTGAATAGGTAACAGTTTTAGTAATAAAAAGTCCGCGTTTAACTTTCCGAACAATATTTCTGCTATTTTTGGAAAATATGAAAAATTACGAGATCGAAACGGAGTGGAGGAGACGCACGAGGGCGTGCCCCCATAGGCCGGCGCGGGCCCCACCCTGGTCGCGCCGCCTATGGGGACAGCCCCTCGGCGTCCCGTTTCCACTCGGCCTGGTACTTTCCTTTTGTCGTAAAAATATTTGCTATATAATCCCCCGGATCCCCAGAGGTCCGTATATCGTTTTCTCGTCGTGTTTTGTTTCGAGTTGTTTCTGCCAGATATTGCTTTCAGATCTAGAGCCGCCATGTCTTCGTCGGGAACTCCGAAGGACAGCTTCTTGGAACGTCGTCAACCCGTATATGAACGAGCTGAAGATGCATCCCAAGGAATTGCTGCTCGTAGATGGAGAGTTGCAGATAGAAGATGTTCGGGGACCTAAGGGAGAAGGAAGCTTGGAGGACAGGATGGAGAAACTAGAACAAGAGGTCTTCGCCTACAAGAAGTATAGGGGATCGCAACAGTCTTCGAGGGAAGTATTACCCAATTTATTGATTCGACACAAGGGGAGACAAAGAATACTTGTAAGCCTTAACAGCGGAGTTGTCAATTCAGCTGCACCAAACAGACTTGCTCGCAAGAGTTTATCAGAGTAACAGTTTTATGGCGTGGAAATAGTGAAATAACAAGCGGTGAAATAAAGACAGCAGTAGTGATTATAGTAAACAGCAGGATTAAAATACTGTAGGCACAGGGACGGATTTAACGGGCGTTGCATGGATGAGAGAAACTCATGTAACAATCAAAGCATGGGCATTTGCAGATAATAATAAAACGGTATCCAAGTACTAATCAATCAATAGGCATGTGTTCCATATTTAGTCGTACGTGCTCGCAATGAGAAACTTGCACAACATCTTCTGTCCTACCAGCCGGTGGCAGCCGGGCCTCTAGGGAAACTACTGGATATTAAGGTACTCCTTTTAATAGAGTACCGGAGCAAAGCATTAACACTCCGTGAACACATGTGATCCTCACATCACTACCATCCCCTCCGGTTGTCCCGATTTCTGTCACTTCGGGGCCATTGGTTCCGTATACAACTTGCAGGTAAGATCATAAACAACGAATATCTTCATGAATCAATAACATGTTCAGATCTGAGATCATGGCACTCGGGCCCTAGTGACAAGCATTAAGCATAACAAGTTGCAACAATATCATAAAAGTGACATCTACGGATACTAGGCACTATGCCCTAACAATCTTATGACTATTACATGACCAATCTCATCCAATCCCTACCATCCCCTTCAGCCTACAGCGGGGGAATTACTCACACATGGATGGGGGAAACATGGCTGGTCGATGGAGAGGCGTTGGCGGTGATGGCGGTGAAGATCTCCTCCAATTCCCCATCCCGGCGGAGTGCCAGAACGGAGACTTCTGGCTCCCGCGACGGAGTTTCGCGATGTGGCGGCTCTCTGGAGGGTTTCTGGCGACTTCGACTTCTCTCCGTGCGTTTTCAGGTCGAAACCAATAAGTAGTCCGAAGGGGGGCGTCGGAGGCCGGCCGAGGGGGCCACACCATAGGGCCGCGCGGGCCCCCCTGGGCCGCGCCGCCATATGGTGTGGGGCCCTCGGGCCTCCACCTCCTTTGCCCTTCTGGCTCCGTCAATATTTTGGTAAAATAGGGCCATCTGAAGAAATTCCGAGGATTTTCCCGAAAGTTGGATTTCTGCACAAAAACGAGACACCAGAGCAATTCTGCCAGCGTTAGTCCGTGTTAGTTGTATCCAAAATACACAAATTAGAGGCAAAACAATAGCAAAAGTGTTCGGGAAAGTAGATACGTTTTGGACGTATCAACTCCCCCAAGCTTAGCTTATTGCTTGTCCTCAAGCAATTCAGTTAACAACTGAGCGATAAAAGAACTTTCACGAACACATTTGCTCATATGATGTATATATTCTCATGCTATGGCTAATACTTAAGCAGTTCATAATGAGATACATGCAAATAAGATCATCCAACAGCTATGTCAATCATGGAGAGGTACCAACAATTAATAATAAGCACCATGAATCATGTATATAAGCAGGATTGCAATGTTCATAAGAGAATATGATAAAGTGGTATCTCGCTTGCCGTATTTGATCGGCAAAACATAAATGCCGAGGCACCTCTTGAGTTCATAGAAAGACTAGAAGTAGTGATTGTCAAAGATAAAAGCATCAAAGTTATACCACAATCAATCATATTTTGAGACAAGCATATTATACTAAGAATGACAGTCGTGCTCTCAAGATAGTGCTCAAAGAAAGAATGGAGACACAACATAAAAAGTAAAAGATTGACCCTTCGCAGAGGGAAGCAGGGATTAACATGCGCTAGAGCTTTTCATTTGTAAAGCAGGAGTAAAATTATTTTGAGAGGTGTTTGTTGTTGTCAACGAATGGTAATGGGTACACTAACTACCTCATCAACCGGACTCACAAGAGCGGCTCCCATGAATTATTTTTTTGGTGGCACTCCTTCCAACCTTTCTTTCACAAACCATGGCTAACCGAATCCTCGGGTGCCTGCCAACAATCACATACCATGAAGGAGTGCCTTTTTATTTAAGTTTTATTATGATGATGACACTCCCCCCAACCTTTGCTCACACAAGCCATGGCTAACCGAATCCTTCGGGTGCCGTCCAACAATCACAAACCATGGAGGAGTGTCTATTTAAGTTGATTAATTTGGGACTGGGAATCCCATTGCCAGCTCTTTTTGCAAAATTATTGGATAAGCGGATGTGCCACTAGTCCATATGAGAGTCCGTCAAAAGTAAATGACAAGGTTGAAAGCTAAACACCACATACTTCCTCATGAGCTATGAAACATTAACACAAATTGAGAAGCATTTTGAAAGTTTTAAAGGTAGCGCATGAGAATTTACTTGGAATGGTTTGAAATGCCATGCATAGGTATTTATGGTGGACACTTTTGGAACAACTTGGTTTTCAGGTGTTTGGAAGCACGAGCGGCGTCACCGCTCAGTACAAGTGAAGGCTAGCAAAAGACTAGGGAGCGACAAATCAAGAGAGCAGTAACTGTCATAATCATGCTTGCGGCAAAATAAATTAACGGAGGCATAAAAGTGATACAATAACTCTGAAGCAATATAAATCATCGAGGCTTAATTGACTTTTTGTTCAGTCATATGCATGCGTGAGCATGTGCCAAGTCGATATAAATGAATTATTCAGAGGAGGATACCACAATGCCATACTTACTTATGAATAAAACAATGCAAGCAAACATCCATGACATGCTACTCATATTAATAAATTGGAACTAAACATGAGAGATCATGAACTACTAGACTTTCTCAAATAACATATACCTCACATGAACCAACTAAGCATGCTCATATGGATGAGTATATGTACAAAAATGAAAGCAAATAGAGTTCATACCAGCCTCTCACCACAATCAGATTGTCGTAGATCGTCATTATTGCCTTTTCACTTGTGTAGCTTGGATAATATAAAATGAAAACCACGCTCCAGCCACCGAAGACCATTGAACTCATGATGAACTTTACAAACCAAAGAAGAACAGCAAATATTTTTGGTGTTTTCGAATTAGAAACAAGAACGAAAGAAAACAAGCAAACAAAGCAAAATCTTTTTGGGTTTTCTTATAGCAAACTAACGATAGCAAATAAAGCAAACTAAGAGCAAGGAACCAAATAAATAAATGGTGAAGAGAAACAACAGAAATATTTTTGGTCTTTTTGTGTTTTAGGAAAGAAACAAAGCGAAAACAAAAGAATGCAAACTAACAGAAACACAGAAAAGCAGGATGACAGAAATCTGCCAAATCCTGACAGCAGTACAGAAATCGAATTTAACAAAAATCTTCCATTGCTCAGACCAAAAAGTGTTAAACTAATGAAAGTTAGATAACAACCTGGGGAACATGCTCAAAAATTGGCAACTCAAAATAACGTTCTGGCTGTGCGTACGAATTTTTTTGGTAACAGCACAGAATCTGTTTTTGGACAGCACTTCCCCAAATATCATCTCCCTCTCATTAGAAAACCACTCTAGAGACTAAACAAGTATGTACAAGTATCCAGCAACCATAATATGCAAAGAATGAGTGATGCCGGTATACCTCCCCCAAGCTTAGGCTTTTGGCCTAAGTGGAGTTCATTCCCACGGTCCCCATGAAGTGGTGTCTTCGTAGTATGACGAAGACGACCCGGTTCCATGTATGTGCTGGAGGAAACGTCGGGGTACGTGACGGTGTAGTCGTAGGAGGGCTCGGCGTTCTCGGAGTCATGTTGCTGGTGGAATTCTTGTATCTTCATATGTTCCTCCACCACCTCCTTTGTTAGCGACCATGATTGCCTGTCAATATTAAACAAACCCTGCTGGGGAAGAGGGATTTCTTTCTCATTCCCATCAGCAAACAACATTCTATAGACCATATTATCTATAGTGGAGTCAGTAGTAACAAAACGATGGCTCTTCATAGCAGCAATATCTAGTTTCCTAGGGGTTAATGGTACATCATTAGAATCAAGAGGAATATCTAGATGTGTTAGAATGCGTAGTGCAATAGTTCCTCCAAAAATAGGCCCCCTGCTAGACAGGCGGCGAGCAATAAGAGAACCAAGATGATAAGGTGTCTCTCCAGTAAGTGCAACATTCAAGAAAGCAAGATGGTAGCTAGAGATGTTGCTAGTATTTTCTCTACCCAAAATGCTAGTACCAATGTAATATGCGAAATACTTAATAGCGGGGAGTTGAATGTTTCTTATCTTCCCTCGCTGGATGGTGCGGCAATCATCCCCGGTGATCCCTCGGTAGAGCTCCAATAAGTCCCGGGGGTTGTCATCAATCCTCCTTGCTGTACCTACAGGGGCAATACCCAATGCACAACAAAATTCTTCCAATTTCATGGTAACAGGAATATCATAAATCTTGAATGCGACTGTCGGCTCATATTCCGTGTTGTGGAACTTGAAGCTCTCAACGAAAACTTTGGTGAGCCTGTAATATTGTCCCCTCTCGTCTCCCACGTAGGTGGCTAGGCCTGCCCTGTTGACAAGGGTGAAGAAGTCATCCAATATCCCTGCATTGGTCAGAAACTCATAACAGGGGAAGGATGAAGCATTAGGAGCCCCATGGTCCTCCTCGGGCGCGAAGCTAGGCGCGATGACATCCTCATTGTAGGATCGCCTAATTTGAGTAGACGCCCTTGAGGGCCTACCGGTGCTGGTTGTTGCTTTCTTGAACAACTCTCCAAACTTGAATTTCTTCATCTTCCCCTTCTGAAATTTTGGGATCCAATCACAAGAGTTTGATATTCTTCTTTAGGCTCATATATAGGACAATCAATGGATCCCACTTTGATAGTTTTCACATTAAAAATTGTATTGACTCCACATACTTTATCAATCCTCTTGGGAAAATAGACAGTGTGTTCCTTATCATCAACATTGAAAGTAACCATGCCTTTATTGCAATCAATAACAGCCCCTGCAGTATTAAGAAAGGGTCTTCCAAGAATAATGGACATATTATCATCTTCAGGCATTTCCAACACAACGAAATCAGTTAATATCAAGCAATGCTGAGTAACTTGAACAGGAACATTTTCACATAAACCAACAGGAATAGCAGTAGATTTATCAGCCATTTGCAAAGATATATCAGTAGGTATCAATTTATCTAAATCAAGTCTCTTATAAAGAGAAAAAGGCATCACACTCACACCTGCTCCCAAATCACATAGAGCAGTTCTAACATAATTATTCTTGATGGAACAAGGAATAGTCGGTATACCTGGGTCGCCCAACTTCTTTGGAATCTTACCATTGAAGGAGTAATTAGCGAGCATAGTTGAAATTTCTTCATTGGGGACTTTCCTTTTGTTAGTAACAATATCTTTCATATACTTTGAATAAGGAGGCAATTTAATAGCATCAGTCAAAGGGATTTGCAGAAATAAAGGTTTCATCCAATCACAAAATTTATTATAATGTTCCTCCTCCTTTGATTTTAGTTTCTTAGCAGGAAAAGGCATTGGCTTTTGAACCCAAGGTTCTCTTTCATTACCATGTTTCTCAGTAATAAAATCTTCTTTAGTATACTTTTTATTTTTAGCATGCTTTTCAGGTTCTTTTTCAATTTCTTCTTTATCAGGAGTATCATCCTTATCATTATCTTTATCATGTTCATTACCACTTTCAGTTTCAGCATCAGAAATAGAAATACTATTAGGATCATTAACAGGTTTAGAGGATTCTACAACATTCTTATGTTTCTTTTTCTTTTTCTTAGATGGAGCACTAGTTTTAATTAGTTGAGAATCTTGTTCAACTCTTTTGGGATGCCCTTCAGGATATAGAGGATCCTGGGTAGAAACACCACCTCTAGTTGTTACTTCATAAGCATGTTTTTCTTTAGAATTATTTCCCAACAAGTCATTTTGCACTTTAGTAAGTTGATCAATTTGAGTTTGAACCATTTGAAAATGTTTAACAAGTATCTTAACATCATTGGAGGTTCTCTCCACAATATCATGCAATTCACTAATAGCTCGGGAATTTTCCATTAAATGATTCTCTACTCTCATATTAAAGTTTTCTTGCTTAACAATATAATTATCAAATTCATCTAAGCATTGAGCAGGAGATTTTGAATACGGAATATCTTCCCTAGTAAAGTGTTGAAGCGAGTGTACCTCAATCATGGATGAAGGGGGAATTGTCTCACATATATCTTCTATAGGAGGTAAATTCTTCACATCTTCAGGTTTAATACCCTTCTCTTTAAGAGACTTCTTGGCTTCCCTCATATCTTCATCATTCAATTTAATCATACCCCTCTTCTTCACTATCGGTGTCGGGGTTGGTTCAGGTGTAGACCAATCATCATGATTCCGGCCTATTTTAGCCAATAATTCTTCAGCGTCGTCTGGAGTTCTTTTCCTGAAAACACAACCAGCACAACTATCCAGGTATGCCCTAGACTCAATAGTTAGTCCACTATAAAATATATCAAGTAAATCATGCTTTTCTAAATCATGGTCAGGCTGAGCTCTAATAAGAGAACAAAATCTAGCCCAAGCCTCAGGCAATTTCTCTCCATCTTCCTGGTCAAAATTATAAATTCTCTGCAAAGCAGCATGTTGAGCACTAGCAGGAAAGTATTTTCGAAAGAAAACATCACGCAAGTCAGTTGGACTTTTAATAGAACCAGGAGGCAAATTATTATACCAAGTTTTAGCATCATCCTTTAATGAGAAAGGAAAAAATTTAGCGACAAAATAAGTACGCATCTTGACATCATCAGAAAACACGCCACTAAGAGTAGATAACTCAGTCAAGTGTTCAACAGCACTTTCTTTTTCAGTACCACAAAAGGGTGTTTTCTCAACAATAGCTATATGAGATAGGTCAAGAGAAAAATCATAATCTTTATCCCTAATGTTTATAGGAGATGTGGCAAATTTAGGATCAGGAGATGGTTTATATCTAACAGCATGTTCTGCAAGCAACTTTTTAATTTTTCTTGCATCAGTAGTAGCATTGCATTTTTCAATAAAATCATCATCAAGCTCTACATAATCTTCATCAGGATCATCACTAGAATAATCAAGTTCAGGTGATTTAACAGGTGTAGTAGCATTAGGAGTTTCAGTATTTTCAATTTGTCTAGACTTAGCAATTGTAGCATCTAGAAAAGATCCCAATGAACCACTATCATCAAGCACAGCAGAAACATTATCAATATTATGAGAATTTTCAGATTCAGCAGAAGTACCAGCACGTGAAGCATGTGGCGGTGAAACAAGTTTATCAATCACAGATGGTGAATCAAGAGCAGCAGAGGTACTCAGAGTTGTACCTTTTCTTGTAGTGGATGGTAATATGGCGATCTTAGTATCGCGAGGTTTACCCATAATGGAGAATTTGCAGCGAACAATATCAATCCAAGTGAACTTCCAAATAAAGCTATGCTCCCCGGCAACGGCGCCAGAAAATAGTCTTGATGACCCACAAGTATAGGGGATCGCAACAGTCTTCGAGGGAAGTATTACCCAATTTATTGATTCGACACAAGGGGAGACAAAGAATACTTGTAAGCCTTAACAGCGGAGTTGTCAATTCAGCTGCACCTGGAAACAGACTTGCTCGCAAGAGTTTATCAGTAGTAACAGTTTTATGGCAGTGGAAATAGTGAAATAACAGCAGCGGTGAAATAAAGACAGCAGTAGTGATTATAGTAAACAGCAGGATTAAAATACTGTAGGCACAGGGACGGATTTAACGGGCGTTGCATGGATGAGAGAAACTCATGTAACAATCAAAGCATGGGCATTTGCAGATAATAATAAAACGGTATCCAAGTACTAATCAATCAATAGGCATGTGTTCCATATTTAGTCGTACGTGCTCGCAATGAGAAACTTGCACAACATCTTCCTACCAGCCGGTGGCAGCCGGGCCTCTAGGGAAACTACTGGATATTAAGGTACTCCTTTTAATAGAGTACCGGAGCAAAGCATTAACACTCCGTGAACACATGTGATCCTCACATCACTACCATCCCCTCCGGTTGTCCCGATTTCTGTCACTTCGGGGCCATTGGTTCCGGACAGCGACATGTGTATACAACTTGCAGGTAAGATCATAAACAACGAATATCTTCATGAATCAATAACATGTTCAGATCTGAGATCATGGCACTCGGGCCCTAGTGACAAGCATTAAGCATAACAAGTTGCAACAATATCATAAAAGTGACATCTACGGATACTAGGCACTATGCCCTAACAATCTTATGACTATTACATGACCAATCTCATCCAATCCCTACCATCCCCTTCAGCCTACAGCGGGGGAATTACTCACACATGGATGGGGGAAACATGGCTGGTCGATGGAGAGGCGTTGGCGGTGATGGCGGTGAAGATCTCCTCCAATTCCCCGTCCCGGCGGAGTGCCAGAACGGATACTTCTGACTCCCGCGACGGAGTTTCGCGATGTGGCGGCTCTCTGGAGGGTTTCTGGCGACTTCGACTTCTCTCCATGCGTTTTCAGGTCGAAACCAATAAGTAGTCCGAAGGGGGCGTCGGAGGCCGGCCGAGGGGGCCACACCATAGGCCGCGCGGGCCCCGCGGCGCCGCCATATGGTGTGGGGCCCTCGGGCCTCCACCTCCTTTGCCCTTCTGGCTCCGTCAATATTTTGGTAAAATAGGGCCATCTGAAGAAATTCCGAGGATTTTCCCGAAAGTTGGATTTCTGCACAAAAACGAGACACCAGAGCAATTCTGCTGAAAACAGCGTTAGTCCGTGTTAGTTGTATCCAAAATACACAAATTAGAGGCAAAACAATAGCAAAAGTGTTCGGGAAAGTAGATACGTTTTGGACGTATCATTCGCCTACAAGAAGATGGCTGAACGTGAAGTGGACATCTTCCACAGAATTGTGTCCGAACTTATTGGTGAACACGAGAAGGAGACTGCAAAGCTGTGGGGCGATATCCTCTCACTTCACAACACTACCAACCAACTTCAGGCGCAACTTTATGATGTTCAGAATCAAAACTGTGAGTATGAAAACAGGTTTAAACGCATTAGCTATGCTGCTAGTTTCAGGATTCCCGAGACCAAGACATCGTTTGTTGATGGAGAGCCTCGTCTCCGACGTATCGATAATTTCTTATGTTCCATGCTACATTATTGATGATATCTACATGTTTTATACACATTATATGTCGTATTTACGCATTTTCCGGCACTAACCTATTAAGAAGATGCCGAAGAGCCAGTTGCTGTTTTCTGCTGTTTTTGGTTTTAGAAATCCTAGTAACGAAATATTCTCGGAATTGGACGAAATCAACGCCCAGGGTCCTATTTTTGCACGAAGCTTCCAAGACCGAAGGGGAAGGAAGTGGGGCCACGAGGCGCCGCCACACTAGGCGGCGCGCCTAGCCTGGCCGCGCGACCCTGGTGTGTGGGGCCCTCGTGTGGCCCCCGCCCTTCCGCCTACTTAAAGCCTCCGTCGCGAAACCCTCTGTACGAGAGCCACGATACGGAAAACCTTCCGAGACGCCGCCGCGCAATCCCATCTCGGGGGATTCTGGAGATAACCTGAAGGTGGACTTTTTAGGCATAGATGCATGCTGGATGGCGGTCTATGTACTTTGTCGTAATGCCCTGATTAAATCTCACTATATTTATCATATCATGTATATGCATTGTTATGTCCTCTCTATTTGTCAATTGCCCGACTGTAATTTGTTCACCCAACATGCTTTAATCTTATGGGAGAGACACCTCTAGTGAACTGTGGACCCCGGTCCTATTCTTTACATCGCATACAATCTACTGCAATACTTGTTTTACTGTTTTCTTCGCAAACAATCATCTTCCACACAATACGGTTAATCCTTTGTTACAACAAGCCGGTGAGATTGACAACCTCACTGTTTCGTTGGGGCAAAGTACTTTGGTTGTGTTGTGCAGGTTCCACGTTGGCGCCGGAATCCTGGTGTTGCGCCGCATCACATTTCGCCACCATCAACCTTCAACGTGCTTCTTGGCTCCTCCTGGTTCGATAAACCTTGGTTTCTTTCTGAGGGAAAACTTGCTGCTGTGCGCATCATACCTTCCTCTTGGGGTTCCCAACGAACGTGTGAGTTACACACCATCAAGCTCTTTTTCTGGCGCCGTTGCCGGGGAGATCAAGACACGCTGCAAGGGGAGTCTCCACTTCCCAATCTCTTTACTTTGTTTTTGTCTTGCTTTATTTTATTTACTACTTTGTTTGCTGCACCTAAACAAAACACAAAAAAATTAGTTGCTAGTTTTACTTTATTTATTGTCTTGCTCTCTATATCAAAAACACAAAAAAATTAGTTACTTGTCTTTACTTTATTTGCCTAGTTTACTTTTTGCTTATTGCATCATGTTTCCTCCTAAGTACACTCTAAAAGACATACCGGTAGGCCGAGGGTCTATAATTGGAAGAGATAATATAGAAGAATTTTTCACTCATGTTAGCACCGCTGAAGATTTTGAAGATAGACACTTGGTAGAACTTGCTCCTACTTATGAAATTGCTGTTGCTTCTTTAGTACACATGCTGGAAACTAAATTTGTTAATCTCAATCCTATAATCCAACACATGTTTCTCACACTTGGTGATATGGAGGAAGGAGAGAAGAAAGACTTTGTTTTAGAAACCCTTCTTAAAGAATTTGGTGGTGTAGCAAGAGAGGCTAGAAAAGTCTTTGCTAAATATAAAATGCTTGGTTCTTACACCAATTTTGTTAGTCTCCTTGAAAAGATGGACATGGAGAGAGTAAAGTACACTAATGATATTAATGATGGTGGGGAGGTTAAGACAACAATACCTTGTAAACTCCTAGGAATGCATGAAGCTCTAGAAAATAACTATGGTTGGCTTGTTCCTGAAAATTTGTTTGATGAGAATAGCAAGCCTAAGAATAATGAAAAAGGAGCCTCTGAAACTTACATAGACGAGATAACATGCATTGTTGAGAAAACTCCCAACACCCATGGTAATGATGTTGATGCTTCTACTCTTGATGTTACTTGATTTGCACTTTCTGCGCCTAGCTGAAAGGCGTTAAAGAAAAGCGCTTATGGGAGACAACCCATATTTTTACTACAGCAATCTTTGTTTTATATTTGAGTCTTGGAAGTTGTTTACTACTGTAGCAACCTCTCCTTATCATGTTTTTGTGCCAAGTAAAGTTTCTATGTTAAAGTTGATGTTATATTTGGGATCGCTGCGCAGAAACAGCATTGCTGTCTGTCACGAATTCTGGCATAAGTCTCTGTAGAAAATTCGAAAAAATCTGCAAAATTACGAGCGTGATCCTCAGATATGTACGCAACTTTCATTAGTTTTGAGTTTTTCCATTTGAGCAAGTCTAGTGCCCCTTTCAGGTTCGTCTTTACGGACTATTCTGTTTTTGACAGATTCTGCCTTTTATTTCGCATTGCCATATTTGCTATGTTGGATGAATTCCTTTGATCCAT
This sequence comes from Lolium multiflorum, assembly GCA_030979885.1. Taxonomy (NCBI): domain Eukaryota; kingdom Viridiplantae; phylum Streptophyta; class Magnoliopsida; order Poales; family Poaceae; genus Lolium; species Lolium multiflorum. Next base: position 333,969,833 of record CM061750.1, read on the forward strand.
TAATGTCCAGTAGCTTTGTGCAATGTCCAGAAGTGTTAGGAATGATTGTGTCACCTCTGAATATGTGAATTTTAATTGTGCACTAACCCTCTAATGAGTTTGCTTGAAGTTTGGTGTGAAGGAAGTTTTCAAGGGTCAAGAGAGGAGTATGATATACTATGATCAAGAGGAGTGAAAGCTCTAAGCTTGGGGATGCCCCGTGGTTCATCCCTGCATATTTTAAGAAGACTCAAGCGTCTAAGCTTGGGGATGCCCAAGGCATCCCCTTCTTCATCGACAACATCATCAGGTTCCTCCCCTGAAACTATATTTTTATTCAGTCACATCTTGTGTTCTTTACTTGGAGCGTCGGTTTGTTTTTGTTTTTGCTTTTGTTTGAATAAAATGGATCCTAGCATTCACTGTGTGGGAGAGACACGCTCCGCTGTTGCATATGGACAAATATGTCCTTAGGCTTTACTCATAATGTTCAAGGCGAAGGTTGAAACTTCTTCGTTAAATTGTTATATGGTTGGAATCGGGAAATGCTATATGTAGTAATTCTAAAATGTCTTGGATAATGTGATACTTGGCAATTGTTGTGCTCATGTTTAAGCTCTTGCATCATATACTTTGCACCCATTAATGAAGAAATACATAGAGCTTGCTAAAATTTGGTTTGCATATTTGGTTTCTCTAAGGTCTAGATAATTTCTAGTATTGAGTTTTGAACAACAAGGAAGACGGTGTAGAGTCTTATAATGTTTACAATATGTCTTTTATGTGAGTTTTGCTGCACCGGTTCATCCTTGAGTTTGCTTCAAATAACCTTGCTAGCCTAAACCTTGTATCGAGAGGGAATACTTCTCATGCATCCAAAATCCTTGAGCCAACCACTATGCCATTTGTGTCCACCATACCTACCTACTACATGGTATTTCTCCGCCATTCCAAAGTAAATTGCTTGAGTGCTACCTTTAAAATTCCATCATTCATCTTTGCAATATATAGCTCATGGGACAAAATAGCCTTAAAAACTATCGTAGTATTGAATATGTACTTATGCACTTTATCTCTTATTAAGTTGCTTGTTGTGCGATAACCATGCTTCTGGGGACGCCATCAACTACTCTTTGTTGAATATCATGTGAGTTGCTATGCATGTCCGTCTTGTCTGAAGTAAGGGAGATCTACCACCTTAATGGTTGGAGCATGCATATTGTTAGAGAAGAACATTGGGCCGCTAACTAAAGCCATGAATCATGGTGGAAGTTTCAGTTTGGACATATATCCTCAATCTCATATGAGAACATTAATTGTTGCCACATGCTTATGAATTAAAGAGGAGTCCATTATCTGTTGTTCATGTTGTCCCGGTATGGATGTCTAAGTTGAGAATAATCAAAAGCGAGAAATCCAAAATGCGAGCTTTCTCCTTAGACCTTTGTACAGGCGGCATGGAGGTACCCCTTTGTGACACTTGGTTGAAACATGTGTATTGCGATGATCCGGTAGTCCAAGCTGATTAGGACAAGGTGCGGGCACTATTAATATACTATGCATGAGGCTTGCAACTTGTAAGATATAATTTACATAACTCATATGCTTTATTACTACCGTTGACAAAATTGTTTCATGTTTTCAAAATAAAAGCTCTAGCACAAATACAGCAATCGATGCTTTCCTCTTTGAAGGACCTTTCTTTTACTTTTATTGTTGAGTCAGTTTACCTATCTCTCTCCACCTCAAGAAGCAAACATTTGTGTGAACTGTGCATTGATTCCTACATACTTGCATATTGCACTTGTTATATTACTTTACATTGACACTATCCATGAGATATACATGTTATAAGTTGAAAGCAACCGCTGAAACTTAATCTTCCTTTGTGTTGCTTCAATACCTTTACTTTGATTTATTGCTTTATGAGTTAACTCTTATGCAAGACTTATTGATGCTTGTCTTGAAGTACTATTCATGAAAAGTCTTTGCTTTATGATTCATTTGTTTACTCATGTCATTACCATTGTTTTGATCGCTGCATTCATTACATATGTTTACAATAGTATGATCAAGGTTATGATGGCATGTCACTCCAGAAATTATCCTTGTTATCGTTTACCTGCTCGGGACGAGCAGAACTAAGCTTGGGGATGCTTATACGTCTCCGACGTATCGATAATTTCTTATGTTCCATGCTACATTATTGATGATATCTACATGTTTTATACACATTATATGTCGTATTTACGCATTTTCCGGCACTAACCTATTAACAAGATGCCGAAGAGCCAGTTGCTGTTTTCTGCTGTTTTTGGTTTCAGAAATCCTAGTAATGAAATATTCTTGGAATTGGACGAAATCAACGCCCAGGGTCCTATTTTTGCACGAAGCTTCCAGAAGACCGAAGGGGAAAGGAAGTGGGGCCACGAGGCGCCGCCACACTAGGGCGGCGCGGCCTAGGGCCTGGCCGTGCGGCCCTGGTGTGTGGGGCCCTCGTGTGGCCCCCCGCGTTGCCCTTCCACCTATTTAAGCCTCCGTCGCGAAACCCTCTGTACCGAGAGCCACGATACGGAAAACCTTACTGAGACGCCGCCGCCGCCAATCCCATCTCGGGGGATTCGGGAGATCGCCTCCGGCACCCTGCCGGAGAGGGGAATCATCTCCCGGAGGACTCTTCATCGCCATGATCGCCTCCGGAGTGATGAGTGAGTAGTTCACCCCTGGACTATGGGTCCATAGCAGTAGCTAGATGGTCGTCTTCTCCTTATGTGCTTCATTGTTGGATCTTGTGAGCTGCCTAACATGATCAAGATCATCTATCTGTAATACTATAGGTTGTGTTTGTCGGGATCCGATGGATAGAGAATACTATGTTATGGTGATTATCAATCTATTACCTATGTGTTGTTTATGATCTTGCATGCTCTCCGTTATTAGTAGAGGCTCTGGCCAAGTTTTTTCTCTTAACTCCAAGAGGGAGTATTTATGCTCGATAGTGGGTTCATGCCTCCATTGATACCTGGGACAGTGACAGAAAGTTCTAAGGTTGTGGATGTGCTGTTGCCACTAGGGATAAAACATTGATGCTATGTCTAAGGATGTAGTTGTTGATTACATTACGCACCATACTTAATGCAATTGTCTGTTGCTTGCAACTTAATACTGGAAGGGGTTCGGATGATAACCTGAAGGTGGACTTTTTAGGCATAGATGCATGCTGGATGGCGGTCTATGTACTTTGTCGTAATGCCCGATTAAATCTCACTATATTTATCATATCATGTATATGCATTGTTATGTCCTCTCTATTTGTCAATTGCCCGACTGTAATTTGTTCACCCAACATGCTTTAATCTTATGGGAGAGACACCTCTAGTGAACTGTGGACCCCGGTCCTATTCTTTACATCGCATACAATCTACTGCAATACTTGTTTTACTGTTTTCTTCGCAAACAATCATCTTCCACACAATACGGTTAATCCTTTGTTACAGCAAGCCGGTGAGATTGACAACCTCACTGTTTCGTTGGGGCAAAGTACTTTGGTTGTGTTGTGCAGGTTCCACGTTGGCGCCGGAATCCCTGGTGTTGCGCCGCATCACATTTCGCCACCATCAACCTTCAACGTGCTTCTTGGCTCCTCCTGGTTCGATAAACCTTGGTTTCTTTCTGAGGGAAAACTTGCTTCTGCGCATCATACCTTCCTTTCAGGTTCCCAACGAACGTGTGAGTTGATGGAGAGCCTCTTCCTTGGAAGTCTGATGACGAGAAGAATCCATCACCGTCACCACCGAAGGAGTAATTCATCATTGGTATTGGCATCCCCTTGGTTTGTTCCAAGCTTGGGGGAGTGCCGCGGTATCACATCATCACTATCTTTATCTTTTTACTATCAAGTAGTGTCATATCATGAGTAGGGAAGTTATCATATAAGATGGTTTGCAGTGTGGAAGTATCTCTCTCTTAGTTAGTTATCTATGTATCCGTTGGTGTGAGTTATCATTATGGAATATTAATGAGAAGTCTTATCATTTACTTTTTGCACACCTTATTTTAGTTTGCAATTTCTGTTATATGATTACTCTTGACATTAGTATTGATATCACTTTGGGAGCATCAAGTAAATATATTTGGTTTTGGCAAACTTAGCATTGGTCAATAACAACAACACTTTAAGTTTAAATAAAAGAGGAAATACATGTAGATATATTACTTTATTATCTTTCTTTCTTGTTAGCTAATGAGTTTAGTATTCTGAAGTTAAAATTGCTTGTGCTTACAAGGAAGATGCATGATTGTTTCTATCACATGTATATTTGTTTGTTTCCCTCAACTCTTATGCTTGCTAATCAACCTTGCTAGCCAAAGACCTGTACTGAGAGGGAATGCTTCTCATACATCCAAACCTTAAACCAAACCCATGCCATTTGTGTCCACCATAACTACCTACTATGTGGTATTTTGCGCCACTCCAAGTAAATACTTCATGTGCTACCTTTAAACAATTCAAACTATATTACTCCTTAATTGTGTCAATGTTTTATAGCTCATGAGGAAGTATGTGGTGTTTTATCTTTCAATCTTGTTGGGCGGATTTTCACCAATGGACTAGTGGCACATCCGCTTATCCAATAATTTTGCAATAAGAGCTGGCAACGGGGTTCCCAGCCCCAATTAATAACTTTCATTAATAATTCTCTTCACATGTTTTGCCCTGATTTATCAGTAAGCAACTTAATTTTGCAATAGACACTCCTCCATGGTATGAGAAATGTTGGAAGGCACCCGAGGATTCGGTTAGCCATGGCTTGTTTTGCATGTTTCACGATTATTGGAGAATTATTCACCGGAGTCAGAATTCTGCTGAAAAAGCACCGTCAGGATACCATATTTTTGAAGATCAACAATTGACGGAAATTATACCGAAGATCTTATTTTTCCAGAAGAATGAGCCAGCCAAAAGGAGGAGCCGAGGAGGGCCGCCATGGGCCCCCCATAGGCCGGCGCGGGCCCAGCCCTGGCCGCGCCGCCTTGTGGGGAGGGGGCCCACAACCCCTCTCGGCCTCCTCTCTTTCGCGTACTTCATCTACCCGAAAACCTAAGGCACGGGGGATAAGCGAGAATAGACACAGCCGCCTCTGCGGGGCGGAGAAACACCAGAGAGAAAAGAGCTCTCCGGCGGGCAGGAATCCGCCGGGGAAATTCCCTCCCGGAGGGGGAAATCGACGCCATCGTCACCGTCATCGAGCTGGACTTCATTGGGATCATCATCATCATCATCATCTCCACCATCGACACCGCCATCTCCACCGCTGCACCTCGTCTCCGCTGTAACATCTAGGGTTAAATCTTGAGTATTTCATAGGGGAAACTCTCCCGGTATTGATTACTACTTGTTATTGATGCTATTGAGTGAAACCATTGGATCAAGGTTTATGTTCAGATTGTTATTCACCATTATATCACCTCTGATCATGTTCCATATGATGTCTCATGAGTAGTTCGTTTAGTTCTTAAGGACATGGGTGAAGTCTAAATGTTAGTAGTGAACTATGTTGAGTAATATTTAATGGTTTGATATTTAAGTTGTGGTGTTATTCTTCTAGTGGTTTCATGTGAACGTCGACTACATGATACTTCACCTTTATGGGCCTAGGGGAGTACATCTTGTATTCGTTTGCTAATTGTGGGGTTGCCGGAGTGACAGCAACCTGAACCCCCGTTGGTATATCGATGCAGGAGGGATAGCAGGATCTCAGAGTTTAAGGCTGTGGTTAGATTTATCTTAATTACTTTCTTGTATTTGCGGATGCTTGCAAGGGGTATAATCACAAGTATGTATTAGTCCTAGGAAGGGCGGTGCATTAGCATAGGTTCACCCACACAACACTTATCAAAACAATGAAGATTAATCAACTATATGAAGCGAAAGCACTAGACTAAATCCCCGTGTGTCCTCAAGAACGTTTGGTCATTATAAGTAAACAAACCGGCTTGTCCTTTGTGCTAAAAAGGATTGGGCCACTCGCTGCAATTATTACTCTTGCATTTTACTTACTTGTACTTTATTCATCTGCTATATCAAAACCCCCTGAAAACTTGTTTGTGAGCATTTACAGTGAATCCTTCATCGAAACTGCTTGTCAACACCTTCTGCTCCTCGTTGGGTTCGACACTCTTATTTATCGAAAGTACTACGATACACCCCCTATACTTGTGGGTCATCGGGATCGTACTTTCACTAGTGGACACTCTCAACAATGATCACATAATAAATAAATAACTTCTCCTCACTTGTGCTACTTTCAAACACTCTCTTGTTGGATAACAAACACCATTCATTGTGTAGGGCTACAAGAGCTCCCTCAAGCCGGAGTAAACAAGCTCCACAACATCCGGAGTTCATATTAAAGTAACCTCTAGAGTGCATAATAGACCGTTGCAATTTAGACCGAGTACTAACATAGCATACACACTGTCACCAATAGCTATGAAAGGGGGAATAGATCACATCAATACTATCATAGTAATAGTTAACTTCATAATCTACAAGAGATTACAATCATAACCTACGCCAAGTACTACATGATGCACACACTATCACCTTTACATCATGGAGGAGGAATAGACTACTTTAATAACATCACTAGAGTAGCACATAGATTAATAGTGATACAAAGCTCATCATATGGATCTCAATCATGTAAGGCAGCTCATGAGATCATTGTATTGAGGTACATGAGAGAGAGATTAACCACATAGCTACCGGTAGAGCCCTCAGCCTCGGGGGAGAACTACTCCCTCCTCATCATGGGAGACAACAACGGCGATGAAGATGGCGGTGGTGTCGATGGAGATGGCTCCGGGGGCAATTCCCCGTCCCGGGCCGGCAGACTTGTCCCCCGAAACAGTTTCGCGATGGCGGCGGCGTCCCTGGAGTCTTTCTGGAGTTTCGTCGATTGGTGTAGGGTTTTTACGTCGCGAAGGATTTTATAGGCGAAGAGGCGGCGCAAGGGGGTGCCTGGGGTCCCACACCACACGTGGGCGCGCCCCCCTCCTAGGCCGCGCCGCCCTGTGGTCTGGAGGCCCTGGGCCACCTCTCCGTCTCTCCTTCGGTGTTCGGGTCCGTCTCGGTAAAATAAGACGTTTGGCTTTGTTTCGTCGAATTCCGAGAATATTGCCCGAACAGCCTTTCTGAACCAAAAACAGCAGAAGGAACGCACTCGGCATCGTGTTAATAGGTTAGTTAAAATGCATAAAATCGTTATAAAGTGTGAGCAAAACATGTAGGTATTGTCATAAAACTAGCATGGAACATCAGAAATTATAGATACGTTGGAGACGTATCAAGCATCCCCAAGCTTAGTTCCTACTTGCCCTCGAGTAGGTAAACGATAACAAGGATAATTTCTGAAGTGACATGCTACTATCATAATCTTGATCAATACTATTGTAAAGCATATGAGATGAATGAAGTGATTCGAAGCAATGGTAAAGACAATGACTAAACAAATGAATCATATAGCAAAGACTTTTCATGAATAGTACTTTCAAGACAAGCATCAATAAGACTTGCATAGGAGTTAACTCATAAAGCAATAAATTCTTAGTAGAAAGTTTTGAAGCAACACAAAGGAAGATATAAGTTTCAGCAGTTGCTTTCAACTTCAACATGTATATCTCATGGATAATTGTCAACATAAAGTAATATAACAAGTGCAATAAGTAAACATGTAAGAATCAATGCACACAGTTGACACAAGTGTTTGCTTCTAGGATAGAAAGAAGTAGGTAAACTGACTCAACATAAAGTAAAAGAAAGGCCCTTCGCAGAGGGAAGCATGGATTACTATTTTGTGCTAGAGCTTTTCATTTTGAAAACATGGAAACAATTTTGTCAACGGTAGTAATAATTCATATGTGTTATGCATAAAACTTCCTATAAGTTGCAAGCCTCATGCATCGAATACCAATAGTGCTTGCACCTTGTCCTAATTAGCTCGGATTTCCATGGATTATCATTGCATTACATATGTTTCAACCAAGTGTCACAAAGGGGTACCTCTATGCCACCTGTACAAAGGTCCAAGGAGATAGATCGCATTTGATTTCTCAGTTTTGATAAATCTCAACTTGTGGACATCCATACCGGGACAACATAGAAAACAGATAATGGACTCCTCTTTAATGCTTAAGCATTCAACAACAAATAATATTCTCATAAGAGATTGAGGATTAATGTCCAAACTGAAAACTTCCACCATGATACATGGCTTTGGTTGGCGGCCCAATGTTCTTCTCTAACAATATGCATACTCAAACCATTTAATCATGATAAATCACCCTTACTTCAGACAAGACGAACATGCATAGCAACTCACATGATATTCAACAAAGGTGTTAAAAGTTGATGGCGTCCCCATAAACATGGTTACCGCTCAACAAGCAACTTATAAGAACTAAGATACATAGCTACATATTCATCACCACAATAGTTTTTAAGCTATTTTCCCATGAGCTATATATTGCAAAGACAAAGGAATGAAATTTTAAAGGTAGCACTCAAGTAATTTACTTTGGAATGGCAGAAAAATACCACATATAGGTAGTTATGGTGGACACAAATGGCATGAGTTTTGGCTCAAGGTGTTTGGATGCACGAGAAGCATTTCCTCTCAGTACAAGGCTTGGGCTAGCAAGGTTGTTTGAAGCAAACACAAGTATGAACAGGTACAGCAAAACTTACACAAGAACATATTGCAAGCATTATAAGACTCTACACTGTCTTCCTTGTTGTTCAAACACTTTTACCAGAAAATATCTAGACCTTAGAGAGACCAATCATGCAAACCAAATTTCAACAAGCTCTACGGTAGTTCTCCACTAATAGATTTAAACTACATGATGCAAGAGCTTAAACATGATCTATGAGAGCTCAAAACAATTGCCAAGTATCAAATTATTCAAGACAATATACCAATTACCACATGAAGCATTTTCTGTTTCCAACCAAATAGCAATCAACGAAGCAGTTTTCAGCTTTGGCCATGAACACATTAAAGCAAAATTAAGAACACAAGTGTTCAATATAAAAAAGCGGAGCGTGTCTATCTCCAATACAAGGATTGTGGGATCCAAATTTATTCAAACAAAAACAAAAATAAAAGCAAACAGACGCTCCAAGTAAAGAACATAAGATGTGACGGAATAAAAATATAGTTTCATTAGAAGTGACCTGATAAGTTGTCGATGAAGAAGGGATGCCTTGGGCATCCCCAAGCTTAGATGCTTGAGTCTTCTTGAAATATGCAGGGATGAACCACGGGGGCATCCCCAAGCTTATACTTTTCACTCTTCTTGATCATATTGTATCATCCTCTTCTCTTGACCCTTGAAAACTTTCTCCACACCAAACTTTAAGGAAACTCATTAGAGGGTTAGTGCATAATAAAAATTCACATGTTCCGAGAGGAAACAATCATTCTTAACACTTTTGGACATTACCCAAGGCTACTGAAAGTTAATGGAACAAAGAAATCCATTGAACATAGCAAAAGAGGCAATGCGAAATAAAAGGCAGAATCTGTCAAAACAGAACAGTCCGTAAAGACAAATTTTTCTGAGGCACTTAACTTGCTTAGATGGAAAAATTAATAACTAATGAAAGTTGCGTACATATCTGAGGATCACGCATGAAAATTGGCAGATTTTTTTGATTCTTCTACAGAGAGATCTACTCAAATTTGTGACAGATAGAAATCTGTTTCTGCGCAGAAATCCAAATCTAGTATCAACCTTATATCAGAGACTTTACTTGGCACAATAACATGATAAGGAGAGGTTGCTACAGCAGTAACAACTTCCAAGACTCAACAAAACAGTAGCAAAATAAAAACATGGGTTATCTCCCAAGAAGTGCTTTCTTTATAGCCATTAAGATGGGCTCAGTAATTTTAATGATGCTCTCATGAAAATAGAAAATGAAGCAAAAGGAGCATCAAGAAGAAAATTCAAAACACATTTAAGCCTAACCCACTTCCTATGAAAAGGAATCTTGTAAGGGAACAAGTACTGAAAGCACATAGCAACAAGCATAAAAAGGCAGCACAAGTTCAACTTCAAGATTCTCAACATAAAGAGGGGAAACTTAATATTATTAAGATGCATATAACCGTGTTTCCCTCTCTCATAATAACTTTCAGTAGCATCATTGATGAAATCCACAATATAACCATCACTTAAAACATTCTTATCATGGTTCATATGCATAAAGGTATCATTATTTTTGACATAAGAAAAACTCTTCTCATTAATAGTAATTGGAGCAGGATCATTATCAAGAATTTGAACATGGTAAACAAGTTGCATACTAAGGGAATGGTTTTTGGCAATCCCATCATAACTATGACAAGTTTCATAAGGATAATTATAACCTGTGTCATATCCATCTCTATAACGATTATCTAAACCAGAATATATAATATCATCATTTTCACTAAAAGTAAAGGTCTCAAATATAGGATCTTCAAGCACAACATCCCCAAGCTTAGAGCTTTCAATATCATCGTTTGAGGGAACATGAATAGTGCTAACATCATTACTTTCATAATCGGTACCAAAGAGATTTCCAATATCAAAGGTAGTGTGCTCTTCCAAATCATGATCACTAATATGGGTAAAGGGCATAGGAAGATCATTGTACTCAGATTCATTATCATAATAATCATTAGGAGCAACATACTTACGGTTACCTATCGTTATCTCATACACGCGGGGATATGCCGTTACCTCTTTCTTTTTATTCCCCCTCTTCTTCTTCTTCTTCTTCTTCCCTTCTTCTTCTTCTTCTTCTTTTCCTTCTCCTCGTTCCCTTCTTTAGGAGGAAGAGGCTTGAAGGGAGGCTTCTCCACATAACCTGATTTATTTCCAGAAACAATAGAAGAAACTTGGGAGGATTCCTCCTTTTCATTAATAAGTTGAAACACACAGCAGTCCTATCATATTTTGGCAAAGTGTCATCTTCTATAATATTTTGTATGTAAGTATTTGTGTGGCAATTATCAATGCAATAAGAAAGACACCCATGCAGGACACTATTAATATCAAGAGCACTCATATCCACCAAAGAAGTTTTTCTCAATAACTCTTCACACCCCAAAAATAAAGTAAGTTCATCATGCTGATTAGGAGTGATTTCATCATCACAATACAAATTTGCAGCACTCATAAGGTTCGAATTATCATTGGAGGAGCATTGAAAATTAAAATGACCCACTCTATGGCAAAGTTCACAAATAAAAGGATAGAGGGCACAAACTTTTTTACCAAGATCATCTAGAGCCCTAGACCACTTTCTAGTTTTTTCATTCCTATGATGGATACAATATTCTTCTTCAATTTTATTCTTTTCACAAGGTCTATGAACTCCACAAAAATTAACATGCTTATAGGAAATAGCATTTTCAGAAGTTTGAGCATGTTTATTGCAATCATTAACAACAATTTCATTTTCCATGCAAGTGTCTTTAAAAGGTTCATGATACATGTACCAATTTTCTTTAGGAACATTAATATGAGAAGCAAAGGCTCTATAGCAATCGACCATAATTTGAGGATCAAGACCATATTTAGCACTAAGCTCTTGAAAATCAGCAGTTTGAGCGAAAGACTTAATGGAATCATACTCGTAGTTTATACCTGATTCTCTACCTTTGTCATTCTCCCATCCTTCAGTATTCTCCTGAATCCGATCAAGAAGGTCCCATCTAGATTCAACCTCCTTGCTTGTGAAATATCCCTCCAAACAGGCATATAGATAGTCCTTGTGGTGTCTGTTGGAGATATGCCCAAGAGGCAATAATAAAGTGGTTATTATAATATCTTTGTGTTTATGATAAATGTTTATATACCATGCTATAATTGTATTAACCGAAACATTGATACATGTGTGTTATGTAAACAACAAGGAGTCCCTAGTAAGCCTCTTGTATAACTAGCTTGTTGATTAATAGATGATCATGGTTTCGTGATCATGAACATTGGATGTTATTAATAACAAGGTTATGTCATTGGTTGAATGATATAATGGACACACACCCAAATGAGTGTAGCATAAGATCAAGTCATTAAGTTCATTTGCTATAAGCTTTCAATACATAGTTGTCTTAATCCTTCGACCATGAGATCATGTAAATCACTTACACCGAAAGGGTACTTTGATTACATCAAACGTCATTGCGTAAATGGGTGACAATAAAGGTGGGATTAAGTATTTGGAAAGTGTGAGTTGAGGCATATGGATCAACAGTGGGATTTGTCCATCCCGATGACGGATAGATATACTCTGGGCCCTCTCGGTGGAATGTCATCTGATTAGCTTGCAAGCATATGAATAGTTCATAAGAGATCACATACCACGGTACGAGTAAAGAGTACTTGTCGGTAACAAGGTTGAACAAGGTATGGAGATACCGATGATCAAACCTCGGACAAGTAAAATATCGCGAGACAAAGGGAATTGGCATCATATGTAAATGGTTCAATCGATCACTAAGTCATCGTTGAATATGTGGGAGCCATTATGGATCTCCAGATCCCGCTATTGGTTATTGCTCGGAGAGGAGTCTCGACCATGTCTGCATAGTTCGCGAACCGTAGGGTGACGCGCTTAAGGTTCGATGTCGCATAAGTAGATTTGAATATGGTATGGAGACGAAGTTTGTTTGGAGTCTCGGATGTGATCCAGGATGTCACGAGGAGGTCCGGAAGAGTCCGGAGAATAAGATTCATATAAGGGAAGTTGATTTCTGGGTTTTCGGAAATGTTCGGGATTGTTCCGGTGTTGACTGGAAGGTTCTAGAAGGTTCCGGAAGGGTCCACCATGGGGCCCACGACCCGGGAGGCCCACCGTGGGCCGAGGGGATGCTCCCTGGCCTAATGGGCCAGGGGCACTTGGCCCCCAAGGCCCAGGCCGGCCAACCCCCTAGGGTTTCCCTGGGGGGGATCAACTTGGGGGAGGGGAAAGCCCCTCTCCCCCCTTGGCCGCCGCCCCCCCAACCCTAGATGGGAAGGGGGGCCACCTTGGCCGGCCAGCCCCCTATATAAAGAGGGGAGGGGGTGGCCGGCCACACCATCCCCCCATTGCCTCCTCCTCTGGCCGCCTCTCCCTCCACCATACGCTGTCCGGGCTTAGGCGAAGCCCTGCAGTTTTCTTCCTCCACCACCACCACCACGCCGTCGTGCTGCTGGACGTTGGAGGAGATCTACCACACCTCCGCTGCCCGCTGGAACGGGAGAGGAAGGAGCTTCATCGACACCGTACGCGCGACCGAGTACGGAAGTGCTGCCGGATTGCAGCACCGGGGACGATCGTCTACACCAACAACGAGATTAATCTCGTAGGCTTTGGAATCTTCGAGGGTTAGTCTCATATCCATCTCGTTGCTTAGATCTAGTAGATTGGATCTTGGGTGTTCCATAGATTAGATCTGTTGGTTTTATTCGCTTTGCGGTAGGAAATTTTTTGTTTTCTATGCAACGAACCCCATCAGTGGTATCAGAGCCACGTCTATGCATAGATCTGTTGCACGAGTAGAACACAATGGTTTGTGGGCGGTGATGCTTTTGTTGCTTTAGTTTGTGTACTTTGCTTCTTGCGGGATGGTGGGATGAAGCGGCCCGGGCTAACTTTACATGACCGCGTCTCATGAGACTTGCTCCACGCTTGACATGCAACTTGTATTGCATAAGTGGCTTTGCGGGTGTCTGTCTCTCCCACCATAGTGAAGATTGTAATTTGCACTTCTATTGTCAACACTAGTATCACCGTTGTGGTTCATGTTCGTAGGTAGATTGGATCTTACTCGAAAACCCTAAACCACGTAAAAGATGCAAACCAAATTAGAGGCGTCTAACTTGTTTTTGCAGGGTTTGGTGATGTGATATGGCCATAATGTGATGATGATTATATTCGATGTATGAGATGTTCATTGATGTATTATGGCAACCGGCAGGAGCCTAATGGTTGTCTTTAATTTTTGTTAAAGACCTGCATGTCTATTCATCATGTAATAGCTTTATTTCAAGTAGTTGTTATAGTAGCTATAAGTGATGGACAACCATGAAGCGGCGCCACTGACCTTGACGCCATGCTGGTGATGATGGAGATCATGTCCGTGCTTTGGAGATGGAGATCAAAAGCACAAGAAGAAAAGGCCATATCATATCACACATTATGAATTGCATGTGATGTTAATCCTTTTATGCATCTTATTTTGCTTAGATCGCGACGGTAGCATTATAAGATGATCCCTCTCACTAAATATCAAGATAATAAAGTGTTCATCCTTAGTATGCACCGTTGCTAAGACTTGTCGTTTCGAAGCATCTCGTGATGATCGGGTGTGATAGACTCTACATGTGCATACAACGGGTGCAAGCCAGATTTGCACACGCGGATACTAAGGTTGCCTTGACGAGCCTAGCATGTACAGACATGGTCTCGGAACACGGGATACCGAAAGGTAGAGCATGAGTCATATGAATGATATGATGAACACTTTGAGTGTTCGCCTTTGAAGCTACATCTTTTCTCGTGAAGATCGGACTTGGTGTAGTGGATTTGGTTCGTGTAATCACTAAGACAATGCGAGGGATGTTGTTTTGAGTGGGAGTTCACCTAGTTAATTTAAGAATTAAAATTGAACTCATTTTATCATAAACTTAGTCTAAACTCTTTGCAAATATGTTGTAGATCATGGCGCCCCCTCCATCAATTTTAACCAGTTCCTAGAGAAAGAAAAGCTTAAGGGCAATGGTAGCAACTTCACTGACTGGTCCCGTCATGTGAGGATTTTCCTCACTGGCGTAAGCATGCAATATGTGCTCGAAGCACCGCTAGGTCCCCCACCACCTCCTGCAGTGTCCGAGGACATAAAGAATGTTTATGAGACTCGGGTAACTCGGTACTCCGAAATTCAGTGTGCCATCTTGTGCAGTTTAGAGGCAGAGCTCCAAAAGCGTTTTGAGCACCACGACCCATGTGAGATGATGCGTGAGCTCAAACTTATCTTTGAGACTCATGCAGCCGTGGAGAGCTATGAGGCCTCGAAACAGTTCTTTAACTGCATGATGGAAGAGGGCAGCTCCGTTAGTGAGCACATGTTCGCCATGTCCGGACATGCGAAGAAGCTCAGTGACTTGGGGATTGTGATCCCTAACAAGCTGGGTATTCATCGTGTCCTCCAATCACTGCCACCAAGTTACAAGAACTTCGTGATGAACTACAACATGCAGAACATGAACAAAGAGTTACCTGAACTCTTCTCCATGCTGAAGTCTGCTGAAGTAGAAATAAAGAAGGAGAACCAAGTGTTGATGGTCAACAAGACCACCAGTTTCAAGAAGCAGGGCAAGCCTAACAAGGGCAACTTCAAGAAGGGCGGCAAGAAAGTTGCAGCGCCTCCTACCTACTGCCTAGGGGAAGGGGCACTGGAAGCGGAACTGCACCAAATACTTGGCCGATCTGAAGAGCGGCCACGTCAAAAAGAAAGGTATATTTGATATACATGTTATAGATGTCTATCTTACTGGTTCTCGTAGTAGTGCCTGGGTATTTGATACTGGTTCGGTTGCTCACATTTGTAACTCGAAACAGGAACTGCGGAATAAACGAAGCCTGGCAAGGGACGAGGTGACGATGCGCGTTGGAAATGGATCCAAGGTCGATGTGATCGCCGTCGGCACGCTCCCTCTACATCTACCTTCGGGATTAGTTTTAAACCTTAATAATTGTTATTTGGTACCTGCGTTGAGCATGAACATTATATCTGGATCTTGTTTGATGCAAGACGGTTATTCGTTTAAGTCTGAGAATAATGGTTGTTCGATTTATATGAGTAATGTCTTTTATGGCCATGCACCTGAGATGAATGGTTTATTCTTGTTAAATCTCGATAGTAGTGATACACATGTTCATAACATTGATGCTAAGCGAATTAAATTGAATGATAATTCTACTTATATGTGGCACTGTCGTCTTGGTCATATTGGAGTGAAGCGCATGAAGAAACTCCATTCCGATGGACTTCTTGAGTCACTTGACTTTGAGTCACTTGACAGATGCGAAGCATGTCTAATGGGAAAAATGACCAAGACTCCATTTTCTGGCACAATGGAGCGAGCTACAGACTTATTGGAAATCATACATACCGATGTGTGCGGACCAATGAGTGTAGCATCGCGCGGTGGTTATCGTTATGTTCTAACCTTCACGGATGATCTAAGTAGATATGGGTATATTTACTTTATGAAACACAAGTCCGAGACTTTTGAGAAGTTCAAGGAATTCCAAAGTGAAGTAGAAAATCAACGTAACAAGAAGATTAAGTTTCTGCGTTCTGATCGCGGAGGCGAATATCTGAGTTATGAGTTTGGCATGCATTTAAAGAAATGTGGAATACTTTCACAGTTGACACCGCCGGGAACACCACAGCGCAATGGTGTGTCCGAACGTCGTAATCGAACTCTCTTAGATATGGTTCGGTCTATGATGTTGTTATCACCTGATTTTGGCCAAATCAGGAGACGGGCCGTAAGTGGAGATGGGCTTAAAGGACGTACACGTGGAGCATCTTCGAAGCGGCCTTGCGCTGGGAGTTCGGGCTTAATTGCCCATGTATCTGTAACATATTAGATCGCATCTTAGTTTAGAAGTTAGAGTTTTACCCGTGCACGGTTTAGTGCACGCCCACATTAGAAAGTCCCCTGGACTATAAATATGTACCTAGGGTTTATGGAATAAAACAACAACCAACGTTCAACACAAACCAATCTCGGCGCATCGCCAACTCCTTCGTCTCGAGGGTTCCTCCGGTAAGCACCATGCTGCCTAGATCGCATCTCGCGATCTAGGCAGCACGAGCCTGCCTAGTTGTTCATGCGTTGCTCGTGAAGCCTTTTTGATGGCGAGCAACGTAGTTATCATAGATGTGTTAGGGTTAGCATTGTTCCTAGTATCATATGCTGTCGTAGTGCAACCCTTGCGCATCTAGCCGTCCCTGTACCTCATCATGGGTGCAGGGGCGGCACCCCGCTTGATCGTTGTTTAGTAGATCTGATCCGTTACGGTCGCTCCTTGATTCATCAAGGATTAGTTTAATATCTGCAATAGTTAGGCCTTACAAAGGGTTGGAGGATCCAGCGGCATGCAGGGTGTAGTTTGCTGCCCCTAGACAGGACGTTCCGAGGATCAACCTAGTGTTGGTTTTTAGGCCTTGTCTAGGGCTGGCTTACGTTTACCGTGTGTGAGCGCGAGGCCCAATCGTGAGTAGGATGATCCGATTATGCGGTGAAAACCCCAGATCGTCGTGGATCTCATACGCTTTATCATGATCAAGCAGGACCACCATATATTCGGCCACCTCGGACGAATCATGGGTGGATCGGCTCCATGAGCCGATTCACAGGACAACCTGAGAGCCGATCGAGGCTCGTATTTAACGTGTACGTGTGTGCCCTGCAGGAAACTAAGCGAGGCATCATCCACACCTTCCTGACCAGGTATAGGTCGGGTGGCACGCCTTTGCAATTTGCATCGGCGAGGCTTTGCGGGCCGTCGCTCGAGGGACGGGCCAGCCGCAGCCCTAGTCGTTCCCGGCTCTACGGTGTTGACCAGTCACTGCCCGCCGGTGGGTTTCTGACGTCAACACATTCTGGCACGCCCGGTGGGACCATCTTCAACGACAATCTTCAACAACCACCTCGCCATCCACATCAGAGATGGCGAAAAGCACCCCGGTCGAGTACGAGGATCGGAATGGCGAAGTCAAGGTCCTCCGCGAAGCCGACCTCATCGGCTCTTCCCACGACGCCCGCTCCCATGGCGTCAACACGGTCGATCTCAGCCACTCCATAAGGGAACCAGGGTTCTCTTTCGATGCCAATATGGCAGGGTTCGTGATTCGCCATGACGCGGACAAAGCGGAAAGCAGCCACACTCGTGGCAAAGAGAAAGACGAGGCCGCTCCACGTGACCGGCCCCAAGACGACAATAAACGATACCTGGCCAAGGAGGAGGTGAGGAGCATGCGGTATCCACGCCCATTATCCGTGCATCTCCTCAGCAAATATGAACAGCCACACGACCGACATCGCCGCTACTATAACGACGATGAAGGATATCGTCGGTCTGGTGCAAACAGGGGGTATCGTCAGCACGACAGGAACGACGACGGGTACGAGCGTCGCGCCAGGGGGAGGTCAGAAGAGCAAGACAACATGGACAAGCACTGGAACTGTCCCTTCTTCAGACACTGCTGGGATTCCGGAATGAGCCGATTACCAACAATCGGCAATTGCCCAGAATGTAAACAAAAGGAGAAGGGTACAGCCAAGGTGTCCGTGTTCGAGCGTCTAGGGCCTCTCCCGCCTTGGAGCAAGCACACTGAGTCCGTTCAGATGGGAGATCACGAGGAACTAGAGGACGATGATGAAGAGGATAAGTATCATCGGCCAAGATGGTGTCCTGACGGGCTCAGCCGCTCCCAAAAACGAAGGGTTCAGCGACTACGTGCGTTGGAAGAAGCCGAAAGGTTATATCTGCACGCGCTGAGGAAGGCACGGCCTGACCTGGCCGCCAAAATTCAGCGAACCCTGGATGAAGAAGGTCGGCCACAAAGAAAAGAGTGGCGCCCTAAACAGAGGAAAGCCGATGATGAAACATCGGCTGGCACAAACATGGTCTTCATCCTTCCTGCGGAATTTAGCGCTCCGAGGTTATTTGAAGCACCTGTGGCACATTTGGACTGCGGCCCACGGCCGGTCATCTTCGAGAAGCCGCGAGAAAGGAGTTACAGGCATCTGAAGGCCCTGTACTTACGAGGTTACATCAATGGGCAGCTTGTCAATAAGATGTTGGTGGACACCGGAGCGGCAGTCAACATTATGCCATACTCCATGCTACGGCGGTTGGGACGCTCCACCTCGGATTTGATCAAAACCAATGTAACATTGAGCGATTTCAACGGCCAAGCATCTGACGCGCAAGGTGTTCTAAACGTGGATCTGACCGTAGGAAGAAAGACTATCCCTACGACGTTCTTTGTTGTCGACAGCAAAAGCACATATGCTGTAATATTGGGGAGGGATTGGATCCACGCCAACTGTTGCATCCCATCCACGATGCACCAATGCCTGATACAGTGGGATGGAGATGAAGTGGAGGTCGTCCACGCCGATGATTCAGCCGAAATTTCAACAGCCGGCATGGGCATTTGGGAGGCGTCAGGCCAAGAACCACTCTCGGGCATCAATTTGGATGACTGCGAACGCATAGATGTGACAAAGAACGGGGTAAGGCTGGTTTTATCCACCGGCCTAATGGAATAGCACGTCCAAGACATTGGACATACGTGGCGAGGCCGATCCCTGCGATCGGCCCTCAAAAAAAAAATGAAAAGCAGGGGATCTCATCTCCAACATGCCACGGTGTAAATCCAAGGAGTTGCCACCCATCGTCAAGCATTGCAACAAAAAAGGAGGCCGATTTTGGCAATCGGCCGAAATTATCCTCAACATACCGTCGTTTGTGTTAAGCATTGATCCAACGGATGCCTGAAGAGCCGATACCATCAATTACTTGACAGAATCGGCTCGGGGGGCACACAGAGGGATGGTACGGAGCTGGGGACGGATGTTAAGTTTCCAACAGAGCAGCTCAAGTGTGGGGGCCGATACATAAACAAATCGGCCACAAAAAATCGAAGACATCGAAATTTTTGAGCACAGCCGATGCACGGCCATCGACTTAAGGGCATCAACCACCTTGCGACCGTCACACGAAGGAGCTTAAGGGAACAGTCATCAGGCAGCGAGGCTCCACTGAAGGGCGAATATGCCGGCGGCTCTTCTCAGTAGAATTGTGCCCCAAGCGGATCATTGTGTCGACAATGTCGGGTCGCGGCCCCGCGAAGCAGTATGTCTCTTCTGAAACCAGGAGAATAGTCGATGATGAGGCGATCGGCTACGGCATGTCACGACCAAAATGGGGGAAAACATCAGGAAACGTCCTCACCAAGAGCTGCATCAGCCTGCCAAAGATAATGAGCCAATATTATCGACGAAACGCAGGACTTGAACGGGAGAAGCTCAGGGAGACAGTTGGCCCTGAAGGGTCCTTCACTATAGGAAGCCGATTTTTTCCCAATCGGCTGGCCCTGCATCTCAGCTTGCCTGAAGAATGATGCTGATGTCACCAGAAACATCAGTTTCTACATACAAGCCAATTGAGTGACACGCACGGGGCTTTGTTGTGGGCACCTGCCCGGAACCAGATGGCCAGCCCGCTGGATTGGCTAGCAAGGCTCATGATCTTGCTTGAGGTCTCATGGGGCAAAGCCGACGCTTGGCCGTCGACTCAAGGGGTATGGTGGTTACAGGCAAAGATCTCATGGAGCATCCATCACCAAATCGGCAGTGTTTGCGCAAGCCTGCGGATCAGTCTAGGGTCATGAGAACAACCGATGATCGTCCGATGATCTTGATGAGCCGAACCATTCGAGCCGAGCTATTTGCACCAGAAGCTGCATCAGTTCGCCCAAGATGATGAGCTAATTAGGACAGCAAGGTGGTTCCTCGGTTCAAGGGAGCTGCTGACCTTTCCAGAATCTGCCAGGGGCTGGCTCCTTGAGCCTAACACAGTGATACAGTCGGGAAACCGATGGTGGCCCAATCAGCTGGTCTGCTTTTATCCTCGCCTGGACTAAGGCTCGGGGGGCAGCTCGCCCTTAAGGTTCCTTGTTCTATGGAGCCGATTTGGTTGAAATCGGCTTGCTCTGCATCATAACTCGTCAAGAGAGGGTGAATTATTGCAGACGGGAATGGCTGGAGGTAGTGGAAAGAAGCAACGATCGCTGACGGACTTTGGACCAGGTGTGACTACAAAGAGATGAGGCATTATCAGGACAGTGGCAAAGAGGATCCGGTAGATGAGAATGCCGCTGAGGTCCATTAGTCCGTGTGGTTGAATCTGCATTTCCAGGATCTAGGATTTGCGCGATTGCGGCTCGTCCTAGGGGTGGAGGTCTGGATGGATCTACCTCGAGTTTATCATGAGAGTCCGATGCATTGCCATCGGCTCCTTAAGCACCGACCAGATTGGCAGTCGGCAAGCCCGGTATAAAGGGCAATCGGCTAAATTACCATGAAGAAGGACGACAAGATCGAGTCGGGGAAATTCTCCATTGATCAACTAGAGTTCTTACATAAAGAGCTAATTGCTCTCAAAAGAAGATCCTAGGGGCTACATTGCCCGTCTACTACTGATGGCCCTGAGCTAAGATCCTATCTAGGGGCCGTTGCTGCCCTCGTCGTCGTCGCCATCATCGCCGTCGTCGGCGCTGCTCCCAGCCGGCTCATCGTCGCTGCTGTAGCGACCGCCGGCAGGACCTTCGTTGTCCTCGTCTTCTTCATCAGCGTCGTCGTCGTCGCTGTCGAAATCGCTGAGATTGCCGGGCCAGGGGCAGTGGCGCTTGGCCGGCGGCTCGTCGGAGGAGCTGTCATCTTCTTCCTCCTCCTCCGGCCTCTCCTCTTCGGAGGAGGGGGCCCCGTCCCAGGGAAGGTGGTCGTCGTCGCTTTCCTCCACCGCCTCCTCCCTGGCAAGGAAGGAGAGGTCGCTCTCCCCGTCGGTCAGGGACTGGTCGTCCTCTGACCAGGTGGAGAAGTCGTGGCTTGGCTCATCCCCGGCCTCGATGGCGCGGCGAATGTTGGCCGCGTGGGCTTCCTCCGGTTTCCACTCCGGCGTCGGCTCGCGGAAGGGGGAGGACTGCGCAGAAAGATCCGACGAAGAGGAGGACATGGTGGCACAGGAGGGTTTTTTCTTTGGAAGTGCTAGTGCCTGGAGGATGAGGAAGAGAGCTACAGGAAGTGGCCGAATAAAAGGGGGAATATTTGGTTTAATGCCTAAGCAGTTCCCGAGGACGTGGTGCCAGAACCGTCAAGTCGTGCAGAGAAGGCGAGGAGGCAAGACGTCATCATGAAGGAAACTGCGACGGTTCTGCCACGACATGACCCCTCGAGGAAAAAACAGATGGTTTTGATATTATCATTACCAAAACCAGGGGGGCATGTGTTATCACCTGATTTTGGCCAAATCAGGAGACGGGCCGTAAGTGGAGATGGGCTTAAAGGACGTACACGTGGAGCATCTTCGAAGCGGCCTTGCGCTGGGAGTTCGGGCTTAATTGCCCATGTATCTGTAACATATTAGATCGCATCTTAGTTTAGAAGTTAGAGTTTTACCCGTGCACGGTTTAGTGCACGCCCACATTAGAAAGTCCCCTGGACTATAAATATGTACCTAGGGTTTATGGAATAAAACAACAACCAACGTTCAACACAAACCAATCTCGGCGCATCGCCAACTCCTTCGTCTCGAGGGTTCCTCCGGTAAGCACCATGCTGCCTAGATCGCATCTCGCGATCTAGGCAGCACGAGCCTGCCTAGTTGTTCATGCGTTGCTCGTACTGAAGCCTTTTTGATGGCGAGCAACGTAGTTATCATAGATGTGTTAGGGTTAGCATTGTTCCTAGTATCATATGCTGTCGTAGTGCAACCCTTGCGCATCTAGCCGTCCCTGTACCTCATCATGGGTGCAGGGGCGGCACCCCGCTTGATCGTTGTTTAGTAGATCTGATCCGTTACGGTCGCTCCTTGATTCATCAAGGATTAGTTTAATATCTGCAATAGTTAGGCCTTACAAAGGGTTGGAGGATCCAGCGGCATGCAGGGTGTAGTTTGCTGCCCCTAGACAGGACGTTCCGAGGATCAACCTAGTGTTGGTTTTTAGGCCTTGTCTAGGGCTGGCTTACGTTTACCGTGTGTGAGCGCGAGGCCCAATCGTGAGTAGGATGATCCGATTATGCGGTGAAAACCCCAGATCGTCGTGGATCTCATACGCTTTATCATGATCAAGCAGGACCACCATATATTCGGCCACCTCGGACGAATCATGGGTGGATCGGCTCCATGAGCCGATTCACAGGACAACCTGAGAGCCGATCGAGGCTCGTATTTAACGTGTACGTGTGTGCCCTGCAGGAAACTAAGCGAGGCATCATCCACACCTTCCTGACCAGGTATAGGTCAGGTGGCACGCCCTTGCAATTTGCATCGGCGCGCGACCAGGAGGCTTTGCGGGCCGTCGCTCTGAGGGACTGGGGCCAGCCGCAGCCCTAGTCGTTCCCGGCTCTACGGTGTTGACCAGTCACTGCCCGCCGGTGGGTTTCTGACGTCAACAGATGTCTCTTACCGATTTGCCATTATCGTTTTGGGGTTATGCTTTAGAGACAGCCGCATTCACTTTAAATAGGGCACCATCTAAATCCGTTGAAACGACACCGTATGAATTATGGTTTGGGAAGAAACCTAAGCTGTCGTTCCTTAAAGTTTGGGGTTGCGATGCTTATGTAAAGAAGTTACAACCTGACAAGCTAGAACCCAAAGCGGAGAAATGCGTCTTCATAGGATACCCTAAAGAAACAATTGGGTATACTTTCTATCACAGATCCGAAGGCAAAATCTTTGTTGCCAAGAACGGATCCTTTCTTGAGAAGGAGTTTCTCACTAAAGAAGTGACTGGAAGAAAAGTAGAACTCGACGAGGTTGATGAACCTTCTCTCATAGATCAGAGTAGCGCAGTGCCGGAAGAAGTTCCTGTGCAGCCTGCACCGATAGGAGAGGAAGCAAATGATGATGATCATGAAACTTCGAACGAGGAAGCTACTGAACCTCGCAGATCGACGAGGGAACGTACCACTCCTGATTGGTATGATCCTGTCTAAATGTCATGATTGTGGACGACAATGATGAGGACCCTGCGACGTATGAAGAAGCGATGATGAGCCCGATGTCTACGGGTGCTTCTATTCTTGTAGACAGTGTTGGGCCTCCAAGAGCAGAGGTTTGTAGAATAGCAGCAAGTTTCCCTTAAGTGGATTACCCAAGGTTTATCGAACTCAGGGAGGAAGAGGTCAAAGATATCCCTCTCATGCAACCCTGCAACCACAAAGCAAGAAGTCTCTTGTGTCCCCAACACACCTAATAGGTGCACTAGTTCGGCGAAGAGATAGTGAAATACAAGTGGTATGAATGAATATGAGCAGTAGTACGGCGCCAGAAAATAGCTCGCTGGCGTGCAGTTGATGGTAGTAATATTGTAGGAAGTAAACAAGCAGTAGTAACGCAGCAGTAGTAACGATAAAAAAGTAAACAAGCAGCGATAGCATATTTAGGAACAAGGCCTAGGGATTAGACTTTCACTAGTGGACACTCTCAACATTGATCACATAACATAATAGATAAATGCATACTCTACACTCTTGTTGGATGATGAACACATTGTGTAGGATTACACGAACCCTCAATGCCGGAGTTAACAAGCTCCACAATTCAATGTTCATATTTAAGTAACCTTAGAGTGTAAGATAGATCAATACGACTAAACCAAGTACTAACGTAGCATGCACACTGTCACCTTCATGCTTATGTAGGAGGAATAATACACATCAATACTATCATAGCAATAGTTAACTTCGCAATCTACAAGAGATCATGATCATAGCATAAACCAAGTACTAACACGGATGCACACACTGTCACCATTACATCGTGCAGGAGGAATAAAACTACTTTAATAACATCACTAGAGTAGCACATAGATAAATTGTGATACAAAACACATTGCAATCATAAAGAGATATAAATAAGCACTTCACTATGCCATTCATAACAGTGAATAAGTATTCTGTGAAATATAGCCTAAGAGACCCACACGGTGCACACACTGTCACCTTTACACACGTGGGACAAGGAGTCTCCGGAGATCACATAAGTAAAACTCACTTGACTAGCATAATGACATCTAGATTACAAGCATCATCATATGAATCTCAATCATGTAAGGCAGCTCATGAGATTATTGTATTGAAGTACATAGGAGAGAGATGAACCACATAGCTACCGGTACAGCCCCGAGCCTCGATGGAGAACTACTCCCTCCTCATCAGGGAGCAGCAGCGGTGATGAAGATGGCGGTGGAGATGGCAGCGGTGTCGATGGAGAAGCCTTCCGGGCACTTCCCCGTCCGGCGGGGTGCCGGAACAGAGACTCTGTCCCCCAGATCTTGGCTTCGCGATGGCGGCGGCTCTGGAAGGTTTCGCGTACCGTGGCTTCTTCCGTAAGGGTTTTCGACGGGGGCTTTATATAGGCGAAAGGGCAGCGTCGAAGGTCGAAGGGCGACGACACCATAGGCTGGCGCGGCCGGGCCCAGGCCGCCACCCTATCATCTGGGCCCACAGGGCCCTCCTCTGGTGGATCTCGGGTGTTCTGGATGCTTCCGGCAAAATAGGAACCGGGCGTTGATTTCGTCCAATTCCGAGAATATTTCGTTACTAGGATTTCGAAACCAAAAACAGCGAGAGAGGCACTTCGGCATCTCGTCAATAGGTTAGTTCCGGAAAATGCATAAATATGACATATAATGTGTATAAAACATGTAGGTATCATCAATAAAGTAGCATGGAACATAAGAAATTATCGATACGTCGGAGACGTATCAGCATCCCCAAGCTTAGTTCTGCTCGTCCCGAGCAGGTAAAACGATAACAAAGATAATTTCTTAAGTGACATGCCATCATAACCTTGATCATACTATTTGTAAACATATGTAATGAATGCAGCGATCAAAACAATGGTAATGACATGAGTAAACAAGTGAATCATAAAGCAAAGACTTTTCATGAATAGTACTTCAAGACAAGCATCAATAAGTCTTGCATAAGAGTTAACTCATAAAGCAATAAATCAAAGTAAAGGTATTGAAGCAACACAAAGGAAGATTAAGTTTCAGCGGTTTCTTTCAACTTATAACATGTATATCTCATGGATATTGTCAACATAAAGTAATATAACAAGTGCAATATGCAAGTATGTAGGAATCAATGCACAGTTCACACAAGTGTTTGCTTCTTGAGGTGGAGAGAGATAGGTAAACTGACTCAACATAAAAGTAAAAGAATGGTCCTTCAAAGAGGAAAGCATCGATTGCTATATTTGTGCTAGAGCTTTTATTTTGAAAACATGAAACAATTTTGTCAACGGTAGTAATAAAGCATATGAGTTATGTAAATTATATCTTACAAGTTGCAAGCCTCATGCATAGTATACTAATAGTGCCTGCACCTTGTCCTACTTAGCTTGGACTACCGGATCTTCGCAATGCCATGTTTCAACCAAGTGTCACAAAGGGGTACCTCCATGCCGCCTGTACAAAGGTCTAAGGAGAAAGCTCGCATTTTGGATTTCTCGTTTTTGATTATTCTCAACTTAGACATCCATACCGGGACAACATGGACAACAGATAATGGACTCCTCTTTAATGCATAAGCATGTAGCAACAATTATTATTCTCATATGAGATTGAGGATATATGTCCAAACTGAAACTTCCACCATGATTCATGGCTTTAGTTAGCGGCCCAATGTTCTTCTCTAACAATATGCATGCTCCAATCATTAAGGTGATAGATCCTTCAGACAAGACGGACATGCATAGCAACTCACATGATATTCAACAAAGAATAGTTGATGGCGTTCCCCAGAAGCATGGTTATCGCACAACAAGCAACTTAATAAGAGATAAAGTGCATAAGTACATATTCAATACTACGATAGTTTTTAAGGCTATTTTGTCCCATGAGCTATATATTGCAAAGGTGAATGATGGAATTTTAAAGGTAGCACTCAAGCAATTTACTTTGGAATGGCGGAGAAATACCATGTAGTAGGTAGGTATGGTGGACACAAATGGCATAGTGGTTGGCTCAAGGATTTTGGATGCATGAGAAGTATTCCCTCTCGATACAAGGCTTAGGCTAGCAAGGTTATTTGAAACAAACACAAGGATGAACCGGTGCAGCAAAACTCACATAAAAGACATATTGTAAACATTATAAGACTTTACACCGTCTTCCTTGTTGTTCAAAACTCAATACTAGAAATTATCTAGACCTTAGAGAGACCAATTATGCAAACCAAATTTTAGCAAGCTCTATGTATTTCTTCATTAATAGGTGCAAAGTATATGATGCAAGAGCTTAAACATGAGCACAACAATTGACAAGTATCACATTATCCAAGACATTTTACCAATTACTACATGTAGCATTTTCCAATTCCAACCATATAACAATTTAACGAAGAGGAAACTTCGCCATGAATATTATGAGTAAAGCCTAAGGACATTTTTGTCCATATGAACCAGCGGAGCGTGTCTCTCTCCCACACAAGGATGAAATTATTCAGAGAATGAAAATAACAAAACAAAAATAAAAGCACACACAGACGCTCCAAGTAAAATACATAAGATGTGACCGAATAAAAATATAGTTTCAAGAGAAGGAACCTGATACTTTGTCGATGAAGAAGGAGATGCCTTGGGCATCCCCAAGCTTAGACGCTTGAGTCTTCTTAAAATATGCAGGGATGAACCACGGGGGCATCCCCAAGCTTAGAGCTTTCACTCCTCTTGATCATAGTATATCATACTCCTCTCTTGACCCTTGAAAACTTCCTTCACACCAAACTTCAAGCAAACTCATTAGAGGGTTAGTGCATAATCAAAAATTCACATGTTCAGAGGTGACACAATCATTCTTAACACTTCTGGACATTGCACAAAACTTCTGAAAGTTAATGGAACAAAGAAACTCATTCAACTTAACAAAAGCGGCAATGCGAAATAAAAGGCAGAATCTGTCAAAAACAGAACAGTCCGTAAAGACGAATATTAAAATGGCACCAGACTTGCTCAAATGAAAAAACTCAAAACTAATGAAAGTTGCGTACATATCTGAGTATCACGCTCGTAAATTGGCAGATTTTTTAGAATTTTCTACAGAGACTAGTGCCCAGATTCGTGACAGACAGCAATGCTGTTTCTGCGCAGCGATCCCAAATATAACATCAACTTTGACATAGAAACTTTACTTGGCACAAAAACATGATAAGGAGAGGTTGCTACAGTAGTAAACAACCTCCAAGACTCAACAAAACAAAAATTTCTGTAGTAAAATAAACACATGGGTTATCTCCCAAGAAGTTCTTTCTTTATAGCCATTAAGATGGGTTCAGTAATTTTAATGATGCACTCGCAAGAAATAAGAGTTGAAGCAAAAGAGAGCATAAAGAAGCAAATTCAAAACACATTTAAGTCTAACATGCTTCCTATGCATAGGAATCTTGTAAATAAACAAGTTCATGAAGAGCAAAGTAACAAGCATAGGAAGATAAAACCAGTGTAACTTCAAAAATTTCAGCATATAGAGAGGTGTTTTAGTAACATGAAAACTTCTACAACCATATTTTCCTCTCTCATAATAATTTTCAGAGGCATCATGAACAAACTCAACAATATAAGTATCACATAAAGCATTCTTATCATGAGTCTCATGCATAAAATTATTACTCTCCACATAAGCATAATCAATTTTATTAGTTGTAGTGGGAGCAAATTCAACAAAGTAGCTATCATTATTATTCTCATCATCAAATATAGGAGGCATAGTATCATCAAAGTAAATTTTCTCCTCAATGCTTGGGGGACTAAAAATATCATGCTCATCAAAGCCAGCTTCCCCAAGCTTAGAATTTTCCATAGCATTAGCAACAATAGTGTTCAAAGCATTCATATTAATATGTTCCATGGGTTTTTTAATTTTAGCATCAAACCATTGATACGTCTCCAACGTATCGATAATTTCTTATGTTCCATGCTACTTTATTGATGATACCTACATATTTTATGCACACTTTATGTCATATTCGTGCATTTTCTGGAACTAACCTATTAACAAGATGCCGAAGTGCCAGTTCCTGTTTGCTGTTTTTGGTTTCAGAAATCCTAGTAACGAAATATTCTCGGAATTGGACGAAATCAACACCCAGGTTCCTATTTTGCCCGGAAGCATCCAGAACACCCGAGAGAGAGAGGGCCTGTGGGCCCCAGATGATAGGGTGGCGCGGCCAGGGCTGGGCCCGCGCCACCCTATGGTGTGGTCGCCCCTTTGACCCTCCTGCGCCGCCTCTTCGCCTATATAAACTCTCCGTCGCGAAAACCCTAGGGCGTACGAAACCCACAGAAACCTTCCAGAGCCGCCGTCATCGCGAAGCCAAGATCGGGGACAGTCTCTTCCGGCACCTGCCGGACGGGGAAGTGCCCCGGAAGGCTTCTCCATCGACACCGCTGCCATCTCCACCGCCATCTTCATCACCGCTGCTGCTCCCATGAGGAGGGAGTAGTTCTCTATTGAGGCTCGGGGCTGTACCGGTAGCTATGTGGTTCATCTCTCTCCTATGTAGTTCAATACAATAATCTCATGAGCTGCCTTACATGATTGAGATTCATATGATGATGCTTGTAATCTAGATGTCATTATGCTAGTCAAGTGGGTTTTACTTATGTGATCTCCGGAGACTCCTTGTCCCACGTGTGTAAAGGTGACAGTGTGTGCACCGTGTGGGTCTCTTAGGCTATATTTCACGAAGTACTTATTCACTGTTGAAGAGCGTAGTGAAGTGCTTATTTATATCTCTTGATGATTGCAATGTGTTTGTATCACAATTTATCTATGTGCTACTCTAGTGATGTGTTATTAAAGTAGTTTTATTCCTCCTGCATGTGTGCAAAGGTGACAGTGCGTGCACCGTGTTAGTACTTGGTTTATGCTATGATCATGATCTCTTGTAGATTGCAAAGTTAACTATTGCTATGATAATATTGATGTGATCTATTCCTCCTACATATGCATGAAGGTGACAGTGTGCATGCTATGCTAGTACTTGGTTTAGTCGTTTTGATCTATCTTACACTAAAGGTTACTAAAATATGAGCATTATTGTGGAGCTTGTTAACTCCGGCATTGAGGGTTCGTGTAATCCTACGCAATGTGTTCATCATCCAACAAGAGTGTAGAGTATGCATTTATCTATTCTGTTATGTGATCAATGTTGAGAGTGTCCACTAGTGAAAGTGTAATCCCTAGGCCTTGTCCCTAAATACTGCTGAGTTACTACTGCTTGTTTACTGTTTTACTGTGTTACTACTGCTGCAATACTACCACCATCAACTACACGCCAGCAAGCTATTTTCTGGCACGTTGCTACTGCTCATATATATTCATACCACCTGTATTTCACTATCTCTTCGCCGAACTAGTGCACCTATTTGGTGTGTTGGGGACACAAGAGACTTCTTGCTTTGTGGTTGCAGGGTTGCATGAGAGGGATATCTTTGACCTCTTCCTCCCTGAGTTCGATAAACCTTGGGTGATCCACTTAAGGGAAAACTTGCTGCTGTTCTACAAACCTCTGCACTTGGAGGCCCAACACTGTCTACAGGAAAGGAGGGGGAACGTAGACATCAAGCACTTTTCTGGCGCCGTTGCCGGGGAGGAAAGGTAAAAGGTACTCACACTCCGGATCTCGGCTACTAAGCTATTTTCCGGCGCCATTGTAAGTACTCGAAGCTATTTCCTTTAGACTCTGCAATTGCGACATTTGGTTTCTTGTTTACACTAGTTAGGCATAATGGAAAACAACAAAAATATGAGAGATCTTTATGAACTTTATCTTGAATTAGGACATGATGTGTTTGAAGAGAGAATTAAAAAACCCATGGAACTTTATATGCATGATAATGGGAATGTTATTAGTATGAATGCTTTGAACACCATTGTTGCTAATGCTATGGAAAATTCTAAGCTTGGGGAAGCTGGCTTTGATGAGCATGATATTTTTAGTCCCCCAAGCATTGAGGAGAAAATTTACTTTGATGATACTTTGCCTCCCATTTATGATGATTATAATGATAGGTAGTCTTTTGTTACCACCTGTTATGGAGGATAAATTTGATTATGATTATAATATACCTCCTATATTTGATAGCTACTTTGTTGAATTTGCTCCCACTACAATTAATAAGAATGACTATGCTTATGTTGGGAGTAGTAATTATTTTATGCATGAGACTCATGATAAGAATGCTTTATGTGATAGTTATATTGTTGAGTTTGCTCATGATGCTACTGAAAGTTATTATGAGAGAGGAAAATATGGTTGTAGAAATTTTCATGTTACTAAAATGCCTCTCTATGTGCTGAAATTTTTGAAGCTACACTTGTTTTATCTTCCTATGCTTGTTACTTTGCTCTTCATGAACTTGTTTATTTACAAGATTCTTATGCATAGGAAGCATGTTAGGATTAAATGTGTTTTGAATTTGCCTCTTGATGCTCTCTTTTGCTTCAAATACTATTTCTTGCGAGTGCATCATTAAAACTGTGGGCGCCAACTGTCGTCGTGGTGAACGAGCAGATGCCATGGGATGGCTTATCTTGGGGCCGAATGGACGCTAGAGGATTCGGGGGAGGGTTTGTGACTAGATGGATGAACTTCCGGATGCTTTCCTCAAGAACATGGCCAGGGCCAGAGGTAGAAGAAGAAAGACACAAGGACGAACTCGCTCTAGATCACCATGTTCATTGATCTCAAGATAGGTTACAGGTTTCTTCTCTCTCTGTGGATCGCGCATGTACAAGAAGCTGCCCCCTCTCCTTATATAGAGGAGAGGGTGGCTTACAGAACAAGAAACCCTAATGGGATCTTTGACTAGACAAACTACTTTACAAAGATACTTTATAAAGCTACTTTAATCATAGATGACGCCGTGGTCTTCTTTAAACATAGAGGCTGACGTCCTCCGGCCTCTTTGACCGTCATCCTCCTCCTTGTCTTCTAGTCTTCGTTTAAAGCCACTTTGCTTAGCTCATCCTTGTCTTTTAGCTCTTGACGGAATCTTGGACCAGTCAGCCGGCATGTTCTTCCTTCCGTCATGCCGGTATCTTTCCTTCCCGGCTCCGGCATACCCCTCTTGGGGATACCGGCTTAGCTTACTTAGCCAAACTCTATTTTCTTATTCCGGTATGAATATTAAACCGGTATCTTGAAGGGTGAGACCATCCGGTATGGCATATCTTTGGCATACCGGGGGTCATCCCCCCAACATTAGTCCCCGAAGCTGGTATAGTCTGGCGGATTCTATCCAACAGACCATGCCAGGTTTTTGTATCTTGGATACCGGTTTAACTTCCTTGGCCCTTGGCTCAAATCCGGCATCTTTGCTCGGACTCACGCTTTCTCTCTTCTCTAGACATTCTCCGGCATCTTACTCTCCGGTATCTTAGTCTTTAAGTCTCTCCTCGACGTGGTCGAGAATATTTCGGGTTCCGTGCCTGTCAGAGACATGCGCACTGTGACTGTCGCGCCAGTGTCAGTTGTCACTTCGTATTGACACTTGCGCGCGCATTTAATGCACCGCTCCGGATCCCACTCACCGCTTCGGATCCCATGTGTATCTCCGTGTGGCTTTCTCTTTTCCACGTGTATCTCTGTGACACGTGGCGATCAGCGACGCGAACCGTCGCGGGCCGCGAGGCAAACCGCGCAGGCCCAGCGGTTTTCGGCCCACCTTCTCTCTCCTTTATAAGCTCAACTGCCCCTTCTTCTTCCTCTTCTTCGCATTCTCCTTCCTTCGCGCATAGAGTTCTTCGCTCCTGCGCTCCTTCACCGCACTTCGTCAGCCGCTGCTCGCCTGAGTCCCGCCGCCCGGTGAACTCACGCCGCGCCTTCGCCGGACCTTGTCGTGTGGAGAGCTTCTGCGGCGCCTTCTTCTCACGCGCTGCATTCGAGCTTCTTCTTGGCCTTCACCGCCTCGCCGTCGGCAGAGCTCGCCGGCGACCGCGGGCCTGTTCTCTCGCCGGAGAAGTTCTTCCTCATCAACTGCGATACTCCAGGTCAGTTCAAATCTTGCTCTATTTGCCATTCGCTCGCTTTCCAGATCTGGGGTCTTTGGTGTTCTTATTTCTTCCTTTTTCTCTGGTTTTTCTCTTACTCGTAGATCTTCGCGTGTGGGTCAAGTGTGGGATTCTTGTTTCTTTGCCTCCTATCCAATGTCTGACGAGGAAACTTCTTCCGCGTCTTCCTCTTCTTCCTCCGCTAACCATAGCAAACGATCTTCCGGCGAATCTACACCCTCAGATTCGATGAGGGCAGATTCCGGCAAACAGCAGGAATCCGGTAGCCAGCAAGGCTCTGGCAGCCACCAAGAGGCCGGTAGTCCTCAAGATGCCGGTAGCTCTCAGGAGGCCGGTAGCTCCCAAGATGCCGGCAACTCCCAAGATGCCGGCAGTCGCCTAGAATCCGGTAGCTCTAGCCAAGCATCCGGCAGCCAAGTTGGGACGAGTAGCTCTGGCGAGGCTTCAAGCAGCTCCAGCCAATCTTCCGGCGAGGAGCCTTCCCCAGTCACACGCGGAGCTTGGATGGGTTCCAATGTTACTGAATACGAAATAGATTGGCTGTACCGGTCTCGTCGGATTCCGGAAGGAGTCACTTGCCGGATTCCCGATGATGAACTAATTCCGGACCCCGAGCCCGACGAACGTGTTGTTTTTCTTGCTCACTTTGAGCGTGGCTTTGGCCTTCCTCCTTCTTCCTTTTTCCTTGATCTTCTAGACTTCTACAAGCTCCAACCTCACCATCTTCCAGGCAACTCTATCTTTTACCTTTCTTGCTACACCACCTTCATGGAGGCCTACATCGGCATACGTCCCACTCGCGAGACGTTTGCCCGCTTCTTCGCCCTTCGGATTAATTCCGTTCAGGGCAAAGATATTCCTCCACCCAAGCCCCCCGTTCAATGCGGGTCTTGCATCATCAGCAAGCGTCAAGGGAGCCCCTTTTTCGAGTTCTCCGGCCTGGAGTCTTGCCGGTTATGGCAAGGGACGTTTTTCTATGTGAAGAACAACGGCCCCGCAGATCTCATCTGCCTGCCTCCTTTTGATCCGGCGCCGCCCGCGAAAACCAACTGGAGCTACAATCCGAAGGAGTCTCACAATGAGA
This sequence comes from Lolium multiflorum, assembly GCA_030979885.1. Classification (NCBI taxonomy): domain Eukaryota; kingdom Viridiplantae; phylum Streptophyta; class Magnoliopsida; order Poales; family Poaceae; genus Lolium; species Lolium multiflorum. The sequence continues at coordinate 334,003,823 of CM061750.1, forward strand.
CCAACCGGATTATACGCTTCATGAAGCAGAAGATGAAGGACACCGGCATCTGTTCTGACGATATCATCCGCACGTTCATATCGCGCCGGGTACTTCCTCTGAAGCGCCGCGCCCATAGGATGAGCGAGATGTACGGTCCTGGCGATCCTACCAAGATCACGGGCCTGCCTCTTAGCAAGAAGGACGTTGTCCTCAAGGCCAAGCAGATTTGCCAAACTGCTATGCGCTTTAACTGGAAATGGGGCCTGCTTCCCTTCAGCACTACTAACCCTCCGACCCAAGAAGTAAGGGACTATGCGATCGGGGTTGTTTCTTGCCGGTAACCTTTTGCTTTTGCTTATTTTCTTTTTCATGTTTCAGGCCAAGGACCGCTTCCCCCTCATCGAAGCCGAGCGGCGAGGATCTTGCCGGAAGCGCGCCCTCGACTCCTTCGACCCCGATCCCCTCATATTTTGGAAGGATCTGAAAATGGGCAAGACCCCGGCATCTCGCCTGGGCCGGTCTCCGCCAAAGCCAACCGGGTCCGCCGACGACCTGGAAATGCTTGAGGTATTTTCTTTTCCGGTTTCTTTTATTCTTCCGCTATCATTTTTCCTCGAACTCCTTCTTAGCCTCATCCAATTTACAGATCCATGAGCACGTGCCGCCCCTGCGCGCCGAGGCCGGCACGGAGTTCGTGGACAAGCTCATGGCCCAGGGCCAGAAGAACAAGCGGTCGCCATCTGACGATGGCTCCAGCCAGGCCCCTCCCTCCAAGCGCTTCCGGACTGAAGAGCTGGGGGAGAAGAAAGTTGGCGTGCGCCGCTACGCGCGCAAGCAGATGCCAACCGCTGCCGGGTAAGTTCTTCATTCCCTGACTCATCTCTTTTTTGCTAAGTCCTTTTTCCGGTTGCTTTCTTCCAACCATCTCTCTTTTTTCTCTTTTTCTTCAGCGCCGCGCTCAAGCTGGGCTCCAGACCCTCGGGCTCTGAAGGTTCCGCAAGGACCTCAACCCCTCCTCACTCAAGCCCGGCACCACCTGGTGCCGGCAACATCTCTGCCTCCCTTTCGGGGGGCACAACAAGTTCGGGGCGTGCGGCCCCTACATCTTCTGATCACCGCACGGAGGAGGATTCTTCCTTCTTCCTCGAGAACCAAGACACCGGCACCAGCAACATCGGTGCCGGAGAAGAAAAAGCTGCCGGGCAGGCGGAGCCTCCAGCTCCTCCTGTCCTTGAGAAGAAAACAAGTCCCGCGCCGGAATCCTCCGCGCCGGGAAGCTCCAACCCGGGTGGTGCGCCTACCGCTCCCCCTTCTCCACGGACCATCCTCATGCCGCCGCCAAGTGCTCCCGGCGCCCAGCCTTCCGGGGCTGCTTTTGCCGCGCCGCCGCCCAAGACCTTCAGGTCTACCAAGGGAAAGGCGACGGCTCCCGGCACCTCTTGCAGGCCAGCAGCCCCTGGTGCTGCACGTCTCCAAGGCCGCCCAGAACACTGTCGCCAAGGCCACCGGTCTCCTTGGCCGCATAACTGACTTCAAGCGCCGAGGCCAGGATCTGGGGCACCTCATGCCTTACGCCCAGAAGTGGAACGCCGCGGACATCACTCCGGCGACCCGCGGCCTGGGCAAGGACAGGCAGCCGGCACCTGATCCCATTGGGAACCGCTCTGCCGAGGAGCACTTCACGCGGCTCCGCTGCGCCGTGAAGGAGCTGGACAGTTCGTGGTACGACGCCACGAACAACCTTATGGTACGTTTTACTATCTTTTCTCAATTGCCGGTTTCCTTTCTTCCGGAGTCTTTCAGCTTTTACTTTCATGCCGGTTTCTCTCTTGTCTATCTTCCCAGTCCCCGAGTTTTGTGGTGAAAGCGTAGCTTTTAGGGCAAAACTTAAACTTTAAAAACTTAGCGCGAAACCGGCACTGCCAGTCCCCGAGTTTTGGGTTAAGAACTCTGTTCTTAGCGCGAAACTTTACCTTAGAACGCGCGAAACCGGCACTGCCAGTCCCCGAGTTTCGGGTTAAGAACTCTGTTCTTAGCGCGAAACTTTACCTTAGAACGCGCGAAACCGGCACTGCCAGTCCCCGAGTTTTGGGTTAAGAACTCTGTTCTTAGCGCGAAACTTTACCTTAGAACGCGCGAAACCGGCACTGCCAGTCCCCGAGTTTTGGGTTAAGAACTCTGTTCTTAGCGCGAAACTTTACCTAATCTTTTTGCTTTGAACAGCTCACGGCTGATGCTCGGAAAACCCTCTTTGAGGAGCTCTTGTGGGAGCATCGGGAGCTTGTGGAGGCGCATGACAAGTGCCAAGGTATACTTTTGTTCTGCCGGCATCTTTCTTACCGGAACCTTTTTTCTTTCTAACACTTGTAACTTCTTCTTGACAGTGCTCCCGGAAGCTTCCATTGATGCCCTCAAGGAGCAGCTCGCCAATGCCCAACGTACGACTTTGTTACCGGGACCTTTTTTCCTTCTGCTAACTTGTCTTTACTTTGAATTTTACCAACACCTTGTTGTTTACACCTTCCTTTCCGGCTCACAGGGGAGAAGGAGCAGCTGATCAAGCAGCATCAGGAGGAGCTGAGCGCCCAGAGGACCAGCTACCAGGAGCTCAAGTCCCAGCTTGTCCAGCTGGGTCTTGACCATGCCAAAGCTCTCGAGGCCGCTGCAGCTGACGCAGCGGCTAAGATGAACGAGGCCCTGGAGAACGCTAGCGACGCCACCGTGGTGCTGCAAGCTGAGCTGGAGGAGCTGGCCAAGGCCCGGAAGGCTGCCGAGGAGAAAGTCGCGCGGTTGGAGGAGGAGCGCAAAGAATGCCATCAGCTGATCCTCCAAACCGACAACCTTGCCCATCGTAAGCTCTCTGATTAATGCATACAAACCATTTTTCCTCCGGTCTCATTTTCTTTTCGCTATCTTTTCATCCGGTCTCTTTTTCTTCCGGCTTCTTTTCTTTCCGGATTCTTTTCCTTAGCCGTTTTTCTTCTTTGCACAGGCCTCTTCCCGGACTCCCAGACTCATGCTGTGAAGAAGGTCAACGCGCGCCGCACAGCCCAGGGCCAGGCGAACCTTGCCGTGCCATGGACACCCCATGACCATCTGGTCGCGCTTAACGCGCGGGTGTCCCATATGCGCGCCATCGATCGCAACCTATCGGACATTCCTGAAGTAGCTTCCCAGCTCTACAGGACTCTCTGGCCTGGCGAGGTGGTGCCGGACACTTTCTCCTTGATCAGCGATCGCCTCAAGGGCGCCGGCAGGAGGATCCGCGAATGGCAGTGCTCTGCTGCCCGCGCCGGAGCAGACTCTGTCCTCCGCGTCGCCTGCTCTTGGTACCCGGAGCTCGACCTGGATGCCCTTATCGGCGTGCGCGAAGGCGCGGAAACCGACCTGGATCCGATCCTTGCCGCCAAACGGCAAGATCGCGCGTACCGGATCGCGGAGTACGCCGAAATGCGCACCTTCATCCCTCCTCCCCATGGCGTCGAAGATTTTCTTGACGAGGAGGGAGATGAAGCCGAGGAGGAGCCCCTGGACGATGCTGGTGCCGGCGACGCTCCCCCTGAAGCTCCTGCTGCCTGATTCTCGCTTCCAGACTTTACCTGTCATGCCCTTGGCCCTGTGTGGCTTAAAACAATCTTTTGTTAAATTCTGCCCCGGTATGCCGGGGCTTATGATGTAAAACTTAAGTCCGCTTATGGTTGTCGTACAACTTCTGTGCCGGTAGGCTATACCGGTAGCTAATTATCTTTAGTTTGTCTTAGCATTTTCGCATTTGGTTTTGCCTTTATCCTGCACTTGCAAAGATTTTCAAACTGTTTCTGCATCCAATTAGATGCACATCTGGCTCTTTTGCCTTGGCTCTGCCTGCCTTCTCTGGGCGCTTTGGCGTATGAGCACAAGGTTCTTTCACCAAACAAGCATTTTCTTGAACTTAGAAATAATTCGAAATTTTGCAAAAAACCGGTATGACCGGGGTTAGTTAAATTTTTCCGAATTGTTCTTTCCCGGTTTCCCTCTCCACAATTCATGTGCTTATCCCCTACCGGTTTATCTTGCTTGCCATGAAGCCAAGTTATGGACAGCAGCAGAGTCGAAGACTCCGGTAGGGTTTAGCACATTACTAAACCGGAAAGAAAAAGCGTTCAATAAGCAACCGGCAACAGAAAAAATAGACATGTTCCATGCAATTTAAACAAGACAAGTCCCCGAGATTCATTCGAGGTTCCGACATCTTTTTATTCATAGCATGTAAGGTACAAAAAGGAACTTCTTACACCACAACTTCAAGAGTAGAAAGGACGCAACAAGGCTACGTTCCATGGGCGCTTGGTCTCGTCTCCGGATCTGTCCGCCTTTCCCTTCTTCCATTCCTGCGCATCGATTAGGTAATATGCATCGTTGTGGAGAGCTTTGCTCACAATGAAAGGTCCTTCCCATGGGGGTGACAGCTTGTGCCTGCCTTCAGTGCGCTGCACCAGGCGTAGCACCAGGTCTCCTTCTCGGAATACCCTCGGGTTTACCTTCCGGCTGTGATAGCGTCGGAGGTTTTGCTGGTAAATGGCTGTTCTTGCCAAAGCTAGCTCTCTTGCTTCTTCTAGCAAGTCTACATCATTTTCTCTGGCCTCTTTTACCTCTTCTTCGGTATAGAGCTGCACCCTTGGTGAGTCATGGAGGATGTCGGTTGGTATGACCGCTTCTGCTCCATAAACCATGAAAAATGGGGTGTATCCGGTGGACCGGTTCGGAGTTGTTCTTAGACTCCAGAGCACCGACGGTAGCTCATCGATCCAACATCCCGGCGACTTTTCCATTGCATCAATGAGCCTTGGTTTGATACCGGAAAGTACCAAGGCATTTGTTCTTTCAACTTGGCCGTTGCCTTGTGGATGCGCTACTGAGCACAAATCCAGCCGGATGTTTTTACTTTCACAGAACCGTTTGAACTCTCCTTGGGCAAAGTTTGTGCCATTGTCAGTTATGATACTGTGCGGGTATCCATACCGCAGGATTACATCTTTCAAGAATTTCACTGCTGTGTGGCCATCACATTTTGCGATAGGCTTCACTTCCAGCCACTTGGTGAACTTATCCACCATTACCAAGATGTGGGTCATGTTTCCCCTTGCGGTTTTGAAAGGTCCAACCATGTCTAGGCACCAAACGGCGAAAGGCCAAGTTAGCGGTATGGTTTTTAAGCCGGATGCTGGGGTATGGTTTTGCTTAGCATACCTCTGGCAGCCATTGCATTTCCTTACCAAATCCTCAGCATTGTCCAAGGCTGTGGGCCAGTAGAACCCATGCCGGAACACTTTTGCTACCAACGCTCTTGAAGAAGCGTGATGCCCGCATTCTCCTCGATGAATCTCCTCAAGCATTTCTTTTCCTTCTTCCGGCTCCACACACCTTTGGAGGACACCGGTAACACTTCTTTTGTACACCTCGCCATTGATGATGGTGTAAGCTTTGGACCTTCTCTGTATCCTTCTTGATTCATTTTCGTCAACCGGCAAGGTGCCGTTGATCAGGAATTCCTTAATAGGTTCGACCCAAGACGGTGCCTCTCTAACCACAAACACCGGCATGTCTATGTCCATGCTGTCCACAAGCATTGCCTCTTCCGGCACGGGCGTTGCAGTCCCCGAGTTTACCGGTGCAGTCCCCGAGTTTGCCGGAGCAGTCCCCGGGTTCCCTTCGTCAACCTCCATTGGCACCACATGTGACTCCGGTACAAAAATTGATTCCGACTCCGGACTTGGCTTGATTGATGGAACTCGCAAGTGCGCCAGAGCTATCCCGGGAGGAATTTCTTGCCTGGATGAGCCTAACTTGGATAAAGTATCCGCGGCCTCATTTTCTGCACGTGGCACATGGTGGAACTCACATCCTTCGAAGAAGCCGGCAATCTTTTGCACATGGAACCGGTATGAGGCCATGTTGGCATCTTTTGCGTCCCAATCTCCGGAACACTGTTGCACCACGAGGTCTGAATCACCATAACAAATGATCCTGAGTGCCCCTATTTCTTTTGCAACCTTGAGTCCATGTATCAGAGCCTCGTATTCAGCGACATTGTTTGATGCCCTGAAGTGCACTTGTAAAACATACCGGAGGTGATCTCCCTTTGGTGAAGTGAGTACCACACCGGCACCTAGGCCCTCCTTGAGCTTGGATCCGTCAAAATGCATCTTCCAGTACTCTATTTTGTGTTCTGGCGGCTTGTACTGTATCTCCGCCCAATCGACCAAGAAATCAGCTAAAGCTTGCGATTTTATGGCATCTCTTCTTTCATATACCGGCACATACGGTGATAGCTGAATTGCCCATTTTGCAATCCTGCCGCTGGCATCCTTGTTGCCCATGATATCGGAGATGGGTGCCTCGCTCACCACTTTCATGGGGTGTTCCTCAAAGTAATGCTTGAGTTTCGTGGCGGCCATGAACACACCATAAGTCATTTTTTGAAAGTGCGGATAGTTTTGCTTTGATGAGGAGAGCACCTCGCTCAGGTAGTATACCGGCCTCTGGACGGTTTTTCCTTCCTCTTCTCTTTCCACCACAACCACAACACTAACCACCCGGTTCGTTGCCGCTATATAAAGCAACATAGGCTCTCTTTCCAAGGGTGAGGCCAAAATCGGGGCCGTTACAAGCATGTTTTTCAATTCTTTAAACGCCGCGTCTGCCTGTGTGGTCCAGACGAAAGTATCCGATTTTCTCATCAAAGCATAAAGCGGCAAGGCCTTTTCTCCTAGCCTGCTTATGAACCGGCTTAGCGATGCCAAGCTTCCGGTAAATTTTTGCACATCTTTCAGTTCTCGCGGAATGGTCATTCTTTCTATCGCTCGGATTTTTACCGGATTGACCTCAATGCCCCGGCTTGACACAAGGAAACCAAGCAGCTTGCCGGCAGGGACACCAAAGGTGCATTTTGCCGGATTGAGTTTCATCCGGAACCGCCTTAGGTTATCGAATGTTTGCCGGATGTCATCGATTAGGGTATCTTTTACCTTAGTTTTTATCACGATATCATCCACATAGACTTGCACATTCTTTCCGATTTGATCGAACAAGCATTTTTGCATACAGCGCTGGTACGTTGCACCAGCGTTGCGCAAACCAAAAGGCATAGTAACATAGCAATAAGCCCCGTGCGGGGTAATGAACGCAGTTTTTATTTGATCTTCTTTTTTCAGAGGGATCTGATGGAAGCCGGAATAGGCATCCAGAAACGACAACAACTCACACCCAGCAGTAGAGTCAATCACTTGATCGATTCGGGGCAAAGGGAAAGGATCTCTTGGGCAAGCTTTGTTGAGGTTGGTGTAGTCGATGCACATGCGCCACACCTTGGCAAGTTGTGCCTCCAGGTTCTCATCTTTTTTCTTCTCAACCAACACCGGATTGGCCAGCCACTCTGTGTGCGTGACCTCCACGATGAAACCGGCTACCAGCAGCTTTGTTACTTCTTCTCCAATGATTTTCCTCCTATCTTCAGCGAACCGGCGCAAAGGTTGCCGCACCGGCTTAGCATCCTTTCGGACATTTAGAGAGTGCTCAGCCAGCTCCCTCGGAACCCCTACCAAATCATCAGTAGACCAGGCAAAGATGTTCCGATTCTCACGGAGGAAGCTGACGAGCGCGCTTTCCTATGCTTGGCTGAGGCCGGCACCGATACGGACGGTGCGCTCTGGGTAAGCCGGATCCAGCACAATGTTCTTTGTCTCATTTGTCGGCTTGAATGCCGGTGAGTCCAAGCTTCCACTCATTGCCGCTAAGCTCAACTTTGAGGACTGAGCCAGCGCGACAGCAGTTTGCATTCTCTTTTTCTCCTCCGCGATCACCAGCGATTCCGCTAGGTTCGATCCGGCAGATGCTGTTTCCATTGAGACTTTGTAGTTTCCCACCACAGTTAGTGGTCCACGAGGTGCCGGCATCTTCATCTTGAGATAAGCCGTATGGGTTGACGCCATGAACGCTGCCAAGGCCGGTCTCCCCAACAAGGCATGGTATGGACTATCTAGGTCCACCACCTCAAACTCAAGGTTTTCCACACGACAATTATCGCGTCCTCCAAACGACACATCCACCCGAATTTTTCCTATCGGGGCACAAGACAAACCGGGAACAATCCCATGGAAAGTTGTGTGAGTTGGCTGCAACATGTTTTCTGTTATGCCAAGCGTACGCATGGTGTGCTTGTACATGATGTTTATGCTGCTACCATTGTCTATCAGCACCTTGCTGAATTTTACTCGAGTTTCCGGCCCCTTCATGATTGGGTCCACCACGAGAGCGTATCCACCCGGATTCGGCATGACTTTGGGGTGATCCTTGAACGACCAGGTGATTTCCTGATCTGACCACAGCATGTATTTTGGAACTGCCGGCATCACGGCGTTTACTTCCATGGAACGGCGATGCACGCTTTGCCTGTCCATCGGCTCTGTGACAAAGACAACCATGCACAAGTGTGGGTCTTCATAAACATTCCGGCCTAAAGGTGCCGGTGGAGGTGGCTGGTCATTATTTTGCTCCACCCGGTTAACCTGCTGGTACTGCTGCCTGTTTGGCTGTACCGGTAAGGCGTTTGCTCCGGTAAGCGGTGGTGGAGGTGGTAACTGTTGCTGTTGCTGCATGGGGCCCCCTGGCGCCTGCGCATCTTTTACCGCTCCTTTTGCATCAAGAACTTGGTCCAAGAACAATCCTTCGTCAAATGATTTGACGGGTGATCCGGATTCGGTGTGTGCCACCGGCAAGGCTGGTCCATGGCGGCTTCCATGGTGTACTTCACGGGTTCCTGCCAGTTCTTTTTCTGGCCCCAGGGTTTCTTTTCTACCCACTGCTTCTTAGGACCCGCCCACGGCTGCGATCCGGTTTTTTGTCTCTGACTGCCGCTGGCGTCAGAATTTTCTTGCACGGCAGCAACTTGCTGAGATGCGTATCTTCGATCTGGGAAATCTTCCCTCCTTTTGTTGTTGCGGTTATCCCGGTACTGCTGCTGGTGCGGATTCGACTGCTCCGGCTCAGCTTGTACTGCCGGCTGCATTGGGTCTCCCAATGCATAGCTGTCTGCCACACGTATCATCTCTGCTAGAGTTGTGGGCATGCTTCTCTGCAGCCTTTGCCACAAAGGTGATCCTCTCCGGCATCCTTGACTGAACCAAGCAATGGCTTGTGCCTCAATCACTCCTTCACATGTGTTTCTCATTGAGTTCCACCGGGTGAGATAATCCCGGTCTGGTTCTCCTGCACGCTGTTGGCACAGCGCAAGCTGTTGGGGCCGGTTTGGCCTCTTGTAGGTGCTGCTGAAGTTGTTCACAAATGCTTCCTCAAAGTCCAACCATCCGTTAATACTTCCTGCCGGCAAGTTGTTTAGCCAGATCCTTGCAGGACCCACAAGGTAAGACGGTATGATTCTTACCGCCCAACGCCGGTTTACTCCACCACCAGCCACGTAAACTGCTGTGACATAATCTGTTAGCCAGTCTTCCGGCTTGGTCGTACCATCGTACGTTCTCGTGTCTCGGGGCAACTGGAAATTGCGCACCGGTGGTTCTTCTCTCATGATCCGAGGGCCAAAACACCTTGGACCAGGAGGTCCTTCACATTCAACTATCGCAGATAACCGTACTCTGTCCAGCCTGTGCCTCGCATCCCGGTCTGGCAGACATCTTTCCCCTAGGCGTTCTCCCAAAGGGTTCCGGCGGACTCTTGTTCGTTCCGCCTCGGAATCTGATTCATCGTATTCTTCCAGTTCCGCGGCCCTTGCTTGCCGGTACCCTGGTGGTGGCATCTCTTCATCCACGCACGCCACTCTTGCGGCTTGATAATTTTGCCCGGTTTCATATCTACCGGCATGATTGTTGCCGGCATAGCCTCCCTTGGCATAGCCCCGATCTGCCCCTTGGCTTTTTCTACCGGCATCATATTGCCCGGCTTTCTGTTTTCCGGCAAGAACTGGGTCATACACAGTCATCTGCCGTGCATTCTTTTCCTTTCTTTTGTCCGGATGAGGCGATGATGCCTGCCCCTGGGACTTGCTTCCGGCATTCTTTGTTGAACGCGCGGATTTTGAGGCCACTGCCTCGTTCAGCTTAGCCAGCTGCTCTGCATTTTGCTGCTCAATGGTTTTCAACAGCTCTTTCACACGCTCTTGCTGCTTTGCCAACTCATCACCAGAAAGAGATTCACACAACTCTACTGCAGCTTTAGCGGCCTTTATAGTTTTATCCGGACTACTGTACTTAGGCTTTTCTACGATGCTTACAGATACAGATGCACTTTTGCCGGCAAGAACTTCTTTACGCAAATCCTGATCTAAATTGCGAGCTTTAAGCCGGTTTTCCGGCATCCTAGCAGCATGAGCACTAACTGAAGCAAAGCCATGAGCAGCATTGTACTCACGTAGGGTCAGGTTCAGCTCGCGCTGCGCCCGGATGATGTCGGCGCCGCCGGTAAGCAGGGCCTTGCGCGTGGCCTCCAACTCCTCCTGAGCCTTTGCCGGGTCGATGTTCTGCGCGATGGGCGTGGCCAGCGTGTTCATCGCCGCTTGAAGAGGTGTTGCCGGTGGTGCTGACGATGCTCCCGCGACGCCGGCGTCACGCTCCAGCGGTGGCTTTGCCGGGCGAGTCGATGCCGCACGTTCAGCTCCTTCTTCCACAGCTCCCTTGCCGGTGTTGACCGCACCAGCCATCATGACCTCCACGCTGCCGGCGGCGCGGCCAGCACACAGCCATCTTGGCGGATCCGGCGCCACCAACACCGGCGAGAGGTGCTGGCGCACAGGGACGGTGCCGAGGTAGACGCGGATGCTGCCGAACTCGATGGTGCGGCCGTTCTGCGGGAACATGCCGCCGTTGGCGAAGCAGCCAGCGTTATCGTTGATGAAGTCGATGTTGTAGAGGCTTTGCACGAGCGCGGACACCGTGCGCTCGCCGTTGACGTCGAGGATGCCCGCCCGAATATGAACTCCAGCAAGCGCCACTTCATGCCCCACGGTGGGCGCCAACTGTCGTCGTGGTGAACGAGCAGATGCCATGGGATGGCTTATCTTGGGGCCGAATGGACGCTAGAGGATTCGGGGGAGGGTTTGTGACTAGATGGATGAACTTCCGGATGCTTTCCTCAAGAACATGGCCAGGGCCAGAGGTAGAAGAAGAAAGACACAAGGACGAACTCGCTCTAGATCACCATGTTCATTGATCTCAAGATAGGTTACAGGTTTCTTCTCTCTCTGTGGATCGCGCATGTACAAGAAGCTGCCCCCTCTCCTTATATAGAGGAGAGGGTGGCTTACAGAACAAGAAACCCTAATGGGATCTTTGACTAGACAAACTACTTTACAAAGATACTTTATAAAGCTACTTTAATCATAGATGACGCCGTGGTCTTCTTTAAACATAGAGGCTGACGTCCTCCGGCCTCTTTGACCGTCATCCTCCTCCTTGTCTTCTAGTCTTCGTTTAAAGCCACTTTGCTTAGCTCATCCTTGTCTTTTAGCTCTTGACGGAATCTTGGACCAGTCAGCCGGCATGTTCTTCCTTCCGTCATGCCGGTATCTTTCCTTCCCGGCTCCGGCATACCCCTCTTGGGGATACCGGCTTAGCTTACTTAGCCAAACTCTATTTTCTTATTCCGGTATGAATATTAAACCGGTATCTTGAAGGGTGAGACCATCCGGTATGGCATATCTTTGGCATACCGGGGGTCATCCCCCCAACATAATGGCTATAAAGAAAGAACTTCTTGGGAGATAACCCATGTGTTTTTTTTACTACAGTACTTTGTTTTATATTTGTGTCTTGGAAGTTGTTTACTACTGTAGCAACCTCTCCTTATCTTAGTTTTGTGTTTTGTTGTGCCAAGTAAAGTTTCTATGTCAAAGTTGATGTTATATTTGGGATTGCTGCGCAGAAACAGCATTGCTGTCTGTCACGAATCTGGGCCTAGTTCTCTGTAGAAAATTCGAAAAAATCTGCCAATTTACGAGCGTGATCCTCAGATATGTACGCAACTTTCATTAGTTTTGAGTTTTTCCATTTGAGCAAGTCTGGTGCCATCTCTAAATTCGTCTTTACGGACTGTTCTGTTTTTGACAGATTCTGCCTTTTATTTCGCATTGCCGCTTTTGTTAAGTTGAATGAGTTTCTTTGTTCCATTAACTTTCAGAAGTTTTGTGCAATGTCCAGAAGTGTTAAGAATGATTGTGTCACCTCTGAACATGTGAATTTTGATTATGCACTAACCCTCTAATGAGTTTGCTTGAAGTTTGGTGTGGCAGAAGTTTTCAAGGGTCAATAGAAGAGGGTGATATAATGTGATCGAGAAGAGTGAAAGGTCTAAGCTTGGGGATGCCCCGGTGGTTCATCCCTGCATATTTCAAGAAGACTCAAGCATCTAAGCTTGGGGATGCCCAAGGCATCCCCTTCTTCATCAACAACTTATCAGGTTTCTTCTAGTGAAACTATATTTTTATTCGGTCACATCTTATGTACTTTACTTGGAGCGTCTGTGTGCTTTTATTTTTGTTTTTGTTTTGTTATCTTAGTTCTCTGAATAAGTTCATCCTTGTGTGGGAGAGAGACACGCTCCGCTGGTTCGTATGAACACATGTGTTCTTAGCTCATAATATTCATGGCGAAGTTTCCTCTTCGTTAAATTGTTATATGGTTGGAATTGAAAAATGCTACATGTAGTAATTGGTAAAATGTCTTGGATAATGTGATACTTGGCAATTGTTGTGCTCATGTTTAAGCTCTTGCATCATATACTTTGCACCTATTAATGAAGAAATACATAGAGCTTGCTAAAATTTGGTTTGCATAATTGGTCTCTCTAAGGTCTAGATAATTTCTAGTATTGAGTTTTGAACAACAAGGAAGACGGTGTAAAGTCTTATAATGTTTACAATATGTCTTTTATGTGAGTTTTGCTGCACCGGTTCATCCTTGAGTTTGCTTCAAATAACCTTGCTAGCCTAAACCTTGTATAGAGAGGGAATACTTCTCATGCATCCAAATACTTGAGCCAATATTCATGCCATTTGTGTCCACCATACCTACCTACTACATGGTATTTCTCCGCCATTCCAAAGTAAATTGCTTGAGTGCTACCTTCAAACAAATTCAAAAGTTATTACCTCTTATTTGTGTCAATGTTTTATAGCTCATGAGGAAGTATGTGGTGTTTATCTTTCAATCTTGTTGGGCAACTTTCACCAATGGACTAGTGGCTTCATCCGCTTATCCAATAATTTTGCAAAAAGAGCTGGCAATGGGATTCCCAGTCCCAAATTAATTAACAAAAATAGACACTCCTCCATGGTATGTGATTGTTGGACGGCACCCGAAGGATTCGGTTAGCCATGGCTTGAGAAAGCAAAGGTGGGGAGGAGTGTCATCATAATAAAACTAAAATAAAAAGGCACTCCTTCATGGTATGAGATTGTTGGCAGGCACCCGAGGATTCGGTTAGCCATGGTTTGTGAAAGAAAGGTTGGAAGGAGTGCCACCCAAAAACAAAATAAAATGGGAGCCGCTCTTTGAAGGTTTGTCTGGCAAGGGGGTTAGAGTACCCGCTACCATTCGTTGACAACAACAAACACCTCTCAAAACTTTATTTTTATGCTCTCTTTATGTTTTCAAAATAAAAGCTCTAGCACAAATATAGCAATCGATGCTTTCCTCTTTGAAGGACCTTTCTTTTACTTTTATTGTTGAGTCAGTTTACCTATCTCTCTCCACCTCAAGAAGCAAACACTTGTGTGAACTGTGCATTGATTCCTACATACTTGCATATTGCACTTGTTATATTACTTTATGTTGACAATTATCCATGAGATATACATGTTACAAGTTGAAAGCAACCGCTGAAACTTAATCTTCCATTGTGTTGCTTCAATACCTCTACTTTGAATTATTGCTTTATGAGTTAACTCTTATGCAAGACTTATTGATGCTTGTCTTGAAGTACTATTCATGAAAAGTCTTTGCTTTATGATTCATTGTTTACTCATGTCATTACCATTGTTTTGATTGTTGCATTCATTACATATGTTTACAAATAGTATGATCAAGATTATGATGGCATGTCACTTAAGAAATTATCTTTGTTATCGTTTTACCTGCTCGGGACGAGCAGAACTAAGCTTGGGGATGCTGATACGTCTCCAACGTATCGATAATTTCTTATGTTCCATGCTACTTTATTGATGATACCTACATATTTTATGCACACTTTATGTCATATTCGTGCATTTTGGAACTAACCTATTAACAAGATGCCGAAGTGCCGTTCTGTTTGCTGTTTTTGGTTTCAGAAATCCTAGTAACGAAATATTCTCGGAATTGGACGAAATCAACACCCAGGTTCCTATTTTGCCGGAAGCATCCAGAACACCCGAGCCGCGGAGGGGTGGGCCCTGATGATAGGGTGGCGCGGCCAGGGCTGGGCCCGCGCCACCCTATGGTGTGGTCGCCCCTTTGACCCTCCTGCGCCGCCTCTTCGCCTATATAAACTCTTCGTCGCAAAAACCCTAGGGCGTACGACGAAACCCACAGAAACCTTCCAGAGCCGCCGTCATCGCGAAGCCAAGATCTGGGGACAGAGTCTGTTCCGGCACCTGCCGGACGGGGAAGTGCCCCGGAAGGCTTCTCCATCGACACCGCTGCCATCTCCACCTTCATCACCGCTGCTGCTCCCATGAGGAGGGAGTAGTTCTCTATTGAGGCTCGGGGCTGTACCGGTAGCTATGTGGTTCATCTCTCTCCTATGTAGTTCAATACAATAATCTCATGAGCTGCCTTACATGATTGAGATTCATATGATGATGCTTGTAATCTAGATGTCATTATGCTAGTCAAGTGGGTTTTACTTATGTGATCTCCGGAGACTCCTTGTCCCACGTGTGTAAAGGTGACAGTGTGTGCACCGTGTGGGTCTCTTAGGCTATATTTCACGAAGTACTTATTCACTGTTGAAGAGCGTAGTGAAGTGCTTATTTATATCTCTTGATGATTGCAATGTGTTTGTATCACAATTTATCTATGTGCTACTCTAGTGATGTGTTATTAAAGTAGTTTTATTCCTCCTGCATGTGTGCAAAGGTGACAGTGCGTGCACCGTGTTAGTACTTGGTTTATGCTATGATCATGATCTCTTGTAGATTGCGAAGTTAACTATTGCTATGATAATATTGATGTGATCTATTCCTCCTACATATGCATGAAGGTGACAGTGTGCATGCTATGCTAGTACTTGGTTTAGTCGTTTTGATCTATCTTACACTAAAGGTTACTAAAATATGAGCATTATTGTGGAGCTTGTTAACTCCGGCATTGAGGGTTCGTGTAATCCTACGCAATGTGTTCATCATCCAACAAGAGTGTAGAGTATGCATTTATCTATTCTGTTATGTGATCAATGTTGAGAGTGTCCACTAGTGAAAGTGTAATCCCTAGGCCTTGTCCCTAAATACTGCTGAGTTACTACTGCTTGTTTACTGTTTTACTGTGTTACTACTGCTGCAATACTACCACCATCAACTACACGCCAGCAAGCTATTTTCTCACTTGCTACTGCTCATATATATTCATACCACCTGTATTTCACTATCTCTTCGCCGAACTAGTGCACCTATTTGGTGTGTTGGGGACACAAGAGACTTCTTGCTTTGTGGTTGCAGGGTTGCATGAGAGGGATATCTTTGACCTCTTCCTCCCTGAGTTCGATAAACCTTGGGTGATCCACTTAAGGGAAAACTTGCTGCTGTTCTACAAACCTCTGCACTTGGAGGCCCAACACTGTCTACAGGAAAGGAGGGGGAACATAGACATCAACCATCCATGTCTTAAATCAGGAAATAGAATAAAAAGGTCATTGTTGTCCATTATGCCTAACTAGTGTAAACAAGAAACCAAATGTCGCAATTGCAGAGTCTAAAGGAAATAGCTTCGAGTACTTACAACGGCGCCGGAGAATAGCTTAGTAGCCGAGATCCGGAGTGTGAGTACCTTTTACCTTTCCTCCCCGGCAACGGCGCCAGAAAAGTGCTTGATGTCCACGGGTGCTTCTATTCTTGTAGACAGTGTTGGGCCTCCAAGAGCAAAGGTTTGTAGAACAGCAGCAAGTTTCCCAAGTGCCCAAGGTTTATCGAGGAAGGGGGAAAGATATCCCTCTCATGCAACCCTGCAACCACAAAGCAAGAAGTCTCTTGTGTCCCCAACACACCTAATAGGTGCACTAGTTCGGCGAAGAGATAGTGAAATACAAGTGGTATGAATGAATATGAGCAGTAGTACGGCGCCAGAAAATAGCTTGCTGGCGTGCAGTTGATGGTAGTAATATTGTAGGAAGTAAACAAGCAGTAGTAACGCAGCAGTAGTAACGCAGTAAAACAGTAAACAAGCAGCGATAGCAGTATTTAGGAACAAGGCCTAGGGATTAGACTTTCACTAGTGGACACTCTCAACATTGATCACATAACAGAATAGATAAATGCATACTCTACACTCTTGTTGGATGATGAACACATTGCGTAGGATTACACGAACCCTCAATGCCGGAGTTAACAAGCTCCACAATTCAATGTTCATATTTAAGTAACCTTAGAGTGTAAGATAGATCAATACGACTAAACCAAGTACTAACATAGCATGCACACTGTCACCTTCATGCTTATGTAGGAGGAATAATACACATCAATACTATCATAGCAATAGTTAACTTCGCAATCTACAAGAGATCATGATCATAGCATAAACCAAGTACTAACACGGATGCACACACTGTCACCATTACATCGTGCAGGAGGAATAAAACTACTTTAATAACATCACTAGAGTAGCACATAGATAAATTGTGATACAAAACACATTGCAATCATAAAGAGATATAAATAAGCACTTCACTATGCCATTCATAACAGTGAATAAGTATTCTGTGAAATATAGCCTAAGAGACCCACACGGTGCACACACTGTCACCTTTACACACGTGGGACAAGGAGTCTCCGGAGATCACATAAGTAAAACTCACTTGACTAGCATAATGACATCTAGATTACAAGCATCATCATATGAATCTCAATCATGTAAGGCAGCTCATGAGATTATTGTATTGAAGGGAGATGAACCACATAGCTACCGGTACAGCCCCGAGCCTTGATGGAGAACTACTCCCTCCTCATAGGAGCAGCAGCGGTGATGAAGATGGCGGTGGAGATGGCAGCGGTGTCGATGGAGAAGCCTTCCGGGGCACTTCCCGTCCGGCGGGTGCGGAGACTCCGTCCCCGGATCTTGGCTTCGCGATGGCGGCGGCTCTGAAGGTTTCGCGTACCGTGGCTTCTTCCGTAAGGGTTTTCGATGGGGCTTTATATAGGCGAAAGGGCAGCGTCGAGAAGGTCGAAGGGCGACGACACCATAGGCGGCGCGCCAGGGCAGGCCGCGCCACCCTATCATCGGGGCCCACAGGGCCTCCTCTGCGGCTCTCGGGTGTTGGATGCTTCCGGGCAGAATAGGAACCGGCGTTGATTTCGTCCAATTCGAGAATATTTCGTTACTAATTTCTGAAACCAAAAACAACAGAAAACAGGCACTTCGGCATCGTCAATAGGTTAGTTCAAAATGCATAAATATGACATATAATGTGTATAAAACATGTAGGTATCATCAATAAAGTAGCATGGAACATAAGAAATTATCGATACGTTGAAACGATGATGAGCCCAGATTCCAACAAATGGCAAGAAGCCATGAAATCCGAAATGGGATCCATGTATGATAACAAAGTATGGACTTTGGTAGACTTACCTGATAGCCGCAAGGCTGTCGAGAATAAATGGATCTTCAAGAGAAAAACAGATGCTGATGGTAATATTACTGTCTATAAAGCTCGACTTGTCGCAAAGGGTTTCCGACAAATTCAAGGAGTTGACTACGATGAGACTTTCTCACCTGTAGCGAAGCTAAAGTCTGTGAGGATTTTGTTAGCAATAGCTGCATTTTTCGATTATGAGATTTGGCAGATGGATGTCAAAACGGCGTTCCTTAATGGAGACATTGAGGAAGAGTTGTATATGGTACAACCCAAAGGTTTTGTCGATCCTAAAAATGCTGACAAGGTATGCAAACTTCAGCGTTCCATTTATGGACTGAAGCAAGCATCCCGGAGTTGGAACCTACGCTTTGATAGAGTGATCAAAGACTTTGGTTTTATACGGACTCATGGTGAGGCCTGTATTTACAAGAAAGTGAGTGGGAGCTCTGTAGCGTTCCTGATATTATATGTAGATGACATATTATTGATTGGGAATGATATAGAACTATTAAGCAGCATTAAAGGTTATTTGAATAAGTCTTTTTCAATGAAAGACCTTGGTGAAGCAGCATACATTTTAGGCATCAAGATTTATAGAGATAGATCAAGACGCCTAATAGGCCTTTCACAAAGTACATATCTGGACAAGATTCTAAAGAAGTTTAGAATGGATGAAAGCAAGAAAGGGTTCTTGCCTATGTTGCCAGGTAAGGTCTTGAGTAAGACTCAAGGTCCGGCTACGGCAGATGAAAGAGAGAGGATGAGCAAGATCCCCTATGCTTCGGCAGTAGGCTCTATCATGTACGCCATGCTGTGTACTAGACCGGATATCGCACATGCTGTTAGTTTGACCAGCAGATATCAAAGTGATCCAGGGATGGAACACTGGACAGCGGTCAAGAATATCCTGAAGTACTTGAAAAGGACTAAGGATATGTTTCTTTGTTATGGCGGTGACCAAGAGCTCGTTGTAACCAGTTACACCGATGCAAGTTGGAACACCGATCCTGATGACTCTAAGTCTCAGTCTGGGTACGTGTTTATATTGAATGGTGCGGCAGTAAGCTGGAGCAGTTCCAAGCAGTGCACGGTGGCGAAATCTTCAACAGAATCTGAATATATAGCGGCTTCAGAGGCTTCATCGGAAGCGGTATGGATGAAGAGGTTCATTGTTGAGCTTGGTGTGGTTCCTAGTGCATTGGACCCACTAGTCATTTATTGTGACAACACGGGTGCCATCGCCAATGCAAAGGAACCAAGGTCACACAAGAAGCTGAAGCATATCAAGCTGCGTTTTCATTCGATTCGCGAGTACATCGAAGATGGTGAAGTAGAGATTTGCAAAGTACACACGGATCTGAATGTTGCAGATCCGTTGACTAAAGCTCTCCCAAGGGCAAAGCATGACCAACACCAGAATGCCATGGGTGTTAGGTACCTTACAATGTAATCTAGATTATTGACTCTAGTGCAAGTGGGAGACTGTTGGAGATATGCCCAAGAGGCAATAATAAAGTGGTTATTATAATATCTTTGTGTTTATGATAAATGTTTATATACCATGCTATAATTGTATTAACCGAAACATTGATACATGTGTGTTATGTAAACAACAAGGAGTCCCTAGTAAGCCTCTTGTATAACTAGCTTGTTGATTAATAGATGATCATGGTTTCGTGATCATGAACATTGGATGTTATTAATAACAAGGTTATGTCATTGGTTGAATGATATAATGGACACACACCCAAATGAGCGTAGCATAAGATCAAGTCATTAAGTTCATTTGCTATAAGCTTTCAATACATAGTTGTCTTAATCCTTCGACCATGAGATCATGTAAATCACTTACACCGAAAGGGTACTTTGATTACATCAAACGTCATTGCGTAAATGGGTGACAATAAAGGTGGGATTAAGTATTTGGAAAGTGTGAGTTGAGGCATATGGATCAACAGTGGGATTTGTCCATCCTGATGACGGATAGATATACTCTGGGCCCTCTCGGTGGAATGTCATCTGATTAGCTTGCAAGCATATGAATAGTTCATAAGAGATCACATACCACGGTACGAGTAAAGAGTACTTGTCGGTAACGAGGTTGAACAAGGTATGGAGATACCGATGATCAAACCTCGGACAAGTAAAATATCGCGAGACAAAGGGAATTGGCATCATATGTAAATGGTTCAATCGATCACTAAGTCATCGTTGAATATGTGGGAGCCATTATGGATCTCCAGATCCCGCTATTGGTTATTGCTCGGAGAGGAGTCTCGACCATGTCTGCATAGTTCGCGAACCGTAGGGTGACGCGCTTAAGGTTCGATGTCGCATAAGTAGATTTGAATATGGTATGGAGACGAAGTTTGTTCGGAGTCTCGGATGTGATCCAGGATGTCACGAGGAGGTCCGGAAGAGTCCGGAGAATAAGATTCATATAAGGGAAGTTGATTTCTGGGTTTTCGGAAATGTTCGGGATTGTTCCGGTGTTGACTGGAAGGTTCTAGAAGGTTCCGGAAGGGTCCACCATGGGGCCCACGACCCGGGAGGCCCACCGTGGGCCGAGGGGATGCTCCCTGGCCTAATGGGCCAGGGGCACTTGGCCCCAAGGCCCAGGCCGGCCAACCCCCTAGGGTTTCCCTGGGGGGGATCAACTTGGGGGAGGGGAAAGCCCCTCTCCCCCCTTGGCCGCCGCCCCCCCAACCCTAGATGGGAAGGGGGGCCACCTTGGCCGGCCAGCCCCCTATATAAAGAGGGGAGGGGGTGGCCGGCCACACCATCCCCCCATTGCCTCCTCCTCTGGCCGCCTCTCCCTCCACCATACGCTGTCCGGGCTTAGGCGAAGCCCTGCAGTTTTCTTCCTCCACCACCACCACCACGCCGTCGTGCTGCTGGACGTTGGAGGAGATCTACCACACCTCCGCTGCCCGCTGGAACGGGAGAGGAAGGAGCTTCATCGACACCGTACGCGCGACCGAGTACGGAAGTGCTGCCGGATTGCAGCACCGGGGACGATCGTCTACACCAACAACGAGATTAATCTCGTAGGCTTTGGAATCTTCGAGGGTTAGTCTCATCTCCATCTCGTTGCTTAGATCTAGTAGATTGGATCTTGGGTGTTCCATAGATTAGATCTGTTGGTTTTATTCGCTTTGCGGTAGGAAATTTTTTGTTTTCTATGCAACGAACCCCATCAGTGTCCTGAAAGCCTTGCATAAAAATTATTAGTAATAACATTACGGGGGAGCTCATGAATGGGACATTTGAGCATTAGTGACTTCAATCTCCCCCACGCTTGGGAAATACTCTCTCCATCACGAGGATAAAAGTTATAAATGTAATTCCTATCAATATGCACTTCATGAGGAGGATAAAATTTAGAATAAAAGAGAGGCACAATATCCTTCCAATCAAGAGAATGCCCATCCTTCAGCAGTTTATACCAATGCGCCGCTTTACCAGACAACGACATAGAGAATAATTTCTTCCTAACTTCATCCATTGAAATACCTGCACACTTGAATAACCCGCATAATTCATGTAAAAACAGTAAATGATCTCCAGGATGGACAGTTCCATCCCCTTCATAGCGGTTATCCACAACAAGTTCAATAATTTTCATAGGTATCTTGAAAGGAATATTTTCAGTAGGTGGATTTAAAATATCACAAGCATCATTAGAGTTATCGCATATGGGAGATAAAGTATTATCAGAGCAAATTTTCTCCCCTAAAACTGGGAAGCTAAAAGGATCATAAAAACTAGCTTCCCCAAGCTTAGACTTTTCCATAGCATTAGCAGTAATTGCGTTCATACTAATAACATTGCTACTAGCATGCAAATAAGGTTCCATAGGTTTTTTAATTTTCGCATCAAACAATTCTAACTCAGGAAAAAGATTAAAAAGCTCACTAAATTTTTTGTTGTTTTCCATTATGCCTAACTAGTGAAAATAAAAACAAGAGACAAAAAGATAAAATTGCAGAATCTAAAGGAGATAGCTTCGAGCACTCACACACCGGCAACAGTGCTAGGAAATAGCTTAGTAGTCGGAGGATGTGAATACCTTTTACCTTACCTCCCCGGCAACGGCGCCAGAAAATAGCTTGATGTCTACGTGTGCTTCTATTCTTGTAGACAGTGTTGGGCCTCCAAGAGCAGAGGTTTGTAGAACAACAGCAAGTTTCCCTTAAGTGAATCACCCAAGGTTTATCGAACTCAGGGAGGTAGAGGTCAAAGATAGTCCTCTCAAGCAACCCTGCAATTAAGATACAAGAAGTCTCTTGTGTCCCCAACACACCTAATACACTTGTCAGATGTATAGGTGCACTAGTTCGGCGAAGAGATAGTGAAATACAAGTAATATGGATGAATATGAGTGGTAATAACAATCTGAAATAAATATGGCAGCAAGCAAACACTACAAGAAAAGTTGCCATGGCCGACGAAGTTGAAGTCGCGCCGTGGTTGCTGGTGTACCATGGCCGACGATTTTGGTCCCTCCGTGGTGCATGTCAAAACTTTTTTTTTTCTCGTTTTTGAGGCCACCTAGCCCGACGAAAGCGGCCAAAACGTGGCGTATGGTGGCCCGGGACGTGGTGCATCTCGAAATCTCGGGTTCGCCGGCCGAGTCAACGCAAATCCGCACCGCCGAGGGATGTAGGGCCCAGATGGCAGCCTCTCTGGCATTGTTTTTTTTCTACATCGCGCCATCTCGTTCAACGAGCCGTTTACGATGCAGGATCATGGGTCCCGCATGTCATCCTCTATGAACCAAAATTCTTTCTATTCTTGGATTTTTTGACCCCCTGATTTCTGGCTACTTCCTTTTTCTTTTGATCCCTTGCCGCCTTGGAAACGTTGAGACCGCTGCTGCTAAATGGGACCCGCATGTCATCCTCTATGTGCAATCAACTTTCTTTTCTTGGAGTTTTTTTGGCACCTCAAATTTGGTCACTTGCCTTTTTCTTTCGATCCCCTGCCGCCTCTCAAACGGTGATACCGCTGCTGCTAAATGGGACCCGCATGTCATCCTCTATGTACTATAAAACTTTCTTTTCATGGATTATTTTTGGCACCTCAAATTTGGTCACTTGCCTTTTTCTTTCGATCCCCTGCCGCCTCTCAAACGGTGATACCGCTGCTGCTAAATGGGACCCGCATGTCATCCTCTATGTACTATAAAACTTTCTTTTCTTGAATTATTTTTGGCACCTCATATTTGGTCACTTGCCTTTTTCTTTCGATCCCCTGCCGCCTCTCAAACGGTGATACCGCTGCTGCTAAATGGGACCCGCATGTCATCCTCTATGTACTATAAAACTTTCTTTTCCTGGATTATTTTTGGCACCTCATATTTGGTCACTTACCTTTTTCTTTCGATCACCTGCCGCCTCTCAAACGGTGATACCGCTGCTGCTAAATGGGACCCGCATGTCATCCTCTATGTACTATAAAACTTTCTTTTCTTGAATTATTTTTGGCTCCTGATATTTTTTCACTTGCCTTTTTCTTTCGATCCCCTGCCGCCTCTCAAACGGTGATACCGCTGCTGCTAAATGGGACCCGCATGTCATCCTCTATGTACTATAAAACTTTCTTTTCTTGTATTTTTTTTGGCACCTCATATTTGGTCACTTGACTTTTTCTTTCGATCACCTGCTGCCTCTCAAACGGTGATACCGCTGCTGCTAAATGGGACCCGCATGTCATCCTCTATGTACTATAAAACTTTCTTTTCTTGTATTTTTTTTGCACCTCATATTTGGTCACTTGACTTTTTCTTTCGATCACCTGCCTCTCAAACGTTGATACCGCTGCTGCTAAATGGGACCCGCATGTCATCCTCTATGTACTATAAAACTTTCTTTTCTTGGATTTTTTTGGCACCTCATATTTGGTCACTTGACTTTTCTTTCGATCCCCTCGCCTCTCAAAAGTGATACCGCTCTGCTAAATGGGACCCGCATGTCATCCTCTATGTAAATCACGTTTCTTTTCTTGAATTATTTTGGCTCCTGATATTTGGTCACTTGCCTTTTTCTTTCGATCTCATGCCACGTTTGAAACGTTGAGGAACCTGCTGGCTCATGGGACCCGCATGTCATCCTCTATGTACTATAAAAGTTCATTTTCTTGGTTTTTTTTCACCCTCTGATTTTTGGCAATTTCTTTTTTCTTTCGATCCCCTGCCGCCTCTCAAATGATACCGCTGCTAATGGGACCCTCATGTCATCCTCTATGTACTATAAAACTTTCTTTTCTTGAATTATTTTTGGCTCCTCATATTTGGTCACTTGCCTTTTTCTATCGATCTCATGCCAAGTTTGAAACGTTGAGGAACCTGCTGGCTCATGGGACCCGCATGTCATCCTCTATGTACTATAAAAGTTTATTTTCTTTATTTTTTTCCACCCTCTGATTTTTGGCTATTTCCTTTTTCTTTTGATCCCCTGCCGCCTTGGAAACGTTGGGTAAGCTGCTGACTCATGGGACCCGCATGTCATCCTCTATGTACAATCAACTTTCTTTTTCTTTTGATCTCAAGCCGCATTTGAAACGTTGAGACCGCTGCTGCTAAATGGGACCCGCATGTCATCCTCTATGTACAATAAAGTTTTTTCTTGGATTATCTTTGGCTCCTGATATTTTGGCACTTGCCTTTTTCTTTCGATCTCATGCCGCCTTTGAAACGTTGACCAAGCTGCTGGCTCATGGGTCTCGCATGTCATCCTCTACGACAATAAAAGTTTTCTTTCTTGGAGTTATTTTTGACCCCTAATTTCTGGCTATTTGCCTTTTTCTTTTGATCTCCTGCCCCCTCTGAAACGATGAGGACGCTGTTGGGAGGTCGGTCCCACATGTCATCCTCTATGAACAATAAAAGTTTCCTTTGATTGATTTATTTTGAACCCCTAATCAATTTCTGGATATTTCCTTTTTTTCTTTTGATCCCCTGCCGCCTTGAAATCGCTGAGGATGCTGCTGCCTCATGGGTCCCGCATGTCATCCTCTCAGAACGGTAAATGTTTCTTTTCTTGGATTTTGTTTACCAAATGATTTTTGGCTTATTTTTTCTTTCGATCTCCTGCAGCCTTTAAAACGTTGAGGACGCTGCTGGCTCACGGGTCCCACATGTCAGCCTCTATGAACAATAAACGCTGAGGATGCTGCTGCCTCATGGGTCCCGCATGTCATCCTCTTAGAACGAAAATGTTTCTTTTCTTGGATTTTTTACCAACAGATTTTTTGGTTTATTTTTTTCTTTCCATCCCCTGCCGCCTTTAAAACGTTGACGACGCTGCTGGCTCATGGGTCCCCGATGTCAGCCTCCCCGTAGAACAAACATGTGATATCTTGATTATTTTGCAGACAATAAACAGTGTATTGCGCTCTGAGCTATTTCAAACGGATAAATTAAATCTTTATTTTTACATAAACAAACTTATATGTTGAATCTCCTTGTTTTTTTGTTTTTGCGAAGCATAGGACTTTCCTGTTTTGTTTAGAAAATTCCGAACTTTCCTGTTTTGGAGTGGGCTGAAATTGTACGAGTCAAAAGGCCAAGCACGATAGTTCGAAGGCCCAGATGTCCAGATGCAGCCCAATTGAAATCTTTCTTCTTGGAATTTTTTTCACCCCCTGATTTCTGGCTACTACATTTTTCTTTTGGTCCTGTGCCGCCTTGGAAACATTGAGACCGCTGCTGCAAAATGGGACCGCATATCATCCTCTATGTACAATCAAGTTTCTTTTCTTGAATTATTTTTGGCTCCTGATATTTGGTCAATTGCCTTTCTCTTTCGATCCCATGCAGCCTCTCAAACGGTGATACCGCTGCTGCTAAATGGGACCCGCATGTCATCCTCTATGTACAATCAAGTTTCTTTTCTTGAATTATTTTTGGCTCCTGATATTTGGTCACTTACCTTTTTCTTTCGATCTCATGCCACGTTTGAAACGTTGAGGAACCTGCTGGCTCATGGGACCCGCATGTCATCCTCTATGTGCTATAAAAGTTTATTTTCTTGGATTTTTTTTCACCCTCTGATTTTTGGCTATTTCCTTTTTCTTTTGATCCCCTGCCACCTTGGAAACGTTGAGTAAGCTGCTGACTCATGGGACCCGCATGTCATCCTCTATGTACAATCAAGTTTCTTTTCTTGAATTATTTTTGGCTCCTGATATTTGGTCACTTGCCTTTTTGTTTCGATCTCATGCCACGTTTGAAACGTTGAGGAACCTGCTGGCTCATGGGATCCGCATGTCATCCTCTATGTGCTATAAAAGTTTATTTTCTTGGATTTTTTTTCACCTTCTGATTTTTGGCTATTTCCTTTTTCTTTTGATCCCCTGCCGCCTTGGAAACGTTGAGTAAGCTGCTGACTCAATGGACCCGCATGTCATCCTCTATGTACAATCAAGTTTCTTTTCTTGAATTACTTTTGGATCCTGATATTTGGTCACTTGCCTTTTTATTTCGATCTCATGCCACGTTTGAAACGTTGAGGAACCTGCTGGCTCATGGGACCCGCATGTCATCCTCTATGTGCTATAAAAGTTTATTTTCTTTGTTTTTTCACCCTCTGATTTTTGGCTATTTCCTTTTTCTTTTGATCCCCTGCCGCCTTGGAAACGTTGGGTAAGCTGCTGACTCATGGGATCCGCATGTCATCCTCTATGTACAATCAACTTTCTTTTTCTTTTGATCTCAAGACGCATTTGAAACGTTAAGACCGCTGCTGCTAAATGGGACCCGCATGTCATCCTCTATGTACAATAAAGTTTCTTTTCTTGGATTATCTTTGGATCCTGATATTTGGTCACTTGCCTATTTCTTTCGATCTCATGCCACGTTTGAAACGTTGAGGAACCTGCTGGCTCATGGGACCCGCATGTCATCCTCTATGTACTACAAAAGTTCATTTTCTTGGGTTTTTTTCACCCTCTGATTTTTGGCTATTTCCTATTTCTTTTGATCCCCTGCGGCCTTTGAAAGTTGAGGACTCTGCTGCCTCATAGGTCCCACATGTCAGCCTGTATGAACGATAAAGCTTTCCTTTCTTGGAGTTTTTTTACCCCCTAATTTCTGGCTACTTTCTTTTTCTTTTGATCTCAAGCCGCATTTGAAACGTTGGGACCGCTGCTGCAAAATGGGACCCGCATGCAATTCTCCATGTACAATAAAAGTTTCTTTTCTTGGATTATTTTTGACCCTCATTTTTGGTCACTTGCCTTTTTCTTTTGATCCCCTACCGCCTTGGAAACGTTGAGTAAGCTGCTGACTCGTGGGACCCGCATGTCATCCTCTATGTACAATCAACTTTTTTTTCTTTTGATCTCAAGCCGCATTTGAAACGTTGAGACCGCTGCTGCTAAATGGGACCCGCATGTCATCCTCTATGCACAATAAAGTTTCTTTTCTTGGATTATCTTTGGCTCCTGATATTTTGTCACTTGCCTTTTGCTTTCGATCTCATGCCGCCTTTGAAACGTTGAGTAAGCTGCTGGCTCATGGGTCCCGCATGTCATCATCTACGAACAATAAAAGTTTCCTATCTTCGAATTATTTTTACCCCTAATTTTTGGCTACTTCCTTTTTTCTTTTGATCACCTGCAGCCTTAGAGGATTCTGCTGGCTCATGGGTCCCACATGTCAGCCTCTATGAACAATAAACCTTTCCTTTCTTGGAGTTATTTTGACCTCTAATTTCTGGCTATTTCGCCTTTTTTAAAATCCTGTGTCGCCTTGGAAACGTTGAGAATGCTGCTGCCTCATGGGTCCCGCATGTCATCCTCTCAAAACGATAAATGTTTCTTTTTTTTTGGATTTTTTTACCAACTGATTTTTTTCCGATCCTCTGCCGTCTTTAAAAACGTTGACGACGCTGCTAATACAAGCTCTTTCGCTCCAAGATCTTGCAAGTTAATAGAATAAATCATGGAATTATTAGGATATGTTTTAAATTTCAAATCCACTTTATGAATTTTTTAAAAATACCGTGATCCGTGTGGGTATGGAGCGATCAAGGATTTTCATATTGGCCATGAGCAGTTTCAAAAATTGCAACCGGATAATTCTAAATAAATAAAAACAACTTTTATGCAGAATCTCCGTGTTTTTGTTTTTTGCCATCATAGGATCTATGGTTCATTAGAAAAGGGCCGAAATTGCATGAGCAGAAAAGCCCATTTCTAGTTATTGGGCTTCAACAGCCTGAGCAAGTAGGCCTATAGCAAATACCATGTAGATGGCCGTTGAAACCCAAAAGTATTTGTTAGCTAGACTTGACATGAACCTTGCTATGCACACGACAATTTCAGTCCGATCCGTGTACGCAACACAAGATCAAACCCAACGTGTGAGGAAGCAGGTGGCAGCACACCTCCAGATGCTCAATCGTACACATATCATATAGGAGTTGTCGTATGTACATTAGTTCCGTATTGACATGTTTGTTTCTTTGGTTAACATGTGGGGTCCGCACAGTCACCTAGGTCGCATATCAACTTCTTTGCTCATAGTTGATGCATGTTTAGTGGCCTGCAGCAAGAATCGCTGCCCCCAGGGATGTACTTTACCCTTTAGCGGCGAAAAAATAGGAATGGTCCTCTCATGACTATGATCAACAAGAGGTGGCTATATTATAGTGCTGAAATAAAGTCAATCCTAAAACAGCCATGCATGGGTTATAATATGAAGGCAACACGAAATACAAAAGCAGGGCAGTGTTCAAATAAACTGATTCAAACTAGTACATACTAAAAGCAGTGTACTACTTCTCAACACTTCAAGCATAATAAAAAAGTGTGTCAGTGTTTTTTTAAAGGTAACACCGAACGGGCAATGTTTAAAGCAGGCTTAAACCACATAGCCGCTTGTCGGACACTACCCCAACTAACTCTGGGAAGGCTGATAACTCCCACAGTCTCACCTTCATCTGGCTGGAGGTTGCAGCGCAAAATTTTAGGGTATTGATTATGAAGATACTTCCGGTATGCTGTGTAGACGCAGTTTTTCCTCATGAATGGAACCAATGTGCCATCAGGAGCTTTGGATTCACGCTTCTTCAGGTTGGCAATGATCGGGTAATTGAGTCCGAGGAACAGAGAGTGGTCGCCGAGGCTGTTAACCTGCCTCCAATGAAAGTCCCCTGCACGTGCTGCAATGAACAGAGATATGGGATCCTGCTCAAAGACGTAGGTGGCAACAGGAGGATACTGCCGTAGCTGAAGCCCATTAGCAGCATAGGGAATGTCATGAGGTACTTCAGCATTGGCAATCCCAATGTTGTTTACTGTAAGGATGATCATCAATCGCTTGCCATCAGCAGTTGGAGCGAGGAACCACGCGTACTGCTGATCATCCACCACCGGTGGCGGGATTACGAACATGGACATCGGGTTTTCTGCAATATTAGAAATGGAGACGAATAGGGTGTTACTGGCAACCATATTCAAACAGCAGCATTGTTCATCGTTCATGCTCACAGTATAAATACGACTATGTAAGCTAAGGACATTGGTCATTCATGTGTTCAAATCGAGTGTCCAATATATCAGTTATACTGCATGCATCCCACGAAACAAGTCTTAACTTCGCCAAAACTAGACACTAGTTAGTGTATACACAGTTATATACTACCTCTGTCCCACCGAAAGTGTCTGAGATTTGTCCAAATTCAGATGTATCTAGACAGTGAAAGCATATAGATACATTCAAATTTTGACAAATATATCATCTTAAGTTTAAGTCCTGTGTTGTAGTTAATTCCCTTTGTCTTAAGTGATCCAACGGTGTATATGATTAGATATTTGTATACAATATAGGAGTACAGACAATCTACCAGTTGGTCCAGTTTTAAACTGAGTATAGAGCTTCAATCATGACCCTTGGAGTGCTAAATCTAACGGTGCACAACAGCAGGATTCTCTGTGAAGAGTGCACATAGCTAACTCTACAATATTTTAGAACCATCACGTGAGCCTTGGGTCTACCCCAAAAAATGACCAAATATCTGAAACCCCTGAAGCATATGAATAACCCCATCAAAGAAATCGCTATTCAGCACTGCTACATGGATCAATGGAAGGTTCTTACGGTCTCAACTCTCAAGGAAACATCAAAGGAAAAGGTAGATAAGAAATGAGTGAGTGTTAGATGTACACATATTTTTAATTTTTTATTTGTTCCCTTCGTTTGCCGACTGATGGGAAGAAACATCATTTTTTGTAGGACCACTCTTGTTTTCGTATTTTATATATGCATTGCTGGCAATATTTTCTTTCGAAAACCATGAATATAGCTCGAGCTACATGTAGCATGGTTTTTGAAAATTTTGAGAGCTGCATTTTGAAGTTCCAAAGAAAACGGAGATTAAATACGGGTGTCAACAATGTTGTGTTCTACCAACATTCAAATGTCCAAATCAAAATATCTTATATTTAAGGTTTTGCAACAACAAAAAAATCTGACATATATTTTCCAACATTTTGTAACTTCAAAATCTATCAGATTCTGTCATTTTTGTGCGGCCCGAATATAGGGTATCTCAATTTCAGATTTTACACTCTGGTAGAATAATACATTCTCTACATCTATTTTTTTAGATTTTTTATATATTCTTTCAAAACTTGCGAAAGGCATGCTATAAATATTCTTTTGATTATCAAACAGAATCTTTAATGGTTTGACGTGCATACATACTAGTAATATAAAAATATAAAAGTTCTCGCCTTGTACACATTTTGTTGATTTTTTGGAATGAATACAACATTCAATTTGGTAGATAGAGTACTAAACATTTCATGGGAAACTTAAAGCAGCTTGCCAAACAAAGGCTAATAGAAGAAAAAAATAGAGGTATGACAGGCATAACATCCACGATGGGGTTGAAATATGCATAAGCTTCGGGCAATTTGGCAAAGAAAAATCTAGCCGGATAAAGAACATAATTAAAAAAGGTACAGGTTAAACTAAGTAAATTAGGCATAACAAGTATTTCATTCTTGTTTAGTAAATAATTGGATTTTGATTGAGTTACTTTTCTAAGGGAAAAAAGGAGAAGGCAGATATTCAAGACACTTTTGGTGGGACGGAGGGAGTAAATCAAAAGTAAGAAAAAGTTATAACATGTTTCATGAGATGGAGTACTAAATAACGGCCATATGCATCTCTTCGATGCAGAGGCCGGGGTACCTCGCCCTCTATTTCGAGCAAAAATCAACTAGTTATATGAAACAATGGGTGTAAAAGTTAATCAAGAAGGGTGCCTTCATTGTGCTACGTTAACATTTGAGATACTTGTTAATTACATCCATATTCTGCAGTGGATAGAGTTAGTAATTCAGGATTGCATTCACATACGGAGTATACTATGTATGCTGATGACTGATTAGTACTAATTCGTTGCAAGCAACGGTTCATTCATATTCAGATAAAGGATGTGATCGTTAAGTCATATACTTATGAAAGTCCTTATGCATCTCTCTAATGCAGATGGCGGGGGTCTCTCGTCCTCCTTTTGGAGCAAAAATCAATTAGTTATATATGAAACAATGGGTGTAAAAGGTTATCAAAAAGGGTGCCTTCATAGTGCTACCTTATCTTTTGAGATACTGGGTAATTACATCCATATTCTGCAGTGGCGTAGAATTACTAATTCAGGAATGCAATCACATACTGAGCATACTATGTTTGTTGGTGACTAATTAGTACTAATTCATTGCAAGCAACGGTTCATTCATATTCAGCAAAAGGCGGTGTGATCATTAAGTCATTTATGAAAGGTAAAATATAAACAAGGTAGTTCATGAATAACTTCATTGATTAAGGCAGTGTATCATGCAATGCAACATAAGGACTGAAAAAATACCATTTGGGGTGTCCCAGCAGTACGTCCAGCCCCTAATTTCGTCCACCGCAAAAACTTGGCCACCGAGTTCAATGGCATCACAGAACGCCGGCACAATTTGTTCAGGTGTAGGGTTCTTCAGCATTCTCCAGTCGCCACCCCCTTCAAGGTAGAAAATCCTTTTGTCGAACAAGGCGATGAGCTTGTAATCTGCGTACCTCCCACCTTTTGTGGGCACTTGGCAGATTACAATCTTCAACAAATTAATTGCTCGACTCCAGCAAAGATAGTATAACCAATCTTTAGTAGCAGGTTGATATGTAACACCATGACCAATCTTCGGATCAGGTGGGGATGGAAGGGGGATATGTCGCTCGGTGTAGACGTTCACAAGGCACCACTGGCACCCACGATGATCGGCGGCGGCGATCCAGTCGCCGTTCGCGCCAAGCCATTTTCTGTCGTGCATGAACGGCAGGGTGACAGAACGGCGAGGATGGTCAAGGGGCACCAGGTCGTACACGGTAACATGCAGACGAGATGCTGTCGCCACGAACCAGGGATCATCGAACCAATAAGCAGGCGGAGGCATCAGCAGGCAGGGTTCATCCCAATGGTGCATCTTACCTTCATCATTGCTGATCTGGTCGTAGAGCTCCCTGGAACATGCGGCAAGTCGGACGGTGTCGGTAACGTCCAGATGCGCAGCGATGAGGTCGATGTTGTCGCCGGTGAGAGCCTCCAAGTGGCCGTCCCCGCCGCACCGGCAAAGCCTTGAATATTCCATCAGGTGAAGATGGATTTAGATGGATGGCGGATGCAACTTCGCTTGGGGTTTTCGGAGGAGAGGGCGAGCGCTATGGAAGAAACGATGCGCGCCGCGGCCGGGTGGGGTGAGGAGAGAAAGGCCGGTATAGTACTAGTGATGCGGCGTGGTGGGGATCGAGATCCTGCGCGTGCGCGTGATTCTGCGAGGGTGAAGAAAAAGACGATAGACATGCAAGGGGCAAAACCTAGGCAGTACTCTAGGCTGCTGCTGCTGCGACTGGGCGCCGATTTGACTGTTGGTAGATGGTAGACTAGCACGCCACCCATCTATAAATTTGCGACGACGTTTGGTGCAGTGATGTCTCGTCACATCAGCTTGAGCAGAGAGGGCTTTTTTTACAGTTTCCATTACGATATATTTTTCGCCGATAATCGTAGTACTCTATGCCAGAGACACGTACCTTAACACGTGGGCAGCATGCAACCGCGCGAGCACCAAAATGAAATGAGAGATGTTTTAGAGCAGAACTTCATTTTCAATGCCTTTCCTAGCTTGGTTTGGAGGAGCTTCAGTGACTTGATGCTTCCAAGTCTCATTGTGACTAGGTGCCACCATCTACCATCTTTCGAGATCCAACGTTCCAAACTATCTGTTATTTCGAAGCTAAAAAAGAAAAAACTATTCAGAAAATTTTGAAAAAAATCCAGTAATATGTAGATGCCTTGTTTTAAAATCTATGAATATTTCATCCCATTCGGATGACTAGCTTGTGATTAAATAGCTTCTTACGTATTCGAGCACTAGTTTAAACTAAATATTATTTGCTCACAAACCAATTATTCAAATCGAATGAAACACCACCAAAATATAAATCGAAATATGCATGATTTACTGCAATGTGAGCGGATAATTCAATCCCACGAAAAGACAATATGCTCCAAGACCAGTAATCTCTTCCCTAGCTTATCTGAACATAACTGACAGTGTCCTTAGAGAACATCTTGCAGCCTCAGTAAAGCCTCAGGTATGAACAAGAAGCATACTGCCATCTACAGATCACGCTAAGAACCACAACCCAGGATCATCCTCATAGCCTATATCATCAAGGTTTCCCTCCAAAATGCTTATGTTTTTGGAAAGTTTTCTTGACGATAGGGAAGATTCTGAAGGGCTTAGATTCGCTACAATAGCAAAAAATGGAAAATTTTCGCCGCTAAAAAGAGTATCCCGCCATTTTAATATACACTTACTAGTAGTTGATCAATTGTGCATTGCAAAACACAAAGTTCAGATCAAATGTGCAACATACCAACAGATAGTTAACTAGCAGTTTTACGAGCACATGGCGATACTAAGGTGATGAAGCAGTTAACTAGCAGAACAAGATCTCCTACTCAGGGACACTCTTGGTGGACGCCGAGATATAGGTCGCTAGCTGTGCACGGAGATCCTCCTTCTCCTTGATAATCGCATTAAGGACGGCGGTTTGTCCGCGCATTAGCACCCTCGAGATCTGCCTCTTGAGCTTTAATTTCAACTTCTGTTCCATGAGATACTTGATGAGGTTGCTTCCAGTATCCATCCATGTGACGCTCTTGTTGTTCAGTTCCACCCAGTAGGCGTTCTGCTGCTTAAGCATGTCGACGCATTGCGCAAGATGAAAGGAGATCTCCTTCTCAGACGCCAAAACTCTGTGAAGACGATCACACTCCAGGGTGAGGGAGTGTTCATTCTCCAGCTGGCTGCCTATGTGGGCCTTGTTCTCTTCCTTTTGCTACAACAATAATTGTATGAAAAAAAAAGAAATCAACCCATTCATATATGAGTATTAGTTACCCGCAAACAATAGGACTACTAATTTCTAGCATGGATATTGATAAAGGAATGGACAACACTCGGACGCTCCACAAATACCACAGGGTTCATCAACACATAATTAATCGGAAAGCAGTGATTACATAAACTATAAAAAAACAAGTGGACAGAGGCATACAGCCTACCTGGCTTGGCCGGGAAACGGGGCCGAACTTAGCTTCGGACGGCCGGACTTGGGGCGCCACCGTCGTTGTGGTTACCGGGGAGACATTTGAACCGCCGGCCCTTTGAGATGTAAATAAATGTAAAAACGGTTAGAAAATACGGTTTTGCTATGTCTCAGTCAACTGAGATTTTTTTAAGTCTAAGTTAATTACAAAAAAGTGCTTGAGTTGCACTTTTCTGTTAAAAAAGTGCAATTGCACTTTTCTACCAGAAAATGTGCAACTGGACCGAGTTGCACTTTTCTTTGAACTGCAGTTGCACTTTTTTGAGCTGACTGAGACTTAAGAAAATCTCAGTCAACTTGGACATAGACACACCCTAGAAAATAAGAATCAACTGAAGGACACCCCGCTAGAAACTTACCCGGACGAACCCTCGCCCTTGATGGTGGTGTTTGCATCATCATCATTCATCAATGTGACGCTCTGGTTATGCAGTTCCACACAAACGCGGTTCTGCTCATTAAGCCTGTCGAGCTCGGCAGTAAAGGTATTGATGCCTTGCTGAAGATTATGGCAGATCTTGTTCTCGGACGCCAAATCTACGTGAACAGGCTCAAACTCTGGGGTAAGGGAGAGTTCATTCCCCAGCTGGCTGCCTATGTGGGCCATGTTCACCTCCATTTGCTGGCACGATCATTGTATGGAACAAAAAAGAATCCAACCAATTCATATATGAGTAATTACACGCAAAAAAATAGGAGTACTACTAATTTCTAGCACAGATCTTGATACAGGAATGGACATCACATGGACGCTCCACAAATATCACAGTGTTCATCAACACATAATTAAAAGGAAAGCCGTGATTACATAAACTACTCCATCCTATCCCTTTTAGTAGTAGTAGTAGTAAACACGGATTTAGTAAAGTTGTATTCTCCCTATGATCCCTTTTAGTTGACTCGGATTTAGTACAAAGTTGTACAAATTTTATTTGACTCAAATTTCAAATAAAATGGATCGGAGGGAGTACTAAATCAGAGTCTATTAAAATGGATTGGAGGGAGTATTAAAAAAAAGTGGATAGAGGCATACAGCCTACCTGGCTTGGCCGTGAAACGGGGCCGAACTCAGCTTCCGACGACCGGACTTGGGGCGCCACCGTCGTGGGGGTTACCGGGTAGACGTTTGAACCGCCGGCCCTGTGAGATGTAAATAAATGGAAAAAACAGTTAGAAAATAAGAATGAACTGGAGGACACGCCACTAGAAACCTACCCGGACGAACCCTCGCCCACTGGCTCGCTCTCCATCGAATAGAGGATAGACTGCTCTGCGAGAATGCTCAGGCGATCATAAGTGGCCATACAACGACGCGCTAGCTGGCTAGATGAGTTTTTCTCGGCGGTCCTAGTCCTCATCGTCTTCCCTAGGATATCCTGCCGCCGGGCCGCCCGGCTCAATGGAGCCATGGCTTGCGAGGTACGTAGTACTTTACTACTCAGTAGTTAGGGTGGAGGGCTGGTGAAGGCTAGTTACTAGCTACCAGCAGAACAGAAAGAGAAGAAGGGCGGAGGGCTGGTCAAGGATAAATCTTACATACACCCAGAAAAGACCATCGTGCCCTCGCGGGGCTTCTGAGCAATTATAGGGACGTCTGTTCTCAAATGGGCAAGATAGGGTACCTTCCCGAGGAAGCATCTAGCACCCAAGCCAATGGACTGCGCGTTGAACAATGGTTACAGTATGTGTGGCATACTGTAAAAGAAAAGATAACAAGGGAAATGCCTGGCAGGGTCC
The DNA here is from genome assembly GCA_030979885.1 of Lolium multiflorum. Taxonomy (NCBI): domain Eukaryota; kingdom Viridiplantae; phylum Streptophyta; class Magnoliopsida; order Poales; family Poaceae; genus Lolium; species Lolium multiflorum. Next base: position 334,040,025 of record CM061750.1, read on the forward strand.
AGAGGTGCATTTAATCGGACATGGGATTCCATAGTACAGTATACACCATAGAGTATGTGAACATAAACACAGAATACAATCAAGTGTTGGACCCTCTCCGCCAAATAAGATCATATATCGTCGTTAGGGCCGCCCTGGTGAATCCTCTGAATGAAAAAAGCCCATAGTTGGCAACCTAAACCCGCCGCTCCGAATAGGAACTTCCGTCCGACGATAACTTTCTGACAACAAAAAATAATTAATTCAGTACTGCATAAACCGCAATTTCAATTAGATAACCACGAAGATTAAGATAGGCGCATGTATCACCTGTCGATGCGAACCCAGATAGTCAGCTCCGTGCACGGTTGATACCATTGCAACGACCGCTCTAGTTCCGACCATTTGGCGGCGCCCGGCGTGGTCGTGCTGTTCGCCAGAATAGTGGCCGTATAGTTGGGGAGCATTAAACCAATCTCAGAGCGATTAAGTAATGGCTTGCCGTGCGACGACATACTCACATTGTACTCCGGCCACACGCACGCCGCCGACCTAACGCACTCAACGGATAGGCAGGCCAGCACGCATCCATTTTTCGGCTGGACTTGCGTATATGTGTGCCAGACGAACACGGTACCATCGTTCCCGTAGAAGATGACCGGACGTCTTGGCTCTGGCGGTGCCAGCACCGGGATGATGAACGCCATCGCGGTGCCGTACGGGATCATGTCCACACAAATCGAATGGATTTCTCTGAGGTGGGCGATGAGCGCTGCTGGCGAGGCGGAGAAGTCGCAGCCGGCCTCTGTGCAGTCGCACGGGCTGTGCGGGCACGCGAGCTCGTGGTCGTGGAGCTCGTTGTAGGCGACCACGCTCCCGCACCCGTCGTGGGGGCACTCCATCCTCTTTAATCTGCTTTGAAGAAGATATTGATGGGGAGGGGAGGGGAGGGGCGAGTGGAGAAGAAGGAAGGTGGTGGCTATTAATTCGGGCCTCACCGTCCCACCAGTTTGGCTAATTAAGGTGACGCTGAAAGTTTCACTGTCTATGTTTTCACACGCAGTACACCTTATATGATGGCCAAAAATGGGATATGAAGATTTTCTCGAAATATCAAAAAAAAAGATTGATGTTTGACATATGTGTGATGTTACTCAAAATTGAACTACATGTTACGAATGGACGGTCGGCAATTTTTAGGGAAGAAAATGAATTTTAAAATATTGAAATACTTTGAGTGTCTCTGTGTGAAGCCTTGCACTAAGATCATAGAAATTTCCATTACCCTTGTACGGATGGTGGGTCCTAAAAGTTGAAGTAATTTGAGTGCAACAAAAAGAACTTCAATGAAATTAAGGGCTCCTTTGATTTAAAGGATAGGAAAAGCATAGGAATAGGAAATGTATAGGATTGGAATGGCATGTCTACTTGAATCCTATAGGAAGATGAAGTGTGTTTGATTGTAGCAAAGGAATTTTTTCATGAGCTATGAGCTAATGCTTATTTCCTATAGGAATTACACTACAAGATTCCTATAGGAATTTTTCCTATAGGATATGTTCCTATGAATCAAACAACATGTATAGGAAATTTTCCCATAGGAACCAAATCCTTCACACTTCCTATGCAAATCCTTTGAATCAAAGGAGCCCTAAAAATGTGGACTAGCTTGTGTCGTCATATGAGATATAGATGGTATAAAAATAACAAACTACAATACTAAGAGTGATTTATATAAATCAAGTTTGATTTCTTGCTTTCATGTATGAGTTAATTTATTAACATGGCTTTCTACCCCCCCCCCCACACACACACACACACAAACACACAAACACACTCTCTCTCTCTCTCAAATGGGGGTGAGAGGAGAAGAAGGATGTTCGTAACTCATGCCTCACCATCCTACCAGACTTTGGTCGATGCCCAACACATTCATGACCTAAAAAGGTGACGTTGACTATTTCATAGTCTACATTTTCACAAGCATTATACAATGTATATTGGCCAAAATGTGATGTGTAGATTTTCTCGAATTGTACCTTATTTGGATTCATGTTTGACGTATGAGCGGTTTTACTCAAAATTCAACTACATGTTCAAATGCCAGGTCGGAAAATTTGAATGAAGAAAATATAGTTTAAATATTGAAATAAGTGAGCATATGTGTGCGTGTGTGCGTGTGTGTGTGTGTGTCTTTTGTGCACTACGATACGTAAAATTGGCACTACCATTTTACGAATGTGGTGGGTCCTAGAATATTGAAGCAAATTCAAAAAAAATGTGCTAGCTTGAGTCATCGTATGAGATAAAATCGCTATACAAATAACAAACTTACAACCTTAAGGTAATTTAAGAAAGATTTATTATCTTGCTTGCACATGTGTGGTCATGTTGATTGCATTGTATATTAGTATGAACTTAATAATAATTATCCCAAATATTGGCAGCAATGTGCATCTTACCGTTCACATATATTTTATTCAACTTCATTTCACACATAAATACATTCTACTTTATTAGTGTAAAATAAGAGCTTTATGTGAGCTTTATTGTGAAGTGGCTGCCTGAGAGAAGGGCCAAATTTTCAAGGTAACAATTTTGAAACATGGCATACTTCATAAGATGACCATTTAGGTGATATATATGTTGATTATTTCTCGAGTTTGTAATATATGTGGACTTATGTTGAGTTTTAACCAATTTTAGTCAATTTAAAATTGCATGTTCTTTAAAGTTCGGCACGAGTTTTGGTAGAAAATCTGCAGATTTTACCATGGTAAGGTGTTATGCTTCATGCATGAAAAATCTACAAAGAAAAGATGAACAATTTGTACGAATGGTGAAGCCGGTGAATTTGAAGCAAATTGAATGCAACCAAAGGAAATTCATTAAAACTAAAAAAAAGATGAAGAGTTCACGAGGAAATGGTATGGCGATTTGAAAAGAAAATGAATCACTACATATGTGAATCTGGTCATAGTAAACGAAAATGCCAAGTAGAGTTTCCAATTTTGTTCATAAAAATAGATCAAATTTGAACTAGATTTGTGATGTAGATTGGTCATAGAAACCGCTATAAGCCATCGCAATGTACGGAAGTGAATAATTCTAGGCATCCATATTTTAATTACTTCATGTAATGTAATTGAACAAGCTAGATTGGGTATTGCCCCATGAAATTGTACCACACATGCCAACAATAGTAAACCTGGTTGCTTACAAGTACGCCAACATTATGTGGCTTGATTAAATGTGCATTAAACTTAAAATGCCTATTTATTTATATTGTTTTAGTAGTCGTATGACAGTGAAGGATCCAGAGTTGCATTAATCGGCGAATTGGGTTACATATTACATAGAATAATTCATGGTAAACATAAAATACATCCAATCCGTCAATATTTTTAGATAAAGGTCTAAGTAGTCCTTCCCCACCGAAGTAGATGACCACCTCCAACACTACGGCCGTCCTGACAAGAACCATCAGCAAAACGTCTCTTTTAGTCCTTGTACTGAGTACTTTGAAGCAGGAAGCCCCAGACACACCCTTCCTTTTACGGTGATGAAGCAATATTAAACATCAAAAGAAGAGGCAGAACAAGATCTCCTACTCAGGGACACTTGGTGGACGCCGAGATATAGGTCGCTACCTGTGCACCGAGATCCTCTTCTCCTTGCTAATCGCCCTGTCACAAGAAAAACAAATTAATTCAGCATTACTTAAATCCGCATTAGCATCGTCCCAATAAGATTGAGGGTAGTGTTATGTTCACTCACTCCTTATCGATGCGCAAATAGATAGTCAGCTGCTTCGATGATTCATTGCCGCACAGGTACCGCGGCGGCACCGAGAGGAAGGAAGTGACATCTCCCAAAGAAACTGTGCCCGGAGTCGGGCTGCTCGTCGGCTCTAATACCGCCTTCACCACGTCAAACAAGTGTTCCCCGGTAAGCTTACGCGGCCCCGGCATCGGCGGGCCGTTCGCCCACATTGTCACCCTATACCGGGGCAAGTTGCACGCCGCCGGCCTGACGCACACGAAGGATACCGCGGTGTCCATGCCGCAAGGGTGGATGTGCAAGGCGAACACTGCGCCATCCGTCCCGTAGCCGATGAGCTGTAGTTTTGGCGAGCCCGGTGCCGGCACCTTCAGATGAACAAATCCGAAGTCCTCGTCGTACGGGAACCTATCCACAGCGGTCAAGTGGGCTTCTCTGAGGTGTAGGATGAACGGTACCTTCGAATCGGCGAATTCGCAGCCGGGGTGCGTGCAGAAGCAAGAGCCGTGCGGGCACGCCATCATGTGCTTGTCTTCCTCGTTGTAAGGGATCTCCCTCCCGCACCAGTCGTTGATACACTGGATCGTCGGCTTCAGAGGCTGCTTCTTCGGCACAGGCAACTCCATAGTCTAAGGTCTGATGAGGGATCGGAAAGGGGCGCGGGGGGTTGTGGCGGCGGCGGCGCGAGCGAGGGGGGAGCAGTGAGAAGCTGAGAACTGAGAAGGGAGATTGATGTTTATGGAGATTGATGTTTCTTTATAATAATATAGAGGGCTCTTCTTTTAACGGGAGCCTCTAGACTGGTGGACACATAACCTGTGCTCACTGAAGTGTGGGACCTCACGCATGGGAACCACACGTAAGTGACAGACCAGTTGGTGTACTCGGGTGATTATTATAATGTATAAGTACTCCATAGTTTCCTATAGATCCAAGGGTAGGAAAGCCAAGTTATCTCATTTACAAGACATTATTTTTTCCATGAAGCCAAGTGTATCCCCCTCCCCCAGTGATTTGACCTAGATTTGAAATCAAGGCACACGTGATTCAAAAAAGGCAATCTAAAAACATGGAGTATTCATCATTTTGTAGTACATATATCTAGGGAAAATACCAAACATGCCATACCAGTGTTTTAGAGAAGAACCCTCAAGTAGATTGGCACCATGTTGGAGTTCGTCTAGCTAAATTTCCTCCCACATGCATGTGAGCTTGGTACCACTACACAAGAACCATGCCAAACTTTTGAATCATGGCCCAATTTTATGTATATATTTGCAACTTTTCATCATGCAAGCATGAATACTTTGCAAAATATGTGCATTTTGGGTTGTCGCCCATAAATGTGTTTTTGCTTGTCTGCCACCAATCAAGTTTTCATTCGCGGGGAAACATGCATGACAGGATGACCATTTCCAAGGTTTCATGAATTATCTCAATGTGCATCTATATATATACAATTTCTTGGGCTAAATCCGATAAAATGCAAATTTGACACAGTGTGTAGATGAAGTACAGATCAAACAAATAATTTAAAAAATACATGGGTGTGTGGCCTGAATGTGTGGATCGAGCCAAGTACATTTTATATAATAATGGCCAAACACATGCACCGCACCCTCGTACTAGAGCAAATTAAAACAAGCAGGGTGAGAGCATCGTGAGATTGCTCGACCTAGCTAAATTTTAAAACAAGCCGAATTAATAAGTTATTGTGTGGGGATTGATAGAAAAGATCGAAACAAAGCATGCATAGTCATATCATTTGTGGTTTACATAATACCTCTATGAACAGTACCAAATAAACATGGCATATATACACTTCTATGTTTAGACAAGAACCCTGCATATTTTTTTGCACCATGTGTTTGAGGCCTCGCTTCCCCAGAAGTGTGTGTGAGAGCATTTTGCATGCTACGAGAAAACAATGCCAAACATTTGAATCGCATGACTCATTTTTTGGTAGTGATATATAGGTTTATGGTTTATATATATAAGGTTTAGTGTTAGGGTCTAGGGGTTTAATATAATTAGGGTTTAGGGTTTATAGAGATTCACATCATCTGTTTCATTTCACATTTGTGATGTACAATACTACATACCTAAGTAAAATCGATCCATTCTTAGTCACTCCAAAATGGAGCTCGTGGCCGGGAGGTTTTTGGAATTTCCATGTTTGAAACCCAATACCACTTCTCTTTGGTTCAAAAACCTCCCAAAATTAAGCCCGTTTTCAAATATTTCAAACTTATTCAAATTTGGTTCAAATTTGAAAGCAATACAAGTTATATCACACATATTGCATACATTTTCACACAAACTGCACTAGATGCTAACCCTATAATTTGAGACCATTTGGACGAGGTCGAAAAAATTCTTGGATTAGAATCGTGTTGTTCAAACCCCGTAGTTGGATTTTTTTTTGAACCCTTGATCTGTAGAACTGGGCAAAACCCGAGTTTAACCTATTTAATTATAGATTCGTATATCGATTTTTCTACTACCTTTTTATTATTACTATGCAGCACATGGGTGTTTGCCCGTCGAGTGAAACACGGAGGAAGAGGGATCACTCGGAAGGAGAGAAGAAGGGGTGTCTCCCCTTTTTCGGGTGATGATGTTGACTTTTGTGCAGGGTTTGTCAGTGAGCAGGAGGTGCGAGCGAGCGAGCGAGCGAGTCGAGCGAGGCCGAGAATGAGAGAGATTTGTTTTTTTGTGAGAGGGACAACCGAAGGATCCAGAAGGACCCACATACTTCCAATACGCATCCTGATGCGTCTTCTCTTGACAAAGAAGATGGCTGGGAGTTTGCGTACCTACTGCACGTGACTTGTTCTCACTGAAGTGTGGGACCTCAAGGGTGGGCACCACACGTAAGTGACAGACCTGTTGGTGTAAAAACTCGGTTGATTATAATAGTGCATTAGAACAAAGTTTCCTATGGATTCAAGGGTAGGAAATCCAAGTTAACTCATTTACGTGTTAAACTTATCTAAATCTTGGTCAAACATAGGATTTGACCAAGATTCAAATGGGCAGAAAAATAAAAAAACAGAAAAATGAAAAACCAAATCACATAGTCTTCTTATGTCATGTAGTAAGCAGTAAAGTTGATAAAAAAAAGGTCCATACATATTCAAACCACACAAATCATGTATCTATATATACCCCCTAACCCCTAAACTCCGTCTTATGAAGTCAAACATGGAAATTTCAAAAACCATCCTAAGAGCTACATTTTGGGGTGACTAAGAAGGATACATGCTTCCCTTTTCATTTTCATGTTTTAAACTTGTTTAAATTATCTTGGTCAAACCTAGGATTAGACAAGATTCAAATGGGCATCAAAATTGAAAAAAATTCAGCAAAAAAAAACCAAAGCAAATAGTTTTCTTATGTCATATAGTAAGCATTAAAGTTGATAAACAAGGTCTAGACATAATCAAACCAGACAAATCATGTAGCTATACCCCCTAACCCCTAAACTCTGTCTTATGAATTGAAGTCAAGCATGTGAAGAGAAGTGGTTTTGGGTTTCAAACATGGAAATTTCAAAAACCTCCCAAAAGCTTCATTTTAGAGTGACTAAGAAGGATCCATGCTTACCTTTTCATTTTCATGTTTTAAACTTGTTTAAATTATCTTGGTCGTCAAACCTAGGATTTGACAAGATCCAAATGGGCATCAAATTGAAAAAAAAAATCAGAAAAAAGAAAAACCAAAGCAAATAGTTTTCTTATGTCATATATATAGTAAGCATTGAAGTTGATAAACAAGGTCCATACATATTCAAACAACACAAATCATGTATCTATACCCCTAACCCCTAAATTGATTAACTATGTCTTATGAAGTCAAGCATGTGAAGAGAAGTGGTTTTGGGTTTCAAACATGGAAATTTCAAAAACCTCCCAAAAGCTTCATTTTAGAGTGACTAAGAAGGATCCATGCTTACATTTGCATTTTCATATTTTAAACTTGTTTAAATCATTATCAAACCTAGGATTTGACCAAGATACAAATGGGTGGGCACAAAATTCAAAAAAATCAGAAAAATGAAAAACAAAAGCACATAGTCTTCTTAGGGGTGTTTGGTGTGGCTTTTTTTGGCTTTTTTTGGCAAAAGCCACCAAAAGCACCTAAATAGGTGCTTTTTTTGGCTTCTCTTTTGGCTTCCAAAAGCCAAAAAAAGCACCTATTTAGGTGCTTTTGGTGGCTTTTGCCAAAGCCAAAAGCCAAAAAAAGCCACACCAAACACCCCCTTATATATGTCATATCGTAAGCATTCGAGTTGATAAACGAGGTCTAGGTATATATATCCAAACCAGACAAATCATGTATCTACCCCCCATCGATCTTATGAAGTCTAGCATGAAGAGAAGTCGTTTTGGGTTTCAAACATGGAAATTTCAAGAACATCCCAAAAGCTTCATTTTAGAGTGACTAAGAAGGATACATGCTTACCTTTTAATTTTCATGTTTTAAACTTGTTTAAATCTTGGTTGAACCTAGGATTTGACCAAGATTCAAATATATGGGCATAAAATTCAAAAAAAATAGAAAAATGAAAAACCAAAGCACATAGTCTTCTTATGTCTATAGTTAGCATTAAAGTTGATAAACATGTCTAGACATATTCAAACTAGAAAATCATGTCTATATCTACACCCCTAACCCTAAACTCTGTCTTATGAAGTCAAGCATGCATGAAGAGAAGTGGTTTTTTTTGTTTCAAACATGGAAATTTCAAAAACCCTCCCAAGAGCTACATTTTGGGGTGACTAAGAAGGATAGATGCTTATTTTTTCATATTCATGATTTAAACTTGTTTAAACCATGGTCAAACCTAGGATTTGACCAAGATTCAAATGGGCATCAAAATTGAAAAAAATCAGCAAAAAGAAAAACCAAAGCAAATAGTTTTCTTATGTTATATAGTAAGCATTAAAGTTGATAAACAAGGTCTAGACATATTCAAACCAGACAAATCATGTATCTATACCCCCTAACCCCTAAACTCTGTCTTATGAAGTCAAGCATGAAGAGAAGTGGTTTTGGGTTTCAAACATGGAAATTTCAAAAACCTCCCAAAAGCCCCTTTTCAAATATTTCAAACTTATTCAAATTTGGTTCAAATTTGAAAGACATACAAGTTATAGCACACATAGTGCATACATTTTCACACAAACTGCACTAGATGCTAACCCTATAATTTGAGGCCATTTGGATGAGGTGGAAAAAATTCTTGGATTAGAATCGTGTTGTTCGAACCCCGTAGTTGGATTTTTTTGAACCCTTGATCTGTAGAACTGGGCAAAACCCGAGTTTAACCTATTTAATTATAGATTCGTATATCGATTTTTCTACTACCTTTTTATTATTACTATGCAGCACATGGGTGTTTGCCCGTCGAGTGAAACACGGAGGAAGAGGGATCACTCGGAAGGAGAGAAGAAGGGGGTGTCTCCCCTTTTTCGGGTGATGATGTTGACTTTTGTGCAGGGTTTGTCAGTGAGCAGGAGGTGCGAGCGAGCGAGCGAGCGAGTCGAGCGAGGCCGAGAATGAGAGAGATTTGTTTTTTTGTGAGAGGGACAACCGAAGGATCCAGAAGGACCCACAGACTTCCAATACGCATCTGATGCGTCTTCTCTTGACAAAGAAGATGGATGGGAGTTTGCGTACCTACTGCACGTGACTTGTGCTCACTGAAGTGTGGGACCTCAAGGGTGGGCACCACACGTAAGTGACAGACCTGTTGGTGTAAAAACTCGGTTGATTATAATAGTGCATTAGAACAAAGTTTCCTATGGATTCAAGGGTAGGAAATCCAAGTTAACTCATTTACGTGTTAAACTTGTCTAAATCTTGGTCAAACCTAGGATTTGACCAAGATTCAAATGGGCAGAAAAATAAAAAAACAGAAAAATGAAAAACAAAATCACATAGTCTTCTTATGTCATATAGTAAGCATTAAAGTTGATAAACAAGGTCTAGACATATCAAACCATACAAATCATGTATCTACCCCTAACCCCTAAACTCCGTCTTATGAAGTCAAGCATGAAGAGAAGTGGTTTTGGGTTTCAAACATGGAAATTTCAAAATCCTCCCAAAAGCCCCTTTTCAAATATTTCAAACTTATTCAAATTTGGTTCAAATTTGAAAGACATACAAGTTATAGCACACATAGTGCATACATTTTCACAAAAACTGCACTAGATGCTAACCCTATAGCTTGAGGCCATTTGGATGAGGTCGAAAAAATTCTTGGATTAGAATCGTGTTGTTCGAACCCCGTAGTTGGATTTTTTTGATCCCTTGATCTGTAGAACTGGGCAAAACCCGAGTTTAGAGTGACTAAGAAGGATACATGCTTCCCTTTTCATTTTCATGTTTTAAACTTGTTTAAATTATCTTGGTCAAACCTAGGATTAGACAAGATTCAAATGGGCATCAAAATTGAAAAAAAATCAGCAAAAAGGAAAACCAAAGCAAATAGTTTGCGTACCTATTGCACGTGACTTGTGCTCACTGAAGTGTGGGACCTCAAGCGTGGGCACCACACGTAAGTGACAGACCTGTTGGTGTAAAAACTCGGTTGATTATTATAGTGCATTAGAACAAAGTTTCCTATGGATTCAATGGTAGGAAATCCAAGTTAACTCATTTACGTGTTAAACTTGTCTAAATCTTGGTCAAACCTAGGATTTGACAAGATTCAAACCAGACAAATCATGTAGCTATACCCCCTAACCCCTAAACTCTATCTTATGAAGTCAAGCATGTGAAGAGAAGTGGTTTTGGGTTTCAAACATGAAAATTTCAAAAACCTCCCAAAAGCTTCATTTTAGAGTGACTAAGAAGGATCCATGCTTCCCTTTTCATTTTCATGTTTTAAACTTGTTTAAATTATCTTGGTCGTCAAACCTAGGATTTGACAAGATTCAAATGGGCATCAAATTTGAAAAAAAATCAGAAAAAAGAAAAACCAAAGCAAATAGTTTTCTTATGTCATATAGTAAGCATTGAATTTGATAAACAAGGTCCATACATATTCAAACCACACAAATCATGTATCTATACCCCCTAAGCCCTAAATTAATTAACTATGTCTTATGAAGTCAAGCATGTGAAGAGAAGTGGTTTTGGGTTTCAAACATGGAAATTTCAAAAACCTCCCAAAAGCTTCATTTTAGACAGACTAAGAAGGATCCATGCTTACATTTGCATTTTCATATTTTAAACTTGTTTAAATCATTATCAAACCTAGGATTTGACCAAGATACAAATGGGTGGGCACAAAATTCAAAAAAATCAGAAAAATGAAAAACAAAAGCACATAGTCTTCTTATATATGTCATATTGTAAGCATTCGAGTTGATAAACGAGGTCTAGGTATATCCAAACCAGACAAATCATGTATCTACCCCCGTCGATCTTATGAAGTCTAGCATGAAGAGAAGTCGTTTTGGGTTTCAAACATGGAAATTTCAAGAACATCCCAAAAGCTTCATTTTAGAGTGACTAAGAAGGATACATGCTTACCTTTTAATTTTCATGTTTTAAACTTGTTTAAATCTTGGTTGAACCTAGGATTTGACCAAGATTCAAATATATGGGAATAAAATTCAGAAAAAAACAGAAAAATGAAAAACCAAAGCACATAGTCTTCTTATGTCTATAGTTAGCATTAAAGTTGATAAACAGGTCTAGACATATTCAAACTAGAAAATCATGTATATATCTACACCCCTAACCCTAAACTCTGTCTTATGAAGTCAAGCATGCATGAAGAGAAGTGGTTTTTTTTGTTCCAAACATGGAAATTTCAAAAACCCTCCCAAGAGCTACATTTTGGGGTGACTAAGAAGGAAAGATGCTTATTTTTTCATATTCATGATTTAAACTTGTTTAAACCATGGTCAAACCTAGGATTTGACCAAGATTCAAATGGGCATCAAAATTGAAAAAAAATCAGCAAAAATAAAAACCAAAGCAAATAGTTTTCTTATGTTATATAGTAAGCATTAAAGTTGATAAACAAGGTCTAGACATATTCAAACCAGACAAATCATGTATCTATACCCCTAACCCCTAAACTCTGTCTTATGAAGTCAAGCATGAAGAGAAGTGGTTTTGGGTTTCAAACATGGAAATTTGAAAAACCTCCCAAAAGCCCCTTTGCAAATATTTCAAACTTATTCAAATTTGGTTCAAATTTGAAAGACATACAAGTTATAGCACACATAGTGCATACATTTTCACACAAACTGCACTAGATGCTAACCCTATAATTTGAGGCCATTTGGATGAGGTCGAAAAAATTCTTGGATTAGAATCGTGTTGTTCGAACCCCGTAGTTGGATTTTTTTTTGAACCCTTGATCTGTAGAACTGGGCAAAACCCGAGTTTAACCTATTTAATTATAGATTCGTATATCGATTTTTCTACTACCTTTTTATTATTACTATGCAGCACATGGGTGTTTGCCCGTCGAGTGAAACACGGAGGAAGAGGGATCACTCGGAAGGAGAGAAGAAGGGGGTGTCTCCCCTTTTTCGGGTGATGATGTTGACTTTTGTGCAGGGTTTGTCAGTGAGCAGGAGGTGCGAGCGAGCGAGCGAGCGAGTCGAGCGAGGCCGAGAATGAGAGAGATTTGTTTTTTTGTGAGAGGGACAACCGAAGGATCCAGAAGGACCCACAGACTTCCAATACGCATCTGATGCGTCTTCTCTTGACAAAGAAGATGGCTGGGAGTTTGCGTACCTACTGCACGTGACTTGTGCTCACTGAAGTGTGGGACCTGAAGGGTGGGCACCACACGTAAGTGACAGACCTGTTGGTGTAAAAACTCGGTTGATTATAATAGTGCATTAGAACAAAGTTTCCTATGGATTCAAGGGTAGGAAATCCAAGTTAACTCATTTACGTGTTAAACTTGTCTAAATCTTGGTCAAACCTAGGATTTGACCAAGATTCAAATGGGCAGAAAAATAAAAAAACAGAAAAATGAAAAACAAAATCACATAGTCTTCTTATGTCATATAGTAAGCATTAAAGTTGATAAACAAGGTCTAGACATATCAAACCATACAAATCATGTATCTACCCCTAACCCCTAAACTCCGTCTTATGAAGTCAAGCATGAAGAGAAGTGGTTTTGGGTTTCAAACATGGAAATTTCAAAATCCTCCCAAAAGCCCCTTTTCAAATATTTCAAACTTATTCAAATTTGGTTCAAATTTGAAAGACATACAAGTTATAGCACACATAGTGCATACATTTTCACAAAAACTGCACTAGATGCTAACCCTATAGCTTGAGGCCATTTGGATGAGGTCGAAAAAATTCTTGGATTAGAATCGTGTTGTTCGAACCCCGTAGTTGGATTTTTTTGAACCCTTGAGTAGAACTGGGCAAAACCCGAGTTTAGAGTGACTAAGAAGGATACATGCTTCCCTTTTCATTTTCATGTTTTAAACTTGTTTAAATTATCTTGGTCAAACCTAGGATTAGACAAGATTCAAATGGGCATCAAAATTGAAAAAAAATCAGCAAAAAGGAAAACCAAAGCAAATAGTTTTCTTATGTCATATAGTAAGCATTAAAGTTGATAAACAAGGTCTAGACATATCAAACCATACAAATCATGTATCTACCCCTAACCCCTAAACTCCGTCTTATGAAGTCAAGCATGAAGAGAAGTGGTTTTGGGTTTCAAACATGGAAATTTCAAAATCCTCCCAAAAGCCCCTTTTCAAATATTTCAAACTTATTCAAATTTGGTTCAAATTTGAAAGACATACAAGTTATAGCACACATAGTGCATACATTTTCACAAAAACTGCACTAGATGCTAACCCTATAGCTTGAGGCCATTTGGATGAGGTCGAAAAAATTCTTGGATTAGAATCGTGTTGTTCGAACCCCGTAGTTGGATTTTTTGAACCCTTGATCTGTAGAACTGGGCAAAACCCGAGTTTAGAGTGACTAAGAAGGATACATGCTTCCCTTTTCATTTTCATGTTTTAAACTTGTTTAAATTATCTTGGTCAAACCTAGGATTAGACAAGATTCAAATGGGCATCAAAATTGAAAAAAAATCAGCAAAAAGGAAAACCAAAGCAAATAGTTTTCTTATGTCATATAGTAAGCATTAAAGTTGATAAACAAGGTCTAGACATATTCAAACCAGACAAATCATGTAGCTATACCCCCTAACCCCTAAACTCTATCTTATGAAGTCAAGCATGTGAAGAGAAGTGGTTTTGGGTTTCAAACATGGAAATTTCAAAAACCTCCCAAAAGCTTCATTTTAGAGTGACTAAGAAGGATCCATGCTTCCCTTTTCATTTTCATGTTTTAAACTTGTTTAAATTATCTTGGTCGTCAAACCTAGGATTTGACAAGCAGATTCAAATGGGCATCAAATTTGAAAAAAAAACAGAAAAAAGAAAAACCAAAGCAAATAGTTTTCTTATGTCATATAGTAAGCATTGAATTTGATAAACAAGGTCCATACATATTCAAACCACACAAATCATGTATCTATACCCCCTAAGCCCTAAATTAATTAACTATGTCTTATGAAGTCAAGCATGTGAAGAGAAGTGGTTTTGGGTTTCAAACATGGAAATTTCAAAAACCTCCCAAAAGCTTCATTTTAGACAGACTAAGAAGGATCCATGCTTACATTTGCATTTTCATATTTTAAACTTGTTTAAATCATTATCAAACCTAGGATTTGACCAAGATACAAATGGGTGGGCACAAAATTCAAAAAAATCAGAAAAATGAAAAACAAAAGCACATAGTCTTCTTATATATGTCATATCGTAAGCATTCGAGTTGATAAACGAGGTCTAGGTATATCCAAACCAGACAAATCATGTATCTACCCCCGTCGATCTTATGAAGTCTAGCATGAAGAGAAGTCGTTTTGGGTTTCAAACATGGAAATTTCAAGAACATCCCAAAAGCTTCATTTTAGAGTGACTAAGAAGGATACATGCTTACCTTTTAATTTTCATGTTTTAAACTTGTTTAAATCTTGGTTGAACCTAGGATTTGACCAAGATTCAAATATATGGGAATAAAATTCAGAAAAAAACAGAAAAATGAAAAACCAAAGCACATAGTCTTCTTATGTCTATAGTTAGCATTAAAGTTGATAAACAGGTCTAGACATATTCAAACTAGAAAATCATGTATATATCTACACCCCTAACCCTAAACTCTGTCTTATGAAGTCAAGCATGCATGAAGAGAAGTGGTTTTTTTGTTCCAAACATGGAAATTTCAAAAACCCTCCCAAGAGCTACATTTTGGGGTGACTAAGAAGGAAAGATGCTTATTTTTTCATATTCATGATTTAAACTTGTTTAAACCATGGTCAAACCTAGGATTTGACCAAGATTCAAATGGGCATCAAAATTGAAAAAAAAATCAGCAAAAATAAAAACCAAAGCAAATAGTTTTCTTATGTTATATAGTAAGCATTAAAGTTGATAAACAAGGTCTAGACATATTCAAACCAGACAAATCATGTATCTATACCCCTAACCCCTAAACTCTGTCTTATGAAGTCAAGCATGAAGAGAAGTGGTTTTGGGTTTCAAACATGGAAATTTGAAAAACCTCCCAAAAGCCCCTTTGCAAATATTTCAAACTTATTCAAATTTGGTTCAAATTTGAAAGACATACAAGTTATAGCACACATAGTGCATACATTTTCACACAAACTGCACTAGATGCTAACCCTATAAATTGAGGCCATTTGGATGAGGTCGAAAAAATTCTTGGATTAGAATCGTGTTGTTCGAACCCCGTAGTTGGATTTTTTTGAACCCTTGATCTGTAGAACTGGGCAAAACCCGAGTTTAACCTATTTAATTATAGATTCGTATATCGATTTTTCTACTACCTTTTTATTATTACTATGCAGCACATGGGTGTTTGCCCGTCGAGTGAAACACGGAGGAAGAGGGATCACTCGGAAGGAGAGAAGAAGGGAGAGCATTATGGTGTCTCCCTTTTTCGGGTGATGATGTTGACTTTTGTGCAGGGTTTGTCAGTGAGCAGGAGGTGCGAGCGAGCGAGCGAGCGAGCGAGTCGAGCGAGGCCGAGAATGAGAGAGATTTGTTTTTTTGTGAGAGGGACAACCGAAGGATCCAGAAGGACCCACAGACTTCCAATACGCATCTGATGCGTCTTCTCTTGACAAAGAAGATGGCTGGGAGTTTGCGTACCTACTGCACGTGACTTGTGCTCACTGAAGTGTGGGACCTCAAGGGTGGGCACCACACGTAAGTGACAGACCTGTTGGTGTAAAAACTCGGTTGATTATAATAGTGCATTAGAACAAAGTTTCCTATGGATTCAAGGGTAGGAAATCCAAGTTAACTCATTTACGTGTTAAACTTGTCTAAATCTTGGTCAAACCTAGGATTTGACCAAGATTCAAATGGGCAGAAAAATAAAAAACAAATTCACATAGTCTTCTTATGTCATATAGTAAGCATTAAAGTTGATAAACAAGGTCTAGACATATCAAACCATACAAATCATGTATCTACCCCTAACCCCTAAACTCCGTCTTATGAAGTCAAGCATGAAGAGAAGTGGTTTTGGGTTTCAAACATGGAAATTTCAAAATCCTCCCAAAAGCCCCTTTTCAAATATTTCAAACTTATTCAAATTTGGTTCAAATTTGAAAGACATACAAGTTATAGCACACATAGTGCATACATTTTCACAAAAACTGCACTAGATGCTAACCCTATAGCTTGAGGCCATTTGGATGAGGTCGAAAAAATTCTTGGATTAGAATCGTGTTGTTCGAACCCCGTAGTTGGATTTTTTTGAACCCTTGATCTGTAGAACTGGGCAAAACCCGAGTTTAGAGTGACTAAGAAGGATACATGCTTCCCTTTTCATTTTCATGTTTTAAACTTGTTTAAATTATCTTGGTCAAACCTAGGATTAGACAAGATTCAAATGGGCATCAAAATTGAAAAAAAATCAGCAAAAAGGAAAACCAAAGCAAATAGTTTTCTTATGTCATATAGTAAGCATTAAAGTTGATAAACAAGGTCTAGACATATTCAAACCAGACAAATCATGTAGCTATACCCCCTAACCCCTAAACTCTATCTTATGAAGTCAAGCATGTGAAGAGAAGTGGTTTTGGGTTTCAAACATGGAAATTTCAAAAACCTCCCAAAAGCTTCATTTTAGAGTGACTAAGAAGGATCCATGCTTCCCTTTTCATTTTCATGTTTTAAACTTGTTTAAATTATCTTGGTCGTCAAACCTAGGATTTGACAAGCAGATTCAAATGGGCATCAAATTTGAAAAAAAAACAGAAAAAAGAAAAACCAAAGCAAATAGTTTTCTTATGTCATATAGTAAGCATTGAATTTGATAAACAAGGTCCATACATATTCAAACCACACAAATCATGTATCTATACCCCCTAAGCCCTAAATTAATTAACTATGTCTTATGAAGTCAAGCATGTGAAGAGAAGTGGTTTTGGGTTTCAAACATGGAAATTTCAAAAACCTCCCAAAAGCTTCATTTTAGACAGACTAAGAAGGATCCATGCTTACATTTGCATTTTCATATTTTAAACTTGTTTAAATCATTATCAAACCTAGGATTTGACCAAGATACAAATGGGTGGGCACAAAATTCAAAAAAATCAGAAAAATGAAAAACAAAAGCACATAGTCTTCTTATATATGTCATATCGTAAGCATTCGAGTTGATAAACGAGGTCTAGGTATATCCAAACCAGACAAATCATGTATCTACCCCCGTCGATCTTATGAAGTCTAGCATGAAGAGAAGTCGTTTTGGGTTTCAAACATGGAAATTTCAAGAACATCCCAAAAGCTTCATTTTAGAGTGACTAAGAAGGATACATGCTTACCTTTTAATTTTCATGTTTTAAACTTGTTTAAATCTTGGTTGAACCTAGGATTTGACCAAGATTCAAATATATGGGAATAAAATTCAGAAAAAACAGAAAAATGAAAAACCAAAGCACATAGTCTTCTTATGTCTATAGTTAGCATTAAAGTTGATAAACAGGTCTAGACATATTCAAACTAGAAAATCATGTATATATCTACACCCCTAACCCTAAACTCTGTCTTATGAAGTCAAGCATGCATGAAGAGAAGTGGTTTTTTTGTTCCAAACATGGAAATTTCAAAAACCCTCCCAAGAGCTACATTTTGGGGTGACTAAGAAGGAAAGATGCTTATTTTTTCATATTCATGATTTAAACTTGTTTAAACCATGGTCAAACCTAGGATTTGACCAAGATTCAAATGGGCATCAAAATTGAAAAAAAATCAGCAAAAATAAAAACCAAAGCAAATAGTTTTCTTATGTTATATAGTAAGCATTAAAGTTGATAAACAAGGTCTAGACATATTCAAACCAGACAAATCATGTATCTATACCCCTAACCCCTAAACTCTGTCTTATGAAGTCAAGCATGAAGAGAAGTGGTTTTGGGTTTCAAACATGGAAATTTGAAAAACCTCCCAAAAGCCCCTTTGCAAATATTTCAAACTTATTCAAATTTGGTTCAAATTTGAAAGACATACAAGTTATAGCACACATAGTGCATACATTTTCACACAAACTGCACTAGATGCTAACCCTATAATTTGAGGCCATTTGGATGAGGTCGAAAAAATTCTTGGATTAGAATCGTGTTGTTCGAACCCCGTAGTTGGATTTTTTTTTGAACCCTTGATCTGTAGAACTGGGCAAAACCCGAGTTTAACCTATTTAATTATAGATTCGTATATCGATTTTTCTACTACCTTTTTATTATTACTATGCAGCACATGGGTGTTTGCCCGTCGAGTGAAACACGGAGGAAGAGGGATCACTCGGAAGGAGAGAAGAAGGGGTGTCTCCCCTTTTTCGGGTGATGATGTTGACTTTTGTGCAGGGAGGTGCGAGCGAGCGAGCGAGCGGCGAGCGAGTCGAGCGAGGCCGAGAATGAGAGAGATTTTTTTTTTGTGAGAGGGACGACCGAAGGATCCAGAAGGACCCACAGACTTCCAATACGCATCTGATGCGTCTTCTCTTGACAAAGAAGATGGCTGGGAGTTTGCGTACCTACTGCACGTGACTTGTGCTCACTGAAGTGTGGGACCTCAAGGGTGGGCACCACACGTAAGTGACAGACCTGTTGGTGTAAAAACTCGGTTGATTATAATAGTGCATTAGAACAAAGTTTCCTATGGATTCAAGGGTAGGAAATCCAAGTTAACTCATTTACGTGTTAAACTTGTCTAAATCTTGGTCAAACCTAGGATTTGACCAAGATTCAAATGGGCAGAAAAATAAAAAAAAACAGAAAAATGAAAAACAAAATCACATAGTCTTCTTATGTCATATAGTAAGCATTAAAGTTGATAAACAAGGTCTAGACATATCAAACCATACAAATCATGTATCTACCCCTAACCCCTAAACTCCGTCTTATGAAGTCAAGCATGAAGAGAAGTGGTTTTGGGTTTCAAACATGGAAATTTCAAAATCCTCCCAAAAGCCCCTTTTCAAATATTTCAAACTTATTCAAATTTGGTTCAAATTTGAAAGACATACAAGTTATAGCACACATAGTGCATACATTTTCACAAAAACTGCACTAGATGCTAACCCTATAGCTTGAGGCCATTTGGATGAGGTCGAAAAAATTCTTGGATTAGAATCGTGTTGTTCGAACCCCGTAGTTGGATTTTTTTGAACCCTTGATCTGTAGAACTGGGCAAAACCCGAGTTTAGAGTGACTAAGAAGGATACATGCTTCCCTTTTCATTTTCATGTTTTAAACTTGTTTAAATTATCTTGGTCAAACCTAGGATTAGACAAGATTCAAATGGGCATCAAAATTGAAAAAAAATCAGCAAAAAGGAAAACCAAAGCAAATAGTTTTCTTATGTCATATAGTAAGCATTAAAGTTGATAAACAAGGTCTAGACATATTCAAACCAGACAAATCATGTAGCTATACCCCTAACCCCTAAACTCTATCTTATGAAGTCAAGCATGTGAAGAGAAGTGGTTTTGGGTTTCAAACATGGAAATTTCAAAAACCTCCCAAAAGCTTCATTTTAGAGTGACTAAGAAGGATCCATGCTTCCCTTTTCATTTTCATGTTTTAAACTTGTTTAAATTATCTTGGTCGTCAAACCTAGGATTTGACAAGCAGATTCAAATGGGCATCAAATTTGAAAAAAAAACAGAAAAAAGAAAAACCAAAGCAAATAGTTTTCTTATGTCATATAGTAAGCATTGAATTTGATAAACAAGGTCCATACATATTCAAACCACACAAATCATGTATCTATACCCCCTAAGCCCTAAATTAATTAACTATGTCTTATGAAGTCAAGCATGTGAAGAGAAGTGGTTTTGGGTTTCAAACATGGAAATTTCAAAAACCTCCCAAAAGCTTCATTTTAGACAGACTAAGAAGGATCCATGCTTACATTTGCATTTTCATATTTTAAACTTGTTTAAATCATTATCAAACCTAGGATTTGACCAAGATACAAATGGGTGGGCACAAAATTCAAAAAAATCAGAAAAATGAAAAACAAAAGCACATAGTCTTCTTATATATGTCATATCGTAAGCATTCGAGTTGATAAACGAGGTCTAGGTATATCCAAACCAGACAAATCATGTATCTACCCCCCGTCGATCTTATGAAGTCTAGCATGAAGAGAAGTCGTTTTGGGTTTCAAACATGGAAATTTCAAGAACATCCCAAAAGCTTCATTTTAGAGTGACTAAGAAGGATACATGCTTACCTTTTAATTTTCATGTTTTAAACTTGTTTAAATCTTGGTTGAACCTAGGATTTGACCAAGATTCAAATATATGGGAATAAAATTCAGAAAAAAACAGAAAAATGAAAAACCAAAGCACATAGTCTTCTTATGTCTATAGTTAGCATTAAAGTTGATAAACAGGTCTAGACATATTCAAACTAGAAAATCATGTATATATCTACACCCCTAACCCTAAACTCTGTCTTATGAAGTCAAGCATGCATGAAGAGAAGTGGTTTTTTTGTTCCAAACATGGAAATTTCAAAAACCCTCCCAAGAGCTACATTTTGGGGTGACTAAGAAGGAAAGATGCTTATTTTTTCATATTCATGATTTAAACTTGTTTAAACCATGGTCAAACCTAGGATTTGACCAAGATTCAAATGGGCATCAAAATTGAAAAAAAATCAGCAAAAATAAAAACCAAAGCAAATAGTTTTCTTATGTTATATAGTAAGCATTAAAGTTGATAAACAAGGTCTAGACATATTCAAACCAGACAAATCATGTATCTATACCCCCTAACCCCTAAACTCTGTCTTATGAAGTCAAGCATGAAGAGAAGTGGTTTTGGGTTTCAAACATGGAAATTTGAAAAACCTCCCAAAAGCCCCTTTGCAAATATTTCAAACTTATTCAAATTTGGTTCAAATTTGAAAGACATACAAGTTATAGCACACATAGTGCATACATTTTCACACAAACTGCACTAGATGCTAACCCTATAATTTGAGGCCATTTGGATGAGGTCGAAAAAAATTCTTGGATTAGAATCGTGTTGTTCGAACCCCGTAGTTGGATTTTTTTGAACCCTTGATCTGTAGAACTGGGCAAAACCCGAGTTTAACCTATTTAATTATAGATTCGTATATCGATTTTTCTACTACCTTTTTATTATTACTATGCAGCACATGGGTGTTTGCCCGTCGAGTGAAACACGGAGGAAGAGGGATCACTCGGAAGGAGAGAAGAAGGGTGTCTCCCCTTTTTCGGGTGATGATGTTGACTTTTGTGCAGGGTTTGTCAGTGAGCAGGAGCGAGCGAGCGAGCGAGCGAGTCGAGCGAGGCCGAGAATGAGAGAGATTTTTTTTTTTTGTGAGAGGGACGACCGAAGGATCCAGAAGGACCCACAGACTTCCAATACGCATCGATGCGTCTTCTCTTGACAAAGAAGATGGTGGGAGTTTGCGTACCTACCGCACGTGACTTGTGCTCACCGAACACTATGCAGAATAGTCTATCGTGACAAGCCTGGGTCACTAGTGACAAAGCGCCTGTCACTAATGATTAGTCACTGGTATGAAGTTACTAGTGACGGGCAAAATGCCAGTCACTAGTATGTGCATACTAGTGACAGGCAAAAATGATGCATGTCACTAGTTTCGATCAAAGGCAGTAGCACATTATCCTAGTCGTCGCTGGTTTGAATTTCCAGAATACACAAAATAAATATGTTTCCCACAAATATTCTAGATAGCACAATAAGATGTTACAAAAAATAAAATTTATTTTTTAGAAATAAATCACATAGCACAATAAGATGTTGTATCAATGATATGTTCACATCACGCAATATAACATAATATTTACACAGCTAACACACTTGACATACGAGCTTACAATCTATACTAGACAGGATAGTTTCTTGATTAGCTACGTAACAAGTCATTTGTACTCCAAAGAACGGAACAGAATCACCACAATACGTATGCATAGCTGCAAGTTCCTTTCACTTTTCTACTTCTTCAACTTCTTGTGGAGATGCAAAATCTTTCATCATGTCTTCCTTGTATGGCACACGATACTGATGACGTGCTTAACCTGCACTGCTATAAACAAGGAAATGAGCATATAATTGTAAGCAATGGCACCAAACACCTGTTGGAGAATCAAATAGTGGCATAACATCCTTAACGCAGATGAAATGGCTGCATATGCTCATCAGCTATATACATATTTTTTAAAGACCGTTCATTGAGCTGCTTATTTTCGCTCAAATATTGCAAATCAAAGTATTTATTAAACAACTCAATAATCATCTAGCACTTGTACATCCAGAAAGGCTTCAAAGAGAATAACACATGATTATAACTTTATGTATACATTTTATATGTATTTAAATCGCCAAAGTAAATTACTGGAAGGTGCACCAAACATCTGCACCAGCACCATGTTTGTATTTACTCACCTCAAGCAACGCTTTGTAGAAATAAATCCCCACCAAAATAGCAAGAAACCTAACAAAGAACCATGCATTCTATTCTCAGGTTTGCCGTTGCCAACTCAATATGTCATCTTTATTCAGCACTTCGTCTATGTCTACATAGCAAGACTCTCTGCCCCTATGTCTACATGAACATAATTCAGCACTCGTGGTACTGAAAAAAAGTGGATCTTTAATGGTAATGTAAATTAAGAAAAAAAACTTACATCAATAGATGCTTATCCAGAGCCAGCACATATGGAATAGTTACAAAAGTTCAGGTTGTAAATTACCTTATGTCAGTCTGCCAAGTTGTTCATCATATCTCCAAGACGAAGAGCACCTCGGACAAGATCAGCTGAATTCACAGTTTATAATGAGGGATACGAATATGCAAGAAAAAAGCATATGCTGACACGTACTAATTAATTAGAGAGATTTAAGATCTAGAAAGCTCCGCATGGTTGTCGAGGAGGCGCCTGACGCCGGCGGAGGCAAGGGCCAGGCTTTGTCGGTGGGGAGGCGATGACGCATGGAGAGTAGGCTGTGGGGCAGGGGGTGTAGCATGTCGTCGCCCAAGTCCACCTCCTCCATGCGCAAGCCGGCCCCGACACCGCATCCCCATCCCCACTGTAGCCACCGGCCCCATCGTCACCGCGCCCGGAGACGACGCCGCGGCGGCGGCCCCTGGCACGCCCGCGCTGCCGCCCGGCTCGGGGGCCAAGGGAGGCAGGTCCTTCACGCGATCCTTCGGGGTCTATTTACTGCACTACTCCGCGTAGGTGCAGCCGGCGCGCTCGGCGTCGGTGCCGTCAACGGGGCCGGAGGACAGCGTGCTCGCCCGCCTCGTGGAAAGGCTGCAGGAGCGGGAGTTCCGGCTGCGCACCGAGATACTGGAGGGTTCAGGTGGGGAGGCGGCGGCGGCGGATCAGGCGATGGGACGATCGTGACGATCGTGATTGGCGGTTTCTTCTCTGTTCACATGCCGTGGAAACTTTCTTCCGCACTACACGCCTGCCTATACTATTCGCTAAATGCGGAATTCATGGCATGTACAACGCTGGCCTCTTGGGTGGACCGTGGACGTAGGAGCCAAAGGAAATTTATCGTGAGACATAAACGTAGGAGTCTGCGACTATTCAGTACAACGCCAAGCCAAAACCAAGGCGATTAACACGATATGTTTTCTGCGCGTTGATAGCTTTCCGCCGTGAGGCCAAACCGTTTTGCACAGGTGAAATAAACGGAGAGCCCGGCGATCACTTAGCTTCGACGCAAGGCAAAATCCTAGAATTAAACATGATTCAAGCCTAACTACCAAACCTTGACGCCCGTGCTAAGTGCATGCGCACATGTCGTTAGATTTAGATTTATTTGTGCGGTTTAATTTTAATTAAGTGAGAAGATTCTGAGATGGGGCAAATATTGTTCGTCCAGTGACAGGCGCTTATAGATGCATGTCACTAATATATTTTCTCTTTGAGCCGGTCACATAAAAAACCGCTAGTGACACCCTTTTTTATGCGCCTGTCACTAGTGTGCTTGTACTAGCGACGGGCTTATATGAGCCCGTCACTAGTATCCGTACTAGTGACAGGCATTATTTTGCCCGTCACTAAACGACTGGTGGCTATAAGCCTTTTTGCAGTAGTGGAAGTGTGGGACCTCAAGGGTGGGCACCACACGTAAGTGACAGACCTGTTGGTGTAAAAACTCGGTTGATTATAATAGTGCATTAGAACAAAGTTTCCTATGGATTCAAGGGTAGGAAATCCAAGTTAACTCATTTACGTGTTAAACTTGTCTAAATCTTGGTCAAACCTAGGATTTGACCAAGATTCAAATGGGCAGAAAAATAAAAAACAAATTCACATAGTCTTCTTATGTCATATAGTAAGCATTAAAGTTGATAAACAAGGTCTAGACATATCAAACCATACAAATCATGTATCTACCCCTAACCCCTAAACTCCGTCTTATGAAGTCAAGCATGAAGAGAAGTGGTTTTGGGTTTCAAACATGGAAATTTCAAAATCCTCCCAAAAGCCCCTTTTCAAATATTTCAAACTTATTCAAATTTGGTTCAAATTTGAAAGACATACAAGTTATAGCACACATAGTGCATACATTTTCACAAAAACTGCACTAGATGCTAACCCTATAGCTTGAGGCCATTTGGATGAGGTCGAAAAAATTCTTGGATTAGAATCGTGTTGTTCGAACCCCGTAGTTGGATTTTTTGAACCCTTGATCTGTAGAACTGGGCAAAACCCGAGTTTAGAGTGACTAAGAAGGATACATGCTTCCCTTTTCATTTTCATGTTTTAAACTTGTTTAAATTATCTTGGTCAAACCTAGGATTAGACAAGATTCAAATGGGCATCAAAATTGAAAAAAATCAGCAAAAAGGAAAACCAAAGCAAATAGTTTTCTTATGTCATATAGTAAGCATTAAAGTTGATAAACAAGGTCTAGACATATTCAAACCAGACAAATCATGTAGCTATACCCCCTAACCCCTAAACTCTATCTTATGAAGTCAAGCATGTGAAGAGAAGTGGTTTTGGGTTTCAAACATGGAAATTTCAAAAACCTCCCAAAAGCTTCATTTTAGAGTGACTAAGAAGGATCCATGCTTCCCTTTTCATTTTCATGTTTTAAACTTGTTTAAATTATCTTGGTCGTCAAACCTAGGATTTGACAAGCAGATTCAAATGGGCATCAAATTTGAAAAAAAACAGAAAAAAGAAAAACCAAAGCAAATAGTTTTCTTATGTCATATAGTAAGCATTGAATTTGATAAACAAGGTCCATACATATTCAAACCACACAAATCATGTATCTATACCCCCTAAGCCCTAAATTAATTAACTATGTCTTATGAAGTCAAGCATGTGAAGAGAAGTGGTTTTGGGTTTCAAACATGGAAATTTCAAAAACCTCCCAAAAGCTTCATTTTAGACAGACTAAGAAGGATCCATGCTTACATTTGCATTTTCATATTTTAAACTTGTTTAAATCATTATCAAACCTAGGATTTGACCAAGATACAAATGGGTGGGCACAAAATTCAAAAAAATCAGAAAAATGAAAAACAAAAGCACATAGTCTTCTTATATATGTCATATTGTAAGCATTCGAGTTGATAAACGAGGTCTAGGTATATCCAAACCAGACAAATCATGTATCTACCCCCCGTCGATCTTATGAAGTCTAGTATGAAGAGAAGTCGTTTTGGGTTTCAAACATGGAAATTTCAAGAACATCCCAAAAGCTTCATTTTAGAGTGACTAAGAAGGATACATGCTTACCTTTTAATTTTCATGTTTTAAACTTGTTTAAATCTTGGTTGAACCTAGGATTTGACCAAGATTCAAATATATGGGAATAAAATTCAGAAAAAAACAGAAAAATGAAAAACCAAAGCACATAGTCTTCTTATGTCTATAGTTAGCATTAAAGTTGATAAACAGGTCTAGACATATTCAAACTAGAAAATCATGTATATATCTACACCCCTAACCCTAAACTCTGTCTTATGAAGTCAAGCATGCATGAAGAGAAGTGGTTTTTTTGTTCCAAACATGGAAATTTCAAAAACCCTCCCAAGAGCTACATTTTGGGGTGACTAAGAAGGATAGATGCTTATTTTTTCATATTCATGATTTAAACTTGTTTAAACCATGGTCAAACCTAGGATTTGACCAAGATTCAAATGGGCATCAAAATTGAAAAAAAATCAGCAAAAATAAAAACCAAAGCAAATAGTTTTCTTATGTTATATAGTAAGCATTAAAGTTGATAAACAAGGTCTAGACATATTCAAACCAGACAAATCATGTATCTATACCCCTAACCCCTAAACTCTGTCTTATGAAGTCAAGCATGAAGAGAAGTGGTTTTGGTTTCAAACATGGAAATTTCAAAAACCTCCCAAAAGCCCCTTTTCAAATATTTCAAACTTATTCAAATTTGGTTCAAATTTGAAAGACATACAAGTTATAGCACACATAGTGCATACATTTTCACACAAACTGCACTAGATGCTAACCCTATAATTTGAGGCCATTTGGATGAGGTCGAAAAAATTCTTGGATTAGAATCGTGTTGTTCGAACCCCGTAGTTGGATTTTTTTTGAACCCTTGATCTGTAGAACTGGGCAAAACCCGAGTTTAACCTATTTAATTATAGATTCGTATATCGATTTTTCTACTACCTTTTTATTATTACTATGCAGCACATGGGTGTTTGCCCGTCGAGTGAAACACGGAGGAAGAGGGATCACTCGGAAGGAGAGAAGAAGGGGGTGTCTCCCCTTTTTCGGGTGATGATGTTGACTTTTGTGCAGGGTTTGTCGCAGGAGGTGCGAGCGAGCGAGTGAGCGAGCGAGTCGAGCGAGGCCGAGAATGAGAGAGATTTGTTTTTTTTGTGAGAGGGACAACCGAAGGATCCAGAAGGACCCACAGAATTCCAATACGCATCTGATGCGTCTTCTCTTGACAAAGAAGATGGCTGGGACTTTGCGTACCTACTGCACGTGACTTGTGCTCACTGAAGTGTGGGACCTCACGCGTGGGCACCACACGTAAGTGACAGACCTGTTGGTGTAAAAACTCGGTTGATTATAATAGTGCATTAGAACAAAGTTTCCTATGGATTCAAGGGTAGGAAATCCAAGTTAAATCATTTACGTGTTAAACTTGTCTAAATCTTGGTCAAACCTAGGATTTGACCAAGATTCAAATGGGCAGAAAAATAAAAAAAGAAAAATGAAAAACAAAATCACATAGTCTTCTTATGTCATATAGTAAGCATTAAAATTGATAAACAAGGTCTAGACATATCAAACCATACAAATCATGTATCTACCCCTAACCCCTAAACTCCGTCTTATGAAGTCAAGCATGAAGAGAAGTGGTTTTGGGTTTCAAACATGGAAATTTCAAAAACCTCCCAAAAACTTCATTTTAGAGTGACTAAGAAGGATACATGCTTCCCTTTTCATTTTCTTGTTTTAAACTTGTTTAAATTATCTTGGTCAAACCTAGGATTTGACAAGATTCAAAGATACATGCTTCCCTTTTCATTTGACATGAATCCTTGTGGCACGACCATGTTGGGGTCACTCCTGGCTGTCTACCCAGCCGAGCATGCGGGCTCTATTACCTTGTACGAATCCTCGTTTTAAACAAAGAAGTGAACAAACGCCCCCCCCCCGCGCCACGGACACACACACACACTTTCTCTCTCTCTCTCTCTCTCTCTCTCTCTCTCTCTCTCTCTCTCTCTCTCTCTCTATCGCATCATTTGTCTGTCAGACTCCATTGATTTGCCCCAAGTTCAACAAGGTCGCCCCCTTTTCCTCTGAGAGTCCATTGATTTTTATTTGCTGGTGTCACTTGTGCTAAACTGTCATTCCTTGTACTCCCTCCGATTCATATTATTTGATGGTAATATAGATGCATCTATACACATTATAGTTGTAGATACATCCATTTTACCATCAATTAATATTGATCGGAGTTGCAGCGTGGTATGAGGCCTGCCGCCTGCCACCGTCGGCGAGGTTCCAAGTAAACGGCGCCAGAAGAAGAGTAGCGCGGCTCCGGATTCAACCAACTGGCGGCGATGGACGGCACTATGGAAATAAACGCTACGAATTTGGAGGCCATCGCGTACAACATCGCTGGAACGGCGCAGGTCATGTGCTCCCACGACGGCTGCGGGGTCATCGTCAGCTACCACGAGTCCCTAAGCCACCAGATCGCGTGCCCGCACGGCCGGTGCAACTGCACGGAGCAGGGCTGCGACTTCGCCGCCCCACCGTCAGCGCTCCTCGTTCACCTCGCAGAGGCCCACTCGATTCAGGTGCACAGGTTAGAGTATGGCAAGTCCATAGAGTTCCGGGTGACCATGACGCACCCGTGCTCGCCGTGCAGGCTGCTCGTCGTCGAAGGGGATGACGGCTCCGTGTTCGTCCTGTACATCGACGCGCTCGGCCCGGCCATTGTCTTGTCTTTGGTATGCGTCAGTTCGGCCACATCCGTGTGGCCGCTCTACAGGGTGAAGATCTGGGCGCACGGCCCGCCGCCGTCCTCGAAATCGGACTGCAGGCGGGATGTCGTGAAGATGTCTGCCGATGCTTCTGGCAGCGCGTCGCCGGGCGCTGTCGTGTTTGAGGAGCTCACGTCGTTCCTCGTTGTGCCGGGGCCATACCTCGTTGGTGCTGGATCGTCCAAGGAGCTGCGTTTCTACATTCGCATATGCAAGCAGATGTAGCTACTGCTACTTTGCGTAGTTGAAAAAACTGTCAATTTGTCATGAGGAATGATAAATTTCGATGAAAAGTACTTGATTGTTCGTACGGCTGCTATTTTTTTATGGATTCTTCGTTTCATATTTGTGCTGAACTGTTTGTAGTAGTACTTATACTGTACTTAATAATAATGCAGCGTGGAAGTGAATACTCCTTTTTTTTGTGAATCGGAAGTGAATACTCCAACTATATGTAATTGTAACCCCTCCATCTGATTTATATAAAACTATGTGCACTTCCAGATCATTTCTCCTGTTTTTTAGATGTCCTTTCACTTACTATAAAAAACAAAGAAGCACTGCTGCTTTGATTCAAAGGAATGTGGAGAGTGTAGAAATAGGAAAGGTGTAGGATTGAAATTTTCCCATAGGAATCAAATCCAACATAATTCCTATGTCAATCCTATGAATCAAAGAAGCCCTAAGTGGTTACCGGTGCTTAATGCACAGTTCCAAAAAGTTCATCCCGCAGTCCAAATAACTAATAATCAGATGATGTCAATTTTTGTGTATGTAGTTGTGCCTATTACCATCACAAATATAGTCTCAAATAGTATGATGGTGGAGATACACATTTTTTAACTACCATGATTTTCGGTAAATGCTTAGTCAATTTTGACATAATTTGACTTTCTAAAAATAATATAAGCTAAGCTTTGAGATGGAGGTAGGTTTTCCTCGTCTTAAGCAAAATCCCTTCCCATCCCCTTAAATAGAGTACTCCAGCCTCGAGGCTAGGAGATAAGAGAGGCCATCGATAGGCCACATACTCCTCGCGCGCTCGCAATGCTGGAAACTGTCACCGTTACCCTGAAGATGGACTCCACCGTGCTTCACTGCATTTTCTGCTCCCAGCCCCTCAAGCCCCCCGTCTTCAAGGTCGATCCCTTTCCCTCCCACACTCCATTGATGTTTCTTTTGTGGGTTCACTACTGCAAAAATGGCAATCCACGAACTTTGATTTGTGCAGTGCAAGGGTAATCATTTGGCCTGCGGCCGCTGCCTCAGCGAGCTTCCCGGGAACCGGTGCCATAGGTGCGTGGAACCCCGCGGCGGATTCGAGCACGACCCGGCAATGGACGCCGTCGTATCAGCGGCGACGGTTGAGTGCCCCCACAGCAGCTGCGGGAGCTTGGTGGCCTACCACCAGGTCCACGACCACAAGATTGCATGCCCGCACGCCCCTTGCGCTTGCACGGAGCCCGGCTGCGACTTCGCCGCCCCGCCAACAGCGCTCGTCGCCCACTTTGCAGCGGCCCACTCGATCCAAGTGCACAAGCTCCCGCCGTACAACACGACCAAAGTGTTCGAGGTGCTGGTGCCGGTGCCGGGTTCGCCGTGCCTGCGGATCATCGCCGAAGGGGAGGACGGCGCCGTGTTCGTCCTGATCATCGGCGTGCTCGGTTCGACTTCGACCACCATCGTGTCTACCGTGTGCGTTAGGGCGGCCGCGTGCGTGTGGCCTCTGTACACGGCAAAGATGTGGGCGAATGGGCCGGCGTCGTGCTCGTTGGCGCACTCGAGGAGCAGGGCGGACACCGTGAATGTGTCATTGGAGGCGTCGAGCTGCGCCTTGCCGGGCGACGTCGCGTTTGATGAACTCACGTCGTTCCTCTCGGTACCGCCGCTGTACCAGGTGCTTGGTGGACCTTCCAAGCTGCTGCGTTTCTACATTCGCATCGAGAAGGAGAACAATTAATCCTCAAAATAAGTACTCCTTATATAGAAAGGGACTAACTGTTTTTCGTCCTGCTAATGCAACCTTGAGGTGACCGGGACAACTTTGTACAAAGCATCGTGCTCATATAAATATACGTACTCTACAAAATCATCAGCAGTGGAGTACCTCGTAGGTGCCATGTCCATGGATCGACAAGACAAGACACATACATAGACTGGGTCACTGGGAGATGGATATTACTACTGGATCGTGATAGGATGCCTACATACACCCTACTCGGCAGGTGACGATACCTTCCCAACAAAGGTATCCAGTCCCATCCATTGATTATATTTTATTATGGACGGAGAGCATTCTACTACGTAGAAGAGATGTCATGTCTTGGGGCAGAGGTTCGGCTTAATCATGGTTTAGATGACTCTAATGTAGATGTATCTAGACATATTGTAACTATAGATACTTCCATTTTAGCATCAAGTAATGTGGATCGGAGGGAGTAATACTATAGTACAATATACTCAGTATAAGGTTAACTTTGGCACACGCTGGGACGCACATATTTGTTAGAAGTACACACATGCAAGACAGAGCACAGAGTAAAATAATTACTATTTACTTATGGGCAACCAAAAGCTTGTACGTGTCCACTCTATATATGGGCATGGACTACACTTATTGCTTGTGGACGAGGATAGCTGTTGTGGACAACACAGTGGATGCTGTTAGAGTGAAACGGCACACTTATTATGGATCGTAGGGAGTATGCAAGATAAAAAAAGATCTACCATACATATTAGTATTATTATCATCAGTTATGTACTCATGACACTGGGAGCATACACACACGATCGTACATACTACAGTAGTACTGTACTACTTTTAAAACTACTTGCAAGATAAAATATACTGTACTACTTATCACTGGGTGCATACACACACGATCGTATACATACTAGTCCTGTACTACTTTTAACACTAGGCTATCCTTTTCAGTGGTCTTCCTCTTCAGCTTCCACAGCCTGTACCATGTTGCTCTTCTTCTTCTTCTTCTTCTTCTTCTTCTTCTTCTTCTTCTTACTCCCGCTGTCCTGGAATTCCGCCAATTTTTGTTGACCCTTCTCAAAGTTCACTATTCGCCTGTATACCTCATATGTTGCGTATGCGTCGATGCTTGCATACAGGATATGCTTCATGGACAAGGGCACCTGCTTCCACAGCTTGTGTTCCTCTTTCGTAAGTTTTTTCATGATAGATTTGTACTGGCTGTCTATAATGGCCGCAGCATAGTCAGCCAACGAATCCTTATTGTTACTAGTGGAATCGGCAGGCTTCCACCTTTTCTGGATGTCCACGAAGTTCGCCACTGAGAGGTTGCAACGCCCAAGCCTGGTAATGTCGTTGCCGATGTCAACACCTGCAAATGTTATGTCAGGCCTGCCAAGAAAGTCAGCGAGTTTGGGGCAGGGCTGGTCGGCCGAGGAAATCTGGTACAGGAGGCAGTCTGTGCCCATGCACAACTGTATGAGGGCAGCCTTCTGTTCAGGCCCATAGGTGTACTCTACGTCTAGGCCAACAATTTTGTACGAGTCTTCTTTCTCCAGTATCAACTCGATTTTGTTGATGTGTTCCTCCACCTTAGACGCCATATTGGTATAGTTCGCCGTAATGGTGGTTGTTCCATGAGCGAGGAAAGTGTGTCCTTGGTAGAACGCTTCCATGGAGGGTAGCGAGAGAGGGGCACAGGCGAGAGTGTCAGGGAGAAGACGAAATGAGGAAGACGAATGTTAACCGCCACGCCAGGGCCTGGAAACCGCCCGTCGCTAGATGCATGCATTTGGACGGTTTTGAAGATGACGGGCCATAGGGCACGAATGCAGTTTCCCTGTTAAAATAATAATAACCGCCCACGTACTTAATTAATTGTATGCTTATTTGTTTCTCGAGAGGAGCCTAGTTTTTTTCTACGAAACTCTGAAGATCTATTAAAAATCATCAACATTAGTACAAAGAGATTCAAAATTAATATTACCTTCGTCTAAAAGGAGGTGTCTTAGTTTTGTCTAATACGGATGTATAAAGACATATCTAAGTTGTAGAAATTACAAATATGTCTTCTTTGCACCACTTAGCTACCACTACAAAGTACAAACACTAACGCAAGGTAGATCAGCATCATGCAATGTAGACATTACAGTATTTTTGTACTACTGTACTTGTCTTCCCTGGTCTATGATTCAATATCTAGTATACTGTACTGCTTATACACCAGGGAGATTCAAAATACGAGTTGAGCGCCAAAACTCCCGCCTCCATACACATATTTCGGATTCCCTTTCGACCCTATTAGCAATGACGCAAAGGCAGACAAGTGAAGCCGGCGTTGGTTGGGGTCTCGTTCGTAATTTACACACCCCCTCTGATATATATAGTCTACCGCCTTCCATTCGTCTTCCCCATTTCCGCAAAAAATCTGTCGCAATACTCCAGGCCCATCATCTCTCACCTGCCGGACCACCGCACCGGAATATCCCAGCCGTACTTAGCCGGCATACCACCTCACCTACCTGAGGCCACCGACTCCCTCGTCCGCAGCACCAGATCCGCTTCACCAACGCCGCCGTGTACTGCATCGGATCTGCTTCACCGACTGCTTCATCCGCAGCACCAGATCCGCTTCACCAACGCCGCCGTGCACTGCACTATCTGAGTTCACCGACTCCCTCGTCTGCCGTACCTGATCCGCTTCACCAACGACGCCGTGCACTGCACCGGATCTGCTTCACCGACTCCCTCGTTTCAGATCTGCTTCCCCGAACCCATCATCGACCGCCCCAGATCTGCTTCCTCGACGCCGACGCCCACCGCAACCGCAGCACCCCCGCCGTCGTCGACGTGACCCGCAAGGATGCCGAGTATGACTACACGAAGCCGCCGTCGAGGTAACCAGACCCCCTCCCCCCTACACGTTTTGGTCTGTTACCATAGAAGGTTCAAGCATGTCTTGGTCAACTAGAATGTGTCCCATAGATCCAGCTCCGCCCCGCTCTCAATGCGCGTGGCAGATGGCAGGATCCTGCGCATTTGCCCATGCCACTCCTCGAGCTCTCTGTCTTGATGTGCTTCACACACAGGGCTTATAATACTAGGAAGCTTGTGCCTCACATACACTTACACACAGGGCTACTACTACTAGGAAGCTTTATTGGATATCTCAGTGGTACAAAGCTTACTTACATGGGACGGGTGATACTCTATTTAAATTTTTGTACATGACCCTATAGATTGTTGCCATGTGCCAGAATCCAAACCCTATACCATACTTCTAGAATACTCTACAAACTCTAGATATTTCATACTACTCGTAAATATCTTACTCTAGAACATTCCCCATTCTACAGTTCTCTCTACATACCTTGGATACTTCATGACTAAGCTAGCTCCTTTACTAGCCAACCACATTGATAAGATTACTACTAACAATCCCCCCATAATCTTGTCATATAAACTATCTTTACTATTAAATTTAAAATAGGCCGCGGTGGTTGGTGATGGTACGTCAAACGTGTATACAACTCACCCCGAACATAAAAAGTAAGGTCAGCGTGACCGGCTCCATGAGGAGTTCTTATCAGGATTAGTTAGGTCACGACCAAAATCCAATCCGTAGCACTAGGTAGCAAAATCAGCATCCCTTTCCTAATTCTAATCGGTAAGACAAGCATAGATCGGTCCAGCCACACATCTTTTTTGTTCGCTCCCCTTTTAATTCTCTAAGGAACCCTCTCCTTAACGAGCGTAGATTGATGGAGATGGTTTTTGTACCGGTCAATCTTTATATCCTTTCTGGCATAGTTCTGTAAAAGATCGGCAGGTGATCCGTCCTTTCTCCTCTGCCGTAGTTCATCAACGCGTGTTCGGCAATCCCGGTTAGATCGACACAATCGGCAAAAAAGAAAAAGGCCAAAAGAGACCCATTGATTAGGCTCCTCTTGCCGTGCTACTTTAAATTTTCTAACTTTTCTTTCATTCGCAAACATACAGTGACAATCTATATGACTCTAGGTTTCTTTTCCTAATTTTTGCACGTGCATGCATTTTCCCTTTAAAATTCGTAGGACATACAAATCTCAACACTTATGCAACTAAAAATCCTTAAAAAAACAAAGCTTTCATACCCTGCAGCTTTTAAGAGGTTAGTCACAAGAATCAACCACATGTTTTGGAGCGCAGTGACATTCTCCCTAAAAAAACATGTTTCATGCGTGGGTGTTTCATTAATAAAGAGAAATATCTGTTCAGTTGGGGCCACGTATCGACGTGTGTTCTCGACAAATCAGTTTCTCAGACAAAGTATCTTGAAGGTGTTCATAGAGATTGCATGTGCATTTGTGCGTTCGTAGGAGCGAGTATGCATTTAGTGAGCATTTATATTGTACCGTGTTTTGTTAAAAAAGATGGTGTAAAATGGGCACCTTTTACGATATACTCTCTCCGTCCCAAAATGTAAGGCGTCTAAGGATTGGTCAAAACTCAAAAGTCAAACCTTACGAACTTTGACCAAATATTTTAAAAAATATTTACATTTTCAATATCAAATTGACATATTAAGAAATTATACTTTAGGGTGACTCTATTGATAATGATTTAGTATTGTAAATATTTATATTTTTTGTGTGTAAACTTGGTCAAACTTTAAAAACATTGACTTTTAACTAATCCTTAGACGCCTTATTTTTGGCACGGAGGGAGTATCATTCAATAAATACTATGAATTATTCGATCGTCTGTTCAAACATGTTAATTAGATCGGTCGATTGATCAACTCGGATCGGTCGATCGAGCATCAGAGTTGTCTCAGTGATGACAAAAAATAAGCACATTGTATGATACTGACGTACCACAGATTCTAAAGAAAAATGAGGACCATGTGGCCACACATCCTGGACATAGACATTGCGATTATATTCCATTTATTCTATATTTGGAGGGAGCCATCTTTCGTTATTAACCCGTTGCAACACACGGGTATTATGCTAGTATCCCCTAATCCAGATCACATGGACCATGCACTTCATCTTGTGATGGCATCACACCGACTCACGTCAAGCAACGACGCCGCACCTTGCTTGTTAGCCTGACACCGACTTCATTTTAGATATCATGTAGTACATGTCAAGTACCAAATCACTGAGAACCAACCTGTGGTTGGATGGTTAGGAGGGCAGTGGCACCCCCAGATTTAACGCTTTGGTGTCTCAAAAATGGAGGAATATTCTTCTGTGGGACGCGGCGTTCCCGATGACATTGTGGTGCTAGTGGTGACTTCGTCAATCTCAATACCCGTCGGAACAGTTTCTTGGATGCAGTTTCCTGAAGGTGCTTGAAGGGGTAGTGTGTGTGCCTGAGTGATGAGTGTATGTATGTACGTGTGAGCGTCTATGATTGTACTGTGTGTTGCAAAAAATAGTATTAATTTTGTCTTGTTCATACTAAGACTAGCAAAGCGTTCCCTGCTCTATAAACTCTCAAGAAACACCCCTATAGTATCCATCTAGTTCGTCCTAATGTTAGAACAGTAATTGCATGCTATGTAATTCATCTATTTTTGTTAGGAAACCTACATGTTTGTTTGCTTTTCTTATTCTCAGGTGACAGGTTGTGTGCTGGGACCATAGCCGCCGTCTGTTTTGTTCGTTGCAAAATGTTGTTTTATATTCCGCCATTCTGTGCTCTTCTGTGTTCACAAGGTTTTACATTATAATTTCCATCTGTTTTGTTGTAAACAATGACGGTAAATGCCAATTACTATTTCCTTTCTGCTATCCTTTTGCCATCCTGTAGTACATGTGTGAACTCATTGCTCTGGTACATTTAAATTCTTCATTGTTTTTTTTCTTCAAGAGCTGCAACCCTAACTCTTTGCTGTAATTTCATGTTGCACTATCACATGGAACACAGCAAATCGTGGAGTGAATCACCCCTATAATCCAGTAAGTACCTTTCATTTTTGTATTGATATGCTTATCGTGCTGGAACCAGTTTGTGTTTAACACATTTACTCTCCATATAGATAGGATAACTGGTTTGAAATAAATCATGCTATTTGTATGACTGCACGTCTTCGTTCATTTTCCTGCTAGCTTCTCAAACTTGTTCTATTGCCTGTCTAATCTTTTTTTGTTTGATCGTGATTAAACCAATTTAATTGTTCTGCTTAACTTAAATGATCTGGCATTTTATTCTAGCCACATAATGTTTGATTGCTCATGCACTTCCTCATACTGTTATGTCTTCTGGATTTCTTCCATAATGATAAGAATGTTTTGCTTGGTGAATATGAGTCAGATGATGATTCAATTGGTTATTAGTCCTTGATTCATTGAGTTGACTGATGATTAAAACATATAAACCTTGCGACTATCTGGCATGCTTGTTGTGGGATATAATGAGCATATTTGTTTTTTGTAAGACTTTTTTCGGATTTCACTGTTGATTAATCCAATGCCACCTTCTGTAGTAGGAAATCCACCTTCAGTAGGTATCATAAATAAGATTTGTTGTTACTTTTTGGCTGACCCATCTTTTATTTTTAGGCACAAAATGGTTCATTTGTTTGTTTCTCCTTCCCTTATATTGCGCTCATGGGTTAAACATTGAAATAATATGTCAGTTTATATGAATCCCAGAATGGTTGCTGTCTAATCTGTCTTAATTGGTCCTGCTCGTTTATATTTGGCACCAAATGGATATATTTCTCTTTTATCTGAGGCATTCCCATGGCTGGCTGATGATTAAAATAATGAAATTTAGGGAATGTCTGGCTACCACTTTTGTGGAACTTAAGGGATCTGAAGCACCCCTTCCAAGTGTCAATTTTAATAGACAGCTGTTATGCAGTTTCCTGGCTTATTTTATTAGGCACAGACTGTCTAGTTACTTGATTTATTTTGTTCATATTTGCCATCCGGTTGCTCTGCCTGTTGCATTGGGGTTGATAGCTTGCTTTGTTATATTATGCCTTGTGCTTTGTGAAAATCTGCCATCTGTTTTGATGCTTTGCAAAAATCTGTGACAACTAATAGTATGGTTGTTTTCTCAAATTGTATGGTTCTGTAACTTGCACTGTCTTGTTTTCAGCCCCTGAATAGAGCAAGGAAGGCAGATGGCAGGGCATGTACATCAAGTGTCCAGGTCTTTCCACAGCACAGCCGTGACAATGCCAATTCATCTGATTGTCAGATGATAGCTACTGTCCCAGCCATTCCAGCGCAAACAATCGCTGCCTTTGCACACGAATCACTTGATATAATTCAGCAGCAAAGAGATGAAATAGATTCAAATATCATCATAACAGTCAATGAGATACATGAATTGAAAAATAGGCAAGCTTGGATTGAGCAGATCCTTAATAATCTACTCTGCAGATCTAATGGAAAGCCAGCTGTTACTTGCACTCCGATGAATTCTACCTAACAGAAATGCAGTTTTGCCGATGATGCCATTTGTATGGCTTGTATCATTTGAGTTATTTCGACTTGTTGTATTTGAGAATTTTTGCTGTTATTGTAATCCTTGAGCATTTTTTCCTGTTATTGCTATAGTTTGCAATCATTGTAACAAATTTTCAATGTAATGATTATTTTATCTTGCACTCGGCCTTAAACAGAACTACTAGTATGGTCTCACAATTTTTTTATCATTATACTATGCAAGATTTAGCGGTTGCCCCAAATTCAGAGCATCTCCACCGGCGGCCCGGCCTGATAGCGATTTGGGGGCCGGCGTCGTTTTATGGCTCGCACCGGTGCGCTCCAAACGGCGCCGGCCATTTTTCGAGCCCAGTAGAATCTCCGGCATCCCCGAGAGGACGCGACGGTTCGCATCGACTGGCCACGACGCGGGAAGGTTGGTCGTCGGCGTTTAAATGGCCTCCCGCGCGGAAACCGAGGCAGCGACTGGCCACGCGGCGTCCAGTCGCCGTAAATGTGGGCAGTTGCCACCGCTAGATATATAGGACGTACGCCGTCCACCACCGCCGCTCCATTCTCTACTCTCCACATCAAGATGCCGCGCCGTCTGAAGACCACCTACTCGATGCTTGGCCTAAACGGCCGCGCGCTGCCTCCACCACCACGGCAGCCGCAGCCGGAGCCGGAGCCGGAGCTGCAGGCCGACGACGAGCACAGCTCCGACGAGGACGAGGACCCACGGTTCGAGTCCTGGCACGATGTCTACGTAGCAGAAGCGGAAGCAGAGGCGGCGGATCGAGGAGTCAGCGCAGTCGGGCGAGCCGCCGCAGGCCCCCACCGACCCGGAGCAGGCGGCGATCCTCGCGTCGCTGAACGCACAACGATACCAGCGGTTGAGGGAGGAGGAGCGCGAGTTCGTCAACGACGCGAACCTCGAGCACGTCCTCGAGATATCGCGCCAGCGAGCGGTCACGGAGGAGGCGGGACGCCGCCTCAAGGAGGCGGAGCGACAGAAGCTCGCAGAGCTCAACGCTCATCGCCACCAGGACGAGTTCGCTCGCCAGCAGGCGAGGCGCGCCGAGATCGAAGCTCCCGAACGGCTCGATGTTCCATGCCATGCTTATTGATGTTATCTACATGTTTTATACACATTATATGTCATATTTATGCATTTTCTGAACTAACCTATTAACAAGATGCCAAGTGCCAGTTCCTGTTTTCTGCTGTTTTTGGTTTCAGAAATCCTAGTAACGAAATATTCTCGAATCGGACGAAATCAACGCCCAGGTTCCTATTTTTCCACGAAGCTTCCACCCGGAAGGACCAGAGGGGGCCACAGGCCCACCAGGAGGGTGGCCGGCGCGGCCTAGGGTTGGCCCGCGCCGCCTTACCCCCGGGCCGCCTCTTCGACCTTCTGACGCCGCCTCTTCGCCTAT
This sequence comes from Lolium multiflorum, assembly GCA_030979885.1. Taxonomy (NCBI): domain Eukaryota; kingdom Viridiplantae; phylum Streptophyta; class Magnoliopsida; order Poales; family Poaceae; genus Lolium; species Lolium multiflorum. The sequence continues at coordinate 334,079,754 of CM061750.1, forward strand.
ATAAAGGTCCCTGACCTAAAACCCTGAGGGAGGAAGCCACGGTACGCGAAACCTTCCAGAGCCGCCGTCATCGCGAAGCCAAGATCTGGGGGACAGGAGTCTCTGTTCCGGCACCCTGCCGGAGCGGGAAGTGCCCCGGAAGGCTTCTCCATCGACACCGCTGCCATCTCCACCGCCATCTTCATCACCGCTGCTGCTCCCATGAGGAGGGAGTAGTTCTCCATCGAGGCTCGGGGCTGTACCGGTAGCTATGTGGTTAATCTCTCTCCTATGTACTTCAATACAATGATCTCATGAGCTGCTTTACATGATTGAGATTCATATGAGTTTTGTATCACTACTATCTATGTGCTACTCTAGTGATGTGTTATTAAAGTAGTTTTATTCCTCCTGCATGTGTGCAAAGGTGACAGTGCGTGCACCGTGTTAGTACTTGGTTTATGCTATGATCATGATCTCTTGTAGATTGCGAAGTTAACTATTGCTATGATAATATTGATGTGATCTATTCCTCCTACATATGCATGAAGGTGACAGTGTGCATGCTATGCTAGTACTTGGTTTAGTCGTTTTGATCTATCTTACACTTAAGGTTACTTAAACATGAGCATTATTGTGGAGCTTGTTAACTCCGGCATTGAGGGTTCGTGTAATCCTACGCAATGTGTTCATCATCCAACAAAAGTGTAGAGTATGCATTTATCTATTCTGTTATGTGATCAATGTTGAGAGTGTCCACTAGTGAAAGTGTAATCCCTAGGCCTTGTCCCTAAATACTGCTGAGTTACTACTGCTTGTTTACTGTTTTACTGTGTTACTACTGCTGCAATACTACCACCATCAACTACACGCCAGCAAGCTATTTTCTGGCACCGTTGCTACTGCTCATATATATTCATACCACCTGTATTTCACTATCTCTTCGCCGAACTAGTGCACCTATTTGGTGTGTTGGGGACACAAGAGACTTCTTGCTTTGTGGTTGCAGGGTTGCATGAGAGGGATATCTTTGACCTCTTCCTCCCCGAGTTCGATAAACCTTGGGTGATCCACTTAAGGGAAACTTGCTGCTGTTCTACAAACCTCTGCACTTGGAGGCCCAACACTGTCTACAGGAAAGGAGGGGGAACGTAGACATCAAGCACTTTTCTGGCGCCGTTGTGGGGAGGAAAGGTAAAAGGTACTCACACTCCGGATCTCGGCTACTAAGCTATTTTCCGGCGCCATTGTAAGTACTCGATTTCCTTTAGACTCTGCAATTGCGACATTTGGTTTCTTGTTTACACTAGTTAGGCATAATGGAAAACAACAAAAATATGAGAGATCTTTATGAACTTTATCTTGAATTAGGACATGATGTGTTTGAAGAGAGAATTAAAAAACCCATGGAACTTTATATGCATGCTAATGGGAATGTTATTACTATGAATGCTTTGAACACCATTGTTGCTAATGCTATGGAAAATTCTAAGCTTGGGGAAGCCGGCTTTGATGAGCATGATATTTTTAGTCCCCCAAGCATTGAGGAGAAAATTTACTTTGATGATACTTTGCCTCCTATTTATGATGATTATAATGATAGTAGTCTTTTGTTACCACCTGTTATGGAGGATAAATTTGATTATGATTACAATATACCTCCTATATTTGATAGCTACTTTGTTGAATTTGCTCCCACTACAACTAATAAAATTGATTATGCTTATGTTGGGAGTAGTAATTATTTTATGCATGAGACTCATGATAAGAATGCTTTATGTGATAGTTATATTGTTGAGTTTGCTCATGATGCTACTGAAAGTTATTATGAGAGAGGAAAATATGGTTGTAGAAATTTTCATGTTACTAAAACACCTCTCTATGTGCTGAAATTTTTGAAGCTACACTTGTTTTATCTTCCTATGCTTGTTACTTTGCTCTTCATGAACTTGTTTATTTACAAGATTCCTATGCATAGGAAGCATGTTAGACTTAAATGTGTTTTCAATTTGCCTCTTGATGCTCTCTTTTGCTTCAACTTCTATTTCTTGCAAGTGCATCATTAAAACTGCTGAGCCCATCTTAATGGCTATAAAGAAAGAACTTCTTGGGAGATAACCCATGTGTTTATTTTACTACAGCAATTTTTGTTTTGTTGAGTCTTGGAAGTTGTTTACTACTGTAGCAACCTCTCCTTATCATGTTTTTGTGCCAAGTAAAGTTTCTATGTCAAAGTTGATGTTATATTTGGGATCGCTGCGCAGAAACAGCATTGCTGTCTGTCACGAATCTGGGCATAATTCTCTGTAGAAAATTCGAAAAAATCTGCCAATTTACGAGCGTGATCCTCAGATATGTACGCAACTTTCATTAGTTTTGAGTTTTTCCATTTGAGCAAGTCTGGTGCCATTTATAAATTCGTCTTTACGGACTGTTCTGTTTTTGACAGATTCTGCCTTTTATTTCGCATTGCCTCTTTTGCTATGTTGGATTTATTTCTTTGATCCATTAATGTCCAGTAGCATTATGCAATGTCCAGAAGTGAAAAGAATGATTGTGTCACCTCTGAATGTGTGAATTATTAATGATGCACTAACCCTCTAATGAGTTTGCTTGAAGTTTGGTGTGAAGGAAGTTTTCAAGGGTCAAGAGAGGAGAATGATATACTAAGATCAAGAGGAGTGAAAGCTCTAAGCTTGGGGATGCCCCCGTGGTTCATCCCTGCATATTTTAAGAAGACTCAAGCATCTAAGCTTGGGGATGCCCAAGGCATCCCCTTCTTCATCGACAACTTATCAGGTTTCTTCTAGTGAAACTATATTTTTATTCGGTCACATCTTATGTACTTTGCTTGGAGCGTCTGTGTGCTTTTATTTTTGTTTTTGTTTTGTTATCTTAGTTCTCTGAATAAGTTCATCCTTGTGTGGGAGAGAGACACGCTCCGCTGGTTCGTATGAACACATGTGTTCTTAGCTCATAATATTCATGGCGAAGTTTCCTCTTCGTTAAATTGTTATATGGTTGGAATTGGAAAATGCTACATGTAGTAATTGGTAAAATGTCTTGGATAATGTGATACTTGGCAATTGTTGTGCTCATGTTTAAGCTCTTGCATCATATACTTTGCACCTATTAATGAAGAAATACATAGAGCTTGCTAAAATTTGGTTTGCATAATTGGTCTCTCTAAGGTCTAGATAATTTCTAGTATTGAGTTTGAACAACAAGGAAGACGGTGTAGAGTCTTATAATGTTTACAATATGTCTTTTATGTGAGTTTTGCTGCACCGGTTCATCCTTGAGTTTGCTTCAAATAACCTTGCTAGCCTAAACCTTGTATCGAGAGGGAATACTTCTCATGCATCCAAAATCCTTGAGCCAACTACTATGCCATTTGTGTCCACCATACCTACCTACTACATGGTATTTCTCCGCCATTCCAAAGTAAATTGCTTGAGTGCTACCTTTAAACAATTCAAAAGTTATTACCTCTTATTTGTGTCAATGTTTTATAGCTCATGAGGAAGTATGTGGTGTTTTATCTTTCGATCTTGTCATTTACTTTTGACAGACTTTCACAATGGACTAGTGGCTTCATCCGCTTATCCAATAATTTTGCAAAAAGAGCTGGCAATGAGGTTCCCAGCCTCAATTAATTAACTTTCATTAATAATTCTCTTCACATGTTTTGCTCTGATTCATCAGTAAGCAACTTAATTTTGCAAATAGACACTCCTCCATGGTATGTGAATGTTGGAAGGCACCCGAGGATTCGGTTAGCCATGGCTTGTGTAAGCAAAAGGTTGGGAGGAGTGTCATCCATAAATAAAGAAAAACTAAACTAAAGTACATGTGTAAACAAAAGAGAAGAGGGATGATCTACCTTGCTGGTAGAGATAACGTCCTTCATGGGAGCCGCTCTTGAAAGTCTGGTTGATGAGGTGGTTAGAGTACCCGCTACCATTCGTTGACAACAACAAACACCTCTCAAAACTTTACTTTTATGCTCTCTATATGTTTTCAAAATAAAAGCTCTAGCACAAATATAGCAATCGATGCTTTCCTCTTTGAAGGGCCATTCTTTTACTTTTTATGTTGAGTCAGTTTACCTATCTCTCTCCACCTCAAGAAGCAAACACTTGTGTGAACTGTGCATTGATTCCTACATACTTGCATATTGCATTTGTTATATTACTCTATGTTGACAATTATCCATGAGATATACATGTTACAAGTTGAAAGCAACCGCTGAAACTTAATCTTCCTATGTGTTGCTTCAATGTCTATACTTTAAATTATTGCTTTATGAGTTAACTCTTATGCAAGACTTATTGATGCCTGTCTTGAAAGTGCTATTCATGAAAAGTCTTTGCTTTATGATTCAGTTGTTTACTCATGTCATTACCATTGTTTTGATCGCTGCATTCATTACATATGTTTACAATATGATCAAGTTTATGATGGCATGTCACTTAAGAAATTATCTTTGTTATCGTTTTACCTGCTCGGGACGAGCAGAACTAAGCTTGGGGATGCTGATACGTCTCCAACGTATCGATAATTTCTTATGTTCCATGCTACTTTATTGATGTTATCTACATGTTTTATACACATTATATGTCATATTTATGCATTTTCTGGAACTAACCTATTAACAAGATGCCGAAGTGCCCTGTTTTCTGCTGTTTTGGTTTCAGAAATCCTAGTAACGAAATATTCTCGAATCGGACGAAATCAACGCCCGGTTCCTATTTTTCCACGAAGCTTCCACCCGGAAGGACCAGAGGGGGGCCACAGGCCCACCAGGAGGGTGGCCGGCGCGGCCTAGGGTTGGCCCGCGCCGCCTTACCCCCTGGCCGCCTCTTCGACCTTCGACGCCGCCTCTTCGCCTATATAAAGGTCCCTGACCTAAAAACCCGAGGAGGAAGCCACGGTACGCGAAACCTTCCGAGCCGCCGTCATCGCGAAGCCAAGATCTGGGGGACAGGAGTCTCTGTTCCGGCACCCTGCCGGACGGGGAAGTGCCCCCGGAAGGCTTCTCCATCGACACCGCCATGCCATCTCCACCGCCATCTTCATCACCGCTGCTGCTCCCATGAGGAGGGAGTAGTTCTCCATCGAGGCTCGGGGCTGTACCGGTAGCTATGTGGTTAATCTCTCTCCTATGTACTTCAATACAATGATCTCATGAGCTGCTTTACATGATTGAGATTCATATGAGTTTTGTATCACTACTATCTATGTGCTACTCTAGTGATGTGTTATTAAAGTAGTTTTATTCCTCCTGCATGTGTGCAAAGGTGACAGTGCGTGCACCGTGTTAGTACTTGGTTTATGCTATGATCATGATCTCTTGTAGATTGCGAAGTTAACTATTGCTATGATAATATTGATGTGATCTATTCCTCCTACATATGCATGAAGGTGACAGTGTGCATGCTATGCTAGTACTTGGTTTAGTCGTTTTGATCTATCTTACACTTAAGGTTACTTAAACATGAGCATTATTGTGGAGCTTGTTAACTCCGGCATTGAGGGTTCGTGTAATCCTACGCAATGTGTTCATCATCCAACAAAAGTGTAGAGTATGCATTTATCTATTCTGTTATGTGATCAATGTTGAGAGTGTCCACTAGTGAAAGTGTAATCCCTAGGCCTTGTCCCTAAATACTGCTGAGTTACTACTGCTTGTTTACTGTTTTACTGTGTTACTACTGCTGCAATACTACCACCATCAACTACACGCCAGCAAGCTATTTTCTGGCACCGTTGCTACTGTTCATATATATTCATACCACCTGTATTTCACTATCTCTTCGCCGAACTAGTGCACCTATTTGGTGTGTTGGGGACACAAGAGACTTCTTGCTTTGTGGTTGCAGGGTTGCATGAGAGGGATATCTTTGACCTCTTCCTCCCTGAGTTCGATAAACCTTGGGTGATCCACTTAAGGGAAACTTGCTGCTGTTCTACAAACCTCTGCACTTGGAGGCCCAACACGCTCGCTCGCCAGCAGGCGAGGCGCGCCGAGATCGAAGCTTCTCGGGAAAGGCTGGAAGCGCGGGGACAGCGCCGCCGGCCGCCATGCTCCACCGCCAGATGCGCGAAGCAACGAAGGAGAAGCGGGCACGAAAGCAGGCGGCAATGGCTAAGAACAACGACGAGGCAGTGCCGTCGAGCGCCCCAACCGACGGCCCGTTGACCAGGATTAAGTTTAAGTTTAGTTATGTTTAAAGTCGAGCTACTTTGGTATAAATTTCGTATGATTTTGGGTTTTTAAATGTCAATTTTAATTTTAAAATGGCTGCCGTTTGGGGCCGCTGGTGTGGTGTGGGAGCAGCATCCCCAAATAGAGGATCATGGTAACAGAAATTGTCAACGTGATGATGATTTGATGTTGCACTCGACCTTGAACATAGGTACTAGTACGGTCTCACAATTTTTTTAATCATTATACTTTGCAACATTTAGCGCGGATGCGCCAAATTCAGAGATAGATCATGATCATGGTAACAAATTTTCAACGTGATGATGATTTGATGTTGCACTCGGGCTTGAACAGAAGTACTACTACTGTCTCACAAATTCTTTATCATTATACTTTGCGAGATTTAGCGGATGCGCCAAATTCAGAGATAGATCATGATCATGGTAACACACTTTTCAATGTAATGATGATTTGATGTTGCACTCGACCTTGAACATAAGTCCCAGTACGGTATCACAATTTTGTATCATTATAATTTGCAAGTTTTAGCGGATGCGCCCATTTTCAGAGGTAGATCATGATCATGGTAACAAATTTTAAACGTGATGATGATTTGATGTTGCACTCGACCATGAACAGAAGTACTACTACTGTCTCACAATTTCTTTATCATTATACTTTGCCAGATTTAGCGGATGCGCCAAATTTAGAGATAGATCATGATCATGGTAACAAATTTTCCACGTGATGATGATTTGATGTTGCACTCGGGCTTGAACAGAAGTACTAGTACGGTCACTAATTTTTTTAGCATTATACTTTGCAACGAATGCACCAATTTCAGGTGCATGTCACCAGATCTGTGTCCGATGATGATCATGGTAGTAACCGATGTTCAACTTGATGATGATTTGATTTTACAGTCGGCCTTGAACAGAGGTACTAGTACGGTCTCACAATTTTTTATCATTATACTTGTACCTTAGCGAAATTCAAAATCTCATAGCGGCAAAACTTCCCGCCCACAAAATACAAAAATTTCACACGCTTCCAAATTCCCATTCTACCCCTGTGGAGATGACAGCAAAGTCGGTTGGTGAGGGGTTTGCCCGTCATTTTTTCGATCACCACCTCCCTAGCCCGGAAACCCTCCCAAAAAAATACATTTCCTTCAGTCTCTCATCTGAGACCACCCACCGGAACTTCTCAAGTCCCTCTCTCTACCACCTCCACGACCACCGCACCGGAACATCCCCGCCGGACTTCCCTGGCCTACCCGAGCCCTCGCGATCCTCGTCATCCGGCTGCCTGCCGGAGCCGCTTCATCGACGCCGTCATCAACCGGACCGGATCATCCCCGCCGAACCTCGAAACCATATGCTCATCCAGCAGTCTACCGCAGTCGCTTCAGCTGCGGTATCGTCCACCCCGCCGGAGCCGCTTCGCCGGATCCGTCGTCCACCGCATCGGATCTTGCTCACCGACACCGCTGTGCATGAACCGGATCTGCTTCACCGGCGCAGTGCATGATCTAAACTCTTCTACTGTCGCTTTTCTATTGCTTGCCTGCAAGTTCTTGTTTAATCTTGGGGGAACCTGTTTGTGCTAACGACGCGCCGTTACGTTTTTGCAGATGAGATGAGTAACCATGAAGTGTAATGGCCGTCTCTCCAACCCCAAGTAGCACATGTAGCGTACTTCATCACCGGATCTATCAACCCCAGGAAGATCTGTTGTGACTCCCACAGAGTGCTTCTCCTAATGTAAGTCCCTTGTTTTAGCGCCATGTTCTGGGTTCAGATGCTTGTTTGTCTGAAGCTCTTTTAGTTCATTCCTAGCTATGACCGTAACACGTTGCTATTTTCTACTTCATTGCTAACTTTAAGCGATTGAACATTTTGGTTTGCATTCCCTGCTCTGTAGATGTAGCCATCATAACTTCTATCTTGCTCAGTCGTTGTTACAAAAATTATACTGTAGGTATTATAGTAACATCCTGCTATTATTTAGTTCATGGCCAATTTTAAGTAATTGCACATGTTGGTTCGCATTCCCTGCTCTATAGCTTTTGGCATCGTAACTTCTATATTTGGTTTACATTCCCTGCTCTGTAGATCTAGCCATCATAACTTTATCTTGCTCAGTCGTTGTTACAAAAATTATGGCCTGCTACTATGTTGTTTGTGCCAATTTTTTACTCCATGAACATGTTGGCTTGCATTCCCTGTACTACAGGTGATGCCATTGTTTTGTATCTAGTTCATTGTAAGCTAACAAAGTAAGGACTTAGTTTGGCATGCTATCACTCTGCTATCTAGCCTGTAGTACAAATAAACTTGTCATACTACTAGATAATAATTTTGCGTGCCATCATGTTCTTCAAAAGCTGCATTATTGACTTGTTTCTCTGACTTGGCATGACGCTCACATATGGAAAGCTGAACATATTGGTTTGCATTCCCTCTTATACAAGTTCACAGGTGATCCCACTATATTCTGTATCTGGTCCATCCTAAGCTCCAGCATTAACTATCCTCCATGTGTTGCTCATTACAAGTTTATATCCCGAAACATCTTGATTTGCATCCCCTTCACTATAAGTTCAGGAGTATTATTTAGTTCACGGCCAAAGTGAAGTAATTGCACTTGGCACATGTTGGTTCACATTCCCTCCTCTTTAGCTTTTGCCATCGTAACTTCTATTTTTGGTTTACATTCCCTGCTCTGTAGATGTAGCCATCATAACTTCATCTTGCTCAGTCGTTGTTACAAAATTTATAGCCTGCTACTATGTTGTTCATGCCAATTTTGTACTCCCTGAACATGTTGGTTTGCATGGGACTCGACAGTAGTAAGTCTGCTGTTTCATTCTAACATGCTCTGTTATATTGGCTGTTGGTATGCGGCATGCACTCTTTGTTTGCTTATTGTGCGCATTACAATGATCTTGTTATAACGACGAAATGATGAGTTCCAAATTCTTTGCCAAACAATATTGTAGTGTCTTTGCCTTTCCATTGTTGCTGTCTTAACTTGTAATGTCTTTGTTTCAGATATAGGTGCTGCATGGACAACTTAAAAGATTGCCGGATCGCTTCATTGTATTGCTAGGTTTAATTACCATTCAATTTCTCTGGGTTCTGTAATATTTTTTTCAATGCCTTGCAGCTGATGTAATATTTAGTTAGTTTTTATAGTTCTTTCGCGCATTTTTTCTTTGGTGCTTGTGGTAAGTGAGGCTATCCGACAGAAATCAATGCTGCGTAAATATTCTCAGTATCAAAATCACGAATTCCCATCCCTTAAACGGCCCAATTAAGCGAAATCACATATGTGCCTGCCCGCAAAATCCTAAAGCGCATATTATGCCGGCATATAAACAGCAACTAAACGGGCTGGCCCACTTACTTCTTGGGCCAGCCCATTTGATTTACGGTGGACCCCACACACTAATTGGGCTGGCCCACTTGCTTTAAGGTGGACCCCACCAACTACTGGGCCGGCCCACTAATTAGTTGGGCCAGCCCATTTGCTTTTGTGGACCCCACATAATAAATGGGCCGGCCCTTTAAGAGGAAAGTGGGACCCACTGTGTTTTTGGCCCGCCCACTATCTTGTTGGGCCGGCCCACTTGCTATATGGTGGTCCCACATGGTAAATGGGCCGGCCCTTTAAGAGGAAAGTGGGACCCACCTGTGTTTTGGCCCGGCCCACTATCTTGTTGGGCGCCCACCTGCTATATGGTGGACCCCATACTAATTGGGCCTTTAACAGAAAAAACCCACCTTGTGTTTTTGGCCGCCCACTATCTTGCTGGCCACCCACTTGCTATATGGTGGGCCCCACATACTAAATGGGCCGGCCCTTTAACGAAGATGGGTCCCACTGTGTTTTTGGCCCGGCCCACTATTTTGTTGGGCCGGCCCACTTGCTGTATGGTGGACCCCACAAACGAAATGGGCCGACCCTTTAACTGGAAAGTGGGACCCACCGTGTTTTGGCCCGGCCCACTAGCTTGTTGGGCCGGCCCATTTGCTATACGGTGGACCCCACACACTAAATGAGCCGGCCTTTTAACAGAAAGTGGGACCCACTGTGTTTTGGCCCGGTCCACTTGCTTCTTGGGCCGGCCTTTGTGTAAGGTGGACCCCACATGTTAAATGGGCCGGCCCATTTGCTGTAAGGTGGACCCCACATGTTAAATGGGCCGGCCCATTTAAGTTTTGACCAGTCAACCTTAGAGGTTAGGCCCGGCCCACGTAACTAATGGACCAGCCCAGCTATATAGTTGACCGGTCAAACTATGTCATCTGGCCCGGCCCGCTTAAGACGTGGCAGGCCTCGTGTGGGCCTACCATCTACCACGGGGTTTCAGCGGTTAACGCCGTTAACTGCCAGCCACGTGTCAGTTTGCATGACGTCAGCAGTCAACGGGCTCCCGAAAACACTTCCGCAACGGTCCGATTTTCCGTGGCGGAAGGGCGCCCAAGCGCGACGGACCGAAAAAATCGTCGTTGGACTTTGCCTGACGCAGTTTCCACAACGGAACCCATATCGTCGGGTTAGGCCCATAGGCGACGAAAAATACCCCTTAGCGGACGATTTTGAGACGTTGTCTATCAGAACTTTTCTTGTAGTGAAACATGTAACAGAACTTGTTGGAAACGGTGTTTCAATGCTTAGAAACAAGGCCTAGGGATCATACTTTCACTAGTGGACACTCTCAACAATGATCACATAATAAATAAATAACTTCTCCTCACTTGTGCTACTTTCAAACACTCTCTTGTTGGATAACAAACACCATTCATTGTGTAGGGCTACAAGAGCTCCCTCAAGCCGGAGTAAACAAGCTCCACAACATCCGAAGTTCATATTAAAGTAACTGAAAGAACATCTCTCACAATGTGTTTTGTGTGTTTGATGTCAATGCATGTGATACACTAATGTTTGATGAAGTGGTGCAGGAATTATATAGATACATGTATATGAGTGACGTGTGTGGAAAAACGAGTTAAAAGAAAGCGGGAAAGTTTCACCGGGCCGGATATTTGCAAATATCCGGCCCCGGCTAAGGCTCGAGGCAATGTGGCTCTATACAAGGGATTATTGGACATTTGGCCGGATTTGCCCCAAGCCGGATAATCCGGGCCGGATATTTCCAAAATATCCGGCCCCCAAAATCATCTAAGGACCGAGGCAATGTGGTTATGTAAGGGCCGATTATTGGCCGTTTGCCCGATTTGCCCCAAGACGGATAATCCGGGCCGGATATTTGCAAAATATCCGGCCCCCAAAATCGTCTAAGGACCAGATGCAACGCTGCTTTCCTGGACATGGGCCGGACAATTGGCCGGACTTTTGGCCGGATTTTCCCAGGGCCGGAATTTTGGTGGGGGGATTATCCGCCCCAACTTAGGCCGGATTATCCGCCCCCAAGTCTCCAACGGCTGGATTTGGGGGGGGTATTTATACCCCCTTCTTCTACCTTGCTCCTTGCTCAATCATTGACCAAAAATCTGCCAAGCCTCACCACCATTAGAGCCACTCAAGAACACAAGATTTGCAAGATCTCCTCCCTCACCCAACCAAAGCTCTTGATCTTTGGAGATTCGAAGGAGAAGACACCGATCTACATCCTCACCGAAGCGTTTTTCATTTCCCCCTCTTTGCTTGAGGGCCCCTTGCTAGTGTTCCTATTTGGATCCCTAGTTGTTGTTGTTGATGTATGCTTGTTGATTTGTTGTGTTGTTACAGATTTGGGAGCCTCCAATTTGGTTGTGGATGTGTGCCCCAAGAACCTTGTAAAGGCCCGGTTTCCGCCTCGAGGAAATCCCTTAGTGGAAGTGGGCTAGGCCTTCGTGGCGTTGCTCACAGGAGACCTGAGTGAAGTCTTCGTGACTGTTGGTCTGGCTTTCGTAGCGACCACACTCCTCCGAACGTAGACGTACCTTCTTGCAAAGGAAGGGAACTACGGGAATCAACTCCGTGTCTCCGTGTGCTCCACTCTCGGTTACCTCTATCCTTTATCTCCTCTATATATTGCGTAGCCATATCTTGCTTAGTCGTTGACCTTGTCATATAGGGAAATTCACATAGTTGCATATCTAGAGAATTTACCTTTGTGTCAAGCCTAAATTGAAAAAGAACTAAAAATTGGTTAGCACCTATTCACCCCCCTCTAGGTGCGGCATACGATCCTTTCAATTGGTATCAGAGCCTCGGCTCTTATTTCGGGCTTAACCGCCTAAGAGTATGCCGAACGAGGAGCCTCGGAAGGGGCCGCCAAGATGGTCACCATGGATGAATCAATTCGTTGAGGTCCTCCATGGAAGCTCAAATGGAAAGCATGAGAAAAATGATTTCCGAGCTTTTGACTCCGGTCCCTCCTAAGGCTCCCGTCATAGAGGTAAAGGACAAGGATTTGCTAGAAGAGGGAGATGCGTCGTCATTACCCTCCTCTACCAAACCCTTGAATGGTGATAACTTAACCACTATTAAATCTCCCCATTTCTACTAGTGGAGGTGTTAGCTACAATCAAGTGGCTCCGCCTTTCCTATCTCCCGATATCCCGGTTCCTCATCCTCATATAAACATTCGGGGTGACCCACCTAAGTTTAATGTTAAAGATTTCGATACATGGCAATTTGAGTTTCGTTCTCATGTTTGTAGTGCCTCCAATGAACTTTGGAGAATCATCGTGGAGGGCTTCAAGCCCTACAACCCCGACAAGTTGACTAGAAGAGAAGCGGTTGATAGTCAACTCAATGTCACGGCCTTGCACATGATCCAAACTAGTGTGGGGACAAAGGAATTGTCTCGTGTTCGGAATTTCACCACCGCCAAGGAAGCTTGGGATGGTTTGGCCGCTAGTTGCATTGGAAGTGATAGCATGAGAAGGAACAAGTACAATTCTCTTCGGAATAAAGCCGAAGGATTCATGAGGCTACCGGATGAAGATCATGAAGACATGTATGGAAGACTCTCACCGTTGCCGATGCTTTCCGGAATGTGGGTGCCACCCACATCAATGACTCTTGGATCAAGGATAAGTACATTGATTGCATGATGCCGTTTGAACCCATTGATGTCAAGACTCTTGTTGGGAGAGAATGCTATTCCTCTCTCACTTCTCAACAAGCCGTGCACGAGATGCAAGCCCTCAAGGTGCTCGAGCAAAACTCTCATGATTCTCGCAATCGTGCCATTGGTATGTCAAAAGGGAACAATCTTGCCTTGACGGTCAACTCCGTAGAAGAAGTGACCCTCAAGAACAATATAGGGCATCTTGGAGTATGTCCTATCCGGAAGACTTGGAACTCCACTACAATGATCACATGGCCTTCCATGCAAAATCCTTTTGGGTTGATCCATCCAAGGCCAAGGAAGACAACATCAAGAGAAACAACTCAAGTGGGTCCACTAGCTTGGGTACGCGTAGATGCACACGTCCGTTGGGAACCCCAAGTGGAAGGTATGATGCGTATAGAAGCAAGTTTCCCTCAGTATGAAACCAAGGTTTAATCGAACCAGTAGGAGCCAAGAAGCACGTTGAAGGTTGATGGTCGCGAAATGTGATGCGGCGCAACACCAGGGATTCCGGCGCCAACGCGGAACCTGCACAACACAACCCAAGTACTTTGTCCCAACGAAACAGTGAGGTTGTCAATCTCACCGGCTTGCTGTAACAAAGGATTAAACGTATCGAGTGGAAGATGTTTGCAAAGAAAATAGTAAAACACAATTGCAGTAGATTGTATGCTATGTAAAGAATAGGACCGGGGTCCACAGTTCACTAGAGGTGTCTCTCCCATAAGATAAAAGCATGTTGGGTGAACAAATTACAGTCGGGCAATTGACAAATAGAGAAAGGCATAACAATGCATATACATGACATGATAAATATAGTGAGATTTAATTGGGCATTACGACAAAGTACATAGACCGCCATCCAACCGCATCTATGCCTAAAAAGTCCACCTTCAGGTTATCATCCGAACCCCCTCCAGATTAAGTTGCAAAGCAACAGACAATTGCATTAAGTATGGTGCGTAATGTAATCAACAACTACATCCTTAGACATAGCATCAATGTTTTATCCCTAGTGGCAACAACACATCCACAACCTTAGAACTTTCTGTCACTGTCCCAGATTCAATGGAGGCATGAACCCACTATCGAGCATAAATACTCCCTCTTGGAGTTAAGAGTAAAAACTTGGCCAGAGCCTCTACTAATAACGGAGAGCATGCAAGATCATAAACAACACATGAACAATAGATTAATAATCACCATAATCATAGTACTCTCTATCCATCGGATCCCGACAAACACAACATATAGTATTATATAGATGATCTTGATCATGTTAGGCAGCTCACAAGATCCAACAATGAAGCACAACAAGGAGAAGACGACCATCTAGCTACTGCTATGGACCCATGGTCCAGGGGTGAACTACTCACTCATCACTCCGGAGCGACCATGGCGGTGTAGAGTCCTCCGGGAGATGAATCCCCTCTCCGGCAGGGTGCCGGAGGCGATCTCCGAATCCCCCGAGATGGGATTCGCGGCGGCGGCGTCTCTGTAAGGTTTTCCGTATCGTGGCTCTCGGGGGAGGTTTCGCGACGGAAGCTTTAAGTAGGCGGAGGGTCAACGCGGGGGCCACACGAGGGGCCCAGGGGATAGGTCGGCGCGGCCAGGCCCGCCGCGCCGCCACCCCCTGGCCTCCTCGTGGCCCCACTTTGTTAGGTCTTCGGTCTTCTGGAAGCTTCGTGCAAAAATAGGACCCTGGGCGAAAGTTTCGTCCAATTCCGAGAATATTTCTTTACTAGGATTTCTGAAACCAAAAACAGCAGAAAACAGAACTCTTCGGCATCTTGTTAATAGGTTAGTTCCAAAATGCATAAATATGACATATAATGTGCATAAAACATGTAGGTATCATCAATAAAGTAGCATGGAACATAAGAAATTATCGATACGTTGGAGACGTATCAGCATCCCCAAGCTTAGTTCTGCTCGTCCCGAGCAGGTAAAACGATAACAAAGATAATTTCTGAAGTGACATGCCATCATAATCTTGATCATACTATTTGTAAACATATGCAATGAATGCAGCGATCAAAGCAAAGGTAATGACATGAGTAAACAACTGAATCATAAAGCAAAGACTTTTCATGAATAGTACTTCAAGACAAGCATCAATAAGTCTTGCATAAGAGTTAACTCATAAAGCAATAAATCAAAGTAAAGGTGTTGAAGCAACACATAGGAAGATTAAGTTTCAGCGGTTGCTTTCAACTTATAACATGTATATCTCATGGATATTGTCAACATAAAGTAATATAATAAGTGCAATATGCAAGTATGTAGGAATCAATGCACAGTTCACACAAGTGTTTGCTTCTTAAGGTGGAAGGAGATAGGTAAACTGACTCAACAATAAAAGTAAAAGAAAGGTCCTTCAAAGAGGAAAGCATCGATTGCTGTATTTGTGCTAGAGCTTTTATTTTGAAAACATGAAACAATTTTGTCAACGGTAGTAATAAAGCATATGAGTTATGAAAATTATATTTTACAAGTTGCAAGCCTCACGCATAGTATACTAATAGTGCCCGCACCTCGTCCTACTTAACTTGGACTACCGGGTCTTCGCATGCCATGTTTCAACCAAGTGTCACAAAGGGGTACCTCCATGCCGCTTGTACAAAGGTCTAAGGAGAATGCTCGCATTTCGGATTTCTCGCTTTTGATTATTCTCAACTTAGACATCCATACCGGGACAACATGGACAACAGATAATGGACTCCTCTTAAATGCATAAGCATGTAGCAAAGTTATTATTCTCATATGAGATTGAGGATATATGTCCAAAACTGAAACTTCCACCATGATTCATGGCTTTAGTTAGCAGCCCAATGTTCTTCTCTAACAATTTTGCATGCTCCAACCACCAAAATGATAGACCTTCAGACAAGACGGACATGCATAGCAACTCACATGATATTCAACAATAGTTGATGGCGTTCCCCAGAAGCATGGTTATCGCACAACAAGCAACTTAATAAAATATAAAGTGCATAAGTACATATTCAATACTACGATAGTTTTTAAGGCTATTTTGTCCCATGAGCTATATATTGCAAAGGTGAATGATGGAATTTTAAAGGTAGCACTCAAGCAATTTACTTTGGAATGGCGGAGAAATACCATGTAGTAGGTAGGTATGGTGGACACAAATGGCATAGTAGTTGGCTCAAGGATTTTGGATGCATGAGAAGTATTCCCTCTCGATACAAGGTTTAGGCTAGCAAGGTTATTTGAAGCAAACTCAAGGATGAACAAGTGCAGCAAAACTCACATAAAAGACACATTGTAAACATTATAAGACTCTACACTGTCTTCCTTGTTGTTCAAAACTCAATACTAGATATTATCTAGACCTTAGAGAAACCAAATATGCAAATCAAATTTTAGCAAGCTCTATGTATTTCTTCATTAATGGGTGCAAAGCATATGATGCAAGAGCTTAGACATGAGCACAACAATTGCCAAGTATCACATTATCCAAGACATTTTAGAATTACTACATGTAGCATTTTCCAAATCCAACCATATAACAATTTAACGAAGAAGAAACTTCGCCTTGAACATTATGAGTAAAGCCTAAGGACACATGTGTCCATATGCAACAGCGGAGCGTGTCTCTCTCCCACAAAGTGAATGCTAGGATCCATCTTATTCAAACAAAAACAAAAACAAAAACAAACCGACGCTCCAAGTAAAGAACACAAGATGTGATTGAATAAAAATATAGTTTCAGGGGAGGAACCTGATGATGTTGTCGATGAAGAAGGGGATGCCTTGGGCATCCCCAAGCTTAGACGCTTGAGTCTTCTTAAAATATGCAGGGGTGAACCACGGGGGCATCCCCAAGCTTAGAGCTTTCACTCCTCTTGATCATAGTATATCATTCTCCTCTCTTGTCCCTTGAAAACTTCCTTCACACCAAACTTTAGAGGGTTAGTGCACAATTAATAATTCACTCATTCAGAGGTGACACAATCATTATTTTCACTTCTGGACATTGCATAATGCTACTGGACATTAGTGGATCAAAGAAATAAATCCAACATAGCAAAAGAGGCAATGCGAAATAAAAGGCAGAATCTGTCAAAAACAGAACAGTCCGTAAAGACGAATTTAGAAATGGCACAAGACTTGCTCAAATGGAAAAACTCAAAACTAATGAAAGTTGCGTACATATCTGAGGATCACGCTTGTAAATTGGCAGATTTTTTCGAATTTTCTACAGAGAATTGTGCCCAGATTCGTGACAGACAGCAATGCTGTTTCTGCGCAGCGATCCCAAATATAACATCAACTTTGACATAGAAACTTTACTTGGCACAAAAACATGATAAGGAGAGGTTGCTACAGTAGTAAACAACTTCCAAGACTCAACAAAACAAAAATTTGCTGTAGGTAAAAACATGGGTTGTCTCCCATAAGCGCTTTTCTTTAACGCCTTTCAGCTAGGCGCAGAAAGTGCAAATCAAGTAACATTGAGAGTAGAAGCATCAACATCATAGCTTGTTCTAATAATAGAATCAAAAGGCAACTTCATTCTCTTTCTAGGGAAGTGTTCCATACCTTTCTTGAGAGGAAATTGATATTTAATATTACCTTCCCTCATATCAATAACAGCACCAACAGTTCGAAGAAAAGGTCTTCCCAACACAATTGGACAAGATGCATTGCATTCGATATCCAAGACAACAAAATCAACGGGGACAAGGTTATTGTTAACCGTAATGTGCACATTATCAATCCTCCCCAAAGGTTTCTTTTTGACATTATCAGCAAGATTAACATCCAAATAACAATTCTTCAATGGTGGCAAGTCAAGCATATCATAAATCTTTTTAGGCATAACAGAAATACTTGCACCAAGATCACATAAAGCATTACATTCAAAGTCATTGAATTTCATTTTAATGATGGGCTCCCAACCATCCTCTAACTTTCTAGGAATAGAAGTTTCAAGTTTTAGTTTCTCTTCTCTAGCTTTTATGAGAGCATTTGTAATATGTTTTGTAAAGGCTAAATTTATAGCACTAGCATTAGGACTTTTAGCAAGTTTTTGTAAGAACTTTATAACTTCAGAGATGTGGCAATCATCAAAATCTAAATCATTATGAGCTACAGCAATGGGATCATTATTCCCAAGGTTGGAAAAAATTTCAGCAGTTTTATCACAAGCAGTTTCAGCAGTTTTAGCAATTTCAGGCAGTTTTGTACGCTTTGCACTAGGAGTAGAAACATTGCCAACACCAATTATTTTACCATTGATAGTAGGAGGTGCAGCAACATGTGAAGAATTAGCATTACTAGTGGTGGTAATAGTCCAAACTTTAGCTACATTATTCTCTTTAGCTAGTTTTTCATTTTCTTCTCTATCCCACCTAGCACGTAGTTCAGCCATTAATCTTATATTCTCATTAATTCTAACTTGGATGGCATTTGCTGTAGTAGTAATCTTATTATCAATATCATTATTAGGCATAACTTTCAATTTTAAAAGATTAACATCAGAGGCAAGCCTATCAACTCTAGAAGCGATAGTATCAATTTTATCAAGCTTTTCCTCAACAGATTTGTTAAAAGCAGTTTGTGTACTAATAAATTCTTTAAGCATAGCTTCAAGACCAGAGGGTACACTCCTATTATTGTTGTAAGAATTCCCATAAGAATTACCATAACCATTACCATTAGCAGAAGGATATGGCCTATAGTTATTACCAGAGTTGTTCCTATAAGCATTGTTGTTGAAATTATTATTTTTAATGAAATTCACATCAACATTTTCTTCTTGAGCAACCAATGAAGCTAAAGGAACATTATTTGGATCAACATTAGATCTACCATTCACAAGCATAGACATAATCACATCAATCTTATCACTCAAGGAAGAGGTTTCTTCAACAGAATTTACCTTCTTACCTTGTGGAGCTCTTTCCGTGTGCCATTCAGAGTAATTTATCATCATATCATCAAGAAGTTTTGTAGCCGCCCCCAATGTGATGGACATAAAGGTACCTCCAGCAGCTGAATCCAATAAATTCCGCGAAGAAAAATTTAGTCCTGCATAGAAGGTTTGGATGATCATCCAAGTAGTCAGTCCATGGGTTGGGCAATTCTTTACCAAAGTTTTCATTCTCTCCCATGCTTGAGCAACATGTTCAGTATCTAATTGCTTAAAATTCATTATGCTACTTCTCAAAGATATAATTTTAGCGGGAGGATCAACACCCGGGTTTTTAAGTCCGGATGCCCTATTATATCATACATCGCAATCCCAGGAAGATTGTTTTTGCGAGACATAATAGTAAGTCGTTCAGAGTCATCATTTATTACAACACATAAGGTCTTACATCAATGGATCACATGATCCAATATTACACAAATAGATTGTTCAACATCACACATAAGTAGCGGAAGCGTAGTAGTAGTGGACTCATAATTCCACAGGCAACGCTTGACGTTAGAAGACGATCCTAGTTATCATAGACGTCCTGCTGTCCGTCATCCTGATACTGTTGCTCCTCTTCATAGTCTGGCATTTGAATAGCCAGGGCAAAGCCATGAGTACTTTTAAAGTACTCGCAAACTAATACTAAGGTAAAGCATAATATATTGTATTAAAGGGGTACTAAGCTCTAAGTTTATTTGCATAAAGCCAAGTTTTCTTTGAATAAACATTTAATAAAATCCTCATTATTTAATAGACTAACTCAAGTGGGAACATTAGTGTCATTCCCACCATTCATTTGGGATTCAAGACAATTCATCAATCACCATTATTATTTCAACATAAATCCTGATAACGGAAGTAGTATGGCCCTTCCAACCGTCCGTAACCGCGGACACGGCTATTCGAATAGGTTTAACACTCTGCAGAGGTTGTACTCTTGTGCCACAACTATTGATTTCATCCGTCGAGGATAACCCCGAATCATCGTAACTCAGTACGCGGATCATCAATCATAACCTTTCACTTATATGTCCTAGTATAGGCACCTCTCCCCATGAGCTTGGCCTCCCGGTGAGAACCAACTGTTAACCCGGGAACTGCACAGGGCTTGGGTCGTACATTCACCTCATATTCACATCATTTCTCACATACGGAGGCAGCCTCGGCGTAACCCCTATGATGCTTGTTTAGAGGGAACCCATACTAAAATACACAAGTTTCTAGTTAAGCCCTACCCATAATCAGGTATTGTGGGGGTACTTGTATAATTGGAAAGGTATCGCATTCAAAACCATATCAGGTTTATATCAAAAATCACCATCTTCTCTTGGTCATATTCCAAGGTTTCAATTTCATATCAAATCCACTTGTTCCCATCTAGAGTAGTCAAATTTTAATAATTTAGCAATAGCAACTATATGAGGGGTGCTATCTAGCTTGAGGGGTGTTCATCTAAACCAAGTATTGTTCTATTCTATACATGGTGACTCATAAATCAAAAGTACTTTGAAATAAATAAACCAAAGTAAAATTTAAGTAAAAACATGGGATAGATAATACATAAAAGTAAAGTGTGATGGTGCCTTTGCTCTTGTAGAGCTAAGCATTTGTATTTAGCAAGGGTTAGCTTGCCTTGAGCTGAGTAGTGATCAAAGTGCTCTTCCTCTTCTTGGGAGTAGGCCTCCTCCTCTTGGTAATCCTCGTTACTAGCGTCTATATACGAATACGAGGTATAAATACTAAACCAAACTCACATGTTAAACTAGGAACACTCAAAAAGTTCACACTCTAGTCCTATTATCAATCAAACATGGCATGGTGAGTTATTTGATGATTTCTTATTTATTAGAAAAATAATTTCCTCTCATTATTCCTATTTCTTAAATTTAGATAGGTAGATCCTTAAAGAAATTCATTTCTTCTCTTTACTTCATAATAAGATTTAATCTCTTCATATAATAATCAGGTATGAAATATAGGTTGACCCAAGTCAACATTTCATATCTATTATATGTGAGTCTAATTTAATTAAAGTGCTACACTACACATTTTATCATATTATTATTTTAAATGCATTAAAATCTCTAAGTAATACTTATCAGGGGTTCATTAGCCTAAGTCATTCCCCCTGGTTATATTACTTAGGATCAAGATTTAAATGAGAGAGTAGCTCTCATACTATTCATTAAATTTGAATTCCAAGTTGAATGGTTCTAGAATTAACTACATAGCTATTTTATTTGATCTAGTCCATGATCATGCAAATAACTTGGCTATATTATTGCATAATCAATTAGAGGACATCATTTGTGATTTATTAGAATTGGAATCAACTTAAAATCATTTATAGATTATTTTTAATAATTATTTGAAGTTAGAAAAGGCCCTGCCTTGTTATTTTTATCATTTAAAAATTAATACGAATTTGGACATGAGGCCAGTGGCATTAGTTAGATAATTTCATGAGCTTTCCAATGATATAAAATTTGCTAGATTTGGTTTGGCAGATTTCAAACTATTCAAATTTTACTAAACCATCTGCAGCACAATTCAAATTAAGTTTAAACATTTATTTGAATTTTGGGCCTGGGCGGGAAAGCTACTGGGCCGAAACTGAAATTTAAACACTGCGCAGCCCAGCAAGCCGCGGGTGCGAGTGGGCTGCCTGACAAGGTGGGGGCCACCTGTCGGCGCCTCATAACACAGCGAAACGGTATGTTTAAACGTGGCCGTAGGATCTGGGGCTTGATCGACGGCTGGTGAGTGTCGTCGTCCCCGGCGGGATTCCGGCGAGCTCAGGGCGTGGGTAGGGGGTCGGAGGGCTTACCAGGCCGTTGCAGGTCTCTGGCAAGGTGCTCGGAGAAGTGGTGGTCGACGAGGAACAGCCTGGTGAAGTGGCGGCGCTCGGGGAGGCTCCAATCGACGCAGAGCTTCCGCGGGCTCCGGCGGACTCGAGCTCGCAATTCGAGCAGCTCCGGCGAGCTCTAGTGAAATTGACTGTGTAGAGGAGTCTCAGTGAGGTGAGGGGAGTGGATTGTGTGAAGAGTGAGGGTGCCGATCGTTGCTATTTATAGAGGGAGGGAGGAGGCCGAGTGTGCTGCAAGGGCGCGGCCATGGCGCGGCTTCTGTGGTGCACGAAAGGGCAAGGCGAGGACGGCATCGTGTAGGCGTCGTCCTAGCGATGCTCAACGGCTAGCTGGCGCAGAGGTAGGGCTACGGAAATGCTCGAGTTCTTCCAGTGATCATTACGGTACCGCGGTACGTCGACGACGAGGACGACGGCGACAGGGCTCTGGGCGGTGCTTGAGCGTGTCTAGGGCGTAGAGTGAGTGGAGTGGCTAGTCGACGCGGTGGTAGGGATGCAGGGCGAGGACGAGCGCGTTCGAGTGCACGGCGTCCTGGCGCGCTCCAGAGCGCGGTGACCACGGCATGGGCATGTACTGGCAGGGTTTGGCCACGGCCGTTCTGGCCAATGCCAAGGCTTGGCTTCGCTCGTGCGTGTACCGTTCGATTCCTTGTGCTGTGTAGATGCTCCAGGACAAGGGCAGAGGTTAAAACACGGGCTGGAGATGGAGATGCCAAAGTGGCCGGCATGGTGGAGTTTTGCATAGTTTAGGGTTTTTCCTTGGCTTTAATCGACCATGCAGGTACTGGGCTAGAGGCAGGGGGTGTAGAACTAGCTAATGATCACCATTGCAAAGTGGTTTAGGGAAGAAATCTGTGGACAAAGGGTGTTGCACATTACTGAATTTATGCCTGCCAAGTGTTCGACACAATGGCCGCATGAAGAAAATTTTCAAATTTTGAAATTCTTTTTGGTGAATCTCTTTTATATAATTATAGTGATGTAATGGTGGTGGTGGCACTCAATTTGGAAAAGAATTGCAAAGTTTCAAATTTGAGATGATCTTCTTTTTATTCTCAGATCCTCTTTTGTCAATTTAATTCTGGTCAACCTAGTCAACTCTGGCCATGGTGGTCAACATGAAAAGTACTCACCTTGACATGGTCTTGGATGACATGGCTTTGGTTGACAAAGTTTAGTTTAGGTTTTAAGAAATACAGGGGTGCAAAGTGGTGAAGAAAATATTTTTCACCCAAATGACCATTATCACATGTATGTTGAAATCTTTATTTTTCTTGATTTGATTCATGATCCAATGATGCAATTGTGTTAGTTTATCATATTGAAACATTTTAGAAGCAAGGAAGCAAGCAATTATGGCCTTGGTGATGATTTTGCATTTTTACATAAGGTGTATGTGAGTGAAGAATGGGTTTTTCCCATTTTCTTGAATTCTCCCTATTTTAGGGTTTTGTGATCTTGATTAGGGTTCACACATCAATAGATCAACATGCTAGCACTCATCATGGCAATTGCACAAAAGAAAAATTACTATATGCATGAATCTATATGTGGCACTATATGCATAGAAAAGTTTTTGTTTGTTGTAAAATTTGAGTAATTGAACTCTCACTTGCTTTATTTATTGTTGAAAAACTTGGGATGTTACAAACCCTTCCCCCTTACAAAAGATCTCGTCCCGAGATCTGGAAGAAAACTAGGTACTAAAGAGATTGGGGTATTCAGTCTTCATAAAGTCTTCTCTTTCCCAAGTGGCCTCTTCTTCGGTGTGGTTACTCCATTGGATCTTCAGAAACTTGATACTCCTGGTGCGAGTGGTTCTGAATGCTTCCTCCAGAATGCGAATAGGTACTTCGCGGTAGGTTAGATCTGAGTTGATATCCACAGTACGATGGTCGATGTTCTTGAACACCTCAGTCTTCTCAGGTACCTCCAAGCACTTCCGGAGTAACGAGATATGAAACACATTGTGCACCGTTGACATTTCTTCCGGTAACTCCAGCTGATAGGATACTTCTCCTCGGCGACTCAGGACTTTGAAAGGTCCGACATAACGGGGTGCGAGCTTTCCTTTAAGCTGGAATCTCTGCATTCCTTTAAGGGGGGACACTTTGAGATACACGAAATCTCCGATCTCGAAGGTCATCTCTCGGCGTCTCTTGTCGGCGTAGCTCTTCTGTCTTGATTGAGCGGTCTTGAGGTACTCACGGATCTTGTGAACCTTCTCTTCAGCTTCTCGGAGAATATCTGGTCCAAAGACTTGACTCTCTCCTACTTCCGACCAATTCAGAGGGGTACGGCACTTCCTTCCGTACAGGGCTTCAAAGGGGGCCATTTGTAAACTGGCTTGATAGCTGTTGTTGTACGAGAATTCTGCGTACGGTAAGCAGTCTTCCCACTTGGATCCATATTCTAACACACATGCTCTCAGCATATCCTCTAGTATCTGGTTGACTCGTTCAGTCTGTCCATCCGTCTGAGGGTGATAGGCTGTGCTGAAGTTCAGCCTAGTTCCGAGTCCTTCATGTACCTTCTGCCAAAATCTGGAGGTGAATTGGGATCCTCTATCGGATACTATTGACTTCGGGGTTCCGTGTAGGCTGACTATCCGTGAGATATATAACTCTGCAAGTCTTGGTCCTTGGTAGGTGGTCTTGACGGGGATGAAATGGGCGACTTTGGTCAATCTATCGACCACTACCCAGATAGAATCATTCCCTTTACTAGATTTGGGCAATCCGGTGATGAAGTCCATTCCTACGGAATCCCACTTCCATTCGGGAATCTGCAGGGGCTGTAGCAGTCCTGCGGGTCGTTGGTGTTCTGCCTTGACTCTCTGACAGATGTCACACTTGGCGATGTAACTCCCGATTTCTCGCTTCATCCCATGCCACCAGAACTGTTCCTTCAAGTCCTGGTACATCTTAGTACCTCCGGGGTGAATAGAATATAAGGTGTCATGGGCTTCCTTTAGAATCACTTGTTTCAACTCTGAATCTGACGGCACGCACAAGCGTCCGTTGTACCAAAGTACTCCTTCTTCATCAACAGTGAATCCCGGTGCCTTTCCTGCTGCTAGCTGGCTCTTAATCCCGTCAATGCTTGCATTGCTTTTCTGGGCTTCCTTGATTTGACTAATCAAAGTGGGTTGAAGTTCAATGCTGGCGAGAAATCCTTCACTCACTAGCTCCATTCTAAACTGTTCAAACTCTTGGTGAAGGCTAGGTTGTTCCTCGGCAATCATGGAGTTTAACTGACACGGCAGTCTACTCAAAGCATCTGCTACCACATTGGCCTTGCCTGGGTGATAGTGGATATCCATATCATAATCCTTGATTAACTCTAACCATCTCCGTTGCCTCATGTTCAGTTCCTTTTGGGTGAAGATATACTTCAAACTCTTGTGATCCGAATAGATCTCGCATCGATTACCCATGAGGTAATGACGCCATACTTTCAAGTCTAACACGACTGCTGCTAACTCTAAGTCATGGGTCGGGTAATTCTGTTCATGCTGCTTCAGTTGCCTGGACAGGTACGAGATCACTTTGCCTTCTTGCATCAACACACATCCAAGACCAATCTTGGAGGCATCACAATACACATCAAATGGTTTGGTGATGTCCGGCATAATCAGTATTGGGGCTGAAGTCAGTCTGCTCTTGAGCTGTTGGAAGCTCTCTTCACACTTGTTCGTCCATTCGAACTTCTTGTCCTTTTTCAACAATTGGGTCATTGGTCTGGCTATGCTTGAGAATCCTTCAACGAATCGGCGGTAATATCCCGCCAATCCGAGAAATGCACGGACCTCAGTCTGGGTGGTTGGGGCTTTCCATTCTGCAACGGTCTTTATCTTTGAGGGGTCAACGGCAATTCCTCCTGCGGACAAGATGTGTCCCAGGAATCCTACTTCCTTCAACCAGAACTCACACTTGCTGAACTTGGCATACAGCTGGTGTTCCCGAAGAGTCTCTAAGACCATTTCCAAGTGTTGCTCATGTTCTTCTTCGGTTTTGGAGTAGATCAGGATGTCGTCGATGAAGACAACGACGAACTTATCCAGGAAGTTCATGAAGATCTTATTCATGAGATTCATGAAGTAAGCGGGGGCATTGGTCAATCCAAATGACATGACATTGTACTCGTACAATCCATATCTGGTGGTGAAGGCAGTTTTGGGAATGTCCGATGCACGGATCTTCAGCTGATGGTACCCTGTCCTAAGATCAATCTTAGAAAACACGGTGGCACCGGTCAACTGATCAAACAGGTCTTCTATTTTGGGCAAAGGATACTTGTTCTTGATGGTGACATCATTGAGCTTGCGGTAATCCGTACATAAACGAATCGTACCATCCTTCTTGTCCACAAACAAAACTGGTGATCTCCAGGGTGATGCACTTGGTCTAATCAAACCTTTGGCTAACATATCATCCAGTTGTTTCTTCAGTTCCACTAATTCTGCCGGGTTCATGCTGTAAGCTCTCTGGGCTATTGGTCCGGTTCCGGGGATTAACTCGATGATAAACTCGATATCCCGATCTGGGGGCATACCGGGTAGGTCCTCCGGAAACACATCAGAGTATCTACAGACGACTCTGATTTGATCCAGGGTGGGTTTGGTTAAACTTTGGTTGCAGGTAAATTTTCTGGGCAGCTTTTCTGAGATGTGCTCAACTAACACTCCGGTGCTACTAGTCATGGTGATGGCCTTCTTGGCACAATCAATCAATCCATGGTGTTTGGACATCCAGTCCATACCCAGTACTACTTCCAAACCTTTTGTTCCCAGAACAATCAGATTGGCATAAAAGTCTATTTCATGAATTCTGATAGGAACATCTTTGCAAATTTTTCTAGCTTTAGTTGTTGATCCAGGTATTTGCACTACCATGACATGCTTCAAACTGATGGGTTGAATCTTACTAGTGCATGCAAATTCTTCCGTAACAAATGAATGCGATGCTCCAGAATCAAACAGCACTCTTGCAGGTATTGAGTTAACAGAGAACATACCCAGAACGACATCTGGGGCTTCCTGAGCTTCTTCCGCACTCATGTGAAAGAGGCGGCCGCTGCGGTTGTTCGGGTTGTTGGGGGCGAACTTCTTGTTGTTGGCGACACGGCGTTGCTGCTGAGCAGGGCCAGTGGTGTTGGCGGCCATCTTGGCGAGTCGCTGGGGACACTCTTTGGAGTAGTGCCCCAACACACCGCACTCATAGCAGTTGATGGTGGACTTGTCCTTGGGGGCGACAGGGACAGCATTGCTCCCAGTCCTTGGAGCAGTGTTGGTGTTGGGGTTGGCAGGGGCTCTTGTCGGGGCGCGGTTGAAGTTGTTGTTGTGGTGGACGAAGTTGTTGCTGTTGTGGGGGTGTCCTCCCGTCCTGGGGTTTCCTCCGCTCCGGTTCTGATAACCGGGGCGCGACATCTGTGCCGGTGGCCTGTTGTTTCTGGGGGTGAAGCCTCCGCTTGAGCCAGGGCGAAACTTGGAGTTGTTGCTGGGCCCACTCTGGTGCATCATGCGACGCTTGCGGTTTTCGTTGGCCTGGTTCAGCTTGCCCTCCATCTGGATGGCGGAGTCAACAAGGGCTTCGAGGTCAGCAAAAGGGATGTTGACCAGCACAGTCTGCATCTCATCGTGCAGTCCGTTCAGGAACCTCTCCTTCCTTTTCGGTGGTGTCCGTCTCATCCGGGGCGTACCTTGACAAGGTGAGGAACTTGTCGCGGTATTCTACCACGGTCAGACGGCCTTGCTTTAACTCGCGGAACTCATCCCGCATCTTCTTGATGAGACCCGGTGGCACATGGTACTTGCTAAACTTGAGCTTGAAGTCTGCCCAAGTCATGAGCTGCCCTGCATTCAATGCGCGAGCACTCGTCCACCAGGCACGTGCAGGTCCTGCCAGATAGTGGGTGGCAAACAGCACCTTGTCATTAGCTTCCACTCCGGCAACCTCAAGATTGTTCTCCATTGTTTGGAGCCAATCATCAGCATCAAGGGGTTCCTCCGTCTTGCTAAACACCGGTGGGTTGGTGTTCTGAAAGTTCTTTAACTTGGAGCCCGGGTGATCATGGTTCCCGTGGCCTTGGTTGTTCTGTGCTAACTGTTGAAGTACAGCTAGGTTAGCTTGCCTTTCAGTCCTATCAACTTCTCGTTCAGCCAACATCTGTTGCAGTATCTGTGTCAGCGCATCCGGATTGGCGTTGCGATTGGAATGTGCCATCTGAACAGAGATATGGATCATAAGATAAGAGGGACAATTTCTATGGCTTAATTTTGGGGAGTAAACTCACATTTATTTAAAACATGGTTCATAATATAAAAATATTACACACACGAACATAGTCATGAAGGTAGCAATTATTACAAGCCAACATTCCGGAGGGTTTGAAGAACCCTTTCAACAATCTACGATACAAGGGGCGAATGCAAGGGACCGATACATCTCAGGCTACGCGGTGCTCAAGGAGGGATGGAAGCTATCCATCGATGCGGAGCGGGAAGGTGGTGTCCATCCCGGCAGGCAGGTGCTGGTGGAAGTCCTGGTCTTCCTCTTCCTCCGGCTCGTAGTCGTTGTCGTTGCTGACGTAGGAGTAGCCATCCCCTTGGATGTCTTCCCCCTCGCCTTCTCCCTCCAGGATCTGGAGCTGCTCCACCTGAGTGGAGATGGTCTCCTTCAGGACGGCGATCTTGGTCTTGAGGCGGTGGATGGTGGCATCCCTCTTCGCGACCAGCTGGCGCAGAGTCCTGCGCTCCTTCGCGATGACCTTGATGGTATCCGCGTACTGGTTCAGCTGCTGCTGAGTGTGGTTGGCGGCGGAGCGGGAGTTGCTCAGCGCAGACCGAGTCTCGTACAGCATGTAGTCGAGGTGGTCCACATGGTGCCTCAGCACGGGGTGGTACGGCAGGCTGAGGGGCAGACCAACAGAGGAGTGCCTTGCGAAGTGCGCAAAGCGTTCCCCTTCGATGGCCAGCGAGTTCTGCCCGCACAGACGAGCGAGAGACTCCTGCAGAGCGTGGGCGAGTCCATCCACCCAAGTGTTCTCGCGGAGCGAGAACTGGATCTGGCGGAACATGGGCGACTCCGGCTTTCCCGGAAGGTTAGCCATGATCAGCCATTGGAGCTGGCCGTTGTCCGAGATCTGACCCCCGTAGAACACGGGAGGCGTGCGTCCGAGGAAGTCGGTGAGAGCGAACAGATCTCGTTCAAAGATCAGATCCCCACCGTTCGCCAAGTCGTACACTTGGGTCTGGAGAAAGGGCTCCGTCGGGATGATGGGATCCATCTGTAGAGGGAGTGACAAATAAGTTAATAATTGTCAGTGTTCAAAATTTTAAGTAATAATCAATGAAATGGATTATTTCGAAAAAGAATTTCAAGGTAAGGGTAGGAGTGTATTTTCATAACTATTTTATTATAAACTAAGTTTGTTGGACGTCCATTCTAACTAAGGTCTTCTAAGGTCAAACAATGGCTCTGATACCAACTTGTCAACACCCGGGTTTTTAAGTCCGGATGCCTATTATATCATACATCGCAATCCCAGGAAGATTGTTTTTGCGAGACATAATAGTAAGTCGTTCAGAGTCATCATTTATTACAACACATAAGGTCTTACATCAATGGATCACATGATCCAATATTACACAAATAGATTGTTCAACATCACACATAAGTAGCGGAAGCGTAGTAGTAGTGGACTCATAATTCCACAGGCAACGCTTGACGTTAGAAGACGATCCTAGTTATCATAGACGTCCTGCTGTCCGTCATCCTGATACTGTTGCTCCTCTTCATAGTCTGGCATTTGAATAGCCAGGGCAAAGCCATGAGTACTTTTAAAGTACTCGCAAACTAATACTAAGGTAAAGCATAATATATTGTATTAAAGGGGTACTAAGCTCTAAGTTTATTTGCATAAAGCCAAGTTTTCTTTGAATAAACATTTAATAAAATCCTCATTATTTAATAGACTAACTCAAGTGGGAACATTAGTGTCATTCCCACCATTCATTTGGGATTCAAGACAATTCATCAATCACCATTATTATTCCAACATAAATCCTGATAACGGAAGTAGTATGGCCCTTCCAACCGTCCGTAACCGCGGACACGGCTATTCGAATAGGTTTAACACTCTGCAGAGGTTGTACTCTTGTGCCACAACTATTGATTTCATCCGTCGAGGATAACCCCGAATCATCGTAACTCAGTACGCGGATCATCAATCATAACCTTTCACTTATATGTCCTAGTATAGGCACCTCTCCCCATGAGCTTGGCCTCCCGGTGAGAACCAACTGTTAACCCGGGAACTGCACAGGGCTTGGGTCGTACATTCACCTCATATTCACATCATTTCTCACATACGGAGGCAGCCTCAGCGTAACCCCTATGATGCTTGTTTAGAGGGAACCCATACTAAAATACACAAGTTTCTAGTTAAGCCCTACCCATAATCAGGTATTGTGGGGGTACTTGTATAATTGGAAAGGTATCGCATTCAAACCCATATCAGGTTTATATCAAAAATCACCATCTTCTCTTGGTCATATTCCAAGGTTTCAATTTCATATCAAATCCACTTGTTCCCATCTAGAGTAGTCAAATTTTAATAATTTAGCAATAGCAACTATATGAGGGGTGCTATCTAGCTTGAGGGGTGTTCATCTAAACCAAGTATTGTTCTATTCTATACATGGTGACTCATAAATCAAAAGTACTTTGAAATAAATAAACCAAAGTAAAATTTAAGTAAAAACATGGGATAGGTAATACATAAAAGTAAAGTGTGATGGTGCCTTTGCTCTTGTAGAGCTAAGCATTTGTATTTAGCAAGGGTTAGCTTGCCTTGAGCTGAGTAGTGATCAAAGTGCTCTTCCTCTTCTTGGGAGTAGGCCTCCTCCTCTTGGTAATCCTCGTTACTAGCGTCTATATACGAATACGAGGTATAAATACTAAACCAAACTCACATGCTAAACTAGGAACACTCAAAAAGTTCACACTCTAGTCCTATTATCAATCAAACATGGCATGGTGAGTTATTTGATGATTTCTTATTTATTAGAAAAATAATTTCCTCTCATTATTCCTATTTCTTAAATTTAGATATGTAGATCCTTAAAGAAATTCATTTCTTCTCTTTACTTCATAATAAGATTTAATCTCTTCATATAATAATCAGGTATGAAATATAGGTTGACCCAAGTCAACATTTCATATCTATTATATGTGAGTCCCATTTAATTAAAATGCTACACTACCCATTTTATCATATTATTATTTTAAATGCATTAAAATCTCTAAGTAATACTTATCAGGGGTTCATTAGCCTAAGTCATTCCCCCTGGTTATATTACTTAGGATCAAGATTTAAATGAGAGAGTAGCTCTCATACTATTCATTAAATTTGAATTCCAAGTTGAATGGTTCTAGAATTAACTACATAGCTATTTTATTTGATCTAGTCCATGATCATGCAAATAACCTGGCTATATTATTGCATAATCAATTAGAGGACATCATTTGTGATTTATTAGAATTGGAATCAACTTAAAATCATTTATAGATTATTTTTAATAATTATTTGAAGTTAGAAAAGGCCCTGCCTTGTTATTTTTATCATTTAAAAATTAATACGAATTTGGACATGAGGCCAGTGGCATTAGTTAGATAATTTCATGAGCTTTCCAATGATATAAAGTTTGCTAGATTTGGTTTGGCAGATTTCAAACTATTCAAATTTTACTAAACCATCTGCAGCACAATTCAAATTAAGTTTAAACATTTATTTGAATTTTGGGCCTGGGCGGGAAAGCTACTGGGCCGAAACTGAAATTTAAACACTGCGCAGCCCAGCAAGCCGCGGGTGCGAGTGGGCTGCCTGACGAGGTGGGGGCCACCTGTCGGCGCCTCATAACACAGCGAAACGGTATGTTTAAACGTGGCCGTAGGATCTGGGGGTTGATCGACGGCTGGTGAGTGTCGTCGTCCCCGGCGGGATTCCGGCGAGCTCAGGGCGTGGGTAGGGGGTCGGAGGGCTTACCAGGCCGTTGCAGGTCTCTGGCAAGGTGCTCGGAGAAGTGGTGGTCGACGAGGAACAGCCTGGTGAAGTGGCGGCGCTCGGGGAGGCTCCAATCGACGCAGAGCTTCCGCGGGCTCCGGCGGACTCGAGCTCGCAATTCGAGCAGCTCCGGCGAGCTCTGGTGAAATTGACTGGTGGAGGAGTCTCAGTGAGGTGAGGGGAGTGGATTGTGTGAAGAGTGAGGGTGCCGATCGTTGCTATTTATAGAGGGAGGGAGGAGGCCGAGTGTGCTGCAAGGGCGCGGCCATGGCGCGGCTTCTGTGGTGCACGAAAGGGCAAGGCGAGGACGGCATCGTGTAGGCGTCGTCCTAGCGATGCTCAACGGCTAGCTGGCGCAGAGGTAGGGCTACGGAAATGCTCGAGTTCTTCCAGTGATCATTACGGTACCGCGGTACGTCGACGACGAGGACGACGGCGACAGGGCTCTGGGCGGTGCTTGAGCGTGTCTAGGGCGTAGAGTGAGTGGAGTGGCTAGTCGACGCGGTGGTAGGGATGCAGGGCGAGGACGCTCGCGTTCGAGTGCACGGCGTCCTGGCGCGCTCCAGAGCGCGGTGACCACGGCATGGGCATGTACTGGCAGGGTTTGGCCACGGCCGTTCTGGCCAATGCCAAGGCTTGGCTTCGCTCGTGCGTGTACCGTTCGATTCCTTGTGCTGTGTAGATGCTCCAGGACAAAGGCAGAGGTTAAAACACGGGCTGGAGATGGAGATGCCAAAGTGGCCGGCATGGTGGAGTTTTGCATAGTTTAGGGTTTTTCCTTGGCTTTAATCAACCATGCAGGTACTGGGCTAGAGGCAGGGGGTGTAGAGGGAGCTGATGATCACCAGGTAAAGTGGTTTAGGCTAGAAACTGCTGGACAAAGAGGTGTAACACAAATTGGAATTGATGCCTGCCAAGTGTTCGACACAATGGCCGCATGAAGAAAATTTTCAAATTTTGAAATTCTTTTTGGTGAATCTCTTTTATATAATTATAGTGATGTAATGGTGGTGGTGGCACTCAATTTGGAAAAGAATTGCAAAGTTTCAAATTTGAGATGATCTTCTTTTTATTCTCAGATCCTCTTTTGTCAATTTAATTCTGGTCAACCTAGTCAACTCTGGCCATGGTGGTCAACATGAAAAGTACTCACCTTGACATGGTCTTGGATGACATGGCTTTGGTTGACAAAGTTTAGTTTAGGTTTTAAGAAATACAGGGGTGCAAAGTGGTGAAGAAAATATTTTTCACCCAAATGACCATTATCACATGTATGTTGAAATCTTTATTTTTCTTGATTTGATTCATGATCCAATGATGCAATTGTGTTAGTTTATCATATTGAAACATTTTAGAAGCAAGGAAGCAAGCAATTATGGCCTTGGTGATGATTTTGCATTTTTACATAAGGTGTATGTGAGTGAAGAATGGGTTTTTCCCATTTTCTTGAATTCTCCCTATTTTAGGGTTTTGTGATCTTGATTAGGGTTCACACATCAATAGATCAACATGCTAGCACTCATCATGGCAATTGCACAAAAGAAAAATTACTATATGCATGAATCTATATGTGGCACTATATGCATAGAAAAGTTTTTGTTTGTTGTAAAATTTGAGTAATTGAACTCTCACTTGCTTTATTTATTGTTGAAAAACTTGGGATGAGGATAATATCTACCAATAAAAGCATCCTTGCATTTAGTCCATGAATCAATACTATTCTTAGGCAAAGATAGCAACCAATCTTTAGCTCTTCCTCTTAATGAGAAAGGAAACACTTTCAATTTAATAATATCACCATCTACATCTTTATACTTTTGCATTTCACAAAGTTCAACAAAATTATTGAGATGGGCAGCAGCATCATCAGAACTAGCACCAGAAAATTGTTCTCTCATGACCAGATTTAGTAAAGCAGGTTTAATTTCAAAGAATTCTGCTGTAGTAGCAGGTGGAGCAATAGGTGTGCATAGGAAATCATTATTATTTGCATTTGTGAAGTCACACAATTTAGTATTTTCATGGTTGGCCATTTTAGCAACAGTAAATAAAACAAACTAGATAAAGTAAATGCAAGTAACTAATTTTTTTGTGTTTTTGATATAGAGAGCAAGACAGTAAATAAAGTAAAACTAGCAACTAATTTTTTTGTGTTTTGTTTAGGTGCAGCAAACAAAGTAGTAAATAAAATAAAGCAAGACAAAAACAAAGTAAAGAGATTGAGAAGTGGAGACTCCCCTTGCAGCGTGTCTTGATCTCCCCGCAACGGCGCAAAATTTACTTGCTGGCGTGTAGTTGACGTGGGAGTTAGAAATCTTTGTGGTGTAACTTTTCTTCGATCCCCGGCAACGGCGCCAGAAATTTAGCTTGATACGCGTAGATGCACACGTCCGTTGGGAACCCCAAGTGGAAGGTATGATGCGTATAGAAGCAAGTTTCCCTCAGTATGAAACCAAGGTTTAATCGAACCGAGAGGAGCCAAGAAGCATGTTGAAGGTTGATGGTCGCGAAATGTGATGCGGCGCAACACCAGGATTCCGCGCCAACGCGGAACCGCACAACACAACCCAAGTACTTTGTCCCAACGAAACACTGAGGTTGTCAATCTCACCGGCTTGCTGTAACAAAGGATTAAACGTATCGAGTGGAAGATGTTTGCAAAGAAAACAGTAAAACACAATTGCAGAGATTGTATGCTATGTAAAGAATAGGACCGGGGTCCACAGTTCACTAGAGGTGTCTCTCCCATAAGATAAAAGCATGTTGGGTGAACAAATTACAGTCGGGCAATTGACAAATAGAGAAAGGCATAACAATGCATATACATGACATGATAAATATAGTGAGATTTAATTGGGCATTACGACAAAGTACATAGACCGCCATCCAACCGCATCTATGCCTAAAAAGTCCACCTTCAGGTTATCATCCGAACCCCCTCCAGTATTAAGTTGCAAAGCAACACAATTGCATTAAGTATGGTGCGTAATGTAATCAACAACTACATCCTTAGACATAGCATCAATGTTTTATCCCTAGTGGCAACAGCACATCCACAACCTTAGAACTTTCTGTCACTGTCCCAGATTCAATGGAGGCATGAACCCACTATCGAGCATAAATACTCCCTCTTGGATTTAAGAGTAAAAACTTGGCCAGAGCCTCTACTAATAACGGAGAGCATGCAAGATCATAAACAACACATGAACAATAGATTAATAATCACCATAATCATAGTACTCTCTATCCATCGGATCCCGACAAACACAACATATAGTATTACAGATAGATGATCTTGATCATGTTAGGCAGCTCACAAGATCAAACAATGAAGCACAACAAGGAGAAGACGACCATCTAGCTACTGCTATGGACCCATGGTCCAGGGTGAACTACTCACTCATCACTCCGGAGGCGACCATGGCGGTGTAGAGTCCTCCGGGAGATGAATCCCCTCTCCGGCAGGGTGCGATCTCTAATCCCCGAGATGGGATTAGCGGCGGCGTCTCTGTAAGGTTTTCCGTATCGTGGCTCTCGATGGGGTTTGCGACGGAAGCTTTAAGTAGGCGGAGGGTCAACGCAGCCACACGAGGCCCAGGATAGGTCGGCGCGGCGTGGCCTGGGCCGCGCCGGCCACCCCCTGGCCTCCTCGTGGCCCCACTTTGTTAGGTCTTCGGTCTTCTGGAAGCTTCGTGCAAAAATAGGACCCTGGGCGAAAGTTTCGTCCAATTCGAGAATATTTCTTTACTAGGATTTCTGAAACCAAAAACAGCAGAAAACAATTGGCTCTTCGGCATCTTGTTAATAGGTTAGTTCCAGAAAATGCATAAATATGACATATAATGTGCATAAAACATGTAGGTATCATCAATAAAGTAGCATGGAACATAAGAAATTATCGATACGTTGGAGACGTATCAGCATCCCCAAGATCATGCTACAATTGTGGTGACAAGCGCCATTTCATCGCCCAATGCCCCTATGAGCATAGGGAGACTCATGGTGGAAGGCTCATACCCAAGGACAAGAGCAAAGACTCAAAGGGCAAAGATTCAAAGGCCCCCAACAAGAAATTCTTCAACAAGAGCAATGTCGTTGCCTAATCGACGATACCTCGGAGGTGGGATCCTCACGAGGGGGAGAAGAAGTAGGGGCCATAGGGCGGAGTGCACACGGGACGGTGGTACGCGAGTTACCCAGCTTCGGAACACCTGCACGATGACAGGGCCTACTGCTGCTTGTCTGAATTATCTGGGCGCTTGCGCGTTGTTACAATGGTTGTGGTTGTGCCTCTAGGGCTCCCGGGATCCGGCTTATAAAGGCGCACGGATCTAGGGTTTACATGGAGAGTCCTAGCCGGAATACAAGTTGCCTAACTACGGTACAATATCTTGCCGTGCACGTCAAGGATCCGCCTTCCTCATGGTCGTGCTGGATCCGGATACTTTATGGGCCTCCACGGATCCGGCCTCCTTCGTAGGTCGGTTAGGATCCGGCTCCTGTTCCTGGGCTGGACTTCATCCTTCATGATCAACAGCAACTGGGCCGCCCGATGGGCCCCATGCCACCATCACCGTCTGTGGGCCACCCGGGCTTGCCGGATCTAGGCCATGTCGTTGATATACCCATAAAGTATACCCACAACAGTAGCCCCCGAAGTTCTCCGAGATTCATCATTCTTCCGTCTTCAAATAACTCGGAACCGAAGAGAATCTTGAAGAGCTTCCAAACTTTCTTGCTTCCGATATCATTTACTCGGAAATTCACATGTCCTTCAGTAACGATAATGTAACGGAGTTTGCACCTTTCCCGCGCACAACTTCCTATTTTCCCGCGCTAAATTTTCGGAGATGCGAATCTTTAGCCGGAAATTTCGGGAGCGCACGGTTAAGTTACCTCCACGTCATTTTACCGCTTTTAACCTAAGACACGCGTCATGCATCCAACGGTGAGACTGTTCAGTTTCCGCCGTAGGATCCGAAATGCGAATCTCCGCGCGAGGTCTATAAATACCCCCACGCGCGGTAACTCCTCATTCTTTTCACCTCATCACCACTTCATCTTCCTCCTCGCGCCGCGCCGCCCGTCAGATCTCAACTCCGGCGAGCTCCGCCACAGAGAACTTCGCGCCAGGTCGCTCCAAGCTTCCCCTCGTTCCAAGATCGTTGCGGTTGATCGGGAAATCTCCCCCGCCGCCGATTCGTGGTCACGCGGGTCGTTTCACAGCAAGTTCGGCGACCTTCATCCTCGCCGGAGCA
Organism: Lolium multiflorum; assembly: GCA_030979885.1. Taxonomy (NCBI): domain Eukaryota; kingdom Viridiplantae; phylum Streptophyta; class Magnoliopsida; order Poales; family Poaceae; genus Lolium; species Lolium multiflorum. Next base: position 334,117,167 of record CM061750.1, read on the forward strand.
TCGCCGGTTCGCCGCGCCATTGACGGTACGTGCACCGGACTTGTAGAAGAAGAAGTAGAGTAGAGTAGTTTCCGGTTACTCAAACACTTTGCATGGGTGCAGCCGGAAGCATGCCAATCGACTCACACTGTACTGGTAGTTCTCCGAATAGCCCGGATCCCAGTTCATTAGAGCCAATCTGTCCGGATCCCATAGCATATCTACCACCATATGTTTCCGACATCCGGCTAGCTCAACCTTTTTCCGCATCTTCCAGCACCAAGCTAGGCCGGATCCCAACCGCTCAAGAACTTGAAGAAGAACTCCAAGGGCAAGCTAGAATGGCAGCCAAGGTTCAGGAGACGGAAAACAAGAAAGCCTCCAAGGCTCGGAACCGCGAAGGAGAGCGGGGTCAATGGTGGCCCTGCGAAACCACCGATACGGAGCTTAGAGAGCTTCAAAACGAGGGTATGATCTCCGCTCATTGGAGCTTCATACGCGACACCGTCGTCCCCAAGCCTGGAGCCGGAGAAGTGGTCATGACCAAAGCTTGGGTGGAACGCGGATTATCGCTCCCCTGCTCGGAATTCTTTCTCTCCGTCCTCAATACGTACGGGCTTCAGCCCCACAACATCTGCCCCAACTCGTATCTTCTGCTCTCCAACTTCGCGACTCTTTGCGAAGGGCATCTCGGAATCCGACCAGATGTCAAGCTATGGCAGTTTTTCTTCCGAGTGAAGAAGGAAACAAAGGACAAAGCCATGTTGAACTGCGGGAGCATGACGTTCATGCTCCGACCTGGCCGCATGTATCCTCCTCATGACTCGCACGAATCCGTCCGGTACTGGAACGCCGGATGGTTTTACGAGAAGAATGTTTCAGTTCCGGAGATCCACGACGGTCTCCCCAAATTCAACAACGAGCCTCCGGAAGAACTTGCAAGCTGGAGCTTCATCCCATCGCTTTCCCTAACTCCCATCTTGGAGAAGGCAGCGCGGAGAATCTCCTGGCTAGTCCACGACGGGCTAACCGGAACCCAGCTTACACTTAGCTGGTTCACTCGGCGGATCCAGCCACTGCGGTATAATGCGCGGTTAATCTGCGCATACACCGGGGCGGACGACCAGCTCCGAGCTACCCGCCACGACCTTCCGGCTGATTCTCTCAAGAGGAGATTCAAGACGCTCGTGAAGATAGGCCGGGGTCAACCGATCCCGGAATTGATCAAGGATATCTACACAAACGACCAGTGTCCTCCGGTAAGCTCTGATCCCTTCGTTACTTCAAACTTCACAAGTTTTTGGATGTTGACTAACATATAATATCTTTCCCTCCAGCTCGCTACATTGGCGGAGGAAAACTTGCGCACCATACTTCGCGTCCCCGTCAGCGGCGACACGGCGGAGGAGGTTCCGGATGACGAGGAGGAGGAAGAGGAGCAAGCACCCCGCAAGGCAGCTCCTCGACCTTCGAAGCGTCCCCGCGCCAAAGCTCCCGGCTCTGAAGCCGGAGCCAGCGGCGAGGCCTCCGCCAAGAAGCCCAAGATCATCAAGCCCCCTCCGCTAGACTCAAGGAAAGCGGAGCGGGAACGTTTGAAAATGCTTTCCACAGCAGGCAAACGCTCACGCCCCATCATCCCCGGCGCCCCGTAAGTTTCCGAGTATGGCACGTATTTACTTTGATGCAATTGTTACTTATGCGATCTTCTTTTATTTGTTCGCAGGACTCCGACTACCGCTGCCACTCGGACCACCAGCCAAGAGCCCATCACAAAGTATATGAAAAAGTCTCCGGCTGTTGGTCCTACAACTCCAGCTCCGCCAAGCGCTTCCCACACTGCTCCACCGCCATCTCCTCCTCAGGCGGAACAATCTCCCCCTCCTGCCGCAAACACTCCACCGGAAATAATTCCGGTCAGCAGCGAAAAGGTGGGCGGAGAGGATCCTAAGGCCAAAGGCCCTGCCCAAGAAGAAACAGAAGTTCAAGGCCAAGGAGAGGCTGAGGTTACTTCCTCCGAGAAGGTCGGAGCCGGTGCTGGCGACGTCGTCGTTTTTCCGAAAAACTTCGGAGATCCGGCTGACCTCACTTCCACCCCCAAGGCATATGCTACAAAGTTCTTCAACAAGCTGACTGAGGCGGAGAAGTGGGAACTTGAACAAGACCTGCTCAACGCCATGCTGAACAATGCCTGGGGGAAACCGGATGCCGCTATGTCGGAAATCCAGGAGTTTAAGAAGGACGTCGGCCAGTTCTTCGACAAGCTTGTCTGCAAACAAAAGGTACTCCCCAGTAGCCCCCAAGCATGTAGGCGGAAACTAGGTACTAGTTAGCGCTTAGATGCTTTAGAGTAAAGCCACTTTTGGAAAGATTTTTTAAAATGTCGCAGTAGCCCCCAAGCATGATGTCGGAAAGATTCCGGCAATAATGCTTCAAAGGACCCCACTATTTGTAGGCGGAATTTTTACTCCTGCTCTGATTGTTTTTTACAGGAACAGCAGGCACTGCACTATGAGCTACACAAGAATATTGCCCTGCAGCGCCGCGTTACCTTGGGCCAAGCGGAAAATATCCGGACCCTCAAGGATGAAAATGCAGAACTGAACAAACAACTGGCGGACGCCCAAGGTTGGTTTCCGCCCTTTCTTGTTATTAATTCACGTTCCGACTTTGAACTGTATTTAAATTGAATCCTTATAGGCGCATCTTCTTCCCTGGCTACGACCTCCTCCGAACTTGAGAACCTGCGCTCCTCATACCAAGAGTTGGAGACGAAGCTGAAGGAGGCGGAGCAAAAGAAGGAGCAGGCCGAGAAGCAACTGGCGGAGAAAAACTCCGAGCTCATCAGGGAGAAGGGCGAATTCTTGTTAAAGCGCAATGCTGATAGCGAGACCATCAAGAGGCAGCAAAAAGAACTCAATGGACTCCGGAAATACATGGAGACCGCGGAGCACCATTGGGACTTGCTGGCCGAAAATATCCTGGGTACTTATACTCGGAATTTCTTATCTTGATGTATAGTTTCTTGTGCTCAACTTGAATGTTTATTCTTGTATTTTTGTGCAGAGCCGCTTGGATACTCTGAAAGGCGCCGGAATAAATTTCCCCGGGACGATGTTCTTTCTCTTGCTGGCGATGATTGCAAGGATCTTATCTCCGCCTCACGGAAGATATGCCACAACTTGTCATTGAAGAAGAGCCGCACCTGCGGTCTGCGCAAACTGGTCAAGAGAATGGACATTCTTCCGGAGCTGGTGACGGATCTGCAAGCTTCATCAGCCCGAGGCGCGGCTGCCATGACTTTGACTATGTGCTTGGCGCATAACCCGGAGATGGATCTTGACCGGGTAACTACTGGTGTTCCTCCGACAGCAGATGTCGGTGCGCTGCTAGATGCAGTAAGTGGCTATGACACCCGCATCGCGCGGAGGATCCGTCACGACGAATTCTACGACAAGGCGGTTCTCCCTGCGGACGAGCCCCTTGAAGCCGAACTTCAAAAGGAGCGTGACGCGGAAGCCCGACCTGCGGAATCCGGAACCCAGTTTACCTGGACCAGCTCCAAGGATGCTCCCCAAGAGGAACCCAAGTCCAGCGCTGCAACTTCCGAAGAAGAAGAAGAGAGTGATGAAGATGTATCGTCTCCGGCTGAGGGCGCCAAAGGAAAAGATCCAGAGGGCAATGCTTCTCCGTCCAAGGCGGAGTGAAAACTTTTATGTCCTGCGGGATAAAACAATGCATCATTTTGGCCCCAGCGAGGGTTTGTAATATAACTTAAATTCTTAAGTAGTTAGGGACGAAACAAGCATGCATGCGTGGGCGGAAAATACTTATCCTGCTATCCGTTTTAATATTGTTTGCATGTGTTGTTTCTTGAAAGCAAGTGCTGGTTTTATAATTTCCGGCTTGCCCACTTGACCTTCCACGAGCCGGAAAACCCGTGCCGGAAACGCTCGCCAGCGGCGACGAAGCCCAATGGCAATCCGTCAATAACCGCGGAAACAAGCCCCCAGCCCAAGTGCCGGAAGTCGCTACCAGGAATCCATGGGTTTGCAACAGAAAAAATTTCCGCCAGAAAACTTAAGCTTACGTCCTAAAGGACGATTTTGAAAATCACAACTTTCATACACGCCTAGGCGGAAAGATCCAGCTCTGCGGTTTTAGTCGGAAAAACATACACGATCCAGAAATGAAAAATTAAAGGAGGTAAAAGACTCTAAGAGTGAACCAAAAGCTTTATTTCATTGATCATGTATCATAGATATTACAAGGTATGTAATGCGTAAAGCGCTAAGTGTGGAAAGGACGTAGCTGTGCTATGTTCCAGGGACGATCTGTTTCATCATATATGTCACCCGGATCTTCTCGTTTTCGTTTCCGGTGCCAGTTGGCAGGTCTATCCTTTAGTTCCCGGAAATCAACGAGATAATAGGATCCGTTGTGTAGTACTTTGCTGATGACAAAAGGTCCTTCCCATGGAGATTGCAACTTGTGATCTTTCACCTGGCGAAGGCGGAGGACTAAGTCTCCGACCATGAACGAGCGGTTCCGAACTCGACGGCTATGATAGCGTCGGAGCTTCTGCTGGTAAATGGTGGAGCGTTGGTCAGCTAAATTCCGAGCTTCTTCGATCAGGTCCACAGATAGCTGTCGAGCCTCGTCAGCAGTTTCTTCATTGTAGGCGGAAACCCGCGGTGAATCGTGGATGATGTCAGTGGGGAGCACAGCTTCGGATCCGTATACCAGGAAGAAAGGAGTAAATCCTGTTGACCTGTTAGGGGTAGTTCGTAAACTCCACAAAACAGAGTCTAGCTCATCAGCCCAAGCTCCGGCTGCGCGGCGCAGCGGTTCTTCAAGGCGAGGCTTGATTCCGGCTAGTATAAGGCCATTGGCTCGTTCGACCTGACCGTTAGATTGTGGATGGGCCACAGATGCAAGGTCAAGCCGGATCCCAACTTCATCGCAGTAATCCTTGAGTTCTCCCTGCGCAAAGTTTGTGCCGTTATCTGTGATTATGCTGTGCGGGATGCCGAATCTCGTTACGAGGCTGCAAACAAATTTTAGTGTCGTAGCACCGTCGGCTTTTCTCACTGGCTTTGCCTCGATCCACTTACTGAACTTATCAATAGCGACCAGGAGGTATTCATGACCACCAGGAGATGATTTCTTTAACTTACCAACCATATCGAGCCCCCAGACCGCGAACGGCCAGGTGATAGGGATGGTTCTCAGCTCTTGGGCTGGAGCGTTTGGTTGAGTAGCGTAGTACTGACAACCTCGGCAAGTTTTTACCAGCTTCTCAGCATCTTCTTTAGCTGTTAGCCAGTAAAATCCTAACCGAAAAGCTTTTGCAACGAGGGACCTGGGGGCGGCATGATGCCCGCAATCCCCTGCATGGATCTCTCTGAGGATTTCAATGCCATCTTGACTAGAGACGCATTTGAGAAATACCCCGTTTGCACTTCGTTTGTAGAGCTGTCCATCAACAATCGTGTAGGATCTTGCTCGTCTGATGATCTGACGTGCGTGGACCTCGTCCTCCGGCAACTTTTGATCAATGAGATAGTCCAGAAACGGCTGAGTCCAGGCCGGAATGACTGCCATCACTTCCTTAGCCGGAGAAACTGCCAGATCGGGATTTTCCGGGTTTGCACCCTTCACTGAGGGTACTCGTAGATGCTCAAGGAAGATTCCAGGCGGAATTGGTTTCCTGCCGGATCCGAGCTTGGACAGCATGTCTGCTGCTGTGTTATCGTCTCTCCTGACGTACTTGACTTCGTATCCGAGGAAGCACTTGGCGATCTCGTCCACTTCGTCTCTGTAAGCCGCCATGACGGAGTTTCTGGCGTTCCAGGTTCCGGCTACTTGTTGTGCCACCAGGTCGGAATCTCCGCAGCATATGATGTGCTTGATCCCAATTTCCTTAGCGATGCGCAGACCATGTAGTAGAGCCTCGTATTCCGCCATATTGTTGGTAGCTTCGAAGTGAATCTGCAGAACGTACTGCAGTTCTTCTCCGGTAGGTGACTTCAGGGTAACTCCAGCCCCCGAGCCTTGATGTTGCTTGGATCCGTCAAAGTGCATGACCCAAGCTTCAGGTTCCGGCACAGGTGTGCCCTCCGGTGCTTCAGTCCAATCCGCGATGAAATCCGCTAGAACTTGAGACTTGATTGCGTTCGGGCTTCGTAGTTGATGTCAAAGGCAGATAATTCGATGCCCCATTTTGCTACGCGTCCTGTTGCGTCGGAGTTGTTGATGATTGTTGCCAGGGGAGCCTTGCTCACCACTGTCATTGGGTGCTCTTGGAAGTAGTGTCTCAGCTTCCGGCTGCCTAGGAAAACTCCGTATGCTAGCTTCTGAAAGTGAGGGTATCTCTGCTTGGATTCCGTCAAGACTTCGCTAATGTAATAGACAGGCCTTTGGACTCCGTGCTCAAATCCTTCTTCCTTTCGCACCACCACGATTACGAGGCTGATAACTTTGTTGGTAGCCGCCATGTAGAGGAGCATAGGCTCTGACTCAGCTGGAGCTGCCAGTATTGGTGGGGAGGAGAGTATGTTCTTCAACTCCTGAAGTGCTTTATCTGCTGCCTCATCCCAGACAAATTTGTCTGTTTTCTTCAGCAGCTTGTATAGAGGTAAGGCTTTCTCGCCAAGACGGCTAACAAATCTACTGATTGCCGCAACGCAACCAGTTAATCGTTGCACATCTTTGAGACAAGTTGGCCTTTTGATGTTCAGGATAGCCTTGATTTTTTCCGGGTTAACTTCGATGCCCCTGTGAGAAACAATGAAGCCAAGGAGTTTTCCTGCTGGTACGCCAAAGACGCACTTTAGCGGATTTAACATCATCTTGTACCGTCGGAGATTATCAAAGGTTTCCTTAAGGTCGCTCAGCAGGTCGGATCCCTTTCGGGTCATGACCGCGATGTCGTCGACGTAGGCGTGCACGTTCCGGCCAATTTGGTCCTTCAGGCACCGCTGCATCGTACGTTGGTATGTGGCACTGCGTTTTTCAAGCCAAAAGGCATGGTAACATAGCAGTATGTGCCAAAGGGTGTGATGAAAGAGGTCGCCTTTTGGTCGGACTCCTTCATCGGATCTGATGATACCCGGAATATGCGTCAAGAAAACACAGAAGTTCCGCCCCTGCCGTCGAATCAATGACTTGGTCAATGCGCGGCAAAGGGAACGGATCTTTCGGACAATGCTTATTCACGCCGGAGTAATCGATGCACATTCTTAGTATTTCAGAATTCTTTTTGGGTACAAGGACGGGGTTTGCGACCCAATCAGTATGGATAACTTCTACTACAAAACCTGCCTCTAGTAACTTTGCTAATTCCATTCCTATGGCGCGGCGCTTCTTGTCTCCAAAGCGTCGCATAGCTTGCTTCACCGGTTTTGCACCCGGATTTATGTTGAGGTAGTGCTCGGCGAGTTCCCTTGGTACTCCGGACATGTCAGAAGGTTGCCATGCGAAGATATCCATGTTAGCTCGGAGGAACTCGACGAGCGCGCTTTCCTATTTGGGGTCCATGTTGGCTCCGACTGAAACCTGCTTGGAGTTGTCACCTTCAACGAGGTCATGCTTCTTGGTTTCTATCGCGGCCTTGAACGAGGTCTTCTGTTCGGAGATCTGCTTCTTGGTGGTCTGCATCTCAGTCGGATCCACCGCGGCTCTGTAGCCTTGCAGCTCCTCTCCAGATATGACGGATTCTGCAAAGGCGGCCTCGCCTTCCTCGCAGTCCCTAGCTTTCTTGTAGTCTCCGGACACGGTGATCCAGCCGTTAGGACCCGGAATCTTGAGCTTGTTGTAGATGTAGCATGCCCTGGCGTGGAACTTGTGGTAGGTGGGCCTGCCGAAGATCACGTGGTAGGAGCTTTTGAAGGGCACCACTTCAAACGTGATCATCTCTTCGTGGTAGTTGTTCACATTGCCGAAGGCCACGGGAAGTTTGATGCTGCCCAGAGAGTTTGCCTTCTTACCCGGAACCACACCATGAAATTCAGTGGTGCTGTGTTTGAGCTGTTCCTTGGTGAGGTTCATCTTCTCCAGGGTCTCCAGGTACATGATGTTCAGGCTAGCTCCTCCGTCCATAAGACACTTGGAGAAGTCATACCCGTCTATGCGGGGACTCACAACCAGAGCGTAGCACTCTTTGGGGATGACGGCCGGGTGATCCGACCTGTCAAAGGTGCAGGCTTTCTCCGACCACTTGACATACTGCGGCACAGCCGGAACTGTGGCGTTCAAGATCCGGAGCGCCGATTTTTTCGCGCGGACAGTTGGGGTTCCGAGGAAGGTGTGGTAAGTTCCGACACTCTTCTTGCCAAAGGGGTTGGACTTGTTGGCTGCGGTACCCTCCTTGGGTTCCGGCGAAGCGTCATCCTCGTCCATGGCCTCGGAACTGTCCTCCTCTTTGTCCTTGTTCTTGCCCTTGCCTCCTTTGCCGCGCGGGCGGTGCTTCCGGGCTCGCTTGTATCCTGCCTCCGGGTCGTTCTTCAGATCGTTGACCCACTTGCAGTTGCGATTGGTATGGGTGGATTTGCCCGTAGCCGGATCCAGATGGGCCAGGCACGGCATATCCCTGTATTCTTCGTACGTTTGGGGGCGCGGGATCCGGCTGCGGTGACCTCGTCAGCGCGCTGCTGGCCCCTGCCTGCTCCGCCTCCACGTCCGCGGCCTCTTCCGCCTCCTGAACCTCCGCGTTGGAACGTCATGGCTACCATGTCGGATCCTCCGCCCTTCTGGTCTTCAGGGGGGTTCTTCCGCTTATCACGGTTTTTCTTCTGTTGGTGCAGGGGTATGGCTGTAGCTGCGAGATCTCCGCCTGCGTCGTCATCGGCGGCAGTATGATCGCTGGCGATGTTTATCATCTCATCAAGAGTGAGCTTGTTCGCGTTCACCAGGCAGGTAAGCTTGTGGCGCAGCAGCCCCCCACGCTGCAAACCACCAATGAAGGCGTGCATTGCTGTGCGGTTATCTACGTTCTCGCACTCGTTCCTGGTTGCCAACCATCGGGTGAGGAAGCTCCTAGATGTCTCACCCTTCTTCTGGATGCAAGCTTGAAGATCACTGGTGGTGGCCGGTCTCTTGTAGGTACCCCTGAAGTGGTTCTCGAAAGCCTTCTTCAGGTCCAACCAGCAAAAGATAGTGTTCTCCTCAAGGTCACTGAGCCAAACACGAGCTGGACCAATAAGGTACAACTGGAGCATGCGGCAGGCTATATTCGGGGTTCCTCCGGCGAAGGTTACTGCATTGTAGTAATCCTCAATCCAGGTATCCGGCCTCTCGCTGCCATCATAATGCTTCAGGTTTCCTGGTAGCTTAAGGTTCAAGCTTCTTGGCTTTGGTTCCTCTCGGATCATCCGGCCAAAGCACCTTGGACCAATGTAGTCGGATCTGTACGTTGAGGCGATCCCGGGCATCACGAGGGGCACCGCCGGGTGATTTCGAGCGGGAACGAGGATCTCCGGCCTCCGCTCCGCCTCCCACCTCCGCCTCCACTGGGTGGTGGCGAGGGAGATCTGCGAGGGGGCCGTAAGATGTTCTTCCGCCTTCGGACTTCTGCGTGGCTCCCGTGGCTGGCTCCGGCTTCGGTGGCTCCTTTCCTCTTGGTGGTGGTCGCCTCCGTCGTTCCGGCTCCTGCGTGGCTCAGGTGCGCGCTCTTCGTTCCGGCTCCTCCTTGGTTCCGGCTCGCGTCCTTGGCTTCTGCGAGGCTCAGGCTCGCGGTCTTGATTCCGACGAGGCTCAGGCTCGCGGTCTTGGTTCCGCTTCTGCGTGGTTCCGGCGTACGCTCCTGCTCCTGTCCCTAGGGAGGCGGCATGTTGTCGCGGATGTTGATTCCACCTGGCCCATGGGGCCTGGTGTTTCCGGCGGGACTGCGACGTCGAGGAGGTAGCGGAGGACGCGAAGCTCGGGGTGGTGGTGATGGAACACGGTACTTGTCTCTGCCAGTATACATCGGATCCTTTCCCTTTAACGGATTTTTCGGAGTTGAATCCGAGGACACCGGGATTGGATTCGGATGTTCTCTGCTCTCCTGCGCTCCGTGGATCCGGTGCGTGATTCGCCATCACGGTGTGACCTGCTGTGGCGTCCTTCACGCGGTAGATATGCGTGCTCCGGATTGGATTCCAACCTGCGCGAAGTGTCTGCCTTGCTCTGTTGCTGCATTGCTGAGGCAACGAGCTTCCGGACGTAGTTGATGTCAATCTCCTCGTCCTTCTTTTTCAGGATCTCCGCAGCCTTCTTCATGTTATCCTTTGGGGTTGCGAGCGGCTGTTGTTCTGTGGGTGTTGCAAAGGTAATCCTGCGGGGAGGGATGGCTTCTCGAGCGATCCTATCAGCCTCCGCCTGCTGAGCGGCTAACCTTTTCTCCCACTCCTTTCGGAGTCCCTTGGCTGTCGCCATCATTTCGTCGACTTCGCGATCCTTTTTTAGGGAGTAGTCCACAAAATTTGCAGCTAAGGTTCTTTCTTCCAGCATTGCGGCAGCGGTCTTGGCAAACTTCTGAGCTGTCGCTAGCATCTCCTGTCTTTTGGCTTCTAAGGCCTCCGGATCTGCAGCTTCCTCGGGAGTTATTGGCTTGTTGAGGATATCAGACTTTGCGACTAAATCCATGCGCGCTTGCTCGACCATCTCTTCTGGTGACAGGACATCCTTTCGTGGTCGTGCCGGTCCTAAGGGAGGCCTCACGTTGGATGGTCCTGGGCTGGAGTTGGAGGCTTCGTCTTCCGTTTCCTGCTGATCCAGCGGTGCTACGGTTGCTAGAACCTGCATCGGCTGGGCGGATTCTACTTCAGCTTGCTCACCGCCTCCGAGTTCCTCGAGCTTGCGGTTGAATTCCTCTGTATTCATGGATGAAGCGCCGTCATCTTCTTCCCCGATCGCGAGCTCCTTCGTCAAGCGATTGTATTCTTCTGTGCCTATTGAGGAGGCATCGTCGGAATTTGCGCTCAGGTTACCGAGGATTGATTCCTCAGGGTTTCCGGCTTCCTCTTGTCCCGGAACGTCGCTGTCTCCGACTGCTTCTGGCAGATCCGGAGCTACGTTGTTTCCGGGTGCCTCAACCTGCAAAGGATCGGCCTCGTCCTGGTGGAGGGCGTCTCCTGCGGTATGGGCCAAGAAGTGCACGAAGTGACACCTTTGCTTCTCTAACACCTGGGAGACCCAGGAGGATCTGCATTGGTCTTCCACCGTTTCTCCGCTCAGGGGCGGATTGGGTGGGTTTTGATTTTTCCTGATCTAAGGCGGACCCTTCCTTAGGAAGCTCCTGCGACTCAGATCGGATCTTCGCGACGGCGTCCAGCTCAGCGGCGGACGCGTGCCTTACAGTGCGTTTCCGTCGGAATCGACGGTCTCGCCGATGAAGATGTGGATGCCGCCGATTGGGACGATGGAGAGCTTGACGGGGTTTGACCTAGCCGGAATCCAGAATTCGTCCGGGCGGACGATCGGAAAATTCCCGGCGTAGAAACGCGCGCCTGGCGATCGAGTCGTCGTAGCTTTATGGCGGAGCCCTCCTTCCGGCCTCCAGACGCCTCAGGCCCCACGGTGGGCGCCAACTGTCGTTGCCTAATCGACGATACCTCGGAGGTGGGATCCTCACGAGGGGAGAAGAAGTAGGGGCCATAGGGCAGTGCACACGGGACGGTGGTACGCGAGTTACCCGCCGGAACACGCACGATGACGGGGCCTACGCTGCTTGTCTGAATTATCGAGCGCTTGCGCGTTGTTACAATGGTTGTGGTTGTGCCTCTAGGGCTCCCAGATCCGGCTTATAAAGGCGCACGGATCTAGGGTTTACATGGAGAGTCCTAGCCGAATACAAGTTGCCTAACTACGGTGCGATATCTTGTGTACATCAAGGATCCGCCTTCCTCATGGTCGTCTGGATCCGGATACTTTATGGGCCTCCACGGATCCAGCCTCCTTCGTAGGTCGGTTAGGATCCGGCTCGGGTCTGGGCTGGACTTCATCCTTCATGATCAACAGCAACTGGGCCGCCCGATGGGCCCCATGCCACCATCACCGTCTGTGGGCCACCCGGGCTTGCCGGATCTAGGCCATGTCGTTGATATACCCATAAAGTATACCCACAACAGTAAGAAGGGCAAGAGGCCTCCAAGATTTGTGCTAGTGACTAGGGAAGAATATTCTTCCGATGAAGTTGAAAGTTCTAGTGATGATGAAGAAGAAGAAGAAGAAGAAGAAGAAGAAGAAGAAGAAGACTCAAAGGAAGTGGCCGCCATTGTCACTACCAACATTCCCTCTTCATCTCTCTTTGAATCCCCCAATGAGAATCCTCATATCAAGAATGCACATTGCTTCATGGCAAGGTCCACCTTGGACACATCTATTGTGCTATCAACTCATGAAGAATATTCCTCCGGAGATGAGGATGTTGTTGATGAAGAAGATGATGCTTCAAATGGATTGGTTGCTCTTGCCTCCCTCTCCACCAACTCTTCATCACCAAGTGAATCCACCAATGAAGTCATTCATGTGGAGGAAGAAAGTTGCCTCATGGCTAAATCCTCCGAGGTATCATCCCCTAACCCCTCTATGCCTAACATATCAAATGATCTAGGGGTGGACCATGCTAGTTTAAAAGTGAAACAAGAAATGCTTGAGTTTGATGAGTTCATTCTTAACTTACAAGGTAACACTAAAAAGCATGTTTCTAGTCTCTTGGTTCGTATAGCTAAACTAAATGATACTCTTGAGAAAAAAGTCAAATAGAGAGAGAAGACTCTCTTGAAATTCATGCTCTTAAAAATGCTCTTGAGGAATGTCAAGAAACTATAGCTTCTCTTGAAGGGCCTCAAGATAAAATTAACAAGCTCACTAAAGCTAGAGATCTTGCTAGGGCTAAGACTAAAGTGCTTAAAAAGGAAAAGGCCCAATTTGGTGTTGATCATGAGAAACTTGTGAAGGATCTAGATGAACTAGACAAAGCTCACAAAGCTTTGAAGAGTGAATACACTCTCCTATCCAAGTCGTATGAGCAACTTCAAATTAGGCTTGCTTCATATGATGTGCCTAGCTCCTCTACTCCTTCTTGTGATCATGCAAATGTTATTGAGGAAAATGCTAGGTTAAAGGATGAACTTGCTAAGGCCTCCTCTTCCCAAAGTAAACTTTCTTTGGATGATCTTTTGAGTAAGCAAAGGTCAAACAATGGGAAGGAGGGTCTTGGTTATAATGCCAAGGCTAAAAATGCTAACAAGAAAAAGGCCAAGCCCGCACAAGAAAAGAAAATAGTTATCAATAATGGTGAAGCCTCTAAGGGCAAAACTATTAATGATGATGGTGCGGGATTTGCTAACCCTCACTATGTTCTATTTAAAGATTATTATGGTGATGTCTATGCAAAATATGTTGGCCCATATGATGGTTATGTTGCTTGGTCTATTTGGGTCCCAAAGACCCTTGTTGCTAACAAAAGAGGACCCATTGAAAAATGGGTACCTAAATCCAAGAATTGATCTCATGTAGGACTATGTCGCCGGAGGTTCAAAATGGGTACTTGATAGTGGATGTACAAGTCATATGACCGGCGGCAAGAACCTCGTCAAGGAGTTGAGGCCCAACATAAACAATATCACCGTCTCCTTTGGCGATAATTCTACATCCGAGGTATTGGGTTTTGGCAAGGTTGTGGTTGCACACAACGTTACTCTTGTGGATGTCATGCTTGTCAAAACCCTTGGTTACAATTTGCTTTCCGTTTCCTCCCTTGGCAAGATGGGTTTCGCCGTCTTTATTGATAATGATATTGTGGTCCTCTTGTGGAGCAAGACTCTAAAAGTCGCTTTCGTTGGGTATCGCGAACATAACTTGTATGTGGTGGACTTTTCGGGGACCACCACTTCAAGTGTGATGTGCCTATTCGGAAAGGCGGATGTGGGTTGGTTGTGGCATCGCCGCTTAGCCCATGTCAACATGAGAACTTTGCAAAGTCTCCACAAGGGGAACCATATTGTGGGACTAATGGAAAATGTTTCTTTTGCCAAAGATCGTGTTTGTAGGGCTTGTGTTGAAGGCAAAATGCATGACTCTCCGCACCCAAGCAAGACTATCATCTCTTCCAAGAGGATCTTGGAGCTCCTTCATGTGGATCTCTTTGGTCCTACCACTCATGCAAGCTTTGGTGGGAAGAAATATTGCTTGGTAATTGTTGATGACTATTCAAGATACACTTGGGTCTTCTTTCTCAAATCGAAAGATGAGACTCAACAAATCTTCATTGACTTTGCCACCGAGGTGCAACGTCAACACAACCTCCTTATGGCAATAAGAAGTGACAACGGCTCCGAGTTCAAGAACTACACACTCAATGATTTTCTTAGTGATGAGGGGATAAGACATCAATATTCCGCTGCATACACCCCTCAACAAAATGGTGTTGCGGAGAGGAAGAACCGGACTCTCTTGGATATGGCAAGGTCTATGATGGCGGAATACAAATCCCGCTATAATTTTTGGGCCGAAGCCATCTCCACCGCTTGTCATTCTTCTAACCGGCTCTATCTCCGTAAGGGCTTGAACAAGACTCCATATGAAATACTCACCGGCAACAAGCCTAATATCTCATACTTCAAGGTGTTCGGGTGTAAGTGTTTCTATAAAATCAAAGGAGTTCGTTTGTCTAAATTTGCTCCTAAAGCTTTGGAGGGTATATTTGTTGGTTACGGTGCCGAATCTCACACTTATAGAGTCTTTGATATATCTTCCAAGATTATCATTGAATCTTGTAGTGTGAAGTTCGAAGAAAATGATGGCTCCCAAGTGGGGCAAGTTGATGTATGTGCAGGTGATGAAATACCTCAAGATGCCATAGTAAGAATGGGTGTGGGATTTTTCCGCCCCATTGAGGGACACGGTGTGGCGTCTCGGGAAGGACTATGCTCTACCACGGTGGAGCCCTCATCTTCTCAACATCAACAAACTCCATCTCTTGAAGCTAATGATGCACCAACCCAAGAACAAGAAGAAAACCCTCCCTCTCATGTACAAGATCAAGGACAAGATCAATCAAGGATTCATGATGGCTCCGATGAGCATCCATTCGATGTTTGCACTTCACCAAATATTGTCCAAGATCAAGCACATGAGGTTGAGCATTCTCAAGAAATTGAGGAAGCTCAAATTGAAGGTCAAGACGGGGACCCAAATGATCAAGTTGATCAAGTGATACCTCCAAGGCCAAGAAGGACCAAGGAGGAGATCGAGGCCCGTCGTCTAGCAAGAAGAGAAAGGACCCTTGAAATTCGTGGACACACACATGACAAGGTCCTTGGTGATGTTCGAGCAAAGGTTTCCACAAGAAGGCAATTGGCTAACTTTAGCAATCATCATGCTTATATCTCCTTGGTGGAACCCAAGAAAGTATTTGAAGCCCTTGAAGATTCGGATTGGTTGGAAGCTATGCACGAAGAACTCAACAACTTCAAGCGCAACAAAGTGTGGACTTTAGTAGAGAAGCCAAAGGAGTGCCGCAATGTTATAGGCACTAAATGGATATTCAAGAACAAGCAAGATGAGTTTGGAAATGTTGTGAGGAACAAGGCAAGATTGGTGGCTCAAGGTTTCTCTCAAGTTGAAGGAATTGACTTTGGAGAAACTTATGCTCCCGTGGCTCGCCTTGAGTCCATCCGTATCCTTCTTGCTTATGCATCGCATCATAACTTTAAGTTACAACAAATGGATGTGAAAAGTGCATTTCTTAATGGTCCTTTGCATGAAGAGGTTTATGTTAAGCAACCCCCGGGGTTTGAGGATCTCAACTTTCCTAACCATGTCTACAAGCTTGATAAAGCACTTTATGGTCTCAAACAAGCTCCTAGAGCTTGGTATGAGCACCTTAAGGAATTGTTGGTAGACCGTGGGTTTGATGTTGGGCTAATCGATCCCACTCTTTTTACTAAGAGGGTTAATGGGGAGCTTTTCGTTTGCCAATTATATGTTGATGATATTATATTTGGCTCTACTAACCAAGCTTTCAATGATGAATTTTCAAAGCTTATGACCGATAGGTTTGAGATGTCTATGATGGGAGAGATGAAGTTCTTTCTTGGTTTTGAGATCAAGCAAACAAGTGAAGGGACTTTCATCAATCAAGCAAAATATCTCCAAGACATGCTCAAGAGGTTCAAGATGACCGAGATGAAGGGTGTAGCCACTCCTATGGCTACTAAAAGTCATCTTGCACTAGATCCCAATGGTAAAGAGGTGGATCAAAAGGTATATCGCTCCATGATTGGATCCTTGCTTTACCTTTGTGCATCTAGACCAGACATAGTGTTGAGTGTTGGTGTGTGTGCAAGGTATCAAGCTTCTCCTAAGGAGAGTCACATGATGGCTCTCAAAAGAATCTTTCAATATTTAGTTGATACCACAAGATATGGTATTTGGTATCCCAAAGGCTCAAGTTTTATTCTCAATGGATACACCGATGCGGATTGGGCGGGAGACAAGGATGATAGGAAATCAACCTCCGGGGCTTGCCAATTCCTTGGTAGGTCCTTGGTGTGTTGGTCTTCTAAGAAGCAAAATTGTATATCTCTCTCCACCGCCGAAGCCGAATATGTTGCCGCCGCAAGTGGATGCACTCAATTGTTATGGATGAGGCAAACTTTAAAGGAATACGGTGTCATTTGTGACAAAGTGCCTCTATTATGTGACAATGAAAGTGCTATCAAGATTGCCTATAATCCGGTGCAACATTCAAGAACGAAGCATATTGAGATCCGGAATCATTTTATTAGGGATCATGTTGCCCGTGGTGATATTGAGCTTATCTATGTTCCTACCAAAGACCAACTTGCTGATATATTCACGAAGCCTCTTGATGAAGCAAGGTTTTGCTATTTGAGGAATGAGCTAAATATCATTGATTCAAGGAGTATAGCTTGACCATCTTGCAAACACACCTTTATCTCAAAACTTTATTTGGTTTAGATGTGGGCATGGAAATAGGGGGAGTGCGGTTTAAACTATTGAGCTATCCCTCCCCCCATAATGCCAACATTAAGAAATCATTCTCTTTATATCATATGTTGATATGTGAGCTTCAATGATGAGTAGTGGTTTGGGCCCAAGATATATCTTCGCGGTGCCATGCCATAACACTCATATATGGTGGCCTAGGCCACCACACTCTTCTTTGTGAAGAGTTGGAGTTATTTGGATCTTCATGTCTTTTATTTGACAACTCCTTGTTCTTATGGGAAATCACTCTAGTTTGGCCTTATTCGCTCGTATCTTGCAAACTTGAGTGATCATGTACCATTAACAGTTTGAGCTTCTAAACCCAAGCCTACACTCATCTATAAGCCATTTCCATCTTGCTCATTTGTCATGTTTTGGTAAAAACTTGGAGTTTGAGGAATTTCGGTCGGATGATCTAGGTTGCCCCATCTTATTGGTCAATATGCATCTTATATGTGTTGTGATACTTCATTACATCACATATGGGGTATGCAAATAACCAACAAAAGATAGGCAGGATTTCCGGTGTTCTGGAATTTTCCAGAAAACCGGATAATCCGGCCCCTGGGCAACCCGGAAAATCCGGCCCGGCCGGATTATCCGCCCTAAACTAGGGCCGGATTATCCGGCCTGGGCAGGTCTTGAAGGGGTTGAGGACGAGGCCGCGGGGGCAAACGGTTCACAACCAGCCCCCACGCGCCTCTCTCTCCTCTCTCTCCCCTCAAGGTCGCCGGAGCTCCTCCTCCTCGCCGGAGCCGCCCCGTCCACTCCCTCCCGGCGTTTTTGGGTGGATCGGGTGCTCCTCCTCCCTAGCTCTCATCTCCTCCAAGCGGCTCCTCCAATGGATGGGGGTATGGTTCACAATCCCTAACCCTAGGTGTTGTGTTTTATACGTGCTATTTTCTTGGTGGAGATGTTGTCTAGTTGTTCCAAATCATGTGTAGTATACTCCTCTTGCATGCTATGAGGCCGATCTGGTCATAGAAAAGTTTTTGATTGGCGATTTCTGCATCCGCAGGGGCAGATTATCCGGCCCCGCGCTGGCCGAATTATCCGGCCCGGCCGGATTATCCGCCCCTCGGGGCACCGGATTATCCGGCCTGGAGCGTCATCGCTAGTGCAGTTTGATTCAATCTTTCATGTCTAGACTTGTACCAACTCATAGTATGTTTCTAGAGTACATTACTGTATCTTACATGACTTATGAGCATTATCTTCTCTTTCCTATCCGTCTTTGCTTCTCACAGGTAGTGGTTCTCGGGGTGCTCGGAGACGCCCAAGGCAGATCGGTCAAGTGATGAGTTTGCGATGCTCCTCGCAAGTCCTCGGTAGGAGGAAGAACAAGGAAACTAGGGAAAACTACAAGTCAATGGATAGTGTTTCTTATGCAGCTATCCATCAGAAGAACTGGTATGAAGACGTTGAGAGGGATGATGAGATAGAGGACAAGCGCTTCTGGTGCTTGGAGCAGGAGTTCATCTTCAAGGACATTTATGAACCATGAGGAAAGTGAGACCCATGCAAGCTATCAATGTGGAGAACTGGTTGTCAATGATCATTTTGCGATGCCATCTGGGTGATCGGTAGGATGGGCTTGAAGATTTGAAAGATACAGTGTGACAATAGCCCGTGTTGATCAGCAATTCTTTGCCACCCTTGCTTTCAAGAAAGATGATGAGTGCACTATGGAGTGGATGACTGGATCCACCCATTGTCATGCTACCTTGCGCTGCTTCAATTCTTGGTGACCATGGGAGACTCATCGCCTTCATGGCCCCCAGAACAAATGTGCTCTATGATCTCTATGACTCATCTGGAGTTGTTGGTTCTAACAAGGGACTCCTCCCTATCTACGGTCAGCTGCTCCGATTATTTCGATCCACCATTGCTCCAAGTGGTGGAAACAATGACGCACTCCGTGGAGCCCTTGTGGATCTTATGCACCTCAGCTATAAGTGTGCTCGTGATGGTAATGAGAAGGCAGACTTCACCCTTGATATTATGGACTTCATCTTCAATGAGATTCATGATGCCATGGTCTCCCGGACACCATGCCCTATGCACCATATATCCAGCTCCTCATCAACAACTCTGCTAATATGAATGAAGACTTGAGTCGGTTCCCAAAGGAGAAGCACTCTGTCAAGAAGGCTTACAAGAAGAAGCCGGTTCCCCATGCTGCACCTGCTCCTGACTCCTTTATGGGAGATGCCCGCTCTAGTGGCTTTGCCCCTGCTCGTCATGCTGATATTCCTGCCATGAAGAAGCAAGTGAAGAAGCTTAGTTGGTTTCAGCGTCACATTCTGTGCATGAATATTGAGATTCATAAGGAGAACTATGCGGCCAGCCGAGAGCGTTCTGAGATTTAGCATACTCAGGCGGTTATTCTTCACAAGCTCAGTGGTGAGCAAGGTCCTCCACCTCAGCCTCCAGTTCACCCAGGTTACAGTGGGTGGCACTCGTCACAGGTTCCGTGGAATGATATTGAGGATTGCATTCAGAGGGCCAACTACACTCGCAGCTCTCCTCCTGCCCCTGACACTGAAGATGAAGAGGAAGAGTACCAGTCCGAGGACGAAGAGGGCTCCGAGTGATCTCCTTGGGGCGAGTAGCATCGCGCTTTTCCCCTTTTTGGCGTCTCGATGCCAAAGGGGGAGAAGTGTTCTATTAGGACTTCTCGATTTGCATGGTTAGGGCACAAGCATATGCGTTTATCATTCCTTTATTGCTTGTGTCCTTCTTTATGTCGTCTATTTGAACTATTTGGCTTTGTGGTTTATCCGTTCAAAACTATGTGCTATGTGGTTGTGAGACATCGTATTAAGGATTTCGGATTTCTATATGTTGAGACCAAGGTTTATTATATGGTGTGTGATATTATATATCCGGTATTATATATCTCCATATGGGTATGATCTCTATCACCTTGTCTCAACTCCATATATGTCTATGTCTCTTGTTTCAAGCTCATGTTGGATATCTCTTGTGTTGAGGCACCTCACACCTATATGATTGTGTATTTGTATTCAAATGCAAATTACTTGTATGCACACATGTAGGGGGAGTGCCTCTATGTTTTGCCAACATGTTTGCTTTCTATTGTGCTTTCCTTGCAAATCCGTGTATTGTCATCAAACACCAAAAAGGGGGAGATTGAAAGAACATCTCTCACAATGTGTTTTGTGTGTTTGATGTCAATGCATGTGATACACTAATGTTTGATGAAGTGGTGCAGGAATTATATAGATACATGTATATGAGTGACGTGTGTGGAAAAACGAGTCAAAAGAAAGTAGGAAAAGTTTCACCAGGCCGGATATTTGCAAAATATCCGGCCCCCAATTTCTGGCTAAGGACTCAAGGCAATGTGGCTCAGCCAAGGCCGGATTATTGGCCGACATTTGGCCGGATTTGCCCCAAGACCGGATAATCCGGGCCGGATATTTCCAAAATATCCGCCCCAAAATCGTCTAAGGACAAGAGGCAATGTGGCTGTACAAGGGTCGGATTATTGGCCGGACATTTGCCCGGATTTGCCCCAAGACCGATAATCCGGGCCGGATATTTCAAAATATCCGGCCCCTCAAAAATCGTCTAAGGACTAGAGGCGACGCGGCTCAAGTTTCCTGGACATAGATGGGACATTTGGCGGATTTTCCCCAGGGCGGAATTTTGGTGGGGGCGGATTATCCGGCCACAACTTAGGCCGGATTATCCGGCCCCGAAAGTCTCCAACGGCTGGATTTTTTGGGGTATTTATTACCCCCTTCTTCTACCTTGCTCCTTGCTCAATCATTGACCAAAAATCTGCCAAGCCTCACCACCATTAGAGCCACTCCAAGAACACAAGATTTGCAAGATCTCCTCCCTCACCCAACCAAAGCTCTTGATCTTTGGAGATTCGAAGGAGAAGACACCGATCTACATCCTCACCGAAGCGTTTTTCATTTCCCCCTCTTATGCTTGAGGGACCCTTTGCTAGTGTTCCTATTTGGATCCCTAGTTGTTGTTGTTGATGTATGCTTGTTGATTTGTTGTGTTGTTACAGATTTGGGAGCCTCCAATTTGGTTGTGGATGTGTGCCCCAAGAACCTTGTAAAGGCCCGGTTTCCGCGAGGAAATCCCTTAGTGGAAGTGGGTTAGGCCTTCGTGGCGTTGCTCACGGAACTGAGTGAAGTCTTCGTGGCTGGTGGTGCATTTCATCCAAGCGACCACACTCCTCTGAACGTAGACGTACCTTCTTGCAAAGGAAGAGAACTACGGGAATCAACTCCGTGTCTCCGTGTGCTCCACTCTCGGTTACCTCTATCCTTTATCTCCTCTATATATTGCGTAGCCATATCTTGCTTAGTCGTTGACCTTGTCATATAGGGAAATTCACATAGTTGCATATCTAGAAGAATTTACCTTTGTGTCAAGCCTAATTTGAAAAAGAACTAAAAATTGGTTAGCACCTATTCACCCCCCTCTAGGTGCGGCATACGATCCTTTCAATTGGTATCAGAGCCTCGGCTCTTATTTCGGGCTTAACCGCCTAAGAGTATGCCGGACGAGACGCCTTTGGAAGAGTCCGATAAGTTGGATGTTGTAGTATGTCAGTCGTTGATATAACATTCACGAAGTACCAATCCGCAAATATTACATCCCTCAGAGTAGTACAACAGAACATAGCAGGTCCATAACTCATTCATACATTATTACAAACCATATGTACATATCATCTCGGAGCTCCTCTTGGGTCCTAAGAGGAATACTCGGTTCGAGGCGAACCCAACTTAACTTACAATATAGATGTCTCACGAGAATATACATTTATTCCAATGACCGAGTTAATTACTAGAGAGAAGTTCGGACTGCTGGTACTACTACTACTATTCTTTTGAGCCTAAGATGGTTCTCCTCCGGATCCTCTACAGTTTCCAGTAGACTATCGAGGTCAGTCTCGCCTTCAGCACCTGAGAGGTCTGGTTCTTATGGCCGTGATATCGGCTCCTTCGAGTTGTCGTTGTCCTCCTCCAGATGGTTCAGACAGTCTAAGCAGGGGATTTAAGTGGTATGAGTACGAGCGTACTCAACAAGTTCATTGTAGGAAAGAGGTGTTTAATGCACTAACTACGGTACCAGACCAGAAAGTCTGATACCATGCAGGTTTTGATAATCGTTTCTTCAAAAGGTTGCTTTTATTCGGAAGAACTATGTCCGTCAGCCTTCATAGGTTGACTAGAACTTCATGGAGTTCCTTTAGGCATCTTACGCCGATTCCAAATCCGGAACAAGGAGGTGGCTGGTCCACGATTAGATTTTCTTGAGAGGTGTGTTACTTTACCCATAGAGATCTTAACCTTGGTGCCAACCGGGCAGCTTTCCGTCCCACTTCCTTTGGTGTGAGGCCCGGTATAAGGTCCTAGTCAATCATGTTCCTGCAGCTACCTCGAACACCCACCCTTTGTTGCAATCTCCGACCCTGTCCACGCCGGTTCACTTACGCCAATTAAGGCTGGGCCCCGACCACGACGACAATGCAGGGCTCTACCATACATTCCTACGCCGGCAGTTGCAACCCATCATAGACCTCATTCCCGTTGGGACTTCTACGGGTTCCCACCCCTGCATCATGTCTCTCGAGATCATGTGCACCCGGTAATGAGCATCCGTTGATGAACGAGAGGTGGAAACACTTTTGACTACTCCGTCCCACTCAGATCTTATGGTTAACACGGGTATTACGGCACAAGAATCACTGGCGACATTTGTTGTTTAATCCTAGGTGGATATAAACCCTTGCAATGGAACCTCCACCATATCAACACAATCCATGGTTCCATTTCCCACCACATAGTCATATTCATAGTTATGAAAATAGTGGTTTTGCTTTTTATGCAATAGTGATAACATAGTACTTTGCAAGTAATTTGGTAAAAATACTCAAATGACATAAGCAAGCGATGAACTTGAATACTGCAAAGTGTTGCAGTTGGATGGTGTGGACTGACCCTTGTCCTCTGTCTCTGAAAAATAGCATCATTGTCCGATAAGGGCAATGGTTAAAGAAGCAATTATGCATGATTCAGCTTTTAGGGTTGTTTCCTCCCTTTTCCGGTGTTTTATTATTTTATGTGGAAGGTTCATACTAAGAACAATTTAGGGATACTCTATTTAGGTTAAAATACAACCTTGAAATGTTGTCAAGGTGTTTTTATAGTCCAAAGGCATTAATGGACTTATTTTCATTATTGAAAATAATATGTGTGATTTAAATGATTATTTAAATCATCAAATTAAGACTTATTCTTAATTGTCTTCAAAAATTCCTTTTGATATTTTATTCAGGTAGAGAATTTTATGCTGATCAATTTTCATATTTTTAATTGTTTTTTAGAGCTATTAAATATTTATTGTGCTTTTCCAAAGTTTATGCATTTTAATTGAATTGTGAAATGGCAAAATCCCACCTGTCGGTGCAACCCAGTGGGTTTGGTCGAACCGACCGGTCTGGTCCGGCCCAACCAGCCTCACTTTTCCCTCTCCTCTCACACGCGACCAAACCCTAACCCTCTCGCGTCTCTCTGGCGATCCCGCGCCCCCTTGGCCGGTTATCCGGAAGCCAACTCCGGCCATCTCCGGCGATGAGATGCGGCGGATCTGGACCGCCTCACGACGGCGCACCAGATCCTCCGGCTCGATCTGTTCTTCGTCTCCTTCTTCGTTCGCCCCCGTCGCGTTCGCCCGCACGGCTATGAGGTTGCGCGGTGATGCGTCGCTCACCGGCGACTCTGGCGCCGTGACGCCGCCGTGGGCGCTGTCGTGGTGGTGATGGGGCGCTCGCGCTCGGCGACGCCAGGCCTGGCCGCGGCTTGGCGCTGCCGTGGTTGGCCCGTGCCGCCGTGCCGCCATGGCACGCCGTGGTGCTCCGCTCCAGGTACGCGCGCCTCCATCTTCTCCCCTGCTTCTTCCTTCTCTGCCATGCTCTACTGCTTGTGCTTGCTATGCATGCGTGTGTGCTACTGCTGCTCTTTTGGCTAGCTGCTGCTATTGCTCTACTGCCCTTACGGCTGGTAGCTGCTTGTTGCTCCTCTTGCCGTGGTCATAGGTATCTTCTTCTTTGTTCTTTACTCGGCCCTCTGTATGTATTACCACGGCACGCCGATTGCTAACATTTTCACTCATTTCTGATATGTGCCTCTATTCAAGTTGCTATCTTGGCTAGAATTCCAAGTGTGATCATGTGTGATACCCTGGCTTGATTACAGAATTTCTTGCAAGTTTGCAAGTGCCAGAGCCATTGTGGCTTATTCTGGTGCTCAGATTTATGATTATGCTCAATTGATTATCACTGTGGCTTATCTGTGTTATACAATGATGAATTTATATGTTTAGCTGGTGTATTATGATCCAATGATTCATTAAGCATTTGATGTGCTTCTGGATACAATCATAAATTCTTTATGTGATTAGCTGTGAAGCAACTGTTGATGATTTGGTGTTGTGTTAGTCAAATGATCCATGATTTGATGCTAGGTTGGCTCTAGCATGTACTGGCATGCTTTAGCAGGCTGCTGATGATCACATGATCATCATTTGCTTGTAAATGTTGCTGTTTCATAATTGTGCCTCACTATTGCTCTCTCTCTGTGTTGGGTGTGCATCACACAGGCTTGGCCTGTGTGTGCTGGTGCTTCTCTAGCATCTGTTGATGCTGTGATGTCTACAGTGCTTCTATTTTTGTGGTGTTGGGCCTCCAAGAGCAGAGGTTTGTGGAACAGCAGCAAGTTTCCCTTAAGTGGATCACCCAAGGTTTATCGAACTCAGGGAGGAAGAGGTCAAAGATATCCCTCTCATGCAACCCTGCCACCACAAAGCAAGAAGTCTCTTGTGTCCCCAACACACCTAATAGGTGCACTAGTTCGGCGAAGAGATAGTGAAATACAAGTGGTATGAATGAATATGAGCAGTAGTACGGCGCCAGAAAATAGCTTTAACTGGCGTATGGTTGATGGTGGTAATATTGTAGGAAGTAATAGCGATAATGGCAGCTTGATGAAAGTAGCAACGGTAAAACGGTAAACAAACGATAGCGATATTTAGGAACAAGGCCTAAGGTTAGACTTTCACTAGTGGACACTTTCAACATTGATCACATAAGAGAATAGATAAATGCATACTCTACACTCTCTTGTTGGATGATGAACACATTGCGTAGGATTACACGAAGCCTCAATGCCGGATTTAACAAGCTCCACAATTAAATGTTCATATTTAAATAACCTTAGAGTGCATGAAAGATCGGAAACCGACTAAACCAAGTACTAACATAGCATGCACAATGTCACCTTCACTATGTAGGAGGAATAGATCCCATCAATACCATCATAGCAATAGTTAACTTCATAATCTACAAGAGATCATAATCATAGCCTACGCCAAGTACTAACACGGATGCACACACTGTCACCATTACACCGTGCAGGAAGAATAAAACTACTTTAATAACATCACTAGAGTAGCACATAGATAAATTGTGATACAAAACACATTGCAATCATAAAGATATATAAATAAGCACTTCACTACGCCATTCAACAGTGAATAAGTACTTCGTGAAATATAGCCTAAGAGACCCACCCGGTGCACACACTGTCACCTTTACACACGTGGGACAAGGAGTCTCCGGAGATCACATAAGTAAAACCTCACTTGACTAGCACAATGACATCTAGATTACAAGCATCATCATATGAATCTCAATCATGTAAGGCAGCTCATGAGATTATTGTATTGAAGTACATAGGAGAGATGAACCACATAGCTACCGGTACAGCCCCGAGCCTCGATGGAGAACTACTCCCTCCTCATGGGAGCAGCCGCGGTGATGAAGATGGCGGTGGAGATGGCAGCGGTGTCGATGGAGAAGCCAACCACAGGGGCACTTCCCTTCCGGCCGAGGTGCGAGCAGGAGACTCTGTCCCCAGTCTTGGCTTGTGATAGGCGGCTACGGAAGGTTTACGTAGGTTTCGTCCTCCGTGTCGGTGTTTTTAGGTCAGGAAGGCTTTTATAGGCGAAGAGGCGGAGTCGGAGGGCGGCCGGCGACACGCACACTGAGGAGCGGGCCCCAGCCACAGCCGCGCCCATGCCCAGCTGATCTAAGACCCCACCAGGGCCCTCCTCGATGACTCTCGGGTGTTACCGGATTAACCGGGCAAAATAGGAACACCGGGCGTTGATTTAGTCAATTAAAGGAATATTTACAGTTACTAGGATTTCTGAAACCAAAACAGCAGAAAGCAGCTGGCCTTTCGGCATCTCGTCAATAGGTTAGTTCCGAAAAATGTATAAAAAAGACGATATAAAGTGTGAACAAAGCATGTAGGTATTGTCATCGACAAGCATGGAACATCGAAGTATAGATCACGTTGGAGACGTGTCGACACGAGTGATCCTCTGGATCATTTGCAAAGCTCTGGTGTATTGATTTCTTGTATATTCATTTATCTGTGTTGTTTTGCTTGGCTAAGTGGATAAATGATGTGAACTGCTGGCAGTTGTGATCATCTTACAGTTAAATTGATTGAGCTAGAGGGATGCCAACATCTGTTGGGTACCCTGCTCTTACTGAACCCCCTTGGGTGATGATGTGATGGCTGGGAATGGTGGCTATGGGTTGAGGTGGCCTTGACAGCCACTTGGTGCTGTTGATGGCGTGTAACTCACACGTTCGTTGGGAACCCCAAGAGGAAGGTATGATGCGCACAGTAGCAAGTTTTCCCAGAAGGAAACCAAGGTTTAATCGAACCGGGAGGAGCAAAGAAGCACGTTGAAGGTTGATGGTGTGAAATGTGATGCGGCGCAACACCAGGGATCCCGGCGCCAACGTGGAACAGCCCAAGTACTTTGTCCCAACGAAGCAGTGAGGTTGTCAATCTCGACAACGTAACAAAGTTAAACGTATGAGTGGAAAGATGTTTGCAAAACGGTAAAACAAGTAGGTGTATGCTATGTAAAGAATAGGACCGGGGTCCACGAGTTCACTAGAGGTGTCTCTCCAGCAAGATAAAGCATGTTGGGTGAACAAATTACGGTCGGGCAATTGACAAATAGAGAAAGGCATAACAATGCACATATACATGACATGGTAAATATAGTGAGATTTAATTGGGCATTACGACAAATAACATAGACCGCCATCCAAGCGCATCTATGCCTAAAGTCCCACCGCCAGTTGCTCATTCAGAACCCCCTCACGATATTAAGTTGCAAAGCAATAGACAATTGCATTAAGTATGGTGCGTAATGTAATCAACAACTACATCCTTAGACATAACATCAATGTTTTATCCCTAGTGGCAACAGCACATCCACAACCTTAGAACTTTATGTCATTGTCCCAGATTCAATGGAGGCATGAACCCACTATCGAGCATAAATACTCCCTCTTGGAGTTAAGAGTAAAAACTTGGCCAGAGCCTCTCCTAATAACGGAGAGCATGCAAGATCATAAACAACACATGAACAATAGATTGATAATCACCATAATCATAGTACTCTCTATCCATCGGATCCAGACAAACATATAGTATTAGAGATAGATGATCTTGATCATGTTAGGCAGCTCACAAGATCCAACATTGAAGCACAACAAGGAGAAGGCGACCATCTAGCTGCTGCTATGGACCCATGGTCCGGGGGTGAACTACTCACTCATCACTCCGGAGCGACCATGGCGGTGTAGAGTCCTCGGGGAGATGAATCCCCTCTCCGGAAGTGCCGGAGGCGATCTCCTGAATCCCCGAGATGGGATTCGCGGCGGCGCCGTCTCCTGGAAGGTTTTCGTATCGTGGCTCTCGATGCGGGGGTTTTCATGACGGAAGCTTTAAGTAGTCCAGCGCGGGGAGGAGCCACACGAGGGCCCGAGGGGATAGGTCGGCGCGGCGGGGCACAGGCAGCGCCGGCCACCACAGCTGCCTCGTGGCCCCACTTTCGTTAGTCTTCGGGTCTTAAGACTTCGTGCCAAAATAGGACCACAGTAGAAAGTTTTAGTCAATTAGAAATGTTCTTTACTAGGATTTACGAACCAAAACAATGACGACAATGGCTCTTAGGCATCTTGTTAATAGGTTAGTTCGAGAAAATGCATAAATATGACATATAATGTGCATAAAACATGTGGGTATCATCAATAAAGTAGCATGGAACATAAGAAATTATCGATCGTTGAGCGTGTCGGCTATCATATTAGCTCCCCCTTTCTACGTGACTTGTTGTGGTGTGCTTACTGGCCTGACCATATTTGGTTGCCAGATGCTTTTGATGTTGACAAACCTAGATAGACACATGATAGTCTATCATGTCTGATGGTGTAGTGGCCATAGGTGCTAAGTAAATCTGGAGCTAGATAGGATCAACCCTTGTTGGATTTCTTTGTTTATGTCACTGGTTTGACATAGCCAATGTTCCCAGGTTGCTTTCCTATTGGTTATCCTCTTGCTTCCTTGCACCAATTTGGCTAGTAGCCATATGATGACTCACATATAGGGTTTCTACCCACTTTGCTTCTGTGACTTGTGCATATGATGGATTTATATGAGCAAAACCTTGCTTGCTCATGATTTATTGGTATACCTCACTCCAGCTCCTAGAAATGGGTGTTGGTGTAGAGGTTCAGCTGCTGGTTGATTTCTTGGCTTGCCCTGCTCCTCCTTGCAAGCTTGATGCTTGGTTATGTTCTGGTGATTTGGGAATAGGTGAGACAGCTCTGGCTGTTCACCTGTTCTTGGTGTTCTTGAGCTGTTCTTGCTATCTGGTGACTTACCCTGCTGCTGTGTCGATGGATGAGCTAGGGTTTACTGTGGAAAAGGTTTTATATGCCTGGCCCTTGCTTCTCTGGTCAATGGCTCCACCTTTCCCTTGGTGACTCCTTTGTGTATGTGTCTTTGCATGTAGGCGTGGCTTGAGGAAGTGTGTGTGTAGCTTTGATACTATGCACTTAACCTTGGAACCAAATTTGGTGAGATGGATCGGCTGGGCGGTATTGTTCATATCCTCTCACACAGATTCATTATTTTTGCCTACAGCTTGCCAAGTGGCATTGCCACTTGGCATAATGTCGTGTTGGTTTTGTTTGTGTGCAGGGATCAAACAATGGATCAAGATGATCTGAAGATCATCAAGTCCAAGATCAAGTGAAGATGATATTGTAGTTTAGGATATATTTTATTTACTTGTAATTTTCTTTTTCTTTTTCTATTAAAGCAATTCTTGTAATGTGTTGTAATATTCAAATTGCATTTCTGGATATTGTAATTGACAATGTATCATATGTGATTATTAATAAAGCTCAAGTTTTCCTTAATGAGCTTTACATGATTGTTATTGTATTATTATATTTATGATTAATGATAATTGTTCATTAAATTATCTCAAGTTTGAATTATGTGATATCCATTTGATGTTTGAATTTGAAATTCAAATTCAAATTTGGTTTGAATTCAATCATACATCTTAATTTAGAATTCAATCATGCAACTTAAGTTTGTGATGCAAACTCTCCCCTCTCTTCTCAAAACCCTAGTTTAGTTGAATAAGGAACAGGTTTGTCGCACTCTCGAAACCCTAACCCTGTGGGTGTGAGAGAGAAACTTGTCCCCGCGCCGATACGATTTTGTTTAAAAGCGCGAAATTTCCCCGAAATTTGCAATGCAATGCATCCCTTTCTAAGTCACCTGGGTCTCTAAACCTGGGACATTCTGACCTTGCCCGCAAAGAAAACTTCGTCCGAAGTTGCATTAGTTTATGTCTGAACGGTTCGGGTATGTTTTCCTCGAGGTCTTCTTCCTTTCACGGTGGCTTCCCTCTGGGGTGATGCTTCCATTGTATCTTGCAGTACTTTATAGCTATTTCTGAGTTGTTTCCAGCTCTCCTCGAGAATCTTAGCTGGCTTCTCGATGTAAGTCAAATCTGGTTGTAACTCGAGCTCAGCATGTGATATTGGCTCATCTGGGGTCTTTAAGCATTTCCTGAGTTGCGACCATGGAATACATTGTGAACTTGTGCTAGCCTTCCCGGTAGATCCAATTCAAAGGCTAAACCTCGGTTCTGACTCAATATCTTGAAAGGTCCGATATATCTAGGGCTCAACTTTCCCTTTACTCCGAATCTCTGAAGACCTTTCATCGGGCTTACCTTAAGATATACCATATCTCCAACTTGTGGCTCCAAGTCCTTCTCTTTTGAGTGCGCAAGCTCTTCACAGCCGACTTTGGGCTTATCTTAGGTCCTCTCTTAATGTCAATGATGTGTTGGCTTTCTTTGACATAGTAAGTTGAACTCTGCTTGATCCCGACTTCTTGACATGGCTGGTGATCTACACTTCCTTGGTGAGCTTGAATGGTGCCATCTTGATACCACTTGGTAGCTGTTGTATGAAAATTCTGCCCCCAGTGGCAGTGTTCCTCCATGATCATCAAGTCACGAGGGCACAAGCCCTAAGCATATCCTCTAGGATGCCAGTTGAATTCTCTCTCAGTTTGTCCTATCTCGTGATGATAGAAAGCGTACTATGGTCCAACGGATCTAAAGCTGTAGTTGCTTCGAATCTTGACGTCAGTTGGATCCTCGATCAGGCAGATCTGTAGGCACTCCGTTCTCACGATCTCTTTGATGTAAAGATCGATGAGTTTCTCTCCTTTGTCTTCTTGGTTCTTTGCTAAGTGTGCACTTTTAGTCAACCGGTCCACGATTACCCATATCATATCCTTCTTTTTATTGGTCATGGGTGATCCGGTGGTAAATCCTTCCTATCCTCCATTTCCATTCACAGGATTGGTAAAGGTTGTAACTTTCTGTAGGACTACGATGTTCAACTTTCACCCCTTTGACATGTGTGTTACATACGTGTTGGGCTATTTCCTCTCTGTATTGTTCCACCAGAATAACTCTTTGAGATCCATATATACATGTGGTACTTCCTGGATGTATGGAGTATGGTGTTTGATGGGCTTCCCGGAGTATTACTTCCTTGATCTCAGCAATATCCGGAACGCAAATCCTTACCACAATGATCCCATTTCTCCTCGGTGAAATTCTGATGGTCTTCCTTCGTCAATCCTCCTCATCTCCTCTACGATGAATGGATCATCTAATTGACCCATGATTATCTCATTCTTGAGGTTGACATTCATTTCATCGGCTACTTGTAAAGCTGATAGTCCTTCGTGAGCTTCTTTCTCCCAAAGTTGTATTTGGGCTTGGCTTATTTCCTTCTTCAACTCCGGTGATATTTCTGGTTCTATTCCTCCAGTACTCTTCCTACTCAAGGCGTCTGCTACAACATTAGCCTTCCCTGGAGTATAATTGATGGTCAAATCATAGTCCTTGATCAATTCAAGCCATCTTTTCTGCCTCATATTGAGTTCCTTTTGAGTGAAGAAGTACTTGAGACTCTTATGATCAGTATAGAGCTCACACTTGGCTCCATAGAGAAAATGTCTCCAAGTTTTGAGTGCGAATACAACTGCTGCTAACTCTAAATCATGAGTGGATAATTTACTTCATGAGGTCTGAGTTGCCTTGATCCATATGATGTACTTTCCGATCTTGCATGGAAGCACACATCCCGATCCATGTTTGGATGCGTGTGATGCAGTGCTTGTCTGCCATCTTCCCGGAACCACCCAACACCGGTCAACATGGTGAGTTTCTCTTCAGTGCAGACTCTTCTCCTCATCGGACCACACAGTAATTGTGTTCTTTCTTAACAGCTTGGTCATTGGTCCTGTCTTCGAGAATCCTTCTATGAATCTCCGGTAGTATCCTTGTTCCAAAGTCTAAGTTTCCTTGACGTTCTTGTGGTGCTTCCCGGTCAGCCCGATGCTACTTTACTTGGGTTCACCAGCTATCCCATCCTTATAATGACCAACAAATTCTACTTGATCTAGCCAAAACTCATACTGAACTTGGCGTCGGTTGGTGTTCCCCTTGGTGTTTGCAACACTGTCTAAGATGTTCGACATGTTCAACTTTGTCCTTGGAATATATCCAGGTGTCTCGTGATGAATACGATGACAAACTTGTCTAGACATGGCATAAAGATCTTATTCATGAGATTCATGAATATTGTTGGGGCATTGGTTAATCCAAAAGGTACTACGAGATACTCATGATGTCCGTACCTCGAGACAAAGGCTGTTTTCGGAACGTCTTCCTTCTTGATCTTTATCTGGTGATAACCGGATCTTAGATCAATCTTGGAAAAGACTCCCGCTCTAACTTGATCAAAAAGATCTTGGATTCTAGGAAGTGGATACTTGTTCTTGATAGTAACATTATTCAAGTTCCTGTAGTCTCCGCACATCCGTCGACCTCCATCTCTTTTATCCACGAAAATCACAGGTGATCCCCATGGTGAGATACTCTCCTGTATGAATCCTTTTTGTTCCAGGTCATCCAATTGTTCCTTGAGTTCTTTCAACTCTTTAGGCCCCATCTTGTATGGTGCTTTAGCAATGGGAGCTGTTCCTGGAATTAGGTCGATAGTAAATTCTATCTCCCTATCGGGTGGCATACCAGGTAATTCCGCAGGAAACACATCTTGGAATTCGTTGACAACTGGAATGTCCTCGAGTTTCACCTCCTTCATACTATTCAACTTCAACTCAACTTCAATCTGAGTATGCTTATCTCCTTGGTATATGATTCTATCTCCACCTGGGCTTTTCAAAGACACTGTCTTATGGGTACAATCTATAAGTGCTCCATTTTCCTCTAACCAGTTCATACCAAGAATGACATCAATTCCTTCATTGGTAAAATGAACAGGTCTGCGTCAAACGCACACTTATTGATCATAATGACTTGTCCAGGTTTGGTGTGGGTTACTAATATCGTTCCCCCTGCAGAAAGTATGGTTATGGGTTTATCTAACTTAGTGCATCTAATCCCATGTTTGATGATAGTGCTGGGAAATGAGCTTGATGTAGTTGCTGATATCAAAAGTACTTTGCCGGGATGAGTGAGTATCGGGAGCGTACCTATCTTTGTGATCGGGTTCACCACCTCCTCAAACTGGTGGGATTCAGCTGCCCGAAGGGTTCTTGTTCTTTCCAATTCTCAAGGGATTTCTGATGGTGTAACTCACGTTAGGTGGGAACACAAGAGGAAAAATATGATAACAACGACAGTTTTCCCTCGAGAAAGAAACAAGGTTTAAGTGAGCAAGAACCAAAGCACGTTGAAGGAGGTTGATGGTGTCGAAATGTGATGCGGCGCAACAACAGTGGGGATTCAGATAGTGGAACCTGCACAACACAGCAAATGCTTTTAGCAAGCGAGTGTGGGTTGTCAAATGTGGACTTCTTTGTAACAAAGGAATTAACAAACATTGTGTGGAAGATAGTTGTTTGCAAGAAACGGTAAACAAGTATTACCGGTAGATTGTATCAAGTGAAATGAGACAGGGGTCCTGATTCACTAGAGAGTGTCTCTCCCATGGATAAACATGTTAGGTGAACAAATTAGGTCGGGCAATTGACAAATAGAGAAGGGCATAACAATGCATATACATGATATGATAAATGGTGAGATTTAATTGAACATTGCATTAAAGTACATGCAGACATGTCATTGCATCTATGCCTAAAGTACCTTGATTATCATCTGAACCTGATGGTATTAAGTTGCAAAAGCAGAAAGCAGACAGAAGGGGTACATTAAGTATGGTAAGTAATGTAATGGGCAACTACATCTTGAATTTCAGAATCAATATTTATCCCTAGTGGCAACGACACATCACAACCTTAGGAGCTTTACATCCTTTGTCCCAGGTGTCAATGAGGCACTGAACCCTGCTTCAGGCATGTGCTCCCTCTTGGAGTTAAGGCAAAGCTTGGCCAAGAGCCTCTACTAATAGCAGGAGATCATGCAAGATCATAAACAGCACATAAACAATAGATTGATAATCACCATAACATAGTATTTTCTATCCATCGGATCCCGACAAACACAATATATGCTGAGATAGATGATCTTGATCAGCGGTAAAGGCGCTCACAAGATCCAACAATGAAGCACAATTAGGAAGGCGACCATCTAGCTGCTGCCTTGGACATAGTGCGGGGGTGAACTGCTGTCATCACTCGGAGGGCGACCATGGTGTAGAGTCCTCGAGTTGATCTCTCTCAATGACGGTCTCACCCGGGCGTCTCTGATCCCGAGATGGGATTATGGCGGGTGCGTCTCTGGAGGTTTTTCAATTATCGTGGCTCTCGGTATCGGGGTTTTAGCGGCCGGAGCTATCGTAGGCGGAAGGGAGTCGGAGAAGTGACGAGGGCCCACCATGAGAGCGAGCGTGAGACCCCTATTTGGCCTTGCCGGCCCTAGTGTAACTCAAATATTACCCGTATCACTGATTATACATGAAAGCAGTGGCAAAATGTCCAGGACCACAGGCGTTGATTTAAGTCCAATTCCGAGAATATTTGTTACTAAAGTTTGAAGAGCAAGCAATGACAGCAAGCGAAACTCATGACGTACTTGTTGTGGTTAGTTCTGAGAAAATCATCAATCGACATATAATGTGCATAAAACATGTAAGTATCATCTATAAAGTAGCATGGAACATAAAAATTATGATACGTTGGAGACGTATCGGCATCCCCAAGCTTAGTCCCGAGCCGGTAAAACGATAACAAAGATAATTTCTGAAGTGACATGCCATCCTATTGATCATACTATTTGTAGACATATGGTATTGAATGCAGCGATCAAAACAATGGTAATGACATGAGTAAACAAGTGAATCATATGCGAAGACTTTTCATGAATAGTACTTTAAAGACAAGCATAAATAAGTCTTGCATAGAGTTAACTCATAAACAATAAATCAAAGTAAAAGTATTGAAGCAACACAAAGGAAGATTAAAGTTTCAGCTGCTCTCAACTTATAACATGTATATCTCATGGATATTATTAACATAGAGTAATATAACAGTGCAATATGCAAGTATGTAGGAATCAAAGGTAGTTCACACAAGTGTTGCTTCCAGGTGGAAGAATAGGTAAACTGACTCAACAATAAAAAGTAAAAGAATGGTCTTCAAAGAGGAAAGCATCAGATTCTTTGTATTTGTGCTAGAACTTGTGCAGCATGAAACAATTTTGTCTAGCATTAGTAATAAAGCATATGAGTTATGTAAATTATATCTTACAAGTTGCAAGCCTCTTCATAGTATACTAATAGTGCCGCACCTTGTCTACTTAACTTGGACTATAGGATCTTTTTTATTTTCATGTTTCAACCAAGTGTCTGAGGGAATTTACCTAAATTTGCTTTATTACGGAGTCTAAAGACTAGCATTTGGATTTCTAGGCTTTTGATTGTCTCAGCAGATATCACAGGGACACAACATGGACAGTAATGGACTCTCTTAAATGCATAAGCATGTAGCAATAATTATTATTCTCATGAGATTAGAGGATATATGTCCACAAAACTGAAACTTCAAACATGATTCATGGCTTTAGTTAGCGGCCCAATGTTCTTCTCTAACAATTTGCATGCTCCAATCATTAAGGTGGTAGATCCTTCAGACAAGACGGACATGCATAGCAACTCACATGATATTCAACAAAGAATTGGCGTCCCCAGAAGCATGGTTATCGCACAACAAGCAACTTAATAAGAGATAAAGTACATAAGTACATATTCAATACTACGATAGTTTTTAAGGCTATTTTGTCCCATGAGCTATATATTGCAAAGGTGAATGATGGAATTTTAAAAGGTAGCACTCAAGCAATTTACTTTGGAATGGCGGAGAAATACCATGTAGTAGGTAGGTATGGTGGACACAAATGGCATAGTGGTTGGCTCGAGGATTTTGGATGCATGAGAAGTATTCCCTCTCGATACAAGGTTTAGGCTAGCAAGGTTATTTGAAGCAAACTCAAGGATGAACCTGTGCAGCAAAACTCACATAAAAGACATTTGTAAACATTATAAGACTCTACACCATCTTCCTTGTTGTTCAAACTCAATACTAGATATTATCTAGACCTTAGAGACCAAATATGCAAACCAAATTTTAGCAAGCTCTGTGTATTTCTTCATTAATAGGTGCAAAGTATATGATGCAAGAGCTTAAACATGAGCACAACAATTGCCAAGTATCACATTATCCAAGACATTTTAGAATTACTACATGTAGCATTTTCCAATTTCAACCATATAACAATTTAACGAAGAAGAAACTTCGCCATGAACATTATGAGTAAAGCCTAAGGACATATTTGTCCATATGCAGCAGTAGAGGAGCGTGTCTCTCTCCCACAAAGTGAATGGGATCCATTTTATTCAAGCAAAAACAAAAACAAAAACAAACGACGCTCCAGTAAAGAACACAAGATGTATTGTGAATAAAGAAATATAGTTTACAGGAAACCTGATAAGTTGTCGATGAAGAAAGGATGCCTTGGGCATCCCCAAGCATAGAGTCGTCTTAAAATATGCAGGGGTGAACCAGGGGCATCCCAAGCTTAGAACTTTCACTCCTCTTGATCATAGTATATCATACTCTTCTCTTGACCCAAACTTCCTTCATACCAAA
This sequence comes from Lolium multiflorum, assembly GCA_030979885.1. Lineage (NCBI taxonomy): Eukaryota > Viridiplantae > Streptophyta > Magnoliopsida > Poales > Poaceae > Lolium > Lolium multiflorum. Next base: position 334,153,736 of record CM061750.1, read on the forward strand.
CTTCAAGCAAACTCATTAGAGGGATAGTGCATTAATAATTCACTTATTCAGAGGTGACACAATCCTTCTTAACACTTCTGGACATAGCATAAAACTACTGGACATTAATGGATCCAAGAAATTCATCCAACATAGCAAAAGAGGCAATCCGAAATAAAAGGCAGAATCGTAAAAATAGAACAATTAAGTAAAGACGAATTTTAAATGGCACCAGACTCCCAAATGGAAAAACTCAAAACTAAGGAAGTTGCGTACATATCCGAGGATCTTGGCTAGTAAGTGGCAGGTGCCCAATTTTCACGGAGACGTACCCAGATTGGTAATGACAATCTTGTTTCTGCGCTGGCGATCCAAATATAACATCAACTTTGTCATAGAAACTTTACTTGGCACAAAAATATGATAAGGAGAGGTTGCTACAGTAGTAAACAACTTCAAAACTCAAATAAAAAAAATACTGTAGTAAAAACATGGATTGTCTCCATAAGCGCTTTTCTTTAACGCCTTTAAGCTAGGTAGAAAGTGCAAATCAAGTAATATCAGTAGAAGCATCAACATCATAACTTGTTCTAATAGTAGAATCAAAGAAACTTCATTCTCTTTCTAGGAAGTGTTCCATACCTTTCTTGAGAGGAAATTGATATTTAATATTGCCTTCCTTCATATCAATAATAGCACCAACAGTTCGAAGAAAAGGTCTTCCCAATATAATGGGACAAGATGCATTGCATTGAATATCCAAGACAACAAAATCAACGGGGACAAGGTTATTGTTAACCGTAATATGCACATTATCAATCCTCCCCAAAGGTTTCTTTTTTAACATTATCGGCAAGATTAACATCCAAATAACAATTCTTCAATGGTGGCAAGTCAAGCATATCATAAATCTTTTTAGGCATAAAAGAAATACTTGCACCAAGATCACATAGAGCATTACATTCAAAGTCATTGAATTTCATTTTAATGATGGGCTCCCAACCATCTTTTAACTTTCTAGGAATAGAAGTTTCAAGTTTTAGTTTCTCTTCTCTAGCTTTTATGAGAGCATTTGTAATATGTTTTGTAAAGGCTAAATTTATAGCACTAGCATTGGGACTTTTAGCAAGCTTTTGTAAGAACTTTATAACAGAGATGTGGCAATCATCAAATCTAAATCATTATGAGCTACAACAATGGGATCATTGTCCCCAAGATTGGAAAAATTTTGTGAGTTTATCACAAGCGGTTTAGAGCGTTTGTAATTTGAAGGCGATTTTGTACGCTTTGCACTAGGAGTAGAAACATTGCCAACACCAGTTATTACCATTGATAGTAGGAGGTGCAGCAACATGTGAAAAATTAACATTACTAGTGGTGGTAATAGTCCAAACTTTAGCTACATTATTCTCTTTAGCTAGTTTTTTATTTTTTTCCTCTCTATCCCACCTAGCACGCAATTCAGCCATTAATCTTATATTCTCATTAATTATAACTTGGATGGCATTTGCTGTAGTAGTAATCTTATTATCAATATCATTATTAGGCACTTAGAATTTCAATTTCAAGGTCTTGTCGGAGAGCAAGTCTATACGACTCTAGAAACAATAATATCGATTTATCAAGCTTTTCCTCATGAGATTTGTTAAAGAAGGTTGTGTACTAATGAAATTCTTTTTAAGCATGGCTTCAAGACCAGAGAGTTACCCTCCTATTATTGTTGTAAGAATTCCCATAGAATTACCATAACCATTACCATTAGCGAAGGATATGGCCTATAGTTGTCCAGAGTTGTTCCTATAAGCATTGTTGTTGAAATTATTATTTTTAATGAAATTCACATCAACATTTTCTTCTTGAGCAACCAATGAAGCTAAAGGAACATTATTTGGATCAACATTAGATCTACCATTCCCAAGCATAGACATAATCACATCAATCTTATCACTCAAGGAAGAGGTTTCTTCAACAGAATTTACCTTCTTACCTTGTGGAGCTCTTTCCGTGTGCCATTCGGAAGTATTTATCATCATATCATCAAGAAGTTTTTTAGCCGCCCCACAAGAGTGATGGACATAAAGGTACCTCCAGCAGTTGAATCCAATAAATTCAGCGAAGAAAAATTTAGTCCTGCATAGAAGGTTTGGATGATCATCCAAGTAGTCAGTCCATGGGTTGGGCAATTCTTTACCAAAGTTTTCATTCTCTCCCATGCTTGAGCAACATGTTCGGTATCTAATTGCTTAAAATTCATTATGCTACTTCTCAAAGATATAATTTTAGCGGGAGAGGATAATATCTACCAATAAAGCATCCTTACATTTAGTCCATGAATCAATACTATTCTTAGGCAAAGATAACAACCAATCTTTAGCTCTTCCTCTTAATGAGAAGGGAAACACTTTCAATTTAATAATATCACCATCTACATCTTTATACTTTTTGCATTTCACAAAGTTCAACAAAATTATTAAGATGGGCAGCAGCATCATCAGAACTAACACCGGAAAATTGATCTCTCATGACAAGATTTAGTAAAGCAGGTTTAATTTCAAAGAATTCTGCTGTAGTAGCAGGTGGAGCAATAGGTGTGCATAGGAAATCATTATTATTAGTGGTTGTGAAGTCACACAACTTAGTATTTTCAGGGATATTCATTTTAACTTAGCATTAAATAAAACAAACTAGATAAAGTAAATGCAAGTAACTAATTTTTTTGTGTTTTTGATATAGAGAGCAAAGCAGTAAATAAAGTAAAACTAGCAACTAATTTTTTTGTGTTTTGTTTAGGTGCAACAAACAAAGTAGTAAATAAAATAAAGCAAGACAAAAACAAAGTAAAGAGATTGAGAAGTGGAGACTCCCATTGCAGCGTGTCTCCCCGGCAACGGCGCCGGAAAAAGAGCTTGATGGCGTGTGGCGGATGACCCACAAGTATAGGGTATCGCAATACTTTCGATAAATAAGAGTGTCGAAGCCGGAGCGGAAGGTGTTGACAAGCAGTTTCGATGAAAGATTCACTGTAAATGCTCACGGACAAAGGTATTCAGGGGGTTTTGATATTGCAAATAAATAAAGTACAAGTAAATAAATGCGAGAGAAATAATTGCAGCTAGGTGGCCCAATCCTTTTCAGCACAAAGGACAAGCCGGTTTGTTTCCTTATAATGACCAAAAACGTTCTGAGGACACATGGGAGTTTTAGTCTAGTGCTTTATTACATCTGGTGATTAATCTTCATTGTTTTGATAATTGTTGTGTGGGTGAACCTATGCTAATGCTCCACAGCCCTTCCTAGGACTAATACATACTTGTGATTATACCTCTTGCAAGCAAATACAACAAAGTAATTAAGATAAATCTAACCACGGCCTTAAACTGCGAGATCTGCGATCCCTCCTTTGCCTTCGATATACTAGCAGGCTTAGGTTTTACATCCTCCGGCAACCACCAATTAACAGCTTGAGCTCAAGATGCACTCCCTAGGCCCATAAATGGTGAAGTGTCGTGTAGACGACGTTCACACGACACCACTAGAAGAATGACACCACAACTTAAATATCATAACATTGAATATTACTCAACCATAATTCACTACTAGCATTTAGACTTCACCCATGTCCTAAAGAACTAAACGAACTACTCACGAGACATCATATGGAATACAATCAGAGGTGATATGATGATGAATAACAATCTGAACATAAACCTTGGTTCAATGGTTTCACTCGATAGCATCTACAACAAGTATAGAATAACACAGGGAGAGTTTCCCCTATCAAACAATCAAGATTTAACCCGAATTGCTACAGCGGTGACGAGGTGCGGCGGTGGTGATGGCGGTGTAGATGGTGGAGATGATGATGATGATGATGGAGATGATGTCCCGCTCGGATGACGATGGCGATGGCGTCGATTTCCCCCTCCGGGAGGGAATTTCCCCGGCGGATTCCTGCCAGCCGGAGAGCTCTTTTCTCTACGGTGCTCTCAGCCCCGCCAGTAGTGCCGTAACCCACTCGTGAGGTCCTCTGCGCTGGCTTAGGTTTTGGGACCAGTGTGAAGAAAGGAGCGAAAGGTCATTATTTGAGCATAGGGTGGCGCGGCCAGGCCATGGGCAGCAGCCCTATGGTGCAGGCCTGATGTCTTACTCCTCTTCCCCTTTGGCTCCCTCAAAGTCATCTGGAAAATATAGAATTTACGTGAAATTCCTTGCAGAGTTGATCTTCCGAAATATTGCGTTCGGACGGTGCTTTTTCCAGCAGAATCTGGCTCCGGTGCTTGATCCTTCAATGATGATGAAACATGCAAAATAGATGAAATAACATAAGTATTGTGTCCCAATGTGAAATATATCAATGAATAACAACAAATTATGATACAAAATAGTGATGCAAATTGGACGTATCAACTCCCCCAAGCTTAGACCTCGCTTGTCCCCAAGCGAAACTGAGCTCGATAAACGAGACCACATGTTTATGGAGTGAAGAGTCGATAAATAAAATACGGACAAGAAGCATCATGTTCATTCACACAAGACATTCTAGTAAACAACTTCCTCATATAACTCATCTTGAAATAAGTAAAGAGAAATCACAAGTAAAGGTGCATAAAAACGTAATTGGTGATGGCAAACTTTGTTCTTGGTCAGAGAACTACTAACGGATTGTACTTCTAAGCAAAGCTTTCATATTGGAATTTATAGCTGAGCCTTCATATTTAAGCATAACAATCTCCTCATAATTATTGATAACTTCAAAGTCATATTCATTCGGATAAATTGGTACTAAACAAGAAAGTATAAAGACATGATTAGCTGAATCATAGCATAAATGATTGGTTCACAAACAACTCAATTGCTTGCTTGGGATAGGGAAATAGGTGTACTGACTCAACATGAAAAGTAGATATAGGCCCTTGAGAGGCGCAGGGATTAAATCATGTGCTAGAGCTTTCCAAGTTTTGAAATCATATAAAGAGCATAAAAGTAAGATTTTGAGCGGTGTTTGTTGTCAACGAATGGTAGCGGGTGCTCTAACCCCCTTGCCAAGCGAACCTTCAAAGAAGCGGCTCCCATGAATTATTTTATTTTTGGGTGGCACTCCTTCAACCTTTCTTTCACAAACCATAGCTAACCGAATCCGGGTGCCTACCAACAATCTCATACCATGAAGGAGTGTACTTTTATTTTGGATTTCATTATGATGACCTCCTCCCCACCTTTTACTTGCACAAGCCATGGCTAACCGAATCCTCGGGTGCCATCCAACAATCACATACCATCGGAGGTGTCTTTTAAATTTAATTAAGGGCCAGGAATCCCATTGCGGCTCTTTTGCAAATTATTGGATAGCGGATGTACCGCTAGTCCATTAGTGAAAATCAACCAACAAGATTGAAAGATAAAACACCACATACTTCCTCATGAGCTATAAAACATTTACACAAATAAGGAGTAATATAGTTTGAATTATTTAAAGGTAGCACATGAAGTATTTACTTGGAGCGAATACCATGTAGTAGGTAGGTATGGTGGACACAAATGGCATAGGTTTGGTCTAAGGTTATGGATGTATGAGAAGCATTCCCTCTCGATACAGATCTTTGGCTAGCAAGGTTTGATAGCAAGCATAAAGTTGAGGGAAACAAACAAATATACATATGCTAGAACAATCATGCATCTTTCTCATAAGCACAAGCAATTTTAACTTTAGAATACTAAGCATAGAGATAATAGTAATATATCTAATTGTATTTCTCTCTTTTATTTAAACATCAAGATGTTGTTGCTATTGACCAATGCTAAGTTTGCCAAAACCAAATAGATTTACTTGATGCTCCCAAAGTGATATCAATACTCATGTCAAGGGTAATCATATAATGGAGATTGCAAACTAAATAAGGTGTGCAAAAGTAAATGATAAGACTTCTCATTAATATTCCATAACGATAACTCCCACCAACGGATACATAGATAACTAACTAAGAGAGATACTTCCACATTACCTTTCTCCATACGATAACTTCCCTACTCATGATATAACACTACTTGATAAGATAAAAGTGGTGGTGATGTGATACCGCGACTCCCCCAAACTTGGAACAAACCAAGGGGATGCCAATACCGATGATGAATTACTCCTTTGGCGATGGTGGTGATGAATTCCTGACAAGCTTCTCAATAAGCTCCTGAAGCTCGTCAATCCTGTGTATGAGATTGCGAATCATCTCTGAGTTGTGCTCGACGCGGTTAAAGAGTCTATCTGATGGCGAGTCCCAGCTCCTGGAGTTATTTCCCCACTCTTCAGCCTCAGGCTCCTTCTCTCCTGCAGTGTTAGAGCGATCTATATCCCACTGGCTAGGCAATGCCGCCTTGGGGTCCTTTCAGTTTGACGATCGTAGATTAGATTGCGGTAAGGGTTGTAATGGCTCGGAGAAGATGTCCTTGGAGCCAAGTAATGACGTGGAACCGCTCCTCCGGTAGTGATTCGTGCACTCCTCTTGATGTTGGATGGACTTGATATCACGCCAATACTTGCGATGGTGGCTTGTTGGTGTTCCTGCGGAGCTTCCTCCACTTCTTCCTCATCCTCTCTTGCATCTTCTTTCTTCAGCTCCGGGTCTTGAATATTTTCCTTCAAAGGTTCCTTGTCCTTGTTGTTGGAGACCATGGTGCTTCTAGATCCAAACAAATCTGACGACTTATTTCGAAACAAAACACGACGAGAAAACGATATTACGGACCTCCAGTCCGGGGGGGATTATAACAAATATTTTCACGACAAAGGAAGGTTCGGTACGTGAGTGGAAACGGGCCTTCGAGTGCCGTCACCATGGTCGAGCGGCCGGGGAGTGGGGCCAGCGCCGGCCTATGGTGGCACACCCTCGTAACGTCCTTTCCACTCCGTTTGAACTCGTAATTTCATATTTTCCAAAAAACGGCAAAAATAATGTTCGGAAGAGGTAAACGCGGTTTTATTACTATCGTACCTATTCAAAGTCCGATTCGACTGAATTGTCAATTTGTCCTCGCTGATGAAGGCCTCAGGTGTTTCCGCCAGATAATATCAACATCAACATTATAAGAATGAGATATAATAGCGAGTCTTTGTCCATTACACCACTTGTGGCATTGCCTTGAAACTAATTTTAATTGCTCTGAGCGATACACCTCCTCAACAACATATGGTCCTTCCCACTTCGAGAGTAATTTCCCTGCAAAAATGCTGAGACGAGACCGATACAATAGAACTTGATCTCCAACATTAAATTCTCTTTTAGTAATTCTATCATGCCACTTCTTAACTTTTTCTTTAAAGAGTTTAGCATTTTCATAAACTTACTTCTCCATTCATCTAGAGAACTTATTGCAACAACCTCTTATTACCGGCTAATTTAGGATCTTTATTTAGTTCTCTACTTGACCAATAAGCCTTGTGCTCTAGTTCTAAAGGTAGATGACAAGCCTTTCCATAAACCATTTTATAAGGTGACATTCCTATAGGATTAAAGCAGTTCTATAAGCCCATAATGCTTCTTTCAATTTGCTAGCCCAATTCTTCCTAGATTTATTAACAGTCTTTCCCAAAATAGCTTTAATATCTCTATTTGATAATTCTACTTGACCACTAGTTTGAGGGTGATAAGCAGAAGCAATTCTATGATTAATACCATACTTAGCAAGAGTTTTTCTAAAACCTCCATGAATGAAATGAGAACCTCCATCAGTCATAATATATCTAGGTACTCCAAATCTAGAAAATATAATATCTACAAGCATTTTTATAGGGTCTCACCATCAGCACTTTTTGTAGGTATAGCTTCTACCCATTTAGTAACATAATCAGCGACAGTATATGAGTGTTACCTTCTGAAGAAGGGAAAGGTCCCATGAAGTCGAATCCCCAACAATCGAATGGTTCAATAACAAGAGTATAATTCATAGGCATTTCATTGCGTCTAGCGATATTACCAACTCTTTGCATTCATCACAAGATAAAATAAATTTCCTTGCATCTTTGAAGAGTGTTGGCCAATAGAAACCTGATTGTAGAACCTTTTGCGCGGTTCTATCTCCAGCGTGATGTCCTCCATAAACACTTCCATGACATTTATTCAATATCTCCTGTTGTTATTCAGGAACACATCTTCGCATAATACCATCCACTCCTTCTTTATACAAGTGTGGGTCATCCCAAAAATAATGCCTCAAGTCATAAAAGAATTTCCTCCTTTGCTGAGCTGAAATGGTTGGAGGCAAATACTTCGAAACAATAAAGTTAGCATAATCAGCATACCAAGGACTATCTCGCGAGCTCACCTTTATTACAACCAATTGTTCATTTGGAAAACTATCATTAACAGGAACAGGATCATAAGCAATATTTTCCAATCTAGACAAATTATCAGCAACAGTAT